>CM077085.1:139057134-140427178 GCA_039513925.1 Platanthera zijinensis
CGTGAGTCCTGACGTGCGCTTTGTATAATTCCTTTTGCTAGGCGAATTTAGATGGTTTCGAGTGCGGGAGTTTAGATACTCAAGTGGCAGGCAATTACTTGAGTTCTGGATCTTCTGCTTGGTCGTTCGACTGTCGTCGAGCTCCGTTTTCTTTAGTGGGCTTGTGGGTAGTAACTTATTTTGGCGGCGAGTGAGGCTAGCTCACTCAAGGCCAAAGTTTAGGTAGGCACTCTGAGTGGGTTTTCGCTCAACGCCTAGTCGTGTTGGTTTATTTCAACACTCTTCCTTTACCTTGTATTTCGTTTCCGAGTGTTTTCAGTTGTATTTCTGGGTTTTCCTTGTCGGCCGTTTTCTTTATTTTCCTAAAGGCCGAATCGTGGGTCGTGGATAGTAGTGGTGGTTTAGCTCTTTGTGGGGGTGGAGTTGTGTGATATAGCCAAGGCCACCCATGGATTTCTTGCTCCAGGTACGGGCTGGCATGTCGGGTGGAAGGTCCCTTGTGTTTTCACGTATTGACCCTCGAGCTTTTGACTTGGACATGGTGGATTGGGGGACTGCGTTTGCCTTCGATCCGGTTCCTCGTTGTTGTTTTTTGCTACTATCACTTCCCGCAGTTTAGGGTGTTAGAAGTTTCTTCTTTGGTAGTGTTGCAGCATTCTGGCTCTTGGTAGTCTAGTAGGCCCTGCAGGATGTTGTTCCTGGGCTGGGTCGTTGCTGTTTCTTTGCACGTTGTGCATTTCTTGTTGTCCTATTTTGGACAGTTGTGACTCTTTCTACTGCATGTTTTCTGTTATTTTGTCCTTTTGGTTGACTCTTTCATGCAGTTTTACCTTGATTTTTGCTTGCTGAGGTATTCTGTTTTCTTTTGGAATACCCCAGGTTCTGAGCTGTAGCCAGTTTGGTGGCTAGTTGGTGGTGTTGTTGGTGGACTTCCGGACCTTTGGAGTTCTGTTTACCTTGTTTGTGAGGTTGTTTTCAGTACTTTCTTACAGACATATATGTGTGCTGGTGGGTTCGTGTCAGGTTGTTGGCGCCCACCTAGTAGTTTTTACCTTGTACTAGATATATACTATTGCTGCTACCATTTATTTTTCTGGAGATAGTCTACTTGCTTTGAGAAGGTTTTATGCTAGATTGCTAGTTATTTTTAAACTATAAATACTATTATAAATGAAGCTCATGATCAGCATGTTTTTATAAACTTAATCACTATATTCCAAATCACGTACGAAAACCGTTTTCTTATATATATTATATAAACGAAGTGTAGTGTCTTGCATAGCATGAGTGGTTCTCTTGGGACCCTTATGCGCTCTTTAGGGCGTAAAGCCTAATTAAAGTATTTTTCCGCAGCGTTTAAATATAGTTTTCTTTTGTGGACTAGATGATCCACTGAGCCGAGGGATACGAGCTCTAAACATAATTGATTTTCTATTCATTAAGCACATGGTTTTCTTGCATAAAAAGATTGTAGTTGGATTTGCCTGAGCGTCAGCAGTTATCCCCTGCTTGACGTGGCATCATGACACGTGTTTTCTCTTACTCTGACAATTCTTAATTCGGAGAAAATGGGGTTGTGACAGTTGGTATCAGAGGGAGGTTGCTTGACAAGTTAGTTGGGCAACCTTCCTTGGATGCTGTTAGTAGTTCAGCATCATGTCATTCACACACCGATATGTCATCAGCACGTCTTGGCAAAAGCACGAACACTACACTCATAGCATAATATGAAGTATACGGGGCATATTATGTAGTATGGGATGCATAATATGTGTTCGTATATGGATCCACCATAGGGGCTACATGTGAGGGTTATGTAGTATGGGATGCATAACCTCACCACATGACTGCGACTAGCACGTTTCTTTTTCGTTGCATGGAAATGTTATGTAGTATGGGATGCATAACATTTTCATGTGTACGCCGCTCATATCATGCATTAGGGCCTTCTTTTTAGAATGCATAGCACAATCATGCATATCATATCATTGCATAAGCACAACGCGCCGAGCTAAAGATTTGCAGGATGACATATGTACACACATAAGTTTTCAAACTAACATAAGTTCATGCATCCGATCTATGCACAAGAGTTAGTGAGGTGGTTGTTAACCATCCTAGGATAGGGCATATCATCTAATTATTGTGAAGAAGATAAACTCTCAGAGCAAGTTTAGCGGCTTTAAGTCTATATCTACATATGTATTGTCTGTACTGGTAGTCGGTTCTAGTCATGGGATTTGGTTCTGATTTGCGTTATATTGATTTTTTTTTTTAGCATGGCTAGGCGTCCTGCGACCCGATCGACTCCCCTGTCTGAGGGTGAATCTTCTGGAGCTCAGAACGATGCGGTGATCGAGGGTCTGCGCCAGAGTAGCGTAGCTATGGGTAGGCAGTTGGAGGAAGTGCAAGCCCAGATTCAGTCTTTGGTGGCAGTTGTGGCAGGGCAGGCTCAGGGTGCGCAAGTTCCTGCAGGGGGGGTAGCTGTTCCTCCTCCTCCTGCACCCTTGAGGCCTCCAGTGGTGGTGCTAGCAGAGATGGCCTTCATCTCGCAGTTTCAGAGGCTGAGCCCTCCCACTTATGATGGGAAGGCAGATTTCATGGTGATAGACGACTGGCTGATCTCCATGGAGGAGATGTTCTCGTACTCAGGGATTGCAGATGATCAGAGGGTGATGATAGCCGCCTATCAGCTTAAAGGATTGGCTAAGAGTTGGTGGCTGAGAGAGAAGGAGAGCTTAGTGGCTGGATGCTCTTGGGAAGTGTTCAAGGAGATGCTGTTGAGGAAGTTCTTACCCTCGGTCGAGCGTGACCGCCTCATGAATGATTTCCTCTATCTGAAGCAAAGGCAGCTCTCGGTGGGTGAGTATGAGATAGAGTTTAGTAAGTTGAGCCGTTTTGCCCCTAGATTGGTCAGCGTAGAGGCTGATCGAGTTAAGCGATTCCTCAGTGGTTTGAGGAGTGAGGTACAGCAGTTGGCCAGTGCTTATGGGTCAGTGACTTATGCTGGAGTGGTAGAGGCTGCTCTTAAGGTTGAGGCCATTGAGACGGCGAAGAGCAGAGGCCAGCAGTTGAGGAAGGATAAGAGGAAGTTGGTAGAGGAGAAGAAACCCCTGGTACCCGATGCTGTTCCGGGAAAGAGGAGCAGGGTGGTGTGCAGTTTTTGTGGCCGGTCAGGCCATCCTGTTGAGAGGTGTTTCAAGAAGGCGGCAGCTCAGAAGAAGGAGCAGGTTCATGCTATTCAGGGTGCTCCTGGGAGAGATGTCTCCTGTTCAGTTTGCAAGCGATCCGGGCATGATGCAGCCCAATGTTGGTCCAGGGTTAGAGTCTGCTATCAGTGTGGGCAGAAGGGTCACGTTAAGTCGAGGTGTCCTCAGGTCCAGTCAGCTCTTCCTGCAGTTCCATTGCAGGCATTACCTCCACCTCAGCATGTGGACAAGGGAAAAGGGAAGCTGAACGTGATTTCTTCCGAGGAGGCTCAGACTTCGACCCTGGTGATCTCAGGTTAGTAGTTGGTTGTTTTTCTTTCTAGCCTGGTAGTTTAGTTGCTAGATTGTTTGCGGTACTGTTGTGCTAGTTCCTTAGCTTTGTGCGTTCCTATAGGGAAATTTAAGGTGAAGAACCGCTGGGCGCGTGTTCTGTTTGACTCCGGCGCTACCCACTCGTTCGTGGCTAGAGACTTTGTGGAGCGTCATCGGTTGTCTCTAGATCGTGTTCGGGATTCCTTCCGTGTCAAGTTTCCCTCTGGTGAATCTGTGTTGTCAGATTTGGGTATTTTGGTTTGCCCGGTTTTGTTGGGGGATTTTCTTGCGAAGGCGGATCTGAAGATGATTGATCTAGAGGACTTCGATGTCATTTTGGGCATGGACTGGCTCTCTCGGTATGATGCGGTCATTCAGTGCAAGGGAAAGCGCTTGGACTTCATCAGGGACGACGGTCAGCCCGGCAGCGTGTATGCTGATCCATGTCAGGATTCTCTTGTTCTCTCTGCGGTATGTGTTCAGAGATTGTTTCTTTCTGATTATTGTGTTTGTTTAGTCTCGGTGGTTGGAACCGTTGTTAGCGTGCCACGCTTGGAGGAGATTCCTATTGTTCGTGGTTTCGCCGATGTTTTTCCTGATGATCTTCCTGGTATCCCTCCTGAGCGGGATGTGGAGTTTGTTATTGATATGGAGCCGGGTACGCGTCCTATTGCTAAGGCGCCGTACCGGATGGCCCCTCGTGAGTTAGAGGAGTTGCGAATTCAGTTAGATGAGTTGTTGGCTAAAGGTTTTATCAGGCAGAGTTCGTCGCCTTGGGGTGCTCCTGTTTTGTTCGTAAAGAAGAAAGATGGGTCGATGCGGCTTTGCATCGACTATAGAGAGTTGAACAAGGTCACTATCAAGAACAGGTACCCTCTGCCGAGGATCGATGATTTATTTGACCAGTTGCGTGGTAGCACGGTGTTCTCCAAGATCGATCTTCGTTCGGGCTATCATCAGCTCAGGATCCGTGAGGCAGATATTCCACGGACTGCGTTTAGGTCGAGGCATGGGCACTTTGAGTTTTTGGTGATGTCGTTTGGTCTGACCAACGCACCATCAGCCTTCATGGATATGATGAACCGGGTGTTCACGGATTTCTTAGACAAGTTCGTTGTGGTCTTCATTGATGACGTGTTGGTTTATTCTCGCAGTGCTGAGGAGCACGAGCAGCATTTGCATTTGGTCCTATCAGAGTTGAGGAACCACAAGTTATTCGCCAAGTTGAGCAAGTGCGAATTTTGGTTGCCTCAGGTTTCTTTTCTAGGCCACGTGGTGAACAAGGATGGGATCTCGGTTGACCCAGAAAAGATTGCAGCAGTGACGGATTGGAGTAGGCCGAATACTCCTAAGGAGATCAGAAGTTTCTTAGGGTTGGCTGGCTATTACAGGAGATTCGTGGAGGGTTTCTCTTCTCTAGCCGCACCATTGACCAAGCTGACTCAGAAGAATGTGGCTTTTGTTTGGAGCGAGAAGTGCGAAGAAGCTTTTCAGGAGTTTAAAGAGGAGATTGTGTACTGCTCCCGTTCTGACCCTTCCTACTGAGGGCATGGATTATGATGTGTATGTGGATGCTTCGCATATAGGTCTGGGATGCGTATTAATGCAGGATGGAAAAGTAATTGCTTATGGGTCAAGGCAGTTGAAAACTCATGAGCGGAATTATCCTACGCATGACCTTGAGTTTGCAGCGGTTATCTATGCGTTGAAGTTGTGGAGGCACTTACTTTATGGGGCTCAGTGCAAGATTTTTACTGACCATAAGAGCCTGAAGTACGTGTTCACGCAGAAGGAGTTGAATCTGCGTCAGCGGCGGTGGCTTGAGTATGTGGCGGATTATGATGTGGAAATCCAGTATCATCCGGGCAAGGCCAATGTGGTGGCCGACGCCCTGAGCCGAAAGACGGGAAAGATCTTTAACCTCTCCGCCGATCGATTAGTTGAGGAGTTCCTCCTTATGGATATTTCAGTGGGATGCTGTAGTTTACAGAGTAGCTTATCAGTGGAAGAGCCGTCCTGGATTTCTTTGACTAGATTGCATCAGAAGGACGATCCGGATCTGTTGCACCTTTTTACCAGGACAGAGAAGGGTGAGTTGCCAGATTTTTCTATTGATGATGCGGGTACTTTGAAATACCGCGGCAGGTTTTGCGTTCCCGCTGTTGGGGACATTAAGAGTATGATTTGCAGTGAGGCTCATGGTTCCAGCGTTGCCTACCATCCAGGATCTACGAAGATGTACCGTGACTTAAGGAAAATTGCTTGGTGGTATGGTATGAAAGGAGATATAGCTCGTTATGTTGCTGAGTGTCACACTTGCAAGCGTGTGAAGGCCGATCATGGAAGGCCTGGTGGTAAGTTGACTCCGCTAGAGATCCCGACTTGGAAGTGGGAGAGTATATCTATGGACTTCATTACGGGTTTGCCAAAATCCCGAGAGGATTTGATTCTATTTGGGTTATAGTGGATAGATTGACGAAGTGTGCTCACTTCGTGCCTTATAAGATTGAATACCCGATGAAGAAAATAGCGGAGTTGTACTTGAATGAAGTCATCCGACTCCACGGTGTGCCAGTTAGCATCATTTCTGATCGAGACTCCCGGTTTTACTTCTCGTTTTCGGCAGAGTCTGCAGGAGGGTTTGGGTACGGATCTGAGGTATTCTACTGCGTACCACCCTCAGACCAATGGGCAGACGGAGCGGGTCAATCAGATTGTTGAGGATATGATCCGGTGCTATATTTTAGACCACGGTGGAGCGTGGGATGAGCGTCTGCGACTCATGGAATTTGCTTACAATAACAGTTATCAGGAAAGCTTGCAGATGGCTCCGTTCGAAGCCTTGTATGGGAGGCGCTGTAGGACTCCGTTGTTTTGGGCTGAGGCTGGTGAGAAGCCTTTGTTGGGTCCTGATGCTCTAGAAGAGATGGAAGTCGCCGTGAAGCTTATTCGGGAGAAGCTTCGTTTAGCCCAGGAGAGGTATGAAAAGAACGCCAATCGGCGTAGGTCTGCTTTGGAATTTTCAGTAGGGGATCTTGTATACCTCAAGGTTTCTCCAATGGTTGGTGTGAAGAGATTTGGTAAAAATCGGAAATTGGACCCAAGGTATGTGGGCCCGTTTGAGGTCTTGGACACCGTGCAGATAGTGCAGCAAGACTTTCAGGGCAAATATGATCGAACTCATCTCTAAGTCATGAACAGGGTAGTTCTGCTCATGATTCTTCAGCTGCCGGGAGGCGTACGCTATCGCATGACCATTTTGCATCAACACTACACTCATGCTCTGGTAGGAAGCATCGATGTAGACCTTGAATCCTTCTTTCCTCGAAGGAAGGGCAAGTATAGGAGCCGAGGTGAGTCAATCCTTCAGCTCCTAAAAAGCCACCTTGCTCTGCAGGGTCAGGACAAAGGGCACATCCTTCCTCGTCAGGGACGTGAGTGGAAGGGAAATATAAGAAAATCCCATCATGAACTTCTGGTAATAACCGACAAGTCCTATAAAACTGCGCACGTCTGTGGCCTACTTGAGCTGCAGCCAATCCCGAACTGCCTGAATCTTTGCAGGGTCCAGTTCCAACCGTGCACCACTGATGATATGGCCTTAGAAAGCCACCTCCTTCCACTCGAACTGGCATTTGCTGAACTTAGCATAAAGCTGGTGCTCCCATAGTCTCTCTAGGGTCAGCGTCAAATGTTGAGGGTGCTCCTCCTCTGTCCTTGAGTAGATGAGGATGTCATCAACAAATACAATGACAAACACATCCATATATGCCTCGAACAGCTGGTTCATAAGGCTCATGAACACCGACGGTGCATTCGTGAGCTCGATGGGCATCACAGTAAACTCGAACAACCCATATCTGCTAATGAAGACAGTCTTTGAAATGTCCTCCTCCCGAATCCGCAGCTGGTAATAGCCCAACCTCAAATCCAACTTCGAGATGAAATGCGCCCCCTCCAACTGATCAAATAGCTCATCTATCCTTAGCAATGGATAGGTATTCCGGACTGTCAGTCGGTTTAGTGCTTGGTAGTCGATGCACAATCTATGTGTACCGTCCTTCTTCTTGAAGAATTGCAACGGGGCTCCCCATGGTGAAGAGCTCGGCCTGACAAATCTGGCTTCCACTAGTTCCTGCAGCTGGCTTCAAAACTCCGTCAACTTCTTCGGGGCCATCCCGTAAGGGGATCTTGATGTCGGCTTAGTCCCTGGCACCAGCTATATCCGAAAATCCTGCTCCCGGTGCGGGGGTAGCCCTGACAGCTTCTCTGGGAATACGTCAGGAAAATCTCGCACCACAAGGATATCAGAGATAGAATCCATGGCCTCAGCCAATTAAAAGAGTATTTCATAGACCTCCTACCCTTGCAAGTGGGCCTTGATGGCCTGCACGGATGATAAGAAGAGAGTGGAAATAGGTCTAAAACCTTTGATGACGATGTGGGAATCCCCATGCCTCACGGTGATCCTCTTTGACAGACAGTCAATCTAGGCATGGTTCCAATACAACCATGTCATGCCCAGGATCAAATCTAAGATATACATCTTTAGGATAGTTGCTGGTGCTTCGAATGCCTTTCCGTCGATCTCCGCCTCCATGTTGTAGTGGGCAGATGTGAATAGCTCTGATCTGTCTGGAAGGCGTATCCTCATCATCACACCTGTGAATTGCTCAATGCCTTCCAACCCTTCCACGAAGTCTTCCTACACGAACGAGTGCGAAGCACCCATATCGAACAGTATATAAGCAGGCTTGCCGTTGATGAAAACTATGCCTGTGGTAGTTAAATGTCTATGAAATCTAGTTAAGGTCTTCTTTCCTAGTCTGTAAATTCTATATCCATGAATCTAAAAGTTTAGGAAAAAAAACATAAAATTTACTTGCATACCTGTGATCACTTGCCTCGGTTTCCGCAGTTGAGCCAGATCCAGAGCGTAAACGTTTTCCCTCTCCTGCCTGCGGTCTCCACCCTAGTATCCACATCCTCCGCCACGTCCTCGGCCTCCAAAATACTGAGCAGGCGGGACAGCCGGTGGTGCTGGAGATGGTACCCCCTCATGGGGCCGTTTATCCCGATATGCCCCACCTGATGACAGTTGAAGCACTTTGGCGAGGGATATTCCGTACACTTTGGTCTCAACATATCTCGCTTCTGAAGAGGCTGAGTGGCCACCACTACTGGTTCCATCTGCTCCTGTCTTACCTCCTAACGAGGCTGGTCCTCTTCTCTTCTCCCATCTTTCCCATCAGTGATGCGGCCCCGCCATTAATCATTTCTGGCCCCCCCCGGCCCTGATCCTCAGTTGGCTGCTTCCGGCCTCGAGTAGTGTGTCAATCTGCCTCGATCCTCTTTGCCATCTCTAATATCCATGGAATAGGCCCGTCAGACACGAACATTTGGGCCTCCCTCAGATCCTCTCGCAGGCCCTTATAGAACCTCTTATTGTATCCTGCCTCATCAAAATGATAAGAGTCCGCAAATTGGTCTAGATGATTGAACTCCCGTTGGTACTCCACCACCGTCTTGTTACCCTGTCTCAACTGTAAAACTCTTTCTTCCAGCTTATCTCTGGCCGACTGCGGAACAAAATGCTCCAACGGTGCGGCCCTGAACTCCTCCCAAGAAATCTCTACAACCTCTCTGTCAGCAAACGTCAACTCCAGCGATGTCTTCCACCATCTCTTGGCATGGGATTCCAAGAAAGAGACCACCAAAGGTACCCTCTCCTCCCAAGGGCACCGTATCCCTGTCAGCATCTCATACATGTTGTCCAGCCACTCCTCCATCTGAACGGCCGACTATGTCCCCAAGTAGGTTGGGGGAGAAAGTCCTCAAAATATGCTCCACCAGTTAACCCTCGGGTTTGGCCGTGGAGCTAGAACCTGCTGAGCCCCGAAAGTCTCCAATATGGCTATCAGAGTCTGCCCTATTTTTGATTGTAGAAATAGAGTGGGGACTGAGGGTGGTGGTGCAACATTCAGAGTCTGCTAGACTATGCCATGTGGTGTAGACTGTGTTAGGGGCTGCGTGAAAAAGTCATTCGTAAGTAATTGAATAAAACCTAATTCAAGGTGGAAAATTTACATGTGATCTCCCATATGGGCCCACCCAGGGATTGTAGACTGCGACTTTCTCGATCGAGGTTTGCTTCTGATACCACTTAAAAGACCCCACCCCCCCCCCCCCCCCACCACCACCAATTTTTGAAGCACTGGGGTATTAGTCCCAGAACCTCCGCTTTGCGGTGACACCTTCACGCCAAGGAAGGTCGCCACTACAAAATGCCGATTCTGCCGGCCATCTCGATCACAATAGTAGCAAAATAATGATAGCAAGTCCACAGAAATCACATTGAAATATAAATATTCCCAACGAAGGGAGTGTCCATAGATATAATAAAAGTATTATAATAAGGGCTCATTCCCAGTACATCTAAATCCTCACTACATATATCACTCATAGCAGAAGCAAAACTAATAAACTACTAGAGATTGGGACACACAGTCCCAGTAGCTTGAACTCTGGTACTAAACTGCCCCATCTCCAAGCGTACCGACCTCCGGGGCTGCTCCACCATGCTGTGCACCATGGTCCCCTAAAATTATGTGGTTCGAAAACCATTAGTCTAAAAGACTAAGTCCTATCAACCCCTGCCCCTTCCCCCATGACTCCAAAGCACCGAGTAGGGAGGAAGAAAGGAGAGGACATGATAGTGGAGATTTACAAATACAGGTGACGACGAAACTAGACTAGATGTTTTATGAGAATATATATAACAATAAGAAAAGTAAGAAAAGCTTCTCAAGTAATAAGTAACCTTAACTTATATGAAAGTACATAAGCCAAGGGATCTTTTTCAAGTCTCCTATCGTATAAAAAATCACATACCAATTTATACGATATGGTGTCAGTTTTCAAGCAAGCAGTATATATATATTTACCGAATAAAAACCTTATCTTATAAGAACGCTCGCGGGAACTTATAAACCAAGGGGTCATTTTGCAGGGCCTATTTTATAAAGTGGTATGGGACGCTTTATACAATTGGACCTGCAAGATGACCCCTTGGTTTATAAGTTCCCGTGAGCGTGCTTATAAGATAAGGTTTTTATTCGGTAAATATATATATCATGCTTGCTGGAAAACTGACACCCTATCGCATAAATTGTTATGAGACTTTTTATACGATAGGAGCCTTGTAGAAAATCTCTTGGCTTATGTTCTTTCATATAAGTTAAGGTTACTTATTACTTGAGAAGCTTCTCTTATCTTTATTATTGTTATATATATGCTCATAAAACTGCTAGTCTAGTTCCATTGTCACCTGAATTTATTAATCTCCACTATTATGTCCTCTCCTTTCTTCCTCCCTGCTTGGTGCCTAGGAGCCATGGGGGAAGGGGCAGGGGATGATAGGACTTAGTATTTTAAACTAATGGTTTTCGTACCACATCATTTTAGGCGACCGTGGAGCCCAGCACGGAGGAGCAGCCCCGAAGGTCGGTACGATTGGAGATGGGGCAGTCTAGTACCGGAGTTTGGACTACTTGGACTGTGAGTTCCGATCGCTAGTAGTTTATTAGTTTTGATTCCACTACGAGTGATATATGTAGTGAGGCTTTGGATGTACTTGGCATGAGCCCTTATTATAGTACTTTTATTATATTTGTGGACACTCCCTTCGTGGAGAATATTTATCTTTATATGTGATTTCTATGGACTTGCTCTTATTATTTTACTACTATTGTGATCGAGTTGGCTGTTAGAATCGACGTTTTGTTAAGGCGACCTTCCTGAGCGTGAAGGTGTCACCGCAAAGCGGTAGTTCTAGACCTAAGACCCCGGTGCTTCAAAAGGGGGGGGGGTCTTACACTTACATACTTGCAAATCAACACATACTCTTACAGAATTTGATCTTCAGTCTCTGCTTGAGAAAAGTCTTTACCACTCAGATACAAGAAGGCCTACACCCTAAAGAAATGACTCCCTCTCCTGATCATAAACACTACAAAAATCAGGTGGAGCTTTCTGCATAAATATCCACTAGTCTTCTCACAGATTTTTGACAGAGAAGACACCATCATTATTTTTGTTTATTTTCATAAACTGTGTACAGGGTTCATAACTCCCTTTAAAAGTTATACTTTTGGTTTCTAAGTCTCCTTATCAAAAGAATTAAGTTGGTTTTTTGGCAGCTGATCAAAAGCTCAAAGTGTTGTTAGATCTCCCTTAGAAAAAAATTATCTTGTGGTGGAAAGGCACCTGAACAAAAACCCGTGGTGGCAGGGAACCTGATTAACAACCTGTAGTGGATTCTTACCAGTGTGGTAGAAGAGTAGATGTACCCAGATTTTTTGGGAAACCACATTAATTTCCTTTTGTCTTCTGTGATTGTTATTCATTTTATTTGTGTTGTTGTGATCGCTTCTCTCTCTCTCTCTCTCTCTCTCTCTATCTATATATATATATATATATATATATATATATATATATATATATATATATATTGTTGGAACACCCTATTACTAATTTGGGCAAAGATCACTATGTTTTTAGGAAATTGGTTTGACCTAGTTGTATAGTTGAAAAGGTCAAAATAGAATGAGTCTAAGGGTAAGAACTTAGGTTTGAAGCTGCCCCCAAGACCATTCAAAGATCAGGATTCAGTGCTGAGACTATGGAAATTTTCGTCGAGCTCAGGTCGACGAAACGTCAAACTCAGTTCGACGTTCTCTGAGCTCAATTCTGCAAGTCGTCGAACTCCGGTCGATGATCTTCGAGCTCAGATCAACGTTCTATCTTTAGCTATTTTCCATGTCGCTGAGCTCAGTTCAACGATCGTAGAGCTCAGGTCGACGTTTTTTGTCTCTAGTATAAATCCAATCTCTGAGCTCAGGTCAACGATAGCTGAGCTCAGGTCGACGATTTTTGTGAGAGATCGACGCTTTTAGAATTCAAATTCAAGAACAGTTTTGGAATTCTTTCAATGTTATTTCTTGCATTTATCGCAAAGGATTATGTAGCCGTTTCAAGCAATCTGGAGCAAGTTTCAAGGAAGGCTAAAAGGAATGTTACTTAGGACTTTCCCCAGAAATAGTTGTCATTTATGGAAGTCATTTATGACTTAGTAACGACCATCTAAGTGAGAATTTGATATTCTCCTACAGATTATGTTATTGAAAATATAACAGATCAACACAACAAGATAAAAAAGAGATATACAGGATCATTGGATTAAGAAAAAGAGTTACAGAAGAGAGATCAAAATATACTCTGATTAAGAACTCATCTTCTGGAACATACAGATTCACTGAGTCAAAATCATCAAGAACACAAGAAAGTTTTCTATGGAGGAAATCATCTGCTCCTCCAAATCCTCAAGTATTCAAAAGCTTCAACATCAAGTACTCCAGACATCACACATTTCAGCATCTGCTGAAATAATCTTTTGCTGGAGATCTGAAGCACCTAAAGACCTATCACCATAGCAAAGCTCACCTTCCTGAACATTAGATATCTTAGGGGGAGCTTTAGCTTCATCTTCCACTTGTCTTCTCTCAGACTGTTGACAGAGAAGAACAACTTAATTCTTTCTTTCTTTTTCCTTTCCCTCCTGTAAAAGGGTTTTTCAAAACTCCCTTCAAAAGTTCTGAAACTAGTTTCTGAGACCTTGTCAAAACTCAGTGGTGGCAAGACACCTTATCAAAAAATCTAGTTTTGGTTTTTGGGCACCTTATCAAAAGCTCATTGGTGCCCAGGACACCTGATCAACTATTCCTGCAGTGGATTCCTACCTAGGGTGGTAGAAGAGTGGATGTACCCAGGTTGTTAGGGAACCAATATAGATCCTTGTGTCATCTGGTTGCTGTGTGTTTGACTTTGCTGTGTGCTGTGTGTTTTCTTAGTTTTTGCTTTAGTTTTTATTTCATCACAAGAACCTTACACATAAACATAAATTAAGTCTTCCACTGCTTTATAGTTTTAATTATAAATTATTTTAAAAATACTCTATTCACCCCCCTCTAGAGTTAATGTAGATCTTTTCCTCACTTTCAATTGGTATCAGAGGGAGGTTGGTTATTCAACATCTGAATCTTCAACAGATTGGTTGAACAGGCTAACACTTGAACCAAAAGATCCTTGATAAGATAAAACTTCTATAGATGATAGTTATTACTTTTTCTATTATATTTATTTTCATACAAAACCATGGCACAGAATAAAGACTATGCTAGCACCAGACCTCCAGTGTGTAACCTCTCTAAGTTTTCACTTTGGAAGTCAAGGATTAAGCTTTATATGAATTCTATTGATGAGGACATTTTTAATTCTGTTTTGATAGTTTGTCAAAGACCCTCCGTGATCACAAGTACAAGTGTTGTTCAACCTCTTTCTGGAACAGATGCAAAAATAAAGAAATGGAAAGTTGAAGATGAAAAGGATATGAATATCCTTACTCAGACCATGTCTGATGAGATATTCCAAAAGGTGGCTGAATGCAGTTCAGCAAAAGAGATATAGGACAAGTTATCTGAAATTGTCTCAGGATCTGCTGATGAAAGGAAGGACAGGAGATCCCATCTCATAAGCCAATATGAGAACTTTAAGAAAGGAGAAACTGAATCAGTGGCTGACATGTACAACAGACTCAGCCTAATAGTTAGTGAACTAAAAACACTGGACAAGGAGATCTCTCTAACTGAACTAAATGACAAGATCCTAATGTGCTTCCCTATCACTTGGGACTCAAGGATCTTGCCAATCAAGGATGCCATAAGCCTAATTGAGATTACTACTGAAGCTTTGTTGGGCAAGCTCAAGTCTTATGAGCTGCTCATCAAGAATAGAGAGGAAGAACAAAAGACTGCTTCTTCAGCCATTAGAAAGGAGAAGACCATAGCATTCAAAGTTACAGAAGATCTGCCTGAAGACAAGGTCACAGGAAATGAAGAATTGATGAGTTTGCTAGCTGATGAGTCCTCTTTATATACCTATTTTCGGACTCATCAAGGCTTATTTTCTTGTCTTTGCACACCGTTTAGCGTCATTTGCACTCCTTTTGGTTCGCTGCGACATTCCACGTCTTGTGCACTTTATTAGCCTATTTCTGTGCGTGTGTGTATTTCCCTTTTGCTGTGCATTATATTTATGTCTGTGAGTGCCATGTCGACATCCCGTCCAGTTTTCCTGCAGGTTCTGGGATCGTGTGGGCGTCCGGCATCAGACTTCACCATTTTTTGGCAAAGTAGTCAATGGTCGTGCGTTTTTACCCACGCACGACCATCGACCTCTTTGGCGCACGATCATCGGTCGTGCGCAGTCATGACCTCTTTTATGGAAGTTCTGTCCCGGCATATCGCACGATCACCAGCCATACCGCGTACGATCACTGCTCGTGTGCTGCCGGTCGTGCGCAGTAACACCTTCTTTTTCCATTTTGCTGCCTCCATATCGCACGATCACGGACCATATCGCGCACGACCACTGGTCGTGCGCCTGTGATCGTGCGCACTGTTTAATTCTGTTTTCTATAAATAGCGCAGGTTTCGTCCAATTCCGGATCGCTCGACATTTTCCGCCGTATTTCGTCCCCGACAAGTTTTTCCGCTGCCCTCCATCATCCTCCACCATAGGGAGTTGCTCCGGGCAAGCCTTCAATGCCAAATCAAAGTCGGAGCATCCCCTCGGCCTCCTCCTTCATCCCCAAGCTTCAAGCGGAGTTTTGACCGAGCTTTCTCCATCAAGTTAGGAGGAGCTGGAGCCGCAATCTACCGGGTCATTTCAACGAAGAAGACGGGTCCATTGGGAGTGAGTGACAGCCTCCTCTACCCCGGACGCAGTTGAGGACCGAGCTTGGACTCGGATTGACAACCCGGGATTCCAACCGTGAACCCTCAATAAGGCTTCGGATTCGATCGATTCGCACACCTCTTTTCTTGTTGTTGATAGCTTAGTTTAATTTCTATGTATTGATGAAGTATTTTTATTGATTAGCATTTTCACTTATTCATGTCTATGTGAGTTATTGTGATTATGTTATTATTGCTTGAGGTGCGCCATATTCCATCCACCCTTGCCGCACTAGCAATTGCTAGTAGCGTGCGTTGCGAAGAGGTGCTCACGACCCTCATTCCGCCATTCTAACCACCTCATCCGCTAGCCTACTCGTCCTTCCGCCAAGCGATTCGGTGCATAGCGGCCCGTGTAGTTTCTATCCCGCCTAGCGAAGCATCGCATAGCGGCGTTGCATAGGAGTAGCTTGTAGATTTTACTTCATGTTTACGCAACCATCAAAACCCCCATTTGATTACCTCCGACCCGAGGACTTCAATCTTAAGTCCTCCTCGACATTAACTCATCCCTTACTGTATTCCTCAAGAGACCGACACTCTGGGATTTATTCCCAAACTTTATTACTTGTGCGACCGGTGCTCTTGCCGTATTTTCCACGCATCAAGTTTTTGGCGCCGTTGCCGGGGAACACAGTCGTTTGAGTTTTTGAATAGGTAGATGCGAGATAGTAGCCCTTGTCCATTTGTTCATACACTGTTTTGTCTTTATTTTAGTTTTTGAAATTGTTTACTTTATTTTTTCTGTCCCTTCCTTGTTTTTTTTTAATATTACAGATCCGAGTTGTTTTATTCTTGTGTATAGTAATTTCCAGTAAATATTTCTGTTCGTGATGGATTATGCTGCCGAGTGCCATATTTTTGACGCTTTGCGGAGTTGCATCGATGTCATGGCTTTTCTAATGCCGAGCACTGTTTTCGGTGTATTCTATGTCAAGGTGTGGGCCATATGTTGAAGGATTGCCCTCACTTGTGCAAGCCTTCTACCTCTGTGGACGCATCCGCAGCAGTCCCCTGTTCGCGAGAGACTATTGTGGATGGGCCTACCAGGGTGTTGCCTGGCCCATACACTGACATGGCGCACCTTGCTCGATCTTTGCCCGTTGAGATTACGGAAGAATCTCTCGCCGCATATAGTTCCTTCATGGGTTCCTCAACCCCTTTTTACGAGCTTCCTTTGAGTGATCACTCTCACTCGGATGTTAGCCCGCAAGGAGTGGATCAGGAACTCATGGACGATCCTGTATGGGACGATGAGAGTGTTCCGGTCGTCGACAGGGTGGCATCTGCGGATGATGTTGCGAAGGGGCCTGCGCATTCTATGCCTGATTTTGAGAGCAGCTTTGCCCCCACGCAGTATTTGCCGGAGTTTTCTACTCCTTTTTCTTGTGAGTCGGCTGATGAGGCCGTTATTGTGGATGATTCGGTGCCTGAGGTTGTGCCAAGGTGGGATGACGATTCTGCTATCTCCGATGGAGAATGTGGATCTTCGGATCACTATGACGCACCCCGATGGGACGAGGAGAATTACCTTTCGGATGCGGAGGTTTGCACCTCCCTATCTGACGAGGCGATCCCCCTTTCCACCGCGGACTTCGAGTTCTCGGATTCTCCCCAATACGACTCATATGACACTGACGATGATCATTGTTTGGATCCTGCTGGGGTGATACCGGGATCACTCCCCCGATTTCTGATTATTTTTGTCCTTCTTCTCTTTTATTCCTTGATCCCCCTTCCATATCTGAGCCTGTGCGGGTTGATTCTCCACTGGTGTGCTGGGATGATGATGAGCCTTGTGCTCAAGCCGTTGACTCCTACGTACGTGTGTGGGATGACCCCTTGCTAGGCAAGGATTCTTTTTGTGATGAGATGAGCGAGGACCAGGTCGCCTCCTCATCTTATTTCCTGCTTCCTCTACCTGAGCTTTTCAGGTATTATTATCTAGGTAGAGGGGTAACTGTTCTATCGCCGTATCGGTACCCGTTACCGCAATGGATATTGGAACAGTTACATGTTCATCTTCTCTTCCATAGGCCCATTAGCTAAGGCTTTTCTGCTTCGAATAAGTCGTGCTGGGATGACAGTAACCCCAGTAGTTATCTTAAATTTCTGCATTTTACTTTTTATGTCTAGCTTAGTTTAGAATTTATATGTATTTTGTTTTTCTTTTGTTTTGTTTTTGCGGAGCTCACCCCTCCAGGTTTTCTTGACATTCTTGTTGGTGGGGTCGTGATTCTCCGTATGGTGGAGCTGTTCTAGTTTTCACGCGTCTTCTGGTATGCTCTCTAGCTGAGCATTGGGTAACCTCTCCCCTTTTCTCCTTTTGATTTTAATTCAATATCATATGTTATGTTGTATCGTGTAGTTTAAGTCTGGGGGAGAGCATGTTTACCTTTTGCACGTGCACATTTCTTTTGCATACTAGAAGCTTTTCGTATTTTATTTTGTTTATGTTCATTGCATCGCACACCACTGCACCCACATGAGCGTGATCTTAGCTGTTAGCGTGCCATGAGTTGAACTTGTATCTTTGTTAGATTTGGAAAATTTCTGTGCTAGTTTAGGATTGTGCGACGGAGTAAAATGTTGGCCTTACTGTGTTTCTAGTCAACTGCTCTCGTTTTGTATAAAAATTTGTGTGGATTTAATTTTTTTTCGTATGCTTATAGTTCTATATTTTTCTATTTGCATACATATTTCTTATTCTACTCAAAAGTTGGTGAATCCGGTGTGAATTGAACGGTAGCGTAGGAATGTGTGTAGCCGCCACTAGACTCGTATTGCTTGAGTAGGGAGGAAGGGTTATCTTTCTCGGTTGCTAAGATCTTGCCCCAAGCTATTCTTGAAGCATTGGTACACGGTTAGTCTAGCGTGAGAGTGATGTAGGCCACCTTTTGGCCCGGTTGAACTTTGTACCCATTCCTAACATCGCCCTTGCTAGCCCCTTTGTGCCTACCCTTCCTTTTGATTCAGCTCCACTATATTCGCCAAAGCGTCATAGCCGATCCTAGTCGCACACCCAATTCGAGCTTTAGTAGTTTATATTTTATGTTGGGTTGTGATGTGGTATTTTTATTCGTGAAAATGTGGAAGCGCGCCCTAGTTTTTATTTGCTGAGATTTTGAAAAAAAAAGAAAAAAAATGAAATGTTTGTAAAAAGAAAAAAAATGATGAAAGAAAAAGGTTTGATAGAAAATCTTTATTTGAGATGATTTGAATTTGGAGTAGGCGGTGCACACACCCATTTAGTAAAAGTTAAGTCTGGGGGTGTGGTGCACCCGTGTTTATTTTGTGGGCAGCGGGTACTAGTTTTGTACGTTAGCTCATTTGGGTTAGGTGCATACCCTTCATGTTTATCCTTGTTTTCCTCACCGTAACCCAAGCCCCATTATTACCCGAAGTCCTACGGACTTGCGCTTGAGTTGACTAGTGTCGTGGAGAGAGTGCGAACGGGCAAGCTTATGGTTTCCGACATTGGTGGATTCCTTTGGGGGTAACCTTGAGCCCCGGTCTTCGGCAATGCTCACCTTAGTGGCCTGTCTACTTTCTTCCCGCGTAGGACCAGATGATTCACTGTGATTCCACTTTTGAGTAATAATAAAATTTTGATACGCATTGTGAAAAACATAAAATATTTTGTATACTTAAACATTTCCTCTACTTTATTTTTATGCACGCGAGCATGCGACTTCGCATGGTACTCCGTTTTGTAATTTCTTTGTTAGCTAGTTCATTTTCCCCATCTGCTTAGGTTTTGTTTGCTCGGGACGCGTAATCGGTTAAGTCTGGGGGTGTGATGAGTCCTCTTTATATACCTATTTTCGGACTCATCTAGGCTTATTTTCTTGTCTTTGCACACCGTTTAGCGTCATTTGCACTCCTTTTGGTTCACTGCGACATTACACGTCTTGTGCACTTTATTAGCCTATTTCTGTGCGTGTGTGTATTTCCCTTTTGCTGTGCATTATATTTATGTCTGTAACTGCCATGTCGACATCCCGTCCAGTTTTCCTGCACGTTTTGGGATCGTGTGGGCGTCCGGCATCAGACTTTCACCATTTTTTGGCAAAGGAGTCAATGGTCGTGTGTTTTTACCCACGCACGACCATCGACCTCTTTGGCGCACGATCATCGGTCGTGCGCAGTCATGACCTCTTTTATGGAAGTTCTGTCCCGGCATATCGCACGATCACCAGCCATACCGCGCACGATCACTGCTCGTGCGCTACCGGTCGTGCGCAGTCACACCTTCTTTTTCCATTTTGCTGCCTCCATATCGCACGATCACAGACCATATCGCGCACGACCACTGCTCATGCGCCTGTGATCATGCGCGCTGTTTAATTCTGTTTTCTATAAATAGCGCAGGTTTCGTCCTATTCCGGATCGCTCGACATTTTCCGCCGTATTTCATCCCCGACGAGTTTTTCCGCCGCCCTCCATCATCCTACACCAAAGGGAGTTGCTCCGGGCAAGCCTTCAATGCCAAATCAAAGCCGGAGCATCCCCTCGGCCTCCTCCTTCATCCCCAAGCTTCAAGCGGAGTTTTGACCGAGCTTTTACCATCAAGTTAGGAGGAGCTGGAGCCGCAATCTACCGGGTCATTTCAACGAAGAAGACGGGTCCATTGGGAGTGAGTGACAGCCTCCTCTACCCCGGACGCAGTTGAGGACCGAGCTTGGACTCGGATTGACAACCCGGGATTCCAACCGTGAACCCTCAATAAGGCTTCGGATTCGGTCGATTCGCACACCTCTTTCTCTTGTTGTTGATAACTTAGTTTAATTTCTATGTATTGATGAAGTATTTTTATTGATTAGCATTTTCACTTATTCATGTCTATGTGAGTTATTGTGATTTTGTTATTATTGCTTGAGGTGCGCCATATTCCATCCACCCTTGCCGCACTAGCAATTACTAGTAGCGTGCGTTGCGAAGAGGTGCTCACGACCCTCATTCCGCCATTCTAACCACCTCATCCGCTAGCCTACTCGTCCTTCCGCCAAGCGATTCGGTGCATAGTGGCCCGTGTAGTTTCCATCCTGCCTGGCGAAGCATCGCATAGCGGCGTTGCATAGGAGTAGCTTATAGATTTTACTTCCTGTTTCCGCAACCATCAAAACCCCCATTTCATTACCTCCGACCCGAGGACTTCAATCTCAAGTCCTCCTCGACATTAACTCATCCCTTACTGTGTTCCTCAAGAGACCGACACTCGGGGATTTATTCCCAAACTTTATTACTTGTGGGACCGGTGCGCTTGACGTATTTTCCACGCAGCACTAGCCAAAAGATTCTATAAGATTGCCAGGAAAGATTTCAGAAAGAGGTCATCCAGAGGGCATGAGAATCCAAGGTATGACAAGTTAAATAATAAAGAAATAATCTGTTTTGGATGCAGGAAACCAGGCTATATTGTGTCTGACTGTCCAGAAAATCAGAATAAGGAGAAGAAGGACAGGAAAGATAGGAGAAAAGGCAAGGACTCCAGAGGAAACAACAACAATAAATTCACATCCAACAAAAATAAACATACAAGGAAGTGGTTTGTAGCTGAAAGTTGGAGTGATACTGAAGAGGAATCTGAAGCCTCATCAAGCTCAAGTGATGATGAGGATGATGCTGAAGAAAAGGAATTCTGCATGATGGCTATCAATGCCTCTCAGCAAAATTCTGATGCAGAACAAGGATCAAATTCAGAATCTTAAACTCAAACTGAATAAGACCAGGTAATAGACTCCTTTGACTTTGACTCAGAGGACTTTAGGTCTGAATTTTAGGCACTTTGTTTAGACCTTTTAAAATATGAGAAAGAGATTATCTCTCTTAGAAATCAATTGTCTGAACATAGCACCTTAAAATCAGACAACCTCAAACTCTCTGAGGAGTTAGAATGTTGTTGGGAGGAGATAGCTTCACTGAAAAGTTAGTTATCCCAGGCAAAGAAGTTTGAAGAATCCCTTAATGGGAGAAGCATCACACTGGTGGACATCACAAGCACAGTGAACTCAAGATTCAACAGTACACTGGGCTTGGGTGCTTCATCCAACCAACCTATAGTATTAATAACCCCAATTAAATTTATTTCTGATAAAGGAAAGGTTATTGTAGAGGTAGCTAGGAAGAATCCAGATTTACCTAACGAAAATCAAGTTCAACAGAAAACGTCGAACAGAGCTCGACGACCGTCGAACAGATCTCGGCGATCCAAGGCTGGATCATCGAACTCAGATCGACGACTTCTGAACTCTGAACTTTCGTATAGTCGATCTTCGAACGGAGCTCGATGATCTGACCCAAGATCGTCGAACTCAGGTCGACGATCGTCGAACGGAGCTCAGAGCTTTGAACCTTCTTTTAGAGGTAAATCTCAAGTCAATCCTAGAAGTCCCTCATCCCAAATCTTCAACCCTTATACTGAATGGATAGTACCTCCTAGGAGATACCATCCTGAAGGATATAAGAGTTAGCCAGGGATGTCTTTCATTTCTGAATTTAAAGGTTATCAACCTAGACCCACGGTAAACTGGGTCAAAAACATATAAATTATTTATGTGCAGGTAAATACCTATCCAGCAATGAACCAACAATGGTATCTTGATAGTGGGTGCTCAAAGCACATGACAGGGAGTAAGGACAATCTCACATCCTTCAAAGCCAAACTTGGACCCAAAGTGATCTTTGGAGATTCTAACTTTCGTCAAACAAAAGGATATGGTTGTAACGCCCCGTCGTTTCAGCGATTATTTTTATTCTCGTTTGGCGTTACGATGACGCGTTTCCGTGGCTTGTGCCATGTGTGGAGTATGGTTTAGCTCCTAAGAACTGAGTGCCCTGTTTGGTAGCCTGTTGGCAAGATCTCCCTAGCAAACCGAGTCGTTTTGGTGACCCGGTGTGGCCTCACGGGGGGATGTTTGTGTTTGGCTTTGTTTGGGCATAACTCGAGTTCTGTTCGTCGAAAGTTAATTTCGACTTCGCCGTTGTGTTCGTAGCGTGGGTATTTAGCTACGGTGCGAATTTCGTCGAATTCCGAGGTGAATCGGTTTTCGCGTCAATTTGGTGCTTTATGTAATTTTGTAATTAATAATATAATTATATAATTATATATATATATATATTTAGAATGAATAAAACCATCGATCATTCTTCTTCCCCGTAAGAAAACCGCCGGCCCCTTGTACGAGAGAATCGAGTAACCGCCGAGCCTTCCCTTCGGACGCCGATTCCCGGAGCGTTTGTGGACGGAATTCGATTCCGAGAGTGGATTCGGATTGCTCTAGTCGAGACCTTCATTCCTGCGGTAAGAAATTCGATTTTCGTGGAGTTTTGGAAGGATTGGAATTTTCAGTTTTGGAAGTTTTCCGCCATTAATGGCCGAGTCTTTGTTCTAGGTGTTGCGGCCGTCTTGATCCGTGCGAAGAGGAGGAAAGCAGTCCAAAGCTTCGCTGAGATTTGAGACAAGTGGTATTCTTGCCCTTGCCAAGTGTTTTCTTTGATTTTATTTGCTGAAATTGAAATCCCGGTTAGCCCAGGTTAGAGGCCTTGTTGTTCTCGTTTTCTTGCTAACTATAGGGCTTAGTTCTTCCTACTGAAACCCCCCCTAGGTTGTGATGTTTGGAATCCAAATTGTCGGCGCGAAGCCGTTGTTTTCCTTTAATTTTGATTGATGCTCTGGTTCGGGCGTAGCCGAGAGGGAGAGTTAGGAGGGGGGTGTGGTTGCCAATTTCCTTCGTTATGGTATTATTCGAATGGTTAGGCATAGTTTATACGGTAGTAGCGTGCGACGTTGATAGTTGTCTACTGCTACTGCAGTGGCGTGAGTCGTGTGCGCGTTCCGGTGTCGTTCGGAAAATTCCAAACGGTACAGGTTTGCCGCGCACGGTCATTAACCTTTAGGGCGCACGACCACTGGTCGTGTGCCTCTGTTCGTGCGCGTATAAATTTCAGTTTCCAAAGTTCTGTCTCGGGCAATCGCACGAGCGCTGGCAACAGTGCGCACGACCACTGATCGTGCGATACTGATCGTGCGTAGTTGCTAGGTTTTCTGTCAGGTTTCCAGGTTCGTTTCGCACGATCATCAGCCGAAGAGTGCGCACGACCACTGATCGTGCGTCACTGATCGTGCGCTTTGTATAATTCCTTTTGCTAGGCGAATTTAGATGGTTTCGAGTGCGGGAGTTTAGATACTCAAGTGGCAGGCAATTACTTGAGTTCTGGATCTTCTGCCTTGGTCGTTCGACTGTCGTCGAGCTCCGTTTTCTTTAGTGGGCTTGTGGGTAGTAACTTAATTTTGGCGGCGAGTGAGGCTAGCTCACTCAAGGCCAAAGTTTAGGTAGGCACTGAGTGGGTTTCGCTCAACGCCTAGTCGTGTTGGTTTATTTCAACACTCTTCCTTTACCTTATATTTCGTTTCCGAGTGGTTTTCCAGTTGTATTTCTGGGTTTTCCTTGTCGGCCGTTTTCTTAATTTTCCTAAAGGCCGAATCGTGGGTCGTGGATAGTAGTGGTGGTTGTAGCTCTTTGTGGGGGTGGAGTTGTGTGATATAGCCAAGGCCACCCATGGATTTCTTGCTCCAGGTACGGGCTGGGCATGTCGGGTGGAAGGTCCCTTGTGTTTTCACGTATTGACCCTCGAGCTTTTGACTTGGACATGGTGGATTGGGGGACTGCGTTTGCCTTCGATCCGGTTCCTCGTTGTTGTTTTTGCTACTATCACTTCCCGCAGTTTAGGGTGTTAGAAGTTTCTTCTTTGGTAGTGTTGCAGCATTCTGGCTCTTGGTAGTCTAGTAGGCCCTGCAGGATGTTGTTCCTGGGCTGGGTCGTTGCTGTTTCTTTGCACGTTGTGCATTTCTTGTCGTCCTGTTTTGGACAGTTGTGACTCTTTCTACTGCATGTTTTCTGTTATTTTGTCCTTTTGGTTGACTCTTTCATGCAGTTTTACCTTGATTTTTGCTTGCTGAGGTATTCTGTTTTCTTTTGGAATACCCCAGGTTCTGAGCTGTAGCCAGTTTGGTGGCTAGTTGGTGGTGTTGTTGGTGGACTTCCGGACCTTTGGAGTTCTGTTTACCTTGTTTGTGAGGTTGTTTTCAGTACTTTCTTACAGACATATATGTGTGCTGGTGGGTTCGTGTCAGGTTGTTGGCGCCCACTAGTAGTTTTTACCTTGTACTAGATATATACTATTGCTGCTACCATTTATTTTTCTGGAGATAGTCTACTTGCTTTGAGAAGGTTTTATGCTAGATTGCTAGTTATTTTTAAACTATAAATACTATTATAAATGAAGCTCATGATCAGCATGTTTTTATAAACTTAATCACTATATTCCAAATCACGTACGAAAACCGTTTTCTTATATATATTATATAAACGAAGTGTAGTGTCTTGCATAGCATGAGTGGTTCTCTTGGGACCCTTATGCGCTCTTTAGGGCGTAAAGCCTAATTAAAGTATTTTTCCGCAGCGTTTAAATATAGTTTTCTTTTGTGGACTAGATGATCCACTGAGCCGAGGGATACGAGCTCTAAACATAATTGATTTTCTATTCATTAAGCACATGGTTTTCTTGCATAAAGATTGTAGTTGGATTTGCCTGAGCGTCAGCAGTTATCCCCTGCTTGACGTGGCATCATGACACGTGTTTTCTCTTACTCTGACAATTCTTAATTCGGAGAAAATGCGGGTTGTGACAGTTGGTATCAGAGGGAGGTTGCTTGACAAGTTAGTTGGGCAACCTTCCTTGGATGCTGTTAGTAGTTCAGCATCATGTCATTCACACACCGATATGTCATCAGCACGTCTTGGCAAAAGCACGAACACTACACTCATAGCATAATATGAAGTATACGGGGCATATTATGTAGTATGGGATGCATAATATGTGTTCGTATATGGATCCACCATAGGGGCTACATGTGAGGGTTATGTAGTATGGGATGCATAACCTCACCACATGACTGCGACTAGCACGTTTCTTTTTCGTTGCATGGAAATGTTATGTAGTATGGGATGCATAACATTTTCATGTGTACGCCGCTCATATCATGCATTAGGGCCTTCTTTTTAGAATGCATAGCACAATCATGCATATCATATCATTGCATAAGCACAACGCGCCGAGCTAAAGATTTGCAGGATGACATATGTACACACATAAGTTTTCAAACTAACATAAGTTCATGCATCCGATCTAGGCACAAGAGTTAGTGAGGTGGTTGTTAACCATCCTAGGATAGGGCATATCATCTAATTATTGTGAAGAAGATAAACTCTCAGAGCAAGTTTAGCAGCTTTAAGTCTATATCTACATATGTATTGTCTGTACTGGTAGTCGGTTCTAGTCATGGGATTTGGTTCTGATTTGCGTTATATTGATTTTTTTTTTAGCATGGCTAGGCGTCCTGCGACCCGATCGACTCCCCTGTCTGAGGGTGAATCTTCTGGAGCTCAGAACGATGCGGTGATCGAGGGTCTGCGCCAGAGTAGCGTAGCTATGGGTAGGCAGTTGGAGGAAGTGCAAGCCCAGATTCAGTCTTTGGTGGCAGTTGTGGCAGGGCAGGCTCAGGGTGCGCAAGTTCCTGCAGGGGGGTAGCTGTTCCTCCTCCTCCTGCACCCTTGAGGCCTCCAGTGGTGGTGCTAGCAGAGATGGCCTTCATCTCGCAGTTTCAGAGGCTGAGCCCTCCCACTTATGATGGGAAGGCAGATTTCATGGTGATAGACGACTGGCTGATCTCCATGGAGGTGATGTTCTCGTACTCAGGGATTGCAGATGATCAGAGGGTGATGATAGCCGCCTATCAGCTTAAAGGATTGGCTAAGAGTTGGTGGCTGAGAGAGAAGGAGAGCTTAGTGGCTGGATGCTCTTGGGAAGTGTTCAAGGAGATGCTGTTGAGGAAGTTCTTACCCTCGGTCGAGCGTGACCGCCTCATGAATGATTTCCTCTATCTGAAGCAAAGGCAGCTCTCGGTGGGTGAGTATGAGATAGAGTTTAGTAAGTTGAGCCGTTTTGCCCCTGGATTGGTCAGCGTAGAGGCTGATCGAGTTAAGCGATTCCTCGGTGGTTTGAGGAGTGAGGTGCAGCTGTTGGCCAGTGCTTATGGGTCAGTGACTTATGCTGGAGTGGTAGAGGCTGCTCTTAAGGTTGAGGCCATTGAGACGGCGAAGAGCAGAGGCCAGCAGTTGAGGAAGGATAAGAGGAAGTTGGTAGAGGAGAAGAAACCCCTGGTACCCGATGCTGTTCCGGGAAAGAGGAGCAGGGTGGTGTGCAGTTTTTGTGGCCGGTCAGGCCATCCTGTTGAGAGGTGTTTCAAGAAGGCGGCAGCTCAGAAGAAGGAGCAGGTTCATGCTATTCAGGGTGCTCCTGGGAGAGATGTCTCCTGTTCAGTTTGCAAGCGATCCGGGCATGATGCAGCCCAATGTTGGTCCAGGGTTAGAGTCTGCTATCAGTGTGGGCAGAAGGGTCACGTTAAGTCGAGGTGTCCTCAGGTCCAGTCAGCTCTTCCTGCAGTTCCATTGCAGGCATTACCTCCACCTCAGCATGTGGACAAGGGAAAAGGGAAGCTGAACGTGATTTCTTCCGAGGAGGCTCAGACTTCGACCCTGGTGATCTCAGGTTAGTAGTTGGTTGTTTTTCTTTCTAGCCTGGTAGTTTAGTTGCTAGATTGTTTGCGGTACTGTTGTGCTAGTTCCTTAGCTTTGTGCGTTCCTATAGGGAAATTTAAGGTGAAGAACCGCTGGGCGCGTGTTCTGTTTGACTCCGGCGCTACCCACTCGTTCGTGGCTAGAGACTTTGTGGAGCGTCATCGGTTGTCTCTAGATCGTGTTCGGGATTCCTTCCGTGTCAAGTTTCCCTCTGGTGAATCTGTGTTGTCAGATTTGGGTATTTTGGTTTGCCCGGTTTTGTTGGGGGATTTTCTTGCGAAGGCGGATCTGAAGATGATTGATCTAGAGGACTTCGATGTCATTTTGGGCATGGACTGGCTCTCTCGGTATGATGCGGTCATTCAGTGCAAGGGAAAGCGCTTGGACTTCATCAGGGACGACGGTCAGCCCGGCAGCGTGTATGCTGATCCATGTCAGGATTCTCTTGTTCTCTCTGCGGTATGTGTTCAGAGATTGTTTCTTTCTGATTGTTGTGTTTGTTTAGTCTCGGTGGTTGGAACCGTTGTTAGCGTGCCACGCTTGGAGGAGATTCCTATTGTTCGTGGTTTCGCCGATGTTTTTCCTGATGATCTTCCTGGTATCCCTCCTGAGCGGGATGTGGAGTTTGTTATTGATATGGAGCCGGGTACGCGTCCTATTGCTAAGGCGCCGTACCGGATGGCCCCTCGTGAGTTAGAGGAGTTGCGAATTCAGTTAGATGAGTTGTTGGCTAAAGGTTTTATCAGGCAGAGTTCGTCGCCTTGGGGTGCTCCTGTTTTGTTCGTAAAGAAGAAAGATGGGTCGATGCGGCTTTGCATCGACTATAGAGAGTTGAACAAGGTCACTATCAAGAACAGGTACCCTCTGCCGAGGATCGATGATTTATTTGACCAGTTGCATGGTAGCACGGTGTTCTCCAAGATCGATCTTCGTTCGGGCTATCATCAGCTCAGGATCCGTGAGGCAGATATTCCACGGACTGCGTTTAGGTCGAGGCATGGGCACTTTGAGTTTTTGGTGATGTCGTTTGGTCTGACCAACGCACCATCAGCCTTCATGGATATGATGAACCGGGTGTTCACGGATTTCTTAGACAAGTTCGTTGTGGTCTTCATTGATGACGTGTTGGTTTATTCTCGCAGTGCTGTGGAGCACGAGCAGCATTTGCATTTGGTCCTATCAGAGTTGAGGAACCACAAGTTATTCGCCAAGTTGAGCAAGTGCGAATTTTGGTTGCCTCAGGTTTCTTTTCTAGGCCACGTGGTGAACAAGGATGGGATCTCGGTTGACCCAGAAAAGATTGCAGCAGTGACGGATTGGAGTAGGCCGAATACTCCTAAGGAGATCAGAAGTTTCTTAGGGTTGGCTGGCTATTACAGGAGATTCGTGGAGGGTTTCTCTTCTCTAGCCGCACCATTGACCAAGCTGACTCAGAAGAATGTGGCTTTTGTTTGGAGCGAGAAGTGCGAAGAAGCTTTTCAGGAGTTAAAGAGGAGATTGTGTACTGCTCCCGTTCTGACCCTTCCTACTGAGGGCATGGATTATGATGTGTATGTGGATGCTTCGCATATAGGTCTGGGATGCGTATTAATGCAGGATGGAAAAGTAATTGCTTATGGGTCAAGGCAGTTGAAAACTCATGAGCGGAATTATCCTACGCATGACCTTGAGTTTGCAGCGGTTATCTATGCGTTGAAGTTGTGGAGGCACTTACTTTATGGGGCTCAGTGCAAGATTTTTACTGACCATAAGAGCCTGAAGTACGTGTTCACGCAGAAGGAGTTGAATCTGCGTCAGCGGCGGTGGCTTGAGTATGTGGCGGATTATGATGTGGAAATCCAGTATCATCCGGGCAAGGCCAATGTGGTGGCCGACGCCCTGAGCCGAAAGACGGGAAAGATCTTTAACCTCTCCGCCGATCGATTAGTTGAGGAGTTCCTCCTTATGGATATTTCAGTGGGATGCTGTAGTTTACAGAGTAGCTTATCAGTGGAAGAGCCGTCCTGGATTTCTTTGACTAGATTGCATCAGAAGGACGATCCGGATCTGTTGCACCTTTTTACCAGGACAGAGAAGGGTGAGTTGCCAGATTTTTCTATTGATGATGCGGGTACTTTGAAATACCGCGGCAGGTTTTGCGTTCCCGCTGTTGGGGACATTAAGAGTATGATTTGCAGTGAGGCTCATGGTTCCAGCGTTGCCTACCATCCAGGATCTACGAAGATGTACCGTGACTTAAGGAAAATTGCTTGGTGGTATGGTATGAAAGGAGATATAGCTCGTTATGTTGCTGAGTGTCACACTTGCAAGCGTGTGAAGGCCGATCATGGAAGGCCTGGTGGTAAGTTGACTCCGCTAGAGATCCCGACTTGGAAGTGGGAGAGTATATCTATGGACTTCATTACGGGTTTGCCAAAATCCCCGAGAGGATTTGATTCTGTTTGGGTTATAGTGGATAGATTGACGAAGTGTGCTCACATCGTGCCTTATAAGATTGAATACCCGATGAAGAAAATAGCGGAGTTGTACTTGAATGAAGTCATCCGACTCCACGGTGTGCCAGTTAGCATCATTTTTGATCGAGACTCCCGGTTTACTTCTCGTTTTCGGCAGAGTCTGCAGGAGGGTTTGGGTACGGATCTGAGGTATTCTACTGCGTACCACCCTCAGACCAATGGGCAGACGGAGCGGGTCAATCAGATTGTTGAGGATATGATCCGGTGCTATATTTTAGACCACGGTGGAGCGTGGGATGAGCGTCTGCGACTCATGGAATTTGCTTACAATAACAGTTATCAGGAAAGCTTGCAGATGGCTCCGTTCGAAGCCTTGTATGGGAGGCGCTGTAGGACTCCGTTGTTTTGGGCTGAGGCTGGTGAGAAGCCTTTGTTGGGTCCTGATGCTCTAGAAGAGATGGAAGTCGCCGTGAAGCTTATTCGGGAGAAGCTTCGTTTAGCCCAGGAGAGGTATGAAAAGAACGCCAATCGGCGTAGGTCTGCTTTGGAATTTTCAGTAGGGGATCTTGTATACCTCAAGGTTTCTCCAATGGTTGGTGTGAAGAGATTTGGTAAAAATCGGAAATTGGACCCAAGGTATGTGGGCCCGTTGGAGGTCTTGGAGCGGATTGGTGTGTCTGCATATAGATTGGATTTGCCAGCAAACTTCCCTGGTGTTCATAATGTTTTTCATGTTAGCCAATTGCGGAAGTGTGTGCGCAGCAGTGGGCAAATCTTGGATGTTGTGCCCCAGTTAGAGCCCAACCTCTCTTTTGTTGAGGTGCCAGTTCGTATTTTGGATACTCAGGAGCGTGTGCTGCGAAAGAAGTCCATACCGATGGTGAAAATTCTATGGAAAAATCAGGATTTGGAGAGCGCGACTTGGGAGCTAGAGTCGGCCATGAGGAGGGCGTACCCTCACCTGTTTCTCTGATTTGATCGGTATGTTTCCCTTTGTAACTTCTGTTTGCTACTTTTTCCTTCTTTTGTAGGAGGGTTGTGCGTAAAGTTTCGGGACGAAACTTTCTTTTAGGGGGAGTGACTGTAACGCCCCGTCGTTTCAGCGATTATTTTTATTCTCGTTTGGCGTTACGATGACGCGTTTCCGTAGCTTGTGCCATGTGTGGAGTATGGTTTAGCTCCTTAGAACTGAGTGCCCTGTTTGGTAGCCTGTTGGCAAGATCTCCCTAGCAAACCGAGTCGTTTTGGTGACCCGGTGTGGCCTCTCGGGGGGATGTTTGTGTTTGGCTTTGTTTGGGCATAACTCGAGTTCTGTTCGTCGAAAGTTAATTTTGACTTCGCCGTTGTGTTCGTAGCGTGGGTATTTAGCTACGGTGCGAATTTCGTCGAATTCCGAGGTGAATCGGTTTTCGCGTCAATTTGGTGCTTTATGTAATTTTGTAATTAATAATATAATTATATAATTATATATATATATATATTTAGAATGAATAAAACCATCGATCATTCTTCTTCCCCGTAAGAAAACCGCCGGCCCCTTGTACGAGAGAATCGAGTAACCGTCGAGCCTTCCCTTCGGACGCCGATTCCCGGAGCGTTTGTGGACGGAATTCGATTCCGAGAGTGGATTCGGATTGCTCTCGTCGAGACCTTCATTCCTGCGGTAAGAAATTCGATTTTCGTGGAGTTTTGGAAGGATTGGAATTTTCAGTTTTGGAAGTTTTCCGCCATTAATGGTCGAGTCTTTGTTCTAGGTGTTGCGGCCGTCTTGATCCGTGCGAAGAGGAGGAAAGCAGTCCAAAGCTTCGCTGAGATTTGAGGCAAGTGGTATTCTTGCCCTTGCCAAGTGTTTTCTTTGATTTTATTTGCTGAAATTGAAATCCCGGTTAGCCCAGGTTAGAGGCCTTGTTGTTCTCGTTTTCTTGCTAACTATAGGGCTTAGTTCTTCCTACTGAAACCCCCCCTAGGTTGTGATGTTTGGAATCCAAATTGTCGGCGCGAAGCCGTTGTTTTCCTTTAATTTTGATTGATGCTCTGGTTCGGGCGTAGCCGAGAGGGAGAGTTAGGAGGGGGGTGTGGTTGCCAATTTCCTTCGTTATGGTATTATTCGAATGGTTAGGCATAGTTTATACGATAGTAGCGTGCGACGTTGATAGTTGTCTACTGCTACTGCAGTGGCGTGAGTCGTGTGCGCGTTCCGGTGTCGTTCGGAAAATTCCAAACGGTACAGGTTTGCCGCGCACGGTCATTAACCTTTAGGGCGCATGACCACTGGTCGTGTGCCTCTGTTCGTGCGCGTATAAATTTCAGTTTCCAAAGTTCTGTCTCGGGCAATCGCACGAGCGCTGGCAACAGTGCGCACGACCACTGATCGTGCGATACTGATCGTGCGCAGTTGCTAGGTTTTCTGTCAGGTTTCCAGGTTCGTTTCGCACGATCATCAGCCGAAGAGTGCGCACGACCACTGATCGTGCGTCACTGATCGTGCGCTTTGTATAATTCCTTTTGCTAGGCGAATTTAGATGGTTTCGAGTGCGGGAGTTTAGATACTCAAGTGGCAGGCAATTACTTGAGTTCTGGATCTTCTGCCTTGGTCGTTCGACTGTCGTCGAGCTCCGTTTTCTTTAGTGGGCTTGTGGGTAGTAACTTAATTTTGGCGGCGAGTGAGGCTAGCTCACTCAAGGCCAAAGTTTAGGTAGGCACTGAGTGGGTTTCGCTCAACGCCTAGTCGTGTTGGTTTATTTCAACACTCTTCCTTTACCTTGTATTTCGTTTCCGAGTGGTTTTCCAGTTGTATTTCTGGGTTTTCCTTGTCGGCTGTTTTCTTTATTTTCCTAAAGGCCGAATCGTGGGTCGTGGATAGTAGTGGTGGTCGTAGCTCTTTGTGGGGGTGGAGTTGTGTGATATAGCCAAGGCCACCCATGGATTTCTTGCTCCAGGTACGGGCTGGGCATGTCGGGTGGAAGGTCCCTTGTGTTTTCACGTATTGACCCTCGAGCTTTTGACTTGGACATGGTGGATTGGGGGACTGCGTTTGCCTTCGATCCGGTTCCTCATTGTTGTTTTTGCTACTATCACTTCCCGCAGTTTAGGGTGTTAGAAGTTTCTTCTTTGGTAGTGTTGCAGCATTCTGGCTCTTGGTAGTCTAGTAGGCCCTGCAGGATGTTGTTCCTGGGCTGGGTCGTTGCTGTTTCTTTGCACGTTGTGCATTTCTTGTTGTCCTGTTTTGGACAGTTGTGACTCTTTCTACTGCATGTTTTTTGTTATTTTGTCCTTTTGGTTGACTCTTTCATGCAGTTTTACCTTGATTTTTGCTTGCTGAGGTATTCTGTTTTCTTTTGGAATACCCCAGGTTCTGAGCTGTAGCCAGTTTGGTGGCTAGTTGGTGGTGTTGTTGGTGGACTTCCGGACCTTTGGAGTTCTGTTTACCTTGTTTGTGAGGTTGTTTTCAGTACTTTCTTACAGACATATATGTGTGCGGGTGGGTTCGTGTCAGGTTGTTGGCACCCACTAGTAGTTTTTACCTTGTACTAGATATATACTATTGCTGCTACCATTTATTTTTCTGGAGATAGTCTACTTGCTTTGAGAAGGTTTTATGCTAGGTTGCTAGTTATTTTTAAACTATAAATACTATTATAAATGAAGCTCATGATCAGCATGTTTTTATAAACTTAATCACTATATTCCAAATCACGTACGAAAACCGTTTTCTTATATATATTATATAAACGAAGTGTAGTGTCTTGCATAGCATGAGTGGTTCTCTTGGGACCCTTATGCGCTCTTTAGGGTGTAAAGCCTAATTAAAGTATTTTTCCGCAGCGTTTAAATATAGTTTTCTTTTGTGGACTAGATGATCCACTGAGCCGAGGGATACGAGCTCTAAACATAATTGATTTTCTATTCATTAAGCACGTGGTTTTCTTGCATAAAGATTGAAGTTGGATTTGCCTGAGCGTTAGCAGTTATCCCCTGCTTGACGTGGCATCATGACGCGTGTTTTCTCTTACTCTGACAATTCTTAATTCGGAGAAAATGCGGGTTGTGACAATGGTGCTGTTCAGATTGGCTCAATCACATTCAAGAAGGTGGCTTATGTGGAAGGACTGAAGCACAACCTAATTAGCATCAGTCAACTCTATGATGAAGGATATCAAGTGACATTTAACAAATCCTTATGCTAGATCAAGTCAGAGGATAACACAATAGTGTTAACAGGTAAAAGGAAAGGTAACATTTATCTTGTACATTTCCTTTCAACCAATAAAGATATCTGCTTATTTAATTCAGTCTGCAAACCAAATGATTTATGGCATAAGAGACTAGGACACTTAAACCTTAGAACAATTGCTAGGCTGTCCAAGGAAAACCTTTTTAGAGGACTACCTTCTGGCCCCTACAAGAAGGAAGGACTCTACAGGGCTTGTCAATTAGGCAACCCAACTAAAAACAGTTTTAATTCACTTAATAAGAGTGATTCACCTAGGATTTTGTATCTGTTACACATGGATCTTTTTGGACCCATTACAGTACAAAGCTTAGGAGGGAAATCTTACACTTTTGTGATTGTAGATGACTTCTTTAGATTCACTTGGGTATTCTTTCTGAGGAAGAAGTCTGATAACTTTAAATGTTTGACAGATTTTCTCAAATGCATACACATTGAGTTTAATAATCACATTGCCCTAATCAGAAGTGATCATGGGACATAGTTTGATTCTCTTCTTATGCAAGAGTTCTGTCAGAGTGAAGGGATCAGACATACCTTCTCAGCTCCTAGAACTCCTCAACAAAATGGGGTAGCTGAAAGGAAAAATAGAACCCTAATTGAATCTGCTACTACATTGTTGACAGATGCTCACCTTCCTCTATCTTTTTGGGCAGAGGCAGTGAACACCTCCAACCGTGTGTTGAAAAAAAGTTTGATACATAAACTGAAGGGCAAGACTCCCTATGAATTACTCAAAGGGAAGAAACCTAAAGTAGACTACTTCAAAATTTTTGGCTGCATTTGTTATATTCACAATAATGACAAGAAGTATTTAGCAAAATTCCAAGCTAAAGCTGATGAAGGAGTGTTTCTGGGATACTCCATGATCAGTAAAGCTTATAGGGTTTATAATAAACTTCTCTTAAAATTGAAGAATCTGTTCATGTATCTTTTGATGAGACTAACATGTGTTACAAGGAGAAGTCTACTTCTACCATAGAACCATTGCAGGTACACTCTCTTTCAAAAAATTTGGACAGGTTACACATTATAGAGAAGGATTCAGTACATCCACCTATCCAACAAAGAGCTAAAATCAGTGAAGATGAAGAGGATACTCAACATCTTGATGTCCAACATCTTGGAGAAAACCATTTTGAAGTGCCAGTTGTTGTTCCACAAGAGGAAACAACAATACAGGTTGGTGAACAATCAACACCCCCTGTTTATTTAGTAACAACAAGAGATCACCCAATCTCCCAAGTGATTGGAAACATCTCAGCTGGTGTGCAAACAATAAATCAGGCCAACCAGAACCTGATGCACACTTGCTTTTTATCTCAAGTTGAGCCTCAATCCATTCAAGATGCAGAACAAGATCCACACTGGATCTTATCTATGCAAGAGGAACTACATCAATTTGAGAGGATCAAAGTTTGGGAGCTAGTACCAAGGCCTAAGGATCACTCAATTGTTGGAAAAAAGTGGGTGTTCAGAAACAAGTTGGATGATCAAGGAGTTATTGTAAGGAACAAGGCAAGGCTAGTTACTTAAGGTTATTCTCAAGAAGAAGGGATATACTATGATTAAGCCTTTGCACCAGTGGCAAGGCTAGAGGCCATAAGAATATTCCTTGCTTATGCAGCTCACAAAGGATTCAAGGTTTACCAAATGGATGTGAAGAGTGCATTTCTCAATGGAGACATCAAAGAGAAAGTCTATGTTAGACAACCTCCATGTTTTATCTCTCCATCTTATCCTGACCATGTTTTTAAATTGCATAAAGCTTTATATGGTCTCAAGCAAGCTCCTAGAGCATGGTATGAGACCTTAGAATGCTTTCTTCTGAAAAATGATTTTTTAAGGGGTAGAGTAGACCAAACTCTCTTTATTAGAACCCATAAGTCTCATACCCTACTAGTACAAATATATGTAGATGATATCATATTTGGTTCTACTGATTAAAATTTGTGCAGAAAGTTCTCTAACTTAATGCCTTATAAATTTGAAATGAGTAACATGGGTGAGCTTTCCTTCTTTCTAGGATTGCAAGTCAAACAACATGCTGAAGGCATATTTATTTCTCAAACCAAGTATGCAAAAGAATTGGTTAAGAAATTTGGTATGTTTTAAGCATCTTGTATGAAGACACCTATGCCTACCAATGCTGTATTAGATATTGATGAACATGGTAAACATGTTAATCAGACAACATATAGAGCAATGATTGGCTCTCTATTGTACCTTACAGCTAGTTGACCTAATATAATGTTTGCTACATGTATATGTGCTAGGTTCCATGTAAGCCCTAGAGAGTCACACCTAACATTAGTTAAGAGGATTCTTAGGTATGTGAAAAGTTGTCAAAATCTAGGACTCTGGTATCCAAAATACTCAGGATTCGAATTAACTGGATTTTCAGATGCTGATTATGCTGGATGTAGAGTAGACAGGAAAAGCACAAGTGGAACTTGCCAGTTCCTTGGTGACAGACTTGTCTCCTGGTTCTGTAAGAAATAGACATCTGTGTCCACTTCAACTGCTGAAGCTAAATACATGGCAGTAGGCAGTTGTTGCTCACAGATTCTGTGGATTCAAAATCAGCTCCTAGACTATGGCTATAACTTAGAAGGATCTAAAATATTTTGTGATAACACTAGTGCGATCTCTATAGATCAAAATCTAGTCCTCCATAGTAGGACAAAACATATAGAGATTAGGCATCACTTCCTAAGAGACAATGTGGAGAAAAATAAAATTGAAATTCAATATATCCCAACTGATTTGCAAATGGGAGATATTTTAACCAAACCTTTGGATGAAAAGAAACACACCTTCTTCCTAAATCAGTTAGGAATGTTAGATGGAGGAAGTTTAAAATAAATCCCTAGATTTTTAAATCTAAAAACAGACCAAGACTAAGCTAAAAACTTGTATTTTCTAGTGTCTGTAGGTTCTGTTTTGTCTCTGAACTGCGCTCGACGTTATTTCCAAAAAGCGTCGAACGGAGATCGACGCTTTCCAATAAGCGTCGACCGGAGTATAGCATTTTCCAGGCAGCGCTAGGCTATCTTCTTCTGGTCAACGATCGTCGAACGGAGATCGACGCTCTCCAATGTCATCGAACGGAGATTGATGATATTGAAGACTCTTCAGATTCCACTAGAAGCCCAGATCGTCGAACGGAGTTCAACGATCCTTCCTTTTCGGCGTCGAACCCTAATATAAAATCATTCTTTCGGCCGTCGTTTTTCTTTTGTGCTTTCATATTTTCTGCTTAGTTTTTTGTTCCCTCCAAACTCTACTGCACATTGTTGTGTTTGTTACTTTTTGCAGGTGTACAATGGTCGTGAATTTTGCCGCTCTCGCCAAAATGAAATTTGATATAGGATTTGATATAGATATGGACTACTTTGATGGCAGCGATCAGGTTTTCAAAGACATTCTGGAACTCTTCCGAGAACAATAGTTAGTGCACATAATGTCCACAAGGATAAAGATTGCTGCAGATGAGATTAAGGAATGGGTGTTTACAGCACATAATCTGGATGAGAATACCCTCGTTGGTACTATCGGCGGGACCCATGTATCATTATCACCTACTCTTCTAAGTGAAGTATTTAATCTGAGTACTGGAGATGACTCTGTTGAAATATCGGGAGAAGAATCTGCGAATATGTTAGATAGAATGGGACACTCTGCCGCTAACCCTAGCAAGTTATTGAAAAAGAACTTATCTATTGAGTTTAGATTTCTGGCTGATGTTGTGGGGAAAGTGCTTCTGGCAAAGCACTCAGCTCATGATACCATATCTAGGTATCAGTTCTGTTTGATGGTAGCCCTGGTAGATAAGAAACACCTGAATTGGGGAGAAATTTTCTTTGATTTGATAAAGAAGAAAATAAACAAGAGTTTTGTGAACTTTGGGAGAATCTTAGGAGTATTCCTGCACTCCAGGTGCCCTGAACTGCTAGTCTTTAATGGGATGCACATCAATGCATCAAAAAGGCTATCATGTGCCATGTTTGGGAAATTGGACAGGCAGATTATCAAGCCTACCAGGACTACCAATGCTTCAGGCACAAGGACTATTGCAGTCTCTTCCCCTCAGGCTCCTGCCCTCATTGAGGAATTGCCTCCCTCCACCTCCTCCCCTCCTTCTCCACCTCCTGCTGTTTCTACCTCCACCACCACATCAACCATCTCCACATCCATCTCTTCCCCCATTACCATTTCATCACCAATCTCACCTCCAGCCACCTCAGAACAATTCCATCCACTCCACTACTATCCACCTCTTGACATGCCATCCTTCAACATCTTGGAAGACTCATTCATGGATGCTTCCACTTCCTCACCTGTTGAGCTTCCCTCTACTTCTTCATATCAACAACTCCTACATAATATTCTTACTCAACCATCCTTAACACCATCCATCTCCACACCCATATCATCTATCTCCACAATCCCAATCTCTCAACCAACGATCCTACCATCCACAATATCATCTACCACAGTCCAAACATCAACAGCCCAAACCATTCCCTCCTCCACCTCTACTCAAGTCATACTTGAGCAAGTGGATCTATTAGCCTTGGCAGATAAGCTATATGGGATACTGTCCCCCAAGCTAGTAAGCCTACTAGAGACCTCCATGGCTCCACTCCTGAACTCAATAAAGGAGCTATCTGACAGGCTAACCTCTCTCTCCTCTCCACAGGCAATCCATTCTATGGGGTGCCTTAATCAAGTTATCACTGAATCAAGGCAGGGGGAGATGCCCTATGAAGCTGAGGTAATGCCTGCTGCTCTTGAGGAACTGTTGTCTGCAGTGATTTCTACTCCAGCCCCAGTACCTGTACTCACAGTGGACTTCAGGTCACTATTGTCTGAATTTGATTCTCTTCCCAGAAGCTTCTTATCAACTCAGGGAGTTGAAGACCTTACTAAGGCCATTGTGCGTATTACTGTCTGTGATCCCAGCCTGATTAGAGCTTATATAAATTTTCTTAAGGCTGTGGAAGTTTCTGATTGTGTTGCTACTGCTGCTGCTGAAGTTGATGAATCTACTGATATTGATATGTTGCCTGCTGATCCTGTTGTTGTTGCTGCTGCTGAAGTTGCTGAATCTACTGATATTGATATGTTGTCTGCTGATCCTGTTGCTGCTGCTATTGAACTTGCTATTTTTCTAGAAGAACCTGTTGTTTTTGAAGTTCCTTCTACTCCTCCTGCTGCTACAATTGTTTCTGCTCCTATTTTGTCTGCTGAGAAGTCTAAACGAAGAGAAGAGTATATCAAAAGCATTGCTGATCTATATAACAGACCCTAGAGTTCAGAAAGTGATCAATTCAACACTGACTCTGATGATTCTGCTGGCACCATTGCCAGGAAAAGGAAAGCCAGAAGCAAAGCAATGATGAGAGTCCCTCCTGCTCAAGCCAAAGATGTAAATGATATACCATATTAAATTTTGCATGATTGTCAGATAACAGAGCCTTGGATGCAATACTCTAAAAATCAGCTAAAGGCTATGAAGAAAACAAGGAAGCTGGACAAATATGAGAAAGGATCTTCCCAGTTTCCTCCTCCTCCTCCTCCTCCAGACTAAGGATCTGGTGTAGGCTCAGCTTTTCAATCATCTGCTTCAAAGCACAATTCTTCTAAATCTTCTCAAAGATATCAACCCTGAGGTCAACATCAAAGAGGCTATCATTCTAAAAGAGGTCAGTATAGAGGAAATTAGAGAGAGTAAAGAACTTATTTTAGATAACAAAGGGAAGGACAAGGTCCTATTAATTCTACTCAAGGTCCTTTCCCTTATAAGCTTAGAGATTCAGTTGTCACCAGGACTCCTACTGATTCAGAATCTATCAATAGATATGAACCTCAAGTCTCTTTTGAAGATCCTGAAAACAACCTAGTGTCATGGACTGCCAGAATGAAAGAGCTTGCTGCACTAGATCAAATTAAAAAGGCCAAAGAGCAAGGCAAATACATTTCCAACATTACAACCCTTTCAGATCAAAGAAAGACAGAGTTAGAGAGATATTCTTCAAGAAAATATTTTGATCCAGAAAGTTACAAGAAACTGCACCCTGAGGCTGTAGTTCCAAGGCCTAGATCCCAAACCTCCTTAGGTGCAGATGATGATAGAAGATCAAAGAAAGAAGCCCTCAATCATAACAGGGAAATTCTATTTAAAAAGGGAAATGAGAAGAAGTTATTTTTGTAAGCTGAACAAACACCTATCTCTGAATATTTGCTGATATTCTATCTGTGATCTGCAATGCTGCTATAGCTTGTTAGTTTATCTTTTGCTTTGTCTGTATGCTTATTTATTTCCTATTTTATCTTATAAATAGTAATCCTAACCCAAATAGGGGGAGAGTGTTGGAACACCCTATTACTAATTTGGGCAGGGATCACTATGTTTATAGGAAATTGGTTTGACCTAGTTGTATAGTTGAAAAGGTCAAATTAGAATGAGTCTAAGGGTTAGAACTTAGGTTTGAAGCTGCCCCAAAGAACATTCAAAGATCAGTATTCAGTGCTAAGAGTAAGGCAATTTTCGTTGAGCTCAGGTCGACGAAACGTCGAACTCTGTTCGACGTTCTCTGAGCTCAATTATGCAAGTCATCGAACTCCGATCGACGATCTTCAAGCTCAGATCGATGTTCTTTTTTCAGCTATTTTCCAAGTCGCTGAGCTCAGTTCAACGATCGTAGAGCTCAGGTCTACATTTTCTGTCTCTAGAATAAATCTAATCTCTGAGATCAGGTCGATGATAGCTGAGCTCAGGTCGACGATTTTTCTAAGAGATCGACGCTTTCATAATTCAAATTCAAGAGCAGTTTTTTGAATTCTTTCATTGTTATTTCCTGCATTTATTGCAAAGGATTATGTAGCCGTTTCAAGCAATCTGGAGTAAGTTTCAAGGAAGGCTAAAAAGAATGTTACTTTGGACTTTCCCCAGAAACAGTTGTCATTTATGAAAGTCATTTATGACTGACTAACGTCCATCTAAGTGAGAATCTTATATACTCCTACAGAATATGTTTTTGAAAATATAACAGATCAATACAATAAGATAAAAAAAGAGATATACAGGATCATTGGATTAAGAAAAAGAGTTACAGAAGAGAGATCAAAATATACTCTGATCAAGAACTCATCTTCTGGAACTTACAGATTCACTGAGTCAAAATCTTCAAGAACACAAGAAAGTTTTCTATGGAGGAAATCATCTGCTCCTCCAAATCCTCAAGTGTTCAAAAGAATCAACATCAAGGACTCCAGACTTCACATATTTCAGCATCTGCTGAAATCATCTTTTGCTGGTGATCAGAAGCACCTGAAGACTTATCACCCTAGCAAAGCTCACTTTCCTTAACTTTACAGATCTCAGGGGGATCTTTAGCTTAGACTTACACTTGTCTTCTCTCAGACTGTTGACAGAGAAGAACAACTCAACTCTTTCTTTCTTTTTCCTTTCCCTCCTGTAAAAGGGTTTTTCAAAACTCCCTTCAAATGTTCTGAAACGGGTTTCTGAGACCTTGTCAAAACTAAGTGGTGGCAAGACACCTTATCAAAAAATCTAGTTTTGATTTTAGAGCACCTTATCAAAAGCTCATTGGTGCCTAGGACACCTGATCAACTATTCTTGCAGTGGTTTCCTACTTAGGGTGGTATAAGAGTGGATGTACCGAGGTTGTTGGGGAACCACTATAAATCCTTGTGTCATCTTGTTACTGTGTGTTTGACTTTACTGTGTGCTGTGTGTTTTCTTAGTTCTTGCTTTAGTTTTTATTTCATCACAAGCACCTTACACATATACATATTTTAAGTCTTCTACTACTTTATAGTTTTAATTGTAAATTATTTTAAAAATACTCTATTCACCCCCCCTTCTAGAGTTAAGGTAGATCTTTTCCTCACTTTCATATGTATATATATATATATATCACTAGTTTTTAAATCCACTATAAAACTAAATCAAGATTTTAAAATACCCTATTCACCCCCTCTAGTGTAAAGTAGATATATCCCTCACTTTCAATTGGTATCAAAGGTTGGTTCTTTAGTTTTACATGCTAACACCTGAACCAAAATATCTTATAGATTTAACTTTTATCTAGAAATCTTTCATGGCTCAAAATAAGGAATATTCAAGCACTAGACCTCCTATATGCAACCTTAATAAGTTTGTACTATGAAAGAGAAGGATTAAGCTTTATATGAACTCTATTGATGAAGATATCTACAACTCTATTTTGTCAGGTCCACCTCTACCAAAGGCAATAACAAGTACAAGTGCTGTACCACCTCAAGAATGGACAGAAGCCAAGAAGAAAGCAAAGATTGTTGATGCCAAGGCTATGAACATCTTAGCCCAAACTATGTCAGATTACATTTTCCAAAAGTTTGCTGAATGGAATTCAGCAAGGGACATCTGGAACTCCCTCAACACAATGGTTGCCGGATATGCATATGAGAGAAAGGACAGAAGATCCAACTTAAACTCTCAAAATAAGAATTTTAAGAAGGGAAAATCTGAATCAGTTGCTGAGATGTACACAAGACTCAGTATCATTATCAATGAGCTAAAAACATTAGAGATGGACATCACATTGACAGAAGTCAATGATAAAATCCTCATGTGTTTCCCTAGCACTTGGGATTCAAGGATCTGGCCCAGCAAAGAAGCTAGAAGTTTAAATAAGATCACCACAGAGACCCTATTGGGCAAGCTCAAGTCTTATGAGCAGCTCTTCAGAACTAGAGAAGCTGAATAGAAGTCTTCAACCCCATTAAGGAAAGAGAAAAATATTGCTTTTCAAGCAATAGAAATAGACGAAAAATCTCCAGAGAATGAAGATATTATAGGTCTCTTGGCTAAGAGATTCTACAAAATGGCATGAAAAGACTTCAGGAGATGATCTTCCAGAAATGACGACAAACCAAGGTATGATAAGACTCCTACTAAAGAAATAGTTTGTTATGGTTGCAGGAGACCAGGACATATCCTTCCAGAATGTCCTAAGAATAAGAAGAAAGACAAGATGAAGGAGAACGACTACAAGAAGCATCCACAAAACCCTCTTCAAGTAAATACAAAAAGAAGGAGAGAGGCTTTGTTTCTGAGACTTGGAGTGAATCTGTTTCAGAATCTTCATCCAGCTCAAGTGAAGATAAAGAAGAATCAAAGGCAAAAGAAATCTGTTTGGTGGCAATCAATGCAATATGCACTAATTCTGAGTCAGAGTCAGAATCTGAAGAAGATCATGTAATATCCTCTTTTAATTTTACTTCAGATCAATTTGAAATAGATTTCAAATTACTATGCAAAGATTTAATAAAATCTGATAAGGAAATAAAACTTCTCAGAGAGAAACTAACTGAATTTTATAATATTTCTTCAGAAAACCTTGAACTTAATGAAAATTTAAAAATTGTTAATGAACAAATAGGCTCTTTAGAAAACAAGTTAAATGAAGCTAAAATGTTTGAAGAATCCCTTAATGGGAGAATAATCAAACTGATGGATATCACAAGCACAATCAATGTCAGGCTCAATGACAAACTAGGCTTGGGAGCTTCATCAAGTCAACCTCATCTTGTGTAGAAAAAAATTTTAACTACACCTATTAAATTTATTTCTAGAAAAGGAAAAGAGAAATTAGAAGATTTAGATAAATCCACTGAGGTTTCACAAAAGAACGAGCCTAAAAAATCAAAAAAAATTCATAAAAATTTTGTTCATAAAAATTCGTCGAACCAAGATCGACAAAATCAGTATTATTAATCGAATGGCGATCGACGAACTATGAACCCTAAATTTGGGTATAATTACTCAACAGCAGGTGTTCGACGAAATCAATATGATTCGTCGACCAGAGATCGACGAATATGGAATGCAAGGAATGAATACTATCATTATGTGAATCGAGCTCGATGAAATCAATGCTATTCGTCGAACAATGCTCGACGATATAATTATAATTCGTCGAACCTAGTTTTACAAAACAGAAATTTTAATTCCTTTCAAAATAATAATAATAAAAAATTGATAAACCTCTTTACTCAGTAGATCATCCCTCCTAGGAGATATCATCTACTTGGTTATAAAGATCAACCAGAGTGTTGTAACCCTTGTTTGGATTTGGGCTAGGTCTACTCTTAGGATGTTGACCTACCTGTATAGCCAGGGTCAAGGTCTAGGTCTAAGTTAGTCTCATTAGGTCATACTTCACAGGACCAGCATTGGATTTCATTCAATAACTCGGACTCAAAAGAATTCTGTGATATATATAAGTTAGTCTTTCGTCAAACTAAGGTCGACGATCGTTGATCTCCCATCAATGATCTCAGAGTTTGTTCTCTGAACTAAGCTCAGGTCGACGGTTTCTTTTCTCTTCATAATTTTCTCAGTTCGAGATAGCTGAACTCAGCTCGACGATCTCCTAACTCAGATCAATGATTTTATCTTGTGTTTGACTACTTGTCTACAACATCAGTCTTGAAGATTTAAATCTTATTTTCTTAATTCTATTTATGACAAATAATCTCTGGTAGTTAATGCTAATATTCTCAAGGCTTATAGTCGTTCCATTGCAACATAAACTATGGTATTCACAGAGTTTTTATTTTGTCTTATTTACCAAGACAGTTGGGGAGATAATTAAATGCAAGCAATTCTAGTGGTTCTCTCCTTGATCTCTGCAGTAAATTAAGTATTGTTTTTGAAATTAAAAGCAGCTGTATTATTCGATTCTTCAAGGACATAGAGATAGAGACACATACTTATTTATGTTAGAAAAACACACAAAGAGAGCTTCTCATTCTATAGTTCAAAATTTCTCTCTCAGATCTCTTTCAACCTTCAAAACTCTTACTGCTCTCAGGAAACAGAAGAAGAACACCAAAAACCTCATCTTGAGTCTTCTTTAGTTTTCATCTTCAGAAACGTATAGAGATAGCAATCAATATCAATCTACAGATTCTAAAGATCATAACTCCAGTCCATTAAAGACCTACTCCCTAGAAAAATCTTCTATCTTCCTAAACATACTAAATATCTCAGGGGGAGCTTTGGCAATACAAAAATCCATTAAGTCTTCTCATTTTCTTTGAGAAAGAGAAGACTGCCATAAACTTTTTTCCTTTTACCTTTTTCTGTACAGGGTTATTACTCCTTTCAAAAGTGAACTCCTTGGTGATAGGGCACCTTATCAAAAACCTTTTGGTTTTAGGCACCAGATCAAAAGCACACTAATAAAAAATAGACTTTTAGCAATGGCAGATTTCCGTGGCTAAAAGTCCAGAACCGTGGCTAATAACTATTAGCCATGGCCTACCCACAACAAATTGGCGTGGGCAATGCTAGCGTGGCGAATAGTATTAGCCACGCTGAATATTATTAGCCACGCTGAATCCGTGGCTAATAAGTTATTAGCCACGGTTCAATTGTCGTGGCTAAAAGTTCCTCATTTGCCACTGTTCAATTGTCGTGGCTAAAGGGCATGTAATAAACCTAACATAAAAAATATTTGACCGCCCTCCGCCGCCCGGCCGCCGCTGTCGCCCGGCCGCCGCTGTCGCCCGGCCGCCGCCGCCGACCGGCCGCCGCCGCCGCCGCAAGGCCGCCGCCGCCGCCGCCTAGCCACCGCCCGGCCGCCGCCGCACAGACGCCGCCACCGCCTCCCGGCCGCCGCGCCAATTTTATTTCAAACAATAATTTTGAATTGGCTATATAAATCCTAAATTGAGCATTTTATTGGCAGTGTGGGACTAATAAAACCCGACTTTTTGCCACGGATTAGGCTTCTATGGCTAATACTAGATTATTAGCCACGAAATTGACAAACCGTGGCAAAAAGTCGGGTTATTTGCCACGGATTAGTCATCCGTGGCTAATACTAGCTTATTAGCCACGGAATAGGAGCCATGGCTAATACTTTAGTATTAGCCACGATTTTCCCCCATGGCAAAAAAAACCGTGGCTAAAAGCAATTTTTCTAGTAGTGGCATGAAGGGCCTCTAGATCTACCTGAAGAAGATCTTATGGTGATAGGGACCTGATCAAAAACATAAGTCAATTCTTACCAGGGTGGTAGAAGAGTGGAGTACAAAGATTTGGGGAACCTCTATAATTTTCTTGTGTCATCTGGTTGCTCATCTTTCTTTATTTTCTACTGTGTTGTGATTGCTTGTGATTTATTTATCTCTTACTTATAAGTAACACCTATCTTAATTCCGCTATAAAAATTACTTAAAAGATTTTAATACTCTATTCATCCCCCCTCTAGTGTAAATCAGATCTATCCCCTCACTTTCAATTGGTATCAAAGGGTTGTTTCTCTTGGTTGTACATGCTAACACCTAAACTTAAAGATCCTTGATAGATCTCCTTCTCTTTTTTTATGGCACAGAATAAAGACTATGCAAGTACTAGACCTCCAGTCTACAACTTGAATATGTTTGCTATCTGGAAGACAAGAATCAAACTATATATGAATTCTATTGATGAGAACATTTTAAACTCTATTTTGACAGGTACACCAGCTCGAGTGGCAACTACCTCAACAACATCAATAAGCTTGAATGTTGTTCCTCTTCCAGACAATACTGATGCACTATAAAAGGAAAATATTGCTAATGCAAGGGCCATGAACATTCTGGCCTAAACCATGTCAGATGAAATCTTCTAGAAGGTTGTTGAATGCACTTCAGCTAAGGCAATCTGGGATTCCTTAAACCAGATTATTGATGGATCTGCAGATGAAAGAAAAGATAGGAGAGCTCATCTTATCTCTCAGTATGAAAACTTCAAGAAAGCTTAAACTGAGCCAATAACTGAGATGTATAATGGACTCAGCATAATTGTAAATGAGCTGAAAACCTTCGACAAGGACATCTCACTAACTGAGATTAATGACATGATTCTCATGTGCTTCCCTAGCTCATGGGATTCTACAATCTGGCCAATCAAAGAAGGAAGGATTCTAGATGAGATTTCCACTGAATCTTTATTGGGAAATCTCAAGTCCAATGAGCAGCTCCTAATAACAAGAGAGTCAGATGAACAGAAGACTCCTATACCAGCAAGGAAGGAACAAAGCATAGCCTTCAAAGCCTTTTAAGAATCAGAATCAACACCCTCAAATGAATAACTAATGAGTCTGTTTGCCAAAAGATTCTTCAAAATGGGTAGAAAACACTTCAGGGGGAAGTCATCTAGGAATGAAGACAAGCCAAGGTATGATAAAAATCCAACTAGAGAGATTATATGCTTTAGTTGCAGGAAGCCTGGACACATTCTACCAGAGTGTCTAGAGAAATAACACAAAGAAAGGAGAAAGGAAAAAGAATCCAAGAAACACTTCAGCAAGCCATCCTCTAACAAACATAAGAGGAAAGAAAAGGGCTTTGTAGCTGAGACCTGGAGTGAGACAGAAGAAGAATCTTCTTCCTCTAGCTCTAGTGAGGATGAAGAAGAAACCAAGGCCAAAGAATTATGTCTAATGGCAATCAATTCTTCAAGCCCTGAATCAGAAGCAGAAGATTCAGGAGAATACTCAGACAATGATCAGGTAATATCATCCTTTGATTTTAATTTTGAAGATTTTAAAATAGAATTTAAATCACTGTGCAATGATCTAATAAAATATGAGAAGGAAATCGAACTTTTCTTAGATAGACAACCTAACTATGAAAACTTACTCTCTAAAAACTTAGGAATGAAAGATGAATTAACTGAGTATAGCAAACAAATCATCTTCCTGAAAACTGAACTAGGAAAAGTTAAACAACATGAAGAAACCTTTAATGAAGAAGCCTACAGATGGTAAAAATCACTAGAACACTAAATGCTAGGATTAACAATAGTAAACTAGGTTTAGGTGCATCAACTAGTCAACCACCAACTATCTAGAAAAACATTTGATCTAAAACTGTAAATTTTATTTCAAATAAGGGTAAGAAGAATAAAGAATAGGTAAAGAAAGTTAAAAAGTATTAAATAAATTGAACTAAAGAAGAAGAGAAAAGCTCAGAATAATAATTCTAAACATAGGTCGTCGAACGCAGATCGACGATCTCAATATAAATCATCGAACCCAGATCAGTTTTACCAAAACTATAACTGTAACAAAAATCATAATAATAACCAGAAACAAAAATCTGTTAATCCATTTTCACATTGGGTAACTCCACCTAGAAAATTTCACCCCTTAGGTTATAAATGCCAACCTGAATGCTCTTTTATTTGTAGTTTCATTTATCAAAAGAGATAAGGACCCAAGGTTACCTTAGTCCAGAATATATGAGATGTTTACTTGCAGGTGAAGAACTCTCCTACAGGAGAAGTTTTATCTGGATAGTGGGTTCTCAAAGAACATGATAGGAAGCAAGGACAAGCTAATTAACTATAATTCCAAGCTAGGTCCAAAGGTAATCTTTTGTGATTCCAACTTTGATCTGATAGAAGGATATGGAGATTTTAATATTAGAGCTGTTATATTCAGCAAAGTAGCTTATGTGAATGGTTTGAAACATAACCTGATATCCATAAGTCAATTATGTGATGCAGGTTATCAGGTATGCTTCACTTAATCCCAATGCATTATTTTTAAAATAAAAAAAAATTTTAACAGGATTTAGACAAGTAAACATTTATCTAGTTGACTTTAATTATGCTAGCTCAAAAATTTTCCTTTTCATTCAGGTCAGTAAAAATAATACTCTTTGGCATAAAATAATAGGTCATGTAAACCTTTGAAATATTTTTAAGTTATCTAAAGAAAACCTTGTTAGAGAATTACCTTCTTTCCCCTACAAGAAGGAAAGCCTTTGTAGGACTTCTCAAGTAGGCAAGCAAACTAAAAATAGTTTTAAATCAGTTAATAAGAGTGATTCACCTAGGATGCTATACTTGCTTTATTTGGATCTTTTTGGACCCATGCTGTACAGAGCTTAAGAGGGAAGTACTATACTTTGGTTATTGTAGATGACTTCTCAAGGTTCACTTGGGTTTTCTTCTTGAGACACAAGTTGTATAACTTCAAAGTTCTTATAGATTTTCTTAAAGGAATAAGGATTGAGTATTCTACTCCAGTTATTTTGATCAGAAGTGATCATGGTACCGAGTTTGAATCTCTTCCCATGCAAAGATTTTGTGATATGGAAGGCATCAGGCATTGTTTCTCTACTCCTAAAACTCCTCAACAAAATGGGGTTGTTGAAAGGAAAAATAGAACACTCATTGAAGGTATAGGCACATTACATGCTGATGCTTTCATGCCACTCTCCTATTGGGCAGAGGCTGTGAGTACATCAAACTATGCCCTGAAAAAAAGTTTGATACACAAACTTAAGGGCAAGACTCCCTATGATCTACTCAAAGGTAAGAAACCTAAAATAGATTATTTTAGAATATTTGGTTGCATTTGTTATATTCACATCAACAAGAATAAATATCTTAGAAAGTTTGAAGCCAAAGCTATAATGGGAATTTTTCTAGGATATTCCCAAGTCAACAAGGCATATAAGGTTTTTAACAAATCAACTTTGAAAGTGGAAGATTAGTTCACATTTCTTTTGATGAAGCTAACATGTTTTACATGGAGAAGGAAGCTTCTACCAGTAAATTTTTGCAGGTACCTCAACTTTGTGAAAAATTGGATGATCTCAACCTTACTCAAAAGGTTACATCTCATTCCTCCTCATAAGTTGATGAAGAAAGAAAAGAAGAAAATTTGGAAGTGGCTAAACTTCCTCCAACAGCAAACATTTTTCCACAGGAGGAATTAATTCCAAATGCTGTTGTTGAACCAACTCCACCCACTGACCTTTTCATACTAAGGGATCACCCTAGAAATCAAGTGATTGGGGACTTGTAAGTAGGTTTGCAGGCAAGGCATCAACTCAACCAAGACTTGATGCATGCCTGCTTCATATCTCAAATTGAGCCCCAATCCATTAAATATGATAAGCAAGATCCACACTGGATTATTGGAATGCAAGACAAGCTCAACCAATTTGAGAGATACAAAGTTTGGTATTTAGTTCCAAGACAAAAAAACAATCCTGTTATTAGAACCAAATAGGTCTTCATGAACAAATTGGATGCACAAGGAACTATTATCAGAAATAAGGCAAGACAAGTTGCTCAAGGCTATAGGCAAGAGGATGGAATTGACTATGATCAAACCTTTGCTCCTATTGCAAGGCTGGAAGCAATCAGAATCTTTCTTGCTTATGATGCTTATAAAAAGTTTAAAGTGTTCCAGGTGGATGTCAAATGCTAATTTCTAAATGTAGAAATTAAAGAAGAAGTGTATGTTGAATGACCACCAGGTTTTATCTCATCAACTTGCATAAAGCTCTCTATGGTTTAAAGCAAGCTCTAAGATCTTGGTATGAAACCTTATCTAGTTTTCTTTTATAGCATAAATTTTCTAGAGGCATAGTAGATAGGACTTTATTTATTAGACATCATCATGATAAAATCTTGTTAGTACAAATTTATTTATATGATATTATTTTTGGCTCTACTGATCCCAAACTATGCAAAAGGTTTTCTGACCTTATGCATTCAAAGTTTGAGATGAGCAACATTGGTGAACTTTCATATTTCCTTGGTCTCCAAGTGAAACAATCACCTGATGGTATCTTCATCTCCCAATCTAAATATGTTAAGGAGCTTGTTAAAAGATTTGGGATGTGTGATGCCTCATCAATGAAGACACCTATGGCAGCAAATGCTATGATAGATTCTGATGAGCATGGAAAATCTGTTGATCAGAAAATATATAGGGCCATTGTTAAGTCTCTATTATATCTTACAGCAAGTAAACCAGACATCATGTTCTCTATATGTCTTTGTGCTAGGTTCCAAATGAACCTTAAAGAATCTCACTATATTTTGCTAAAAAGAATTTTAAGATATATAAAGGGTTTCCCTGATCTAGGACTTTGGTATCCAATAGAGGAAGAGTTTGAGTTAACTGGATACTCAGATGCTGACATTACTGGATGCAGAGTTGAAAGGAAAAGCACATAAAGTACATGCCAGTTCCTTGGTGATAGGCTTGTGTCTTGGTTTTGTAAGAAACAAACATTAGTGCCCACTTAACCTGCAAAGCCTGAATACATTGCAGCTGTTAGTTGTTGTTCAAAAATTTTGTTGATATAAAACCATCTACTGGATTATGGATGCAACTTAAATAATTCAACTATATTTTGCGATAATACCAGTACTATATCTATAGCACAAAATCCAGTGCATCATAGTAGGACCAAGCATATAGAAATAAGGCATCATTTCATTAGAGAGTGTATAGACAAAAACAAAATTAATCTTAACTTTATCTCCACTGATTTTCAAAGAGCAGATATCTTCACAAAGCCTTTGGATGAAAAGAACATCTATTCTTCCTAAATCAGCTTGGAATGATAAATGGAATGGATTAATTTAATTTTGTCTAAGGTAGAAGATGTGTTCACAAATAGTCGAACGAAGATCGACGATCTGCGAACTCCTCTTGAGCTTTATCATCGACCTGAGATCGACGACAGATCTGTGTGAAGTTCAGATCGTCGAACATAGATTGACGACTTTAATTTAGAAAACACATCGTCGACCTGAGATCGACTATCTGTTTTCCCCTCTTCAATCAGAGGCCGATGATAGTATTTATCAATAAATTTTTCATCGACCTAAGATCGAAGTTTTCTTTTTTTTCATAGGACAGAGCTCGTCCTTTTGCATTCCAAAAACCTATATTGAGGTTTCTCTTAAAGCTCTTTCCCGCGCTTTCCAAATTCCATTGCAAATGATCTCTCTCTCTTACTTTTGCAGAAATCTTTGGTGATTCTAGCGGAGATCCTGTCAGTGATGAAGTTCGATGTTGGCTTCGACATCGACTTTGACTCTTTCAGTCATTGCGATCAAATCTTCACAGACATGCTGAAGCTCTGTGAAGATCAAATCCTTAGGAAGATCATGACTACAAGGATCAAATTTCCAACAACAGAAATAAAAGAATGGGTTTATACGTCAACAACTCCTGATGACTCATCTATGGTTTGAACCATCTCAGATCAACAGGTTATTTTTTCCCCAGTTATTATTTTTGAATTGTTTGAATTAGTTAATGGAGAACACACTCTAAAATAAGATAGTTCTGAGTACAATAGCATGTTTTTTTAGGATGGGTCATCTAGAGGGAATACCATCTAAGTTACCTAAGAAACATTTGTCTATAGAGTACAAGTTCTTAGCAGATGTAGTGGGCAAGGTACAAATAGGCAAGCACTCTTCCCATGATAATATTAACAGACCGAAGTTCTCAATCATGTCTGCATTGGTCAATAAGAAATCCATCAACTGGGCTGAGTTGTTCTTTAATTTGATAAAAAGGAAGAACTCCAAAAAGGAGGTTTCCTTTGGAAGGATTCTGGGAATCTTCCTCCAGTCAAAGGCTTCAGAATTAATGGTCTCTTAGACCATATTTATTATTGCCAGTAAGAGGTTTGACTCCTTTTTTAGTAAATGGGAAATAACTATCCCAAAGCCATCACAAGCCTCCACCTCTTCTAGAATGGTTGAGGTCACTAGGGCAGGCACAACATCTCCTCACCCTGATGAAGCATTCCCTACTCCTCCTCCTCAAGCCAACCCTCTTGATGTCCATCAACCATCCACCATAATTACAACACCACCATCATCTCCAGCACTTCACAATACCCCTCCATATTCTCCTACTCCACCACATCTTGTTTCAACTCCATCTTTCAACATCATAACACTCCCAAACTTTAATCATCTCACTCCTCCTCAATCCCCAATCACATCTCATATATCTCCTGAACATCATTCCCATCAGAATTCCCCTATTCACCTTGATTCAACACCAATTCCTACTCCACCAAATTCTCCATTATAGGATGAAATCAAGACAGATTTCATTCCTCTTATCTCTCACTCATCTGTTTCAACTCAAACCCCTCTTGAGTTCATGCAATGTGACTCTCCTTCCATCACCACTCTCTTGGAGCTTTTCACTCCATCCCTCAAATCCTTGATAGTAGAGGAAATCTCACCTCTGGCTGCTTCTATTTCATCCATTTTTGTCCTTCTTGCTGCCTCCTCAAGCCCTTCTTCATCCTGGTGCGTGTTTCTAGTATTTACTGAAACCAGGCAGGGGGAGATTCTCTAAGAAGCTTTCATAGGAACAACAATAGTAGTTTCAATTCTAGCACTATCCCTTCCAACAGCAGCAACATTTCTTGAGTTAGAACTAAGTCCTGAAGTTACTTAAATGGTTTGTATAAAATTGGTTTCAGTAGAAGTTTTTCAAGAGGAAATCAACTAAGTTATCACTTATGGTGATTTTTCTATCAATCCCTCAGTAAACTTATCTGATTTACTTCATTATTTTGATTTTCCTAATTCTTTATACAAAGAATATTTACATCTTGTTGCATACAAATTTTCCAAGGCCCTCATTTGTTATACAAACCCAATAAGTCATGAAGTTGTGGAACAACTAAAGGCATGTGTTGCAGCACCTGTATGTGCAGGTTTGATAGTTGAAGTCCCAAAAATTCAAACTTCATTGGATATGGAAGTTCCAGAACCATCAGCAGTTCAGTCTTATCTTCTTGCAGATAAAGTTTTGCTATCTCCTTTGGCTGTTGAATCAGAACCATTTTTAGCAGAAAAGGGTTATTCCCCTGTTCCCAGGTCATCTGGTTCATCCAATGTTATGGATGACAACCCTATGCCAAGTCTAGATTACTTGCTTGCTCAGGACATTGCTCAAGAGATAAAAAATGCTCCTACTTAAGCTGGTACAATGGATGAGAATATACAGTTTTCAGTCCAAGATAAAGATCAATCCGAACATCTTAAACAACTTGATGATATCTATGATCATCCTCCTATATCTGATGATGATGAGGAGGAGGATGAAGATGATTCTGATTATTCCTGCTCAAAGAAGAAGAATGTATCAAAGAAGAGAAAAGCACCTCCCAAGGCTACTCCTTTACCTAATACAACAAATGATACACCGTATTATATTCTGAATGTTATCAAACCTTACCCAGGTATGCCTCATTGGATGTTGAAATCTAGAAATCAACAAAAGGCTAAGAAAAAGAGAAGAAGGTACTCTCATCCTCCTCAAATGTTCATGAGAGGTCCTCCTCCTCCTCCTACTGTAGGAGCCTAAGGGAATGTGTCTCAAAGATCAAATATCACTCAGTCCTCAAGATTAGTACCCTCTCAGACTCAGGAGCCAGCATCCTCTCAAGCCTAGAAGCCAGCCTCCTCTCAGTCATAGAGGCCTGCCAACTCTCATAATCCTAAAGGCAAGTGTAGTGAAGCTCCACCTCCTAAATAAATTTACTCTAGATAGAAGCAGTAGAATCCAATTGCAACACATTTTCAAGTCCAGCCTATTCAATTCAGAAATCTTTCTCAGAAGTTACCTCAAGATGCTAAAGGACTAAATCCAGAGAGACCTCCCTCTCACCCTTTTGATCCAGAGCTTGATCCCAATTTCAGGATGGCTAGACTTAATGTACTGATTGGACTATCTCAGATGAATAAAGCTAGAAAAGAAGGTCAAGACCCCTCATTATTTTCTACCCTATATTCTTATAGTGAAAAAGAACTTGAAAAGCTGCAAGTCAGTAAGAAAGTGTTCAATTCAGCTGAGTATATGACTCTTCATCCTGAAGCAGTTGTGCCGAGAGATGCTTCTCAGAAAACTCTTGGTGAGCAAGATCTGATGATGTCAAAAAGGGAAGAAGAAGACCCATCTAGGAAGATTGCTTTTGCTAAATCTTCTTCTGCTCCTCCTCCTGCTTATCCTTATTTTATTTACTTTACTTTATTGTTTTATTATTTTACCAGAAATATATGTTCATTACATTGTTATATTATATCTGCTGAAAATTTACATTCTATCAGATATCTATGGCTTTGTATTTTTAGTTTTATGCTTTATTGAGTGACCTCACCCAAATAGGGGGAGATTGTTGGAAACCTTGTTTGGAATTGGGCTAGGTCTACTCTTATGATATTGACCCACCTGTATAGCCAGGGTCAAGGTCTAGGTCTAAGTTAGTCTCATTAGGTCAGACTTCATAAGACCAGTATTTGATTTCATTCAAGAACTCAGACTTAGAAGAATTCTTTGATATATATATCTGTTCGACTTTGGTAGAACCCAGCTCGACGATCGTTGATCTCCCATCAAGGGTCTCACAGTTTATTCTATGAACTGAGATCGAAGATCTAAGAGCTAAGGTCAATAATTATTATCTCTTCAAAGTTTTCTCAGTTCGAAGATTGCTGAACTCAGCTCGACAATCTCCTAGCTCAGATCAACGATTTTATCCTGTGTTTGAATACTTGTCTACAACATCAGTCTTGAAGATTTAAATCTTATTTTCTTAATTCTATTTATGACAAATAATCTCTGGTAAATAATGCTAATATTTTTCAAGGCTTATAGTCATTCCATTGCAGAATTAACTATGGTATTCATAGAGTTATTGTTTTGTCTTATTTACTAAGACTGTTGGGGAGATAATTAAATGCCAGCAATTCTAGCCGTTCTCTCCTTTATCTCTGCAGTAAATAAAGAAATGTTTTTGAAATTCAAAGAAGCAGTATTATTCGATTCTTCAAGGACATAAAGACAGACAAACAGACTGATTTCAGTTATAAAAACATACAAAGAGAGCTTCTCATTCTACAGTTCAAAATTTCTCACTCAGATCTCTTTCAGCCTTCAAAACTCTAACTGCTCTTAGGAAACAGAAGAAGAACACCAAAAACCTCATCTTGAGTCTTCTTCAGTTTTCATCTTCAGAAACCTACAAAGACAACAATAAATTTCAATCTAAAGATTCTGAAGATCATAACTCTAGTCCATTGAAGACCTACTCCCTATACAAATCTTCCATCTTCCTAAACCTACTCAATATCTCAAGGGGAGCTTTGGCAATACAAAAATCTTGTTAAGACTTCTCATTTTCTTTGAGAAAGAGAAGAATGCCATCAACTTTTTTCCTTTTACCTTTTTCTGTATAGAGTTATTACTCCCTTCAAAAGTTAACTCCTTGGTGATAGGGCACCTGATCAAAAACCTTTTGGTTTTTAAGCACCTTATCAAAAGCCTGATGGGTCTCTAGATCTACCTGAAGAAGATCTTGTGTTGATAGGCCACCAGATCAAAAACCTAAGTGGATTCCTACCAGGGTGGTAGAATAGTGGACTACCAAGATTTGGGGAACCACTATAATTTTCTTGTATCATCTGGTTGCTCATCCTTCTTTATTTTCTGTTGTGCTGTGATTGCATGTGATTTATTTTTCTCTTACTTATAAGTAACACTTATCTTAATTCCGCTATAAAAATTACTTAAAAGATTTTAATACTCTATTCACCCCCCATATAGTAAATCAGATCTATCCCCTCACTTTCACAGAGTGATCTTACATTTCCAATTATCATTATAAAAGAAAATTAGGACCCATGGTCACCTGGGTCAAGAACATCTAATCTATTTTTATGCAAATAAAGAACTATCCTATCATAGAGGAACAGTGGTATTTGGATAATGGTTGTTCAAAACACATGATAGGAAGCAAGGCTAATCTAATGTATTTTAAAGCAAAGCTTGGACCAAAGGTCATTTTTGGATACTCCAACTGTTCTCAGGCAAAAAGCTATGGAAATGTCAAGGTTAAAGTAGTTACCTTCATGAAGGTAGCCTATGTGAATGATCTCAAGCATAATCTCATCTCCGTAAGTCAATTATGTGATGAAGGTTATCAAGTAACTTTTAATAAGTCCTTATATTCAATTACTTATAGTTTGAATAAAATAGTTTTAACTGGAGTTAGACAAGGCAATATTTACTTAGTTAATTTTAACTGTGCAAAAATTGAAATCTGTTTGTTTATCAAGTTAGTAAAACTAGTGAACTTTGGCTTAAATGGTTAGGACATGTAAACCTTTGGACTATTGCTAAACTATCTAAGGACAAACTTCTTAGAGGACTACCTTCTGGTTATTACAAGAAGGAATTACTCTGCAGGGCTTGTCAATTAGGCAAGCAACCTAAAAATAGTTTTAAATCCATCTCTAAAAGTGATTCACCCAGGATTTTTTATTTGCTATATATGGAACTTATTGGACCTATTACACTACAAAGTTTTGGAGCAAAGTCATATACCTTTGTTATTTTAGATGATTTCTCTAGATTCACTTGGGTATTCTTTCTTAGAAACAAGTCAGATAACTTTAAGATTCTTATAGATTTTCTTAAGAGCCTCAAGATTGAGAACTCTACTCAGATTACATTGATTAGAAGTGATCATGGCACTGAGTTTGAATCTCTTCTGATGTAAGAATTCTGTGAGAAGGAAGGTATCAGGCATTATTTTTCTGCTCCTAAAACTCCTAAACAAAATGGGGTAGCTAAAATAAAAAATAGAACCCTAATTGAATCTGATGGTACATTACTTGAAGATGCTCACTTGCCCCAATCCTTTTGGGCAGAGGAAGTAAGCACAACAAATAATGTCCTTAATAAAAGTCTAATACATAAACATAAGGGTAAGACTCTATGAATTACTTAAATCTATGAAACTTAAAGTTAATTATTTTAAAGTCTTTGGTTGTAAATGTTATATATATAATAATGTCAAGAAATATGTAAGAAAATTTGAAGCAAAAGTTACAGAAGGAATTTTCCTTGGATATTCTCATGTTAGCAAGGCATATAGGGTTTATAACAAACCTAATCTTAAAATGGAAGAATTTGTACATGTAATTTTTGATGAGACTAATATGTTTTACAAGGAGAGAAATATCTCTTCCATAGAATATTTTTAGGAACCAAATCTGTGTGAAAAAATGGATGAATTAATCCTAAAAGAAGAGGATAAAATACATCCCTCTCAACTGTTTGCAGATGATATCAGTGATGAAGAAAATTCAAAGATTTATGCTGAAGATATTGTGTCTAATGAAATTCTACCAGAGGAATTAGCACCACAAGTAGTTGAAGAACCAAATCTACCTGTTTATCTTTTCATACTTAGGGATCACCATAGATCTCAAGTGATTGGAGACATATTAACTAGTGTTCAAACAAGGCATCAATTGAATCAAGATCAGATGTATGTTTGTTTTATTTCTCAGATTGAACCTCAATCCAATAAAGATGCAGAAAAAGAACCTTACTTGATCACTATAATATAAGAGGAACTCAATAAATTTGAGAGATGTAGAGTTTGGGACATAGTTCCAAGACCCAAAGACTACGCAGTCATTGAAAAAAAATTGGACTTTAGAAATAAGTTGAATGCTAAAGGAACTATTATAAGGAATAAAGCAAGATTGAAACTCAAGGATGTTCACAGGAGGAAGGCATAGAATATGACAAGACATTTGCTCCGGTTGTAAGACTGGAGGCTATCAGGAACTTTCTTGTATATACAACATTCAAGAAATTCACAGTATATTAGATGGATGTGAAGAGTGCCTTTCTAAATTGAGAGCTTAAAGAAGAAGTTTATGTTGAACAACCACAAGGTTTTATCTCTCTAACTCACTCTTCTTATGTTTTTTGACTTAACAAAGCTTTTTATGGTCTTAAAAAATCTCCAAGAGCTTGGTATGAGACTCTTGCTAGTTTTCATTTAGAAAATAAATTCAATAGAGGCATTGTAGATAAAAAATTATTTTTTAGACATCATAAAAATATAATTTTGCTAGTTCAAATATATGTAGATGAAATAATATTTGGCTCTACAGATTCCAAACTATCCAAAAGGTTCTCTGACCTAATGCATTCAAAGTTTAAAATGAGTTGCATGGGTGAGCTATCCTACTTCCTTGGTTTACAAGTGAAGCAAACTCCTGATGGAATTTTTTATATCCCAATCTAAATATGTTAAAGAGCTAATTAAAAGATTTGGGATGTCAGATGCCTTATCTATGAAAACACCCATGCCCTCCAATGTTGTTGTTGAAAATGATGAACAGTGCAATCCTGTTGATCAGAAATTATATAGGACAATCATTGGGTCTCTATTATACCTAACAGCTAGTAGATTAGACATAATGTTTGCTATACGTATTCGTGCTAGGTTCCAAGTAAATCCCAAAGAATCTCACCTAATTTTAGCTAAAACGATTTTGAGATATATAAAGGGTTGCCCTAATCTAGGAATCTGGTATCCAATAGAGTCAGAATTTGAGTTAACTAGATTCTCAGATGCTGACTATGCTAGATGCAGAGTTGATAGCAGAAGCACATTAGGAACTTGTCAGTTTCTTGGTGACAGGCTTATGTCACGGTTTTGTAAGAAGCAAACATCTGTTTCTACTTCAACTACTGATGCTGAATATATGACAGCTGGTAGTTGTTGTTCATTGATCTTGTGGATTCAAAATCAATTAGTGGATTATGGATACAACTTAAATAATTCAACTATATTTTGTGATAATACCAGTGCAATTTTATTTCCAAAATCCCGTACTGCATAATAGGACTACGCATATAGAAATATGACATTATTTTCTTAGTGACAATGTAGACAAAAATAAAATTAATCTTGTCTTCATTTCAACTGATTTACAAAGGGCAACTTTTTTCACTAAACACTTAGATGAAAAGAAACATCTTTTCTTCCTAAATTAACTAGGTAAGATAAATGGACAATCATTAATTTTATTTTTATTTCTGAGATCGATGAATTGCACACCTTTCGTCGAACAGAGCTCGACGACCTATTTTCTTTTGGTGAATCGTTCGTCAAACGGAGATCGACAAACATACCTTTAGAAACTTTCATCGAACGGAGATCGATTGATTAGTTTCAAGTATTTTTTATCGAATAGAGCTCGACGAAATATATTTCTTTCACAAAACATACGTCGACATGGTTCGATGCTTTTCTTTTCTTAGGACAGAGTTCGCCATTTCTACTTCTTAAAACTTATATTTAGGTTTTCATTGAACTATATCCCACACTTTCTCTATTTTTCCTTGCACATGATCTCATTGTCTTGCAGGAAGATGGTGATTTCACAGGCAACTCTCTCGGTGATGAAGTTTGATGCTCGTTTCGATATAGACATAAATTCCTTGCATCATTCTTACCAAAAATTCCTGGACATTCTAAAATTGTTTGAGGATCAGACTCTGAAGAACTTCATGACCACAAAGATCAAACTCCTAGTTATTGAAATCAAAGAATGGGTTGACACTGCAAGGTTTCCTGATCGGACAACAGTTACTGGATCAATCTTTGAAATCTGGTTACTTTATCACCAGAAATTCTTTCTGAAATTTCTGGTTTTGGGAATGGTGAAGATGAAATAGATATATCTAGTTCTGAATTTGATGAGATGCTAGATAGAATGGGACATAATCAGGGAAACCCTAATCACTTGTTAAAGAAGAATTTTTTTGTTGAATATAAGTTATTTGATGATGTGGTCGGTAAAGTTCTGTTGCGAAAACATTCTGCACACAACTATGTAACCTGACAATAATTAATGTTTATGTGTGCCTTGTTTAATAAGAAATCTATTAATTAGGTAACAGTTTTATTTTAATCAATTAAGAAGAAAATTAATAAGACGGATGTTTGTTATGGTAGGGTACTAGGAATTTTCCTACAGGCTAAGTGCCCTAAACTCCTTGTCTCTCAGACCACCCATATTAATGCATCCAAAAGGCTTACCTCTGCCTTATTTGGAATATGGGAGAGGGTTATCCCTAAGATATCAAGGGCTACCTCTTCCAGGACAGCTTCTGAAAACACAAGGGATATATCAGCCACTCTCCAAACCCCAGTAGAAGTCCCTGCTCCTCTAATTTCTTCTCCTCCACCATCTCCACACCATTCCCCTAGAAAGCTATATCCCCAATCTCACTTACCATCTCTACCTCATTCTCCTATTCAATTATAGACTCCACATGATGACTCCCTCATTCTTTAGTCCCCGATTCAGTCACCTCAACCACCCATTTCATCTGAAGATATTCCATCCACCTCATCTCATCTAGCATCACCCACTCATCTATCTTTACTATCATCTCCTCTTCATTTCTCATTACTACCTCCATCTCCACCAAAAAAAACTCATCAATCTCCACCACATTCACCTATCCAAATCACTCCTTCTAACATTCCAACATCATCCATTCGTCAAGCTTTCACCATCTGCCAAATATGTGCAAACAGATCTGATCCATATTCTTCAACCCCAAATCCAGCATTTACATGTACTCAAACTACTCTTGAGTTTATGTTTTTGGATTTCTCCTCTATTGCATAAAATCTTATTGAATACATTACTCCAACTCTGAAAAAGCTAATAGATGAAGCCATAGCTCCTCTAGCTGCTTCCATTTCTTCTCTCTCTTCTCAAATATCCTCTTCCTCTACTCTCCGTTCATCTGGGTGCCTAAGTTTAGGTCTCCTTGGATCTAGGTAGGGGGAGATGTTTCATGAAGAAGCTCCTCTATCAACAATATCAGTTCTAGAGGTTTCAGCAGCATCATCAGTGGTTAGTCAACCTATAGATTCAGATATGCTTACTGCTATTTTAGAGGAGTCAGCAGTTATTCCTGAATTGGTTATTGGTGGGGATGTCTCTATTAATCCAGAGTCAACTTGAATTCTTTGTTATCAGATTTTGATACTCTGCACAATAGTTATTTTCCAGTTTTTGAGAATTCTTCTAAAGCTATAGTATGTTATACAACTCCTATTAGTTCTTAAGTTCTAGAACAACTAAGGAATAGTTTTTCAGTTGTTTCTCCCAACAATAATCTTGTCCATGAGACTATAATAGCTGATAATACAATAGATATTATAGAGCTAGTTTCTTCTCCTCCTACTTATGATTTGGATGAAACTCCTATGCTAAGTTTTCATGATATCCTTTCTGAAGATATGGAACAAGATGTTGATAATGTAAATATTAAAGCAGCAAATACAGATATTTCAAATACACTACCAGTAGCTTCAATTCCTGATCAGTCAGAATGCTTAAATAATTAGATGATCTATATAATCATCCTGTAGATGATTCTGATGATGATGAACAATCAGATGAGTCATTTGACTCTTGTTCTATGAAAAGGAAGTTCAAGAAAAAGAAAGCTCTTGTAAAGGTTGCTCATAAACCTTCCTCTACTACTGACATTCTCTACTATATTCTGCATGGGATTACTCTCACTCCAGATCATCCACATTGGATGAGATATTCCAAAAATGAGCAAAAAAAGAGGAAGAAAATGAAGAGATATAATTAAACTCCAAGGTCTAGGAGAGGACCTCCTCCTCCTCCTCCTCCCATAATAGGAGCAGCAGGTAGTTTTCCTCATTCTCAAAAGCCTTCTTCTCATTATCCAAAAGATTCTCAGGACAACAAAGACAGAACTTCAAAGTTAGAATCTCATAGCAGCAGCCAGCAACATCCAGGTCAAAGAAGACAACAGCAGCAACAGTCAACCCCAATTAGGCCTCCTTCCCCACCTTATGATCCAGAGTTGGACCCAAACTTCAGAATTGCAAGGTTCAATGAGCTTATTGATCTATCTCAAATTAATAAAGCTAAAGAAGAAGGAAAGGACGCTTCTCAATTTTCAACTATGTCTTCTTACAGACAAAAAGAGCTTGACAGGTATACTAAGAAAAACTTATTCAATGTACACAAATACTTGAACCTACATCTAGAGGTAGTAGTACGTAGGACTACATCTTTGAAAATTCTTGGTTCTCAAGATCTGAAGATGAGTCAACAGGAAGTTGTAGATCCTAATAAGAAGCTGGTCTTCACTAAATCATCCTCTGAAGATACTAAGAAAGACTTTATGTCTTTGATTATTTTATGTTCTTATAAATGTGTTTATGTTTATAACTCTCAAAGCACCTTATGTTATATTGGCAAATAATTTTATTTTTGCTAGATACTTTTTTCTTTGTGTTTTGATTTTGTGTAATAGTATCCTCACCCAAATAGGGGGAGATTTTGGAAATCTATTACTGATTTGGGCTAGGATTATTATAAGGATGTTTAGATTGACCCATTTGGTATAGTCTAGGGTCATAGGTTTTTTTTCAAGGGTTGTTGCTCCTTCAGAAGAATTCCAGCAAAAATGCAAATAGTCGAATGTAGAATTCAGGTCGATGAAAGCTGAGCGCAGTTCGATTATCACTGAGCTCAACTCGACAAACTCAGAGTTTTAACTCTGAGTTTAGCTCGATGAAATTTGAGCTCCAGTCGACGAACTCCGATATCTTCTCAAAATCTTAGCTCGATGAAAGTCAAGCTCAGCTCGATGAAAGTCAAGCTCAGCTCGACAAACTCAAGGCTTAGGTCGACGAAATGCTTGCTGAGTTCAACTTATTATCTGTAGTGTTTCAGGCAGTTTTGTTTACAGAAGCAAGAACAAGGTTCAAGCTTAATTTCAGGATGATTATTTTCTTAAGGCAAAATGATTTAAAGGCTTTATTACAGATATCTATGACTCAGATATTTAATGCAAAATATTCTATCGAATATAGATATTTAGAAGCAGCATTAAATATGGCTTTATCACAAAGTTATTATTCTAATCCATTTTCAAGGAAGTTACCATTCTCGGGAAATCTCTCAGACTTTCAAAATCGACTAATTCAAATGTTTGAATTCTTCTCTATATTCTATATATATGTTCGGAAGATTGGTGCCTCAAGGTTACTCAAAAAGGTTACTCACTCAGAAATACTCACTAAGATATAAAGACTTAGAGATACTGACTTAGGGACTTGCAGATCAACACATACTCTTACAGAATAAGTCTTTATTCTCTGCTTGTGCAAAGTCTTCATCTCTCAGATACAAGAAAGCCTACACCCTGAAGAATACACTCCCTCTCCTGATCATAAACTCTACTCAAATAAGGGGGAGCTTTCTGCTTCAACATCCACTTGTCTTATCAGAAATTTTCATAGAGAAGACACCAACATTCTTTTTGTTTATTTTCATAAATGTGTACAAGGTTCTTAACTCCCTTCAAAAGTTACTAATTTAGTTTCTAAGTCTCATGATCAAAAGTCTTAAGTTAATTTTCAGGCACCTGATCAAAATCTCAAAGGGTTGCTAGATCACCCTTAGAAAAATTGATATTGTGGTGGCCGGGAACTAAGCAAAAACGTGTGGTGGAAGGGCACCTGATCAACAAGCTATAGTGGATTCCTACCATGGTGGTAGAACAGTGGATATACCCAGATTTATTGGGGAACCAATATAATTTCATTTTGTCATCTGTGATTGTTATTATTTTTTTTGTGCTGTGATTGCCTCTTTATATATATATATATCACTAGTTTTTAAATCTGCTATAAAACTAAATCAAGATTTTAAAATTCCCTATTCACCACCCTATAGTGTAAAGTATATTTATCCCTCACTTTCACAACCTCCTCCTGCGCTGCCAACTACTTCAACTCCTCCGCTTCTGCCATCTAGGATATGGTCTTAACGGTTGTCACATAGCACTGCCTCACCACCTTCGGATCAACCCTGATTCGGTCCTTGATTCCGCCGCTGCTGAATTTGAGGAACTGATGCATTGAATGGAGCTGATGAGGGGGCGCCCAAAGATTGCGTTGTAGTTGCTCGGAGCGTCAAAAATAACGAACCGACAGTTCCTCGACAACCCACTGTGTCACATGCAGTCCGACCCCTCCCTCGATCTCCTTCCACTTCCCCAAAAATCCAAATAAGGGGCCGTTCGAGGCAAACACCCTCCGAGTATCCACTTTCATCTAATCAAATGGCTTCTTGAAGAACACATTCACGTAGCTTCTGTTGTCGACCCAAAATCAGGAGGCCATGAAGTTTTTGACGGCCATCTGGATCACCAATGCATTGCAGAACGGTTCCTCGTGGTCTGACATATCCTTCGACGAGAATGGGATTTTTCCTCTTAGGGCAGTTAGGGAGGTCAAGGAGACACTCCTTTTGAACTTGGTCTCGATTCTCCCCTTACAGGTGGCTTCAATCCCTACTCCCCCATGGATCACTCTGATCCCCCTCGGGCCCCACATCGACCCTATCCTTGCATCTATCTTCTCCGCCCTCCAGCAGAACTCTCTCTATTCTAACGAGTGGCTACTGTTGAGCCTACCCCCTAGCTTCCCTCACTTCGATAAAATCTGGGTAGGTTGTTATTGTGTGTCCTTCCTCCTAATGGAAGTCACAGAAAGGCAACACCACTCTGCCCTCTCTTCTCCTTCATCCTCCTCTGGCTCTTCTTCTCGCCCCCTTCCTCGAGCGATTGCCATCGATTCCTGCTTCTATGGGAGAAGAAACCTCTGCCCCTGCCTCCAATCTGGCAGATTGAACCATCACTGATCGCGAAAGTTCTCACCACCTTGGAATCCTCCCTTGCCCCTAGGGGGACCTTTTTTAGGCCTCTAGGCCAACCAGTTTTTCGGATCCCTATGCCCCCAACCTTGGTGCTTCCCCATGTACCCCCGACCTCGGGGCAATTCTCTCCTACTCTCTTCTCTCTACTTCCCTGCTCCTGGTTCCTTCGCATCCTCCTCCACAAACTTGGCCAACTTCTTACCAAACGATGGGTTGGCCATCTCGATCGCTCTTTCCTTCCTTACCCTCACCATCAACTCTTCAAAATTAGGGGGGGTAGCTTCATGCTGAATAATCCCGGCCTCAAGCCTAGGGTGAAGGCGAGCATCAGCGTGTACCCCAGAACCCCTTAAATAGAAGGATCTCCACATAGAACTGATTGACATAGTGTCCAAACATCACTTCTGGCTTCTGCTTGATGGAAAACAAGCACTCCGTCCCCTTCTTATTCTTCTTTAATGTCGAGAACCTCAATAAGAACTTATGGAGTAGATCTTTGAAGCAATAGATAAAACTTTTGGGTAGTTGTTGAAACTAGTCTATAACACCCCAAAAAGACCCCAAAAAGACTCAAATTGGGTTTGAGGTGCAGGTCAGGTTACACGGCCTGGGACACGGGCGTGTCCCAGGGCGTGTCGGGGGTACACGGCCTGGGACACGGGCGTGTCCCAGGGCGTGTCACTCAAATAAAATGCAGTTTGAGTCAGAAGATTACACGGCCTTGAACCAAGCCTTGAACACGGGCGTGTCAGGTTGGACACGGGCGTGTCCAATGCCGTGTGCTTACCCGTGTACTGCTTGCAGCTCGGTGAGGCAAGGGTGACACGGGCGTGTCTCAGGAATGACACGGGCGTGTCAGGTTCGACACGGGCATGTCGATGACCGTGTTCTGGTAAATCTCAGTCGGTTCGAATACCGCGTGTGCCGCTTAAGGGTACACGGCCTGTGACACGGGCGTGTCACAGACCGTGTCAGCCAAAAATAGAGTTTTTGGGCAAATCGTGGCCGTTCAGATTTCTCTCTTTTGATCCAAGGGCTCAGGTGATTTCCTGGCTGGATTTATTCCGTGAAGGCTGATGAAGACTTCATTTGTCATTTCCTTAAGGAAGAGAGAAAGAGAGAGGAGGAAGAAGAAGGAGGAGGAGATCAAGCCACCGGCGGAGTTCCCGTGGTCCGATTCGTGATCCGAAGCCGGCGTTGTGAAGGCAAGGCTGCTGCAGTTCTTTCTCACCGGCTAGTTTGCGATGGCTCCCAAGAGATCGACAAGGGTAACGATCTCCCTTCTTGGACATGTGAAGTCCTTCTTTTCTGCATTGCATAGGAAAACCCTTCCCCGCGAGTGTGCGGTGGGTTGTGGTGTCCCTTGGGGTAGATATGTGAAGTCCCCCTTGTTAGAGGCCGAAATTGGAGTACGGCTCTAGGCATGCTGTGTGAAGCCCATCTGGACATGGTCTGGATTGGTGATGCTTGTTTGCATATCGGAGAAGGCTCCGTGATTATGGCTTGTGTTGCCTTGTGCCTACCTATTGCTTGGTGCAGCAGGAAGTACTGGATGATGTCCAGGAAATGAAGTGGGTTGGATGCAACTCTTGTGGCCGTGCGTTGTCACTTTATGAGCGGTTGAGCCGTTGGGCTGCAACTCGATGAAATGGCAGATTGCCGAACAGGAAAGGTGAAACCGACCCGCGCCTATAAATAGCCATGGATACTTCCGTATTCGAGGTGGCACGGCGACTTGAGCAACGGGGGGTGGCTGATCCGTACCTGCGTTAGGTCCGTCCGACTTGGAAGCCTGGTTATAGGTTTTGTTGGAGCGCCTAATGAGAGTCTTAGGCTCGCGCGCCGGAAAGACTAGAATGCTCAAATACCATGTAGACGGTGGTGTTGACCCTGGTATTCCGGTGCACCAAGAATGTGCCCTGAGTGCACGGACTGTCGGGCCGTGTGGCCGATGGTTGTGATGGCTTGAATGTGCCTGCGCGCACATAGTTGCTATATGATGATGCCATGCTATGCAGGGAAAGAATGCTCATGCCCCGAGAAAGGGGTAGGATTGTTATAATTAGGTCAGCTGAATGCTGACCGTTGCATTGTTTGCCACCGGTTGGGTGTATTGTTCCCATGCAGGTGCTGGAGAGCCAAGTGGTAAGTGAAGGGATGAAGCCCTACTGCTGTTGCTGCTGCTGCTGCGGCTAGCCCTTGAAGGCTAAGCGAATGTTTTTGCTTGTTTTCTTTTACTCATGTATGGCCGGCCTGCGCGCTGAGGTTTGTAAACCATACAGTGTGAAAAGAGGAACTGTAAGGCTTTAAGGCCAAACTCATGTATTTGTTGTACATTCCGTAGTTATATATAAAGGTGGTTTATATATTGGACATTCCTGGTTAGAGTTCAAATTACAACTTAAAGCTTCCGCTAGAATGCTCTGAGTTAGGATTCGTGTTTGTTTTGGTATTATCCTGTGACCTCACCGTCTGTTGGTGGCATATAGTGTGGGGCCCCGGCCGGACCTTCTACTATACGTCATTTAACGGATGGGGTCGTTACATTTTGGTATCAGCCTCGTTCGGTCTTCCTCTATCGAATTCGTGGACGAATTCTTTTATGGGGTGGCGAGCGCGTGTTTATGCGCCCTGCTGTAACGCTAATGAACTCTGGAATGTCCACTAAGGAATGTACAAAATCGTGTTTGAGGAATCTGCGCGTTCCTTTTTGTGTTGTTTTGCTTGCATACGTTCGCTAATGTGTGTCTTGTCCACCTATAGGTGACGCGTAGTGGTGCTGGGCAGTCTGAGCCCCAGCGCTCTGATGAGAGTGCGGCACCAACTGAGGTGCCAACACCTCCTCCATCTGCGGAAACTGTTCGTTTAGTTGCTGAGGCTCTATTTGCCATGATTCAGCCGACCGGGCAAGCGCAGCCGGCAGTAGTGCCAGTTCGTGTTGATGTAAGACCCGAGCCGGTTGAGGCTGTAGAGCAGCTGACCGATAGTTGAAGCAATTCATGAGCTTCAGTCCTCCTACGTTTACGGGAATGGGATCCCCAATGCAGGCAGAGGATTGGTTATCGCGTGTCAAGCGGATAATGACAGCGATCAGGGCGGAGGAAACTCTAAAGGTCACCTTGGCCACCTTCATGCTTGAAGGAGAGGCGAGGTTATGGTGGGACGAGGTTGAGGTACACCATTTGGCGGGCAGGCAATTAACGCAAGTGTCGATTGAGGAGATCTCTCGGATATTTCTAGCGAAGCATGTCCCAGCGGCGCAACGCATTACTATGGAAAATGAGTTCCAACGGTTAAGGCAAGGGGAAGATAGCGTGGATATCTACTTGCATGAGTTTACCATGTTGGGACGGTATGCGGGTACAATCTTCGCGGATGACCAAAGGAAAACAAATCGGTTCTATGAAGGATTGCGGGATGAGTTGCGATTCCTGCTTTCGAGTTCAGTGAACCAAGGGTTTCAGGCATTGGTTGATACTGCGTGTGCGTTGGAGAAGGACATGCGGCGGGTGCAAGGGAACAAGGGCTTGGTTGTGTCAAAGCCAGAGGTTCAAGCACCTCGCCCGAGCAAATCGTTCTACCAGAAGAAAGGGGGCAAGAGGTACAAGCCGTCTGGGCAAGTGACTACGACCGTTGTGTCGGGAGCGACATCAAGGCCGGATTCTCGTACATGTTATAACTATGGCCGGGTGGGGCATATAGCTCGTGACTGTCGGGTTGTTCAGCCCAAAGGAGACAAGAAGACGGGTGCGTCTTATGCTGAGAAGGGCAAAGCGGTGGTTGATTCCTCTGCGTCCCAGGCACAGCCCCGAATCTATCAGCTTGGCCAACAGGAAGCGATTAAGCAAAGTGACGTCGTCACAGGTACGAGTTGATTTAGCTTACTTGCTTATGTGCTATTGTTTTTGGTTGTGTATAGCTTGTGCATGATGTGTGTGCTGCAGGCTTTGTCCTGATTCGGAATAATTTGGCGAGAGCCCTGTTTGATACGGGTGCTTCGCATTCTCTTCTTTCTGAGGATTTCGTATCTCGCATTGGGGTACCAAGTCATGTGACGGTGGATAGTACAAGGGTGCTATTGCCGAATGGCTATGTGATGCTTGCGGATAGGGCTTGCGATGTGGATGTGCAAATAGGTAGTCGGGATTTTGGTTTGAGTGCAGCTGTGCTACCGTTATCGGAGTTTGATGTGATCTTTGGTATGTACTGGCTCTCGGAGCAGCGTGCCTTTATTGATTGCAAATCCAAGGAGATTACACTGGGCCAGAATACCGGACTTGTGACGAAGTTCGCTGGTATGCGCAGAGTTGGCGGGACTCTGTTGTCTGCACTCCAAGTCGTTAATGCTGTTCGGAAGGGCGCGGAGTTATTCTTCACGCTAATTCAGGCTGTTGAGCCAAAGGCCAGTGTCGGTGAAGTGCTAGTTGTGTCAGAGTTTGCCGATGTGTTTCCTAAAGATCTTCCTGGGTTACCACCCCAGCGGGAGATTGACTTCTCTATTGAGTTGATGCCAGGTGCGAAACCTGTGGCCCGCTCTCCATATCGCGTCGCGCCAAAAGAGATGGCTGAGTTGAAAGTCCAATTGCAAGAGTTGTTGGAGCAGGGATATATACGCCCAAGTATGTCACCTTGGAGCGCGCCTGTTCTATTTGTGAAAAAGAAAGACAGTAGTTTACGGTTATGTATTGACTACCGCGAATTGAATAAGCTGACGGAGAAAAACAAATATCCGATTCCGCGGATTGATGACCTCTTTGATCAGTTGGCAGGATCAACGGTCTATTCCAAATTGGATTTGAAATCGGGATATTATCAGCTGAGGATTAGGGAAGGTGACATTCCCAAGACGGCGTTTGGAACACGCTACAGTCATTATGAGTTCACGGTAATGCCGTTTGGCCTATGTAATGCGCCTTCGGTATTTATGGACCTAATGCATCGAACGTTCCGAGAGTACTTGGATTTGTTCGTTATTGTGTTTATCGATGACATCTTATTATACTCTCAGTCGGAAGAGGATCATGCAAACCATTTGCGGTTGGTCTTGCATACCCTGCGGAGGAATAAGCTTTATGCCAAGTTCTCAAAGTGTGAGTTATGGCTCTCTTCAGTCGCCTTTTTAGGCCATGTGGTAAGCGGAGAAGGTATCGCGGTGGATCCGTTGAAGATAAGTGCCATTCGAGATTGGCCAGTGATGTCTTCAGTGGCTGAGGTCAGGAGCTTCCTTGGACTTGCGGGCTACTATAGACGGTTTGTGGAAAACTTCTCACGGATTGCTTTACCTCTGACCACGCTGACGAGAAAAGATCAAAAGTTCATTTGGACGCCGGAGTGCGCGCGAGGTTTTGAAGACTTGAAGAGTCGTTTGACCACGGCGCCTGTGTTGACATCGCCATGTGGTACCGATGGGTATGAGATCTATAGTGATGCTTCCGGGAGCGGCTTAGGCTGCGTTCTTCTGCAGTTTGGTAAAGTGATTGCTTATGGCTCGCGCCAGTTGAAAGTGCATGAGCGAAATTACCCCGTCCATGATTTGGAGTTGGCGGCGGTAATCTTTGCGCTCAAGTTGTGGCGGCACTATCTATATGGCGTTAAAGTGGATATCTATACAGATCATAAAAGCCTAAAGTATTTGTTGGATCAGAAGGATCTGAATATGCGACAACGAAGATGGATGGAGTTCCTTGGGGACTACACCTTCGAGATTCACTATACTCCCGGGAAGGGAAATGTGGTCGCCGATGCTTTGAGTCGAAAGACTCCGGTACGGGCAAGCTGGTTGCAGAGGCATGATCAGCGGTTAATCCAGGAATTGGAAGCGTTGGAGATATCTTGTGTTGATAAGGGTTCGTCGACCGATGCATACTTGAACTGGACGGAGGTTCAATATGACCTTACAGACAGAGTTCGGCGAGCAACGGAGCTTGATGAAAGTCTCCAGCGCTATGCAAATGATGGGCCGGATGACCAATTCTCTTGGGATAACGGTTTGTTACGAAGAAATGGTCGAGTGTGCGTCTCGAGTGTGGGTAAATTGAGGGAAGAGTTGATGTACGAAGCTCACTTTGCAAAGTACTCAGTTCACCCAGGGAGCACAAAGATGTACAGAGATGTGAAAAAGCTATTCTGGTGGCCCGGACTAAAGAAAGATGTCGCACGTTATGTGGCTGAATGCAATACCTGTGCGTTGGTGAAGGCAGAATGCTAGAAGCCTGGCGGTTTCCTGAAGTCGTTACCTATTCCGGAGTGGAAGTTCGATGATATTTCGATGGATTTCGTGCACGGGTTGCCGAGATCTCAACGCGGTCATGATTCCATCTGGGTGATTGTGGACCGGTTGACGAAAGTGGCACACTTCCTTCCAAACAGAAGAGACGATTCAGTGGAAACCTTGGCCATGCTTTATGTGGAGCAAGTTGTTCGACTGCACGGTGTTCCTCGGAGCATCGTTAGTGACCGTGATGGGCGGTTCACATCGAATGATTGGCGGCTCGTTCATCAAATGTTGGGTACAAAGTTAGCGTTTAGTACGGCCTTTCATCCCCAAACGGATGGCCAGACTGAACGAACCAACAGGACGATGGAGGATATGCTCCGCATGTGAGCCCTAAACTTTGGTAAGAGATGGGAAGATTATATAATTCTTGTCGAATTTGCCTATAATAATAGCTACCAAGCGAGTATTGGTATGGCACCATTTGAGGCATTATATGGTCATAAATGCCGTACACCGTTAGCTTGGGCAGAAGCAGGCGAATCTAAGCTGAGTGGGAAAAAGGAAGTCGAAGAAGCTACCTCGCTCATACGCACTATTCGGGAGAGGCTATTGATAGCCCAAGATCATCAAGCAAAGTAATATAATGCCAAACATCGGAACATGGAGTTCACGGTGGGTGATTGGGTATATTTGAATATCAAACCCTTCAAAGGCGTGTCCAGGATTCGGCGTTTGAAAAAGCTAAGTCCGAGGTATCTTGGTCCGTTTGAGGTGGTGGAGCGAGTTGGGGAAGCTGCTTATCGACTAGCACTTTCAGCAGACTTGGGTGGATTACATGATGTATTTCACATCTCAGTCCTTCGTAAGGCGGTGAAGGATCCAGCTCAAGTAGTGGAGAATGATCGAGTACCGGTCGAGTATGGGCTAACGACGAGGGTTAGACCCATTCGGATCGAGGATCGAGCCGAGAAACAGTTGCGGAACAAAGTGATCGGGATGGTCAAGGTCCGATGGGACAATTGTGGCCGTGAAGAGCTAACATGGGAGCGAGAGCAGACCATGCGAGCTGAATTTCCCGAGTTGTTTGTATAAACTGTAGACCGTGTACTTTTGTTATATCAGAATTCTCAAGTTATAGTATTGTTGGTTCTTGTTTCCTTACCGTGCAAATTTCGGGACGAAATTTTGTTAAGGGGGGGGAGGATTGTAACACCCCAAAAAGACCCCAAAAAGACTCAAATTGGGTTTGAGGTGCATGTCAGGTTACACGGCATGGGACACGGGCGTGTCCCAGGGCGTGTCGGGGGTACACGGCCTGGGATACGGGCGTGTCCCAGGGCGTGTCACTCAAATAAAATGCAGTTTGAGTCAGAAGATTACACGGCCTTGAACCAAGCCTTGAACACGGGTGTGTCAGGTTGGACACGGGCGTGTCCAATGCCGTGTGCTTACCCGTGTACTGCTTGCAGCTCGGTGAGGCAGGGGTGATACGGGCGTGTCTCAGGAATGACACGGGCGTATCAGGTTCGACACGGGCATGTCAATGACCGTGTTCTGGTAAATCTCAGTCGGTTCGAATACCGCGTGTGCCGCTTAAGGGTACACGGCCTGTGACACGGGCGTGTTACAGGCCGTGTCAGCCAAAAATTGAGTTTTTGGGCAAATCGTGGCCGTTCAGATTTCTCTCTTTTGATCCAAGGGCTCAGGTGATTTCCTGGCTGGATTTATTCCGTGAAGGCTGATGAAGACTTCATTCTTCATTTCCTTAAGGAAGAGAGAAAGAGAGAGGAGGAAGAAGAAGGAGGAGGAGATCAAGCCACCGGCGGAGTTCCTGTGGTCCGATTCGTGATCCGAAGTCGGCATTGTGAAGGCAAGGCTGCTGCGGTTCTTTCACACCGGCTAGTTTGCGATGGCTCCCAAGAGATCGACAAGGGTAACGATCTCCCTTCTTGGACATGTGAAGTCCTTCTTTTCTGCATTGCATAGGGAAAACCCTTCCCCGCGAGTGTGCGGTGGGTTGTGGTGTCCCTTGGGGTAGATATGTGAAGTCCCCCTTGTTAGAGGCCGAAATTGGAGTACGGCTCTAGGCATGCTGTGTGAAGCCCATCTGGACATGGTCTGGATTGGTGATGCTTGTTTGCATATCGGAGAAGGCTCCGTGATTATGGCTTGTGTTGCCTTATGCCTACCTGTTGCTTGGTGCAGCAGGAAGTACTGGATGATGTCTAGGAAATGAAGAGGGTTGGATGCAACTCTTGTGGCCGTGCGTTGCCACTTTATGAGCGGTTGAGCCGTTGGGCTGCAACTCGATGAAAAGGCAGATTGCCGAACAGGAAAGGTGAAACCGACCCGCGCCTATAAATAGCCATGGATACTTCCGTATTCGAGGTGGCACGGCGACTTGAGCAACGGGGGGTGGCTGATCCGTACCTGCGTTAGGTCCGTCCGACTTGGAAGCCTGGTTATAGGTTTTGTTGGAGCGCCTAATGAGAGTCTTAGGCCCGCGCGCCGGAAAGACTAGAATGCTCAAATACCGTGTAGACGGTGGTGTTGACCCTGGTATTCCGGTACACCAAGAATGTGCCCTGAGTGCACGGACTATCGGGCCGTGTGGCCGATGGTTGTGATGGCTTGAATGTGCCTGCGCGCACATAGTTGCTATATGATGATGCCATGCTATGCAGGGAAAGAATGCTCATGCCCCGAGAAAGGGGTAGGATTGTTATAATTGGGTCAGCTGAATGCTGAACGTTGCATTGTTTGCCACCGGTTGGGTGGATTGTTCCCATGCAGGTGCTGGAGAGCCAAGTGGTAAGTGAAGGGATGAAGCCCTAATGCTGTTGCTGCTGTTGCTGCGGCTAGCCCTTGAAGGCTAAGCGAATGTTTTTGCTTGTTTTCTTTTACTCATGTGTGGCCGGCCTGCGCGCCGAGGTTTGTAAACCATACGGTGTGAAAAGAGGAACTGTAAGGCTTTAAGGCCAAACTCATGTATTTGTTGTACATTCCGTGGTTATATATAAAGGTGGTTTATATATTGGGCATTCCTGGTTAGAGTTCAAATTACAACTTAAAGCTTCCGCTAGAATGCTCTGAGTTAGGATTCGTGTTTGGTTTGGTATTATCATGTGACCTCACCGTCTGTTGGTGGCATATAGTGTGGGGCCCCGGCCGGACCTTCTACTATACGTCATTTAACGGATGGGGTCGTTACATAGTCCCTAGTCTTGTCCTTCAATGTTATGGCAAAGAGCTTGCACTTGAAGGCATCTAACATCTGCCTTATGGAAATGAAATCCTAAAACCACTAAACATGCTACACCAGGTCATCCTTTCCCATGTAGTAAGACATATCTGGTTCCCTTAACTCGTTAGAAACCGGGGCAAAGAAAATAATCTGCCTAAAGGGGCTTCAGCCCACAAATTGGCGAGAGGGCACACCTCGCGGCCTTGGCTCGTTGTCCCTTTCAGTACTCCCCTGCCCATGGAAGAGTTCCTGCCCGGCGACACCCCTCTCTCCAATCTATCCCAAGATCTCCTTCCCAAGACACTGCCTGGAAGCATTTTCTCCCAAAGAAGGAGCCGCAACTACTGGAACAAGTGGCATGGTATAACGACCCTAGCCGATCCAACATGACAATATCACGGCTCCGCTCTAGGTGACGCTACCGGGCTGTAGCCCAAGCACCCCAACCCCTCTCCATCAACATGCGGGTTGTTGGTGGCAACAACCTCCCTTTGATGAGGCAAACAATATAGTCAAGCACGCACCAGGGGGGCTTCCAAGGAGGTCACCCATCCCAGTACTACTCTAGCCCGAGCACGCTTAACTATGGAGTTTTCCAACTTCTCATCACCAGTTGAGCTGCAGCTTAATTTGTGATGAGAGTTGGAAAAACTCCATAGTTAAGCGTGCTCGGGCTGGAGTAGTAATGGGATGGGTGACCTCCTAGAAAGTCCTCGTAGTGCGCGCTTAACCGGAGAGTTTCCCTCATCAAAGGGAGGTTGTGACCACCAATAACCCGCATGTTGAGGGAGAGGGGTTGGGGTGCATGCTCTGCATACCTTGTTAGGCTGAACCCTTTCGAGCTGGATGCTGGGGGTGCCGGCGGCCGTCCTTGCGAGCGTGGTCCTGAGGAGGCCATTACAAAAAGTGCACTTTTTATTGTAACGACCCTAGCCGATCCAACGTGAAAACGTCACGGGTCCGCTCTAGGATACGTTACCGGGCTGCAGTCCAAGCACCCCAACCCATTTCCATCAATAGGAGGGTTGTTGGTGGCTACAACCTCCCTTTGACGAGCGAAAATCCATAGTCAAGCGCGCACCACGGGGACTTCCTAGGAGGTCACCCATCCCAGTACTACTCTAGCCCGAGCATGCTTAACTATGGAGTTTTCTGAAATCTCATCACCAATTGAGCCGAAACCTCCCTTTGACGGGCGAAACTCGATAGTCAAGAGCGCACCACGGGGACTTCCCAGGAGGTCACCCATCCCAGTACTACTCCAGCCCGAGCATGCTTAACTATGGAGTTTCCAGCTTAATTGGTGATGAGATATTGGAAAACTCCATAGTTAAGGGTGCTCGGGCTGGAGTAGTACTGGGATGGGAGACCTCCTGGGAAGTCACCGTGGTGCGCGCTTGACTATGGAGTTTCGCTCGTCAAAGGGAGGTTGTGTCCACCAACAACCCGCATGTTGATTGAGAGGGGTTGGGGGTGTTTGGGCTGCAGCCCGGTAACGTCACCTAGAGCGGAGCCGTGACATTGTCACGTTAGATCGGCTAGAGTCATTACAATAAAAGTGCACTTTTTACGTAACGAGCCGGGTTTAGAGCTCAGAGGCTGCAGCTTTTCTCGCCCCACAACCTTGCTACTAGGCTGCAGACCAAGCACCCCAACCCCTCTCCCTCCACTGGCTGGTTGTTGGTGGCCACAGCCTACCTTTGATGAGTAAAACTCGATAGTCAAGCGCGCACCATAGGGACTTCCCAGGAGGTCACACATCCCAGTACTACTCCAGCCCGAGCATGCATAACTATGGAGTTTTCCAACTTCTCATCAACAATTGAGCTGCAGTATTACTGGGATGGGTGACCTCCTGGGAAGTCCCCGTGGTGCGCGCTTGACTATCGAGTTTGACTAATCAAAGGGAGGTTGTGCCTACGAACAACCCGCATGTGGAGGGAGAGGGGTTAGGGTGCTTGGGCTATAACCCAGTATCAATGTTGTGGGGCGAGACAAGATGTGGCCTCTGAGCTCTAAACCCGGGTTGTTACATAAAAAGTGCACTTTTATTGTAATGACCCTAGCCGATCCAACATGACAATGTCACAGATCCGCTCTAGGCGACGTTACTTGGCTGCATCCCAAGCACCCCAACCTCTCTCCATAAACAAGCGGGTTGTTGGTGGCCACATCCTCCAATTGACGAGCGAAACTCGATAGTCAAGCGCGCACCACACTTGACTATCAAGTTTCACTCGTCATTGGGAGGTCGTGGCCACAAACAACCCTCCTGTTGATGGAGAGGGGTTGGGGTGCTTGGGGTGCAGCCCGGTAACGTTGGCTAGAGGGGATCCATGACATTGTCATGTTGGATCGGCTAGGGTCGTTATAATAAAAAGTGCACTTTTTATTGTAACGACCCGGGATTTGGCCCATAGCCCCCCATGGCATCGCTACCAGACTGCAGCCCAAGCACCCCAACCCCTCTCACGCCCACTGGCGGGTTGTTGGTGGCCATAACCTCTCTTTGATGAGCGAAATCGACAATTAAGCTGGGTCATACGGGGACTTCCCAGGAGGTCAGCCATCCTAGTACTACTCTCGTCCAGCTCAACTGGTGATGAGAAGTGAAGGAACTAAATAGTTAAGCGTGCTTGGGCGAGAGAGTAGTACTGGGATGGGTGACATCCTGGGAAGTCCCCGTATGGCCCAACTTAACTGTCGAGTTCGCTCATCAAAGGGAGGTTGTGGCTACCAACAACCCGCCATAGAGCTGGAGAGGGGTTGGGGTGCTTGGGCTGCAACCCGGTAGCGATGCCATGGGGGGATATGGGCCAAATCCAGCGTCATTTCACGTGGCCCACTCATTTCTCATGGCAAAAGCCAACTGGATGGTTTTCAAGACTTCTTTCCTGAAGTCCTCCAGCATCCTCATCGTCACCCCACTCGCCATGTGTGGTGAACCTCCTGAGCCAGATCCCTCATTCTCTCCTCTGGCCATAAAGCTTAATCCGAGTTTTCTTTGTGTCCGCTACGGTCCACGCTGACCGCACCAAAAATGTTGGAGCCAAAATTAGGTCCCAACGAGTGTCCGTACCCTGGGGTGTAGCTTACATATACTTCCTCCAAACTTAGGCTCTTTACCAGCTGCTAGGAACTAATGAACTGACCCTTGCCTACAGCATGAAGTTTCTTTCACTAACTAGGAAGATCTCAGAGCGCTTCTCTTCCTTATCTAGTGTTGAGCTAAAGATACTTAAGAAAGCATAAAAGACTTGAGAGAATGAGAAAGCTTGCTTTCTGAGGTACCCCGTGGGTCTATTTATAGAATCCTAATATCTAGTTAGCCAATAACGTAGCCCCGCTATTCCAAAAGGCTATATGCAGCCTAGCTAGGTCTACTAACAGCGTTACACCACTATTCTAAGGAGCTAAATGCAGACCTATAAGGTTATCTTGGTAATCTTACCCCTGGAGCACACTAGGCGGGAGCATTTTCACCTAACTCTGTGAGCTTTCTGCTTACCAAGGCAAAATCCTTTCCTCCTGCCTTTGCGAAAGGCTTTTGAGTTACCTCCCATGGGGAAAGGACCCAATCTATGATTACGGGGTTGTATATCTCTAGTAAAACATATCTCTAGTGACTATGAGATTGATACAAAAAATCTTCCACCTCCATAACCTCAAGCAGAGGATATTCCTATCTATAGTTCTAATAATCCTCTAATGAAGTCAATTGAAGTAATGCTTGCAAAGTAGAAAGTACATTTTGATCTGTGTTTGAAGAAAGTGCTTGATAATGTAGAAGAGGTAGAGAAAGATATGACAAATGGACTTGTTTAAGTCAAGATAAATATTGAGAAGCTGCAATCCCATCTTTATAATTTGTTGAACCAAGGCAACAAAGGAATTCTCCATACTATGAAAGGATTTATTCTTACACTTGATGAGAAAAGGAATGTTCATGCTACAGCTAAGTCTATAATCAATGCACATAACTCTGGCATACATCATTTTGATGACAAAATATTCTTCTCAAGAACAACATTTGTTAATTCCCTCACTATAGAAGTTAGAAAGGGGGCGGATGAACTTAAAAGCAAAGTAAATGCACTGGAAGCTGCTATGAAACAACAGATTTATGGTGTTAACACATATTATTTTGAGAAATTTATGTGGTTGCAAGGAGATTTTTTTGGACCACCTCTAGGTGAAGCAGATCAAGGTACTGAAGCTAGAATGTTAGAATCAGCATTTGATTTTGTTATACCTCAATAAGACTACTCTCAATATTGGACAGATACTCAGTATTGGAGAAAGACTGCTATAGATGCTTCTGAAACTACTGCTGAAATTTATGTAGTGTTTGTTGATGAACCATCCCAACCAGCTTACAAGAGAAGAAGGTATGGATAAGGCTCCTCTAATCATAGGTCTGACCCAAACAGGGAACTTGTTGAAGTATGGAGCCCATTTTCTAAAGGACTTATCCTTTACACATTCACTCTGGTAGATTTCACAAGTAAAGACACAAGGATCCACTATAGTAGAGAAGAGTGGGAAAAGAATGAAGTGGCTAATGTGAAGATGAGGATACTCTTCAGGAAGTATAGGAAAGATGATCCAAATGCCCCTCCTCCAAAGTGTTATCCAAAGCCAAAGACATACTTTGACAGGCAATATGAGAAGAATAGGGGGAAGACTATCTAGTATTCAAATTCTCAATTTTTGAATGTGTGTGTACTCTGAAATGCTACTTAGAACTTTTTATATAACATTATTGTTTTGTTGATTTAGAGATTTATGTTAATTTCATTACATCTCTTTTTATGTTTATTTTTAAGATTATTTTACTTAGAATTCATCTTAGTATATAGGGTTCTGGCTTCTTCAAATAGGGGCGATTGTTGGGTATTGTTCCCACAATAACCCTGATTTAAAGAATTCCCCCTTGAGCTAATATTAATTGAGTTTGTATTTGAAATGCTTTCATGTTTTGTTCTTGCAGGATTTAATTTCCAAGTACAAACTAATATCAGATTACAATGGGTCATAAAATAAAGGACTATGCAATGTATTTCCTCATTTTGTAGGACATGGTGTTTACTCATGTGTAATCTCTTTATTATGGTGTACTTTATTTTCAAGTGCAATAAGAGATTCAAGGAAATTGGTTGTTGTTGAGTTCAGTATGTATTATAATTTTCCTAAGTTAAATTTGTCAAGTATTCACGTGAAGTCTCATGTCATTCGTCGAGACATAACGTGAACACTCATGGAATTTGTTGAGTTTACTCAGGAAATTTCTGATAGTTTCTTAAATCTTTTTGAAGAACGACTAAGTTAAATTCGTTGAGTATTCACGTGAAGTCTCGTGTCATTCGTCGAGACGTCACATTAACACTTTTGGAATTTGTCGAGTATTCTCGATAGGTCTAACGACTCTTAACAGAAACTTCTTTTTGGTCCCATTTTCGGCTAAGTATAATTCGTCGAATGCTTTTATGTAATCTGTCGAATGCTTTCGTTAAATTCGTTGAGTGGCTAGGAGATTTGTCGAGCATTCTGGTTATGTCACGAGTGATCTCGACGAATGAACTTAGAAGAATGTTCTAGTTTGAATTTCTAACGGGTTCTGTTTTTTTGAAATCGGCAATGTATATTTCACGTGGAACTCGTTTTGAATTAAATTTTTAGCCATTGCAGAGGAATACTAAAAATACCAAGGATTTTATTTCACTCAACAAGAATCGCAAGAATATTACTTAACCTAATTTCAAATCGTGAATGACCGCAATTTTTTCTTTCCGGATTTACAGTTCTCACAATCATACAAATTGATAAACAAGAAGTTCACGATCTGCGATTCCTCACAACAATAGATTCGACAAATCATTACATTCAGATTCTACAGAGGTTCTTCTTGATCCTGTCGGATCCTAAGATTTTAGACCAAAACTTTCATGTATACATAAAGTCTTCTCCTTCAACCTTTATTTCAAGATCTACTCTCTAAGAAGAAAGAATATTGAATCTACTTAGATCTGAAGAAGAAGATTGCTTTCAATCTATATACTTGTATATAATCATTTTTATTATTATAGGAAGTTTCTACATCCGAGTTTATAGATCCTTGTTTATTGGATCGATGTAGGAGAGATTGTTCTCCGAGTTGTTGCAGCCTTTTCTCCGAGTCTATAGGAGGTGAGACTCTGAGGTGTAATAATTTCATAATTTGAGTTTTGGTGAAGTAGCCGAGTCTAGCTCGAAGTACTGGATAGGCGAGGCGGGACAGTCGACCTACCCATCCTGGGGAACCACAATAAATCCTTTGTCTATGTTGTGTTTTTGTGTGCTTGTTTGTTATTATTTTTATTCCGCTAAAAGATGCAGTACTTACATATTAACCCCCGCTAAGTGATTTAGGTAGATAACTAGATAATTTTAGTCCTGCTGTGCGAAATAGAATTTGATGCAATTGAAATCGCACTTGAACTATCACAGAATATTATGGAGCTAATTAAATTCATGTTCTAATCAAGTAAATTAGTATGCATCCATAAAATCTATGAACAACAGCTTCTAGCAGCAATATACTATTCTTTTATTGTTGAAGTAGAGACGGATGTCTGATTCATACCGAACCAAGATATCATTCTAGCACCAAAGAATTAATAAGTTCCATAGGTACATTTCAATCCAATCTACATCTTACTTAATTCATATTAGAATATCCATGTAATTCAAATGTTATTCTACAGGATACCATAATCCCATCTCATGTGTACCCTTAAGATATCATAAAATTTTGTATATAGAACTAAGAATTGACTCTTTAGGATCAACCTGAAACCTCACACAGATGGTTGTGGCAAACATTATATCAGGCCTGCTAACTGTGAGATAAAATAAGAGAGCCAACAATTGTACAACCCAGTATTCGCCTAAACAGACGGGCGAGCGTCGAAAGCCTGGCCGCAAATGCCTAGCAGGTGAGAGAGTTAGCCCATGCCCGCCTAGAAAGTGAATGAGCCAGCCCGTGCCCACCTAGTAGGAAAGCGAGCCAACCTGTATCTGCCTAAAAGGCGAGAAATCCAGGGCCACTAGCCTGCATTTTCCCTAATGGTTGCCAAACAACAGGTTGCTAGCCCGCCTTCGTATAAGGGGCGGGCGCTCCGAAGGAATCCGACCCGTACCCGCCTAAGAGGGAGGCAAGCTGCAGGAGCTGGCCCGCACCCGCCTAAGAGGGAGGTGAGATGTGGGTGCAATGATGGAATTGTCCTAGAGATTGATGAGCTAGTTTGTGCCCTACCCCGTATATAGAGTGCAGATAGTGCATATTTAATGTTATTTGGTCTGCCAGTAGCCTCACCAAACATTGGAGTTTCGTAGTTGGCAGACCAACTATATGTTGCGTATAGTATAACAAAAAGGTGGATCTATGATATTTGCAGTCCATACTCAAAAATCTATAAATAAATCCACATGGGTACCTCAGAAAACAAGCTTTTCATTCTCCTGTTTTGTAGCGCTTTCTAAGGTATCCTTATCTCAACACTGGCTAAAGAGGTAAAACACTTTAAGAACTTTCAGGTGTGTGGTGGGACCTCCATGCTGTAGTCGTGGTTCAGTTTCAAATCTAAGGTTTTTAGTCGAGTCAACTCGTAAAGAGAAGTAGGTGTGCGGTCACCCCTTTTGAGGGTCCAAACATCATAAAAGCTGATTTCTGATTTCAACATTTTGGTGCGGTTAGCGTGGAGCATGACCAACATAGAAAATCCTTAGTGAGTTCAATGACTGGAGGCAAAGGATAAGGATCTGATCAGCCTCACTCGCTACCTCCCCCTCCCCTTGCCACCCTCGGAATGTTCGAGGACTTCAAGTAGTATGTCCGTTATCACGTACTCTTCGCACTCGTGTCTTGCGGAGAGTGCTCGATGCCCTCCATCCCAATATTCGCTGCCCCTACTCTGTGAGAAAATACCCCCATTAGGAGACCTGGGAATGAGGTTGTGGGGGATGGCAGCAAGAGAGAACTCCCACGACAACCATTATTCCCCGGCTCGGCGAGTGCGGGTAGGATCGGTGAGGAGAAGGCGCAGGATCGCCTTGCTCTTCTGGCAGGGGAAGGAATTCCCTTTAGCGTGCTGGTCGCATCTTCACTAGTCCTGGATGGGTTCCGCGAGCTGGAGATGTCCTTTAATAATTGAAAGGATGATCAAGTCCAACACATCTAGTGGTTCGATGATGTGGTCTCAAAACGGTAGGTGTGGAATACTTTCAAGTGATGGCTCTTCACCATAACTCTCAAGTAGAAGGTGAGAGATTGGTTCCATCATCTTCCTGCCAACTATATATATTGCATTGAGGACCTGCGTCAGGGATTCCTGCTGAGGTTTATAACTTTAAAGAAGAGGTAGAAGGAGTCAGAGTCCCTATTTCTCATCAAGCAGAGCATGAAGGAGTCACTGGGGAGTTATGTTGACAGGTTCCAAGAGGAGGTATTCCAAGTTCTGGAGATGTATGGGATAACCCTCATGACATCCTTCACGCTGGGACTAGAACATGGGTACTTGAAGATGGAGTTGAAGTGGGTACCTCCACTGACATTCAAAGATTTGATGGAAAGGGAAGTAAAGGAAGTCGAGGGTGAAGCGTCAAATCCAGTGTTTGACCGGAAACTAGCCAAGTGGGCAGTAGAGCAGGTGATAGAGCCGGGAGGTGGCAAAAGACAGGAGGCAAGGAGGGTAGAGCCCAGGAAGTGGAATAAGCAACATCAGCAGCTTATATGGGGCCTCCAAAAGCTGAATAATAGGCTAGGTTTGAGGCAGCAGGAGTGAACGACTAGGGACAAATAAGAAGTTTTATGGAGGGGAAAATCTCTAAGGGGGGCAAGGCAAGTTAAACCCTCCGTGCTGGAGGCAAGGCCAGAGATCCCCTCTCCATCAGAAGCACCAGGCTATAGTGATAGCCCTGGGAGAAGGAGGATAGGAACCCACAAGAGGCGGCCGGATGGCAGGGTTAAGTTTCCATACAATGATTTTCACAAGAAGGAAGGCCATGATACGACCACCTACCCGGAGTTCTTGGAGATGAGGGAAGCAAGTGAGTAGGCCCCGCAGCAGCAGCGATCCTGCAAGGAGGTGCAAATAGAAGAAGTTCTTCCAAGAGCAGAGGATGAGGACAAGTGCAAGGATCAGGCCGACGTAGGAGGCCGAGGAGGGATAAGAGTGATCCATGGGGGGGTCTGAGTCAAGGTCGCCCGCAAGCCAAGTCTCCAGACCATTTTGCGCTGGAGCAATACGTTAATGTCCCAAACCCCACCCCTAGAAGAGAAGATTACCTTCTATCGAAAGGACATGCCATATCATGAGTATATATTCTGCGATGCACTGGTAATACAAGCCGCCATCGAAAATTTCACTATTTACCGGATCCTAATCGATAATGGAAGCTCCGTCAACATTGTTTTCAAGTAGTTTGACGCAATGAAGGTGGAGGCCAGGAGGGTGCATGCCTCGTACCGACATTTGTTCGGATTCTCTTGAGAGAGGAAGGAAGTGGAAGGGGGAGTGGGGCTCCATATCACCTTGGGAGGCCAGTACAGGAACTTCAGGTTCATCATCGTGGATTCTCTTAGTAGATACAATACGATTTTTTGGGCGGCGCCTCATCGTTCCTTTCCACTGTGTACCCTCTTATTTCCACCAATGCCTCAAATTCATCGTTGAAGGAATCCAGGTCCAATTCCTGGGAGACCCGTAGGTGGCAAGGGAATGTCATGTCACTATAGTAAGCACCATTTTAAGTCAAGAAGGAACTGAGGAGATGGAGAGAAGAATGGAGGAGTTATCCGGGCAAGAGGCCTTTGGAGAAGAATAGGAGTTGGAGGTTGAGAAGGAAGAGATCCGCGCTAGTGTGGGGGAATTAGAAGATGTTTTGGAGGAGTAGGCCGAGTTGATGGTCGTCGAAGAGGTTTAAGAATACGAACCTCTTGTCCAAAGTGAGGGGGCCACGGGCGAGTGGTAAGAGTAGGAAATGGCAGAAGAGGTGGTGGAGATGGAATTTTTTACACAGGTGGGAAGGGTGGAGAGAGTGCGGGTGAGTGTGGGGGCTGAGCTCGGAAGATCAGGGAAAGATAATTAAGTGCATCCTTAAGAACGTGGACATCTTCACATGGAGCGTGGTAGACATGTCAGGGATTGATGTTGATGTGGATTGCCACCGCCTCAACCTTGATCCGGATGCCCTCCCTATCTTGCAAAAGAAGAGGTCCACCGCTGACAAGATGGTCGAACCCATTCGGGAAGAGGTGGGTAACATCCTTAAAGCAGGATTGGTATTGTAGATCCAGTACCTTGGCAGGGTCTCCAATGTAGTGATGGTAAAGAATGGGGATGGGCACTAGAGGATGTGTATCGACTTTTCACTATAAAAAAGGCCCATCTTAAGGATTGTAAACCCCTGCCTCGAATCGACGCGTTCGTTGACTCAGTCGTCAGTTTTTCTCTAATGAATTCTCTGGATTCTTTTTCAGGATACAACTAGATCAGGATGCACCGCCAGACATAAAAGATGTTTACATAATCATGGGAGACAGGTGTTACTGTTACAAAATGATTCCCTTTTGGTTGAACAATACTGGGGGAAAATATCAGAGAATGATGGACTGGGTCTTCCAAGAGCATAAGGGAAATAATTTGGAGGTGTATGTGGATGACCTCATGGTGAAGAGTAGGGATGCGGAATCCCATCTCCAAGATCTGGAGGAGCAGCACCCTACGAATGTATAAGATGAGGCTGAACCCCCTGAATTGTGTTTTAGGGGCAAGCATGGGAAATTTCTTGGGTCACCTCCTTAATCCTGCAGGGGTGGAACCCAACCTAGATAACGTGAGGGAAATCATAGAGTTGGGGTCACCGTAAAATGCCAAGGAAGTCCAGCGCTTGACAGGGAAGCTTGCAGGGCTGGTCAGGTTACTTTCCCGGGCAGGATAAAAGTGCTCGCCTTTCATTAAAGTGCTGGGGGGAAAAATTCGAATGGTTCAAGGAGTGCGAGGACGCTTTCCATGCCCTGAAGATACAGCCGACTCAGGCTCCACTCCTCTAGGGACCAAAGGAGGGGAAAGATCTATCCCTGTAAATTTGGGTCGGGGGCGATGTCATGAGCTTAGTCCTTGTACATGAGGAGGTAAAGAAGCAGCTGTCGATCTATTATGTGAGCAGGGTCCTGAGAAAGGCGGAGCTTTGGTACCGAATTTTGTAGAAGTTGTCCTTTTCTATGGTCATCTCAGCTCAGAGCCTCCGACCCTACTTCCAAGCACATTCAATCCGTGTAGTGACTAACTATCCCATCGGTAACATCTTTGAGGGGGTGGAGCACTCGGGATGGCTTGCAAAATGGTTGGTGGAGCTAAGCGAGTTTGACATATCATTTGTCCCTCGCCTCGCGATAAAGGCCCAGGCAATGACCGACTTCCTAACCAACTATGTGGTGCAGGTAGAATTTATGGAGCTCACTCGTTTGATTCCCTAGAAGGTGATGGTGGGCGGTGCCTTAGAAATACACACCCTGGGAGTGGGAGTTATCTTGGAGAGTCGTCAAGGAAAGAGGATAGATCAAACAATGGTTATTCACTTTTCTGTTACCAGCAAAAAGCAAAGTATGAATCGGTAATAACGGGGTTGTGCCTGGCAAGAGATTTGGTGGTGTATGATGTGGAAGTGCTAACAGACTCCCTGGTGGTGTTCTCTCAAATCAACGATGAGTTCGAAGTAAGGGATCCCACTCTCTAGTTATACCTGGCAAATGTGAAGAGTATAATCATCATGTTCCAAACATTTTTCCTCTGACATGTGATGTGGGAAGAATGCATACAAGTAGATCGGTTAGCCAATTTTGGAACCCATACGGTAGGAACCATAACCGACCTATTTTGTATAACGCCCTGAAACTTAAAAGTGAAATGGGAGGTGTTCGAACAAAGTTTGGGTCTTGGTAGGGTAAACACGGCTTGTGACATGGGCGTGTCACAGGGCGTATCGTGTTTGGGTAGTCGAGTTGAGGTCGACGAGCATTGAGTGCTCGAACACTGCCTATGACACGGGCATGTCACATGGCGTGTCAGGCACTTGGCATGTGACACGGGAGTGTCACATGGCTGTGTACTCCTCTGGAAGTTTGGTCCTGTGTCGGTAGAGGAGCACAGCCCGGAATACATGAGTGTACTGTATGACACAGGCATGTAAGTTTCGGCATGGGCATGTTGCCACCCGTGTCCACCTAGGTACGGGACGGTAGGCGTGGCGGTTATTCATGACACGCCACTTGTCACGGGAGTGTCGAGGACCCGATACGGGCGTGTCCCAACCCGTGTCCTTTTCTGTGCTCGATATTCGTGGATGGATCGAGGCACATGGCCAGGGACACAACCGTGTGCAAAGCCGTGTTCGGCCCAGGATTAAGGAATTTCAGGCTAATCTGAGACGTTCATTTTCTTTTAATAAGATCTAAAGGCCTAGATGAGTTCCTTCTTTTGTTTAGTCCGAGATTAGAGGTTTTATTCCTCATTTCATCTTTAACTCCCTCTTTCTAAGAAGTTAGAGAGAGAAGAGAGTAAGGAAGAACTAAGGGAGGAATCCGGCCGCCGGCGGAGCATCGGACCACCGAACTGAGAACCAAGACCGGATCCGTGGAGAGAATTCCTTTGCGAAGTTTTCTATCCGGCTAGTTTTTCATGGCGCCTAAGCAAACTTCAAGGGTAACAATTCTCAACTTGAGCAAGTGAAGCTCTTCTTACTTTGCACAGGAAAACCCTCTCCTGAGAGTGTGCGGTGAGTTTGCGGTGTTCCTTGTGGTAGATATGTGAAGTCCCGCTTGTTTAGAGTCCGGAATCGGAGTACGGGCATAAGCATTGTGTGTGAAGCCTACCAGGACGTGTTTGTATGGATCGGTGATGTTACATTGCATGTATAGCCGTAGAAGACTCCGTGCGTTGTTTTCTAGTTTCTACGCGGTAGATTGCAGCAGGGATCCTTGAGGATTAACTCCAAGGTGCACCAAGAAAACTGGGCGAAATCGTAGTTCAGCCAACTTGGCTGCTAGAGAGCCAGCCTTGAACATAACTGGGTTATGTGATGTTTTGAAATGTTTTAGGATCCGGGTGAAGCTTGGCCTGTGCATACGTCTTAAAGTGACTAGGCGGCGTGAGCAACGGGCGGGTGGAATCGGACCTGGGATTTGTGGTTCGGTGCTAGAGGCACTAAAGTGGTACTTACCGTTGGCATAGTCGGGAGTCTTGGAATGCGTTCGGAAAGACTCAAAAATGCTCACAATTTTTTCCATCCTGAGGGTGTGAAGCCATGGAATTGACCGGATTCAGCGAGAATGTACCCTGAGTGCATAGGGTGTTCGGCCGAGCGAGCCTACACCTGTGGCGAAATATATATTTGCACTTTACTATTTAGCTGGGCTAATGATATGCAGGGAAGTAGCACCGCCATCCCGAGTAAGGGGCGGATTCGTTATAATTTGGTCAGCTTTAGCTGACATTTGCTTTGTTTGCCATCGTGCGGTGGAATGTAGCTTGCAGGTGCTGCGGAACCAAGCGCCAAGTAGCGGGCTGAATCCCAAGTTGCTGAGCTGGCCCTCGAAGGCCAAGCGAACAGTTGTTTTACTTTGGTCATGTGTGGCCGGCCTGTGAGCCGATGTATGTAAAACATTATATTGTCAAGTGAACTATTGTAAGGCCTTAAGGCCAAGTACTCTTTTGTGTATTTGATGTATTTCATTCCTGTGGTATAGTGGACATTCATGCCATTGTTGTGCAAATTTTGGGTTCTCTTAAACTGTTTAAAAGCTTCTGCTAGAATGCTCTATGTTAGGATGAGTAGTTGAGTTTTTGGTATTATTCTGTAACACTTCCGACTGTCCATAGTATATAGCGTCGGGTTCCAGCTGGACCTTTTGTTATATGTCATACGACGGATGGGGGTGTTATAATTTAGAATAAGTCTCAGATGTCGGTTGTCTGCATTTGAATTCGTGGGCGAATTCTTCTAAGGGGTGGTGAGCACATGTATGTGCGTCATAGTTATAACATAAAAGAATCCATGAATGTTCACTTAGGAATGAAAAAATACACTTGTTTTTGGAATCTGAGTGTTCAAATAATTGCTTTTAGAAATTTGTGTATTGCCTAATTAAGGGTTTATGCTACTATAGGTAACTAGGAGCTGTGCTGGGAAATCGAAACATCCGCAATCAGCGGAAAGTAGTTCACTGAGCGACGTGCCTACAACACCTCCTTCAGCAGAAACCATCAGATTAGTGGCTGAAGCAGTCTTTGCTAAGATCAATGCCCAAAAAGTGCAGCACGCACCACCTACTAATGAGCAAGAACCGATTCGAGTGGCAGAGCCGTAAGTTGAAGAACGTGTGGCAGTTGATCTGATAGCACCATGGAGAGCCATGGATAAATAGCTCAAGCATGTGATGAGCTTTAATCCTTCGGTGTTTGACGGGATGGCAACACCAACTCAAGCTGAGGATTGGCTCTCTACGATGAAGAGGTTCATGACCGCCACAGAAACTATGGAGTAGCAGAAGACCACAATAGCGACCTTCCTATTTGCTGGTGAGGCAAGAATGTGGTGGGACGAGTTGGAGGTTCATCTCTTAGTGGGAAGGCAACTTGTCGTAGTGCCGATGGAGGAATTCTCAAGGTTGTTCTTGGTCAGATACCTACCTTCTGCCCAGAAGCTTGAGATGGAGAATAAGTACCTTGGTTTGACTCAGGGAGCGAGTAGCGTGGATGAGTATCTCCACGAATTATCTCGGTTATGTTTTTATGCTTGTTTTATGTTTACTAAAGAAGAGCGGAAGATAAACTGATTTTATGAGGGCCTATAGGGCAGCCTACAGCTACTCCTAGCTGGGCCTAAGGCATAGGTCTTCCTAGCATTTGTAAATGCATCTCGGTCACTGGAAAGTGTCACGAATAAAGTTCAAGAGAAGAAGGAGCCAGGGAAAAGAGGTCAGAGTTCAAAATGCCAATTTCAAAGTCTGGTTTCCGTAGATGGAACAAGAAGTAGAAGACTTCAAGTTCAGCCCCTTCGTCTGGTGCGACAGGGGCAAACTCAAGTCGAGTCCCAGGAGCGTGCTACAACTGTGTAAAGGTGGGGCATTTTGCACGTGAGTGTTGGAGCGAACGTACAAAGTCCGAGAAGAGGACCAGAGAAACTTATGAGGAAAAGGGGAAGGCGGCGGAGTCGACCGCATCCCACCATGCTCCAGCCTAGCCTAGAGTTTACAACATTATTCTGCAAGAGGACATTAAGCAAGCTGACGTGGTGACAGGTATGAGTTAAATATTTACTGAGTAGCTTTTGTAGCCGTTATCTTTTTACATGTTAGCTAATAAATCTTGGTGTTAGGCTTTTTGTTAGCTTTCGATAGTCCGGCAAGAGGCTTGTTTGATACGGGAGCTTCGCATTCCTTCTTGTCCGAATGATTCGCATCACGTATCAGAGTTCATTCCTCGATGTCAAATGACAAGTTGGATGTGTTGTTGCCTAATGGGTGCTCAATGCTCATGGATAGAGTCTGTATGGTAAAGATTCGGATCGGGGATCAGGAGTTTGTTTACAAGCGTCAGTGCTGCCATTAGTTGAGTTCGATGTAATATTTGGAATGGACTGGCTCTCGGAGCATCAAGCATGCATTGATTGTAACTGAAAGGAGGTTAAGTTGGGACTGAATACCGATCGGGAGACTACGTTTGTAGGCATGAATGTGTCGAGCAAGATTTTGATGTCGGCTCTTCAAGTGATAAAGGCAATTCGGTCTGGGGCAGAACTGTTTGTCGCATTAGTGCAGCTTCAACACCTAAAACTTTTCTGGACAGTATTGCAGTTGTGTCCGAGTATCCCGATGTATTCCCAGACGATCTCCCAGGAGCCCCTCCTCAGCGGGAGATTGATTTTACAATTGAGCTGGTGCCAGGTGCCAAACCGGTGTCACGCTCTCCATATCGAATAACGCCTAAGGAGATGGTGGAGTTGAAGGTGCAACTGCAAGTATTGTTATAGCAAGGTTATGTGTGTCCAAGTTCGTCGCCTTGGAGCGCACCGGTCCTCTTCGTTAAGAATAAAGATGGGAGCTTGCAACTCTTTATCGACTATCGGGAGTTGAAAAAGCTTACGAAAAAGAATAAATATCCGATCCCAAGGATTGACAATCTATTTGATCAGTTGGTTGGGTCAACGGTATATTCGAAGCTAGATCTGAAATTCGGATACTACCAACTAAGAATAAGGGAATGTGACATCCCAAAGACACCGTTCAGCACGCGGTTTGGGCATTACGAATTTACGGTAATGCCGTTTGGGTTAACCAATGCGCCATTTGTGTTTATGGATTTGATGAAATGGACATTCAGAGAGTACCTGGACCATTTCATGATAGAATTTATCGACGATATCTTGGTGTAATCGCGGTGTGAGGATGATCACTACAAACATCTGCATATGGTATTAGAGACGTTGAGGAAGAATCAGTTGTATGCTAAGTTCTCCAAGTATGAGTTCTAGTTATCCTTAATCGCATTCCTTGGTCATATTGTTAGTGGTGAAGGCATAACGGTGGATCCGGCAAAAATAGCAGCGATTCAGGAGTTGCAAGAGTTGACTACGGTGGCGGAAGTCTGGAGCTTTTTGGGGCTTGCCGGCTACTATAGGCTCTTTGTGGAGAACTTCTTGCGTATAGTGCTACCACTCACGACGCAGACAAGGAAGGATCAAAAGTTTGTGTGGACGCTGGAGTGCGCACAGGCTTTTGAAGAATTGAAGAGGAGGTTGGTCACGACGCCTATTTTGCTTTCGCCGAGTTAGTCCAAAGGGTTTGAAATTAATAGTGAAGCTTCAGGCAGTGGTTTGGGCTGTGCTCTTCTACAGCATGGGAGCGTAATAGACTATGGATCATGGCAGTTGAAGGTTCATGAGAGAAATTATCCAGTCCATGACTTGGAGCTAGCGGCCGTGATATTTGCTCTAAAGCTATGGAGGCACTATCTTTTCAGTGTGAAGGTCGATATCTACACCGATCATAAAGCGTGAAGTATTTGCTAGATCAGAAGGACCTGAACATGAGGCAGTGGAGGTGGATGGAGTTCCTGACGGACTAAACATTCAAAATACATTTTATTCCCGGGAAAGGAAATGCAGTGGCGAATGCGTTGAGTTGTAGGGCACCTATGCAAGCCAACTGGTTGTCGGTGCATGATGAGAGTTTTTTCCGTGATTTGGAGGCTTTGGGGGTCTCATGTGTTGACAAGCAGGCTAGTACCGAGGAATATTATGTTGGATGGAGGTGCAGTATGACCTAGCTGATAGGATTTGGCGGGATTTGGTTCAGGATAGCAATATGAAGCAAATCTTGGAGGAATCGTTGGGTGGGTAAAATTCCCAATTTGCAGTTGAATATGGACTGATAAGGAAGGATGGTCTCCAATACATTCCTAGAGTGGATAACCTTCAGGAGGAGTTGATGTATGAGGCTCATCATATTAAGTACTCAATCCACTCGGGGAGCACGAAGATGTGTGAAGGAGGAGTGTCAGAAGCCCGGATGTTTCTTGAAGTCCTTGCCTATCCCGGAGTGGAAGTTCGACGACATTTCTAAGGATTTTGTGCATGGTTTGCCAAGGTCGCAGAAGGGAAACGACGCCATCTGTGTGGTCGTAGATAGATTGACAAATGTGTCGCACTTCATCCCTAATAGGAAGGAAGATCCGCTGGAAAAGTTAGCCAAGCTCTATGTTGATAATATTGTATGGTTGCATGGTGTGCCACGCAGTATTGTTTGTGACCGAGACGGACGCTTCACGTCTACTGACTGGAGGATGGTACATAAGTTGCTGGGAACTAAGCAGAGTTTTAACACAACCTTTCATCCGCAGACGGATGGTCATACTTAAAGGGTCAACAGGACGATGGAGGACATGCTTCACATGTGCGTCTTGGATTTCAGAAAGTAGTGGGAAGATCACCTTTACATGGTAGAGTTTGCTTACAATAACAGTTTGAAACCGAGTATTGGTATGGCGCCTTTCGAGACACTATATGGGAGAAGGTGTCGCACGCCATTGTCTTGGTTGGAGACAGGCGAGTCAAAGTTATATAAACGTCAAGAGGTGGAAGAAGTCACTTCAATGGTACGTACGATTCAGGAATGGTTAAAGATCGCCCTGGACAGACAGACAAAATACTATAATGCCAAACATAGGAATGTGGAGTTCAGCATTGACGATTGGGTGTACTTGAAAATCAAGCCATTTAGGGGTGTCTCGCGGATTCAATGCTTGAAGAAGCTGTGTCCGAGATACCTTGGACCGTTCGAGATCCTGGAGCGGATTGGCGAAGCATCGTATCGATTGAAGTTTCCGGTGGAATTGAGTGGGCTACACGATGTATTCCACGTTTCGGTATTGAGGAAGGTAGTACAAGTGCCTTCTCAGGTTGTTATGGTAGATCAAGTGTCGATTGAGAATGGGTTGAATACCAAGGTCAAGCCAGTTCTCATTGAAGACTTTGAAGTCAAACAACTTCCCAACAAGGAAATTCGAATGGTTAAAGTCTGATGGGATAACTGCGGACATGAGGAGCTTTCTTGGGAGCGAGAGCAGACTATGTTGGAAGAATACCACAAATTTTTCGACGCAGGAAATATTTAAGTTGTTTTGTGTACCTTTACATAATTTCGTGGACAAAATTCTTTAAGGGGGGAGAGTTGTAACGCCCCGAAACATAAAAGTGAAACGGGCGGTGTTCGAACCAAGTTCGGGTCTTTGTAGGGTGAACACGGCCTGTAATACGGGCGTGTCACAGGGCGTGTCGTGCTCGGGTAGTTAAGTTGAGGTCGATGATCATTGAGTGCTCGAACACGGCCTGTGATACGGGCTTGTCACAGGGCGTGTCAGGCACACGGCATGTGACACGGGCGTGTCACATGGTCGTGTACTCCTATGGAAGTTTGGTCCTATATTCACTGAGGAACATGGCCCGAAATACGGGCGTGTACTTAATGACACGGGCGTGTCAGTTTCGACATGGGCGTGTCAATTTCAGCATGGGCGTGTTGTCACCTGTGTCTACCAAGGGACGTGACGGTTGGCGTTGTGATTATTTGTGACACGCCACTAGTCACGGGAGTGTCGAAGACCCGACACGGGCGTGTCTGAACCCATGTCCTTTTCTATCCTCGATATTCGTGGCTGGATCGAGGCACACGACCTGGGATACAGCCATGTGCAAAGCCGTGTTCGGCACAGGATTAAGGAATTTCAGGCTAATCTGAGCCGTTCGTTTTCTTTAAATAAGATCTAATGGCACAGTTGAGTTCCTGCTTGTGTTTAGTCTGAGATTAGAGGTTTTATTCCTCATTTCTTCTTTAACTCCCTCTTTCTAAGAAGGTAGAGAGAGAAGAGAGCAAGGAAGAAGGAAGGGAGGAATCTGGCCGCCGGCGGAGCATCGGAGCACCGAACTGAGAACCGAGACCGGATCGGTTGAGAGAATTCCTTTGCGAAGCTTTCTATCCGGCTAGTTTTTCATGGCTCCTAAGCATACTTCAAGGGTAACGATTCTCAACTTGAGCATGTGAAGCTCTTCTTCCTTTGCAAAGGAAAACCCTCTCCCGCGATTGTGTGGTCAGTTTGTGGTGTTCTTTGGGGTAGATATGTGAAGTCCCCGTAGTTTAGAGTCCGAAATCGAAGTACGGGCAAAGGAATTGTCGGTGAAGCCAACCCGGACGTGTTTTTCTCGATCGGTGATGTTGCATTGCATGAATAGCCGGAGAAGACTCCGTGCGTTGTTTTCGGGTTTCTACTCGGTAGATTGCAGCAGGGATCCTTGGGGATTTACTCCATGGCGCACCCGGAAAACTGGGCGGAATAGTAGTTCTGCCAACTTGGCGATCGGGGAGCCAGCCTTGAACATAACTTGGTTATGTGATGTTTTGAAATGTTTTAGGATCCAAGTGAAGCTTGGCCCGCGCGTACGTCTTAAAGTGACTGGGCGGCGTGAGCAATGGGCGGGTGGAAACGGACCTGAGCTTTGCAGTTCGGTGCTAGAGGCCCTAAAGTGGAACTGGCCGTTGGCATAGTGGGAGTCTTGGAATACGGTCGGAAAGACTCAAAATTGCTCACAATGTTTGCCATCCTGAGGGTGGTGGTGAAGCCATGGAATTGGCCGGATTCACCGAGAATGTGCTTTTAGTGCACGGGGTGTTTGGTCGAGCAAGCCTACACCTGTGGCGAAATATATATTTCAACTTTACTATTTAGCTGGGCTAATGATATGCAGGGATGGAGCACCTCCGTCCCGAGTAAAGGGCGGGGTCGTTATAACTTGGTCAGCTTTAACTAACTGTTGCTTTGTTTTCCACCGTGCTGTGGAATGTTGCTTGCAGGTGCTGCGGAACCAAGTGCCAAGTAGCGGGATGAAGCCCAAGTTGCTGAGCTGGCCCTCGAAGGCAAAGCAAACTATTGTATTACTTTTTTCATGTGTGGCCGGCCTTCGAGCCGATGTATGTAAAACATTATATTGTCAAGTTAACTATTGTAAGGCCTTAAGGCCAAGTACTCTTTTGTGTATTTGACGTATTTCATTCCTGTGGTATAGTGGACATTCATGCCAGTGTTGTGCAAATTTTGGGTTCTCTTAAACTATTTAAAAGCATCCGCTAGAATGTTCTGTGTTAGGACGAGTAGTTGAGGTTTTGGAATTATTCTGTAATCCTTTAGACTGTCCGTGGTATATGGCGTCAGTTTCCAGCTGGACCTTCTGTTATATGCCATACGAAGGATGGGGGTGTTATATTTTGTCCTTCTATTGAAGAGGGGGAGCTGATGGAGATAACTTATTGCACCTTGTGGATGGACCACTTTCCATCTTTCTTATCCTTAGGGAAATTCACGGAAGACCTAGTAAAGAAGCACTTCAACCATAAGTGAACATACTACCTAATGCGTGATGGGAAGCTGTATAAAAAGACCATCTCGGGATTTCTGGAATGTTGTGTGGCTGAGGAGGAGGTCCCAAGAATTCTAGAGGAAGTCCATTCTGGTGAGTGTGGGAGACACTGGGGAAGTAGAACTCTGGAAGGAAGAATAGAGAGGATTTTTTGACGAACCAGGGCCGAGATGCTGCCGAATTCACAAAGAAATGTTACAAATGCCAGTGGTTCGCTCATCTCCAACTACTTCCAGCTAAGAGGCTCAGAAGCATCACTTGTCCCTGGCCCTCGGTTATTTGGGGAATGGATCTCGTGGAGCCCTTCCCCCAGTCTAGCAAGTAGAGAAGTTTCCTGTTGTATATGATCGATTATTTATCTAAGTGGTTTGAGGTCAAGGCACTGACCAAGTTGACCTCTCAGGTGATTCACAACTTTGTATGGGGGGAATCATTTGTTAGCATGGGTTGTCTCAGGCCATTATCACGAATAATGGGCAACAGTTTGCTAATATACGTTCATCAGCTTTTGTGGCCAACTTGGGATAGACCTCAGGTTCGCGTCGGTCCACCACCCTCGGAGCAACGGATAAGTAGAGGTGGAAAACCAGATCATAGTAAACTTGTTGTAAAATAAAGTGGAAAATTTGAAGGGGAGATGGGTGGAACAACTCCCTTCGGTCCTTTGGGCTCTAAGAACCATTCCCAACACAGCAAGGGGAAACACCCTTCAAGCTCTCCCACGGCTGTGAGGCGGTACTTGTAACGCCCCCAATTTTTTTTATTCTGCGATTATTTAATTCTCGTTTGGCATTACGTCTACGCATTTTTTTGGCTTGTGCCATCTGTGTTGTGTGGTCTTAACTCCTTAGAACTGAGTGGCCTATTTTGTAGCCTATTGGCAAGATCTCCCTAGCAAGCCGAGTCGTTTTGGGTGACCCGGTGTGGCCTCTCGGGGGATGCTTGTGTTTTGGCTTCGGGTGGGTATAACTTGAGTTCTGTTAGTCGAAAGTTAATTTCGACTTCTCCGTTGCGTTCGTAGCATGGGTATTTAGCTACGGTGCGAATTTCATCGAATTCCGAGGTAGTTCGGTTTTTGAGTCGTTTTGGGTGTGCTATTAGTAAAAACAAATTAGAAATTTGTTTGCTTAAGTGAACCGGCGGCTTAGGAGGCGGTTAAGATTAGGCGTGATTAGAGTTATTTAAAAGCCTAAATCAGTAGATGGCGGGCCCAATTTTCTTCTTCTTCCCGAGACCAAACCCGCCTCTCCTGTACGCGGAAAAGCAGCAGAGAAATCGCCGACCTACTACCCTTTTGACGACAATTCCGGGAGCATTTATGGACGGAATTCAATTCCGAAAGCGGATTTGGGATGCTCTCTCTTAGACAAACGTTTGTACGATAAGAGATGTGATTTTCGTTGAGTTTTTAGTAGGCTCGAAATTCTTGTTTTGTCCCTTTTCTGCCATTAAAGTTCGAGATTTTGCTGTTAGGGCGTTGCTGCTGCTGGTGCCGTGTGAAGATAAGGGAAAGCCGACCAAGCTTCGTCAGAAATCGAGGCAACTGGTCCTTGCACTTGCTGTTTTGATTCTTCCACCTCTTAACTACCCGGTTAGCCCTAGGATAGAAGCCTTACTTTTCTCTTTTTGCTTGTTAAACTTTGTGCTTCAGTTTCCCTTTATGAGCCCCCCTCCTTGTGCTGTTTTCGCTCAACCTACTTGTTGTTTTCACCATTTTGACTCCAGATTTTTAGTTCTGGTTTGGTGCTTTTGCGGGTGGAGCCTAGATAGAGAGGGAGGTTTCTATGGTAGTTCTCTGGTTAGAACCAGTCTTGGTAGGTTCTCGGGATTTGGTGTTGAGTGTGGTGCACACACTCAAAACCAAAATCCGCCCGGGATTTGCGTTGAGTGTGGTGCACACACTCAAATCCATAGTTTGGTCTGTTCTTTTGCGGCTATGTAGTGAGGCGATTGAGTGAGAGGTTTCGTCTAAGTCAAAATCAACGTGAATCACTAAGCGATTCTCGCCGATTTCGACAAGTATCGTCAGTGATTCCCGATGATTCGGCGAGAAGCAATCTGGATTCCCGTCGATTCGGCGGGAAGCAATCTGGATTCCCGCCGATTCGGCAAAAATCAATCTGGATTCCCGCCGATTCGGCGAGAATCAATCTGGATTTCCGCCGATTCGGCGAGAATCAGTTGGCATTCCCTCCGACCTCTTTCGGATGGCGTCGGTCTAGGGTTTTCCTGCGGTTAAGTGCTGAGGCGTTCAGTGAGTAGACCTCACTCAACGCCGTAGCTGTTTTGGCATTGAGTGAGGTTAGCTCACTCAACACCACTGCCAGTTTTGATGAAGGCGTTGAGGGAGTGGACCTCACTCAACTCCATAGTTGTTTTTGCATTGAGTGAGGTTAGCTCACTCAACGCAAGAGTTTTCTTGCAGGAGGTGTTGAGTGAGTGAACCTCACTCAATGCCATGGCTGTTTGGGCTTTGAGTGAAGTTAGCTCACTCAACGCCAGAGCTGTTCTTGGGGAGGGCGTTGAGGGAGTGAACCTCACTCAATGTCATGGTGGTTTTTGGAGCTGAGTGAGGCTAACTCACTCAACGCCAAGGTCTGGTGAGTCGTTGAGTGAGTGGGGCTCACTCAACGCCAAGCCGTGTTGAGTCATCTCAATGCTTTTCCATTACCTTGATTTTCGCCCCGGGTGAATTCCTATATTTTTTTGATGTTCCTTGTCGGCTATGTTTTCTTTCTCAAAGGCCGAATCGTGGGTCGTGGTTAGTAGTGGTTGTTTGAAGCTCTTATTGGGGGGTGGTGTATTGTAATTTAGCCGTGGACACTCTTTTCTTTTATCTTGCTCTAGGTACGGGCTGGGCAAGGGGGTGGGAGGTCCCTAGTGCTTTCACATGTAGACCCCTGAGCTTGGTTTCTTGGAAATAGTTGTTGGGGGACTGTGTTTACCTCCAACCCGGATCCGCGATGTTTTTGCTACTACCATCTCCCACAGCTTAGGGTGTTAGACGTTTAATCCTTGGTAGATTACAGCATTTAGGCTCATGGTAGCCTTGTTGACTCTTCAGTATTTTGGCAGAGCTACTGTTGTGTCCTCGCACTTAGTGCACTTCCTTTTTGCCTTGCCTTGGGCAGTTGTGACTGTTACTGCTTTGTTTTCCCCTTTTACTTATCTTCTGATTGACTCTTTCGAGCAGTTTTCTAGTTTTGCTTGCTGAGGTATTCTTTCTTCTTTGAATTCCTCAGTTTCTGGATAGTAGCCGCTCTGACAGCTTGTGGTGATGTGCTGCTGCTGGTTGTCTCTAGTGCTTTAGAGATCAGTTCTGTGTTTGGCGAGGTAGTTTTGATGTGTTTCCTTACAAACATACGTACTTGTAAGTGGGTTCGTGTCAGTTTGTTGGCGCCCACTGGTAGTTTTTACCTTGATACTATATATGTTACATTTTGCTGCTACCTTTATTGGAGATAGTCTACTTGCTCTTGGGATTATTTATGTTAGGTTGCTAGTTACTTTTAAACCTAAAAACACTATTATAAGTATTACTCATAATCAACATGTTTTCTAAAACTCGTTACTCTTTTTCAAACAACGTAAAAAGATCATTTTCTTATATATAGTATAAATTAAAAGTAGGGTCCTGCATAGTATAAGTTGTCCTCAGGAGACACTTTTGCACTCTTTTAGGATGTCAAACCTGAATAAAGTATTTTTCCGCAGCGTATAAGTATAGTTTTTAAACTGTGGACTTGATGATCCTCTGAGCCGAGGGATACGACCTTTAAAAAATATAACTGATTTTCTATTCATTTAACTCATAAATTTTCATAAAGTATAGTTGATAGCGGTTTGCCTGAGTGTCGGTAGTTATCCCCTGCTCGACGTGGCATCATGACGCGTGTTTTCTCCTACTCTGATAATTCATTTTCCTCGGAGAAAATGCGGGTTCTGACAGTTGGTATCAGAGGGAGGTTGCTTGACAAGTTAGTCGGGCAACCTTCCCTTTTGATTGCATTAGTAGTTCAGCATCATGTCATTCACACACCGATATGTCATCAACACGTCTTGGCAAAAGGACGAACACTACACTCATAGCATTACATGAAGTATACGGGGCATATTATGTAGTATGGGATGCATAATATGTGTTCGTATATAGATCCACCATAGGGGCAACATGTGAGGGTTATGTAGTATGGGATGCATAACATCACCACATGGCTGCGACTAGCTCGTTTTCTTTTCGTTGCATGAAAATGTTATGTAGTATGGGATGCATAACATTTTCATATGTACGGCGCTCATAACATGCATTTGGGCCTTTTTAGAATGCATAGCACAAACATGCATAACATAACATTGCATAAACACAACGTGCCAAGCTAAAGACTGGTAGGATGACATATGTACACATAATAGTTTTCGAGTCAAAAATAATATAAAGTCATGCATTCCCGATCTAGGCACAAGAGTTAGTGTGGTTGTGGTTAACCATCCTAGGTTAAGGCATAATTTCAATTCTTGTAAAAATAAACTCCCAGAGCAAGTTTAGCAGCTTTAAGTTCATATTTATGCATGTATTGTCTGTACTTGTAGTTAGTTGCAGCTGTCGTACTAGGATCTGTCTAATGTTTCTATGATTTTAGGATGGCGAGATGCCCTTCGACTAGATCGACCCCCCTATCTTAGGGTTAGTCATCGGGAGCGTAGAATGATGCGGAGATCGAGAGCTTGCGGCAGAGTAGTGATTCCTTGAGCAGGAAGTTGGTGTAGGTGCGAGCCCAGATCAAGTGTTTGGTGGCGATTGCGGCAGGACAGACTCAGGGAGTGTAAGGCCCTGCAGGGGGGATTGCTGTTCCACCTCTTCCTGCACCCCCGAGACCTCCAGTGGTTGTGCCAGCGGAGATGGCATTCATCTCGCAGTTTCAGAGACTTAGCTTTCCTACATATGATGGGAAGGCAGATTTCATGGTCATAGACGATTGGCTGATCTCCATGGAGGAGATGTTCTCGTACTCCGGTATTGCAGACGATCAGAGAGTGATGATAGCCGCCTATCAGCTTAAGGGTTTGGCAAAGAATTGGTGGCTTAAAGAAAAGGAGAGCTTGGTATCTGGATGCTCTTGGGAAGTATTCAAGGAAATGTTGTTGATGAAGTTCTTGCCTTCGGTCGAGAGTGACCATCTTATGAACGACTTCCTCCACCTGAAGCAAAGGCAACTCACGGTTGGTGAGTATGAGATAGAGTTTAGCAAGTTGAGCCGGTTTGATCCTGGGTTTGTGAGTGTTGAGGTTGATCGAGTCAAGCAGTTTCTTGGTGGCTTGAGGAGCGAGGTGCAGCAGTTGACCAGTGCTTATGGATCGGAGACCTATGCAGGGGTAGTGGTGGCCGCTCTGAAGGTGGAGGCTATCGAGATCGCAAGGAGCAGAGGCCAGCAAATTGGGAATGACAAGAGGAAGTCCATCGAGGAGAAGAAACCCCAGGTACCTTATGTTGCTTCGGGAAAGAAGAGCAAGGTCGTGTGTAGTTTTTGTGGCCGGTCGGTCCACCCTATCGAGAGGTGTTTTAAGAAGGCAGCAGCTCAGAAAAAGGAGCAGGTTCATGCGATTTATGGTGCTCCTAGGAGGGATGTCTCCTGTTCTGTCTGCAAGCGACCCGGGCATGATGCTGCCCAGTGCTGGTCCAAGGATAAAATCTGCTATCAGTGTGGGCAGAAGGGTCACATCAAGTCTAGGTGTCCCAAGGTCCAGCCTGGTCTTCATGCACTTCCACTTCAGGCACTACCTCCGCCTCAACATGTGGACAAGGGTAAAGGAAAGCTGAACGTGATTTCTTCCGAGGAGGCCCAAGCTTTGACTAAGGTCATCTCAGGTTAGTTGTTTCTTTTTCCAGCTTGAAAGTGTTATTTGTTAGAATGGTTACCGTGTTGTTTTGGTAGACCCTGAGTTGTGTATACTCCTATAGGGAAATTTAAGGTTAAGAATCGCTGGGCGCGTGTTCTGTTTGAATCCGGCGCTACCCACTCGTTTGTGGCTAGAGCCTTTGTGGAGCGACATCGGTTAACTCTTGATCTAGTTCATGATACCTTCCGTGTCAAGTTCCATTCCGGTGAATCTGTGTTATCAGATTTGGGAATTCTAGATTGCCCTATTTTGTTAGGGGATTTTCTTGCGAGGGCAGACTTGAAGATGATTGACCTGGAGGACTTCGATGTCATTCTTGGTATGGACTGGCTGTCTAAGTATAATGTGTGCATTATGTGCAAAGGGAAGCACTTGGAATTCATCAAGGTCAATGGTAAGCTGGGAAGCGTGTATGCTGATCCGTGACAAGATTCTCTTGTCATTTCTGCAATATGTGCTCAAAAGTTGTTTCCTTCTAGTTGTTTTGCTTGTTTAGTCTCGGTGGTTGGGACTGTTGTTAGTATACCGCGCTTAGAGGAGATTCCCGTTGTTCGCGGTTTCATTGATGTGTTTCCTGATGACCTTCCTGGTCTTCCTCCCAATCAGGATGTCAAATTTGTGATTGATCTGGAACTGGGTACGCGTCTTATTGCTAAGGCGCCGTACCGGATGACCCCTCGTGAGCTAGAGGAGTTGTGAGTCCAGTTAGATGAGTTGTTGGCAAAAGGGTTTATCAGGCAGAGTTCGTCGCCTTGGGGGTGCTCCTATTCGATTTGTGAAGAAGAAATATAGGTCGATGCGGCTTTGCATAGACTACCGGGACTTGAACAAAGTCAATATTATGAACAGGTACCCTCTGTCGAGGATCGATGACTTGTTTTACCAGTTGCGCGGCAGCACATTGTTCTCTACGATCGATCTTCGTTCTAGCTATCATAAACTTAGGATCCGTGAGGCAGATATTCCACAGACTGCGTTTAGATCGAGGCATGGACATTTTGAGTTTTTGGTGATGTCGTTTGGTTTGACCAACGCACCATCATCTTTCATGAATATGATGAACCGGGTGTTCAAGGATTTCTTAGACAAGTTCGTTGTGGTTTTCATCGATGACGTGCTGGTCTATTCCCGCAGCACTGAGGAGCATGAGCAGCATCTTTGTTTGGTTCTATCAGAGTTGAGGAATCACAAGTTATTCGCCAAGTTGAGCAAGTGCAAATTTTTGTTGCCTTAGGTCTCGTTTCTTGGCCTCGTGGTGAATAGGAATGGGATCTTGGTTAACCCAGAAAAGATCGCAGCATTGATGGATTGGAGTAGGACAGGCACGCCCAAGGAGATCAGGAGCTTTCTAGGGTTGGCCGGATACTACAGGAGGTTTGTGGAGGGTTTCTCTACCCTAGCTGCACCTTTGTCCAGGTTTACTCAGAAGAACGCGGCCTTTGTTTAGAGCGAGCAGTGCGAAGAAGCCTTCCTGGAGCTAAAGAACAGATTGTTCACTGCTCCTGTCCTGACCCTACCCTCTGATGGTGTAAAGTATGACATTTACGTGGATGCTTCGCATGTTGGTTTAGGTTACGTGTTGATGCATGTTGGAAAAGTGATTGCGTATGGGTCAAGGCAATTAAAACTCACGAGAGAAATTACCCTATGCATGACCTTGAGTTTGCTGCGGTGATTTTTGCGTTGAAGCTATGGAGGCACCTACTTTATGGGGCTCAGTGCAAGATCTTCACTGATCACAAGAGCCTTAAGTACGTGTTGACGCAGAAGGAGTTAAATCTGCGCTAGTGTTGGTGGCTAGAGTATGTGGCCGACTATGATGTAGAGATCAAGTATCATCCAGGCAAGGCCAATGTGGTGGCCGACGCCCTGAGTCGGAAGACGGGGAAGATCTTTAATCTCTCCACCGATCATTTAGTGGATGAGTTTCTCCTTATGGATATCTTAGTGGGATGCTGCGACATGTAGAGTAGTTTGGCAGTGGCAGAGCCGTCCTGGATTACTCTTACTAGGTTGCACAAGAAGGACGATCCGGACCTGCTACACTTATACTCCAGGATTGACAGAGAAGAGTTGTCGGATTTTTCTATCGATGAGGCGGGTACTTTGAAGTACCGCAGCAGATTTTGCCTCCCTGCTGTGGGAGACATCAGGGGTATGGTATGCAGAGAGGATCATGGATCCAGTGTTGCCTACCATCCAGGATCTACGAAGATGTATCATGATTTGAATCAAATTGCCTTTTGGTATGGGATGAAAAGTGATATAGCCCGATTTGTTGCTGAGTGCCACACTTGCAAGCGTGTGAAGGCCAATCACGGAAGGCCTGGTGGCAAGTTGACTCCACTAGAGATCCCGACTTGGAAGTGGGAAAGTATTTCTATAGACTTCATCACGGGCTTACCGAAATCTCCAAGGGGATTTGATTCTGTTTGGGTCATAGTGGATAAACATACGAAGTTTGCTCTCTTCATGCCGTATAAGATTCACTACCCAATGTAGAAGATAGTAGAGTTGCACTTGAATGATGTCATTAGATTGCACGGTGTCCCTGTTAGCATTGTTTCCGATCGAGATTCCCGGTTTACTTCTCCCTTTTGGCAGATTCTGCAGGAGAGTTTGGGTACCGATCAGAGGTATTCAACTGCTTACAACCCAAAGACCAATGGGCAGACGGAGCGAGTGAACAAGATAGTTGCAGATATGATCAGATGCTACATTCTAGACCACGGTGGAGCGTCGGATGAGCGATTGCGACTTATGGAGTTTTCATAAAAAAAACAGTTGTCAAGAAAGTTTGCAAATGGCTCCGTTTGAAGCGTTGTTTGGGAGGTGCTGCAGAACTCCCCTGTTTTGGGCTGAGGAAGGTGAGAGACCCTTGTTGGGTCCGGATGCACTCGAGGAGATGGATGTCGCGGTGAAGCTTATTCGAGAAAAGCTTTGTATAGCTCAGGAGAGATATGAAAAGAACGCCAATTGGCATAGGTCGCACTTGGAGTTTTCTGTAGGGGACCTCGTGTTTCTTAAGGTTTCCCCGACGGTTGGAGTTAAGAGGTTCGGTAAGAATAGGAAATTGGACCCAAGGTATGTGGGCCCGTTTAAGATTGTGGAGCGGATTGGCGTGTTAGCTTAAAGGTTGGATTTGCCAGCAAACTTCCCAGGTGTTCATAATGTATTTCACGTAAGCCAATTGAGGAAGTGTGTGCGCAGTACTGGGCAAGTCTAGGATATTGTGCCCCAGTTGGAGCCTAATCTCTCTTTTGTTGAAGTGCAAGTCCGCATTTTGGATACTCAAGATCGGGTGCTGCGAAGGAAGTCCATCCCGATGGTCAAAGTTCTATGGAAGAATCAGGCTTTGGAAAGCGCGACTTGGGAGTTAGAGTTGGCTATGAGGGAGGCTCACCCTCAACTGTTTCCCTTATTAGGTTGGTTTGTTTTCTTCTTGTAATGTTTGGCTTGTTTCTTTTCCTTCTATAGTAGAAGTGTTGTGCGTAAAGTTTCGGGACGAAACTTTCTTTTAGGGGGAGTGACTGTAACGCCCCCGATTGTATTTTTTTTCTTCTGCAATTATTTAATTCTCGTTTGGCGTTACGTTAATGCATTTTCTTGGCATGTGCCATCTGTGGAGTGTGGTCTTAACTCCTTAGAACTGAGTGGCCTATTTTGTAGCCTATTGGCAAGATCTCCCTAGCAAGCCGAGTCATTTTGGCTGACCCGGTGTGGCCTCTCGGGGGATGCTTGTGTTTTTGCTTCGGGTTGGTATAACTCGAGTTCTATTTGTCGAAAGTTAATTTCGACTTCGTCATTGCGCTCGTTGCATGGGTATTTAGCTACGGTGCAAATTTCGTCGAATTCCGAGGTAGTTCGGTTTTTGAGTCGTTTTGGGTGTGCTATTAGTAAAAACAAATTATAAATTTGTTTACTTAAGTGAACCAGCGGCTTAGGAGGCGGTTAAGATTAGGCGTGATTAGAGTTATTTAAAAGCCTTAATCATTAGATGGCGGGCCCACTTTTCTTCTTCTTCCCGAGACCGAACCGACCTCTCTTATACGCGAAAAAGCAGCGGAAACCGCCGACCTGCTACCCTTCGGACAACGATTTCGGGAGCGTTTGTGGATGGAATTCAATTCCAAAAGCGGATTTGGTTGCTCTCTCTTACACCTACGTTTCTACGGTAAGAGATTTGATTTTCGTGGAGTTTTTAGGAGGCCCGAAATTCTGGTTTTGGCCCTTTTCCGCCATTAAAGTTCAAGATTTTGTTGTTAGGGTGTTGTTGCTGCTGGTGCCGTGTGAAGATAAGGGAAAGCCGACCAAGCTTCGTCTGAAATCGAGGCAAGTGGTCCTTGCACTTTCTGTTTTGATTCTTCCCCCTCTTAACTACCCGGTTAGCCCTAGGATAGAAGCCATGCTTTTCTCTTTTTGCTTGTTAAACTTTGTGCTTCAGTTTCCCTTTATGAGCCCCCTCCTTGTGCTATTTTCGCTCAACTCGCTTGTTGTTTTCACAATTTTGACTCCAGATTTTTAGTTTTGGTTTGGTGCTTTTGCGGGTGGAGCCGAGAGAGAGAGAGAGGGAGGTTTCTGTGGTAGTGCTCTGGTTAGAACCAGTTGTAACATCCCATTTCCGGCTAGACCCCTAGGAGTCGGTTGATCGTGATGGAACCCTAGGAAGCCCAAAAAACTGAAATAAATCGACCAAGATTTCGGGTCACAGGTTGGTCATGCCCGTGACCGACCCGTCACGCCCGTGACCTGGGGCGTGACTTATTCGACGATCGTCGAGCTCAGGGAGACGATCGTCGGGCGCAGAATTTTCAACCCGGCCCTGTCACGCCCGTGACCCAGGTGTCACGCCCGTGATCAAGGGCGTGACCCCTTCGGCGATCGTCGATCTCAGCACGACGATCGCCGAGCGCGGAAATTTCCTTGACCCTGTCATGCCCGTGACCCCCAATGTCACGCCCGTGACATAGGGCATGACCATGTTCGACGATCGTCGATTTCAGCTCGGCGTTCGTCGACCCAAAATTGGCCTCACGGGCATGTCACGCCCGTGACCAACAATGTCACGCCCGTGACATAGGGCGTGACACGCTCGACGATCGTCGATTTTTGTTCGACGTCGTCGAACCAGAACTAGTCACCAGGCATGTCACGCTCGTGACCCACACTGTCACGCCCGTGACATTGGGCGTGACCACGCTCGACGATCGTCGATTTCAGTTCGACGATCGTCGAACCCAAAATTGGCTAACCGGGCCTGTCACGCCCGTGACCTATGTGTCACGCCCGTGACCAAGGCCAAAATGACAGCCAGGTAGGAAATTACGGTAACCGACGCCATAATAAATTCTGACTATGGGAATGAAAATCAAGAGTATTTATGGGACGTTCCCTACTTTAATTATGTTAATAATTAAGGAAAAGTGGGTCCAATAGGAAATTGCCACCTGGCAAACACCTCTTCATCTCCAACGTTTCAACTGCCATTCGTCATAACCGAAACGTTATTAAGGGGATTATTTATGGCCGCGAACGTTTCATCTCCAACGTTTCAACCTTTCCCCTCCCTCCTTTCTTCCCTTTAAAAAGGCCCCATAGGCTCAAGGATGAAGTTTCCAAGCCCTTACCTGAAGTTTCGAGCCTCCTACTGTGCTGTAGAAGAATTCCGACGACGCCACCACCGCGCCATGACAGTCCAACGTCCATCTCGCCGTCAAACCATGAATAAGGTACTCCTCTACTCTTTCTTCTATGGATAGATCTTAGAAATCATTAGGAGAGATATCGAGTTCAAATGAGCCGGATCGGGTGAGCGTTTCCATGCTCTTCCGAAATTTGCATGGTGGCGGGTTCGCCGGAAACCGCCTCTCCGGCGGCCGTGCCGCCGCTCGACGATAGCCCTCGTCTCAACGGAGGTGGTGGTGGTGGTGGCCGGCCGGGGAGATGGCTGGATGGCCGGGAAATAGCTTGGAAAAGCTACAGGTATTTAGGTTTTCAGGCCTCTGGTTCGGGCTGTTGAAGAAGATGAACAGTGCCATGAGAAATAAATTCTATTTTTAAAACAATTTCTGAATGAAATATCTGCCTTGTTAAATAAATTGGGAAAAATACCTAGGGCTTCCTACAGGAAAAATAATCAACATAGAAAATGTAGCCCTTGAAGTCTACTTTAATTCAAAATTAATTTCATTCGATTTGGAATCCTGGTTAGACCACAGCACCTTTTTTGGTGAGGTCTATCCAGAGGGCTGTCTTGACCTTAGAAAAATTCCCCACTCAAATCCAGTCATCGAATTGACTTGAAATTTGGGGTGTGGCCTAATCTTACCTATATCTAGGTGCTATCCAAAAATGTGAATTTTTGGAGAATATTTTTCTATAGTTTTTAGGAAAATTCAATAATCCTAGCCGAATTTAATTAGATAGTTAAATAATTTCCAAACCCTCCCAAATTTTGGTGAGTGGTCCCTGGGTTCACCATAAGGATCTGTATAATTTTTCATCTCATTTGGATATGGTTTGGATTAGAAATGAACAAACCTAAGTTTTGCCCTAATAAGGGGTCTTAGATTAAAGGTGCACTTTTGAGATTTGAGTGGTCAAATCACCTCAACAGAGGCCGAGATTTTTACCACTGGCTAGTAATATTCTCTAGCACCCCCTCATGGAGTTTGAGGTGGGTCGGGGTAAGTTTGCCCTAAGGACCAAGGCCAAACCCTAAGGATGGATCTTGGAGGTTTGTGAAGGTCATGTGGTCAAATGACCTTGGATTGACCCGAAACTGGGTGAAGAGAACCATAGGGCCAATATAGTTCTCTGGTCGAAATCTTAGTAGATTTGGAGACCGTTGGGATACCTAAAGATCTAACCCTAGTTTAGGGCGCAAAACTTGTAGAGATAGGAAATGACACTAAATCACATTAAAAAGTGGTGAGATTTGGGTAGAGTGAATTATAGGGATGGTACAAGCTCTGGATATTTTTCTATGAATTTTATGATCATTATTTTGGATACTTCCTTTAATGATTTAGTAGTTGTAAGATTTGCTTAGAAAATTTATTAGGGAATACACACTCTCTGGAAAGTGATGAAATTTAAGCAGAGAACGTTTATTATGATTTTAAATCTCTGTAAATTTTTATGTGATTTTTGGAAGATTAATTCTAAGGCTTGCTTCATTAAGTATGTTTTACCTTGATTATTTGATTAAATCTTTAGTGGTATTTAGCAAGCTAGTAAAATTATGATTCTCTGCACAAAGATCTTTTATATATCATACTACTGATTAGTAATTTTTCTATAATTTTCCTGAGTAATTTCAGTACTTCCTTCATTACGTCGAGTTAACGCGATTATACTGGATAAATTATTTAGAGGCTAAATACATTATATAAAATTCTGGAAATTTGCATTTGAGGTTATCTTGCTGTTATTTAATGATCATAATTTTTGGGTAGCCATTACTTAGGAAGATCATGTAGTTCATGTTTAAAGTGACCCGTGGCACGTCCTTTGGGAAAATTAAATAAATATCGGATTAATTAGGAAAATTATAAGTTTCTGGATTTAGACAAATTACGATATGGTAGACCTTCAGTAAATATTATAGGAGATTTGGAAGATAATTTGGTGTACCTCCCCTTGGGTACCTCATATAGTCTTGGATGGTCTGCATACAGTAAAGCCACGGAATTTTGATAGTTGATGGTTGGTAGGGCAAACTAGGATCGAGTTCATCATTGGGAGACTGGTTGGAATAAGGGAGTACGGGAATGACGAAAGATCGTCCATCCCGGGAAGAAGAGGAAGAGTCTTAATACTCTAGGGTTAGAACTAAAGTAACTAAAAGAGGATCGGGTTAAGGGAGATCAACCAATAATAATAAGTGCCTGGCGAAAGGGAACTTCGGGCCGTAATGCCGCCGTCTTGGTTCCTAGTGCCCCTTGAGAGCCCTTCATGGGGTATACCGGGGGCAGTCCTGGGCTAACATAAACCATAGGAATAATAAATTAAAAGAGCAACTAGTATAACTAGGGTTGCACGTTTACACTCCCCGATAGCTAGGAAAGTAGAATTATAGGATTACTTGCCATTCAGACAGTAGCTCTGAAGGTAGATGCACGGACAGGACTGTCTGGGGGGCCGCGGGCTCGAGGGTTGGAGTACGGAAAAAAGGTGGTGGGTCATCGGTACTAGGCGATCGATCACACCGACAGCGGTACGATGACTCGGCGAAAAGTCTGGAGGGTACATCCAGCAGCAGTACGCGGATACTCTAGGTTGTGTTCTTCTAGGGGCGTACGGAAGGGCTAGGCCTGGTAGTGTGGTTACCCGCCTAGGAGTGGGGGGCCCGACCCACTGTCTCCGTTTGCCACTACGGAGGTTCCTGGGGGTGAAGCTAGCCTCCCGAACAGGGGGAACTAAAGGTCTGTGCGCATAGAGTCGTGTGCGTGAGTTGCACTTGCATGAATCATGGCATAGCATATCACTACACTCATATTTGCATACAACCGACACCCCAACGTATAAATCGGTATGGGACTTTTTATACGATGGGAGCCTTGCAGAAGATCCCTTAACTTATAAGTTTGTATGGGCATTCATATAAGTTAAGGTTACATTCTTACTTACTTGTTGCTTACTTACTATTCTCTAGCTGCCTTTTATACAAATTGTTACTTAATAATTGCTCTACCTATTACAACATTTAAACTGTTCACCTATTATAACTTGCTAGCATAGGTCCGCTGTCACCTGTTTATTTGGTTTAATCTCCACCTTCATGTCCTTCCCTTTCTTCCTCCCCGCTCGGTACCTAGGAGCCATGGGAGAAGGGGTAGGGGATGATAGGGCTTAGTCTTTATGACTAACGGTTTTCGAACCATAACATTTTAGGTATACCATATGGAAGGGTCACCGCTATTGCAGTTTCTGACAGAGCTGGCCCCGCGACCGTGTTACCATTGTCACCAGCCGGGACACACACGGGTCAAATGCCCCTTGATGGGTGGGACCCCACCAACTCAGCAACCAGGAGGCCGAAGACGTAGACGCAGACGTAGATCGCGAGGCGGCGACGACAGGCCGAAATGGAAGAAGCACCCAGAGATGCAGCAACAGCGGAGTACAGAGTCGATGGAGATGGGCCAGTCCAGCTTGGGTGCTCTCAGTTCAGTGGCAGTTACGGTGACGCTTAGTTTTAGCTTTGCTTCCGCGAGTGACTTGTAGTGAGGATATGATGTACCGGGCTTAAGACCGTATTTTCAGTACTCTGATATATTGTGGACACTCCCTTCGTGGAGATTTATTTATATACATGTGATTATTGTGGACTTGCTCTTACTTTATTATGCTACTATTCTGCGATCGAAAAGGGCCGGCAGAATTGGCGTTTTGTAGTGGCGACCTTCCCGTGAGTCGGTGCCACCGCAAAGCGGCAATTCTGGGCTAAGACCCCGGTGGTTGAAAAAGAAAAAAAAAGGGGGTCTTACAAGTGGTATCAGAGCAGACCTCGATCGGAAAAGTAGCAGTCCACTAACCCTGGGTTACCCCCGCTCGAGTTTAGTTTGGGGACAAACTAAGCAGCGGAAGCAGTGGTGTGCCCATAAGGGAAATCACATGTGAAAGTCCACTTCATCGTTAGTTGGAATCCTTCTTTGTAGCCTGTGGCCTACCCTGCCCCCAGCAGGGAACACCTCCGGCGGCAGAGAACATTTCACATAATTCTCTAGTCTACGATTTAGACTCAACCAACTAGGACTTGTGATTATCCAGGACAATCTATATTATGCCCTAGTTCAAAATAGACCTTGGGTATGAATTTGGTTAAGGTAAGGAGATACCCAAAGAGAATGAAGGAGGAGTTTAGCACGAGAATGACTACCTAAGACGAAAACTCAGGTGTCCCTCCTATCCCAATCAACGATTACTCAAACCGGTAGGACGACCTTAAGGAGAATTGAGGCCAATGATCTATTAATAGAATGGTAGAAGAAAAGCTGTTTTATCCCGCATGCCTGTGATAAGAATTATTTGGAGGCAACCACCGAGACAAACACTGAGGGTCGGATAGGAATACAAGTTCGGAAGATACCCATCTGGGATTGGGAACATCTTGACTCGGACAAGGTTGTCGAAAATGTGACTCAAAGTGCTTGAAGTACGGGGTATAACGACGAATTTCAGGGTGGAACCCCAAGTCGAAGATTGATGCCCTAGGGATTGTGCACCCAACTGGGACGGAGATAACATGGTAATATAAAAGATGCTTAGCCCAAGGTAGGTAGGGGCTTATCTTTTGTTTATTGGGGGCTAAACTTTTGTTTATTGGGCAAATAGGATTGACTTAGGTTTTCTTAGCCCGAATTTAGGAATAGTGAGATTGAATTTGACATAATTCGACGTTGTTCGGGCAAAGATAAGACTAGATCGCTATGTTATATCATTGGAAGTACGATGACTCTAGGAAACCACACGATGTGAGCAAACAATATATTGAAAGACGGATACCTTAAATATAACCCGTAAGGTTGAATTGATTGATTTCGGGCGTACTCGAAGGAATAGGACAATGATCGTGTGGAGATTTTATAGATCTGTTGCCTACACACGCAAATGAGAAATTAAATTACCGGAAGTGTGGTGTATCTCAGAACATCTACCCCCTGGAGTGAATAAAAGTGTCATGGATTTTGTGATGCACGGTGAGGTCCTTCAGTTGTTGAAGGCTAAGTGAAAGAATTTTTGGGAAACTATTACAGCCACTGCCCGAGATATAATGGAAGTACGAAGGTATAATTGGAGATTTTATGCACGGGTTTCGTCGTCCCCACCCCAGGCACAATGGTAAAGGGAGCGTCGAGGATAGACTGGACGATGTAGTTGGCGTCACCTCGACCCGAAAGAAAACTCTTGTGGGTGTTTCATAAGAATGGTGAGTAGATGTTCGTTAGCACGGGGTGCCCAAGACGATTGTGTTGAATCGGTCAGTCAACTTAGAGCCTAGCAAGATCGATGACACGACAGTACGGGCCTTGCGACAGAAGAAGGTTCCGTTAGTCAGGGTTTTGTGGAACAATCATGGACAGGAGGAGCATACATGGGAACCACAGGACTTGATGCGACAGAAGTATCCAAAATTTTTCGGTCATGTATACCTCACAACCCCTCTGGACAACCAATTTGTGCTCCTGTTTTAAACCGGTAGGACTGAAATTTTCAAGGATAGGGGCTGATCTTTTGTTTATTGGGATATATACCTAGATAAGTGGACGAATTAATCTTAGACTTGAAACCGCACAAAGTGAACATAACATAGGGATGTAATTTCTTTAATTCTCATGGGATGTTACAAGCTTATTTTCCCGATTTGAGTCCCGTAGGCTTAACCTTGATTTCGGGGACGAAATCTTTGTTTTGTTTATTGGGATTTGTAACATCCCATTTCCGGCTATACCCCTAGGAGTCGGTTGATCGTGATGGAACCCTAGGAAGCCCAAAAAACTGAAATAAATCGACCAAGATTTCGGGTCACGGGTTGGTCACGCCCGTGACCGACCCGTCACGCCCGTGACCTGGGGCGTGACTTATTCGACGATCGTCGAGCTCAGGGAGACGATCGTCGGGCGCAGAATTTTCAACCCGGCCCTGTCACGCCCGTGACCCAGGTGTCACGCCCGTGATCAAGGGCGTGACCCCTTCGGCGATCTTCGATCTCAGCGCGACGATCGCCGAGCGCGGAAATTTCCTTGACCCTGTCACGCCCGTGACCCCCAATGTCACGCCCGTGACATAGGGCGTGACCATGTTCGACGATCGTCGATTTCAGCTCGGCGTTCGTCGACCCAAAATTGGCCTCACGGGCATGTCACGCCCGTGACATAGGGCGTGACACGCTCGACGATCGTCGATTTTTGTTCGACGTCGTCGAACCAGAACTAGTCACCAGGCATGTCACGCCCGTGACCCACACTGTCACGCCCGTGACATTGGGCATGACCACGCTCGACGATCGTCGATTTCAGTTCGACGATCGTCGAACCCAGAATTGGCTAACCGGGCCTGTCACGCCCGTGACCTATGTGTCACGCCCGTGACCAAGGCCAAAATGACAGCCAGGTAGGAAATTTCGGTAACCGACGCCGTAATAAATTCTGACTATGGGAATGAAAATACAGAGTATTTATGGGACGTTCCCTACTTTAATTATGTTAATAATTAAGGAAAAGTGGGTCCAATAGGAAATTGCCACCAAGTATTTCGGAGGAGCAAACCTGTAACCTCATCAACATGGTGAAAGAACTTGCGAGCACCCTTGAGCGGCTCGCCTCGTGGTGGAAGCAACGGGCCAAAGTCTGGTGGATGACCGAGGGGGATGCCAGCACCAAGTATTTCCATTCTATTGCATCGTCCTGTTGACGGTGTATTCGTATCAACCAGGTTGATGTCGGGGATGGTGGCCGGTTAGAGGAACCAAACCTTATTGAAAATGCTTTTCTCAAGTCCTTTGATCAGAAATGTTACAGGCCCCCCACTCTTGACAAAGATAAGAGAAGAGAGAATACTTCTTGGAAGCATTTACAAGACCCAAGGGGTCCTTTAAATAGAGGATACAAGAGCATACACGTAATTAAACCCACAATACTTGGACTACGACATAACGAAAAATAAAATATAAAACAAACAATAATAAAAGATGATATAATACAACCCTAAGACGAATAACGTAATACCCGGACACAAAGCCCATAACATCTCTATCACCGTTCAGAAAGAGCTTGTCCTCAAGCTCAAGGTACTTCAATGATGGTGTTAATTGTCACTTGATGCCTTCATCATCAGAATCTTTAACGTGCAGATAAAAGTCTTTTACACCGGTGTACGTGAGTATACTGTTCATCACAGTTATAGCATAATCCTTGTGCAAGTCGATCAAACATTTTAGCACGAGACAGTCGACGGATCTGTGAGGTGTTGGGTCTCCTCGACATGTCCCTCTTGAGTCTTTGTACCTATGGTGAAGTAGGCCTCCAGAGCCAGCTAACCTCGACGGCGCACAATCTGGCTAAACTCCTAGTAATCACAAAGTCTCTGGGAGCCTCGAATTTGACATCCAAGCGCAGCTAACCGGTGTACGTTCATCTCCAACGTTTCAACTGCCATTCGTCATAACCGAAACGTTATTAAGGGGATTATTAATGGCCGCGAACGTTTCATCTCCAACATTTCAACCTTTCCCCTCCCTCCTTTCTTCCCTTTAAAAAGGCCCCATAGGCTCAAGGATGAAGTTTCCAAGCCCTTACCTGAAGTTTCGAGCCTCCTACTGTGCTGTAGAAGAATTCCGACGATGCCACCACCGTGCCATGACAGTCCAACGTCCATCTCGCCGTCAAACCATGAATAAGGTCCTCCTCTACTCTTTCTTCTATGGATAGATCTTAGAAATCATTAGGAGAGATATCGGGTTCAAATGAGCCGGATCGGGTGAGCGTTTCCATGCTCTTCCGAAATTTGCATGGTGGCGGGTTTGCCGGAAACCGCCTCTCCGGCGGCCGTGCCGCCGCCCGACGATAGCCCTCGTCTCAACGGAGGTGGTGGTGGTGGTGGCCGGCCGGGGAGATGGTTGGATGGCCGGGAAATAGCTTGGAAAAGCTACAGGTATTTAGGTTTTCAGGCCTCTGGTTCGGGCTGTTGAAGAAGATGAACAGTGCCATGAGAAATAAATTCTATTTTTAAAACAATTTCTGAATGAAATATCTGCCTTGTTAAATAAATTGGGAAAAATACCTAGGGGTTCCTACAGGAAAAATGATCAACATATAAAATGTAGCCCTTGAAGTCTACTTTAATTCAAAATTAATTTCATTCGATTTGAAATCCTGGTTAGACCACAGCACCCTTTTTGGTGAGGTATATCCAGAGGGCTGTCTTGACCTTAGAAAAATTCCCCACTCAAATCCAGTCATTGAAATGACTTGAAATTTGGGGTGTGGCCTAATCTTACCTATATCTAGGTGCTATCCAAAATGAGAATTTTTGGAGAATATTTTTCTATAGTTTTTAGGAAAATTCAATAATCCTAGCCGAATTTAATTAGATAGTTAAATAATTTCCAAACCCTCCCAAATTTTGGTGAGTGGTCCCTGGGTTCACCATAAGGTTCTGTATAATTTTTCATCTCATTTGGAGATGGTTTGGATTAGAAATGAACAAACCTAAGTTTTGCACTAATAAGGGGTCTTAGGTTAAAGGTGCACTTTTGAGATTTGAGTGGTCAAATCACCTCAACAGAGGCCGAGATTTTTACCACTGGCTAGTAATATTCTCTATCACACCCTCATGGAGTTTGAGGTGGGTCGGGGTAAGTTTGCCCTAAGGACCAAGGCCAAACCCTAAGGATGGATCTTGGAGGTTTGTGAAGGTCATGTGGTCAAATGACCTTGGATTGACCCGAAACTGGGTGAAGAGAACCATAGGGCCAATATAGTTCTCTGGTCGAAATCTTAGTAGATTTGGAGACCGTTGGGATACCTAAAGACCTAACCCTAGTTTAGGGCGTAAAACTTGTAGAGATAGGAAATGACACTAAATCACATTGAAAAGTGGTGAGATTTGGGTAGAGTGAATTATAGGGATGGTACAAGCTCTGGATATTTTTCTATGAATTTTATGATCATTATTTTGGATACTTCCTTTAATGATTTAGTAGTTATAAGATTTGCTTCGAAAATTTATTAGGGAATACACACTCTCTAGAAAGTGATGAAATTTAAGCAGAGAACGTTTATTATGATTTTAAATCTCTGTAAATTTTTATGTGATTTTTGGAAGATTAATTCTAAGACTTGCTTCATTAAGTATGTTTTACCTTGATTATTTGATTAAATCTTTAGTAGTATTTAGCAAGCTAGTAAAATTATGATTCTCTGCACAAAGATCTTTTATATATCATACTACTGATTAGTAATTTTTCTATAATTTTCCTATGAGTAATTTCAGTACTTCCTTCATTACGTCGAGTTAACGCGATTATACTGGATAAATTATTTAGAGGCTAAATACATTATGTAAAATTCTGGAAATTTTCATTTGAGGTTATCTTGCTGTTATTTAATGATCATAATTTTTGGGTAGCCATTACTTAGGAAGATCATGTAGTTCATGTTTAAAATGACCCGTGGCACGTCCTTTGGGAAAATTAAATAAATATCGGATTAATTAGGAAAATTATAAGTTTCTGGATTTAGACAAATTACGATATGATAGACCTTCAGTAAATATTATAGGAGATTTGGAAGATAATTTGGTGTACCTCCCCTTGGGTACCTCATATAGTCTTGGATGGTCTGCATACAGTAAAGCCACAGAATTTTGATAGTTGATGGTTGGTAGGGCAAACTAGGATAGAGTTCATCATTGGGAGACTGGTTGGAATAAGGGAGTACGGGAACGACGAAAGATCGTCCATCCCGGGAAGAAGAGGAAGAGTCTTAATACTCTAGGGTTAGAACTAAAGTAACTAAAAGAGGATCGGGTTAAGGGAGATCAACCAATAATAATAAGTGCCTGGCGAAAGGGAACTTCGGGCCGTAATGCCGCCGTCTTCGTTCCTAGTGCCCCTTGAGAGCCCTTCATGGGGTATACTGGGGGCAGTCCTGGGCTAACATAAACCATAGGAATAATAAATTAAAAGAGCAACTAGTATAACTAGGGTTGCACGTTTACACTCCCCGATAGCTAGGAAAGTAGAATTATAGGATTACTTGCCATTCAGACAGTAGCTCTGAAGGTAGATGCACGGACAGGACTGTCCGGGGGGCCGCGGGCTCGAGGGTTGGAGTACGGAAAAAAGGTGGTGGGTCATCGGTACTAGGCGATCGATCACACCGACATCGGTACGATGACTCGGCGAAAAGTCTGGAGGGTACATCCAGCAGCAGTACGCGGATACTCTAGGTTGTGTTCTTCTAGGGGCGTACGGAAGGGCTAGGCCTGGTAGTGTGGTTACCCGCCTAGGAGTGGGGGGCCCGACCCACTATCTCCGTTTGCCACTACGGAGGTTCCTGGGGGTGAAGCTAGCCTCCCGAACAGGGGGAACTAAAGGTCTGTGCGCATAGAGTCATGTGCGTGAGTTACACTTGCATGAATCATGGCATAGCATATCACTACACTCATATTTGCATACAACCGACACCCCAACGTATAAATCGCTATGGGACTTTTTATACGATGGGAGCCTTGCAGAAGATCCCTTAACTTATAAGTTTGTATGGGCATTCATATAAGTTAAGGTTACATTCTTACTTACTTGTTGCTTACTTACTATTCTCTAGCTGCCTTTTATACAAATTGTTACTTAATAATTGCTCTACCTATTACAACATTTAAACTGTTCACCTATTATAACTTGCTAGCATAGGTCCGCTATCACCTGTTTATTTGGTTTAATCTCCACCTTCATGTCCTTCCCTTTCTTCCTCCCCGCTCGGTACCTAGGAGCCATGGGAGAAGGGGTAGGGGAAGATAGGGCTTAGTCTTTATGACTAACGGTTTTCGAACCATAACATTTTAGGTATACCATATGGAAGGGTCACCGCTATTAAAGTTTCTCACAGAGCTGGCCCCGCGACCGTGTTACCATTGTCACCAGCCGGGACACACACGGGTCAAATGCCCCTTGATGGGTGGGACCCCACCAACTCAGCAACCAGGAGGCCGAAGACGTAGACGCAGACGTAGATCGCGAGGCGGCGACGGTAGGCCGAAATGGAAGAAGCACCCAGAGATGCAGCAACAGCGGAGTACAGAGTCGATGGAGATGGGCCAGTCCAGCTTGGGTGCTCTCAGTTCAGTGGCAGTTACTGTGACGCTTAGTTTTAGCTTTGCTTCCGCGAGTGACTTGTAGTGAGGATATGATGTACCGGGCTTAAGCCCGTATTTTCAGTACTCTGATATATTGTGGACACTCCCTTCGTGGAGATTTATTTATATACATGTGATTATTGTGGACTTGCTCTTACTTTATTATGCTACTATTCTGCGATCGAAAAGGGCCGGTAGAATTGGCGTTTTGTAGTGGCGACCTTCCCGTGAGTCGGTGCCACCGCAAAGCGGCAATTCTGGGCTAAGACCCCGGTGGTTGAAAAAGAAAAAAAAAGGGGTCTTACACCAGTCTTGGTAGGCTCTCGGGATTTGGTGTTGAGTGTAGTGCACACACTCAAAACCAAAAGCCGCCCGGGATTGGCGTTGAGTGTGGTGCACACACTCAAAGCCATAGTTTGGTCTGTTCTTTTGCGGCTATGTAGTGAGGCGATTGAGTGAGAGGTTTCGTCTAAGTCAAAATCTCCTAGAATCACTAAGTGATTCTCGCCGATTTCGACGAGTATCGTCTGTGATTCCCGCCAATTCGGCGAGAATCAATCTGGATTCCCGCCGATTCGGCGAGAATCAATCTAGATTCCCGCCGATTCGGCGAGAATCAATCTGGATTCCCGCCGATTCGGCGAGAATCAGTCAGCATTCCCGCCTACATCTTTCGTATGGAGTTGGTCTAGGGTTTTCCTGTGGTTAAGTGCTAAGGCGTTGAGTGAGTAGACCTCACTCAACACCATAGATATTTTGGCGTTGAGTTAGGTTAGCTCACTCAATGCCACTGCCAGTTTTGCTGAAGGAGTTGAGGGAGTGGACCTCACTCAACACCATAGTTGTTTTGGCGTTGAGTGAGGTTAGCTCACTCAACGCCAGAGTTTTCTTGCGGGAGGCGTTGAGTGAGTGAACCTCACTCAACGCCATGGCTGTTTGGGCATTGATTGGAGTTAGCTCACTCAACTCTAGAGCTGTTCTTGCGGAGGGCGTTGAGGGAGTGAACCTCACTCAATGCCATGGTGGTTTCTGGCGCTGAGTGAGGCTAACTCACTCAACGCCAAGGTCTTGTGAGGCATTGAGTGAGTGGGGCTCACTAGACGCCAATCCGTGTTGAGTCATCTCAACGCTTTTCCCTTACCTTGATTTTCGCCCCGAGTGAATTCCTTGATTTTTTTTGATGTTCCTTGTCGGCTATGTTTTCTTTCTCAAATGCCGAATCGTTGGTCGTGGTTAGTATTGGTGGTTTGAATCTCTTATGGGGGTGGTGTTGTGTAATTTAGCCGTGGCCACCCTTTTCTTTTATCTTGCTCCAGGTACGGGCTAGGCAAGGGGTGGGAGGTCCCTAGTGTTTTCACATGTAGACCCCTGAGCTTGGATTCTTGGAAATAGTGGTTGGGGGACTGTGTTTGCCTCCAACCCGGATCCGCGATGTTTTTGCTAATAACATCTCCCATAGCTTAGGGTGTTAGACGTTTCATCCTTGGTAGATTACAGCATTTAGTCTCATGGTAGCCTTGTTGACTCTACAGCTTTTGGGCAGAGCTACTATTGTGTCCTCGCACTTAGTGCACTTCCTTTTTGCCTTGCCTTGGGCAGTTGTGACTGTTACTGCTTTGTTTTCCTCTTTTACTTATCTTCTGATTGTCTCTTTCGAGCAGTTTTCTAGTTTTGCTTGCTGAGATATTCTTTCTTCTTTGAATTCCTCAGGTTCTGGATAGTAGCCGCTCTGACAGCTAGTGGTGTTGTGCAACTGCTTGTGGTCTATGGTGCTTTAGAGATAAGTTCCGTGTTTGGCGAGGTAGTTTTGATGTGTTTTCTTACAGACATACATACTTGTTAGTGGGTTCGTGTCAGTTTGTTAGCGCCCACTGGTAGTTCTTGCCTTGATACTAGATATGTTACTTTTTGCTGCTACCTTTATTGGAGATAGTCTACTTGCTCCTGGGATGATTTATGTTAGGTTGCTAGTTACTTTTAAACCTAAAAATACAATTATAAGTATTACTCATAATCAGCATGTTTTATAAAACTCGTCACTATTCTTCAAACAACGTGAAAAGATCATTTTCTTATATATAGTATAAATTAAAAGTAGGGTCCTGCATAGTATAAGTTGTCCTCTAGGGACACTTATGCACACTTTTAGGCTGTCAAACCTGAATAAAGTATTTTTCCGTAGCGTATAAGTATAGTTTTTAAACTATGGACTAGATGATCCACCGAGCAGATGGATACGACCTTAAAAAAATATAACTGATTTTCTATTCATTTAACTCATAAATTTTTATAAAGTATAATTGATAGCGGTTTTCCTGAGCTTCGGCAGTTATTCCCTGCTCAACGTGGCATCATGACGCGTGTTTTCTCCTACTCTGATAATTCATTTTCCTCGGAGAAAATGCGGGTTGTGACAGTACTCTCGAAATAATTTGAGATCTAAACTCCGCGAATCGTGGAGGCAGGGTAAGGTACTGAGGACTGGAAGATCAAGAATGCGAACGAGTTACGGCTCGACCTAGATATGGTTGAGGAGCTGTGCGACCTGTCAGTACTCTGGAAGGAAGAAGTCAAGCGGCGGATGGCCAAGTACTTCGACAAGCTTATCACGATTAAACAGTTCGTGAGAGAGACTTGGTCTTAAAAAGGTTGACGATGCTAGAAGGTCGGCATCCGTCGACAAGTTTAATCCCAATTGGGAGGGTCCCTATATAATTAATGAGGCCTTAAAGTCTGTGGGATACCACCTCAAGAATATGGAGGGGTAACACCTCAATCATGGCTTGAGCGGCGACGACATAAAATGCAACTATCCAAGAAAGAGAGTATTAAAACAGTACTCTTACGCACTCTTATCTGTCATTGATGATTCATTTGCTCCACATAAGGAATATGGGTCCTGGCTGGCCAAGAGGAAAGTCCGGTTGATGCTTAACACCTGTCGTCAGGCTAATACTAACTGATTGGGTCAGAGGAAGATCCTGGTAGCTAGCCAAGTGGAAAGTCTGGTTAATTCTCAACACCCGCAGTCAAGCTCCTACTACCTGATTGGGCCGGTGGAAGCGCCCGGTGGCTGGTTTAGATGAAAGTCTGGTAGATGCTTATCACCCGCCGTCAGGTTCCTACTAGTTGATTGGGCCTGTGGAAGCGCCCGGTGGTTTTCCAAAAGGAAAGTCCGGTTGATGCTCAACACCCGCCGTCAGGCTCCTACTAGCTAATTGGGCCGGTGGAAGCGTCTTGTGGCTTGCCAAGAGGAAAGTCCAGTTAATGCTCAACACCTGCCGTCAGGTTCCTACTAGCTGATTTTGCAAGTGGAAGCGCCCGGTGGTTGGCCAAGAGGAAAGTCCTTTTAATTCTCAACACCCACTGTACTGCTCCTAGTAATAGATTAGGCTGGTGGAAGCGCTCAGTGGTTGTCCAAGAGGAAAGTCCGGTTGATGCTCAACACCCGCCTTCAGGCTCCTAGTAGTTGATTGGGCCGGTGGAAGCGCCTGAAGGTTGGCCAATATGAGTGTGCGATTGATGTTCAACACCCACCGTCATGCTCCTACTGGCTGATTGGACTGGTGGAAGCGCTCTGTGGTTTGCCAAGAGGAAAGTCTGATTAATGCTCAACACCCACCATCATGTCCCTACTTGCTGACTGGTGATGCAGGCTATCACGTTTGATAACAAATAAATCTACGGGCTAGCACGTATACCTCTTTACGATCCAATCCTATACTCACACAATCATACTACGCAGCACCACGTTAATTAATTCTATCAAGTATATGCTAGCGTACGAGTAGCCAAACCGATTATGATCGAATAGAGGCGATAAACCAAAATTCTTTTCGGCTAAAAGGACTAACCCAGTCCGATCGAGCGAAGGTTGTACCAAAAGAGATCTACCAAAATAACAATTCCGAAATGGTAGATCTCTCCCAACAAAGAAAATGAAGGTTCGCCAAACCTCTCGAACTTAAATAAACTAAGGTGTACCACAAAATCAAATGAAAGAAATCCAAGAACATGATACAATCAAAACCTAACGACAAGAATTCCACCACAAGAATTAACAAGAGGGAAACACACATAGAGTAGAAATATTTCGTTTCCCAATCAGAATAGATAATTCTGATTTCTTTACTTGGATCGCTCTTCAATGGCTTCGCCGGAGTCACGCCGGAAGGAGAGGAAACTTGTCTGCCTTCGTCGCTTCACGCTGGAGTTGGAAACACAAGGGATGATCTTGAGTCTTGGCCGAGTTTTCCACCAAATGGATATTGGGGCTGATTGTGTTTTCTTATTAGTTGGCGGGTTTGGGTGAGGATGTGTGTGGTCAGTTTTTGTGAGGGTGATGGGGGCGGGGATTGTGGATGGAAGTGGCCGAACTTGTGGTTGCAAGGAGGCGGTCGGGTATCCTTTTAGAGATGAAAGGGGTGGGAGGTGGTAGTAGATAGGAGGCCGAATAGTAGGAGGGGATAAGGGGTGGCCAGCGACCAATGAGAGGGGAGGATGAGTGGTGGCCGAAAGTTGCCAAAAGAGTGAGGGGAAGAGGGGTGGCTAGGAGAGAGGAAGAGGGGCAAGGCCGAATTTTCAATAGAGGAGAGGAGGAGGGGGAAACAAATTAGGGTTTTCAATTTGTTTTCATTCTTCACTAATCAAAATGATGAAAATTACATGCATATATATAGGATTACATCATACTTTGACTATATGCAGCCCAACATTAAAAAATACAACACACATATTGAATTAAAAACAACATGACATCAACATTGCAAAATAAAACAAAACACAAAAAATATTTAATAATTATTAATAATTATTAATAAATTATTAATAAATATTAATAAATTGGTTTGCGCCCTGGGAGGGTATTTTGGCGATTCTCCACAAGGTCATCACGACACCACAAATCTTTATTTGGAGGTGGGGAAAGTTCTTCCGTATGCACGCTGTCACAGTCTTAAATATGTTGAGGACCATCGTCTCCATCAATCCTCCCCCGCTCAAAACTACTCATCACCGATGAGTTGGTATGAAAGTACTGGTGCACGAGAGCATCTTCCAAAAGAACCACGTAGCAGCAAACAACACCACTTGGAGAGGAGAGCACATCATCTTCGAGTATCCTTTCATGCAAAAACGTGGTCCTGGAGAACCTTGGAAAAGGATTAGGCAATAAAGGAAAACAAGTTTCTACATCAACAACAAACGTACCTCCAGTGAAGATCGATGAAGAGAGCTATCCAGGCAAGAGCTCACTACCCAAACCATAAGAAAACAAAGTCGACCCAAACGGATATGCAGATAATTCAAGTTGTGGAGAAACATATGGCATTAAATTAGAAACATTAAAAATAGGTGTAATACCCCAATAGTGGAAAACTTCAAATGATATGCGTATTCTCCTAATTTCTATAATATCCGAAAAAGGTCCAGCTCGCCAACTCACCAACTTTCTATAGCTCCCGAAGGCAACCGTTCAGTGACGAGACGCACCAAAACTAAATCGCTAACAATATAGTGAGACGCCCTTTTATGTAATCTAGCATGAAGTTGAAAAATGTAATTAGTATGGTTAGCGCTTCACTAATGTGCTTATATAATTTTCTAGCATGAGAGGCATAAACTAGTGCAAGTTTACTTATCTTATAAGACAGTGGTAATGAAGTCAAGTCAAGAGGCACTTGTGCTTTAAATCCATGGACGATGTCATTCGGCGATCAACAAGCATATAAATAATAATAAGACGCAACTTTATTGAATAACTTTGTAAAAATGCGCCTAAGTATCTTACTACAATGCGGTATGAACCCATGTGTTACGTGACTCAACCCAAATATGGAGGATAAAGGGTTTAAGTATGGGGGCACGGGAACCTTATAATCAAAGATGACTTTTATTGGCTCCAAATTCGCAGTTATAATTTTATATTCATCATTTCCACGCTTGGCATTAAGATATGCCAAGGAGAACCGCTCATCATAAATAACAGATTGGGACGCTCTAGGGTTAGACAAGATGTGCGAGCGATATAACTCATGGATCCTAATTGTTGTCACTAATGTTTGGAAATGAGGGTCGTCATAAGGCGGTGGATAGATGCGTGCCATCGAGTGTGGTATATAAATATATGAAGGAGGAACCACATACAAAGGCACAATAGCAAAAGAATCAGACACAGACGAGGATAGACCTATAACCAAACATGTAGAGAAGTGAATTTCAAATGAGATGTGAATTTAAATCCAGGAGGCATGGTAAAAAGACCGGCTACAAAATATAACAACTCACTAGAACTTGTACGACAAGACATATCCAAAGGAGGGGCCCGCAGGGTTGGCAACATAAAACGACACAGATCAAACATACCAAATTCGTCTCCTTAAGGGCCCACTAAACGAGTCAACAGATCAGGTGGGAGAGTCGATAAAACTAAAACCGAGAGAGAATCAAATCATATTCCATTTTACGCAACAGAGACAACATTATGGGACGCAAACCAGGTTTACTTCAATAACGTCTTCCAAAAGTATATCTCTCTCATATGAATATTTTTCCAACACATTAGATAAGTCATCCAATTCAGAATTATATAGGCCACAGAAATGGGCAAAATCGAATCCGACGAAAATTTTAATTCAGATTGAACTTCAGATAATGGAAATAACATCAAATAGCAATCGTTCGGGTTCGCAGCGCTATAATCATCCAAACATAACCTTCTCTCATAAGGTGAGTCTTCCCAATCAGTCGGGACATCCATTAATTAAGGATTACAAATAACAATAGGGAAATCCTCACACACAGGCTCCTCAGATATCTCAGGTATATCAGTAGGTTTAATCGTAGGCTCTAACACGACGGGGATCATAGTTAGGGGAGGGCTCTCAATACTAGGGTGATCAGTCGCTATGCTAGTAGGGCTAGTAATAGGCAATGTACTACTCTCATAGATTAGACTATCATCATCCCATTTATCGTCATCTAAGTCACTAAGTATTCCCTCAATTTCAGACTCCTCAGAATCATCGGGCTCTATCGCATACGAAAGAATTATCTCACCAACGGGGTCATCCTCAGGATCAAGAAATATCACACATATATTAGCATCCTCATTGGTATCTGTTTCTATCTCAAGGGGCTTATAGGTCGAGGCTAATCGATGCATAACCCTAGAGGTAACATCTATTAAGTCCACAGTATATGAAATATTAGGAGAGGTTTCCCTAACGGTGGGTGGTGGTCCAAAGATGGCCTTTTCGATTTTACACGAGTGAGCTTTATTCCAAGGAAGAGGGTGCTTCTCAATTTCCAATGCCGCATTAAAAGTGGTGTTTAGGTCGGTGTGACCATAACGAAGTAATTTACCCTGGATGTAGGGGTTTAACCCCTTACGAAACATAGAAAGGGTGATCTCTGGAAACTCCTTCACACCACTCCTAACCATCATATCCTTAAAAAGACTCATATAATCTGAGACCGACTTACTCCCTTGTTTAAGGGTAGCCAAATCATCAGTTATCTACCGCTCGGTTTAGGCGTTTGGTATATAGTCATTCTTAAAGGCAGTTATGGAACTAGTGCAATTATGTTACTCACTCATAGGCTTGGTGTCAGCAGGGCGAAGGTAGGCGGGATAAAATCGATCCGAGAGCAGGCTACACATGTGACACCAAGAATGTTTATGACTACAAACATGAAGATCTTCGTTGTACCAGAACACGCTGGAATTACCTACAAATGGTACTCGGGCGATGTTAACCTATTGGTGGTCATCCCATTCGTGACAATCAAAGTAAATATCTACCCACTTAAGCCAGTCCTTAAATTTTTGTGAATTCCCATTACCATCATACGTTGTTATATCATTCTCAGTGTGAGAATACGTGTGGGGACGGTTGAAAAGAAAGGCTGGGGGTGCTTATTCATCTCCTTAGCATACAAATAGTCTAACCGGGCAGCATATACGTCATATGCCATATTTAGTGGGGATGGGACAGAAAAAATCAACTCGAAACATGTGCACAAGCAATGAAAAAGGAACCTGAACCACTAAACTCTAGGATTTATGGAATTGTTCCCCAATAGTAATTAGGGAAAAAATATAATTTTTTTGTTTTCTTACAGAAAATAAATTGAAGATTATTAAAAAAAATATTATTTTTTCTTGAAAATAAAAAATTTAGGCCGCTATTGGCAGAGCAAAATTTTTTTTTATTATTTTGGCAAATAAACGTGCATACAAAGTGCGTGTAAACGTGCTAATAAGAGGGGGAGGGTGCAGATTACGAAATTGACTTGAACCTCCCTCTGACACCAAATTTATGCAGGCTTACACGTTTGACAACAAATACATCTACGGACTAGCACGTATACCTATCTACAATCCAATCCTATACTCGCACAATCATACTACGCAGCACCACATTAATTAATTCTATCAATTATATGCTAGCATACGGGTAGTCAAACCGATTAGGATCGAATAGAGGCGATAGGCCAATATTCTTTCCCGCTAAATGGACCAACCCGGTCCGATCGAGCGAAGGTTGTACCAAAAGAGATCTACCAAAATAACGATTTTAAAATAGTAGATCTCTCCCAATAAAGAAAACGAAGGTTCGCCAAACCCCAAGAACTTAAATAAACTAAGATGAACCACAAAATCAAATGAATGAAATTCAAGAACATTCAATGCTATCAAAACCTAATGACAAGAATTCCACCACAAGAATTAACTAGAGGGAAACACACATAGAGTAGAAATATTTTATTACCCAACCAGACTAGATTATTCTGATTTCTCTACTTGGATCACTCTTCAACGGCTCCTCCGGAGTCACGCCGGAAGGAGAGAAAACTTGTCCGCCTTTATCGCTTCATGCCGGAGTTGGAAACACAAGGGATGATTTTGAGTCTTGGCCGAGTTTTCCACCACAAATGGATATGGGGGCTGGTTGTGTTTTCTTGTTGGTGGTCGGGTTTGGGTGAGGATGTGTGTGGTCAGTTTTGCTGAGGGTGATGGGGGCGGGGATTGTGGATGGAAGTGACCGAACTTGTGGTTGCAAGGAGGCGGTCGGGTATCCTTTTAGTGATGAAAGGGGTGGGATGTGGTAGTAGATAGGAGGCTGAATAGAGGGAGGGGATAAGGGGTGGCCGGCGTCCAAAGAGAGGGGAGGAGGAGTAGTGGCCAAAAGTTGCTAAAATTGGGAGGGGAAGAGGGGCGATATGAGAGAGGAAGAGGGGCAAGGCCGAATTTTCAATAGAGGGGAGGAGGAGGAGGTGAAACCAATTAGGGTTTTCAATTTATTTTCATTCTTCACTAATCAAAATGGGAACATTACATGCCATACATAGGCTTACATCATACTTTGGCTACATGCAACCCAATATTAAAAAATACATCACACATATTGAATTAAAAACAACATGACATCAACATTGCAAAATAAAACAAAAATAAAAATTGATTTAATAATTATTAATAAATTATTAATAAATTATTAATAAATTATTAATAATTATTAATAAATTGGTTTGCGCCCTGCGCGGATATTATGGCGATGCTCACATGGTCACCATGGCATCGCAAATCTTTTTTGGAGGCGGGGAAAGTTCTTCTGTAAGCACACCGTCATCGTCTTCAATATGTTGTGGGTCGTCGTCTCCATAGACTAGGCCAATGGAAGTGCTCGATAGCTTGCTAAGAGGAAAGTCTGGTTGATGCTCAACACCCGCCATCAGACTCCAACTAGCTGATTGGGCCGGTGGAAGCTCACAGTGGTTGGCTAAGAGGAAATCTAGTTAATGCTATACACACACCATCAGACTTCTTCTAGCTGCCTGGGCCAGTTGTAAGCGCCTAGTGGTTGGCAAAGAGGAAAGTCTGGTTGATGCTCAACACCCGCTGTCAGGATTCTACTAGCTGATGGGGCCGGTGGAAGCGACCAGTGGTTGGTTAAGAGGAAATTCCGGTTGATGCTCAAGAACAACTTTCAGGCTTCTACCTGTTGATTGCGTCGGTGGAAGCATCCGGTGGTTAGCTAAGAGAAAAGTCTAGTTGATACTCATCTCCCTCCATCAGTCTCCTAACAGCTGACAGAAAGAAGGTGGGAGTGGAGTGAAAACTCCTAATAGGCCCTCTAAAGGAGGAATTTGAGGAACAAATATTACCGAGGGCGAGCACTACAAGAGAGCTGGACTTCACCCCTCAGGCGCCCATTCTGGTGTACCTCCTCCGACACCCTTGAGGCGACCCAAGTCCCATTATCTCATAAGGTAAGAATCACTAAACACACTAGTCCTGAGCTTTCATACGGGTCGGCAAAAATATCCATGGGGAATGATAAACGAGGCCTTAGTCATGTGGTACACTCGCGTGTCCTCAGACAACGTCTCGACCGAATGTGACATGGATCGCACGAGCCGAACACCCAAGGAGCGGATCGAAAGGCTTCTAGACCTAGATCTCCCGGGCAACCCAAAAGCTCTCTAAGTTCCCCACTCACAGGCCAATTGACAAAGGTCTCGTCACTCTCCACTCTCTAAGTCCTTAAGAATCGCGCAAGCACACTATCGAGACGTGGATTTAGACTCAACGAGAGAGAAGACTGAACCAGATCACAAATAAAGAAAAAGTGTTAGAATGGAGCATATGCATTAAGAAACAAAAAGTGTGGGTTCAGCTCGCGAATCCGATATTACAAAGTTCTGATAAAAAATAAATTTACATGTCCTACAAAAAAGAAACCAATACAACTGGATGATTCTTCATAATGAGCCCTCGGGTAGTGCGCTCTCCCACAGCGGGAGATAGGAGTCATCAACTGACTTTGCGACTGGGATGAATACCTCTGGGACCATGTCACTCACAAAGAGCCTTGTGTCCTCGCTTTTCACTAGGTTGGCCCACTGTAATGTCTGTAGGGTGAACTTTGCTGCCTTGGTTGAGTTCAGCTGCAGCAGCTCGTCAATCTCATACTCAGTGTACGAGACAAGCTTGCCACCGCTGCTGAAGGGCGGCGGGAGAGCTGCAGATTCCAAAAACTGAACCCAAGCCTTCAGCTCCTCATTCTCCTTCTCAATAGTGCCAATTCAGGAGTTGAGACACTTGGCCCACCACATCCTGTGAAAGGAGGTAAAAGGTTTAGGGAGGGAAAATACTTAGAGAAAAAGAATTGTTTAAAGGTTTTGGGACTCACCATCCCTCCTAATTACTCGATAAGGTGGGCGTTTGAGGAGTCAACCCACTTCCTGTGGTGCTCCGCCTTCTTGAGCACAAGGCATTGTGCTTGATCCTTATCAGCGAAGTTTTTTAGATCCTCGACAATATTCCTCTCGAACCGCATACAGCGGAGAACCGTCATGTGAGACAACTCAAAAGCACGGAGGTGGGCCGGAGCACTCTCATGCACGAGTACTCATTTGGAGTCCTTGTCGAAGATCGAGGCATCTTCCCGCGAGTAGAGACCAAAAGAGAATTCAAAGACCACCATGCCAGATGTTTTCAGCTCCAGCCAGGTTGGAAGGAATGTCGAGATAGATCCCCAGTTCGCCCCCTTATCCCACAGTAAGAGAGGCTTGTCAATCTCGTCAAGGTGCTTCTCACCATAACCGAAGTTTCAATGTCCCCTCGGTACGGGCATGCAAGAGATCTTCTATTCTCGCATCTTAGAGGTGCTGACCGCCTCTCTAGGGGCTCCTCTGGTGGGAACTCCATAAGTAACGACCTTCTATGTTTGATTGCCCACAAGAGTTTTCCCCTTCTCCAGGGATGGGGGAGGTTCGGTGCCCTTGTTATTTGATTTCTTTGATGCAGGTGGTGGGGGAGAATGTCCGTGAGTGACCCTGCGGGAGCGACCCGAGCACTCTCATATGGAGGATGTAGGGGAAGGTCTCACTCACCTACAACAGTAGGGTCAGAACAAATAAAATGAGTGGAAAGGGGGGGCGTATACGAATAACCATTCCTTCCCGGGATGAATGGGGACCAGGGTGTCGATGTTCTTTCGAAGGAATGCAACCTCAAAATTCTTCACCATGAAGTAACTAAAGAGGTAGGCTTCGTGACCCCATAAGCCAGGAGGGCGATAGCGCGGCTCACTGAGTTATACAGGGGAGAAGGGGACGTTGCCGAAATCCCCCTTCACGAAGACGAATTTCCTTAGCAAATTTGGGCTCTTATTCACCGTCTCCCGCACCTTGATGTGGTTGCTAGAGAAGTAGATGATGTCGTCCTTGTTCGCCGGAAAGGTGAATAGCTTGTGGAAGATCGCAAGGCTTAATTCGATCCGCTCCTCCCACAGGAAGCAGGCGAACGCAACCACAATGGCGACAGAGTTTGTTGTTAGCTGGCCTGGGACAACCCGAAGTACTTTACCACCTATCGGACCTCGGTCTACAGGGAAGACGTAGACCTACATAAAAATGGGCGATAGGGATCGCGAGCTCGGTGTGGGGGAGATCATTGATCTTCTCAAGCTCACCCGGGTGTCTCACCTCAAACCCCGACAAGATAAAATGGGAGACCACCGAGAGGTGCTCGATCCCAGTGATGTTTGCGGAATGGAAGGTTTAATCTGATAATGTCCACGCACACATGCCTTACTCCTCAGCATCACAACCATCTCCTCCAATCTCACGATTGGGTAAGTAGGCGGGGTGCTGGAGTTCTCGCAAATAGCGGCGAGCTGATAATTAGACTCAGAAATAAAAGTACTGTGGAGGAAGATTTGATGCAGTAGGTACATGAAGGGCATAGAGGGCTATTTATAGAAGAAAAAAGGGGCGGGAAAATGTCCTTTCGGTAGGAGGTGTGCATGAAGGTGAGCAAATAAGAAGCAATCAAAAAGACAATTATATGTACATATACACAGGCCCATTAGCTGGCGAGCACAATCCAGAATGTTAAAAGGGAGGGGAATCCCTCTGTGAGAGGAAGGAAAAGAAAACAACCACAACTCAGCCGTGCGAGCACAACCTATGTCTGCGAGCTGATAGCAAGAGGGTGGGCGGTTCAGTACTAGATCCACTTCCACCTACCCTAGTCGCATGCCCCTATACGGGGCGGTAGGTGAGGGTAGTAATACTTGCGGACTGCCAGGAGCTCTTTCTGGGCCAGGGCGACCTGTTCCATAGCCTGCCGCAGTCATTCCTCGGCCCGCATTAGGTCTACTCCTAGAGAAGTTGTCCCGTCATCGTCTTCTTGGCTCCACACACCCTCCAAGGCCCCGAAGCTTGCCCTTATGTCTACCTTATCCTCGTCCACCCTGCTGTAAATCTCCCATATCATCCAAGAGTGTTTCCGGAAAAGCTTGGTCACTTGTTTCTTAATTCCCTCAACATCCTGAGGGTCTCCCAAGTAGTCCTCTATATAGTCCAGGGAAGGGGGAGGCGAGTAATCCTCGCTTATGTCGATGTCATATTATGAGACCGCCTGAAAACCTGAAAAAGAGGAAGAGTTCACATGACAGACGGATAGAAATGAGCAAGGGAGTATTAGGACTAACACTGGATCTGCACATCTCCGACGCTAACATGAGGAAGGGAAGTTCCTAGTTGTCCATGAAAGAGCTCGCCTTCGAGAACTGTAAAAGACATCCCAACTAGGGCTCGGTCGGCAATTGCGGAACCTGCAGAGGTAGGTTGGAGGCTCCTGGGGTGGAAGCTGTAGAAAATAAGTGAACATAAGGTGAGGTGCGATCGGACGTAAAGAAAAGATGACTCGAGAACACACCGGTGGCTAGAGGAATGTTCAAATCCATGAGATGGGTTGATCCCACATAAGAGGGCTGACGGCCCGCTCGGATACGTGTTGGGAAGAATGTCTCGGATCCACTCCTCCATCTACATCCATGTGAGGTGCCTCCTATGGGAAAGAAGATATAAGAACCAGAATAACATGGAACAAAGTAATCGTCCCACGTACCTGATGGGTGGATTTTGAACCATCCACCAGATTAGGAGGGGCGCCATTTTGAGGAGGTCGCTTGATCATCTTGGCCTTCTTTGGCCTGAAAGAAGAGTTGGTAAATCAACGAGCCAGCCAGGGGGTAATGTCGACGAATTGCGTGCGTGTGCCCTCCGTCGTGGCCTCCAGGCAAGCACGCTTCTCTTCAGTGATAGACTTCACTCAGCTATAGTAATACGTGAAAAAAGACAAGAGTAAATTAGGTAAATTTCTTTAAGGCCGGCGATATATAAAGTGCACGAAGGTGGGATCCAACAAAAGATTCACTCCAGCTCAGCAAGCACTCACCAAACACGTGGGGTTAGATGATTCTTTACGAGCTTTGCAAAATCTTATAAAGAGTGGGAATTATGTAAAACCCAGTGTTCGTTGAGTGGATCCAATAAGGCAGAAAGGGGCCCTTGATATAGCCCGACTTGAACCCACCTAAACATACGGGCGAGCTGGGAAAGCATGGCCTTGCCAGCCTAACAAGCAAGCGAGCCAGCCCGCACCCACCTAGGTGGCAAGGAAACCATCTCGTGCCAATCTAGTAGGCGAGGGAGCAAGCCCGCATCTGCCTAAAAGCAGAGCATGCAAGGGTCTCTAGCCTGCATTAGCCTTAAAGGCACCCGAACCATGGGTAGTCGGCCTGCCTCCGTGAAAGGGGAAGGCAAGCCGCAGGAATCTAGCCAGCACCTGCTCAAGAGGCGGGCGAGCTATGTTATTTTGCCCGCACCTACCTTAGAGGGAGGCGAGCTATGGGAGCCGGCTGTACCTTCCACGAGATTGGCGAGCTGGTTCACGCCCTCCCCCATATGCAGGTTGTAGATTGCATATATTTAATGTTATTTGGTCTGCTAGTAGCCTCACCAAACAACGGAGTTTTGTTATTGGCAGAACAACTTTATGTTGCGTATATTATAAAAAAAAGGCAAATCTACGCTATTTGCAGGCCATAATGAGAAATCTTTAAATAGATCCACAGGGGTACCTCCGAAATCAACCTTTCTCATTCTCTAGTCTTGTAGCGTGCTTTCTGAGGTATCCTTAGCTCACAACTTCCTAAGGATGGAAAGTGCTCTAACATCTTCCAGGTATGTGGGGGGACCTCAGTTCTACAGCCGTGGGTCAGTTTCGAATCTTAGGTTTTAATTCGAGGCGACTCTCATGGATAAGTAGGTGTGCGGTTAATGACTACTTTTAGTCATCCTTTTTGGGGGTAATTTAGTAGCTTATTTTCCTAAGTTTTATATTAATTTTGTGTTTTTGTATGCTTGTTATAATGTTGTTGTGTTATTATTATTATAATATAAGAATTTATAGTTTCATTATATGTGTTGTTATTATTTTATGTTTTATGTTATTATTGTTATGTTTAGGATATTTATAATAATTATCATCTTTATTATAGTTCATATGTAATGTTATGTCATAATGATTTATGTTATGTTTAGTTTTGTTTTTATATAACTAATTACTAGGATGAGTTATTATATTATATGTTTAGTTCTATTTAAAAACTTATATCATGATATATAACTAATGTTATATTTTATCTTGTTTTGTAGGTGCCGGCCACCTTTTGGAGCAGCCCTCTTCAAGTTCAAGAATGGTGCAGCCGACCCTTCATTTGGTGCAGCCCAAGCCTACAATGGGCCTACTTGGATCACTTTGGTGCAGCCCAATCCTACAATGGGCCTACTTGGATCACTTTGGTGCAGCCAAAGTTTACTCCTAAGCTACCCGAGCATTTGGTGAAGCCCAGTCCATTATAGAGCAGCCCCTAACAAGCTACCCGAGCCTCTCTCCCCTCATAAAGCCCACATTTTGGAAGAACCCATGAAGGACCCGAGCCCTATATAGCAGCCCATTTAGCCTTTGCATGGCTGGCCACCCACATCATATCATTATTCCTTTTTATTATTATTTTCTCTCTTCTCTCCACCTCATTATTGCATGCATTTATTCATCCCCCTAAGCATGGCCGAACCCCCCTCTCTTGCCTCTTCTACATAATTCCATTCATCCCCCCTCCCCATTTTTTTATATTCCTTATGTCATTCCCAGTATACAAATGCATACATGAACCCCTCTTTTTCTTCCTTCATTTAACACATGCATGCATTTCTCTCCCCTCCATTTAATACCATGCATGAACATTCTCCCCCCTATGGCCGGCCACCCCTTGGGCTTCCCCTATTCTAGATGCTTCCATCTCTCCTATAAAAGGAATCCAAGACCCATGCTTTAGGGAGTTCTTTTTTGGGGGTGTTAGTCTTTGAGTTGGATTGAGAGTTGATTTTGGAGATTGTGCTTTGGAGATTTATGCTTCAAGAGAGAGTACTTTGTAATTTTCAATTCTAGTTTCTTTTGCATTATTGTAATCTCCTTTCATCATAATATAATTTGTTTCTCTTTAATATTTTTTTTTATCTTTGCAAGTAATGAAAATGTTTCTCTCTTCTTTTATTTTGTCTTCTTTTTCAATCATGCGTAGCTAACTTCCTTGTAGCATTTGATCATGAGGATCCATGATCTGAGATGATGATTTTTCTTATTTTGTAATTTTATTTTTGCTAAAATTAGCTCGATCCTTCTTTGATTAATTTGTGTCGACTCCGTATTTCCGGTATATGGTAGTAGGCCTTGTTCTCATTTTATAGTAGTCGAGAGACTCGTGATTTGAAAGATCACTCAAAGAAGGAAGGAGTTGCACGCAACCCTAGAAATAGGATGACGTAAATCCTACGGATTGGAGTCAAATCCAATAGCGCGGATCACCTCGATAATGAAACTTTAAGCTTCTTTGATTTGTAAAGAGATTTCGATCAAAGAGTTTATAAGTTAGGAGACTTAATGCTCTAACGAGATTTTGTCTTAATTTCGGATCTGCCACGGTCGAGTTAGTTTGCAAATATAAAATTACAGTTGTATTTCCTTCATCTCTTTTCATGGTGAATCATCGATCAAGTGCTATCTTTTTATATAAGTTTTTCGTCTCGCAAATTGTCTTTCATTTTACTTTACTTTAAAATTTCTAAAAATCCAACTATTTTCCGGTAGGATAATATTTCAAGCGTGAGTAGCAGTACTTGACAGCCCCGTGTTTAAATACGACCTTGGTACTACAATTCGACAGGGTACGCTTGTCTGTTCGGGTTTTGGCCCACCAAGTTTTTGGCGCCGTTGCCGGGGAGTTTTCTCGTCAATATTTTGAAAACGCTTGCGCTATTACTTCTATCAAAAATCAAAAAAAAAAATATTTCTATATATATTTAAATATTTATAATCAACCCACCTCACTTTATTTCTACCCCACCTAAATTCTCTCGAAAAGGGTAAGGGGCTTTAAGCGCCACCATTTTACCTAGTACCGGGCGAACCCTTCACCGGGTAGTCCTCGGGAAGTTCGAGAGCCAAGCCGTAAAAAATTCTATTTTCAAAAAAAAAAATATCCTTTCTTCTCTTTTTCTTTCTTTTTCAAGTTTCCATTTTCGTTTTTTCTTCGTCTTCTTTACTAGTGCATGACCTGAGCGAATCCGTCACTACTTGTTGATTTGGACCCAGAAATCGAATGCTCCTTTCGGAGACAACTACGATTCGGGGCTTCCACTTCTCAAACAGCGGTTGAGGATTCCTTTGGGGATTGCAATTTTAATTCTGAGATGGAGACCATAACCCAGGAGTGGCTCAACAAAGGACTATGTCCGATTATGCTCGACCAAACTTGGAAGGGACAGAGACAAGTATTGTTCGACCTGCAATTGCGAACAATAACTTCGAGCTCAAGCCTAGCATCATTCAAATGGTGCAGCAATATGTACAGTTCGACGGATTACAAGATGAAGATACGAACTTACATATTGCTAATTTTCTCGAAATCTGTGACACCTTCAAAATCAATGGTGTCTCAGACGATGCGATAAGGCTAAGACTCTTCCCCTTCTCCCTAAGAACCAAAGCCAAACAGTGGTTGAGTTCTCTTCCAAGAGGATCAATCACTACTTGGAACATTTTAACTGAAAAATTTCTTTCTCGTTATTTCCCCCCTGCTAAAACTGCTAAGCTGCGTAATGATATAACTTCATATTCTCAAATTGATTTTGAGACCCTCTATGACACTTGGGAGAGGTTCAAAGTACTTTTGAGAAGATGCCAACATCATGCTTTGCCTGTATGGTTATAGGTTCAGACATTTTATAATGGGCTAAACCAAGAGACTAAGCAAATGATAGATGCCGCTTCCGCTGGTTCTTTAGACCGCAAAAATCCGGAAGCTGCTCTTGAGCTTATCAATGACATGGCGATGAACACTTATCAGTGGAATTCATCCAGGTCTCGCCCATCTAAACCTGCAGGTATATATGAAGTGGATTCGGTGACGTAACTAGCAATGCAAGTGGAAATGCTCAACAAGAAGATCTCGGAGATGACTGCTCCCTCCGCCGCTAAGGTATATGAAAATGTTGTTGCCGCCGAGCAGGTGGATTTTCTGGGGAACATACCCAGGCCTGCTCAAAATATTTCTGCGAATAATTTTTCTGCTTTTTCGATTTTTCTTCTCCTCCTGGTTTTTCTGCTTCTTCTAACACTTATCATCCCGGATGGCATAACCATCCTAATTTTTCTTGGAGTAATAATGCTAACATAGTACGCCCAGCGCACGATTTTGCACCACCACCACCACCGCAACAAAATTTTCAAAAACCTTCCCCTTTGGAAGAGATCCTCGTTAAATATATAAGCTCGAACGATGCCACTATTAGAAATTTAACAGGATTAATGAAAAACTTAGAAAATCAAGTTGGCCAACTCGCCATGGCCTTTTCCGAGAGACCACCTGGAACTCTTCCCTCGAACACTGAGCCTAACCCAAGGGAGCATGCAAATGCGATTTCCCTTCGGAGCGGTAAGGTTGTTAACGAGCCCACCCCAAGGGAAGAGCCAAGGGTGATTGTCCCTCCTGTGTTTACCCCCACAGAAAATGACAACTTAGATTCTGAAAAAGAAAAATCTGCATTTGAAAAAGAAAAGGATAGCTCTATTATTTCTGATTCTGAAAAAGACAAAAATGGTTTTCAAAATGATGCTCCGATTGTTCTAAAGGAATTTCCGTCACCTCCTTATCCGGCTAGACTTAGGAAAGACAAACTAGATGATCAGTACCAACGCTTTCTTGAAATGTTCAAACAAATTCACATTAATTTGCCATTTCATGAAGCGATTAGTCAAATGCCGAAGTACGCAAAATATCTTAAGGACTTATTAATGAACAAGACGAAATTGGAGAACTTATCACATGTCACGTTAAATGAAGAATGCTCGGCGGTTATTAAGAACTCTAATCTTCCTAAAAAGATAAACGATCCGAGTAGTTTTTCAATTCCTTGCATCTTTGGTGATCTATTCGTTAAACATGCGCTAGCGGATCTAGGAGCAAGCATCAATTTGATGCCTTTTTCTTTATTCAAGAAACTAGGATTGGGCACTCTGAGCCCTACAAGAATGAGTATCCAATTAGCTGATAGGTCTATTAAGTATCCACTAGGTATCGTTGAGGACGTGCTAGTAAAGGTCGACAAATTCATCTTCCCAGTGGATTTTGTCATTCTTGATATTGAAGAGGACGTCGAGGTTCCTCTTATCCTTGGACGACCATTTCTAGCCACCTCTCGAGCAGTTATAGACGTTAGTAACGGAAAGTTGTTTTTGCGTGTGGGAGATGATGAGGTTATATTTTCTATTAATCAATCAATGAAAAATTCTTTAAAAAATGATGACTCATGTTTTTTCCTTGATGTTTTAAATGAAGACTCCTCTCTTTCTCTTTCAAATATTTCTTCCAATGATTTTTCTTCCTCTTTTTCTGATTTTTCTACAAATGTTTTTGAGGACACGGTTATGTCTGCACAAGCCAATTTTGCAAATGAACCAGTGTTTAGACAAAAAAATTATGAAAAACTTATTTTTGAAAATGAAAAAGCTTTAAAGAATTCCTACGAGGAACCACCCAACTTAGAACTCAAACCCCTTCCCGAACATCTCAAATATGCCTTTCTTGCAAAAGATTCAAAATTGCCCGTTATAATCTCGGCTTTTCTTTCCCAATCCGAAAACTATCAATTGATCGAACTACTACAAAAGCATCGCCGAGCCATAGCATGGCAAATTTCCGATATTCCTAGCATAAGCCCTTCCTTTTGTACCCACAAAATATTTTTTGAAAATAATCCTAAGGGTGTAGTTCAACCACAACTTCATCTTAATCCGAATATGAAAGAGGTTGTGAAGGGAGAGGTGCTTAAGTTATTAGATGCGGGGATAATTTATCCTATTTCTGATAGTCCGTGGGTAAGTCCAGTCCAGGTTGTTCCTAAGAAGGGTGGGATCACGGTAGTGACAAACGAAAACAATTTCTTAATTCCAACTAGGACGATAACGGGATGGAGGATGTGCATCGATTACCATAAACTAAATGATGCCACTGGAAAAGATCACTTCCCCCTCCTCTTTATCGATCAAATTTTAGAACGTTTGTCCGGGCACAATTTTTATTGCTTCCTCGACAGTCTCTCGGGATACTTTCAAATCCCTATCGCACCCGAGGACCAAGAGAAGACGACATTCACTTGCCCCTTCGGAACTTTTGCTTATCGTAGAATGCCCTTCGGATTATGCAACGCACCCACCACCTTTCAGCGGCGTCTGCTTGCCATTTTTGATAAATACGTAGAGAATATTATGGAAATATTTATGGACGATTTTCTGTTTTTGGCGACTCCTTCAATTTATGTTTAGAAAATATGGAAAAAGTTTTACAACGCTGCGAAGAAACCAACTTAGTTTTAAATTGGGAGAAGTGCCATTTTATGGTGCGTGAAGGCTTAGTCCTTGGCCATAACATTTCCGCTAGGGGAATTGAAGTGGACAAGGCAAAAATTGAAGTAATTGAAAAGTTACCGCCGCCTACAAATATTAAAGCGATTAGAAGTTTTTTGGGGCATGCGGGTTTTTATCAACGATTCATTAAAGACTTTTCAAAAATTACTAAGCCTCTCACCCACCTTCTTAAAAAAGACACTCCCTTCATTTTTGATGAATCTTGTCTCGCTGCGTTTGAACTAATTAAATCAAAGCTTATAAATGCTCCGATTATGATCGCCCCAATTTGGGATTTGCCTTTTGAAATTATGTGCGACGCGAGTAATCATGCGGTAGGCGCGGTACTAGGACAACGAATTGCTAAGAACTTTCATCCGATTATCTATGCTAGTAAAACTCTAACTTCTGCTCAAGAAAATTACACCACGACGGAGAAAGAACTCTTAGCTATTATTTTTTGCTTTTGATAAATTCCGACCCTACATCACCCTTTCCAAGGTTATCGTTTTTACGGATCATTCCGCTTTGAAGTACCTCCTTTCTAAACCGGATGCCAAGCCGCGTCTTATTCATTGGATCCTCTTACTTCAAGAATTCGACTTGGAGATTCGGGATAAGAAAGGAGCGGAAAACCTAGCGGGGGATCATCTATCTCGTCTCAAAAATCCCGATCTAGATATGTTAACTAAAACTTTTATTAATGACTCTTTTTCGGATGAGCGTCTTCTTAATATCTCTTCATCCCCTACCCCCTAGTTTGCCGATCTGGCCAATTATCTTGTGGCCCGGGTCCTTCCAAGAGAATACTCAACTCACCAAAAGAAGAAATTCTTTTCGGAGTTGAAGTATTATTTTTGGGAAGACCCCTTTCTATTTCGCATTTGTGCAGACTAGGTGGTAAGGAGATGTGTATCGCGGGAAGAGGGTCACCAAATTTTAAAACATGTTCATGAAGGTCCGACTGGCGGGCATTATCAAGCAAACCGCACCGCCCACAAAGTACTTAGTGCTGGCTTCTATTGGCCAAGCATATTTAAAGATGCACAAATCTTTGTGGGTGGATGTGATCGATGCCAGCGGACTGGAAATATTTCTAACAAAAATGAAATGGAGCAAAATTACTTTCTCGAGTGCGAAGTTTTTGATCTATGGGGCATAGACTTTGTCGGCCCATTTCCCTCCAGCCTAGGAAATAAATATATTTTAGTAGCCGTAGATTATGTTTCTAGGTGGGCAGAGGCACAAGCTCTGACAAATAATGACGCGCGCGTGGTCATAAACATCTTAAAAAAATTATTCTCTCATTTTGGTTTTCCTCGAGCGATCGTTAGTGATAGGGGCAGTCATTTTTGCAACGCTCAACTCGCTAAAGCTTTAACTAAATATGGCGTTACGCATAAATTGTCAATTGCTTATTACCCCCAGACTAACGGTCAGGTCGAGGTAGTCAATCGAGAACTTAAGCGAATTCTGGAAAAAATAGTGTCTACTTCTCATAAGGATTGGTCCCTAAAATTAGACGATGCTTTGTGGGCCTATCGGACAGCGTACAAGACCGCCATCGGTTGTACTCCTTTCCGATTAGTCTATGGAAAATCATGTCATCTTCCGGTAGAAGTAGAACACCGTGCGTACTGGGCGTTAAAGTTTTTTAATTTCGATCCTCACTCGGTCGGCGAGCATAGAAAAAACCAACTAAATGAGCTTGACGAGTGGCGAGCGTACGCATATGAAAATAATAAAATTTATAAAGAACGCACGAAATTGTATCACGATAAGAACCTGCGCCACCCTAAAACATTTAAACCAGGCGATCAGGTTCTTCTTTTTAATTCGCGTTTACGTCTCTTCCCGGGAAAGCTTAAATTTAGATGGTCCGGACCATTTGCAGTCAAGGAGGTTTTTCCTTATGGCACTGTGCTACTTTCACACCCCGATAAGTGGGACTTTAAAGTTAATGTCCATAGACTTAAACTCTATTTCTCTAATGATTTTGTGACTCCTGCAAAGGAGAATCTTCTTTTTGATTCTTAGTTTATTATTTCTGATGGACATTTTTATTTTGTTATGGACATTTTTATTTTTCACTTTTATTTTTGGACTTATTATTATGAAACTCTTTTATTTGGATTATTGTAATAAAAAACATTATCGGGCATCTGCCCATGGACTCTATCTTTTTGCTTTTATTTTGCTCTTTCTACCGGAGGCCAATCAAGTCCATGATCGTGGTCGCCGCTCCGCCGTTTCTGATATCATATGGATCAAGTCATACCTGCTGACGATCAAGTACTCTAAAAAGCAAGCATGGGGGAGCGACATCCGCCTTCATCTCACGAACCCGGGGAAGTCCTGTTCTTTTTAGTTATTTATTTTTCCTGTATTTTTCTCTTCTTCTCAGTCCCCTTCTCTTTTTCTTTATGTTTTCTTCATTGAGGGAAATGAAGAATTTAAGCATGGGGGAGTATAGTTTCTTTTGGTCTTTCTTTCTGTTTTTCTTCTTCCAAAAAGAAAAGAAAAAAATTTATGTTTTAAATTAGTATAATATTTTATATCATCAAAATCTAAAATCCAAAAAAATTATAAAATATAAAACCCAAAAAAAAAAATTAGAAAAAAAAAATCAAAAAAAAAAAATTGTGCTAAAATCTATTTGAAAAACAAAACCTAAAATTATTTTCTATCTTTATTTTCATGTTGCTTCTAGTGAAGTGTAGGCCCATGCGGTTTCTTAGTTCTATATAGATTACTTTGAAAATGTTTTTCTAAATCTATCATTTTAACATAGTCTAGTTCTACTAGTTTCTTTTTCTTAAATATAGGCATCCCGTTTTTTAAGTTATAAGCTAGCAATGCGTAGTTATGTCTTTTTATTCGGTTAGTTACTTAAGAATGGTTGCTAGGTATCATTAATCCTTTTTCATTTGCGGGGTAGTCTTTCTTGGTGTCTAGAACTTGTACCAAGCTACTCTCGAAGCATTTGCGCCGTTTTTCCGTTCTTTAGAAATGATTTAGGCCACCATTTGAATAGTTTGAGCTTTTCTTGCCCGCCAAAAACAAAACCCTTGCAAAACAAGTTTGGGCTTTTTCCTTATTTTCTTTGTTTTTAGCTCCACCTTTCATTTCATCTTGTTCACCAAAGCCAAATGCCCTTCCTATTTTCACACTATAACCTTGAGCTTAAAATTATTTTTGTGGGAGGGGTATTGTATTATTTTGGAAATGAAAAGGACATTATAAAGCTTATTTTTGGAGCTCCCTTATCAATTGTTATTCAAAAAGGAAAAAAATTGAGAAAGAAAAAATGAAAAATCAAAATAAAAAGAGAATGCAAAAAGTTTATGTTTGGTCAAGTTTATAAAAGAAAAATACATGGCCTTATGTTTGTTTTAGTTTGGATTAAAGTACTTATCATATCTTATCGTTGTATTTTAAGCTCACCCTTGGTTTAGTGTTTAAGCCATTATGTTTATCTTTGTTTCCATTTCCTAATCATTCACCTAAACCAAGTTTTAATGCCTAGTAGAAGTCCTAATTATCTTAGAACTTAAATTCACGTAGTAGAGAAAGTGTGAATGTACCAGCCTATGGCCACCATCATTGATGGATTTCTTTGGAGGTTATCTTGGAGTGTTTTAGGGTTAATGTTTATCTATCAACCTAGTAGTTTGTTAATGCGCCGTTTATTTAGAACTTCTACTTTTGTTTTCCTTATTTTCATTTATTTTGGATGCCTTGTTTTTAAGATTTAGAAATTAGTAGACATCCCTTATGTTTTAATGAGATTTTTAGGGTTTCACTTTCAAATTTTCTATTGTGCACTTCTCACCCCACTAGTTGATAATATGAATATTAGGATAGTTTAATTTTTCATGTTTTGTTTTTCTTAAACTATGGAACTTAAAATATATATATATTTCTTTTGCTTTCTTTTTGTTTCTCCCTATTTTCATTTCTATTTGCTTGAGGGCAAGCAAATGTCTAAGCATGGGGGAGTTTGATGACTACTTTTAGTCATCCTTTTTGGGGGTAATTTAGTAGCTTATTTTCCAAAGTTTTATATTAATTTTGTGTTTTTGTATGCTTGTTATAATGTAGTTGTGTTATTATTATTATTATATAAGAATCTATAGTTTCATTATATGTGTTGTTATTATTTTATGTTTTATGTTATTATTGTTATGTTTAGGATATTTATAATAATTATCATCTTTATTATAGTTCATATGTAATGTTATGTCATAATGATTTATGTTATGTTTAGTTTTGTTTTTATATAACTAATTACTAGGATGAGTTATTATATTATATGTTTAGTTCTATTTAAAAACTTATATCATGATATATAACTAATGTTATATTTTATCTTGTTTTGTAGGTGCCGGCCACCTTTCGGAGCAGCCCTCTTCAAGTTCAAGAATGGTGCAGCCGGCCCTTCATTTGGTGCAGCGCAAGCCTACAATGGGCCTACTTGGATCACTTTGGTGCAGCCCAAGCCTATAATTGGCCTACTTGGATCACTTTGCTGCAGCCCAAGTTTACTCCTAAGCTACCCGAGCATTTGGTGAAGCCCAGTCCATCATGGAGCAGCCCCTAACAAGCTACCCGAGCCTCTCTCCCCTCATAAAGCCCACATTTTGGAGCAGCCCATGAAGGACCCGAGCCCTATACAGCAGCCCATTTAGCCTTTGCATGGCCGGCCACCCACATCATATCATTATTCCTTTTTATTATTATTTTCTCTCTTCTCTCCACCTCATTATTGCATGCATATATTCATCCCCCTAAGCATGGTCGAACCCCCTCTCTTGCCTCTTCTATATAATTCCATTCATCCCCCCTCCCCATTTTTTATATTCCCTATGTCATTCCCATTATACAAATGCATGCATGAACCCCTCTCTTTCTTCCTTCATTTAACACATGCATGCATTTCTCTCCCCTCCATTTAATACCATGCATGGACATTTCTCCCCCCTATGGCCGGCCACCCCTTCGGCTTCCCCTATTCTAGATGCTTCCATCTCTCCTATAAAAGGAAAACAAGACCCATGCTTTAGGGAGTTCTTTTTTTGGGGTGTTAGTCTTTGAGTTGGATTGAGAGTTGATTTTGGAGAGTGAGCTTTGGAGATTTATGCTTCAAGAGAGTACTTTGTAATTTTCAATTCTAGTTTCTTTTGCATTATTGTAATCTCCTTTCATCATAATATAATTTGTTTCTCTTTAATATTGTATTTTTTTATCTTTGCAAGTAATGAAAATGTTTCTCTCTTCTTTTATTTTGTCTTCTTTTTCAATCATGCGTAGCAATTTCCTTGTAGCATTTGATCAAGAGGATCCATGATCTGAGATGATGATTTTTCTTATTTTGTAATTTTATTTTTGCTAAAATTAGCTCGATCCTTCTTTGATTAATTTTTGTCGACTCCGTATTTCCGGTATACGGTAGTAGGCCTTATTCTCATTTCATAGTAGTCGAGAGACTCGTGATTTGAAAGATCACTCAAAGAAGGAAGGAGTTGCACGCAACCCTAGAAATAGGATGACGTAAATCCTCCGGATTGGAGTCAAATCCAATAGCGCGGATCACCTCGATAATGCAACTTTAAGCTTCTTTGATTTGTAAAGAGATTTCGATCAAAGAGTTTATAAGTTAGGAGGCTTAATGCTCTAGCGAGATTTTGTCTTAATTTTGGATCCGCCACGGTCGAGTTAGTTTGCAAATATAAAATTACAGTTGTATTTCCTTCATCTCTTTTCATGGTGAATCATCGATCATGTGCTATCTTTTTATATAATTTTTTAGTCTCGCAAATTGTCTTTCATTTTACTTTACTTTAAAATTTCTAAAAATCCAACTATTTTCCGGTAGGATAATATTTCAAGCGTGAGTAGCAGTACTTGACAGCCCCGTATTTAAATACGACCTTGGTACTATAATTCGACAGGTACGCTTGCCTGTTTGGGTATTGGCCCACCAGCGGTCAACCCTTTCTAGGGTCCGAACTCCACAGAAGACGGTTTCCGGTTTCAATAATATTTGCTTTATATGTTTTCATATCTATAGACTTACCTGAAACATAATTTTCTAGAACAACATTAGTAGCCATGGGAGTATTTATAGTGGAAGGTATTTTACATTCTAAATTTCTTAATCAATTCCTTGGTATATATAGTTTGAGAAATGAAGATACCTGTTTGGTATTGTATTCACAATGTACCTGATTTGAAGAAGCCCCTGAACAAGCTAAGTTGAATTGACAATGTATTTGATGATCTTCTATCAAGTTGTGCTTGCAGCTATTCTATGCTAAGTACACACCAATGTCAGGGTACAGTGGGTCAATATAAATGGGTATGCGCAACGTAATACCTCGTTGAGTAGATAAGTGTGTTGACTCACGTGTGCTCTCTCTATTGGAGTGTACTTATTTTCAAGTACAGGGCCGAGGTAGATCAAGAGCAGAAGAAGGAGCAAAGAGGAGTCAAATACCAAGTCTTTGACTAAAGGAAGAGAAAATTCTTCTAAGTAAAAATCGACGGGAATCACTAAGTGATTCTAGCCGACTTCGACGAGAATCGTTTGTGATTCCTGCCGATTCGACGAGAATCAATCTGCATTCCCGCTGACTTCTTCCAGCTATCAGTTTTCCAAACAGAAATTCTGCCAAGGCAGAATCGACGGGAATCACTAAGTGATTCTCGCCGAATTCGACGGGAATTGTTAGTGATTCTTGCCGATTCGACGAGAATCAGTCTGCATTCCCGCCGATTTCCTCCTGCTGACAGGTTTTCCAACTAGAATTTTACCAAGGAAGAATCGACGGGAATCGTGAGTGATTCCCGCCGACTTCGATGGGAATCACCAATGATTCTCACCGATTTTGCCTTAGGCAAATTTTCTTCGTTCGCTGGACCAAACCACCTTGCCGTGCGCTATTTAGGTCGGGGCTAGGGTTCTCCTTGTGGGTCCCACAATGGACTTTAGGGTTTGCCTCAGGTATAATACTCGCGTATTTTTATCTTCTAAAGTAACTATTAATGAGAAATCAATATCAGCAGACGTCGTGTCGTAGCCGATCGCGGAAACCGCCGATCGCTTGTCGCCGCTCGCAGTTCGTCGTCGCCGATAATCTTCGGTCATCTTTGATCTTCCGGCGACAGCACCGAGGAAAGCAGTGCGTCTCACGCATCTCTCGTGAGATCTCTTGTCTCTCGATTCATTGAATGAGACCAGTTCTCCATTCTGAATTGGTGAAGATGACTGATCTGACTAAGATCATTTGTAGACCTTGCTTGCTTCGTCAAGAAGTTTGGATCTACAATGTATCGCCGCAACATTCACTTGCCACCGCCGATCTTATCAAGATCCTCTCCAAGAGAGAAATCTGGTTATGGACACTTCGTTACTTTCAAGAAAGCCTCAACAAACGAAGAAGGACATCAGATTCACCATAAGTGTTGTTTGTATTTTCTTATACATTCTATTTTGGTTTTGTTGTAATGAAATTTTTATTCCTAGTTGTAAGGGTTGGGTACAACCCGTTGTGGTGGAGTGGTGACTCCTTTATTGGAATTGTTCCTTCCGTAGTGTGAGGATTTGATTTCAATCTATTTGGAGAAGTGACCGAGTCATCCCTGTGTGGGAGATAGGTCGAAGGGGGAAAGTGGACGTACCCAAAACAAGGAACCACTGTAACTTTTTGTGTATTTTCTGTGCTGTGTTTTTTAATCTATGCAGGTTAATTTAATTCTGCAAAAGACAGCATGACACCTATTCCCCCCCCCCCCCATAGGTGGATTTAGTCGACACTAGATACTTTCAAGTGGTATCAGAGGGAGGTTACTCATCAATAAGGTTAACACCTTGAGTAAGATCTCGTGTCTAGTGTCAAGAAGAAAGTAGATCTCAGAAATGGACGGACTCAAGTATTCAGGAAAGATCCCAGTGTGCACCAAGCTAAACTTTCCCATTTGGAAGAAAAGGATCAGGTTCTACATGGAAGCAGTCGACCCCTGACTCTTCTTTATAGTGGAGGAGGGACCTTATATCCCCACTAAGGCACAACTGATCTGACTAAGATGGTGCCCAAGAAGCTCTCCGAAATGGATAAGGATGAGATGGTGCTTGTCGGTCTAGATAAGAAAGCTCAGAACATTCTTGTCAGCGCCGTCGATGACTCCATGATGTAGAATTTCAGCAACTGCAGGACTGCAAAGGACATATGGCACTGCCTGATCATTCTGATGGAAGGCAAAGATGAAGTAAGGGATGATCGAAGATCCCTTCTGAACCAGAAGTATGAGGCCTTCAGGTAAGGTCCCAAGGAAGAAATCAGAGTGACATTCGAGAACTTCCTGAAGATCTTCAATGCCCTGAATGGTTATGGCAGAGTGTTCACCGATGGTGAATTAAATTATAAATTTCTTAGATCCCTTACTAAGGAATGGGACACCAAGATCTGCGCCATCAGGGAATTTGGCAAGCTGGCAGAAACTGATCCCCAGATTCTTTTTGGGAAGCTTATGTCCTATGAGCTTTAGCTGAACACCAGAAAAGCTGAAGAAGAAGCTGATAAAGCCGCTGCCAAAGAAAACACTGTAGCCCTGAAATCAAATAACTCAAGGAAAGGCAAGGGTGCAGCCTCGTCCCACTCTTGGAAAAAGGAAGAGGAAGAAGACTCTGAGCCATGCTCTTCCGGCTCAGAGCTATCTGAAGAAGAATTCTCCCTCATCACTCGAGAGTTCAAGAAGTTCCTCAAGATGAGGAATCAAAGAAAGAGAGACGGCTCCTCCTCCAAACATCAAAAGAAGAATTACTCTTCTGAAAGGTATGAATCTAAACAGAACAAACATCGCTCCGCTGACATTATTTGCTTTGGATGCAATAAGCCATGCCACATCATTGCTGACTGCAACCAAAGCAAGAGAGATAAGGGGAAGGGAGAGGAGCACAGGTCCTCTAGAGATAAGAAGAAGGAAAGGAGCTACATTGCTAAAAATCCAAAGACACTGAGTGAATCAGATTCTTCAGACTCCAGTGATGATGAGGAAGCCTACTTCGGGCTAATGGGTCGCTCCGACTCAGAAAGAGACTGCCCCCCATTTACTGGGAAGGTAAAAGATCATACCCCCACCCCCTCTCTGACTCTGACTCTAAGTCTCCTGATGATGATCTCGAGGACAGCCCATCTGCTCGTGAAGCTGAGCTCCTCGAAAAGTATGAGCTTCTTCTTAATTCCTTTGAGGAATGTCGCAAGAGGTTGAGGGCTCAGAAAAAGGAAGTCAAATTCCTTAAGGCTAAGGGTGTATCCCTAAGAGAAGAGATCACTAGCTTGATTTCTCTCCGACAGGAACACCTGGACCTGACTTCGGAGCACTCAGAGTCTCTAAGGATCCTTGACAAAAAACAGGAGGAAATCAACAAGTTGGAAGAACAGCTTGCGACAGAAAGGAAGATTGTCAAAAGCTTCTCTATGCCCAAGACCATTCTTCCTCTGGTTGATGAATTCTCTACTCAGGCTAAGGGGGCAGGCTTAGGGTATATGGGTGTGCCTGGTAAATCATCTAGGAGAAACAGAAAACAGAGGAAAAAATAAGGCTGCTAAGAAGGCCTCTGCTGTAGAAAAGGGAAAGGCCCCACTCGATACTATTTCATTCAGAAAGCCTGGCTTTCCTTGCAATGAGCAAGACTTTGAGTCAACCTATGGCTACTTCTTCCAGCCCTAAGTTGAAAAGCCCAAGAGCCGGTATGATTTTTGGACCTTCCCCCGAAACTAAGGTGAGAGTATCTTCAAGGCACCTTATGAGAAAATCCAAGTGGAGAATTATGGCCACTTCTCTAGCGGCCATAATAGGAAGCAGACACTAAAGGCCAAGCCTGTTATACTGAAGGAATAGGAAGTGAAGAAATCATGTGACTGTTGTCATCATGATGCCTCCACCTCCAAATCCAAGGCCCTGGCTGGACCCACTATTCCAAGGGTGAAGCAGGAGCCTAAGAAACGGTACAACAGGTTTGATTGTTGGTGTTGTGGCAAAGTTGGTCACTTTGCCGTGGATTGCTGGTTTAATCCATGATTCAACGAGACTCCTCGTGTTAGCAATGCGAAGCCGACCACTCGTAGGGTTAACCACCCGAGGGGGAGTGTGCTGATAAGGAATCTAGGACCCAAGTTCGATTGGGTTCCTAAGGGAAACTAATTCTGTTTTGCAGGTATGTCTAAAGGCCACAAAAATGCCAATCTGATACTTGGACAGTGGATGTTCCAGGCATATGATCGGGATAAGAAGCCTGTTGCGTGATTACTCCCCAATCGAAAATGGACAAAAAGTCTACTTTGGAGGATCTGATCGAGGAGTCACCATAGGTTATGGTATGATTTCCAACAGTGTATTCTCTTTCACTAACGTGTCCTATGTTGAAGGGTAAACCATAACCTGATCAGTGTAAGCCAGTTGTGTGATAAAGGATACGCCGTTATGTTCTGCAAGGATAAGTGCTTGATAATATCGTGTGCCTCTTCGGAGACGGTATTAACTGGCATTAGGAGCAGAAATATATTTTGCTTAGATTTTCTTAGCTTAGACTCTTATACCCCCATGTGCCTAGTAGCAAATGTCAGTGCATCTCTTTGTGAACAATGGCACAAGAGATTAGCACATATTAATTTCCAGACAATGAATATGTTGTTTTCCCAGAATTTAGTAAGGGATGCCCCTACTATTAAGTGTATCAAAGATAGCCCTTGCCATGCATGACAGAAGGGAAAATAGAATCGGGCTACCTTTAAGGGCATTGCAGACAAAGACTCCTACAAATTTCTTTAACTTCTGCATATGGACTTGTTCGATCCAGTGAAAGTTCATAGCTTAGGAGGCAAATCGTATACGCTAGTGATTGTTGATGATCACTCTCAGTTTACGTGAGTGTTCTTCCTGAAACAAAAGTCAGATACGTTTGACATCTTCACTAATTTTATCAAGCAGATTCAGAACGAACTTAACTGCTCCGTGGTAAAAATCAGAAGTGACCATGGAACAGAATTCGAGTCTGGTGCTATGACAGAATTCTGTGAAGAGCATGGTATCTTTCATGAGTTTTCCTCCCCACGTACTCCTCAGCAAAATAGAGTTGTGGAGAGGAGAAATAGAACGCTCATTGAAGCTTGTACGACAATGTTGAATGATGCTTCTCTTCTAGAGTACTTCTGCGCAGAGGCTGTCAATACGTCTTGTCATGTGCAGAACCGAGCATTGATCAACAAGAATCATCGTAAGATGCCTTATGAGCTATTGAAATGCAGGAAACCGACCATGTCCTATTTAAGGATTTTTGGCTGCAAATGCTATGTACTCAATAATGGGAAGTACCCACGTACTAAATTCGGAGAAAAATGCTTTGAAGGCATCTTCATGGGATATAGTAGCCATAGTCGGGCATATAGGGTCTTCAAAAAGAAAACCTTAGTGGTAGAGGAGTCCATTAATGTTGTTTTTGATGAAGGAAGCTTGCTTCATAGCAAATCTTCCAGTGGCATTCTTAAAGATGTAGGTGCAAGGCTTGAACAGCTAAGTTTCGATGAGACTGCTAAAGGTGCAACTCCTAATTACGTCAAGGTTTCCACCTCAACACCAACTGGAGAAGATGATGGTCAGGATGGAGAAAATCTCCCAGAAGAGGGAGGAGCCCGAGAAGCTATTAGAGCTCCAGATGCCAGACTCTTAGAGCTCCGACCCGTGAGGGATCATCCTAGAGATCAGATCATAGGAGATCCTCGTGACGGTGTTATAACTCATAGAGGTACAATTAACGAGATTCTGCACCTTAGTTTTCTGTAACAGGTTGAGCCAAAGAAGTTCGACGAAGCGAATAAAGATGTATCATGGATATTGGCAATGCAAGAATAACTACATCAATTAGAATGATGCAATGTCTTGACGCTTGTTCCCAGACCAAAGAAACAGAATGTGATCGGCACCAAGTGGATCTTCAGATACAAACTAGATGAACACGGTGTCATCATCAAGAACAAGGCCAGACTGGTTGCACAAGGTTACAGACAGGAGGAGTGGATTGACTTCGACCAAACCTTTGCACCAGTTGCAAGGCTTGAGGCGATCAAATTGTTCCTGACATATGCCTCTCACAAAGGATTCACTGTCTATCAGATGGACGTGAAATCTGCGTTTCTAAATGGAACTTTGAAAGAGGAAGTATATGTCGCACAACCACCAGGTTTTGTTAATCCATCACTCCCTAATCATGTTTATTTTATTAATAAAGAATTTTTTGGCTTAAAACAAGCTCCTCGAGCTTGGTATGAGACTCTGTCTAGTTTTCTTCTTGAGAACAAGTTCTCGAGAGGAAAAATAGATAAGATATTGTTTCTTAGGGAAGTCAAAGGCAAGATTCTGCTGGAGCAAATCTATGTCGATGACATAATATTCGGCACAACGAACAACAATCTTTGCAAGAAGTTTTCTAAACTGATGCAAGGAAAGTTTGAAATGAGCAGCATGGGAGAGCTAAATTATTTCTTGGGACTTCAAGTGAAAAAGTATGAGGATGGAATTTTCATTCTCAGACGAAGTTCACAAATGTACTCCTCAAGAAATTCTAAATAGAGAATACAACCTATATGAGGACTCCGATGGGGTCCACTATGTCTCTGGACAAGGATGAGAAAGGGAAACATTTTGATGAAACCAAATACAGAAGCATAATTGGATCCTTGCTCTACCTTACTGCGAGTAGATCGTATGTTATGTTTTCCACATGCGTTTGTGCCAGATATCTGGTGAACACTAAGGAATCTCATTATGTCGCAGACAAGCGAATTCTTAGATACCTTAAAGGTACACCAAATCTTGGCTTGTGGTACCCAAGAAACAATGATGTCAAGCTGATAGGCTTTTCATATGCTGACTTTGCAGGAAGCAGGGATGATAGGAAAAGCACTTCCGGGACGTGCCAATTCCTCGGAAGAAGGCTTATATTGTGGAACAGTAAAAAGCAGAACTATGTCGCAACCTCTACGGCTGAATCTAAGTACATCGAGGAAGGCAGCTATTGCGCACAACTTCTATGGATCAGAAATAAACTCGAAGATTATGACTTGTAGTTCAGAGAAGTTCCTATGTATTATGACTCCACGAGCGCAATAGCAATTGCGAACAATCCAGTGTCGCAAAGCAGAACAAAGCATATTGAAGTGCGCTACCACTTCATTCGGGAGCATGTGGAAAACAAAGATATATATCTCTGCTATGTCCCCACGGATAAGCATGTTACAGATATCTTCACAAAGCCCCTAGATGAGGCCAAGTTCAGTCTCTTCAAAACTGAACTCAGCATGCTGAACTATGAAGATTGAAGACTGAAGGGCTTAAGGCACTTGGTTAAAGGGGGAGCATCTGCTATGAATTCAAGATTGAGCATGGTTGAACGAACTAAGGGGGAGCTTTGTGCTCCAAGTAATGTCCCAGATTTGTAGAAGCCGAAAAGGGGGAGATTACCCTCTCGGCTAAGGCTAAGGTGGCTGCCAATGTTAAGTATGCTCTCAGGAAAATGGTAATGAATTTCACTCTCAGCTGAATTTTCGTTTTATGATTTTCATTCCCTCCTGTTCTATTCACCTTATCTTGTAGGGTTTAGGCTTCTTCAAATAGGGGGAGATTGTTGGGTATTGTATCCATAATGTACCTGATTTGAAGAAGCCCCTGAACAAGCTATGTTGAATTGACAATGTATTTGATGATCTTCTATCAAGTTGTGCTTGCAGCTATTCTATTCTAAGTACACACCAATGTCAGGGTGCAGTGGGTCAATATACACGGGTATGCGCTACGTAATCCCTCGTTGAGTAGATCAGTATGTTGACTCACGTGTGCTCACTTTATTGGAGTGTACTTATTTTCATATATAGGGCCAAGGTAGATCAAGAGCAGAAGAAGGAGCAAAGAGGGGTCAAAGACCAAGTCTGGTCAAAGACCAAGTCTTTGACTGAAGGAAAAGAAAATTCTTCTAAGTCAAAATCGACAGGAATCACTAAGTGATTCTCGCTGACTTCGACAAGAATCATTTGTGATTCCCGCCGATTCGACGAGAATCAGTCTGCATTCCTGCTGACTTCTTCCAGCTATCAGTTTTCCAAATAGAAATTCTGCCAAGGCAGAATCGACGGGAATCACTAAGTGATTCTCGCCGACTTCGACGAGAATCGTTAGTGATTCCCGCCGATTCGACGAGAATCAGTCTGCATTCCCTCCGATATCCTACGGATGACAAGGTTTCCAACTGGAATTCGGCCAAGGCAGAATCGACGGGAATCGTGAGTGATTCCCGCCGACTTCGACATGAATCACCAAAGATTCTCGCCGATTTTGCCTTAGGCAAATTTTCTTCATTCGCTGGACCAAACCACCTTGTCGTGCGATGTTTAGGCCGGGGCTAGGATTTCTCCTTATGGGTCCCACAACGGACTTTAGGGTTGGCCTCAGGTATAAATACTTGTATATTTTGAACATCTATTGTAACAATACACGAGAAATCAAAAGCAGCCGACGTCGTGCCTTAGCCGATCGCTGAAACCGCCGATTGCTTTTCTCTGCTAGCAATTCATCGTCGCCGATAATCTCCAGTCATCTTTGATCTTCCGGAGACAACACCGAGGCTAGCAGAGCATCTCACGCATCTCTCATGAGATCTCTTGTCTCTCGATTCGTTGAACGAGACAAGTTTTCCATTCCGAATCGGTGAAGATGACTGATCCGACTGAGATCGTTCGTAGACCTTGCTTGCTTCGTCAAGAAGTTTGGATCTACAAAGTATCGCCGCCGCATTCACTTGCCGCCGCCGATCTTGTGAAGATCCTCTCCAAGAGAGAAATTTGGCTGTGGACTCTTCGTTACTTTCAAGAAAGCCTCAACGAACGAAGAAGGACATCAGATTCACCATAAGCGTTGTTTGTATTTTCTTATACATTCTATTTTGGTTTTGTTGTAAAGGAATTTTTATTCATAGTTGTAAGGGTTGGGTGCAACCTGTGGTTGTGTAGTGGTGACTCCTTTGTTGGAAGGGTTCCTTCCGTAGTGTGAGGATTGGATTTCAATCCGTTTGGAGAAGTGACCGAGTCATCCCTTGGTAGGAGATAGGTTGAAGGGGGAAAGTGGACGTACCCATATCGGGGAACCACTATAACTTTTTTTTGTGTTTTATGTGCTGTGTTGGTTAATTTGTGCAGGTTAATTTAATTCCGCAAAAGACCGCACGACACCTATTCCCCCCCCCCCCATAGGTGGATTTAGTCGACACTAGATACTTTCAATACCTTTTTTACTTTTCTTAACTTGTAACCCAAGGAAAGGAATAATTGTACCATAATACTCATTTCAAATCTACATTGCATTAAGTCAACAAACCTTTTGCATAATATAGAATCTGTTGAGCCAAATATAATATCATCCACATAAATCTGGACAATAAGCATATTTTTCTTATGTGTTGTAGTGAAAAGTGTTTCATCCAATTTTACTCTTGTGAATGAGTGATCAAAGAATAATGTGGATAAAGACTCATACCAGGATCTTGGAGCTTTCTTTAGACCATAAAATGATTTGTTCAATTTATAAACACAAGAAGGATAAGTTGGATTGACAAAACCTGGAGGTGTCCTATATAAACCTCTTCGTATAGAAATCCATTAAGAAAATAACTTTTTACATTCATCTGGTATACGTAAATTCTTATATAAGCTGTATAGGCTACTGGTATAAATATTTGGTTATAGTAAATTCCTTCCCCTTGCTTATTTCCCTGAGCAAGCAGTCTTGCCTTTTTTCTCACTATCACTCCATTAGTATTCATTTTATTGCTGCATACCCATTTAGTTCCAATAACGAGGTAAATCTTTTGCCTCTCCTCTAGTTCCTAGATTTTATTCCTTTCAAATTGTATGAGATCTTCTTGCATGGCTACAATTTAGTGTTGATATGTATCAGCTTCTTCAAACTTCTTAGGTTCAAATTGTGATAGGAAGCACTGCAAACATCACTGTAGTGTAAAGTTTTTTTCTAGTTTTTACCCCTTGATTCACATTTCCAATTACTTGTGATGGAGGATTATCCCTTTGAATTGATCTATCAGGATTAATTCTTTCCTTAGTAATTGGAAGCTGATCAATTTGTTCTTCTATTCCATCTTCAAGAGGTTATTCAACTTCCTGATTATTTACCTGTTCAGTATATTATTGGATTAACAGTCTTTCTATAGGTACTTTATCATCTTAAACATTTGTGTCATCTTCATTTTGATGATTATGATTTTTTGATGTGTTTTTTATATTCTCCTCTACTTTTAACTCTTTAAGATTTTAATCCATAGCAATATGATCCTGCAAAAAATCATTGGTGGAAGTTTCCTCCCCTTGGAACAAGCGTGAGTTTCATGAAATACTACATGTTGTTTTTTTATTACACCTATAAGCTTTGCTTGATATGGAATATTCCAAAAATATTCCAACATCAACGTTCTTATCAATTTTAGCTAGATAACTTTTCTCATTACTAAGAATGTAAGAAACATAGCCAAATATTCTGAAATAAGAAACAATAGGTGGCTTATCTTTCAAAATATCATAACGAGTCTTTAGTTTGTTCTTGTGAATAAGACTTCTATTAAGATCATATTTAGCAGTGTTAACTACTTTAGACAAAAAGGACCTAAGCAGGTTGGACTCTGCTAATAAGGTTCTTCCAGCTTCAATGATTGTTTTATTCTTCCTTTCAGCAACTCAATTTTGTTGATTAGTTTAAGGTGCAAAAAAGCTTTGCCTTATCACCTCATCCTCATAGAAGCGACAAATCAACTTATTTTCAAACTCTTTTTCATGATCACTTCTGATCAAAGATACTTTAGTATCAAATTCAGATTGAATTTGTTTAATGAATTTTGTGAGAGTTGTGAAGATTTCAGACTTTGCTTTTAAGAGGAACACAAAACTGAACTTTGAGAAGTCATCCACAATAACAAAAGTGAAAGACTTAGCTCCTAAACATTGAATGGTAAGAGTGCCAAATAAATCCATACGTAGTAGGTATAAAAATCTTAGAGAATCATTCTTACTAATTGGTTAGAATGAAAACTTTACCTATTTACCTATCTCACAAGCTCTACATGGATTAACTTTTCAATACTTATCTTTTGTTAAGCCTCTTACTAACTCATCCTTTGAAAGCCTTATTATGGTGTTGTTGCTTTGATGACCAAGCCTCCTATACCAAAGCTCATTCATGTCTACTTCAGTATCTAATATGCATAATTCATTGTTAGAAGAACTAAAATCAATAATATATAATACATTTTCTAGAACCAGTTAGCACAATAGTATCTGTTTTAGAATTTATTATTTGGCAAAGGCTAGTGAACACCTTATATTTAGAAAAGGTTTGCTCGTAATCCCAAATGATCAAACCTTTTCTTAATGTTTTTAATAATATTCTTAAGTTGATGACTCCTTCCATTAATGGAATCTTCAAAGAGATTTGTCTTAGATAATTCTACTTTCAATAAAGAATTTTCTTCAGTTCACTTACTTACATATTCTTTCAAGTTATCTATCTCAGTTTTTAAAAATTTATCATGTTCTATTTGTTCATTATCATTAGCAAAAACTTCATATATTTTCCATTTTTGCTTAAAAATTTTTATTTCCTTCTATAATTCTATTCACTGTATTCAAAATTCTTTAAAGCATACTTTAAAATCATCTGAAGTAAAATAATAATCATAAAAATAATCAGGTACCACATTTGTATCATGATTTCATTCTATGCCTAGAGCTATAACACATACATTGTAACACCCCATCCATCACTTAGGATATAACAGAAGGTCCGGTCAAGGCCCCATCCATATTCTACGGACAGTTAGTGGAGTTATGTATTCAAACCATAAGCAAATTTCACTCATCATAACTCAGAGTGCATTATAGCGGAAGTATATTAAGTTTGTACAAAGAATCCTACCATGAGAATATCAACTAAAACAAAACAGGAATGATAACATAATACACAAATGTTACAGCTTTTTTGCCTAACAAAGTTTCCTCAAATAATATTATTTTACACCGCTATTTCCCGCTCAACTTAGCTGCACATGCACAAAGTCATTCTACCCAAGAGGTGGCAAACAAGGAAACGATCATCATTAGTTGACCAAATTATAATGACCCCACCCATCACTCAAGGTGGCAGAGAACCTTCCCTGCAGACATTTAGTATATATAAAGAAATATAACCAGAACGTGCAGTTTAAGCACCATTAATCACAAACATTGGCACGACCATCCATATGCCTCGTGCACTCAGGGAACATTAACGGTGTGCTGAGACTCAAGCCCCACCACCGCCTTCAAGATGGTACCTTTGAGCATTTCTAGTCTTTTCAGCCCGTAGATTGAGACTCAATCCTTAGTATGCTATGACAAAGTCAAGGTTCTCTCTGCATTGGATCCATACCATTGATTCACTCCAAGTTAATCACCATAGGATTGGTATAGGTTTGCCACATCACGTTGCTCAAACTGTCATACTCGCAAGCAACGACACGGGTAAGCCTCCCCTTGCCCAATCACACATTGCATAAACACGTTATGTCCAAGGATAGATCTCACAATCACCATAACAGAGCAATTAAAGATCATGTCTCAACCTTCAGTCCCCCAAGTATCCATTAGACAAGCCTCATAAATAGTGCTCACTGGGAGCTACCATTGGCGATAGCACTACCGCTGCGTAGTAGGGGACAAACTATCATTTCTTCCCCTAAAGGGAAATTTTCCTTGAGAGCTACTGCAATAATCTCATTGCAGCCATCTACACACCCCATGACTCTGAAATCTATAATATGACTTGATGGAGAGGACAACCCCCACCATGTTTATGATGATGCTAACATGCTTATGGATGATCCCTCGCCTTTTCCATTCAAGGACTTGCGATGTCGTGAAGACATTGTTGATCGATGCTACAACCTCTGCCCTCGGCGTAAGATGTCCACTTAATATTTATCTTCCCTTTATTTTGTTTGTCATTGTTTATTTGTTTTAGATCTAGACTGTATTTTGCCAGATTCATGTTTTTAATTTTTGCCTGTGTTTAGCCATATATTATTTTAAATTGGGCTGCATGTAGCCTTTAATTTTGTTATCCTTATATTATTCCATGTGTATTAGGATTTATGAATTATTTATGAGAAATTGTCAACCTAAATTCTATTGAGAATTTCCCTCCTCCTCTTCTCCTTGACCGCAAACTTCACCCTCCCCCCTCTTTGTGAATTTCAGCCATCCTCCTCATCATTCCTCTCTTCTCCACCTTAACCATTTCCGTCCTCTCCAACATTTTGCAACAAAATGATGGTGCCTTCCCCTAGAAGGATTTTGGCCATCAAGTACCCCCCTCTCCTAGGGTTCGGCCAACCTTCAAAGTCCCTCCTTGGTGATTTCGGCCTTGGGCAATGACTCTGATGACGACGAAACTTCTCCGGTGTGAAGAAAGGAAGGGGAACGAGTTTCTCTCTATTCGGCTTAACTCCGGCGGAATCAAAGATGAGCAACAACTTTTTTCATTGGAATCATCTATTCCGATTTGGTAACAAAATTTCTACTGTTATGATATTCAATCTCTATATTATTCTTTTGGTGGTTTTCTTTGGCGTTATTTGCGAAATATTGATTTCTTAGTGGTTTTAGATCTAATCGATTTTGTTGTTTCTTTTGACCAATTTAAATTTGTGAGCCCTGGAGTACCTCATTTTAATTTTGTTGTGAGAGATCTACGAGTTTCAGAACCTTTTATTTTTGGTGGATCTCATTTGGTACAACACACGCTCGACTGGATCGGATAGATCCCTTTCGCATGAGATGATATTAGTTTATAGCTTTTATTTGATGTCCAAGGGTGTCGCGAACCCGTATATTAGCATCAGAATAATACAATTGCAAAATTGGGTGTGCTGCGTTTTAGTTTGTGTGAGCGTAGAATTGGAACTAGAGAGAACTTATCAATGTCGTGTGTCCGTTGCGGTTCGTCGGGAGACTAAGCTTGCATCAATTTTGTATCAGAGGGAGGTTTGTGCCAATTTCCTAATTTTCACCCTCCTATTGTTCTTAGGACGTCGACACACACTTGTCTTGCACGTTTTGTTGTAAAAATAATAATTTTTTTCTGGTCTGCAAATAGCGGTCAAAAATTCTCAAATTTTTTTCAAAATCCAAAAAATAATTTCTGGAAATTCTTAATTTTCTTAGTAAGAAATTAAAAAATATATTTTTTTTTTAAGTATTATTAGAAAAAATATATCTTTGATTAAATTTCTACTAGTCAGGGTCAAGCTTTTTATCACTACATGCGTACTAGACTTGGCATGAAGTATACCCCTTCTTCCTCCAATATGGAGGACGATCGGGATACGGGTCACGGTCTTGCTATGATTGATGTCCTCCGCCCGGAGTTCACTTATCAGCTAACAGACATCAAGGAGATGATCCATGACTTTCGATTAAACCTAGCGGCTCCTCCTAATCCGGCGGCCCGACAGCGTAACGAAGGACAAAACAATAATCATAACGATTAAGTCTCGCATACACCTAATAATAATAACCAAGCAGTGTACGAGTTTGATATCACTAGGGCTATCCTGATCAAAACCCCATTATACGACGGATTATGTGAACCCAAAGTGTTCTTAGAATAGGTCATGGAGATAGAGTGTTATTTCGAGTGGCAAAACCTGACCGATGAGAATAAAGTGTGAGCTGCTAGGATGAAACTATTAGGCAGGGCTAACACTTTTTGGCTGAAAGAGGAACGCCATCTAGGTGGGGTGAATGGTTTACCTCCTATTGGTTGGGCTGGCAGAAAGGCCATGCTGACTGATCAGTATGTTCCTGCGTAACATCAAACACAAATGTTTGATGAATTAGTGACCCTAAGGAAAGGGAATAGGTCATTCGCTGATTATATGAGCCTCCTTAAGGACATGATGGTCAGGTGCGATGTTAGGGAGATACCCGAGATCACCCTCTCTAGGTTTCGTAAGGGGATCAACCCCGACATTTAGGTTAAGCTCCTATTATATGGTCACACCAACTTGTGTGCTACTTTTAACGCCGCTTTGGTTATTGAGAAGCACTATGCTTTAAGGTCCAAATCTCACTCCATTCACAAGGGAAAGTCCGTCTTAGGACCACCCCCTATCCACCTATAAGGATAAGGCAAGTTCCAGTCAACTCACATGAACTCTATTGTTATCACCGCTAGGAATCTGAGAAGAAAGACTAGTCAGAGAGTGCCCGTTGGAAGAATTAGTAAGATGAATGCTACTGGTTTTTCTTGTTGTATTCAGGTCCATTACGCTAGTGAATGTCCCACCATGCCAAAATCCCTAGCACTTTTAGATGCCTTGTCTGAATCCGTCGAGGTCGTGTATGAGGTCGGTTATGAATCTGACATGGAAGTAGTGCCTAGCGACATAAAGGATGATAATAACATGATGGTGATGAGGTGTATTTTTGCTACTCCATGAAATTTAGATGATTGGAATAGGATGAATATTTTCTCGTTAAATTTTAAGCGCGGAGAGAAGTGGTGAAAGTTTATTATCGATAGCGGAAGCTGTATGAATGTGATTTCTGAGAATGCTGTGTCCCACATGTTGTTAACTAATTAACCACACACTCACCCTTATAAGATTACTTTGGTTAACAAAACATCCCTTCCTGTATGGAAGCGTTTATTGGTTCCCCTTACCATCAAAGCTTATGCAGAGAAAATTTTGTGCGACGTCATCCCCATGGATGCGTTTCATGTTCTATTAGGATGTATGTGGCTTTACAACCATGATGTTACCCACCTAGTTCGTGCTAACACTTACAAATTCAAATTTAATGGCAAGGTCATTATTTTGAATCCCACCCCGCCAAAGGATCCTACCATCCCTTCTAATGAAACGATTATTTCAGTAGAGAAGAAAATGCTAATTCTTATATGTAAGAAGGAGTTTGTGCGTGATACATTTCTGCACAGTGTCATGTATGCGTTAGTGTGCTGGCAGGTAAAGGAAGATGCATCATATTTCGATAATTTACCGCCGGCATTGAGGAATCTCTTAGAAGAATTTAAGGATGTGTATCTGGACGAGCTACTGTACATCTTACCCACCATCTGGGACATCCAACATGTGAAAGATTTAATTTCGAGTACCTCGTTACCCAATAATCCTCACTACAGGTTAAACCCTTCCGCACACCTAGAGTTGCAGACCCAAATTTCGGATTTGTTAAGTAAGTTATTCATTCGCCATAACAAGAGTCTGTTTGCCATACCCACTTTAGTAGCCCCTAAGAAAGATGGCTCTTGGAGGATGTGTGTTGATTGTCGGGCTATTAATAAAATCATGATAAAATATAAGTTACCCATACCTCTCTTGGATGACAAGTTGGATATGTTAGCCGGGGCAACAATCTTTTCTAAGTTTGATCTTAGGAGTGGCTACCACCAAATAAGAATTAGGGAGGGAGAAGAATGGAAGACGGCTTTTAATAGAAAGACGGGCTTTATAAATGGTTAGTGATTCCCTTTGGGCTTTCCAATGCCCCGAGTATATTCTCTAGGATTCTGACCCATGTCTTCCAAACATTCATGGGAAAATTTATAGTGGTGTATTTTGTTGATATCCTCGTTTTTAGTACTTCACTGATCGATCATGAGTCACATTTGAAGATTATCCTTAACACACTGAGGACGAAAAAATTATTTGTTAAAATAAAAAAGTGCCCCTTTTATGTGGAGTCCGTAGAGTTCCTTGGTTATATTGTGAGTTTGGAAGACATACATGTGGATCCTAAGAAGGTCCAAGCCATTAAGGATTGGCTAAAACCCACCAATATCCTGGATGTTAGGTGTTTTTATGGACTAGCTACCTTTTATCGTCGCTTCTTTAGAGATTTTATTAGTATAATGGCCCTGATAACGGAATGTATAAAAAAGGGTGATTTTATTTTGACCAAATCGCCTGCTTAAGCATTCCAAACCATTTAATCACCGATGTCGGAAGCTCCACTTTTGAGGTTGCTAGATTTTCATAAGGTTTTTGAGATATTTTGTGATGCATCTAGGGTCGGCATATGCGGTGTTTTAAGTCAGGAAGGTTATCCGGTTGGATATTTTAGTGAGAAACTCGGGGGGGGGGGGGGGGGGGGGGGGGGGGTCCGAAATTGAACTATTCTAATTATGATAGGGAGTTTAATGCTGTTATTCAATGCCTCTAACATTGGCGACACTATCATCTCCCCAAAGATTTTTTTTATCCAATCTGATCATGACGCTTTGAGGTTTTTCAAATATCAAAGGAAGGTTAGCCCCTGTCATGCCATGTGGGTCTCCTATCTGCAAGAATATACATTTATAATAATACATCTTAAGGGGACTCTAAATCGTGTGGCCGACACTCTCAGTCGTGTGTCGTTATTATTGTCTATGCCATAAGTGATGGTCATTGGGTTCGATAGGATTAAGTATGAGTATGTCCATTGTCCAGATTTCAAGGAAATCTATTATTCCGCTCAAAACGACTCTCCGACAATCATATTAGCCTATTATGTTCGAGGCGATTACCTTTTTAAGCATGCGAAGCTATGTATCCCTTATTCTTCTTTACGTCATTTCATCATTTGGGAATTGCATAGTGGTGGGTTAGGTGGTCATTTTAGTCATGACAAGACAGCTACATTAGTGGAGGATAAGTTTCATTGGCCCGGTCTCAATTTAATGGTTAATAAAATTGTGAAGAGTTGTCGTGTGTGCCAATTAGCTAAGGGCAATAAGACGAATGTGGGTCTTTACACTCCCCTTCCGACTCCCTCCATTCCTTGGGTGGGCGTTAGTATAGATTTCATTTTGGGTCTCCCCATCACTTTTAGACGTCATGATTCCATCTTCGTTGTAGTAGATCGGTTCTCCAAGATGGCTTATTTTATATCTTGTAATAAGACCGACGATGCGTCACATATTGGGAAATTATATTTTAAGGAAGTCTTTGCACATCGGGGCATTCCGAAGATGATAGTAACTTATTGGAACATGAAGTATACTAGTTATTTTTGGAAGACCCTTTAGAAGCTTATGGGTACCAAACTTTTGTTTTCTTTGGCCTACCACCCGCAAACGGATGGGAAAACGGAAGTAGTAAACAAGAGTTTGGGTAGTTTACTTCGTTGTCTGGTAGGTGACCATAAGGGTATTTGGGATTTGATTATTCCTCACGCTCAACTTGCATATAATAATTCTAAAAATAGATCAACGGGCTTATCCCCCAATTAAATTGTACATAGCTATAAAGCACCGTGCCATATGATTTAGTTCTGTTACCTCCATCATATAAATCAAGTAATTTTGCACAAGAATTCGATCTTCATGTTCACAATTTACATAAGCACATTCATGAAACATTAGTGGGCTAGTATGCGTCTTATCAATCTCATGCTAACGTATATAGGAGAGCGTCTCCCTTTAATGTTGTTTATTTGGACTTTGTGCTTCTCATCCCTGAACGGTTGCCTTCGAGCTCCATAAAAGAGTTGGCAAATTGGCAAGCCGATCCTTTTCAAATTTTAAAGAGGTTATGAGAAAATGCATATCTTTTGGAGATACCCACTGATTGGGGTATATCTCCTATTTTTAATGTTTCGGATTTAACGCCTTATGTTTCTCCACCACTTGAATTATTTGCCTCTCCATTTATTCCGTCCAATATGTCTTCTAATGGGTTGAGGGGTGAGCTGGGTCCTGGATCCCTCTCTCATATGGTTTCCACTAGTGGTACGTTAAATGTTGATGTAGAAACTTTTTATCCTTCTTTTACTAATGCTTTCCAAGGTTCCCCAAGACCTCATTTTTTCCTGACAGGATACTCAAGGATGAAGTGCTCGCATCTCCATGTGGTGACATTCGTCGCTAGTTGATCCGGTGGCATGATCTTTCGGCTTCTGATGACTCTTGGCTCCTTGAATCATAGGTAGATCATTTGCATGATGTTCTTCTGCGCCAGTACACTCAAACAAACTCATCGGTGATGAGTACTTTCAAGCGGGGGAGGAATGATGGAGATGACGACCCCCGCCATGTTGATGATGATGTAGGCATTCTTACAGATGATCCCTCGCCTTCTCCAATCAAGGACTTGCGATGCCGCGAAGACATTGTTGATCGAATCTATAACCTCCGCCCTCGGCGCAAGACATCCACTTGTTATTTATCTTGCCTTTATTTTATTTGTCATTATTTATTTATTTTAGATATGGAATGTATTATGCCAGATTCATGTTTTTAATTTTGGCCAACGTTTAGACATTTATAAATTTAAATTGGGCTGCATGTAGCCTTGAATTTTGTTAGCCTTATATAAGGTCATGTGTTGTAATATTTATGCATTCTTGATGAGGAATTGAAAACCTAAATTCTATTGAGAATTTCCCTCCTCCTCTTCTCCTTGGCCGTAACTTTACCCTCCCCCTATTAGCGAATTTCAGGCATCCTCCTCCTCCTCCTTCCTCTCTTCTCCACCTTAACCCTTCCTCTCCTCTCCAATGTTGTGCAACAAAATGACAGTGCCTTCCCCTAGAAGTATTTCGACCATCAAGGTTCTCCCTGTCCTAGGGTTCGTCCAACCTTCAAAGTCCCTCCTTGGTGATTTCGTCTAAGGGTAACAACTCCGATGATGATGAACCTTCTCCGGCGTGAAGCAAGGAAGGCGAACGTGTAACACCCCAAAAAGACCCCAAAGGACTCAAAATGATTTTTGAGGTACAGGAAATTTTACATGGCCTGGGACACGGGCGTGTCCCAGGGCGTGTCGGGGGTACACGGCTGGGGACACGGGCGTGTCCCAGGGCGTGTTCAGGTTAGTCGACGATTGAGAGTCGACGATCGTCGAGCCTGGGACACGGCCTTCGACACGGGCGTGTCCCAGGGTGTGTTCGAATTAAATTTTGAAATTGGCCTGTTCGAGTCAGAATAGTACACGGCCTTGAACACGGCCGTGAACACGGGCGTGTCAGGTGGGACACGGGCGTGTCCGATGCCGTGTTCCAACCCGTGTACTGGGTGCAGCTCGAGGAAGCCGGTTTGACACGGGCGTGTCTCAGGATGACACGGGCGTGGCAGGTTTGACACGGGCGTGTCGATGCCCGTGTTATTCAGTCAGTTCAAACTGCGTGTGCCGCTTAAGGGTACACGGCCTATGACATGGGCGTGTCACAGGCCGTGTCAGCCAAAAATTGGGTTTTTTGGGCAGATCGTGGCCGTTCAGATTCTCTCTTTTGATCCAAGGGCTCAGGTGATTCCTGGCTGGATTAAATTCGTCAAGGAAGAAGTCATTCTTCATTTGTGCTTAAGGAAGAGAGAAAGGAGGAAGAAGAAGGAGGAGGAGAGCAAGCCACCGGCGGAGTCCCCGTGGTCCGATTCGTGATCCGAAGCCGGCGTTGTGAAGGCAAGGCTGCTGCGGTTCTTTCTCACCGGCTAGTTTTCGATGGCTCCGAAGAGATCGACAAGGGTAACAATCTCCCTCCTTGGACATGTGAAGTCCTTCTTTTCTGCATTGCATAGGGGAAACCCTTCCCCGCGAGTGTGCGGTGGGTTGTGGTGTCCCTTGGGGTAGATATGTGAAGTCCCCCTTGTTAGAGGCCGGAATTGGAGTACGGCTCTAGGCATGCTGTGTGAAGCCGATCTGGATATGGTCTGGATTGGTGATGCTTGTTTGCATATCGGAGAAGGCTCCGTGATTATGGCTTGTGATGCCTTGTGCCTACCTGTTGCTTGGTGCGGCAGGAAGTACTGGATGATGTCCAGGAAATGAAGAGGGTTGGATGCAACTCTTGTGGCCGTGTGTTGCCACTTTGTGAGTGGTTGAGCCGTTGGGCTGCAACTCGATGAAAAGGCAGATTGCCGAACAGGAAAGGTGAAACCGACCCGCGCCTATAAATAGCCATGGATACTTCCGTATTCGAGGTGGCACGGTGACTTGAGCAACGGGGGGTGGCTGATCCGTACCTGCGTTAGGTCCATCCGACTTGGAAGCCTGGTTATAGGTTTTGTTGGAGCGCCTAATTAGAGTCTTAGGCCCGCGCGCCGGAAAAGACTAGAATGCTCAAATACCGTGTAGACGGTGGTGTTGACCCTGGTATTCCGGTACACCAAGAATGTGCCCTGAGTGCACGGACTGTCGGGCCGTGTGGCCGATAGTTGTGATGGCTTGAATGTGCCTGCGCGCACATAGTGCTATTTGATGATGCCATGCTTTGCAGGGAAAGAATGCTCATGCCCCGAGAAAGGGGTAGGATTGTTATAATTGGGTCAGCTGAATGCTCACCGTTGCATTGTTTGCCACCGGTTGGGTGGATTGTTCCCATGCAGGTGCTGGAGAGCCAAGTGGTAAGTGATGGGCTTAAGCCCTACTGCTGTTGTTGCTGCTGCTGCGGCTTGCCCTTGAAGGCTAAGCGAATGTTTTGGTTGTTCTCTTTTACTCATGTATGGCCGGCCTGCGCGCCGAGGTTTGTAAATCATGTTGTATGTAAAGAGGAACTGTAAGGCCTTAAGGCCAAACCTTTGTTGTACATTCCATGGATTTATATAAAGGTGGTTTTATATATTGGACATTCCTGTTTAGAGTTCAAAGTTGTAACTTAAAGCTTCCGCTAGAATGCTCTGAGTTAGGATTCGTATGGTTTGGTATTATCCTGTGACCTCACCGTCTGTTTGTGGCATATAGTGTGGGGCCCCGGCCGGACCTGCTACTATACGTCATTTAACGGATGGGGTCGTTACATTTTGGTATCAGAGGGAGGATGTGGCCACCAACAACCGTTGGAACTCATTTTGGTATCAGGGTGGAGGAAACTCTTAAGGTCACCTTGGCCACCTTCATGCTTGAAGGAGAGGCGTGGTTGTGGTGGGACGAGGTTGAGGTACACCATTTGGCGGGCAGGCAATTAACGCAAGTGTCGATTGAGGAGTTCTCTCGATTATTTCTGGCGAAACATGTCACAGCGGCGCAACGCATTGCGATGGAAAATGAGTTCCAACGGTTAAAGCAAGGGGAAGGTAGCGTGGATATCTACTTGCATGAGTTTATCAGGTTGGGACGATATGCGGGAACAATCTTCGCGGATGACCAAAGGAAAACGAATCGGTTCTATGAAGGATTGCGGGATGAGTTGCGATTCCTGCTTTCGAGTTCAGTGAGCCAAGGGTTTCAGGCGTTGGTTGATACTGCGTGCGCGTTGGAGAAGGACATGTGGCGCGTGCAAGGGAACAAGGGCTTGGTTGCGTCAAAGCCAGAGTTTCAAGCACCTCGCCCGAGCAAGTCATTTTACCAGAAGAAAGGGGGCAAGAGGTCCAAGCCATCTGGGCAAGTGACTACGACCGTTGTGTCGGGAGCGACGTCAAGGCCGGATTCTCGTACATGCTATAACTGTGGCCGGGTGGGGCATATAGCTCGTGACTGTCGGGTTGTGCATCCCAAAGGGGAAAAGAAGACGGGTGTGTCGTATGCTGAGAAGGGTAAAGCGGTGGTTGATTCCTCTGCATCCCAGGCGCAGCCCCGAATCTATCAACTTGGCCAACAGGAAGCGATTAAGCAAAGTGACGTCGTCACAGGTACGAGTTGAATTAGTTTACTTGCTGGTGCTTTTGTTTTTGGTTATGTATAGCTTGTGCATGATGTGTGTGCTGCAGGCTTTGTCCTGATTCGGAATAATTTGGCGAGAGCCCTGTTTGATTCGGGTGCTTCGCATTCTTTTCTGTCTGAGGATTTCGTATCTCGAATTGGGGTACCAAGTCATGTGACGGTGGATAGTACAAGGGTGCTGTTGCCGAATGGCTGTTTGATGCTTGCGGATAGGGCTTGCGATGTGGATGTGCAAATAGGAAGTCGGGACTTCGGTTTGAGTGCAGCTGTGCTACCGTTATCGGAGTTTGATGTGATCTTTGGTATGGACTGGCTCTCGGAGCAGCGTGCCTTTATTGATTGCAACTCCAAGGAGATTACACTCGGCCAGAATACCGGGCTTGTGACGAAGTTCGCTGGTATGCGAGGAGTTGGCGGGACTCTGTTGTCTGCACTCCAAGTCGTCAATGCTGTTCGGAAGGGCGCGGAGTTATTCTTCACGCTAATTCAGGCTGTTGAGCCAAAGGCCAGTGTCGGTGAAGTGCCAGTTGTGTCAGAGTTTGCCGACGTGTTTCCTAAAGATCTTCCTGGGTTACCACCCCAGCGGGAGATTGACTTCTCTATTGAGTTGGTGCCAGGTGCGAAACCTGTGGCCCGCTCTCCATATCGTGTCGCGCCAAAAGAGATGGCTGAGTTGAAAGTCCAATTGCAAGAATTGTTGGAGCAGGGTTATATACGCCCAAGTATGTCACCTTGGAGCACGCCTGTTCTCTTTGTGAAAAAGAAAGACGGTAGCTTACGGTTGTGTATTGACTACCGCGAGTTGAATAAGCTAATGGAGAAAAACAAATATCCGATTCCGCGGATTGATGACCTCTTTGATCAGCTGGCGGGATCAACGGTCTATTCCAAATTGGATTTGAAATCAGGATATTATCAGCTAAGGATTCGGGAAGGTGACATTCCCAAGACGGCGTTTGGAACACGCTACGGTCATTATGAGTTCACGGTAATGCCGTTTGGCCTATGTAATGCGCCTTCGGTATTTATGGACCTAATACATCGAACATTCCGAGAGTACTTGGATTTGTTTGTGATTGTGTTTATCGATGACATCTTAGTATACTCTCAGTCGGAAGAGGATCACGCAAACCATTTGCGGTTGGTTTTGCATACCCTGCGGAGGAATAAGCTTTATGCCAAGTTCTCAAAGTGTGAGTTCTGGCTCTCTTCAGTAGCCTTTTTAGGCCATGTGGTAAGCGGAAAGGGTATCGCGGTGGATCCGTTGAAGATAAGTACCATCCGAGATTGGCCAGTGATGTCTTCAGTGGCCGAGGTCAGGAGCTTCCTTGGACTTGCGGGCTACTATAGACGGTTTGTGGAAAACTTCTCACGGATTGCTTTACCTCTGACCACGCTGAAGAGAAAAGATCAAAAGTTCATTTGGACGCCGGAGTGCGCGCGAGCTTTTGAAGACTTGAAGAGTCGTTTGACCACGGCGCCTGTATTGACATCGCCATGTGGTACCGATGGGTATGAGATCTATAGTGATGCTTCCGGGAGCGTCTTAGGCTGCGTTCTTCTGCAGTTTGGTAAAGTGATTGCTTATGGCTCGCGTCAGTTGAAAGTGCATGAGCGGAATTACCCCGTCCATGATTTGGAGTTGGCGGCGGTAATCTTTGCGCTCAAGTTGTGGCGGCACTATCTATATGGCGTTAAAGTGGATATCTATACGGATCACAAGAGCCTAAAGTATTTGTTGGATTAGAAGGATCTGAATATGCGACAACGAAGATGGATGGAGTTCCTCGGGGACTACACCTTCGAGATTCACTATACTCTCGGGAAGGGAAATGTGGTCGCTGATGCTTTGAGTCGAAAGACTCCGGTACGGGCAAGCTGGTTGCAGAGGCATGATCAGCGTTTGATCCAGGAATTGGAAGCATTGGAGATATCTTGCGTTGACAAGGGTTCGTCAACCGATGCATGCTTGAACTGGACGGAGGTGCAGTATGACCTTAGGGACAGAGTTCAGCGAGCAACGGAGCTTGATGAAAGTCTCCAGCGCTATGCAAACGATGGGCCGGAGGACCAATTCTCTTGGGATAACGGTTTATTATGAAGAAATGGTCGAGTGTGCGTCCCAAGTGTGGGTAAATTGAGGGAAGAGTTGATGTACGAAGCTCACTTTGTAAAGTACTCAGTTCACCCAGGGAGCACAAAGATGTATAGAGATATGAAAAAGCTGTTCTGGTGGCCCGGACTAAAGAAAGATGTCGCACGTTATGTGGCTGAATGCAATACCTGTGCGTTAGTGAAAGCAGAATGCCAGAAGCCTGGCGGTTTCCTGAAGTCGTTACCTATTCCGGAGTGGAAGTTCGATGATATTTCGATGGATTTTGTGCACGGGTTGCCGAGATCTCAACGCGGTCATGATTCAATCTGGGTGATTGTGGACCGGTTGACAAAAGTGGCGCACTTCCTTCCAAACAGAAGAGACGATTCAGTGGAAACCTTGGCCAAGCTGTATGTGGAGCAGGTTGTTCGACTGCACGGTGTTCCTCGGAGCATCGTTAGTGACCGTGATGGGCGGTTCACATCGAATGATTGGCGGCTCGTTCATCAAATGTTGGGTACAAAGTTAGCGTTTAGTACGGCCTTTCATCCCCAAACGGATGGCCAGACTGAACGAACCAACAGGACGATGGAGGATATGCTCCGCATGTGCGCACTAGACTTTGGTAAGAGATGGGAAGAGTATATATTTCTTGTCGAATTTGCCTATAATAATAGCTACCAAGCGAGTATTGGTATGGCACCATTTGAGGCGTTGTATGGTCGTAAATGCCGTACACCATTAGCTTGGGCAGAAGCAGGCGAATCTAAGCTGAATGGGAAAAAGGAAGTCGAAGAAGCTACCTCGCTCATACGCTCTATTCGGGAGAGGCTATTGATAGCCCAAGATCGTCAAGCAAAGTACTACAATGCCAAACATCGGAACGTGGAGTTCGCGGTGGGTGATTGGGTATATTTGAAGATCAAACCCTTCAAAGCCGTGTCCAGGATTCGGCGCTTGAAAAAGCTAAGTCCGAGGTATCTTGGTCCGTTTGAGGTGGTGGAGCGAGTTGGGGAAGCTGCTTATCGACTAGCACTTTCAGCAGACTTGGGTGGATTACATGATGTATTTCACATCTCCGTCCTTCGTAAGGCGGTGAAGGATCCAGCTCAAGTGGTGGAAAATGATCGGGTACCGGTCGAGTATGGGCTAACGACGAGGGTTAGACCCATTCGGATCGAGGATCGAGCCGAGAAACAGTTGCGGAACAAAGTGATCGGGATGGTCAAGGTCCGATGGGACAAATGTGGCCGTGAAGAGCTAACATGGGAGCGAGAGCAGACCATGCGAGCTGAGTTTCCCGAGTTATTTGTATAAACTATAGACCGTGTACTTTTTGTTATAACATCGTTATAGCATTGCTGGTTCTTGTTTCCTTACCGTGCAAATTTCGGGTCGAAATTTTGTTAAGGGGGGGAGGGTTGTAACACCCCAAAAAGACCCCAAAGGACTCAAAATGATTTTTGAGGTACAGGAAATTTTACACGGCTTGGGACACGGGCGTGTCCCAGGACGTGTCGGGGGTACACGGCCTGGGACACGGGCGTGTCCCAGGGCGTGTTCAGGTTAGTCGACGATTGAGAGTCGACGATCGTCGAGCCTGGGACACGGCCTTCGACACGGGCGTGTCCCAGGGCGTGTTCGAATTAAATTTCGAAATTGGCCTGTTCGAGTCAGAATAGTACACGGCCTTGAACACGGTCGTGAACACGGACGTGTCAGGTGGGACACGGGCGTGTCCGATGTCGTGTTCCGACCCGTGTACTGGGTGCAGCTCGAGGAAGCCGGTTTGACACGGGCGTGTCTCAGGATGACACGGCGTGGCAGGTTCGACACGGGCGTGTCGATGCCCGTGTTATTCAGTCGGTTCAAACTGCGTGTGCCGCTTAAGGGTACACGGCCTGTGACACGGGCGTGTCACAGGCCGTGTCAGCCAAAAATTGGGTTTTTTGGGCAGATCGTGGCCGTTCAGATTCTCTCTTTTGATCCAAGGGCTCAGGTGATTCCTGGCTGGATTAAATTCATCAAGGAAGAAGTCATTCTTCATTTGTGCTTAAGGAAGAGAGAAAGGAGGAAGAAGAAGGAGGAGGAGAGCAAGCCACCGGCGGAGTCCCCGTGGTCCGATTCGTGATCCGAAGCCGGCGTTGTGAAGGCAAGGCTGCTGTGGTTCTTTCTCACCGGCTAGTTTTCGATGGCTCCGAAGAGATCGACAAGGGTAACGATCTCCCTCCTTGGACATGTGAAGTCCTTCTTTTCTGCCTTGCATAGGGGAAACCCTTCCCCGCGAGTGTGCGGTGGGTTGTGGTGTCCCTTGGGGTAGATATGTGAAGTCCCCCTTGTTAGAGGCCGGAATTGGAGTACGGCTCTAGGCATGCTGTGTGAAGCCCATCTGGATATGGTCTGGATTGGTGATGCTTGTTTGCATATCGGAGAAGGCTCCGTGATTATGGCTTGTGATGCCTTGTGCCTACCTGTTGCTTGGTGCGGCAGGAAGTACTGGACGATGTCCAGGAAATGAAGAGGGTTGGATGCAACTCTTGTGGCCGTGTGTTGCCACTTTATGAGTGGTTGAGCCGTTGGGCTGCAACTCGATGAAAAGGCAGATTGCCGAACAGGAAAGGTGAAACCGACCCGCGCCTATAAATAGCCATGGATACTTCCGTATTTGAGGTGGCACGGTGACTTGAGCAACGGGGGGTGGCTGATCCGTACCTGCGTTAGGTCCGTCCGACTTGGAAGCCTGGTTATAGGTTTTGTTGGAGCGCCTAATGAGAGACTTAGGCCCGCGCGCCGGAAAGACTAGAATGCTTAAATACCGTGTAGACGGTGGTGTTGACCCTGGTATTCCGGTACACCAAGAATGTGCCCTGAGTGCACGGACTGTCGGGCCGTGTGGCCGATAGTTGTGATGGCTTGAATGTGCCTGCGCGCACATAGTGCTATTTGATGATGCCATGCTTTGCAGGGAAAGAATGCTCATGCCCCGAGAAAGGGGTAGGATTGTTATAATTGGGTCAGCTGAATGCTGACCGTTGCATTGTTTGCCACCGGTTGGGTGGATTGTTCCCGTGCAGGTGCTGGAGAGCCAAGTGGTAAGTGATGGGCTTAAGCCCTACTGCTGTTGTTGCTGCTGCTGCGGCTAGCCCTTGAAGGCTAAGCGAATGTTTTGGTTGTCCTCTTTTACTCATGTATGGCCGGCCTGCGCGCCGAGGTTTGTAAATCATGTTGTATGTAAAGAGGAACTGTAAGGCCTTATTAATTTTATTGTAACAACCCTGGCGCGTACGTAACAGCGTTACGGCTCCGCTCTCCAGGCATCGCTACCGGGCTGCAGCCCAAGCACCCCAACCCCTCTCCAGCCCACTGGCGGGTTGTTGGTGGCCACAGCCTCCCTTTGATGAGGTAGACTCGACAGTTAAGTTGGGTCGTACGGGGACTTCCCAGGAGGTCACCAACAACCCGCCAGTGGGCTGGAGAGGGGTTGGGGTGCTTGGGCTGCAGCCCGGTAGCGATGCCTGGAGAGCGGAGCCGTAACGCTGTTACGTACGTGCCAGGGTTGTTACAATAAAAGTGCACTTTTATTGTAACAACCCTGGCACGTACGTAACAGCGTTACGGCTCCGCTCTCCAGGCATCGCTACCGGGCTGCAGCCCAAGCACCCCAACCCCTCTCCAGCCCACTAGCGGGTTGTTGGTGGCCACAGCCTCCCTTTGATGAGGTAAACTCGACAGTTAAGTTGGGCCGTACGGGGACTTCCCGGGAGGTCACCCATCCCAGTACTACTCTCGCCCAAGCACGCTTAACTATGGAGTGCTTGGGCGAGAGTAGTACTGGGTTGGGTGACCTCCTGGGAAGTCCCCGTACGGCCCAACTTAACTGTCGAGTTTACCTCATCAAAGGGAGGCTGTGGCCACCAACAACCCGCCAGTGGGCTGGAGAGGGGTTGGGGTGCTTGGGCTGCAGCCCGGTAGCGATGCCTGGAGAAGGGAGCCGTAACGCTGTTACGTACGCGCCAGGGTTGTTACAATAAAAGTGCACTTTTATTGTAACAACCCTGGCGCGTACGTAACAGCGTTACGGCTCCGCTCTCCAGGCATCGCTACCGGGCTGCAGCCCAAGCACCCCAACCCCTCTCCAGCCCACTGGCGGGTTGTTGGTGGCCACAGCCTCCCTTTGATGAGGTAAACTCGACAGTTAAGTTAGGCCGTACGCGGACTTCCCAGGAGGTCACCCAACCCAGTACTACTCTCGCCCAAGCACGCTTAACTAAGGCCAAACCTTTGTTGTACATTCCATGGATTTATATAAAGGTGGTTTTATATATTGGACATTCCTGTTTAGAGTTCAAAGTTGTAACTTAAAGCTTCCGCTAGAATGCTCTGAGTTAGGATTCGTATGGTTTGGTATTATCCTGTGACCTCACCGTCTGTTTGTGGCATATAGTGTGGGGCCCCGGCCGGACCTGCTACTACACGTCATTTAACGGATGGGGTCGTTACAGAACGAGTTTCTCTCTATTCGGCATAACTCCGGAAGAACCGAAGAAGAGCGACCACTTTTTCCATCGTAATCATCTATTTGGATTGGTTACCGAAATTACTACTGTTGTGAGATTATCTCTCCAGATTATTCTTGTAGTGGTTTAATTTGGCGTTATTTGCAAAATTTTGATTTCTTCGTGGTTTTAGATCCAATCGATTTTTTGTTTCTTTTGACCAATTTAAATTCGCGAGGCTTGGTGGACCTCATTTTGTTTTTGTTGGGAGAGATCAATCACTTTCCGAACCGTTTATTTTTGGTAGATCTCTTTTGGTACAACACACGCTCGACCGAATCGAGTAGATCAATTTTGCTTGAGAGGATATTAGCTTATAGCTTCTATTCGATCTCCATGGTTGTTGTGAACACGTATGTTAGCATCGAAAGAATAAAATTACAAAATCGGGTGTGCTGCGTTTTAGTTTGTACGAGTGTAGAATTGGAATACGAGAGAATGAATCAGTGTCGTGTGTCCGTTGCAGTTCGTTGGGAGACGTAGCCTGCATCATTACCACGAAGTCTTCTCCGATATACACAAAATCATCACCAATCCAAACCAACCTATCCCGATGGGAATCACATAACATGCATATTCCGTACTTCGATTCCGGATTCTAAATGCAAAGATAATGGAGATATAACCAATCGAAATTTCGGGAGACCCGCTTCCACGTGCTCGTGGTGTAACACCCCGAAACTCAAAAGAGGGACGGGTGATGTTTTAAGCCCAGTTTGGATTTTGGAGTAGGTGTCACGGGCATGTCACGGGCGTGACACAGGCGTGTTCGGCCACGGGTCGTGCGGTCGACGCTTTGGCGGTCGACGCTAGTCGAGTTGTAGAACACGGACTAAGACACGGGCGTGTCCCAGGCCGTGTCACTCCAGGGAATCTGCAAGTGTGGTACACGGGCCGTGACACGGGCACAAACACGGGCGTGTCAAATTTGACACGAGCATGTCTGATGCCGTGTCACAAGGCCGTGTACCTCTCTGTCTGCGAAGTGTTGGTCGATTGCACACAGGGGGCGTGACACGGGTCCCGACACGGGCGTGTCGCAGGTGACACGGGCGTGTCGGAGGCCGTGTCAAAGGCCGTGTGCTGGTTTTTCGAATCGATCGAGACGGCAAATGGGTGACACGGCCAAGCACACGGCCGTGTTGCAACCCGTGTTCGGCCCAGATTTTATGATTTCAGATCTAATATTGGCCGTTCGTTTCCTTGACTTTGGATCCGACGGTGGGGGGCTGCTCCTGGGTGGTTTTATCCAGGATTTAGGGTTGGGAATCCTCATTACCCTTAGCCATTCTCTCTCTAAGAGTTTAGAGAGAAGGGAGAGCAAGGAGGAAGGAGGAGTCCAAGATCCGGCCGCCGGAGGAGCTTCCGAGCTCCGAATCGCGATCCGAGTCCAGATCCGCGGAGGTGACGTCGTTGCGGTGCTTTCCAACTGCATAGTTTTCGATGGCGCCGCGGAAGAATGCAAGGATAACGATTTCTCATCCTTGGGCATGTGAAGCCCTTTTTCCCTTTGCATAGGAAGCCCTCTCTCGCGAGTGAGCGAAGAGTTGGAGCGTTCCTTGGGGTAGATATGTAAAGTCCCTCTTGTGTAGAGTCCGTATGCGAAAACGGACATAGGCATTGTGTGTGAAGCCTATTCGGACAAGTAGAGCCGGATCGGTGATGTTGCATTGCATATGTACCGGGGAAGACTCCGGGTGTTTGGGCGTTTTTCGGGTTTTCTACATGGTAGATTGCATCAGGGAGCCTTGGAGATTAACTCCAAGGTGCACCCGGAAAACTGGGCAAAAGCGAGTTTTGCCAACACGATGGCCGGGGAGCCAACGTGAACATAACCGGGTTATGTGATTATTGTGGAGGAAACGGGACTCGGTGAGTCTTGACCTGCACATATGGCTTAAATTTCCGTTGCGGTGTGAGCACGGGTCAGGCGGAACCGTACCCGGTCTATGTCGTTCGGTAGGACCGTTGGCATGGATGAGGGTCTTCGGCGGTCTATGGCTTAAATTGCCGTGACCAAGGCCAGGAAGGAAAAATGCTCATATGGTTGGCTGCCCAAGAGGCGGTGGTGGAACGGGAACGTCTATGGATTGAATTGACGTGACGTTGGCCGGTTCGCCGTGAATGTGCCCTGTGTGCACGAGGTGTGTGGCCGTGCGAGCCTACGCCTGTGATGATGTGTGTTCACACTAATATATTGCCTACACTAATAAAGTGCAGGGAAAGAGCATCGTCGCCCCGATTTTGGGGGCGGGATCGTTTTAATTTGGTCAGCATAGCTGATCGTTTCTTTTGTTTGCCACCGGGCGGTGGTTTGTGCTTGCAGGTGCTACGGAGCCGAGCGGAAAATAGCGGGCTAAAGCCCATGTTGCGGTGCTGGCCCTCGAAGGCCTAACCCTTTTTATGCTTTCCGTTTATTTCATGTATGGCCGGCCTGCGAGCCGAAGTATGTAAGACATGTTTTGTTAAGCAAACCTTGTAAGGCCATAAGGCCGGTACTTTTGTATTTTTCATTCCTATTGTTATTTCTGTGGTGGAAATTCTTGCTTGGCAGGGTTCTTGTATTTGTGCAACTTAATAAATTGCTTCCGCTAGAATGACTCTGTGTAGGACGTTGGTGATTGGTTGTATGGTTTCAACGCGTAACCAACCGGTCTGTCCGTAGTATATGGCATCGGGCCCCGGCCGGACCTACTGTTATATGCTATGCGACGGATAGGGGTGTTACAAATTGGTATCAGACTACTGGTTTCGGTCAAACTTAAATGAATTCATGGACGAATTCACTTTAAGGGGTGGTGAGCACATGTGTGCGTCATCGTTATAACATGAAAAGAACCCATGAATGTCCACTTAGGAATGAAAATACACATATTTGAGGAACCTGCGTGTTCCTATAATTGCTGTTTGCAGTAATTTTTGGTCGCTTATCGGTGTTTTGCACGATTATAGGTGACCAAATGTGGTGCTGGGCCGTCAGAACGGCCAGGTTCTGAGGCAAGCAGTGCGCCAAGTGAAGCGCCTTCAACACCTCCGTCTGCCGAGACCATTAGATTGGTGGCAGAAGCTGTCTTTGCTATGATTAATGCGCAACCTACAAGACAGGTGCAGCAGCCTGCTCCTGCGGGGGAGCAAGTGCCAATCCAAGCGGCAGAGCCTAGAAGGGTTGAGCAGGTGGCGGTGGAGCCGGAGTTGCCTAGGAGAGCAACTGAAAGACATTTGAAGCATGTGATGGGCTTCCACCCACCGGTGTTCTCGGGAACGGGAACCCCGACCCAGGCTGAAGATTGGCTCTCAAGAGTCAATAGGGTGATGACAGCTACAGAAACGGAAGAGTGGCAGAAGACCACAATAGCGACGTTCCTGTTGGATGGGGACGCAAGGTTATGGTGGGAAGGCCTAGAGCTACACCAGTTGAGGGGAAGGCCATTGGCCGAAGTTCCTATGGCGGACTTTTCGAGATTGTTCATGGCTCGATACCTCCCCTCAGCGCAGAGGATCGCGTTGGAGAATGAGTTCCAAAAGTTGGTGCAAGGAGATAGCACTGTAGACGAGTACCTCCACGAGTTTACTCGGTTGGGGAGATATGCTAGCGCTACCTTTGCTGACGAGGAGCGAAAGACTAACCGCTTCTATGAAGGGTTAAGAGATGAGCTGAGGTTGCTACTGTCAGGGCCTATGGCGCAGGGTTTCCTAACCTTGGTCAACTCGGCCCGGTCCTTGGAGAAGGACATGATAAATGTGCAAGCTAAGAAGGATTCTGACGGGAAGAAATCGGAGTTCAAAGCGCCGACTACGTCAAAGTCGGGCTATCGAAAATTCTTCAAGAAGGCTAGGACGTCAGGTCCAGCTTCTTCTGCGGGTGCCTCGGGGGCAACTACTAATCGAACCCTGGGTGCTTGTTTCACGTGTGGAAAGACGGGGCAATTTGCCCGCGATTGCTGGAGCGGACGCCCAAAGTCCGAGAGAAAGCAAGGAGCTACTTACGAAGAGAAGGGCAAGGCGGTGGAGTCAACCGCGTCCCACTATGCTCCGACTCAGCCTAGAGTCTATAACTTGGGCCAGCAGGAGGCCATCAAACAAGCTGACGTGGTGACAAGTACGAGTTAATTTACAGCAAGTTAACTTTATATACGGTTGTCTATTGGTTGTTAGCCTAATATTGTTTGTATAGGCTTTGTTGTGATTAGTGATAGTCCTGCACGGGCACTGTTCGACACGGGAGCTTCACACTCCTTCTTGTCCGAAAGTTTCATATCGCGCATCAGAGTCCCTTCTTCGATGGCGAAGGACAAGTTGGATATGCTTCTTCCGAATGGGTGCTCGATGAGTGCGGACAGGGTGTGCGCCGTAAAGGTTCACATAGGGAGCCAAGAGTTCGACTTGCTAGCGTCATTGCTGCCGCTAGTAGAGTTCGACGTGATCTTTGGGATGGATTGTCATTCGGAGCAGAAAGCTTGGATTGACTGCGACCGGAAGGAGGTCAAGCTAGGTGTTGGGCGGGGGACAATTTTCGAGGGACTCACGGGGTCGAGCAAGACGATGATGTCTGCTCTTCAGGTGGTAAAGGCAGTTCGCGCTGGTGCAGAGCTGTTCTTCACAATAGTGGGGGCTGTAGAGCCAAAGTCCACGTTGGATAACATCCCGGTTATTTGTGAATACCCCGACGTGTTCCCGGATAGTCTTCTCGGAGCCCCACCACAGCGGGAGATTGATTTCACCATCGAGCTCGTGCCGGGGGCCAAACCGGTGTCACGTGCTCCGTATAGGTTGGCGCCTAAGGAGATGGCAGAGTTGAAAGTTCAGCTAGAGGAGCTGATGGAGCAAGGTTATGTGCGTCCAAGCTCGTCGCCTTGGAGCGCACCGGTCCTCTTCGTTATGAAGAAGGATGGTAGTATGCGGTTGTGTATCGACTACAGAGAGTTGAACAAGCTGACGGAAAAGAACAAGTACCCGATCCCGAGGATTGATGATCTCTTTGATCAGTTAGTCGGATCGTCGGTATATTCTAAGTTGGACTTGAAGTCGGGGTACTATAAGTTGAGGATAAGGGAATGTGATATCCCAAAGACGGCGTTCATCACAAGGTATGGGCATTTCGAGTTCACGATCATCCGTTTGGACTGATGAATGCGCCATCAGTGTTTATGGACTTGATGAACAGGATGTTCCGAGATTTCCTGGATCGCTTTGTGATTGTCTTTATTGACGATATATTGGTGTACTCGTAGTGTGAAGAAGATCACTTCAAGTACTTGCATCTGGTGTTGGAGACTTTGAGGAGGAATGAGCTTTATGCGAAATTCTCCAAGTGCGAGTTCTGGCTACCCTCAGTAGCGTTCCTTGGTCACATTGTTAGTGGGGAAGGTATAGTGGTGGATCCGACGATGATCGTTGCGATGCGGGAGTGGCCTGCGTTGTCTTCTATCGCGGAAGCCCGTAGTTTTCTCTGGCTTGCCGGATATTACAGGCGCTTCGTAGAGAACTTCTCGCGGATAGCGCTACCTCTCACGAAGTTGACAAGGAAAGATCAGAGATTCTTGTGGACGCAGGAGTGCGTGCAAGCGTTTGAGGAGCTGAAGAGACGGTTGACCACGGTGCTAGTGCTTAGCTCGGCGAGTGGGACCGAGGGCTTCGAGGTGTATAGTGAAGCCTCGGGTAGTGGTTTGGGTTGCGTGTTGTTGCAGCATGGGAGCGTGATAGCTTATGGATCGCGTCAGCTGAAAGTGCATGAAAGGAACTATCCGGTCCACGACTTGGAGTTGGCGGCCGTTATATTTGCACTTAAGCTGTGGAGGCACTACCTATACGGCGTAAGGGTCGATATATATACTGATCACAAGAGCCTGAAGTACTTGTTGGATCAGAAGGATCTTAACATGAGGCAGAGGAGGTGGATGGAGTTCTTGGGGTACTACACCTTCAAGATTCATTATGTACCCGGGAAGGGCAATGCGGTTTCTGATGCGTTGAGTCGCAGGGCTCCTGCACAAGCCAACTGGTTGTCGGTGCATGATGAGCGGCTGATACGGGAGTTGGAGGAGCTTGAGATCTGTTGCGTTGAAAAGCAGACGAGCGCCAAAGCAATGTTGTACTGGACAGAGGTCCAGTATGACCTGGCTGATCGGGTTCGGCAGGCATTGGAGTTAGATGACTCCATGAAGGAGCTTATGGAGGCAGCGTTGGATGGGTCAAATTCCCAGTTTTCAGTGGAAGATGGGTTGCTAAGGAAGGATCATCGGTTGTGCGTCCCAAGCGGGAGTAACCTACGGGCGGAGTTGATGTACGAGGCTCATCATACCAAGTACTCGATCCACCCAGGGAGCACAAAGATGTACCGTGACCTCAAGAAGCTGTTTTGGTGGCCGGTGCTTAAGAAAGATGTGGCGTTGTTTGTGGCTAAGTGTCAAACATGCGCCTTGGTGAAGGCGGAGTGCCAAAAGCCGGGAGGATTTCTGAAGTCCATGCCTATACCGGAGTGGAAGTTCGACGACATATCTATGGACTTTGTGCATGGGTTGCCAAGGTCGCAGAAAGGGAACGACGCCATCTGGGTGATCGTAGACCGGCTAACAAAGGTGTCACATTTCATTCCGCATAGGAAGGATGATCCAGTGGAGAAATTGGAAAAGTTGTATGTTGACAATATAGTTAGACTGCATGGTGTGCCTCGCAGCATTGTGAGTGATCGCGATGGGCGTTTCACGTCCAATGATTGGAGGTTGGTGCAGCAGATGCTGGGGACAAAGTTGAAGTTCAGCACAGCCTTCCATCCGCAGACGGATGGGCAGACCGAGAGAGTCAATAGAACGATGGAGGACATGCTCCGCATGTGTGTCCTAGACTTCGGGAAGCATTGGGAGGACCACCTGTATTTGGTGGAGTTTGCGTACAACAATGGCTACCAAGCGAGTATACAAATGGCACCCTTCGAGGCCCTGTATGGTCGGAAGTGTCGCACGCCGTTATCGTGGCTTGAAACGGGTGAGGCAAGGTTGTACAAGAAGCAGGAGGTGGAGAGTGCTACCTCGTTGGTGCGGATCATTCGGGAGCGCTTGTTGATCGCTCAGGATAGGCAGGCGAAGTATTACAATGCCAAGCACCGGAACGTGGAGTTCGCGGTAGGCGATTGGTTATACTTGAAAGTGAAGCCGTTCAAGGGGGTTTCGCGGGTGAGATGCTTGAAGAAGTTGAGCCCAAGATACCTTGGACCTTTTGAGGTTCTGGAGCGAGTCGGCGAAGCTGCCTACCGTTTGAAGCTATCGGTAGAGTTGAGTGGACTACACGATGTGTTCCACATCTCTGTGTTGCGGAAGGCGGTGCAAGAACCTTCGCAGGTGATTGCAGTTGATCAAGTACTGGTGGACGAAGGGTTGACAACTAAGGTCAAGCCCGTTTGTATTGAAGATGCAGAGGTCAAGAGGCTCCGTAACAAGGAAATCTGAATGGTCAAGGTCCGTTGGGACAATTGCGGTCGGGAGGAGCTCTCTTGGGAAAGGGAGCAAACCATGCAGGAGGAGTACCCGGAGTTATTCCGCTCAGGTACCGTTAAAAGTTTTAAGTTCCTGTGGTTTTCCTTTAGTAAATTTCGTGGGTGAAATTCTTTTAAGGGGGAGAGAGTTGTAACACCCCGAAACTCAAAAGAGGGACGGGTGATGTTTTAAGCCCAGTTTGGATTTTGGAGCAGGTGTCACAGGCGTGACACGGGCGTGACACAGGCGTGTTCGTCCACGGGTCGTGCGGTCGACGCTTTGGCGGTCGACGCTAGTCGAGTTGTAGAACACGGCCTAGGACACGGGCGTGTCCCAGGCCGTGTCACTCCAGGGAATCTGCAAGTGTGGTACACGGGCCGTGACACGGGCACAAACACGGGCATGTCAAATTTGACACGGGCATGTCTGATGCCGTGTCACAAGGCCGTGTACCTCTCTGACTGCGAAGTGTTGGTCGATTGCACACGGGGGGCGTAACACGGGTCCTGACACGGGCGTGTCGCAGGTGACACGGGCGTGTCGGTGGCCGTGTCAAAGGCCGTGTGCTGGTTTTTCGAATCGATCGAGACGGCGAACACGGCCAGGCACACGGCCGTGTTACAACCCGTGTTCGAACCAGATTTTATGATTTCAGATCTAATCTTCGTCGTTCGTTTCCTTGACTTTGGATCCGACGGTGGGGGATGCTGCTGGGTTGTTTTATCCGGGATTTAGGGTTGGGAATCCTCATTTCCCTTAGCCATTCTCTCTCTAAGAATTTAGAGAGAAGGGAGAGCAAGGAGGAAGGAGGAGTCCAAGATCCGGCCGCCGGAGGAGCTTCGGAGCTCCGAATCGCGATCCGAGTCCAGATCCGCGGAAGTGACGCCGTTGCGGTGCTTTCCAATCGCATAGTTTTCGATGGCGCCGCGGAAGAACGCAAGGGTAACGATTTCTCATCCTTGGGCATGTGAAGCCCTTTTTCCCTTTGCATAGGAAGCCCTCTCTCGCGAGTGAGCGAAGAGTTGGAGTGTTCCTTGGGGTAGATATGTAAAGTCCCCCTTGTGTAGAGTCCGTATGCGAAAACGGACATAGGCATTGTGTGTGAAGCCTATCCGGACAAGTAGAGCCGGATCGGTGATGTTGCATTGCATATGAACTAGGGAAGACTCCGGGTGTTTGGGCGTTTTTCAGGTTTTCTACGTGGTAGATTGCATCAGGGAGCCTTGGAGATTAACTCCAAGGTGCACCCGGAAAACTGGGCAAAAGCGAGTTTTGCCAACACGATGGCCGGGGAGCCAACGTGAACATAACCGGGTTGTGTGATTATTATGGAGGAAACGGGACTCGGTGAGTCTTGACCTGCGCATATGGCTTAAATTGCTATTGCGGTGTGATCACGGGTCAGGCGGAACCATACCCGGTCTATGTCGTTCGGTAGGACCGTTGGCATGGATGAGGGTCTTCGGCGGTCTATGGCTTAAATTGTCGTGACCAAGGCCTGGAAGGCAAAATGCTCATATGGTTGGCTGCCCAAGAGGCGGTGGTGGAACGGGAACGTCTATGGCTTGAATTGACGTGACGTTGGCCGGTTCGCCGTGAATGTGCCCTGTGTGCACGAGGTGTGTGGCCGTGCGAGCCTACGCCTGTGATGATGTGTGTTCACACTAATATATTGCCTATACTAATAAAGTGCAGGGAAAGAGCATCGCCGCCCCGATTTTGGGGGCGGGATCGTTATAATTTCGTCAGCATAGCTGACCGTTGCTTTTGTTTGCCACCGGGCGGTGGTTTGTTCTTGCAGGTGCTGCGGAGCCGAGCGGAAAATAGCGGGCTAAAGCCCATGTTGCGGTGCTGGCCCTCGAAGGCCTAACCCTTTTTATGCTTTCCATTTATTTCATGTATGGCCGGCCTGCGAGCCGAAGTATGTAAGACATGTTTTGTTAAGCAAACCTTGTAAGGCCATAAGGCCGGTACTTTTGTATTTTTCATTCCTATTGTTATTTCTGTAGTGGACATTCTTGCTTGGCAGGGTTCTTGTATTTGTGCAACTTAATAAATTGCTTCCGCTAGAATGACTCTGTGTATTACATTGGAGATTGGTTGTATGGTTTCAACGCGTAACCAACCGGTCTGTCCGTAGTATATGGCGTCGGGCCCCGGCCGGACCTACTGCTATATGCTATGCGACGGATAGAGGTGTTACACGTGGAGCATCTACCCTCTCATGCAAAAAATGAAGGACTTCATATGTATAAATAGAAGTATCGTTACCCTTGAAGTTCGTTTCAGCGCCATGGCAATGATTCTAGCCGGATGGAAATGACTGCTACGGCTTTGCCTCCGTAAATACAAACTCGCCTCATGAATCAGAGCTCCAAAACTCCAATGGAGGCGAGATCTCCATCGTACGACTCCTATCCTCTCCATCCAGACACTAAGAACTAAGCCATAAAAGAAATGAAGTGAAAACATCACTTCCTAGGAATTAAACCGAGCTAACATCGTGCGGTAGCTAGCTACCACCGCACGGTACCTTTAAATGTCGTCTTTATTCACACGATCACCGCCCAAAATATCCATTCACAGGTCGACACGTGGCCACACCATTACAATCTTTCTACCGCCACACGATAAAAAACTACCGCCGCATGGTAGACGATATGTCACATAAATGAATCGCTCTCGACAAAATGACAATACAACCCCGCGGTATCTCTACCGCAATGCGACACCTACTGCGTCAGTTACATAACAAACCACTGCCGTCATGCGATAACTACTATCGCCATGCGATAAATTCGCGAGAGCTCTGCCAAATGAATTGACCATGCTACCGCCAGCGGTGTTACCACTGTTGGGCAGTAGCTTACTAAAAGCTCTACTACCCAACTCACAGTGCTACCTCCAACTTCAAAAATTCACTGGGCTTTTGACATTCGGCCTTCACTAAGGCACATGTATGACACCTCACCACATTTAAAGCTATGTCTTTCTTAACCCCTGTCCACCAGAACATCTTTCTCATATCATTAAACATTTTTGTGCTTCCCGAGTGAATCGAGTACTTGGGGTGTATAACCCCGTATTCGTAGAGTAGGGTCTTGATGTGGGGGGTAAACGGACCGGACGTGACTACGCTAACAGACACGTAACCGTCACAGACTAAGAAATAAAAAGAGGGAACGCCGACCAAAAGTGAACGAAAAGGGGTCGGTTGGTTCCCAAAATCCGGGACTCGATACCACGTCCTTATGACCTACCTCTCCAACAAGCACACAACTCACCGTAAGCCGGACTAGATACAACGTCCTTAAGACCTACCTCTTCAACAAGCACACAACTCACCGCACCTACACAAGCATCTATTCATTTCAATATATGCTGTTTCAAGCGCAGCAATAATTTTGTTTTGGAGCGGCGAAAAACTTCAAGAGCGATCGAAATCAGAGTCGTGTTTACTCCCTTGTTGGCACATAAAGTGCGCCGATCGGAAGAGCAAATCAAGTCTAGGCCAAGTCGCGCTCCCGAGACGGATCTACCCGTTTCGGATAACAAGAGATTCAATAACGACAACATGAATTTCAGAATTTGCAAGGGCCGGATTTAAAAATCACGGAGAAAACGATACATGAAAAACCTCCACAAACTAAATCATGAATCACACAAGGGGAAGAGATTACCCAACCAGGATGAAAGTTCACACAAAGATAAGATGGGAGAATCACTCTCTCCACGGATCCACCGGCGTCACACTGAGGGGTTTTCAACCTTCTTCCAAGGAGTCGCACTGAAGGAAGCCGCGCCGGAGTCGCACCGCATGGATGGAGGGAGCAAGAGGGGCGGCGGATTCACACCACACAAAGGGGGCGGCCGTTTTGAGAGGCCTTTGCCGAAATTCTCAAAAGAGGGGGGAGTTTAGGTTTTCAATCTTTCAATATGTTATTCCTCATAATCACCTCCTTAAATAGGAGTTTACAACAACTCTTAGCCCTCCATGATGGAGATATAATCTCATCCATCCGAATGGCTAAATGCAAACCAAAATAAAAATTGTTCAAATTAAAAAAATAAAACATGCCATGAATATAAAATTATCACTTAAACATAGGATAATTTAATATTCCAAAATAGAAAATAAAGTTCATGAAATAAGATAATTAGGCTAATTCTTTATGGCGGTTTTAGCACGCCACGGGCGGAGGTTGTAACGTGCACTTCCTTAAGCGTGACCACGGCATCTCAGATCTTTATGTCGTAGTGCCTCGGCAACCGGGTCATCATCAATTAGCGGCGGCGCTGCATCAATCCTCCCCCACTCAAAATCACGTATCTCTGATGTGTGAGTGGAGAGGTAGCGGCTGAGAAGCTCGACATCCAAACTTTGAAGCTCTATCGCGAGTACCCAAGAGTCGTCCGAAGGAGGGCGGTCACGCCAACGGACAAGGAAGCGGTAAGTAGTACCATCCAGAGTAGTGAATGGTTCCGCAGCGAGTATCATATCTGGAGTGAGAAATGTCCGAGGTATTCTGGGAAACATGTCAGCAGTAGGAATAAAATAAGGCAACGTACCATCCGATGTTATACCTGCGGGGACCGAAGGAGAGAGATAATCCGAACTACCACTCCCCAACCCATCAGAGTTTTTAGTGGAGGGAGAAGACGACAGAGAATTCAACTCAGGTGGAGGTAAAACAAACAGCGTCAAATCTGAGACATTAAAAATAGGGGAGATACCCCAATCAGTCGGCAAATCCAAAACGAAAGCATTGTCACCTAGTTTCTTGATAATCCGAAAAGGGTCGGCGCGCTTCGGTGCCAACTTCTTTACGGTGCCAGATGACAAGCGGTCGAGAACTAAGCGAACTAGGACAAAATCGCCAACTTTAAAGTGAGACACCCTCCTATGTAAATTAGCGTGCGACTGATAAGACTCATATTGAGCAGTCAGGGTAGCTCGTATACGTCCATGTAAGTCATGAATATGTTGGGCGAAGGATTGTGCAAACTGACTTGTTTTGTATGTTGGCGGCAACGATACCAAGTCAATAGGCACAGGGGCCTTGTATCCATGGATAATCTCGTTTGGTGACAGACCAGTAGACCGATTTTTGGAATTGTTATAAGCCAACTGGGCGTGGGGAAGAATAAGATCCCACGTGCCTTTATGATCGCTCACTAGGCATCTAAGAAGGCTACCAAAGCTCTGATTAACCACCTTCGTCTGCCCATCTGTCTTGGGGTGATCGGCAGAGGAAAACAATAACTTGGTACCCATTAAGACACAAAGTGTCCTCCAGAAATAACTCGTGTACTTAACATCACGATCTGAGACTATTATCTTCGGCACTCCCCGGTGACTGACTACTTCTTTAAAATATAATTTGGCGATATGAGATGCATCGTTAGTTCTGGTGCACGGGATAAAATAAGCCATTTTGAAGAACCTATCCATAACTAGAAAAATAGAATCGTGACATCGTAAAGTAGTGGGTAAGCCTAAGACAAAGTCCATGCTCACATCTTCACATGGAGTGGAAGGAATAGGCAACGGTGTATATAAACCGATGTTTGTTTTGGTGCCCTTGGAAACCTGACAAGTACGGCAACAACTCACCACTCGTCCCACCATTACCTTAAGAATTGGCCAATAGAATTTCTCTTCAACTAACGTAATGGTCTTATCTCTACCAAAATGACCAGTCAACCCTCAAACATGTAATTCCCAGATGATATGGAGACGTAATGACGACTGCGGAATACATAACTTTCCAAGTCTAAATAAATAGCCGTCCTTAATGACGAAAGCCGATATGTTCGTGGGGGAGCTATCTTGGGCTGATAAATATGCGTCCTGGAAATCGGGGCACGTGGCATACTCATCTTTGATTCATTCGAATCCTACAAAATTAACCTCTATAGTAGTGACTAACAAGGTTAAGCGACTAAGAGCGTCCGCGACTCGGTTGTCAGCTCCCTTAAGATTTTTAAGATTGAAAGTGTATTCTTGCAAAAAGGATACCCATTTAGCGTTGCGCGGGCTGATTTGGTGTTGACCGTTTATGAATCGTAACGCCTCATGATCGGAAAGGATCACAAACTCCTTAGGGAGGAGATAGTGCCTCCAATGGTGCAGACATCTAATAACGGCATAGAACTCTCTATCATAATTTGAGTAGTTTAATTTGGCGCCCGCCAACATCTCACTAAAATAACTCACGGGGTGTCCCTCTTTACTCAAGACACCTCCAACTCCAACGCCAGATGCATCACACGTAAGCTCGAAGACCTTGGTGAAGTCGGGGAGACGCAACACCGAGGCTTCAGTCATAAGCTCTTTAATGCGACGGAATGCAAACGTGGAAGATTTCGTCCATTTGAAATCGTCCTTCTTCATGCAGTCGGTAATGGGTGCCATAATGCTACAAAAATCGCATATGAAACGACGATAAAAGGTAGCTAAACCGGGGAAACTACGCACCTCTTGAAGGCTAGTGGGCTCGGGCCAGTCTCTAATCACTTGAAACTTTCCTGGGTTAACTCGAATTCAATCAGAACCAACTATGTAACACAAGAATTCAACCTCATAAACATAAAAGGTGCACTTCTTAAGATTCAGAAATAAGGTTTCCTTCCTTAAAGTGGTGAGGATTACATTGATGTGGGAGAGGTGTTCTGCGGGGGAGGTACTAAAGACTAGGATGTCGTCGAAATATACTACAACAAACTTCCCAATATATGTCCTAAAGATGTGCGTCATCATCGAGGAGAAGGTGCGATGGGCATTGGACAACCCAAAGAGCATCACAAGCCACTCATACAAGCCATCCTTAGACTTGAACGCGGTCTTCCACTCATCCCCCTCTCGGATCCGAATCTGGTGGTAACCACTCCGTAAGTCTAGCTTCGAAACGATAGTGGCACCTGAAAGGACATCCAAGAGATCGTCTAATCGCGGGATTGGAAACCTATATTTGATAGTAATTTTGTTTATACCCCGACTATGAACACACATGCGCCAGATGCCATCCTTCTTGGGGAAAGGAGGGCTGGGACAGCACATGGGCTGATACTCGCCCTAATAAACCCCTTACGCAGTAAATCCTCTATCTGGATCTGTAACTCTTGGTGGTCAGCGGGATTTAGCCTATTGTGAGCTTGTTTTGGTATGGACAATCTGGGGATAAGTTTGATGGAATGTTGTATATCTCTAAGCGGAGGCAACGACGATGGAAACTCATCCGGGTAAACGCCCCTAAACTCATCCAACAATACCCGTAGCTCTCGGGGTAAATCATCCAACACACCACTATCAGTCTTGGCACCCATGAGAACAAGAGCGTACATCATGCCCTCAAAGAAGGGATCCTTCACAAATTCTTTCATACCAACAAAGCTCAACGCCTCCCTCTCTACAGGGACGGTGGTATCCTTAGTCATCACTACCGGTTCTTTTGGCACAGTCGTTCTCAAGGTGATTGTCTTGCCGTTGAATTATAATACATATGTGTTGGTGTGACCAAAGTGCGTCACGTCACAGTCATAGAGCCAGGGGCATCCTAATAACACATGACAAACGCCCATCGGCAAGACGTCGCACAAAACCTCATCCGTGTATGATTTGAAAGACATGGGGACTAGGAATCGTTGGATTTCCTTAATAGTAACCTTACTAATCCAAGCAACCTGATAGGGGGTCGGGTGTGGCTAAACCCATAAGGACATACACTTAACGACGTTCTCAGAAATGGCGTTCACGCAACTACCACCATCAATAACTAGTTTGCATAGCTTTTCACCACTCTTAAAGATTAGGGAAAATATGCTTGTCCTCTTCCAGTCATTTACGGTACGAGGAGTGGTAAAAATACAACACATCACCATAAGGCTGTGATCGTCCTCCAAGTCACTAGGGACTCCGTCGGGGTCACTCTCCTCCGCAGCCTCGTACTCATAATCGTCAGGGTCGGTAGCTGGATATAATAACGCTAGCGTTTTCATCTTTATGGGGAATTCGTAGGCATAGTGGCCTTTAACGCCGCAAGAATAACAAGTGGTGTTAGCCTTGCTAACCTTTCCTTTAGGAACACGCTCACTTGCGGGGTTCTTAGTGTTTCGCGCGGTGATCACAACAGACTTAGACTCAGTGGATCTAAATTTTCCCTTATCAGGATATGTGGAAGAAGATGTCCCAGTGGTGGACTTGTTCTTCGCGTGAGAGTAACGGGAGTGAGCCTTAGATGCTAAGTGTTTTTCAATGTCTAGGGCGGCATTGAAAGTTACGTTCAAATCTGTATGCCCATATCGCAAGAGATTCCTTTGGATATCAGGGTGAAGCCCCTTTCGAAACCTAGATAAAGTGACTTCGGGAATCTCCTTCAAGTCACATCGCACCATACGGTCCTTAAGTTCACCCATATAGTCAGCTACCGAACTTGATCCTTGCCGCAGGGTGGCAAGCACATCTAACATCTGTGTCCGATGGTATGCGGGAACGTACTGATCGGTCAACAAATTCTTCATCACGGCCCATCCAATAATTGGGTCCCCGTTCCCGGTTCCTAGCCTACGCTCCTCATTCAACAAATCAGTTTTGGAACGACCAGTTAACTTCATCCTGGCAACTTGGACCTTTTGGGGGTCCGTGAGATGGTGCCAGTCGAAATAACATTCCATATCCACCGTCCAATTAAGGAAGTTTTGTGGATCTCCAATGCCATTGTAAGTGGGGGCCTCAATCTTGACGGCCCTAGTAATGTCAAACTCTCGCTCGTGGGGACGGCCTCGAGGGGGCACTCGTGGGGAGTCCCCATCAGAATCCGAATCGGTGCTTTGTTGGCGCCGGTAGGGCAACTCAACATTAGCAGGTGGTGGGGGTGGCCTAGCTTGGGTTTGGATGAACTGAGTTTACATGTTCCTAAGTTTGGTCATCTCATTACACAGCCCCGCTATGGTCTCAGTGTTGGGATCTTCATGCTCATTCGCAGCCATCCTTGACGTAGACAGAGTCGAATATTCCGATCCTAGACTAGTGCGCATTTAGGATTAGGAAAACCTCGGAAAGATTAATTTTCCTAGGGCTGTAGCTATACTGAAGATAATATATTTTTATAGATTCCCAAATTGACTAACACGTAGATCGTTAAAATTTATTTTTTCGAAATTTCGCTGAAATATAAGGATTTACGCCCGCTTTTGGCAGACCACAGAAAATTTTTATTTTGATTTTCTAGAGATCCGACGACCAACAAAGAACGAAAAGAGGATGTTTGCAACGTGGAAGTTGAAACGACCGCCTTTGATACCAAATTGATGTGGGGGGTGAACGGACCGGACGTGACTACTCTAACGGACACGTAACCATCACAGACTAAGAAATAAAAAGAGGGAACGCCGACCAAAAGCGAACAAAAAGGGGTCGGTTTGTTCCCAAAATCCGGGACTCGATACCACGTCCTTAGGACCTACCTCTCCAACAAGCACACAACTCACCGTAAGCCGGACTAGATACAACGTCCTTAAGACCTACCTCTCAAACAAGCACACAACTCACCGCACCTACACAAGCATCTATTCATTTCAATATAAGCCGTTTCAAGCGCAGCAATATTTTTATTTTGGAGCGGAGGAAAACTTCAAGAGCAATAAAAATCCAAGTCATTTTTACTCCCTTGTTGGCACATAAAGTGCGCCGATCGGAAGAGCAAATCAAGGCTAGGCTAAGTCGCTCTCCCGAGACGGATCTACCCGTTCCGGATAACAAGAGATTCAATAATGACACCATCAATTTCAGAATTTGCAAGCGATGGATTTAAAAAACACGGAGAAAACGATGTATGAAAAACCTCCACAAACTAAAGCATGAATCACACAAGGGGAAGAGATTACCCAATCGGGATGAAAGTTCACACAAAGATAATGTGGGAGAATCACTCTCTCCACGGATCCGTCGGCGTCTCACCGAGGGGTTTTCAACCTTCTTCCAAGAATTCGCACCGAAGGAGGCCGCGCCGGAGAAGCACCGCATGGATGGAGGGAGCAAGAGGGGCGGAGGCTTCACACCACCCAAGGGGGGGCGGCGGTTTTGAGAGGCCTTGGCCGAAATTCTCAAAAGAGGGGGGAGTTTAGGTTTTTAATCTTTCAATATGTTATTCCTCATAATCACCTCCTTAAATAGGAGTTTACAACAACTCTTAGCCCTCCATGATGGAGATATAATCTCATCCATCCGAATGGATAAATGCACACTAAAATAAAAATTGTTCAAATTAAAAAAAATAAAACATGCCATTAATATAAAATTATCACTTAAACATAGGATTATTTTATATTCCAAAATAGAAAATAAAGTTCATGAAATAAGATAATTAGGCTAATTCTTTATGGCGGTTTTAGCACGCCGCGCGCGGAGGTTATAACATGCACTTCCTTCAGCGTCATCACGGCGTCTCAGATCTTTATGTCGTAGTGCCTCAGCAACTAGGTCATCATCAATTAGCGGCAGCGCTGCATCAATCCTCCCCCACTCAAAATAAGGTATCTCTGATGTGTGAGTGGAGAGGTAACGACTGAGAAGCTCGACATCCAAACTTTGAAGCTCTGTCGCGAGTACCCAAGAGTCATCCGAAGGGGGGCGGTCACGCCAACGGACAAGGAAGCGGTAAGTCGTACCATCCGGAGTAGTGAATGGTTCCGCAGTGAGTATCATATCTGGAGTGAGAAATGTCCGAGGTAACCTGGGAAACATGTCAGCAGTAGGAATAAAAGAAGGCAACCTACAATCCGATGTTATACCTGTGGGGACCGAAGGAGAGAGATCATCCAAACTACCACTCCCCAACCCATCGGAAATTTTAGTGGTGGGAGAAGACGACAGAGAATTCAACTCAGGTGGAGGTAAAACAAACAGCGTCAAATCTGACGCATTAAAAATAGGGGAGATAACCAAAACAGCCAGCAAATCCAAAACGAAAGCGTTGTCACCTAGTTTCTTGATAATCCGAAAAGGGCCGACGCGCTTCGGTGCCAACTCCTTTACGATGCCAGATGGCAAGCGGTCGGGAACTAAGCGAACTAGGACCAAATCGCCAACTTTAAAGTGTGACACCCTCCTATGTAAATTAGCGTGCGACTGGTAAGACTCGTATTGAGCAGTCAGGGTAGCTCGCATACATGCATGTAAGTCATGAATATGTTGGGCGAAGGATTGTGCAAACTAACTTGTTTTGTATGTTGGGGGAACCGATACCAAGTCAATAGGCACAGGGGCCTTGTATCCATGGACAATCTCGTTTGGTGACAGACCAGTAGACCGGTTTTTGGAATTATTATAAGCCAACTGGGCGTGGGGAAGAATAATATCCCATGTGCCTTTGTGATCGCTCACTAGGCATCTAAGAAGGCTACACAAGCTCTGATTAACCACCTCCGTCTGCCCATCAGTCTGGGGGTGATAGGCAGAGGAAAACAATAACTTGGTACCCATTAAGACCCAAAGTGTCTTCCAGAAATAACTCGTGTAATTAACATCACGATCCGAGAATATTGTCTTCGGCACTCCCCGGTGACTGACTACTTCTTTAAAATATAATTTGGCGATATGAGATGCATCATTAGTTCTGGTGTACAGGATAAAATAAGACATTTTGGAGAACCTATCCACAACTACAAAAAAATAACGTGACGTCGTAAAGTAGTGGGTAAGCCTAAGACAAAGTCCATGCTCACATCTTCACATGGGGTGGAAGGAATAGGCAACGGTGTATATAAACCGACGTTGGTTTTGGTGCCCTTGGAAACCTGACAAGTACGGCAACTACTCACAACTCGTCCCACCATTGCCTTAAGTTTTGGCCAATAAAATTTCTCTTCAACTAACGTAATGGTTTTATCTCTACCAAAATGACCACTCAACCCTCAAACATGTAATTCCCAGATGATATGGAGACGTAATGACGACTGTGGAATACATAACTTTCCAAGTCTAAATAAATAGCCGTCCTTAATGACGAAAGCCGATATGTTCGTGGGGGAGCTATCTTGGGCTGACAAATATGCATCCTGGAAATCGGGGAACGTGGCGTACTGATATTTGATTCGTTTGAATCCTACCACATTAACCTCCATAGTAGTGACTAATATGGTTAAGCGACTAAGAGCGTCCGCGACTCGGTTGTCAGCTCCCTTAAGATGTTTAAGACTGAAAGTGTATTCTTGCAAAAAGGATACCCATTTAGCGTGGAACGGGCTGATTTTGTGTTGACCGTTGATGAATCGTAACGCCTCATGATCGTAGAGTATCACAAACTCCTTAGGGAGGAGATAGTGCCTCCAATGGTGCAGACATCAAATAACAGCTTAGAACTCTCTATCATAATTTGAGTAGTTTAATTTGGCGCCCGCCAACTTCTCACTAAAATAACTCACGGGGTGTCCCTCCTGACTCAAGACACCTCCAACTCCAACGCCAGATGCATCACACATAAGCTCGAAGACCTTGGTGAAGTCGGGGAGACACAACACCGGGGCTTCGGTCATAAGCTCTTTAATGCGACAGAATGCAAATGTGGCGGATTTCGTCCATGTGAATTCTCCCTTCTTCATGCAGTCGGTAATGGGTGACATAATGCTACTAAAATCGCGTATGAAATGACGATATAAGGTAGCTAAACCGTGGAAACTACGCACCTCTCGAAGGCTAGTGGGCTCGGGCCAGTCTCTAATCACTTGAACCTTTCTTGGGTCAACTCGAATTCCATCAGAACCAACTATGTAACCCAAGAATTCAACCTCATTAACATAAACGGTGCACTTCTTAAGATTCAGAAATAAGGTTTCCTTTCTTAAAGTGGTGAGGACTACTTAGATGTGGGAGAGGTGTTTGGCGGGGGAGGTACTAAAGACTAGGATGTCGTCGAAATATACTACAACAAACTTCCCCATATATGTGATAATACGTTTTGTAGCCTAAACTATTATCGTTTTTTATATTTTATATTGTACAAATTATGTCTATTATTAGTTTATTTTTATCCTTTTTATGTAAATTTTATTGCCACTAACTTTTTCCTGTCTTTTTGCAGGTTTTCAGAAAAATTGCCAAAATGGCCTGTCACGCCCCCCTGTCACGCCCTCCCTGGGCGTGACCTAGGGCGTGTCACCTGATCCCGAGGACACCTGACGGAAGGGACAGAAAACGGTCAAAACCGCTGTCACGCCCCCTGTCACGCCCTCCCTGGGCGTGTCACCGGGCGTGACCAGGGGCGTGTCGCCCTCTGCCGCAAAGCTGCCGCCGCATTAAATGCCCTTCCGCCTCAGCACGCAAATAGTACTGTCACGCCCCATGTCACGCCCGTGACATGGGCTTGACACCTTCCTTTTTCGGTGACTGACGGATTTCCGACAAATGATTTGGACATGACATGCCTGTCACGCCCCCCTGTCACGGGCGTGACCTAGGGCGTGACCACCGACGTACCGAAGCAATCATCCCTCCCGCCAGAATCCAGAGCCCGAGGTCAACATAGTACTGTCACGCCCCCCTGACACGCCCCCCCTAGGGCGTGTCGGAGGGCGTGACCGACCCGAGAAAAAATCTATAAATTGAGCCCCCCTCCTCCCCATTTCAAAAAGCTTTGGTTGAGTGGGGGAGGTGCTGCCCCTTTGTTTCTTGATCCTTTTTTCATGCTTTTTCTCTCTCTCTCTCCCCCTCTCTTTGTACTTTTTGGTTAACCCTAGTTTAATCATAGTTTGTGCTAGCTTTTAATGTAATTTTCTTCTTGCTTAGTGCTTAATGTAGGGCTAGAATAGGGTTTAATTTTCATGCACTTGTAATTTTATTTTCATTAGTGTAACTTGCCCTTTTTCATTAATAAAATTGTTCTTCCCTTAGCTTGTGTTCTTCTTATGTTTTTCTACTCATCTTCCCCCCCTCCACTCCATTATGATTAACTAATCCTCCTTGTACTCGATCTTGATGATCCGAGGTTAGAGCGATTATGTTATGATGTTTTAATTAATCTTTTCTTTTTAGGTTAGGGCCTTGAATTACTCTTGATTTATCACGGGTCGGAGGTATATTTTCGATATATACTCTCCGCCTTTGCTTTCATTCTGGGCTAGCCGAGAGGCCGAAAGAATGAAGTGAGCATTCAAGAGTAAAGGGAGTTGTACGCACCCCTCGAGAGAGGCAGACGTCCAAATCTCCCGGATTGGAGTAAAATCCAATAGTGGGGTTCACCGCGTAAAGCGAGTTTTAGGCCTCCGATTTAGACGAGAGTCGGTCGGACCTTCCTAAACTCAGTTGGGCACGACTTCGAGAGAAGCGTGTTCAAGCTTTAGGAACCTCCACGGTCAAGGACCTTTATCCTATTAAGTTTAGATTTTTATCGCATTTTCTTAATCGTCTTTAGCCGAGGTGAATCTCGATCGGGTGCATTTCCATTTCATATTGTTCTACCTTTTTGTAGTAATCTCATATATTGTGCTCTTTTATTAACTGCGGTAATTTCCTTTCTAGCTTAGTTGTTTGCTTAATAGCGTAACTTAACTGCGGTAGTTCTCTTTTTAGTTTGCTTTAATTTCTCCATTGCGCTTAGATTTTCTAAAACCCTAGTTTTTCCGTCGATAAGATAATAGCGTTTGTGTGAGTAAGCTTAGCCAACAGTTCCCGGATCTTAATACGACACTTGTGTCCCCTTGCTACAATTCGATAGGTATACTTGCCTCATCGGGTTGCTAGTTCGGTTGCGTTTATTTTCTTCGAACCCTAGCGCGCAACAAGTTTTTGGCGCCGTTGCCGGGGACCCAACTTCCGTTGATATTTTGAAAACACGAACCTATTAATTTTATCTCTTCTCTTTCTCATCCCCTTTTCTTTAAAGTTTTAAAAAAAAAAAATCAAAAAAAATTATCACCGCTCTTAATAGAAACCAACCTCACAATTTTTCTACGCCACCTAATTCTCTCGAAAAGGGCAAAGGGCTTTAAGCGCCACTGTCTTGTCTAGTACCTTGCGAACCCTTCACGGGGTAGTCCTTGGGAAGTTCGGGAGTTAATTTATATAAAAAAAAAATCTATTTCAAAAAGAAAAAAAAAAGTTTTAATTTAATTTTCTAATTCAAGTTTTTCTTTCTACTTTATCCTTTTTCTCTTTCTCTTCTTCTTTTCTGTTCTTTTAGTGCATGACCCGCGGGAGTCCGTCGGTTATTTTGGACTTGGACCACGAAATTGAGCGTACTCTTCAGAGAAGATCGCGATTTCAAGGTCCTACTATCCAAGTGCCGGTTGAGGACTCCGAGTCATTTAATACTTTAAGAATGGAAGAACCCAACGTAGATGAGGCCGTGCAAAGGACTATGTCCTATTATGCATGACCGAACCTCGAGGGAACAGAATCGAGTATAGTCCGCCCTACTATAGCAAATAATAACTTTGAACTAAAGCCTAGCATAATTCAAATGGTGCAGCAATATGTGCAATTTGACGGACTTCAAGATGAAGATCCGAACGCACATATAGCTAGCTTTCTTGAAATTTGCGACACCTTCAAGATAAATGGTGTCACTAATGATGCGATCAGGCTAAGACACTTCCCCTTCTCTCTAAGAACTAAAGCTAAGCAGTGGCTTAACACACTTCCGAAAAATAGCATAACCACTTGGAATGAATTAACTGAAAAATTTTTGGCGAAGTATTTTCCGCCCGCTAAAACTGCAAAACTTAGGAACGACATCTCTGCCTTCGGACAAATAGACTCTGAAACCCTTTACGAAACCTGGGAGAGATTTAAAGAATTATTAAGATGATGCCCACATCACGCGCTGCCTGTATGGTTACAAGTGCAGACGTTTTATAACGGGCTAAATCAAAGCACGAAGCAAATGATAGACGCAGCTTCTGGCGGTACTTTAAATCATAAGACCCCGGAAGCCGCTCTTGAGCTTTTTGAGGATATGGCCATGAACACTTATCAGTGGAATGTGCCTAGGTCCCGCCCGAACAAGCCTGCAGGTATCTATGAAGTGGACAACGTCTCCCAGCTCGCTCTGCAAGTAGAAATCCTAAGCAAAAAGATAACGGAGATGACTGCTGCCTCCGCCCCTCAGGTATGGGAATCTGCAACCCCTACTCCAGAACATTTAGATTATGTTAATAATTTGCCTAGAACTGCTTTTAATAATTTTTCTGCTGCGAATTTTCATCCGCCTGGTTTTAATTTTCCGAATAGTTATAACCCCGCTTTAAGAAATCACCCGAACTTTTCATGGAGTAATCCATCGAATGCGATGCGCCCACCTCCGCAAAATGATTTTTCTGCACAACCACCACCACCACCACTTCTTCAAAATTACCCAAAACCTCCGAGCTTGGAGGAATTACTTTCTAAATATATCACCACAAATGACGCTACCATAAGAACTTTAACCGGAAGCGTAAAAAGTTTAGAAAATCAGGTAGGACAGCTCGCGAAAATAATTTCTGAGCGACCCGCAGGGTCTCTTCCTTCCAATACCGAACCCAACCCGAGAGAGCAAGCGAAAGCTATAACTCTTCGGAGTGGGAAGCAAGTCTCCGGTATGGTAAGTGAAGAGCCCGAGGCAAGCTCCGCTTCTGCTTTTAAAAATCAAAGCTCCGCTCCCGCTTTTAAAAATCAAAGCTCTGCTCCGCTTCCACCCTCTGCTGAAGAAGTAATCACCCCCACTTTAGAAAATAATCTCACTCCACCACCCATCTTCAAAAATAATTCAACTCCTCCATACCCCTCTGAACTTAATAGACAACGTCAAGATGATCAGTACTCCCGCTTCTTAGAAATCTTCAAACAAATCCACATTAATCTTCCCTTCCACGAGGCTATTTCGCAAATGCCGAAATACGCCAAATATCTTAAAGACCTCCTCACAAACATGAAGAAGTTAGAGAATCTTTCGCACGTCACGCTTAACGCCGAGTGCTCCGCCGTTTTAACAAACGGTTTGCCGAAGAAAATCAGTGACCCGGGTAGTTTCTCTATCCCGTGTGTCTTCGGTGATCTCTTTGTTAAACACGCGTTAGCCGACTTAGGCGCAAGTATAAACCTGATGCCCTTTTCGTTGTTCAAAAAGTTAGGGATTGGTAGCCTTAACCCCACGCGTATGAGTATCCAGCTAGCCGATAGATCCGTCAAGTACCCGTTAGGAATAGTGGAGGACGTTCTAGTGAAAGTTGACAAGTTCATCTTCCCGGTGGACTTTGTCATTTTGGACATCGAAGAAGACGTCGAGGTTCCCCTGATCCTTGGCCGACCCTTCCTTGCCACCTCCCGAGCCATCATTGACATAAGCAATGGTAAGCTCTTTCTTCGAGTAGGCGACGACGAAGTCACATTTCCGATCACCCCTTCGATGAAGAACACCTTAGCGAACGATGACTCATGTTTTTTCATAGACGCCGTGAGTGATGATTCTTCCTACTGCCTCTCCGACTTTGAAAAAGAATTTTCTACTTTTTGCTCCTCTTCTCTTACCACAGAATCACTGCAAGGAAGTGATGAATCTTCTTATTGTCTTTCTGAGTTTGAAAAAGAGTTTTCTGATTTTTGTTCTTCCTCTTTTCTTACCACTGAATCTGTACAAGAAGCCGTCTTGGCTGCTAGCCCCACCCCTTATTACGTTCCTTATAAAAAAGTTTATGAAGATATTATTTTTGAAAAAGAAAGAATCTCAAAATCCTCTTATGAAGAACCCCCTACCCTAGAACTTAAAGAACTTCCCGAACACCTTAAGTATGCTTTCTTAGAAAAAGACTCCAAGTTACCAGTTATCGTTTCGGCCTACCTCACGGATACGCAGAACGATAAACTTCTTCTAGTTCTACGTAAGCATCGCCAGGCTATTGCTTGGCAAATTTTTGATATCAAGGGCATAAGCCCATCTTTCTGTACACATAAAATTTTAATGGAAGATAATTCGCGTAACTCTATCCAACCTCAGCGCCGTATAAACCCGAATATGAAAGAAGTAGTTAAGGGCGAGGTTATGAAACTATTAGACGCAGGAATTATCTACCCTATATCGGACAGTAAGTGGGTTAGCCCCGTTCAGGTAGTTCCAAAAAAGGGAGGGATAACCCTAATTAGTAATGAGAATAATGAATTAATCCCGACACGGACGGTGACGGGTTGGCGTATGTGCATAGATTACCGTAAGTTAAATGACGCCACCCGTAGGGACCACTTTCCTCTACCGTTTATCGACCAGATTTTAGAACGTCTCTCCGGCCATAGCTTTTATTGTTTTCTCGATGGCCTCTCGGGGTACTTTCAAATACCCATCTCTCCCGAGGACCAAGAGAAAACTACGTTTACTTGTCCCTTCGGCACCTTCGCGTACCGAAGAATGCCGTTTGGATTATGCAATGCGCCGGCTACATTCCAACGATGTATGCTCGCAATATTTGACAAGTACGTAGAAAGCATTATGGAGGTATTCATGGACGATTTCTCCGTGTTCGGCGACTCCTTCGATAGATGTTTAGAAAACCTCGAAAAAGTCTTAGAACGATGCGAAGAAACTAACATTGCCCTAAATTGGGAAAAATGCCATTTTATGGTGAGGGAAGGGTTAGTTTTGGGTCATAAAATTTCTGCTAAAGGTATTGAGGTAGACGTTGCCAAGATAGAAGTTATTGAGAAGTTGCCGCCACCTACAAACATAAAAGCTATAAGAAGTTTCCTAGGCCACGCTGGTTTTTATCGTCGTTTTATAAAGGACTTCTCCAAGATCACTAAGCCCCTCACCCATCTCTTAGAAAAAGACGCTCCATTCATTTTTGATGACTCTTGTATTTCTGCCTTTGAATTAATTAAAGAAAAGTTAATTAACGCGCCAATTATGATAGCTCCGGTGTGGGACCTTCCTTTCGAGATTATGTGCGATGCGAGTAGTTTTGCGGTGGGAGCCGTATTAGGTCAACGCATATCTAAGAACTTCCACCCCATCTATTACGCTAGTAAAACCCTCACATCTGCACAAGAAAATTACACCACAACCGAGAAGGAACTCTTAGCCGTAGTATTTGCGTTTGATAAATTTCGCCCTTACATTACACTTTCAAAAATCATTGTTTTTACGGACCACTCGGCCCTCAAGTACCTTCTTGCCAAAACGGATGCCAAGCCTCGCTTGATTCGCTGGGTCTTGCTCCTCCAGGAGTTTGACTTAGAGATCCGTGATAAGCGAGGAGCCGAGAACTTGGCCGCCGACCATTTATCAAGATTAGATAACCCCTTTATAGAAAAATTAAATGAAAAATCTTTTAATGACTATTTTCCTGATGAGAAGCTGCTTTTAGTTAATACATCTACTTCTCCTTGGTTCGCGCACATCGCCAACTATCTAGTGGCCCGGGTGCTCCCAAAAGAGTTCTCCTCTCAGCAGAAGAGGAAATTCTTTTCTGAGCTGAAGAACTACTTTTGGGAAGACCCGCATCTTTTCAAAATTTGTGCGGATCAAGTGATAAGGAGATGTGTTTCTTTTGATGAAGGAATTAATATTCTAAAACATTTGCATGAAGGTCCGACAGGTGGGCACTATCAAGCTGCTCGCACCGCTCATAAAGTGCTTTGCGCGGGTTTTTACTGGCCTAGCCTGTTTAAAGACGCGCAAGCCTTTATGAGCAGGTGTGATAGTTGCCAACGGTCGGGCAATATTTCTAATAAAAATGAAATGCCGCAAAATTATTTCTTAGAGTGCGAAATTTTCGACCTCTGGGGAATTGATTTTGTTGGCCCCCTTCCTTCTAGCTTCGGAAACAAATATATTTTAGTTGCTGTTGATTATGTTTCACGATGGGCTGAGGCCCAAGCTCTTCCTACGAACGACTCCCGAGTTGTAGTCACGTTTTTAAAAAAATTATTTTCTAGATTCGGTACGCCACGCGCAATCGTTAGCGATAGGGGTTCCCATTTCTGTAACGCGCAATTTTCCAAAATCCTTACTAAATACGGCGTTACGCATAAACTGTCCACTGCCTACCACCCCCAAACTAACGGTCAAGTCGAAGTAGTAAATAGAGAAATAAAAAGAATATTAGAAAAGACTGTTTCAACTTCTAGAAAAGACTGGTCAGCCAAACTTGATGATGCTCTATGGGCCTACCGAACAGCGTACAAAACAGCCCTCGGATGTACGCCGTATCGGCTGGTCTATGGAAAATCGTGCCATCTGCCCGTAGAGTTAGAACACCGCGCCTTTTGGGCCTTAAAATTTTTAAACTTCGATCCCCACTCAGTCGGTGACCTTCGAAAATTTCAACTGAATGAACTCGACGAGTGGCGCTCTTATGCTTATGAAAATAATAAACTTTATAAAGAGCGGACGAAGCGTTTACACGATAAACACTTAAGGCACCCTAAAAACTTTAAGCCGGGCGACCAAGTCCTGTTATATAATTCTCGTTTACGTTTATTTCCGGGCAAATTAAAATCTCGCTGGTCTGGACCATTTTCTGTTTTAGAAGTATTTCCTTATGGAACTGTTTTAATATCTCACCCTGATAAGGGTAATTTCAAAGTGAATGGTCAGCGTCTTAAACTGTATTTTTCTGGTGATGATGATGTCAGTCCAAACACTATTAAGTTTCTACTTCACGAACTCTAACTTTGAACTTTTATTTTTTTTGGCTAAAAACAATTTTATTTCGGGACAACAATATTTTTGGACAATATTATTTTTTTGATGCGTCGAGCTCAACGACGCTTTAACCAAAGGGCGCTCTTGGGAGGCAACCCAAGTTATCTTTTTCTGTTTTCTTTATTTTACAATTTTTGCCTCGGACGGCTCCGACAAGCTGAAGCTTCTGCGATCGCCTGCTCCAACATTGCTGAATCCATCACGAAGTCCAAAGAAGACATTCGGGGAGCGGCATCACTCAGTTTTCGCAGCAAATAAATCCGGGGAAGTACCTGTATTTCAATTCTGTCTTTTCAATTCTGCACTTTATTTTTCTCTCCTTCTCCAATCCCCTTCTTTAGCCATTGAGGACAATGTCTGTTTTAAGCTTGGGGGAGGATTTCCTCCTTCATTTTTGCTTAGTGTAAATAATTTCCTTTTTTGTAAATAGTTCCATAAATTAAAAAAAAAAATGAATATCTTAAAATTCCAAAAAAGAGAAAAATTTTCCAAAATCCAAAAAAAAAAAGAGAATATTTCTCAAAATAAAAAAATATATATGTATTTTTGAATAGTTTAGACATTTTGGTATTTCAATAGTACCCCTAGTTTTTAGTTTTGTTTTACTCAAAATCTCCTATAAACAACTTAGTTAATTATAATATTTCTAATCGTCCTTTTTAATTATGTTTCACAAGTAAAATGTTGGCCATGCTGTGTTTCTAATTCGCGGTAGCATGTTAAGGTGAAATATTTTTCTAAAACTCGCATTTCTATTATGGTTTTTTGTTTTTTTATTTCCTTTACTTTCTCAAAAATTCATCATCCACTATTTTCTTTTTCATTTTTGAATAATTTTTGTAAAGTCAACTTTTGAATAACGTAGTAGATGTGAACGATCCAAGTCACCTATTATTTCTATTTTCGAGTTAATTTCATCAATCTTCTTTTATTATCTAGGACTCGCTTTTTGAAAATTTTCAAACCTTTGTTTTAAATAAATTCAAAAGCGTGAAAATGATTTAGGCCGTATTTGTTTTCGTTTGAGCTTTCCTGCCAACCTAAAAACTTTTACCACTAGTTAGCCGTTTTTGAGCCTTTTTCCGATTTCATTTGACAGCTCCTCTCTTCATTTCAGTTTCACCAAAGCCAAAATTTCCAACCTATCGAATCGCACTAGCCTTTTTGAGTTTCATAAATTATTTTGACGATTTTTGATAGGGTATTTTGTGATTTTTGTGGAGAAAGGTTTTCGAAAAAAAAAGGAAGTATGTTCAAAAGTGATGTTTATTTTTGTTTGGCCAACTCAAAAAGGAAAATAAAAATATTTATGGCCTTTGTTTTGAAAAAAAAAAGAAAAAAAGAATGGAAAAGAAAAAAATGAAAAAGAAAGAAAAAAAACTGTGTATATATTTTTATGAAAATTTTTGAAACTCTTTGCTTTGGTTTAGTGTGATTTTAAAACCTTCACGTTTATCTTTGAATTCCACTCCTAATTATTTTCCTAAACCAAACGTTTCTGTCCTATTTAAGTCCTTTTGATTCACGCTTTTTGTTTTTTATTTAACAACTAAGAAAAGAAAAATAGTAAATCAGTTTTAGTTTTGGATTTAAACCTAGATTTTTGATAATTAAATTGATATAATTATAATACGTTGCTTGGATCTAGTAACAACTCAATGCGTGTTTTTCATTTTCGTTGCTTTACTTAAGTCCATTTAAAAAAATCTCGTTAAAATTTTGGATGATTTGTTTTTATTAAGTAAAGTTTATAAAAGTTTTACCATACCTAAATAATTGTTTTAGACTTACATTTCACCTTTTCCCTACTAAGAATTTCGCATAGTACTTGTGTAGGCATAATTAGAACTTTTTGATTAGTCATTTTTATAAATATCTAGTTTTTATATTTTTGCTTGGGGACAAGCAAGGCTTAAGCTTGGGGGAATTTGATAATACGTTTTGTAGCCTAAACTATTATCGTTTTTTATATTTTATATTGTACAAATTATGTCTATTATTAGTTTATTTTTATCCTTTTTATGTAAATTTTATTGCCACTAACTTTTTCCTGTCTTTTTGCAGGTTTTCAGAAAAATTGCCAAAATGGCCTGTCACGCCCCCCTGTCACGCCCTCCCTGGGCGTGACCTAGGGCGTGTCACCCGATCCCGAGGACACCTGACGGAAGGGACAGAAAACGGTCAAAACCGCTGTCACGCCCCCCTGTCACGCCCTCCCTGGGCGTGTCACCGGGCGTGACCAGGGGCGTGTCGCCCTCTGCCGCAAAGCTGCCGCCGCATTAAATGCCCTTCCGCCTCAGCACGCAAATAGTACTGTCACGCCCCAAATCACGCCCGTGACATGGGCGTGACACCTTCCTTTTTCGGTGACTGACGGATTTCCGACAAATGATTTGGACATGACATGCCTGTCACGCCCCCCTGTCACGGGCGTGACCTAGGGCGTGACCACCGACGTACCGAAGCAATCATCCCTCCCGCCAGAATCCAGAGCCCGAGGTCAACATAGTACTGTCACGCCCCCCTGACACGCCCCCCCTAGGGCGTGTCGGAGGGCGTGACCGACCCGAGAAAAAATCTATAAATTGAGCCCCCCTCCTCCCCATTTCAAAAAGCTTTGGTTGAGTGGGGGAGGTGCTGCCCCTTTGTTTCTTGATCCTTTTTTCATGCTTTTTCTCTCTCTCTCTCCCCCTCTCTTTGTACTTTTTGGTTAACCCTAGTTTAATCATAGTTTGTGCTAGCTTTTAATGTAATTTTCTTCTTGCTTAGTGCTTAATGTAGGGTTAGAATAGGGTTTAATTTTCATGCACTTGTAATTTTATTTTCATTAGTGTAACTTGCCCTTTTTCATTAATAAAATTGTTCTTCCCTTAGCTTGTGTTCTTCTTATGTTTTTCTACTCATCTTCCCCCCCTCCACTCCATTATGATTAACTAATCCTCCTTGTACTCGATCTTGATGATCCGAGGTTAAAGCGATTATGTTATGATGTTTTAATTAATCTTTTCTTTTTAGGTTAGGGCCTTGAATTACTCTTGATTTATCACGGGTCGGAGGTATATTTTCGATATATACTCTCCGCCTTTGCTTTCATTCTGGGCTAGCCGAGAGGCCGAAAGAATGAAGTGAGCATTCAAGAGTAAAGGGAGTTGTACGCACCCCTCGAGAGAGGCAGACGTCCAAATCTCCCGGATTGGAGTAAAATCCTATAGTGGGGTTCACCGCGTAAAGCGAGTTTTAGGCCTCCGATTTAGACGAGAGTCGGTCGGACCTTCATAAACTCAGTTGGGCACGACTTCGAGAGAAGCGTGTTCAAGCTTTAGGAACCTCCACGGTCAAGGACCTTTATCCTATTAAGTTTAGATTTTTATCGCATTTTCTTAATCGTCTTTAGCCGAGGTGAATCTCGATCGGGTGCATTTCCATTTCATATTGTTCTACCTTTTTGTAGTAATCTCATATATTGTGCTCTTTTATTAACTGCGGTAATTTCCTTTCTAGCTTAGTTGTTTGCTTAATAGCGTAACTTAACTGCGGTAGTTCTCTTTTTAGTTTGCTTTAATTTCTCCATTGCGCTTAGATTTTCTAAAACCTTAGTTTTTCCGTCGATAAGATAATAGCGTTCGTGTGAGTAAGCTTAGCCAACAGTTCCCGGATCTTAATACGACACTTGTGTCCCCTTGCTACAATTCGATAGGTATACTTGCCTCATCGGGTTGCTAGTTCGGTTGCGTTTATTTTCTTCGAACCCTAGCGCGCAACAATATGTCCTAAAGATGTGCGTCATCATCCAGGAGAAGGTGCTAGGGGCATTTGACAACCCAAAAAGCATAACAAGCCACTCATACAACCCGTCCTTAGACTTGAACGCGGTCTTCCACTCATCCCCCTCTCGGATCCGAATCTGGTGGTAAACACTCCGTAAGTCTAGCTTCGAAAAGATAGTGGCACCTGAAAGGACATCCAAGAGATCGTCTAATCGCGGGATTGGAAACCTATATTTGATAGTAATTTTCGTTATAGCCCGACTATCAACACACATGCGTCAGGTGCTATCCTTCTTTGGGGCAAGGAGGGCTGGGACAGCACATGGGATCATACTCGCCCTAATAAACCCCTTACGCAGTAAATCCTCTATCTTGATCTGTAACTCTTGGTGGGCGGCGGGATTAAGCCTATTGTGAGGTTTTTTGGGTATTGACGATCCGGGGATAAGTTCGATGGCATGTTGTATATCTGTAAGCGGAGGCAACGACGATGGCAACTCATCCGGGTAAATGCCCCTAAACTCATCCAACAATACCCGTAGCTCTCGGGGTAAATCATCCAACACACCACTATCAGTCTTGGCACCCATGAGAACGAGAGCGTACATCATGCCCTCAAAGAAGGGATCCTTCACAAATTCTTTCCTACCAACCAAGCTCAATGCCTCCCTCTCTACAGGGACGGTGGTTTCCTTAGTCATCACTACAGGTTCTTTTGGCATAGTCGGTCTCAAGGTGTTGGTCTTGTCGTTGAATTTGAACTCATATGTGTTGGTGCAACCATAGTGCGTCACATCACGGTCATCACTACCGGTTCTTTTGGCACAGTCGTTCTCAAGGTGATTGTCTTGCCGTTGAATTATAATACATATGTGTTGGTGTGACCAAAGTGCGTCACGTCACAGTCATAGAGCCAGGGGCGGCCTAATAACACATGACAAATGTCCATCGGCAAGACGTCACACCAAACCTCATCCGTGTATGATTTGAAAGACATGGGGACTAGGAATCGTTGGGTTACCTTAATAGTAACCTTACTAATCCAAGCAAACTGATAGGGGGTCGGGTGTGGCTCAACTGACAAGGACATACGCTTAACGACATTCTCAGAAACGGCATTCACGCAACTACCACCATCAATAACTAGTTTGCATAGCTTTTCGCCACTCTTAAAGATCATGGAAAATATGCTTGTCCTCTTCCAGTCATCTACGCGACGAGGAGTGGTAAAAATACAACGCATCACCATAAGGCGGTGATCGTCCTACAAGTCACTAGGGACTCCGTCGGGGTCACTCTCCTCCGCGGCCTCATACTCATAATCGTCACGGTCGGTAGCTGGATCTAATAACGCTAGCATTTTCGTCTTTGTGGGCCATTCGTAGGCATAGTGACCTTGAACTCCACAAGAATAACAAGTGGTGTTTGCCTTGCTAACCTTTCCTTTAGGAACACGCTCACTTGCGGGGTTCTTAGTGTTTCACGCGGTGATCACAACAGACTTAGACTCAGTGGATCTAAATTTTCCCTTATTAGGATATGTGGAAGAAGATGTCCCAGTGGTGGCCTTGTTCTTCGCGTGAGAGTAACGGGAGTGAGCCTTAGAGGCTAAGTGTTTTTCAATGTCTAGGGCGGCATTGAAAGTTGCGTTCAAATCTGTATGCCCATATCGCAAGAGATTCCTTTGGCTATCGGGGTGAAGACTCGAAACCTAGATAAAGTGACTTCGGGAATCTCCTTCAAGTCACATCGCACCATACGGTCCTTAAGTTCACCCATATAGTAGCCTACCAAACTTGATCCTTGTCGCAGGGTGGAAAGCTCATCGAACATCTGTGTCCGATTGTATGCGGGAACGTACTGATCGGGTAACAAATTCTTCATCACGGCCCATCCAATAATTGGGTCTCCGTTCCCGACTCCTAGCCTACGCTCCTCATTCAACCAATCAGTTTTGGCACGACCAGTTAACTTCATCCAGGCAACTTGGACCTTTTGGGGGTCCGTGAGATTGTGCCAGTCGAAACAACATTCCATATCCACCATCAAATTAAGGAAGTTTTGTGGATCTCCCATGCCGTCGTAAGTGGGGGCCTCAATCTTGACGGCCCTAGTAATGTCAAACTATCGCTCGTGGCGACGGCCTCGAGGGGGCACTGGTGGGAAGTCCTCATCAGAATCTGAATCGGGGCTTTGTTGGCGCCGGCGGGGCAACTCAACATTAGCAGTTGGTGGGGGTGGCCTAGCTTGGGTTTGGATGAACTGAGTTAACATATTCCAAAGTTCGGTAATCTTGTTACGCAGCCCCGCTATGGTCTCAGTGTTGGGATCTAAATGCTCATTCGCAGCCATCCTTGACGTAGACGGAGTCGAATATTCCGATCTTAGCCTAATGCGCATTTAGGATTAGGAAAACCTTGAAAAGATGAATTTTCCTAGGGCTGTAGCTATACCTAAGATAAGATATTTTTATAAATTCCCAAAGTGACTAACACGTAGATAGTTAAAAAGATTTTTTCCAAATTTCGCTGGAAAATAAGGATTTACGCCCGCTATTTGCAGACCACAAGAAATTTTTATGTTTATTTTCTAGAGATCCGACGACCAACAAGGAATGCATAGAGGATGTTTGCAATGTGGAAGTTGAAACGACCGCCTCTGATACCAAATTGATGTGGGGGGTGAATGGACCGGACGTGACTACTCTAACGGACACGTAACCGTCACAGACAAAGAAATAAAAAGAGGGAACGCCGACTAAAAGCATACGAAAAGGGGTCGGTTGGTTCCCAAAATCTGGGACTCGATACCACGTCCTTAGGACCTTCCTCTCCAACAAGCACACAACTCACCGTAAGCCGGACTCGATACAACGTTCTTAAGACCTACCACTCCAACAAGCACACAACTCACCGCACCTACACAAGCATCTATTCATTTCAATATAAGCCGTTTCAAGCGCAACAATAATTTTATTTTGGAGCGGAAGAAAAATTCAAGAGCGATCGAAATCCGAGTCGTGTTAACTCCCTTGTTGGCACATAAAGTGCGCCGATCGGAAGAGCAAATCAAGGCTAGTCCAAGTCACGCTCCCGAGACGGATCTACCTGTTCCGGATAACAAGAGATTCAATAACGACACCTTCAATTTCAGAATTTGCAAGCGATGGATTTAAAAATAACGGAGAAAACGATGCATGAAAAACCTCCACAAACTAAAGCATGAATCACACAAGGGGAAGAGATTACCCAACCCGGTTTACACAAAGATAAGGTGGGAGAATCACTCTCTCCACGGATCCATCGACGTCACACCGAGGTGTTTTAAACCTTCTTCAAAGGAGTCGCACCGAAGGATACCGCGTCGGAGTCGCACCACACGGATGGAGGGATAAAGAGGGGCGGCGGCTTCACACCACACAAGGGGGGCGGCGGTTTTGAGAGGCCTTGGCCGAAATTCTCAAAAGAGGGGGGAGTTTAGGTTTTCAATATTTCAATATATTATTCCTCATAATCAACTCCTTAAATAGGAGTTTTCAACAACTCTTAGCCCTCCATTATGGAGATGTAATCTCATTCATCTGAATGGCTAAATGAATAACAAAATAAAAATTGTTCAAATAAAAAAAATAAAACATTCAATGAATATAAAATTATCACTTAAACATAGGATAATTTTATATTCCAAAATAGAAAATAAAGTTCATGTAATAAGATAATTAGGCTAATTCTTTATGGCGGTTTTAGCACGCCGCGGGGGGAGGTTGTAACGTGCACTTCCTTCAGCGTCATCACGGCGTTTCAGATCTTTATGTCGTAGCACCTCGCCAACCGGGTCATCATCAATTACCGGCGGCGCTGCATCAAGTCTCCCCAGCAGGCGCAGGCCCGGCTATATGTTTTTATGCTTTTGGAGAAGTTTTGCACTCTTGGTGGCCAATTTAGGCCTAACCCTTGTAATATACTAGTAGGGGGAAACATCTGCTTCCCCATGGCCCCTTTTAAGGGGCGGGTGTGGCGAGATGGCTGACACCCACCTTAGTGTGCTAAGTCCGAGGTGGAAACGGCGGGACCGGCTAGAGGACGGGGTCCCGCTCCCTATAACCTTGTCCTAAGCGAGGCGAGATCATACTGAGGCCAGGGTCTCACCCCGGGCGGCTAGACAGCGGGGTGAGACAGGCCTGCGGCCAGGGTCTTACAACAGGCGAGTTGCCAGCGAGGTAAGACCGTCCTTAGGCCAGGGTCTTGCCCCGGGCAATTACCCAGCGGAGCGAGACCGGCCTACGACCAGGGTCTCGCCCCTGACGTCTACCCTATAGGGTGAGACCGGCCTGCAGCCAGGGCCTTGCCCCGAGAGACTAGCCTATGGGGAGAGACCGGCCTGCGGCCAGGGGTCTCGCCCAGGGCAGCTAGCCTGTGGGGCGAGACTAGCCTACGGCCAGGGCCTCCCCCCGGGGGGCGAGACCAGCCTGTGGCCAGGGCCTCGACCTTGGCGACTATCTTGCAGGGCGAGACCGGCCACCAGTCGGGGAATCCCCCCAGCCCAAATTTTTCAGTGTGGTTTAACCCCTGAAGAATCCTCACCTCGGGTGTCCGGGGGGGTGGGGGGTGGGGGGGAGGGGCATTGCTTAACCTTCGTTCATCCCTGGACCTCTTTTGGTCATGCTTTTATCGTTGTGCCCTCAGGGTGGAATTACCTCTTTACCCCCCTGTGCAAATGTTTTCAATTGGCCCAGGACCTATTTATCCTATGGGATTTCTGACCATTTGGTCCCCCAGGCTTGGGAAAACTATAAATAGACCCCCTTGGGTACTTTTTGAGGAGAGAGTTTTTTGGCTTCCTCCTCCTTAGGCTTCTCCTTGGTTGAGTTCGAGAGCTCTTCAAGGTACCCATATCAGCCATTGGTGAGAGAGGGGAAGTGTTCTTATTACCTTCTGGGTGTCTGGTGGGACCTCCACACTAGAGCTGAGGGTCTGTTCCTAATTTACTGAGACTTGGGTCTGTGATGTTCCCCTTAGTGTAGTAGGTGTGAGGTCACCCCTTTTTTAGGATCCCGAACTCAACGAGAGACCAAGTTTTTGGTTTCAACACTTTGATGCGGTGAGCGTTGAGAGTGACCAACATAAAAGATCTCGGGAGAGTGTCATGGTCGGAGATCGGGAAGGTAGTGATGATCTCGGTGAGCTCCCCAATCCAGGACCCTTCGTAGGAAGAGAAAAGTTCATGACGTCCATCCAAGTCATCATGGAGATGCTACAAAGTATTTCCACTCGGGCTGACAGCTCAACCCCCACGCCCAAGGGACTGGCACCTAGGGGTCTCGGCGAGGTGGTTCTGAGTGTTCTCAGCAAGTTGCCCCCCAGGGGCCTAGGCGAGATGACCCCCACAGGGGGAGAAGGAAGTTCCAGGGAGAAGGCTTGGGAAGGGAAGAATGGGAGAGGGGGTTAAGCGAGACCGCCACGGCTGGGTGCTATTACCCAACCTAACAAGTGCTAGCCCTCCACGCGAGCAGGTTGTGCGAGTAGAGGTTCCGAGACCACCACTTTGGGGGTCACCCTTCAGCGAGCTTATCATCTCAGCTCCCGTTCCCGAGGGGTTCAGAGAGCATGACATGGCTTACTATATCGGGAAGGATGACCTCGTCAAACACCTTTAGTGGTTCGAGGATTCCGTCTCCAACAGGCAAATGACGAATTCTTTCAAGTGTCGCCTCTTCATGATAACGTTGAAGGGCAAAGCAAGGGACTGGTTTCATCAACTCCCAAGAAGGTCCATCTATGGGTTTGAGGACTTGAGCCGAAGCTTTCAGCTTCGCTTCTCTAACTCGAATAAGAAGAAGAAGAATACCGAGTCCATCTTCCTGATAAGACAAATGGCCAAGGAGTCGCAGGCCCATTACGTTGACAGGTTACAAGAGGAGATCCTGGACATCTAGGAGATGTCGGCGTATGCCCTCCACATGGCATTCAGAGTTGGGTTGCACGAGGGATTCTTTAATATGAGCCTAACCTGAAAGGCCACTTATTCCTTCGAGGAGCAGTTGGAAAAGGGAGCAGAGGAAATAGCCATGGAGGCGGCCAACCCGAAATTTGTAAAGAAGTTGGCAAGGCTAATTGTTGCAGATCCGAAGGAGCAAGGTGGCTCGAGGCATCAGGAGGGAAGAGGGAGATAAAAAAAGAGCTCAGGGGTTCCAGGGGTAGGACGGCCTGGAGCCAGGTTGTAGGCAGCAGGGAGGACCTTACTAGGGTCTCGGAAGAGCTCTCATCCAAGGTGGGGGGAAATTTTACAGGGGCAAGGGAGGTTCTACTTCCAGAGGAAGGCCCCAAGATAGCTCCTACCCCCACTACATCAATCCTTGGCAAAAGGTGAATAAGGAAGAGGCAACGAGAGGTGTCGCCGAGCCCGCCGAAGGAGTGGAGGAGGAGCATTGCCATACTATGAATTCCATAATTATGAAGGTCACGCCACAGCTACCTGCCCCACATTCCTGGAAGTGAGGGGATGAGAGCTCCAAACCAGCAGCAGTCACCAGAGCAGATTGAAGTTCTACCCCAAGGAGGGTGAGGGGGTTGACATATGTGAGGACTGAGTCAATGGAGGACCCCAAGGAGGTATAGCAGTGATCCTTGGTGGAGTGGGAATCGAGGCGACTCGAAAGGCGAGCCTCCAAGTAATGTACCGATGGAGCGTAGCTTCGACTTCCCAAACCCCTCCCCTAGAGGACAAGATCACCTTCTCGGTAAAGGACAAGCCGGATCATTTAGATCCGATCTAAGATGCGCTAGTCATCCAGAAGGCCATCGAGGGCTACACTGTCTCACGGATCTTGGTTGACAATGGGAGCCTCGTCAACGTCATTTTCAAGAAGTCATTTTATAAGATGAAGGTAGAAATCCAATCCAAGGATTGAAATCCCAATCCAAGGATTGAAATCCAATCCTAGGATTGAAATCCCAAGGGACGACTCGGTCACTTCACCAACAGGATTGAAATCCAATCCTCTCACTATGGAAGAAACTCTTCCACCCAAAGGAGTCACTACTCCTTCACCACGGGTTGTACCCAACCCTTATAACTAGGAATCAAAATTACCTTATAACAAAATGAAAATAGAATGTATATAAATACAAACTACGTATGGAGAGCTTGGTGTCCCTCTTCGTTCGATGAAGCGTTCTTGAAGAAGACGATGAGCCCACGAACGAAGCACTCTCTTGGATAGGATCTTCCCGAGATCGGCGGCGACAAAGGATTGCGGCGACGATGCTTTGTTGATCCAAACTTCTTGATGAAGCTAGCAAGGTATACCAATGATCTTACTTGGATCGATCGTCTCAATCGATTCAGAGGGGAAAGATATTCCCGCTCAACAAATTAAGAGACAAGGGATCTTAAGATTGATACGTGAGACGCTAAGCTTAGCTTTGTTTCTGTCGTCGGGAGATCAGAGAAGATCTGAGATCTGCAACGACGACGATCTTGCGAGCGGCGATGGCTAGCAGTGGAGTTCCGCGATCAGCTATGTCGACGGTAGCTCGATTTCGTAGATATGAATATTCTGTTCTTCTTTTTTTAGGGTTTCAAAATACATGAGTATTTATACCCAAAGACATCCCAAGATAGCCGTTTAGGGACCAACCAGGTCAACCCTCTGCTCGGGCCAAAACAGCGCGTGACGACCAGGACTGGTCCAGCGAGCAGAAGAAAAAAAATACCTAAGGCAAATTAGGCGGGAATCGCTGGTGATTCCCGTCGAAGTCGGCGGGAATCACTTATGATTCCCATCGAATTTTCCTTGGTAGAATTCCAGTTGGAATTCTGGTCATCCGGAGGGAATCAAAGGGAATGCACGGTGATTCTCGACGAATCGGCGAGAATCACTTTGTGATTCCCGCCGATTCTGCCTTAGCATAAATTTTGAAGTCGTTGAGTCAGCCGAAAGCAGACGGTGGGAATCGGCGAGTGATTCTTGATGATTGGGCGAGAATCACTAGTGATTCCCGTTGAATCGGCGAGAATCACTAATTGATTCCCGTCGAATTTTCCTTGGACGATTCTTCGTCTTCCTTCCCAAGAGCTGGTCTTTGACCCATCCTTGCTCTTCTTCAGCTCTCGATCAATCTCAACCCTGTACTTGAAAATAAGTATACTCCAATAGAGAGAGTACACGTGAGCCAACAAACTGATCTGCTCAACGTGGGATTACGTTGCGCAAACCCATGTATATTGACCCATTGCACCCTGACATTGGTGTGTACTTAGCGTGGAATAACTGCAAGCACAACTTGAAGAAAATCATCAAATACATTATCTATTCACCTTAGCTTGTTTAGGGACTTCTTCAAATCAGGTACATTGTGGATACAATACCCAACACCAAGTAATGTACCGATGGAGTGTAGCTTCGACTTCCAAGACCCCTCCCCTAGAGGACAAGATCACCTTCTCGGTGAAGGACATGCCGGATCATTTAGATCCGATCTGTGATGCGCTACTCATCCAGAAGGCCATTGAGGGCTACACCGTCTCGCGGATCTTGGTCGACAATGGGAGCTCCGTCAACGTCATTTTCAAGAATTCATTTGATGAGATGAAGGTAGAACCAAGGAGGGTGTTGGTGTAACACCCCGAAATTTAGTGTTGTAACGGGCGGTGTCTGTACCAAGTTTGGATCTTGGTAGGGTGAACACGGCCTCTGACACGGGCGTTTCACACGGCCATATTATGCTCGCGTCATCCAGTGAAGGACATGGCCTTGGACACGGGCGTGTCCCAGAGCGTGTAAGTGCACAGGGCATGGGACACGGTCAAGTCACATGGTCGTGTACTTCGCTGGAATATTTTGGGTTTTGTGTCGACTGTCGAACACGGCCGTGTACTGGTTGACACGACCGTGCCAAATCTGACATGGGCGTGTCATCACCTGTGTCCACCAAGCGACGTGATTGTTGGCGTGTTAGTTATTCGTGACATGGCCCCTGGTTACGGGCGTGTCGAGGACCCAACACGGCCGGGTGAAGTTGGGACACGGGCGTGTCCGAACCCGTGTCCTTTTCTGTGCTCGATATTCGTGGAAGGATCGAGGCATACGGCCTAGAAAACGGTCGTGTGCAAAGCCGTGTTCTGCCCAGGATTAAAGATTTCAGACTAATTTGAGCCGTTCGTTTTCTCTAAATAAGATCCAACGGCCTAGATGAGTTCCTGCTTGTTTTTAGTCCGATATTAGAGGTTTTATTCCTCATTTCATCCTTAACTCCCTCTTTCTAAAAAGTAAGAGAGAGGAGAGATTAAGGAAGAAGGAAGGGAGGAATCCGGCCACCGGCGGAGCGTCGGTGCACCAATCTGAGAACCGAGACCGGATCCGTGGAGAGAATTCCTTTGCGAAGCTTTCTATCCGACTAGTTTTTCATGGCGCTGAAGCGGACTTCAAGGGTAATGATTTTAAACTTGAGCTGATGTAGGCCACTATGTTTTTCACTATAACGGCTAAGGGGATTACACGTACGCCTCTCTATTTCCACTATTACGCTCACACAATAATTAAATGCAGCACACTCACGAACAACGTTATCAACTATTACTAACGTACGGTAGCCACGCCGTTTTAAGATCGAACAAACGACTATAGGTCGTCGTTCTCTCAAGCTAAAAGGACCCACCCGGTTCGAACGAGCGATGGTTGTACCAAAAGAGATCTACCAAAAAGTTCGGTTCGAAAATGGTAGATCTCTCCCAACAAAACGAAAGCGAGGCTCGCCAAACCTCTCGGAAAATTAAACAACTAGAAAGAACAACACATGCAATCGGAAAGATAAACCACGAACGAAAAAACGATTCCAAAGTAACACAAAGGTATTCCACCAAATGAAAATCTAAAAAAATAAGAATCACACAAGTGGTAGAAGATCTCTTTACCCAACCGGAATAGATGATTCCGGTTCACTTTCAAGGATCGTTCTTCCACGACTCCGCCGGAGTTTCGCCGACCGGAGAGAAAACTTGTCTGCTTCCTTTGCTTCACGCCGGGATGGAGGAAAACCACAAAGGGAGAAAACACCTTGATCTTATTCGATTTCACTATGGAAAAGGGCTGATTTGGGGGCTCTTGATGGAGGGGGTTGATCGGTTTTTTTGGGTGAGCGTGAAGACTTTGGATGAATATTGGAAAGGAGGAGGAGGAGGTAGAGAGGAGGGAAAGAAAGGGGGAGGCCGAAATTTTGGAGAGGAGGAGAGGAGAGGAGGAGGAGGAAACGAAGTTTCCAAGAGGGGAAGAGAGAGGAGGGGGGAAATTCAAATTTTGAATTTTGGTTTTCAATTTTCCATTCTCTAAATAAAACCATGAAAGTCCATGCCTATATATAGGCTTTACAACATACCTTGGCTATATGCAGCCCACATAAAGAAAATAAAAACAATACTAAATGTTTTAAACATTACATGATGAAAATAAAAATGAGAATAGAAATAAACTAAATAATGTTTAAAAGCCTTCATCTCATATAGCTCCATATCATATAGTCTTCATCTTCATCATGTAGGAGAACGCCGTCGCTGTCGCCGTCATCATCTTCAATATGTAGGAGAACGCCATCGCCGTCGCCGGCGCCGTCGCCGTCATCATCTTCAACATGTAGGATAACGCCGTCGCCGTCACCGTCATCATCTTCAACTTTAACACGTTGGGGGTTGCCACCATCAATCCTCCCCCGCTCAAAATAACTCATCACCGATGAGTTGGCATGGAGGTGCTGGCGCCAAAGAACATCATCCAAAAGAACCATCGCCGAGTCCGAAATCCAAGGGTCACCGGAGACCGGGCGAGCACACCATCGTATCACATAACGCTGAATACCACCGCTTGGAGAGGAGAGCAAAAAATCAAATATGAACCTGTCTAGTGATGACTACTTTTTAGTCATCATTTTTGGTATAATTTAGTTTAAGAAATCCCTAAGTATTATTATAATTTTATGATTTTGTATGTTTGAACGATGTTGTTTTATTTTATAGTTTTATTTTATGTTTGATTATTATTTTATGTTTATGTTACTTTTATTTATAAACTTATGTTTTATTTTTTTATGTTATGTTTAGATTACTTTTTAAACATATGTTATGTTTATGTTATGTTGTATTTTTATCTTTGTATTAGTTGAGGTTTATATAACTAAGGATATAATGGTTCATGTTGTGTTGTAGTTTATTATTATTATAACTAATGTTATGTTGTTTATTTTTTTTTGTGTAGGTTGGCCGGCCCTCTACAAGATTTGGAGCAGCCTATGAAGTCACCAAAGTGGCCACCTTTTGGAGCAGCCCCTATCAAGCAACCCGAGCCTCCCCTTGGTGCAGCCCACTACATGCAGTCCAAGCCTATGGAGCAGCCCGGCCCCCTCCAATTGATGCAGCCCGAGTTGCTCTCCTATCCTCTACCCGAGCCCACCATATGCAGCCATCATTAAAGCCCTTTCATGCATGTGCCCGGCCCTCCATCAAACACAGCAGCCCATTGAAGCCCCTTACCATGCAACCCGACCACATGCATGCAATTATTCATGCATGTGGCCGGCCACACTTCTTTTCTCTCTCTTTTTATTCCCTTACCACCCTTTTAATTCTCATACATGCATCCTCTCTCCCATCATTGAATGCATGCATGAATTACCCCTTGCAAGTGGCCGGCCCCTCCCCCCTCCACCATTCTACAAGCTTCCATACATCCCCCTTTATTTATTTTATTTCCTTTTTATTTGCCATAAAATTCTAATGCATGAATCCTCCACTCTCTCTCTCCCATCATTAAATACCATGCATGAACTTCTCCTCCCCCTATGGCCGGCCACCCCTTGAAATTCCTCTTCTAGATGCTTCCCTCCATGCCTATAAAAGGAACCCACATCCCATGCTTTGGAGGAGTTGATTTTTGGCTTGAAGCAAGAGAGTGCTTTGTGAGAGAGTTTCTATTATTGTAATTCTCATTTCTTAGTCTTTTCTTCTAGTTGTAATTTTTAATTGTTGTCTTAAAATTTCGTTCAAGTTTGTTTTGTTTTAGCATTGTACACCTTCCTTTTTAATAATAATGCAATTGTTATTCTCTTTTCATTTTGTTATTTCTCTTTCAATTATGCATAACTAATTCCTTATAGCATTGGATCGTGAGGATCCATGAAGTGAGATGAGAGATTATTATCTTTCTTAGTTTTATTTTTGTCATTTCATGCTCGATCCTTCTTTGATTTATTTTTGCGTCGACTCCGTATTTCCGGTATACGGTAGTAGGCCTTGTTCTCATTTCATAGTAGCCGAGAGGCTCATGATTTGAAAGATCACTCAAAGAAGGAAGGAGTTTAACGCAATCCTAGAGATAGGACGACGTAAATCCTCCGGATTGGAGTCAAATCCAATAGTGCGGATCACCCCGATAATGCAACTTTAGGCTTCTTCAGTTTGTAAAGAGATTTCGATCGAAGAGTCTATAAGTTAGGAGACCTAATGCTCTAGCGAGATTTTGTCTTATTTTCGGATCCGCCACGGTCGAGTATGGTTTGCAAAAATTAAAACTATCTTTATTTTTTTATCTCTCTCATCTAATTTCATGGTGAATCATTGATCGAATGCTAGCTTTTTATTATAAGTTTTTCGTCTCGTAATTTGTCTCCCTTTCCATTAAAAAATTTATAAAAATCCAACTATTTTCCGGTAGGATAATACTTCAAGCGTGAGTAAGAGTACTTGACAGCCCCGTGTTTAAATACGACCTTGGTACTACAATTTGACAGGTACGCTTGCCTGTTCGGGTTTTGGCCCACCAAGTTTTTGGCGCCGTTGCCGGGGATTTTTCTTCGTCAATATTTTGAAAACGCTTGCGCTATTACTTCTACAAAAATCAAAAAAAAAAATTTTATTTTATATATTTTAATATTTATAATCAACCCACTTCACTTTATTTCTACCCCACCTAAAATCTCTCGAAAAGGGTAAGGGGCTTTAAGCGCCACCATTTTACCTAGTACCGGGCGAACCCTTCACCGGGTAGTCCTCGGGAAGTTCGAGAGCCAAGCCGTAAAAAAAAATCTATTCAAAAAAAAATTTCCTTTCTTTTCTTCTTTTTCTTTCTTTTCCAAGCTTTCATTTTCATCTTCCCTCGCTTTCTTTTGCTAGTGCATGACCCGAGCGAATCCGTCGCTACTTGTTGATTTGGACCCGGAAATCGAACGCTCCTTTCGGAGACAACTACGATTCGGGGCTTCCACTTCTCAAACAGCGGTTGAGGATTCCTTTGGGGATTGTAATTTTAATTCTGAAATGGGAGACCCTAACCCAGGAGTGGCTCAGCAAAGGACCATGTCCGATTATGCTCGACCCAATCTGGAGGGGACTGAAACAAGTATTGTTCGACCTGCAATTGCGAACAATAACTTCGAGCTTAAGCCTAGCATCATACAAATGGTGCAGCAATATGTACAGTTCGACGGATTACAAGATGAAGATCCGAACTTGCATATTGCCAATTTTCTTGAAATCTGTGACACCTTCAAAATCAATGGTGTCTCAGATGATGCGATAAGGCTAAGACTCTTCCCTTTCTCCCTAAGGACTAAAGCCAAATAGTGGTTGAGTTCTCTTCCAAGAGGATCAATCACTACTTGGAACATTTTAACTGAAAAATTTCTTTCTCGTTATTTCCCCCTGCTAAAACTGCTAAGCTGCGTAATGATATAACTTCATATTCTCAAATTGATTCTGAGACCCTCTATGACACTTGGGAGAGGTTCAAAGAACTTTTGAGAAGATGCCCACATCATGCTCTGCCTGTATGGTTGCAGGTCCAGACATTTTATAATGGGCTAAACCAAGAGACTAAGCAAATGATAGATGCCGCTTCCGCTGGTTCTTTAGACCGCAAAACTCCGGAAGCTGCTCTTGAGCTTATCGATGACATGGCGATGAACACTTATCAGTGGAATTCGTCCAGGTCTCGCCCATCTAAACCTGCAGGTATCTTCGAGGTGGATTCGGTGACGCAACTAGCAATGCAAGTGGAAATGCTCAACAAGAAGATTTCGGAGATGACTACTCCCTCCGCTGCTAAGGTATATGAAAATGCTGCTGCCGCCGAGCAGGTGGATTATCTGGGGAACATACCCAGGCCTGCTCAAAATATTTCTGCGAATAATTTTTCTGCTTTTCCGAATTTTTCTTCTCCTCCTGGTTTTTCTGCTTCTTCGAACTCTTATCATCCTGGATGGCGTAACCATCCCAATTTTTCTTGGAGTAATACTGCTAACGTAGCACGCCCACCGCACGATTTTACACCTCCACCACCACAACAACAAAATTTTCAAAAACCTTCCCCTTTGGAAGAGATCTTTGCTAAGTATATAAGCTCGAACGATGCTACTATTAGAAACATAACGGGATCAATTAAAAATTTAGAAAATCAGGTCGGCCAACTCGCCAAGGCTTTCTATGAGAGACCACCTGGAACTCTTCCCTCGAACACTGAGCCTAATCCAAGGGAGCACGCAAATGCGATCTCCCTTCGGAGCGGTAAAGTTGTTAACGAGCCCACCACAAGGGAAGAGCCAAGGGTGAGTGTCCCTCCTGTTTGCACCCCCATGGAGAATGATAACTTAGATTCTGAAAAAGAAAAATCTATTTTTGAAAAAGAAAAGGATAGCTCCATTATCTCTGATTCTGCAAAAGAAAAAAATAGTTTTCAAAATGATGCTCCAGTTATTATAAACGAATTTCCGCCACCTCCTTATCCAGCTAGACTTAGGCAAGAAAAACTAGATAATCAATATCAACGTTTTCTTGAAATTTTTAAACAAATTCATATTAATTTACCATTTCATGAAGCGATTAGTCAAATGCCGAAGTACGCAAAATATCTTAAGGACTTATTAACGAATAAGACGAAATTGGAAAATCTTTCTCATGTCACATTGAATGAAGAATGCTCGGCGGTCGTTAAGAATTCTAACCTTCCTAAAAAGATAAACGATCCGGGTAGTTTTTCCATTCCTTGCGTCTTTGGTGATTTATTCGTTAAACATGCGCTGGCGGATCTAGGTGCGAGCATCAATTTGATGCCTTTTTCTTTATTCAAGAAACTAGGATTGGGCACTCTCAGCCCTACGCGAATGAGTATCCAATTAGCTGATCGTTCGATTAAGTATCCGTTAGGAGTCGTTGAGGATGTGTTAGTGAAGGTCGACAAATTCATCTTCCCGGTGGATTTTGTCATTCTCGATATTGAAGAGGACATCGAGGTCCCTCTTATCCTTGGTCGTCCCTTCCTAGCCACCGCTCGCGCAATCATAAATGTGAGTGACGGAAAACTTTTTCTGCATGTAGGAGATGAGGAAGTAGCATTTGATATTAATAAATCGATGAAAAACTCTTTACAAAATGATGACTCTTGTTTTTTCATTGATGATTTAAAAGAAGACTCCTATTTTTCTCCAAACGATTTTTCTTCTCCTTTTTTTGGACCCTCATCAACTATTTTTGAAAATACGGTTATGTCCGTACAAACTATTTTTGAAAATGAAACTGACTTTAAACAAAAGAATCTTGAAAATTTTACTTTTGAAAAAGACAAAAATTTGAACAACTATTTTGATAAACCACCCGATCTTGAAACGAAAATATATCACGATAAGAACTGTCGCCATCATAAAAATTTTAAACCAGGCGATCATGTTCTTCTCTTAAATTCACGATTACGCATTTTCTTTGGAAAATCTAAATCTCGTTGGTCTGGACCGTTTGCGGTCAAGGATGTTTTCTCTGATGGAACTGTGTTACTTTCGCACCCGGAGAGGGGTGAATTCAAAGTGCATGAATGCAAGCTTAAGCTCTATTTCTCTAATGATTCTGTGACTCCTGCAAAGGAGAATCTTCTTTTTGATTCTTAGTTTATTATTACTGATGGACATTTTTATTTTGTTATGGACATTTTTATTTTTCTTGTTGGACTTATTATTATGAAACTCTCTCATTTGAAATGTTGTAATAATAAAAAAAAAACATTATCGGGCAATCTGCCCATGGACTCTATTTCTTTTTGCTTTTATTTTTGCTCTTCCTACCGGAGGCACATCAAGTCCATGATCGTGGTCGCCGCTCCACCGTTGCTGATATCAGATGGATCAAGTCATACCTGCTGACGATCAAGTACTCCAAAAAGCAAGCATGGGGGAGCGACATCCGCCTTCATCTCACGAACCCGGGGAAGTCCTGTTCCTTTTCCTTATTTATTTTCCTGCATTTTTCTTTTTCTCTTCTTCTCAGTCCCCTTCTTTTTCTTTATGTTTTCTTCATTGAGGGCAATGAAGAATTTAAGCATGGGGGGGTCTAGTTTCTTTTTGCTTTTCTTTCTGTTTCTTATTTAAAAAAAGAAAAAAATGTATGTTTTAAATTAGTATAATATTTTATGTCGTCTAAATCTAAAAATCCAAAACAATTATAAAATATAAAACCCAAAAAAATTAGAAAAACAAAAAGATAAAAAAAAAAAAAAAATTTTGTGCTTAAAATCGATTTGAAAAACAAAACCTAAAATTATTTTCTATCTTTATTTTCATGTTGCTTCTAGTGAAGTGTAGGCCCATGCGGTTTTTGTAGTTCTATATAGATTACTTTGAAAATGGTTTTCTAAACCTATCATTTTAACATAGTTTAGTTCTACTAGTTTCTTTTTCTTAAATATAGGCATCCGGTTTTTAAGTTATAAGCTAGCAATACGTAGTTATGTCTTTTTATTCGGTTAGTTACTTACGAATGGTTGCTAGGTATCATTAGTTCTTTTTCATTTGCGGGGTAGTCTTTCTTGGTGTCTAGAACTTGTACCAAGCTACTCTCGAAGCATTTGCGCCGTTTTTATGTTCTTTAGAAATGATTTAGGCCACCATTTGAATAGTTTGAGCTTTTCTTGCCCACCGAAAACATAACCCTTGCAAAACAATTTTGGGCCTTTTCCTTATTTTCATTGTTTTTAGCTCCACCTTTCATTTCATCTTGTTCACCAAAGCCAAATGCCCGTCCTAATTTTTGCACTATAACCTTGAGCTTAAAAATTATTTTTGTGGGAGGGGTATTATATTATTTTGGAAATGAAAAGGACAATTATAAAGCTTATTTTTGGAGTTTCCTTATCGATTGTTATTCAAAAAGTGAGAAAGAAAAAAAAAATCATTACAAAATCAAAAAGAAAAAATGAATGCAAAAAGTTTATGGTTGGCCAAGTTTAGAAAAGAAAAATTTTCATGGCCTTGTTTTTGTAGTTTCATATTGGAGAAATGACATACTTGTTATTTCTCAATTTTTATGTTTTGTTTATTAAGCTCACCCTTGGTTTAGTGTTTAAGCCATTATGTTTATCTTTGTTTTCATTTCCTAATCATTCACCTAAACCAAGTCTTAACGCCTTAGAAGTCCTAATGATCTTAGAATGTAAATTCGCGTAGTGGAGAAAGTGTGAACGTACAAGCCTATGGCCACCATCATTGATGGATTTCTTTGGAGGTTATCTTGGAGTGTTTTAGGGTTAATGATTATCTAGCAACCTAGTAGTTTGTTAATGCGCCGTTTATTTAGAACTTCTACTTTTATTTTCCTTATTTTCGTTTATTTTGGATGCCTTGTTTTAAGATTTAGAAATGTGTAGACTTTTATTATGTTTTAATGAGATTTTTAGGATTGCACTTTCAATGTTTCTATTGCGCACTTCTCACCCCACTAGTTGATAACATGAATATTAGGATAGTTTAATTTTTCATGTTTTGTTTTTCTTAAATATGAAACCTAAATTAGCTTAGTTTATTTTCTAGTTTTCATTTTTATTTGCTTGAGGGCAAGCAAATGTCTAAGCATGGGGGAGTTTGATGACTACTTTTTAGTCATCATTTTTGGTATAATTTAGTTTAAGAAATCCCTAAGTATTATTATAATTTTATGATTTTGTATGTTTGAACGATGTTGTTTTATTTTATAGTTTTATTTTATGTTTGATTATTATTTTATGTTTATGTTACTTTTATTTATAAACTTATGTTTTATTTTTTTATGTTATGTTTAGATTACTTTTTAAACATATGTTATGTTTATGTTATGTTGTATTTTTATCTTTGTATTAGTTGAGGTTTATATAACTAAGGATATAATGGTTCATGTTGTGTTGTAGTTTATTATTATTATAACTAATGTTATGTTGTTTATTTTTTTTTGTGTAGGTTGGCCGGCCCTCTACAAGATTTGGAGCAGCCTATGAAGTCACCAAAGTGGCCACCTTTTGGAGCAGCCCCTATCAAGCAACCCGAGCCTCCCCTTGGTGCAGCCCACTACATGCAGTCCAAGCCTATGGAGCAGCCCGGCCCCCTCCAATTGATGCAGCCCGAGTTGCTCTCCTATCCTCTACCCGAGCCCACCATATGCAGCCATCATTAAAGCCCTTTCATGCATGTGCCCGGCCCTCCATCAAACACAGCAGCCCATTGAAGCCCCTTACCATGCAACCCGACCACATGCATGCAATTATTCATGCATGTGGCCGGCCACACTTCTTTTCTCTCTCTTTTTATTCCCTTACCACCCTTTTAATTCTCATACATGCATCCTCTCTCCCATCATTGAATGCATGCATGAATTACCCCTTGCAAGTGGCCGGCCCCTCCCCCCTCCACCATTCTACAAGCTTCCATACATCCCCCTTTATTTATTTTATTTCCTTTTTATTTGCCATAAAATTCTAATGCATGAATCCTCCACTCTCTCTCTCCCATCATTAAATACCATGCATGAACTTCTCCTCCCCCTATGGCCGGCCACCCCTTGAAATTCCTCTTCTAGATGCTTCCCTCCATGCCTATAAAAGGAACCCACATCCCATGCTTTGGAGGAGTTGATTTTTGGCTTGAAGCAAGAGAGTGCTTTGTGAGAGAGTTTCTATTATTGTAATTCTCATTTCTTAGTCTTTTCTTCTAGTTGTAATTTTTAATTGTTGTCTTAAAATTTCGTTCAAGTTTGTTTTGTTTTAGCATTGTACACCTTCCTTTTTAATAATAATGCAATTGTTCTTCTCTTTTCATTTTGTTATTTCTCTTTCAATTATGCATAACTAATTCCTTATAGCATTGGATCGTGAGGATCCATGAAGTGAGATGAGAGATTATTATCTTTCTTAGTTTTATTTTTGTCATTTCATGCTCGATCCTTCTTTGATTTATTTTTGCGTCGACTCCGTATTTCCGGTATACGGTAGTAGGCCTTGTTCTCATTTCATAGTAGCCGAGAGGCTCATGATTTGAAAGATCACTCAAAGAAGGAAGGAGTTGAACGCAATCCTAGAGATAGGACGACGTAAATCCTCCGGATTGGAGTCAAATCCAATAGTGCGGATCACCCCGATAATGCAACTTTAGGCTTCTTCGGTTTGTAAAGAGATTTCGATCGAAGAGTCTATAAGTTAGGAGACCTAATGCTCTAGCGAGATTTTGTCTTATTTTCGGATCCGCCACGGTCGAGTATGGTTTGCAAAAATTAAAACTATCTTTATTTTTTTATCTCTCTCATCTAATTTCATGGTGAATCATTGATCGAATGCTAGCTTTTTATTATAAGTTTTTCGTCTCGTAATTTGTCTCCCTTTCCATTAAAAAATTTATAAAAATCCAACTATTTTCCGGTAGGATAATACTTCAAGCGTGAGTAAGAGTACTTGACAGCCCCGTGTTTAAATACGACCTTGGTACTACAATTCGACAGGTACGCTTGCCTGTTCGGGTTTTGGCCCACCATCTAGCAAAAAGATTGTCCTGGGGAAACTGGGAAAAGCATTAGGCAAATAAAGAGGAAAAATTTCTTCATCAACAGTCAACGTACCTCCGTTGGAGACTGATGGAGAGGACGATCCTAGAACAAGCTCACCCCCCAACCCAAATGAAAATATAGTGGCACCAAACGTAGATTTAGATATTTCAAAAGGTGGAAAAACACAATGCGTGAAATTGGAAACATTTAAACTAGGGGAATTACCCCATTCAGTGGTTAACTTCAACAGATATGTTGTTTCTCCTAATTGATTAAAAATCCGAAAAGTTCTAACTCGCCAAATCGCCAACATTTCTATAGTTCCCGAAGGCATCCGTTCTGGGATGAGACGCACCAAGAGTAAACCAAAAACCTTATAAGGAGACACCCTCTTATGTAAGTTAGCGATATATTGATAAGAAGACATGTGTGTGACTAACGCTTCCTTACCGTGCTTATGTAAATTAAGAACAAAAGAGGCAAATACTAGTGCATGTTGACTTGTCATAGAAAATGGCGGTAACGGAACTACATAAGGTGGCACAAACGGAAATAAATATGGTGGTGCAAACGGAAAGTAATAGGGTGGCACTAGCGGAACTACATCAGGAGGCACTAGTAGAATGAAATCAGGTGGTACTAACTGCATGCAGTAAGATGGCACAAAAGATGGCCACGTCATTAACGTGCTCTCAGAGATTTGGTGAATCTTAGAAAATTGAGAGGGTACAGAATTAACGAGACTGTCATCATGACCCAACACAACATCTAATAACACACGACGCGACATGTCCCAAGGAGGGTCCAGCATGGATGGTAAAACTAATTGACTCAAATCAGGCAAATTAAACGCACAACCCAAAGGATCCGCTGGTCGGGTCAACATATCAGGAGGGATTATCGGTAGCACTAACAATGAGAAAGAGTTAAGATTGTATTTAAATTCACGGCACGGAGTTAGCATAAGGGGACGCTTATCTGGGTCTACCTCAATAACGACCTCCAAAAGTATAACTCTCTCACTTGGAAATTCTTCCAAGTCATAAATTGTGACATCAGTAGCAGTAGAAATCTCAGGAATGGGCGCATCGATAGATTTCGGAGGAGGGGCTACGTCATACCCAGTGTCAAAATATGGATTTAACGTCCAAGTAAAATCCTCCAGGTGCAAGCCATCAAACTCTACCGAAAAATCAAACAAAAGATTTTCCCTCACGATAAACTCATCTGGCTCATCATCACCCAACTCACTCTCCGAATAACACTCCTCACATGAGGACTCTACCAACTCATCTGAAAGTTCTTCCAACAATAAATGTTGATCATATAGTAAGTCTTCCAAATCAGTTGGGGCATCCATTAATTCGTGATTAGAGAAATCAACTAGAACATCCTCACTTACAAGATCCTCAGGAAAATCAGAGATATTCTCATTAGGTGTAATCGTAGCCTCTAACACGTCGAGGCTTGTATTTTGGAGAGGGCTCTCAACACTAGGGTGATTAGTCACAACGCTAGTGTAGCTAGTAATGGGCAAAGTAATACTCTCACAGGTCAAACTATCATCATCCCAAACATCATCTAACTCACGACTGGGTAAGCTCTTAGCGTAAGATAACTCTTCCGATTCAGCCAGATTGTCAATCAAATTAGGGTCATCAAAAGACTCCACTACGATCAAGATGGATGGCTCCGAAATGTCGTCGAAGGGGAGTGGAGATGATTCCTCATAAGAGAAATCCTCATCAAGGTCACTAGGGTAACCAATCTCCTCAACGTCGCTACACTCGTTAGTGATAATAACCTTATCCTCGGTGATGGGCGCAATCGTAGAATCAGCCTCAGACTTATTAGGGGAGTCAATAACTAGATTTGACAGCTCAGGGGGCGACTCTAAGGAGACTACGGGCGTAGTAAGAATAGAATGATCGATAGTGCCAAACCCAGTCGTTTCACTAGTCTCACGTGTCTTGATCGCCTGACTACCCACGAGGATAGGAACACTCTCATAATCAAGTTGGGGTCTAGTGCCCTGGCGGGGATAAGTAAACTTATGTGACGTCCTAGCATGGGAGTACGGGGTGTCATACTGGTACGGTGTAGGCATAATCATAGGTGGCGTTTCACTTACATTTTTAGATGAATGAGAACGATAGTGGGGAGGGTAATACTCATCCGTTAATAAATTCTTCATAATATTCCAACCTACAGGTGACTCTTCGAGGGATGTCCCAAAACGTCTCTCCTCATTGAGCCAGAAGGTCTGGGCTCGACTAAATAATTGAAGTCTCGCGACAGGGATCCTCTGGGGGTCCACTATCTGATATCTCTCAAAATAGTGCTCCATAGCCTTTACCTAGCTTAAAAACTCTTGAGTTCCACCTAGCCCATCATAGTTCGGAGCTGGAACTCTAACATGCCTAGATTAGTGCGGTACAACCTGATTAGCCTTTAGGTGGCCAATCAACCCATTAATCTCTTCCACTACCGGACAATGGAAATGCTTTCCAACATTCATGACAGAACCTAAAGATTTCATTCGGGAAACGTGAACATCGTAGGCCATTTTTGTTTTAATTTTCAGCGAGAAAATGAGGATAGACTATGCAGAGTAAGTGCACAAATACAAAGAAATATAGTCTGATCCTGATTAATTTTCAAAGATAGATTTGTTCCCGCTAAAATTTCAAAATAATATATATATATTTTTTGATATTATTGCTGGCAAAAATATGGAGATTATTAATTAATTTTTTTTCTTAATTTTTGCTAAAAAATAAAAATTTAGGCTGCTATTGGCAGACCACAAAAAAATATTTTTTTGCTTTTTTATTGTTTGAAAAATTTTGTGCACGTGCGTGTCGGCCTACTAAAATTAAATATGATGGTGTCAATTAAGAAATTGACACAACCTCCCTCTGATACCAAATTGATGTAGGCCACTATGTTTGTCACTATAACGGCTAAGGGGATTACACGTAGGCCTCTCTATTTCCACTATTACGCTCACACAATAATTAAACGCAGCACACTCACGAACAACGTTATCAACTATTACTAACGTACGGTAGCCACGTCGTTTTAAGATCGAACAAACGACTATAGGTCGCCGTTCTCTCAAGCTAAAAGGACCCACCCGATCCGAACAAGCGATGGTTGTACCAAAAGAGATCTACCGAAAAGTTCGGTTCAAAAATGGTAGATCTCTCCTAACAAAACGAAAGCGAGGCTCGCCAAACCTCTCGGAAAATTAAACAACTAGAAAGAACAACACATGCAATCGGAAAGATAAACCACGAACGAAAAAATGATTCCAAAGTAACACAAAGGTATTCCACCAAATGAAAATCTAAAAAAATAAGAATCACACAAGAGGTAGAAGATCTCGTTACCCAACCGGAATAGATGATTCCGGTTCACTTTCAAGGATCGTTCTTCCACGACTCCGCCGGAGTTTCGCCGAGCGGAGAGAAAACTTGTCTGCTTCCTTTGCTTCACGCCGGGATGGAGGAAAACCACAAAGGGAGAAAACACCTTGATCTTGTTCGATTTCACTATGGAAAAGGGCTGATTTGGGGGCTCTTGATGGAGGGGGTTGATCGGTTTTTTTGGGTGAGCGGGAAGACTTTGGACGAATATTGGAAAGGAGGAGGAGGAGGTAGAGAGGAGGGAAAGAAAGGGGGAGGCCGAAATTTTGGAGAGGAGGAGAGGAGAGGAGGAGGAGGAAACGAAGTTTCCAAGAGGGGAAGAGAGAGGAGGGGGGAAATTCAAATTTTGAATTTTGGTTTTCAATTTTTCATTCTCTAAATAAAACCATGAAAGTCCATGCCTATATATAGGCTTTACAACATACCTTGGCTATATGCAGCCCACATAAAGAAAATAAAAACAATACTAAATGTTTTAAACATTACATGATGAAAATAAAAATGAGAATAGAAATAAACTAAATAATGTTTAAAAGCCTTCATCTCATATAGCTCCACATCATATAGTCTTCATCTTCATCAAGTAGGAGAACGCCGTCGCCGTCGCCGTCATCATCTTCAACATGTAGGAGAATGCCATCGTCGTCGCCGTCGCCGTCTTCATCTTCAACATGTAGGATAACGCCGTCGCCGTCACCGTCATCATCTTCAACTTTAACACATTGGGGGTTGCCGCCATCATGAGCACTTGAAGATTTTCTTTCTTTGCATGGGAAAACCCGCTCTCGCAAGTGTGCGGTGAATGCGTGGTGTTCCTTGGGGTAGATATGTGAAGTCCCCCTTTTTAGAGTCTGAAATCGAAGTACAGGCATTAGCATTGTGTGTTAAGCCTACCCATACATGTTTGTCTGGATCGGTGATGTTGCATTGCATGAATAGCCGGAGAAGACTCCGTGCGTTATTTTCGGGTTTCTACGCGGTAAATTGCGAGAGGGACCCTTGGAGATTAGCTCCAATGCGCACCCGGAAAACTTGGCGGAAACATAATTCTGCTAACTTGGCGGTCGGGGAGTCAGCCTTGAACATAACTGGGTTATGTGTTGTTTGGTAATGATTTAGGATCCGGGTGAAGCTTGGCCTGCGCATACGTCTTAAAGTGACTAGGCGACGTGAGCAACGGGCGGGTGGATACGGACCTGGGCTATGCGATTCGGTGCTAGAGGCCCTTAAGTGGAACTGGCCGTTGGCATAGTCGGGAGTCTTGGACTACAGTCAGAAGGACTCAAAAAATGCTCATATAGCTTACCATCCTAAGGATGGTGGTGAAGCCACGGAACTGACTGGATTCACCGTGAATGTGCCTTGAGTGTACGGGTTGTTTTGTCGAGCGAGCCTACACCTGTGGCGAAAGTCTTTATATGCACTTAATTATTTAGTTGGGCTAACGTTATGCAGGGAAGGAGTGCCACCGCCCAAATACGGGGGCGGGGTCGCTATATTTTTGTCAGCTTTAGCTGACCGTTGCTCTGTTTTCTACCATGCGGTAGAATGATTGCTTATAGGTGCCGTGGAACCAAGCACAAAGTAGCGGGTTGAAGAATAAGCTCCTGTGCTGGCCCTCGAAGGCCGAAGTTAACTTCTATTTTTATTTTCTGTCATGTATGGCCGGCCTGCGAGCCGATGTTTGTAAGACATTACCTTGTTAAGATAAACTTTGTAAGGCCATGTACTCTTTTGTGTATTCGTTTTATTTCATTCCTATTTTGGTTAGTGGACATGCATGCCATGCTTGGGCAAATTTTGGGTTGTATTAACCATTTAAAAGCTTTCGCTAGAATGCTCTTTGTTAGGACAGAAAAGTTGAGTATTTGGTATTATTCTGTATCCCCTCCGACTGTGCGTGGTATATGACGTCGAGTTCAAGCTAGACCTTCTATTGTATACCATATGACGGATGGGGGTGTTACAATTAGGTATCAGACTAGGGTGTCGGTAATCTATAATCGAATTCGTGGGCAAATTCTTTTATGGGGTGGTGAGCACATTTATGTGTGTCATCGTTATAACATAAAGAACCCATGAATGTACACTTTGGAATTAAAAAATACACTTGTTTTGAGGTACCTGAGTGTTCCAATGATTGCTTTTAGCAATTTGTGTATCGCCTAATCAAGTTTTTATGCTATTATAGGTGTCTAGAAGCGTTGCGGTGGAATCAGAGCTTCCATAATGAGAAGAAAGTAGTGCACCAAGAGACGTGCCTACAACACCTCCTTCAGCAGAAACAATCAGATTGGTGGTTGAAGCAGTTTTTGCCATGATAAATGCCCAGCAAGTGCAACACGCACCACCTGTTAATAAGTAAGAACCGATTATAGTGGCAGTGCTGGGAGTAGTGTAGCATGGGGCAGTTGATCCGATAGCACCAAGAAGAGACACGAATAAACATCTCAAGCACGTGATGAGCTTTAATCCTCTGGTATTCGATGGTTTGGGAACGCCAACTCAAGCTGAGAATTGGCTCTCTACGATGAAGAGGGTCATGACCGCCACAGAAACTGCAGAGTGGAAGAAGACCACAATAGCTACCTTCCTATTGGCCAGTGAGGCAAGGATGTGGTGGGATGAGTTGGAGGTTCATCTCTTAGTGGGAAGGCAACTTGCCAAAGTACCGATGGAGCAATTCTAAATGTTGTTCTTAGCCAGATACCCAGCTTCTGCCCAGAAGCTTGAGATGGAGAATAAGTACCTTAGATTGAATTAGGGAGCGAGTAGCGTGGATGAGTATCTCAACGAGTTTACACAGTTAGGTCGTTATGCTGGTGCTATGTTTTCTGAAGAAGAGTGGAAGACCAACCGATTTTATGAGGGTCGACGGAGCGACCTACAACTACTCCTTGCTGAGCCTAAGGCACAGGGCATCCTAGCCTTGGTAAATGCGGCTTGGTCTTTGGATAGGGTTGCAAGGAAAGTCCAAGAGAAGAAGGACCCATTAGAGAAGAAGTAAGAGTTTAAAGTGCAAAATTCAAAGTCAGGTTTCAGTAGGTGGAACAAGAAGCAGAAGACTTCGAGCTCAGCCCCTTTGCCTTGTACGACGGGGGAAAACCGTAGTCGAGCCCTAGCAGCCCTTTACAACTGTGGAAAGGTGGGACATTTTGCAAGAGAATGTTGGAGCGGCTGTGCAAAGTCCGAGAGGAGGCAAAGAGCAACTTATGAGGAAAAAGGGAAGGCGGCAGAGTCGACCGCATCCTACCCTGCTCCGGCCCAGCCTAGAGTTTATAACCTTGACCTGCAAGAGGCCATCAAACAAGCTAACGTGGTGACAGGTATGTGTAAAATTTATTATAGTTTAGCTTTTTGTTGTAACTGTTACCTTTGTATGTGTTAGCTTATTTGTGTTGGTGCTAGGCATTGTATTGATTTTCGATCGTCCGGCAAGAGCCCTGTTTGATAAGGGAGCATCGCATTCCTTCTTGTCCGAAAGATTCATATCACTCATCGGAGTCCCTTCTTCGATGGCAAAGGACAAGCTCGATGTGTTATTGCCCAATAGGTGCTCAATGCGCGCGGATAGAATCTGTGTGGTAAAGTTATAGATTTTTGATCAGGAGTTTGATTTGCAAGCGTCGGTGCTGCCGTTAGTGGAGTTCGACGTAATCTTTGGAATGGATTGGCTTTCGGAGAAGCAAGCCTGCATTGATTGTAACCGAAAAGAGGTTAAGTTGGGACTAAATACTGAGCGGGAGACTAGGTTTTCGGGCTTGAAAGGGTCGAGCAAGATTATGATGTCGGCTCTTCAGGTGATTAAGGTAGTTCAGTCTGGGGCTGAGCTGTTTGTCATTTCAGTACAGCCTTCAACACCTAATCCTAGTCTAGACAGTATTGCAGTGGTGTCCGAGTATCCTTATGTATTTCCAGACGATCTCCCGGGAGCCCCTCCTCAACGGGAGATTGATTTTACATTTGAGCTGGTGCCGGGTGCCAAACCATTGTCACTCTCTCCGTATCGGATAGCGCCTAAGGAGATGGCAGAGTTGAAGGTACAATTGCAAGAGTTGTTAGAGCAAGGGTATGTGCGTCCAAGTTTGTTGCCTTTGAGCGCACCGGTCCTTTTCGTTAAGAAGAAATATGGGAGTTTGCGACTTTGTATTGATTATCGGGAGTTGAACAAACTTACGGTAAAGAATAAGTATCCGATCCCCATGATTGACGATCTATTTGATCAGTTAGTTCGGTCAACAGTATATTCGAAGCTAGATCTGAAATCCGAATACTACCAGTTTAGGATAAAGGAATGTGACATCCCTAAGACAGCGTTCAGGACGCGGTTTGGACATTACGAGTTTACGGTCATGCCTTATGGGCTGACAAATGCACCATCCGTTTTTATGTACCTGATGAACAGGATGTTCAGAGAGTACCTGGACCAATTCGTGATAGTGTTTATCGACGACATCTTGGTGTACTCGCGGTGTGAGGATGATCACTTCAAGCATCTGCATATGGTGAAGGAGACGTTGAGGAAGAATCAGTTGTATGCTAAGTTCTCCAAGTATGAGTTTTGGTTATCCCCAATCACGTTCCTTAGTCATATTTTTAGTGGTGAAGGAATAACGGTGGATCCGGCGAATATGGCGGCAATTCAGGAGTGGCCAGTGTTGACTATGGTGGCAGAAGTCTGAAGCTTTCTGGGGCTTGCCGGCTACTACAGGCGATTCTTGGAGAATTTCTCACGGATCACACGACCACTCACAATATTGAAAAGGAAGGATCAAAAGTTTGTGTGGACGCTGGAGTGCGCACAGGATTTTGAAGAGTGAAGAGGCGGTTGATCTCGGCTCCTATCTTATGTTCACCGAATGGGTCCGAAGGATTTGAAATTTATAGTGATTCTTCGGGCAGAGGTTTGGGTTGTGTTCTGCTACAACATGGGAGAGTAATAGCGTAGGGATCGCGTCAGTTAAAGGTCCATGAGAGAAATTATCCGGTCCATGATTTGGAATTAGAGGCCGTGATATTTGCTCTAAAGACGTGGAGGCACTTTCTGTATGGTGTAAAGGTTGACATTTACACCGATCATAAGAGCCTGAAGTACTTACTAGATCAGGAGGATCTGAACATGAGGCAGCGAAGGTGGATGGAGTTCTTGGGGGACTACACTTTCAAGATACATTATGTGCCTGGGAAGGGAAATGCAGTGGCAGATGCTTGAGTAATAGGGCTCCGGTTCATGACAACTGGTTTGCGGTGCATGATGAGAGATTAATCCGTGATTTGGAGGCATTGGATATCACTTGCGTCGACAAGCAGTCTGGTGCTGAATAAATATTGTGTTGGACGGAGGTGCAGTATGACCTAGCTGATAGGATTCGGCAGGCTTTTGTTCAGGATAGCAGTATGAAGCAGGTATTGGATGAATCGTTGGATGGGTAAAATTCACAGTTTACAGTTGTGGATGGACTGCTAAGGAAGAATGGTCGCCTATGCATTCCTAGTGCGGATAGTCTTCGGGAGGAGTTGATGTACGAGGCTCATTATACCAAGTACTAAATCCACCCGGGGAGCACGAAGATGTTTATGGACATGAAGAAGTTGTTCTGGTGGCCAGGGCTGAAGAAGGATGTAGCATTGTATGTGGCGAAGTGCCAAACATGTGCCTTGGTAAAGGCAGAGTGCAAGAAGCCCAGAGGTTTCGTAAAGTCCTTGCCTATCCCGGAATGGAAGTTCGACGACATATCCATGCATTTTGTGCACGGTTTGCCAAAGTCGCAGAAGGGAAATGACGCCATTTGGGAAGTCATAGATAGATTGAAAAAAGTGTCGCATTTCCTTTCCGAATAAAAAGGAAGATCCGTTGGAAAAGTTAGCCAAGCTCTATGTGGATAATATTGTATGGTTGCATGGTGTGCCCCGCAGTATTATTAGTGACCGAGATAGGCGCTTCACGTCCAATGACTGGAGGCTTGTGCATAAGTTGTTGGGAACTAAGCTTAGTTTCAGCACAGCCTTCCATCTGCAAATGGATGGTCAGACCGAGAGGTTCAACCGGAAGATGGAGGATAAGCTCCGCATGTGCGTCCTAGATTTTGGAAAACACTGGGAGGATTAACTGTACATGGAAGAGTTTGCATATAATAATAGTTTTCAAGCAAGTATTGGAATGGCGCCTTTCGAGGCCCTATATGGGATAAGGTGTCGCACACCATCTTCTTGGTTGGAAGAAGACGAGTCAAAGTTAATCAAACGTCAGGCGGTGGAAGAAGCCACTTCAATGGTACGTACGATTCAGGAACGGTTAAGGATCACTCAGGACAGGCAGGCAAAATACTATAATGCCAAGCATAGGAATGTGGAGTTCAGTGTTGGCGATTGGGTGTATCTGAAAATCAAGCTGTTCAAGGGTGTCTCGTGGATTCGACTCTTGAAGAAGCTGAGTCTGAGATACCTTGGACCGTTTGAGATCCTTAAGCGTGTTGGCGAAGCAGCGTATCAAGTGAAGTTGTCAGTGGAGCTGAGTGGACTATACGATGTATTCCACGTATCGGTATTGCGGAATGTGGTTGAAGAGCCTTCACAAGTCGTTGCTGTCGATCAAGTGCCAATTGTTAGTGGTTGACGACGAAGGTCAAGCTAGTTTGCATTGAAAACTTTGAAGTCAAATGGCTTCGCAACAAGGAAATTCGAATGGTTAAGGTCTGTTGGGATAACTGCGGACGTGAGGAGATTTCTTGGGAGCGAGAACAAGCTATGTTGGAGGAATATACTAATCGATTCAACACATGTAATATTTAAATTGTTTTGTGTACCCTTTTTCTTAATTTCGTGGACGAAATTCTTTAAGGGGAGGAGATTTGTAACACCCCTAAATCTAGTGTTATAACGTTCGGTTTCTATACCATGTTTGGATCTTGTAGGGTTAACACGGTCTATGACACGGGCGTGTCATACGGTCGTGTCATGCTCGAGTCGTCCAGTGAAGGATATGGCCTAGGACACGGGCGTGTCCCAGGACGTGTTAGTGCACTTGACATGGGACACGGGCATGTTACATGGCCGTGTACTTCTCTGGAATATTTTTGGTTTTGTGTCGACTGTCGAACACAGTCGTATACTGGTTGACACGGGCGTGTCATCACCCGTGTCCACCAAACGACGTGACAGTTGGCGTGGCAGTTATTTGTGACAAGGCCCCTGGTCACGGGCATGTCGAGGACCCGACAAGAGCGTGTCTGGTTAGGACACGGGCGTGTCTAGACCCGTGTACTTTTCTTTTCTCGATATTCGTGGCAAGATCGAGGAACACGGCCTGGGACATGGCCGTGTGCAAAGTCATGTTCGGCCCAGTATTAAAGATTTCAGGATAATCTGAGCCGTTCGTTTTCTCTAAATAAGATCCAACGACCAAGATGAGTTCCTGCTTGTGTTTAGTCCGGGATTAAAGGTTGTATTCCTCATTCCATCCTCAACTCCATCTTTCTAAGAAGTTAGAGAGAGAAGTGATCAAGGAAGAAGGAAGGGAGGAATCCGGCCACCAGCAGAGCGTCAGTGCACCAATCTGAGAACCGTGACCAGATCCGTGGAGAGAATTGCTTTATGAAGCTTTGTATCCGACTAGTTTTTCATGGCGCCGAAGCGGACTTCACGGGTAACGATTTTCAACTTGAGCACTTGAAGCTTTTCTTCCTTTGCATTGGAAAACCCTCTCCCGCGAATGTGCGGTGAATGCGCGATGTTCCTTAGGGTAGATATCTGAAGTCCCTCTTTTTAGAGTCCGAAATCGAAGTACGGGCATAGGCAGTGTGTGTGAAGCCTACCCAGACGTGTTTGTCTGGATCGATGATGTTGCATTTCATAAATATCCGGAGAAGACTCCGTGCGTTGTTTTTGGGTTTCTATGCGGTAGATTGCAGTAGGGATCCTTGGAGATTAGCTCCAAGGCGCACCCGGAAAACTGGACAGAAACGTAATTCCGCTAACTTGGCTGCCGGGGAGTCAGCCTTTAACATAACTGGGTTATGTGTTATTTGGTAATGATTTAGGATCCGGGTGAAGCTTGGCCCGCACGTACATCTTAAAGTGACTAGGCTGCGTGAGCAACAGGCGGGTGGATACGGACCAGTGCTATGCAGTTCAGTGCTAGAGGCACTAAAGTGGAACTGGCCGTTGGCATAGTCGGGAGTCTTGGACTATGGTCAGAAGGACTCAAAAATGCTCACATAGCTTACCATCCGTAGGATGGTAGTGAAGCCATGGAATTGACATGATTCACCGTAAATGTCCCCTGAGTGCACGGGGTGTTTTGCCGAGCGAGCCTACACTTGTGGCGAATGTCTTTATATGCACTATATTATTTAGTTGGGCTAACGCTATGCAGGGAAGTAGCGCCGCTGCCCGAATAAGGGGGAAGGGTCGTTATATTTTGGTCAGCTTTAGCTGACCGTTGCCCTATTTGCCACCATGCAGTGGAATGATTGCTTGCTGGTGTTAGGGAACCAAGCCCTAAGTAGTGAGTTGAAGCCTAAGCGGCTGTGTAGGCCCTCGAAGGCCAAAGTGAACTGCTATTTTAATTTTCTGTCATGTATGGCCGGTCTGCGAGCCTATGTTTGTAAGACATTATGAAAGTGAGTGTAAGATCAACCCTTCACTCTAGAGGGGGGGGGTGAATAGAGTGTTTTAAAATAATTTTGCAAATATAAAAATTACTTTAGCAGTGGAAGACTTAATTTACTTAGTGTAGAGTGCTTAACAGAAATCAGAATAAAACAAGTACAAGAAATAAATCCTCAGCACACAGCAAACAAAATAACAAGCAACCAGAATACACAAGGAACGTAAGTGATTCCCCAAAACCTGGGTACATCCACTCTTCTACCACCCTTGGTAGGAATCCACTGCAGGATTAGTTGATCAGGTGTCAAGGGCACCAATAAGATTTTGATCAGGTGCTTAAAACCCAAAGCAGATTTTTTGATCAGGTGTCTTGCCACCACTAAGTTTTGATCAGGTCTCAGAAACCAAAACAAAACTTTTGAAGAGAGTTTAAAGAACCCTTTTACAGTAAACAAAAAGAAAGAGGTTAGGGTGTCTTCTCTGTCAACAATCAAAGAGAAGAACAAGTGGATGTTGATGTTATCAAAGCTCCCCCTAAGATTAGCAAGAGTTCAAAAATAGAAGCTTTGCAAGGGTGATTGGTCTTCAATGAAAAGAATGCTCCAGCAAAAGATGATTCAAGCAAGAACTGAAATGTGTGTTGTCTGGAGTATGAATGATGAAGACTTGAGAAAACTTTGAATCAGAAGGAATCAGAAAGAATAGAAGCTTGTTCTTTGTTCAGTGTTATTGATCTTCTTCTCTTTTTCTTCAGTATGTCTGTGTTTCTTCTTCTCTGAATAATAATATGAAATCCAGTCTTCAAATCTTCTAGATAGCCATTAGCAAAATTCATAAATGCTTTACTTAAATGTCAACTGTCTCTCGAGGAATAACCTAAATAACATTTCTTCTTTGTTTCATTGAAACTTGCCCCAGATTTAATATAACGGTGAGAAATCTTCTTCAATAAATGCTTTGACTTGAAGATATTTGAAATCCTTAACAAAGTGACAAAATTCTAGAAATCGTCGATCTCAAAAGATAATCGTCGATCTGAGCTCAACTATCATCGAACTGAGCTCAGAGATATAGAAACTAGTTTTAAACAGAAACCGTCATTCTGAGCTCAGCGATCGTCGAACCGAGTTTGACGCCTCGTCGACCTGAGCTCAGAGATAATCGAATTGGGTTAGAGGCTTCGTCGATCTGAGCTCGACGACAAGTATAACTCTATATCTGGGCTTCTCATCTGAACTAGGAGGTCTTGGGGAAAGCTTCAAGCCTATGTCCTAAGCCTTTGACCTTAACTAGTTTACCTTTACTCTATACAACAAGGTCAATACAATAATCCTATAGACATTGTGATCCTTACCCAAATTAGTAATAGTGTGTTCCAACAATCTCCCCCTATTTGGGTTAGGATTACTATTTACATGAATTATAGGAAATGAAAACAACAAAAATAGAAATACATAAAACATTGCAGAACCACAGATATATAAATATATCACAGCAAATAGTTCAGTAGAGATGAGATTATTCAACTTATATTAACTTTCCTTGTCAATACCTTTCTGAAACAAAATTTCCCTTTTAGGATTTTCAGAGTCTTTCTTTGATCTCATATCATCAGCAGCACCAAGAGACTTCAGGCTTCTTCCTCTAGGGACTACAGCTTCAGGATGTAGCTGTATATACTTCTCAGTATTGAAAAATTTGTTGGAGTTGTACCTTTCAAGTTCTTGTCTTCTTTGATCTGATAGAGTGGAAATGTTGGAATTATCTTGGCCTTTTTCTATAGCTTTCTTGATTTGATCTAATGCAGCCATCTCTTTTAGTCTAGCTATCCAGGAGACTGGGTTATTCTCTGGATCTTCAAATGGAACTGATGGCTCATTCTTATTGATGGTGTTAGTGGGAGGAGCTTTTTGATGAAAACCTTCTTTGAGCTTATAAGGAAAAGGACCACAAGTGGAATCACTTGGGCTTTGTCCTTTCCTTTGATAAGGTTTATGCCTGGACTATCCTCTGGAATAAACCTGATGACCTCTTTGAGTGCCTCTATACTGACTGCCTCTTGACATATTACCTCTTTGTTGATATCTTCTAGATTGAGATCTTCCTTGATACTGGGATTGAGAGGATCTTTGAGAAGTGATATTGGAGGATTGATGAGCTGAGTCTCCACCAGATCCTACACCTTGAGATTGAAAAGGAGGAGGATTATAGTGAGAGGTTCCTTTATCATATTTCCTTTTCTTCCTCATGGCCTTCAACTGATTTTTAGAAAATTGCATCCAGTGCTCAGTTATAGGGCAGCTGTGCAGAATATAATATGGAATATCATGATCAGAAGTAGTCTATTCAATTGGGACTCTTTTCATAGCTTTACTTCTAGCTTTCCTCTTCTTTGTAATAGTTGTAGAAGAGTCATTAGAGTCTGTTCTGAATTCATCATCATGAGAGCTCTGAGGCTCATCAAATAAAGCATCTATTTGCCTTAACACTTCTTATTTAGAAATGGAGACAAAAACTATCTCTAAAGCAGGAGGTGCAGAAGTAGAAATAAAAGGAGCAGCAGATGAAATAGCATGAGCACTAACTGAAGCAGTAGGCTGAGAAACTAAACAAACTGGCTCTATCATAGCCTCTGAGAGAACAACATCATGAGCAGCAACTGAAGCAGTAAGCTCAGAAACTGAACAAACTGGATCTATCACAGCCTCTGAGAGAACAACATCAGGAGCAGCAATTGAAGCAGTAAGATCAGAAACTGAACAAACTTGCTCTATCACAGCCTCTAAGAAAATAACAGTAGTAGCAGCATGAACCAAAGGAACACTTTCCACAGTCTTAATAGAATTGATATACATCTGTAGTAGATTGGGATCACAACAGGAGAAGGGAACTATAGCCTTGGTTAAATCTTGAGCAAGAAGAGGTGATGAAAGATAACTACTATAAAGTGAATCAAATTCTGACAATAATGAATGGATGTTTACTACAGGACTGATGGTTGGAGCTGGAACTGGAACTTCCTCTGAAGCTGGAACTTCTGATGCTTGCATTTCTGAAATCTCTGAGGGCAGCACTTCTTCATATGGCATCTCTCCCTTCCTAGAGTTAGTGAGAACATAATCTAGGCCCCCAAAAGAAGGGATGGCCTTAAGGGAGAAGGAGGAAGAGATCCTTGCAGATAACTCATATAAAGTCTTGACTAAGGGATCCAAGGAGGTTTCCAATAAGAGAGTTAGCTTGGATGCCAAAAACTCATATAGCTTATCTGCTAGAGGAAGGAGATCTACTTGCTCAAGATTAACCTGAGTAGAGGTAAAGGGAGGAGATGTAGAGAGATGTATTTAATGCAGATTGACGTGGTATGGATGGTCGAGATATTGTAATGGTTTAAATGGATGGAATTGGGATAGTGATTGATGGTAGGGATAAGGAGATGGAAGGGGGAAAGGATGGTTGAGATATGATATCATGTAAGATTTGTTGAAAGGATGTTGAGGTGGAAGGAATGACTTGAGGTGAAGATGGAGAAACATCCATGAAGGAATCATCTAGAAGGTTGAATGATGGAAGATGGGGGATTATTCTAAATCAATGGATGGGAAGAAATGTTGTGGATGGAAAACTTCTAAATGAGTGGCTGGAGGAGGTGGAGAAGTAATTTGAGATGTAGGTATGGAAGATGTAACTGGATGTGGAGAAGGAGGAGAGGATAATGAAGGGGATGGCAAAACTTTTAATGGGGCAGTGGACTGAGGATGAGTGACTGTTTCAGTCCTTATGCCTGAAGAAGCTTTAGCTGCAGAAGCCTTGTGGGTTTGACAATATGTCTCTCCCACTTGCTAAATATGGCAGAAGAAAGCCTCTTTGATGCATTGATATGCATCCCATTGGACACCAACAACTGTGGGCACTTATTCTGCAGGAATAGGCCCAAAATCCTTCCAAAGTATACAAAGTTCTTGTTTATCTTTTTCTTAAGCAAATCAAAGAAAATTGCTCCCCAATCCAGGTGCTTCTTATCCACTATTGCATCCATTAAACAGAATTGATACCTGAAAATTATATCGTGGGCTGAATGCTTGGCCAAAATGACCTTTCCTATAATATCTATATTCCATGGATAGATTCTTCTTCAGCAGTTTAATAGGGTTCTCAGAATTATGACCCATTCTATCTAACATTGCAGAGAATTCTACTCTTGATAGTTCTATGCTATCATTTCCAGTACTTAATCCAAAAACCTCTGAAAGAATACTTGTGTTTAGGGATACCTGTGTCCCTGAGATGGTTCCAACAACTGTGTTTTGATCCAGATTATGGGCAGTATAGACCCATTCTTTTATCTCGTCTGCTGCTAACTTGATTATGGTAGATATTATATTCACAAGTTGTTGTTCCTTGAAGAGTTCCAGAATATCCTTAAACATCTGATCAGTCCCCTCGGAAGATTCCATGTCAATGTCAAAGCCGCTATCGAACTTCACTGCGGCTAGAACGGCGACTGAGACCGACATATTTCCAGCAAAAATAAACAAGATCAAGTGTAGAAGAGTTTGGAGGGAAAGAAAATTCTTGTAGAAGGTATGAAAGCGCAAAAAAGAACGACGCCTGAAAAATGATTTTATATTAGGGTTCGGCACAGAAAAGAAAAGATCGTTGAACTCAGTTCGACGATCTACGGCTCTAGGGGAAACTGAAGGGTCTCAACATCGTCAATCTCCATTCGACGATATTTGATATCGCTGACCGATAAGAAAACGCCGAGCTCCGTTCGACGATCTTCATGTAAAACGTCGAGCGCAGTTACGAGTTAAGAGAAAAACTACAGACACTATGAAACTCAAAATTTTAACCTAGTCTTTGTCAATTTTTATGTTTTTAAGATCTTGGAACTTTGTTAAGAATGCCTCCATCTAACATTCCTACCTGATTAAGGAAGAAAGTGTGTTTTTTTTCATCCAAGGGTTTGGTGAAAATATATCCCCTTTGTAAATCAGTTGGGATGTATTCTAGTTCAATTTTACTTTTCTCTACATTATCCCTTAAGAAGTGATGCCTAATCTCTATGTGTTTGGTCCTACTATGGAGGACCGGATTTTTAGCTATGGAAATAGAACTAGTATTATCACAAAATATTTTGGACTTCTCTAAGTTGTAGCCATAGTCCAGGAACTAATTTTGAATCCAAAGTATCTGTGAGCAACAACTACCTGCTGCCATATATTCAGCTTCAGCAGTTGATGTGGACACAGATGTTTGTTTCTTACAAAACCAAGAGACAAGTCTTTCACCAAGAAACTGACAAGTTCTATTGGTGCTTTTCTTGTCTACTCTACATCCAGCAAAATCAGCATCAGAAAATCCAGTTAAATCAAATCCTGAATCAGCTGCATACCGGAGACCTAGATTTGGACAACTTTTCACATACCTAAGAATCCTCTTAACTATTGTGAGGTGTGACTCTCGAGGGCTGACTTGGAATCTATAAAATATGCATGTAGTAAACATTATATCAGGTCTACTAGCTATAGGATACAATAAGGAGCCAATCATTGCTCTATATGTGGTCTGATCAACTGGTTTCCCATGTTCATCAGCATCTAATACAACATTAGTAGGCATGGGAGTTTTTATAGAGGATACATCAGACATACAAAATTTCTTAACCAATTCTTTTGCATACTTGGTTTGAGAAATAAAGATGCCAACAACATGTTGTTTGACTTGCAATCCTAGAAAGAAGGATAGCTCACCTATGCTACTCATTTAAAACTTGGAATGCATTAGGTTAGAGAACCTTTTGCACAAATTTTAATTAGTAGAACCAAAAATAATATCATCTACATAGATTTGTACTAGTAGGATATTGGACTTATGAGTTCTAATAAAAAGAGTTTGGTCTACTCTACCTCTTTTAAAATCATTTTCCAAGAGAAAGCAAGCTAGGGTCGCATACCATGCTCTAGGAGCTTTTTTGAGACAATATAATGTTTTATGCAATTTATAAACAAAATTAGGGTGAGTTAGAGAGATAAAACCTGGAGGTTGTTTTACATAAACTTCTTCCTTATATCACCATTGAGGAATGCACTTTTGACATCCATTTGATATACTTTGAACTTATTGTGAGCTGCATATGCTAGGAAGATTCTTACGGCCTCTAACCTTGCAACTGGTGCAAAGGTTTGGTCATAGTCTATGCCTTCTTCTTGAGAATATCCTTGAGCAACCAGCCTTGCCTTGATTCTTACAATAACTCCTTGATCGTCTAACTTGTTTCTGAATACCCATTTTGTTCCAACAATGGGATGATTCTTTGGCTTTGGCACTAGCTCCCATACTTTGTTTCATTCAAATTGATTTAATTCCTCTTGCATTGCAATGATCCAGTTTGGATATTTTTCAGCATCTTGTATTGATTGAGGATCAATTTGAGAAAGAAAGCAAGTGTGCATCAGATGTTGATTGATCTGATTTCTGATTTGCACACTTGTTGAGATGTTTCCAATCACTTGAGAGATTGGATGATCTCTTGTTGTTACTAAATCAACAATGGGTGTTGATTGTTCACCAACCTATGTTGTTGTTTCCTCTTGTGGAACAACAACTGGCTCTTCATTTTGATTGTCACCAAGACTTGCTAAAATCTGACTATCATCTTCATTTTCACTACTTTCATCTTCTTGTTGAGTGAATGAAGGTGATGGATCTTTTTCAATGATATTCAGCCTATCCAAACTCTCTGATAGAGAATGTACCTGCAAAGGGTCTATGGTAGAAGTGCTCTTCTCCTTGTAAGACATATTTGTTTCATCAAAAGAGACGTGCACTGTTTCTTCAATTTTATGAGATGATTTATTGTAAACCCTATAGACCTTACTAATCATGGAGTATCTCAGAAACACTCCTTCACCAGCTTTGGCTTCAAATTTTGCTAAGTATTTCTTGTCATTGTTATGAATGTAGCAAATACAACCAAAAATTCGAACATAATCAACTTTAGGTTTCTTCCCTTTGAGTATTTATAGGGAGTCTTGCCCTTTTACTTATGTTTCAAACTCCTATTTAGAACATAATTTGAAGTGTTCACAACCTCTGTTAAAAAGGATAGAGGAAGGTTACCATCTGTCAACAATGTTGTGGCAGATTTAATAAGTGTTCTATTCTTCCTTTCAGCTACCCCATTCTGTTGAGGAGTTCTAAGAGCTGAGAAAGTGTGCCTGATCCCTTCCTTCTGATAGAATTCTTGCATAAGAAGATAATCAAACTCTTTCCCATGATAACTTCTGATCAGGGCTATGTGAGTATTGAACTCAATCTGTATACATTTGAGAAACTCTGTCAAACATTTGAAGTTATCAGACTTCTTCCTCAGAAAGAACACCCATGTGAATTTAGAGAAGTCATCTACAACTACTAAAGTATAAGATTTCCCTCCTAAGCTTTGTATAGTAATGGGTCCAAGCAGATCCATATGTAACAGGTACAAAATCCTAGGTGAATCACTCTTATTAAGTGACTTAAAGTTGTTTTTAGTTTGCTTGCCTAATTCACAAGCCCTGCAGAGTCCTTCCTTCTTGTAAGGGCCAGAAGGTAGTCCTCTAACAAGGTTGTCCTTGGATAGCCTAGCAATGGTTCTAAGGTTAACATGTCCTAATTTCTTATGCCATAATTCATTAGGTTTGCTAAGACAATTAAATAAACAGATATCTACCTTGGTTGAATGAAAATTTATTTGAAAGATGTTACCTCTTCTGTTACATGTCAACACAGTTGTGTTGTCTTCTGATTTGATGAGGCATGAAGATTTGTTGAATGTGACGTTGTAACCTTCATCACATAATTGACTGATAATAATAAGGTTGTGCTTCAGTCCTTCCACGTATGCTACCTTTTTGAATTTTACTGACCCTATTTGGACTTCACCATATCCTTTGGTCTGTCCATAGTTTAAATCTCCAAAAATCACTTTGGGTCCATGCTTAACCTTGAAGGATACTAGGTTACCCTTGCTTCCATTCATGTGCTATGAGCACCAACTATCAAGATACTAGTGCTGGTCCATGGTTGGATAGGTCTTCACCTGCACAAATAATAGTTCATTTGTTTTTGACCCAGTTTATCTTTGTTCTTGCTTGATAACCTTTGAAATTCGAAATAACAGACAACTTTGGTTGACTCTTATATTTTTCAGGATGATATCTCCATGGGGGTATTATCCATTCAGTATAAGGGATGAACCCTTGAGATATAAGATATTTAGAATTAATTTTTTATGTACCCCTTGAGAACTGGTCATATCTCTGAGCTCCGTTCGACGATCATGGACCTGAGTTCAATGATCTTGGGTAGGATTTTAAAGCTCTGTTCAGCGATCGATCTTGTCTGTGTTCAGAGATCAGAGATCATCGACCTGAGTTTGATGATTCAGCATGAAACCGCCGAGCTCTGTTCAAAGATCGTCGAGCTTCGTTCGACGATTTCTGTTGAACTTTGTTCCCTTTGGGTAAATCAGAATTTTTTCTAGCTACCTCCACAACTCCTTTTCCTTTATCAGAGATAAATTTAATGGGAGTTATTAAAACAATTATATGGCTGGATGAAGCACCCAAGCCCAGTGTACCATTGAGTCTTGAGTTCACTGTACTTGTTATGTCCATCAGTTTGATACTTCTCCAATTGAGGGATTCTTAAAACTTTTTGGCCTCAGTTAGTTCACTTTTTAGTGAAGTTATCTGCTCCCTACAACATTCTAGCTCATCTGAGAGTTTGAGGTTATCTGAACATAAGGTACTGTATTCAGATAACTGATTTTTGAGAGAGATAATTTCTTTCTCAGAATTGAGTAGATCTAAACACAGTGCTTTAAATTCAGACTTGAAGTCCTCAGAATTAAAATCAAATGAATCAATTACCTGGTCTTCTTCTAGCTCTAGTTAAGATTCAGATTCAGATTCATGTTCTGAATCAGTGTTGTTCTGAGATGCATTGATTGCCATCATGCAAAATTCTTTTTCTTGTGCATCATCCTCATCATCACTTAAACTTGATGATGAATCAAATTCTTCTTCTTTTTCACTCCATGTTTCAGCAACAAATCCCTTCCTTGTGTGCTTGTTCTTGCTGGAAGACGATTTGTCATAGTGATTTCTTCTGGAGTCTTTATCTTTTCTCTTTTATCCCTTGTCCTTCTTGTCCTTATTTTGACTTTCTTGACAATCAGGCAGTATGTGTCCTGGTTTCCTGCAACCATAACAAACAATCTCTTTATTATTTGATTTATCATACCTTGGCTTTTCTTGGACTCTGGATGACCTTGTTCTGAAGTCCTTCCTGGCCATTTTGTAGAACCTCATGGCTAGGAGGCTCATCTGTTCTTCATTGCCCGTGACTTTGTCTTCAGGCTGTTCTTCTGTTGCCTTGAAAGTAATTGACTTCTCCTTCCTAACTGCTGGAGAAGTTGTCTTCTGCTCTTCTTCTCTATTTTTGATGAGCTTCTCATAAGTTTTTAGCTTACATAATAGAGCTTCAGTAGTGATTTCATTTAGACTTCTGATATCCTTGATGGGCCAGATCCTTGAATCCCAAGTGCTAGGGAAGCACATTAGGATTTTGTCATTTATCTCTATGAGAGAGATCTCCTTGTCCAATGTCTTGAGTTCACTGACAATCAGACTTATTCTATTGTACATGTCAGCTACTGATTCATTTTTTGCTTTCTCAAAATTCTCATACCGAGTGATGATATGAGATCTCCTATCTTTTCTCTCATCAGCTGATCCTGACACAAGCTAAGATAGCTTGTCCCAAATCTCTTTGGTTGAGTTGCACCCAGCTACCTTTTGTAAGATGTCATCAGACATTGTCTGAGCTAGTATGTTCATAGCTTTAGCATCAACAACCTTCCATTTCTTTATGTCAGCATTTGTTCTTGAAGGAGGTGGAACAACATTTGTGCATGTATTTGCAGGAGGCTTGGGCAATCTGTCAAAACAGAATTAAAAATATCTTCATTAATGGAATTCATGTATAATCTGATCCTTGCCTTCCAAAGTGTAAACTTAGAGAGATTGCACACTGGAGGTCTGGTGCGAGCATAATCTTTGTTCTGTGCCATGGATTTAGATTAAAGTAAATATAATAAAAATAACCCTCTATTAAGGATGGATCTTAAGAGAGATCTTTTGGATCAGGTGTTTGCCTGTATGAACAACCAACCTTCCTCTGATACCAATTGAAAGTGAGTGTAAGATAAACCCTTCACTCTAGAGGGGGGGGGGGGGTGAATAGAGTGTTTTAAAATAATTGTGCAAATATAAAAATTACATTAGCAGTGGAAGACTTAATTTACTTAGTGTAGAGTTTTTAACAGAAATCTGAATAAAATAAGTACAAGAAACAAATCCTCAACACACAGCAAACAAAATAACAAGCAACCAGAAGACACAAGGAACTATAGTGGTTCCCCAAAACCTGGGTACATCCACTCTTCTACCACCCTTGGTAGGAATCCACTGCAGGATTAGTTGATCAGGTGTCATGGGCACCAATAAGCTTTTGATCAGGTGCTCAAAAATCAAAGAAGATTTTTTGATCAGGTGTCTTGCCACCACTAATTTTTGATCAGGTCTCAGAAACCAAAACAAAACTTTTGAAGAGAGTTTAAAGAACCCTTTTACAGTAAACAAAAAGAAAAACGTTAGGTTGTCTTCTCTGTCAACAATCAGAGAGAAGCACAAGTGGATGTTGATGTTGTCAAAGCTCCCCCTGAGATTAGCAAGAGTTCAAAAATAGATGCTTTGCAAGGGTGATTGGTCTTCAATGGAAAGAATGCTCCAGCAAAAGATGATTCCAGCAAGAACTGAAATTTGTGTTGTCTGGAGTATGAATGATGAAGACTTGAGAAAACTTTGAATCAGAAGGAATCAGAAAGAATAGAAGCTTGTTCTCTGTTCAGTGTTATTGATCTTCTTCTCTTTTTCTTCTGTATGTCTGTGTTTCTTCTTCTCTGAATAATAATATAAAATCCATTCTTCTAATATTCTAGATAGCGATTAGCAAAATTCATAAATTCTTTCCTTAAATGTCAACTGTCTCTGGAGAAATAACCTAAATAACATTCCTTCTTTGTTTCCTTGAAACTTGCTCAAGATTTAATATAAAGGCTAGAAATCTTCTTTAATAAATGCTCTGACTTGAAGATATTTGAAATCCTTAACAAACTGACAGAATTCCAGAAATCGTCGATCTCAAAAGATAATCGTCGATCTGAGCTCAACTATCGTCGAACTGAGCTCAGAGATATAGGAACTAGTGTTTGACAAAAAGCATTGATCTGAGCTCAGCGATCATCGAACCGAGTTCGACGACTCGTCAACCTGAGCTCAAAGATAGTCGAACTGAGTTCGACGACAATTAGAACTCTATATCTGGACTTCTCATCTGAACTAGGAGGTCTTGGGGAAAGCTTCAAACCTAAGTCCTAAGCTTTAGACCATAACTAGTTGACCATTAATCTATACAATAAGGTCAATGCAATAATCCTGTAGACATAGTGATCCTGACCCAAATTAGTAATAGGGTATTCCAATACATTACCTTGTTAAGAGAAACTTTGTAAGGCCATAAGGCCATGTACTCTTTTGTGTATTCGTTTTATTTCATTCCTATTTTGGTTAGTGGATACTCATGTCATGCTTGTGCAAATTTTTGGTTCTATTAACCATTTAAAAGCTTCCACTAGAATGCTCTATGTTAGGATGAATAGTTGAGTATTTTGTATTATTCTGTAACCCCTCCGACTGTCCGTGGTATATGGCGTCGGGTTCCAGCTGGACCTTCAATTATATACCATACGATGGATGAGGGCATTACAGTTGGCCTCTAACAGACCCATGTTCGGATTTTCAGGGGAGAGGAAGGAGGTAGAAGGTGGAGTAGGAATCCATGTAAAAATGGGGGGGGGACATCAAGGAACTTCCAGTTCAGCATTGTTGATGCCCCAAGCAGCTACAATGAAATCTTCGGAAGGCCCCTCATCTGTGCCTTTCATTGTGTGTCGTCATCATTCAACAAGTGCCTCAAGTTTAGCTCAAGAGGGATCCAGGTTAGAGTCATGGGAGACCTTAGGATGGCAAGGCAGTGCTACGTCACGGCGGTTAACACCATCTCTTGGTTGCCCAAGGAAGATGAGATGGAGAAGATCATGGAAAACCTGAGCAAGATAGAAGTGTTTGAGGGGAAGGAATCAGATGATGACCATCAAGCCCAAGCCCCCTGAAGAAGCCTCACCTCGGCAGAGTACTGTATTTTTCTTATGTTGTAGTGAGTTCATCCCCTGATTAGCTGAGTCGGGGGGGGGCATGCAACCAATCTTTTTTCCCCATTTGAGGATGTTGGATTTGAAGAGCTTATGTGACATGCCCAGTTCCCAACCTCCGAGAGGATCTTCTTATTCCAGGTTGCCACCAACTGGATTGGTAGAATGTACCTCGGGGGGAGTCTATACTCTCTTTGCTCCGAGATGGTCCCGCTGTCCAGGCTCTCACTAGCTGGCAGGGCCGTAGTACCTCTTGTGGATGACCAGTTCTCTTTGCCCTGAGACGGTCCTACTATTCAGGCTCTCACTTGCTGGAAGGGCTGGAGTACCTCTCGTGGATGACCAGTTCTCTTTTCTTCAAGACAGTCCCACTGTCCAGGCTCTCACTAGCTAGAAGGGCCGGAGTACCTCTCGTGGACGCCTAATTCTCTTTGCTCTGAGATGATCCCGTTGTACAGGCTCTCACTACCTGGCAGGGCCAGAATACCTCTCATGGATGTGTAATTCTCTTTACTACTAGACGGTCCCACTGTCTAGGCTCTCACTAGATGGCGGGGACGGAGTACCTCTCGTGGATGTCTAGTTCTCTTTTCTCCGAGATGGTCCCACTGTCCAGGCCCTAACTAGCTGTCAGGGCTAGAGTACCTCTCATGGATACCTAGTTCTCTTTTCTCTGAGACAGTCCCGCTGTCCAGGCTCTCACTAGCTGGCAGGGCAAGAGTACCTCTCGCGGATGCCCTATTCTCTTTTCTCTGAGACGGTCTTGCTATACAGGCTCTCACTAGCTGGCAGGGCCAGATTACCACTCGTGGATGCCTTGTTCTCTTTGCTCTTAGATGGACTAGCTGTCTAGGCACTCACTAGCTGGCAGGGTCAGAGTACCTATCGTGGATGCCCAGTTCTCTTTGCTCTGAGATGGTCTCGCTGTCCATGCTCTCATTTGCAGGCTGGGTTGGAGTATGTCTCATGGATGCCAAATTCTCTATACTCCGAGATGGTCACACTGTCCAGGATCTCACATGCCCATATGGCCGGAGTACCTCTCGTGGATGCCAAAGTCTCTTTTCTCCGAGACGCTCCCGCTCTCCAGGATCTCACTAGCTGGCAGGGCCGGAGGACCTCTTGTGGATGCCCAAGTCTATTTACTATGAGGTTGTCCTACTGTCCAGGATCTCACTAGCTGGTAGAGCCGGAGTACCTCTTGTGGATGCCCATTTCTCTTTTCTCCGAGACGGTCCCGCTATCCAAGCTCTTACTAGTAGGAATGGTCGTAGTACATCTTGTGGATGCCCTGTTCTCTTTGCTCCGATATGGACGCTGTCTAGGCTCTCTATAGTTGGCAGGGCCGGAGTATCTCTCATGGATTCCCAGTTTGTAAAATCCCTCAGGAAACTAGACCCCATAGGAGTGGTTGTGTCATGACTTGGTCATGACAAACCCCTAGAAGCCTAAGAAGACCAAGTAGACTTAGGGATATATGTGAGATCATTATGGTCTGCAAATAGTAGATTCCTAAACCATAGTTTAGGATGATCATGAGACTCCAAGACTACACCATGATCTCACCAATCTATTGAAAGGCCCTAAGGGTCCTTTTGAGTCAACCTAGGGTGGCTAAGTTGACCTAGGATCATCCTAGACCTAAATAGGGCAAGATGCCCTAGCTAAGGACAATGTGCCCTAATGAGAACAACCAACACAACCAAGGTCTCCCTAGACCTAGGGTGGGGTCAATCGGTCACCAAAGATCCATTGCTGTCAACCTTAGAACTTAAGTTCACTTAAGTCAACCCTAACCCTAAATGGGTCAAACTGACCTACATAGGGTCAAATGACCTTCCCTTAGCCAAGTGGACCACCCCTTAGGCCCACCTAACCCTAGAGTGAGGTCAAAGGATCACCAAGGACCTATTGGGGTTAACCCTAGTTGCTAAGTTCACCCAAGTCAACTCAAACCCCAAAATGGTCAAAGTGCCCATAATAAGGGTCAAGTGACCTTCAAGGTGCCTAGTCAACCCTACCCATCCCAACCTAGACCCAAGGGAAGCCCAACATGTCACCAAAGACCCATTGATGGTGAAACAAAAAGTCAATTTGACTAAGGTCAACCCTTGGCTAGGTAAAGTCAAACTTAGCGAGAAAAGGGCTAACCCATGCTTAAGCCCCTAGCCACTTGGGCTAACCACCTCCTAACCACTTTATATTAGTTTAGTGGGCTTAATTTAGGGTAGTGCCATGACATAATTCGGCCATGAAGGGCAGGAGAGAGAAAAATCCAAATTCCGCTTTAATAAAGGAGAGAGAAAGAGGAAGGAAGAAGCCATTCATGGCTTAGGGAGGCCAAGGGCCACCTCTAATGACTGGATTCAACTCCTCAGGGGAAGAGAGGCGAAGTTTCCAGTCATTTCCCAGCCACCCCATGGTAGGTTCACCCCCCCCCCCCCCCACCTTCACATGGCCAAAAGCTTCATTCATGTCCATTAATGGCATTGATGCCATGACCACCCCCTCCAACATTTTATTGTTTTAAAAGCCTCACTAGACACCAAGGAGTTATTTCCACTCTTGCCCCTACGATTTCAAGTTACTCCACTGTGAAGTTGCAGAAACCAGACTGGCGCCATCACCACCATGGAATCCCGGCGATCGGTGCGCCTCCAACCCACAAACAAGTTCCTCCCCTTCTTCTTCCATGGGTATATCGTAGGACTAATTTGGGTCAAGGTTCGGGATCAATTGAGCCTTATCCAAACATTCAAATTCATGGTTTTTGGGAAAAATTCTGCTTGTCGGGATCACTGGAAAATGCCCCTTCGACGACTGTACCGCTACCTGGCGATAGCCACCACCTCGATAGAGGTGGTGGTGGTGGTGGCCGACCAGGGAAGTGGCAAGGTGGCCGACGGCAGAGGGTTGAAGTTGGCCCAGGAGGAGTTAATCCTGGTCGTTGGTGCGCGGGGATTATGACTGGATACCGTCCAAAAATGCGCCAAGATTTGTCCTGTCCTAGATTAAACTACAGGTTTAATATTTATTTCATATGATATTCTGTCACACTATTTTAATTTAATGTTTTTAATTAAAAAATACCTAGGGTCACCTACAGAAAAAGTAATAAATATCAAAGTTTTATCCCTAGGAGTGTAAATTATTTTAAAATTGGTTTGAACAAATTTGGGTGCCTGGTTTGACTAGAGCACTCATTTTGGTGGGGCTCAATTATCTCTTAACCTAGCTATGTTCGGCTCTTTAACCATTGTTGTAGCTCACCACATGTATTCCATGCCCCCTATCCATACTTAGCTATTGACTATGGTACATAACTTTCGTTGTTCACACATCACATGTGGATCGGTGGATTTCTTATAGTTGGCGCTGTTACACATGCAACCATCTTTATGGTAAGAGACTACGATCTATCTACTCGATACAACGATCTATTAGAGCGTGTCCTTAGACACCGTGATGCAATCATATCACATCTGAACTAGGCATGCATATTTCTAGGTTTTCACAGTTTTGGCTTGTATATTCATAATGATACTATGAGTGCTTTAGGGCATCCCCAAGATATGTTTTCAGATACCGCTATACAATTACAACCCATCTTTGCTCAATGGGTAAAAAACACCCATGCTTTAGCACCTAGTGTAACATCTCCTGGTACAACAACAAGTACCAGCTTAACTTGGGGAAGTGGTGAGTTAATAGCAGTGGGCGGCAAAGTTGCTTTGTTACCTATCCCATTAGGAACCGCAGATTTTTTGGTTCATCACATTCATGCATTTATAATTCATGTGACTGTATTGATACTATTGAAGGGTGTTCTATTTGCTCGCATTTCTCGTTTGATACCTGATAAAGCAAATCTTGGTTTTCTTTCCCTTGTGATGGGCCTGGTAGGGGGGTACATGCAAAGTATCCGCCTAGGATCATGTATTCTTAGGTCTATTCTGGATGTACAATGCAATTTCCGTAGTAATTTTCCATTTCAGTTGGAAAATGCAGTCGGAGGTTTGGGGTACTATAAGTGATCAAGGAGTAGTCACTCATATCATAGGAGGAAACTTTGCACAGAGTTCCATTACTATTAATGGATGGCTCCGGGATTTTTTTTGGGCACAGGAATCTCAGGAAATTCAGACTTATGGTTCTTCAATATCTACATATGGTCTTTTTTTCTTATGTGCTCATTTTTTTTTGGGCTTTCAGTTTAATGTTTCTATTCAGTGGCCGTGGTTATTGGCAAGAACTCATTGAATCCATCGTTTGGCCTCATAACAAATTAAAAGTTGCTCCTGCTACCCAGCCTAGAGCCTTGAGTATTATACAATGACATGCTGTAGGAGTTACAGTCAAGTTTTTGGATTGATTTTACTTCCGCACTTAGCTACTCTAGGGTGGGGACTAGGTCCAGGGGGAGAAGTTATTGACACCTTTCCATACTTTGTATCTTGAGTACTTCACTTAATTTCCTCTACAGTCTTAGGCATTGGCGGTATTTATCATGTGCTTTTAGGACCTATAACTCTTGAAGAGTCCTTTCCATTCTTCGGTTATGTATGGAAAGATAGAAATAAACTGACTACAATTTTGGGTATTCACTTAATTTTCTTAGGTATAGGTGCTTTTCTTCTAGTACTCAAGGCTCTTTATTTTGGAGGCGTATATGATACCTGGGCACCCGGAGGGGGAGATGTAAGAAAAATTACCAACTTTACCCTAAACCCAAGCGTGATATTTGGTTATATACTAAAATCTCCTTTTGGGGGAGAGGGATGGATTGTTAGTGTGGACGATTTAGAAGATATAATTGGAGGACATGTCTGGATAGGTTCTATTTGTATACTTGGTGGAATTTGGCATATCTTAACCAAACCTTTTGCATGGGCTCTCCGTGCATTTGTATGGTCTGGATAGGCCAACTTGTCTTATAGTTTAGGTGCTTTATCTGTCTTTGGTTTCATCGCTTGTTGTTTCGTCTGGTTCAATAATACAGCTTATCCTAGTGAATTTTACGAACCCACTGGGCCAGAAGCTTCTCAAGCTCAAGCATTCACTTTTCTAGTGAGAGACCAACGTCTTCGGGCTAACGTGGGATCCGCCCAAGGACCCACTTGTTTTGGTAAATATCTAATGCGTTCTCCGATCGGGGAGGTTATTTTTGGGGGAGAAACTATCTGTTTTTTGGATCTTCGCGCTCCCTGGTTAGAACCTCTAAGGGGTCCCAATGGTTTGGACTATAGTAGGCTGAAAAAAGACATACAGCCTTGGTAAGAACGGCGTTCGGCAGAATATATGACTCATGCTCCTTTAGGTTCTTTAAATTCCGTTGGTGGCATAGCTACCGAGATAAATGCAGTCAATTATGTTTCTCCTAGAAGTTGGTTATCTACCTCTCATTTTGTTCTAGGATTTTTTCTATTTGTGGGACATTTGTTGCATGCCGGAAGGGCTCGTGCAGCTGCAGCGGGGTTTGAAAAAGGAATCGATCGTGATTTGGAACCTGTTCTTTCCATTATCCCTCTTAGCTGAGATTTTATTTCTTATATCTATTTTTTCTATTCTGGATCGGCTAGGCAAGATAGCCGAGCCATTCCCTTTATGAAAAAGGGGGCCAGGACAAACTAGTAAAGAAGTAATTTATTAAGCAAGCAAAAGGAGAGAGGGGGATTCGAAGCCTCGATAATTCCTTGTTAAGAACTATACCGGTTTTCAAGATCGGGGCTATCAACCACTCAGCCATCTCTACCTAGGATTAGATAGAGATTAAAAAATGTGCCCCCACTTCACCACAAGTCCAAATGACCTGAAATTTTGACAGTGAGTCACCCTTACCAATACCTAGGTCCTGCCCAAAAATGAAAATTTTTGGGGATAATTTTTCTATAGTTTTTGGAATTATTTAATAATCCTTAGGTAATTTAATTTAGGGACCTAAAGACCTCCAAACCCTCAGAACTTTTGGTGAGTTATTAGGGTCATCATGAGGTTCGGTATAAATTTTCACCTCATTTTCAGTTGTTTTGGTTGGGAAATGAGTAAACCCTAGTTTTGCCCTAGAGGTGGTATTTAGGACAAAAGTGCATCTTGTGGGATTGGGTGGCCAAACACCCTCAACAGAGGCTGAAATTTTGGCCACTGGTTTGACATGTCTTTCAACACCCTCATATAGGTTATGGGGTGGTTTGGGGTAGGATTGCACTGGGACCTAAGTTCAAACCCTAAGTTTGGACTTTGGGGGTTTGGGAAGGTCATGGGGTAAAATGCCCTTGTATGGACTTAAAATTTTGTAGAGAGGACACTAGGGTAGCTAAGGTCCTCTGGTAAAAATATTAGAGGATTTGGAGATGGATAAACACCACAAAACCCTAACCCTAGTTTAGTGCACAACCATTATTCAAGTAAGATAGGCCACAAAAACTTAATGAAAAGATAAGAAACTTGGGTAGTATGGTCATAGTGTTAATTAGAGCCTCTGATAATTTTGTTGGTAATTTTGGAACAATACACTTAGTACCTCCTTTATAATTCATGGAATTGCCCTTGATATACTTTTGTTTATTATGATCATACTGTTTAGTAGCAAATTATTAAAATTTGGCATAGGGTATTTTTGATCAATATACCGATACTTGAATTTTAGTATAATTTTTAGAGGTACATTTCCAGTAGTTTCTTCACAAACTTTTAAAAATTCAATTATATTCAAAAATGGACTCAGAGCACTATGATTGATTTAAAAATGTGAAACTTGATCAATAGTGTTCCTAGGATAATATGCTCATGTTGGAATTTTATTGTAATTTTTAGATAAACAATTTCTATATTTAGTTCATTAGTTTATCAATTTGGATTATGTGCAATATTAAGTTGAGAGTTCACTACTCATTGAAAAATTATGAAACTTCATCTAGAGTGTTTATAGGTCCTTATATTCATGCTTAGATTTTCTAAGAATTTTTGGAAGTATTTTAGCAGTACTTGTCTCTTTAAAATGATTAATGTAGGTTATGTTTCAAAATTAGGTTTAGAGGTCTAAACCTTACTAAAAAAATTGGGAGACTTTAAATTTACTATTAAAAAGTCATTTTATATTTATCATAAATTTTGTGGAGCATTTTGCATGCCTGAAAAAGGAACTTCATGTTCAAACTTAGGTATTTTGATTTCTTAGAAAATTAATTAAATTATCAAGTAAATTAGAAAAATTATGAAATTCTGGATTTAGGCAAAACATGTCTTTATAGACCCCCAATAATATTTATAGGGATTTTGGATGATAATTTGTGCGACCTCCCATTGTATACATCATATATCTTAGGATGGTTTGCGTTTAGTGAAACCGCTGAAATCGTGTTAACATGCGGAATGGCCGGAGGGAGATGGGATTGTGTTTACTGATTTTGGTAAGTGGATTGGAGTATACCATTGGAAGTTGGGAAGAGTAGGTTGTGGAGTTGTCTATGTTAAGGTTGTACTCGGGATCGACGAAAGATCGTCTATCCCGTGAAGGGGAGATAGGGTCAAAATACATTAGGGTTAGAACCAGTATAATAATAAAGGGATCATGAATCGGGTATTAACCAATAATAATAAGTGTCTTGCCAAAGGGAGATTTTGCCTTCAGCCCATCGTAGTTTCTAGTGTCCTTTGAGAGCCCTTCACGGGGTATACCGGGGGCAGTCCTGGGCTAACCTTATCTGTAGTCAAATAAACTGCAAGAGTAACTAGCATTACTAGGGATTCACTTTCACTCACCTCGATGTGTCGGGATGTTAGGTTGGGTCACGTGGTAGTAGGCACGGTGGTTTGATGATGGGCAGGTTGGTTCGGGAGCTTAGGGTCGGTTGTTGGTTGTGAAAAATAGGATAGGGTGGGCAGCATATGCTCGGTTGTTGATTGTGACGGATGGGATGGTCCGGGGAGCTTATTCTTGATAGATGACTCATAAGGTTGCATGTGCATAAAGTTTAAGATGGTGGGTCTTCGGTAATGGAGGCTCGATGCACTGACAACAATACGTCGACTCGGCAAGTGTGGTTTTGTACTTCTCCAATTAAAGTCCGGTGCACCAGCTGATATGAGTACGCAGGAGCTCCTCTTAGTGCACCAATGTAAAGGCGTACGATAGGTCTGACTAGTAGTGCAATTACAGGTTTAGAGGTGGGTGAGGCCCAACCCACCACTTTTGTTTTTTACTAACGAGGTTTCCTGGGAGGTTAGGCACTAGAAAGTGGGAACTAAAGGTCTGTGTACACAAAGTCGAGTAGGGGTCTTGCACTTGCATGATCACACTATAACATATTTGCATGTCATAGCATCATCTTTGCATATAACCCAGATACATATTGTATAAAGTTCTATGGGACGCTTTATACAATAGGCCGTACAAAACAACCTCTTGGCTTATAAGCTCGCGTGGGCATGCTTATAAGTTAAGGTTTTCACTCTGTAGATATATACATGCTGCTAGAAAACCGACACCTTATCGTATAAATTGGTATTGAACTTTTTATACGATAGGAGCCTTGGTGAAGATCCCTTAGCTTATGTGTTTTCATATAAGTTAAGGTTATATATTATATATTCAGTCTTTCATACTTTTATTACTGACACATATACTCCTAGAACTGCTAGGATAGTTCCGCCGTCACCTGTTACTTTATTACTCTCCACCTTAACTACCTCTCCTTTCCTCCTCCCCTCTCGGTGTTTAGGATCCATGGAGGAAGGGGTGGGGCATGATAGGACTTAGTCGTTTAGACTAACTATTTTAAAACAACATAATTTTAGGAGACCGTTGAGCCCAGCATGGAGGAGAAGCCCCGGAGGTCGGCACGCTTGGAGATGGGACAGTCTAGCACCGGAGTTCAAACAGCTGGGACTGTGAGTCCCGATCATCAGTAGATGTTTAGTTTCTTCTTCCGTTCTGAGTGATATGTAGTGAGGATATTGATGTACAGGGCATAAGCCCTATTTTCTCTACCTTTATTATTTTTGTGGACTCTCTCTTCATGAAGATTATTTATTATGTATGTGATTTCTGTGGACATGCCCTTTTAATATTTTGCTATTGTTCTTTGATCAATTTGGTTGGTAGGATCGACATTTTATAGTGATGACCTTCTCGGGCATGAAGCTGTCATCGCAAAGCGGCGGTTCAGGGCCTAAGACCCCGGTGGTTAAAAAAAATTGGCTCTTACAAGTGGTATCAGAGGAAACCTTGATGGAAAAAGTAGCAGTCCACAATCCCTGGGTAACCAACAAACGGGTTTAGTTTTGGAACAAACTAAGAAGCGGAAACAGTGGTGTGCCCATATGGGGGATCATATATAAATTGTCCACCTTTTATTAAAATTAGTTTTGAACCATTTACTTACAATGGTCCTTGTTGTATATATAACGGTCCAGGCCCGCCAACCCCGCGGGACCCAGCTGGCACCGCCGGCCTACCAGAGTCCAGACCCGGGCCCACTACTGGTAGTCAGCCTATCACATCAAGCCTGCAGGCCATGCACCCCAACCCCTCTCCATCCAGGCGGGTTGTTGGTGGCCGTAGCCCCCCTTTGATGAGGTAAACTCGATAGTCAAGCCCGCACTACGGGGACTTCCCAGGAGGTCACCCATCCCAGTACTACTCCAGCACGAGCACGCTTAACTATGGAGTTCTTTCAACTCTCATCACCAATTGAGCTGCAGCTCAATTGGTGATGAGAGTTGAAAGAACTCCATAGTTAAGCGTGCTCGTGCTGGAGTAGTACTGGGATGGGTGACCTCCTGGGAAGTCCCCGTAGTGCGGGCTTGACTATCGAGTTTACCTCATCAAAGGGGGGCTACGGCCACCAACAACCCGCCTGGATGGAGAGGGGTTGGGGTGCATGGCCTGCAGGCTTGATGTGATAGGCTGACTACCAGTAGTGGGCCCGGGTCTGGACTCTGGTAGGCCGGCGGTGCCAGCTGGGTCCCGCGGGGTTGGCGGGCCTGGACCGTTATAAAAAGTGCACTTTTTATTGTAACGACCCTAGCCGATCCAACATGGCAGTGCCACGGCTCCGCTCTAGGCGTCGCTACCGGGCTGCAGCCCAAGCACCCCAACCCCTCTCCCTCCACAGGCGGGTTGTTGGTGGCCACAGCCTCCCTTTGATGAGCGAACTCGACAGTTAAGTTGGGCCGTACGGGGACTTCCCAGGAGGTCACCCATCCCAGTACTACTCTCGCCCAAGCACGCTTAACTATGGAGTTCTTTCAACCTTCATCACCAATTGAGCTGCAGCTCAATGTGATAGGCTTACTGCCAGTAGTGGGCCCGGGTCTGGACTACTGGTGGGCCGGCGGTGCCAGCTGGGTCCCGCAGGTTGGCGGGCCTGGACCGTTACAAAAAGTTTTTATAACGGTCCAGGCCCGCCAACCCCGCGGGACCCAGCTGGCACCGCCGGCCTACCAGAGTCCAGACCCGGGCCCACTACTGGTAGTCAGCCTATCACATCAAGCCTACAGGCCATGTGATAAGGTTCTCCAACCTTATGCATTCCAAGTTTGAAATGAGTAGCATGGCTGAGCTCTCCTACTTCCTTGGTCTCCAAGTGAAGCAGTCCCCTAATGACATCTTCATATCCCAATCCAAATATGCTAAGGAGCTGATAGGAAACCTGTAGATCAGAAATTATATAGGGCCATTGTTGGGTTCCTGTTATATCTCACAGCAAGTAGGCTAGACATTATGTTTACTACTTGTCTTTGTGTTAGGTTTCAGGTGAACCCTAAAGAATCTCACCTTATTTTCCTAAAAAGAAATTTGAGATATATAAAGAGTTGCCCTAATTTAGGACAATTGGTGATGAAGGTTGAAAGAACTCCATAGTTAAGCGTGCTTGGGCGAGAGTAGTACTGGGATGGGTGACCTCCTGGGAAGTCCCCGTACGGCCCAACTTAACTGTCGAGTTCGCTCATCAAAGGGAGGCTGTGGCCACCAACAACCCGCCTGTGGAGGGAGAGGGGTTGGGGTGCTTGGGCTGCAGCCCGGTAGCGACGCCTAGAGCGGAGCCGTGGCACTGCCATGTTGGATCGGCTAGGGTCGTTACAATAAAAAGTGCACTTTTTATAACGGTCCAGGCCCGCCAACCCCGCGGGACCCAGCTGGCACCGCCGGCCTACCAGAGTCCAGACCCGGGCCCACTACTGGTAGGCAGCCTATCACATCAAGCCTGCAGGCCATGCACCCCAACCCCTCTCCATCCAGGCGGGTTGTTGGTGGCCGTAGCCCCCCTTTGATGAGGTAAACTCGATAGTCAAGCCCGCACTACGGGGACTTCCCAGGAGGTCACCCATCCCAGTACTACTCCAGCACGAGCACGCTTAACTATGGAGTTCTTTCAACTCTCATCACCAATTGAGCTGCAGCTCAATTGGTGATGAGAGTTGAAAGAACTCCATAGTTAAGCGTGCTCGTGCTGGAGTAGTACTGGGATGGGTGACCTCCTGGGAAGTCCCCGTAGTGCGGGCTTGACTATCGAGTTTACCTCATCAAAGGGGGGCTACGGCCACCAACAACCCGCCTGGATGGAGAGGGGTTGGGGTGCATGGCCTGCAGGCTTGATGTGATAGGCTGCCTACCAGTAGTGGGCCCGGGTCTGGACTCTGGTAGGCCGGCGGTGCCAGCTGGGTCCCGCGGGGTTGGCGGGCCTGGACCGTTATAAAAACTTTTTGTAACGGTCCAGGCCCGCCAACCTGCGGGACCCAGCTGGCACCGCCGGCCCACCAGTAGTCCAGACCCGGGCCCACTACTGGCAGTAAGCCTATCACATTCAAGCCTGCAGGCCGTACACCCCAACCCCTCTCCATTCACAGGCGGGTTGTTGAGGCCGGGGATCGAACCCGAGACCTCCTTGATAAGGAGTTTTCAAACCACTCCTCATCACCAATTGAGCTGCAGCTCAATTGGTGATGAGGAGTGGTTTGAAAACTCCTTATCAAGGAGGTCTCGGGTTCGATCCCCGGCCTCAACAACCCGCCTGTGAATGGAGAGGGGTTGGGGTGTACAGCCTGCAGGCTTGAATGTGATAGGCTTACTGCCAGTAGTGGGCCCGGGTCTGGACTACTGGTGGGCCGGCGGTACCAGCTGGGTCCCGCAGGTTGGCGGGCCTGGACCGTTACAAAAAGTTTTTATAACGGTCCAGGCCCGCCAACCCCGCGGGACCCAGCTGGCACCGCCGGCCTACCAGAGTCCAGACCCGGGCCCACTACTGGTAGTCAGCCTATCACATCAAGCCTGCAGGCCATGCACCCCAACCCCTCTCCATCCAGGCGGGTTGTTGGTGGCCGTAGCCCCCCTTTGATGAGGTAAACTCGATAGTCAAGCCCGCACTACGGGGACTTCCCAGGAGGTCACCCATCCCAGTACTACTCCAGCACGAGCACGCTTAACTATGGAGTTCTTTCAACTCTCATCACCAATTGAGCTGCAGCTCAATTGGTGATGAAGGTTGAAAGAACTCCATAGTTAAGCGTGCTTGGGCGAGAGTAGTACTGGGATGGGTGACCTCCTGGGAAGTCCCCGTACGGCCCAACTTAACTGTTGAGTTCGCTCATCAAAGGGAGGCTGTGGCCACCAACAACCCGCCTGTGGAGGGAGAGGGGTTGGGGTGCTTGGGCTGCAGCCCGGTAGCGACGCCTAGAGCGGAGCCGTGGCACTGCCATGTTGGATCGGCTAGGGTCGTTACAATAAAAAGTGCACTTTTTATAACGGTCCAGGCCCGCCAACCCCGCGGGACCCAGCTGGCACCGCCGGCCTACCAGAGTCCAGACCCGGGCCCACTACTGGTAGTCAGCCTATCACATCAAGCCTGCAGGCCATGCACCCCAACCCCTCTCCATCCAGGCGGGTTGTTGGTGGCCGTAGCCCCCCTTTGATGAGGTAAACTCGATAGTCAAGCCCGCACTACGGGGACTTCCCAGGAGGTCACCCATCCCAGTACTACTCCAGCACGAGCACGCTTAACTATGGAGTTCTTTCAACTCTCATCACCAATTGAGCTGCAGCTCAATTGGTGATGAGAGTTGAAAGAACTCCATAGTTAAGCGTGCTCGTGCTGGAGTAGTACTGGGATGGGTGACCTCCTGGGAAGTCCCCGTAGTGCGGGCTTGACTATCGAGTTTACCTCATCAAAGGGGGGCTACGGCCACCAACAACCCGCCTGGATGGAGAGGGGTTGGGGTGCATGGCCTGCAGGCTTGATGTGATAGGCTGACTACCAGTAGTGGGCCCGGGTCTGGACTCTGGTAGGCCGGCGGTGCCAGCTGGGTCCCGCGGGGTTGGCGGGCCTGGACCGTTATAAAAACTTTTTATTGTAACGACCCTAGCCGATCCAACATGGCAGTGCCACGGCTCCGCTCTAGGCGTCGCTACCGGGCTGCAGCCCAAGCACCCCAACCCCTCTCCCTCCACAGGCGGGTTGTTGGGGCCACAACCTCCCTTTGATGAGCGAACTCGACAGTTAAGTTGGGCCGTACGGGGACTTCCCAGGAGGTCACCCATCCCAGTACTACTCTCGCCCAAGCACGCTTAACTATGGAGTTCTTTCAACCTTCATCACCAATTGAGCAGCTCAGTTGGTGATGAGAGCTGTGGTAAAGAGTCTCTTATCAAGGTCCTGGGTTCGATCCCCAGTGGCAACAACCTACTGCTGCTGAAAAACAGGCGCGGAGAGGGGTTGGGGTGCATGGCCTGCAGGCTTGAATGTGATAGGCTTACTGCCAGTAGTGGGCCCGGGTCTGGACTACTGGTGGGCCGGCGGTGCCAGCTGGGTCCCGCGGGGTTGGCGGGCCTGGACCGTTATAAAAAGTGCACTTTTTGTAACGGTCCAGGCCCGCCAACCCCGCGGGACCCAGCTGGCACCGCCGGCCTACCAGAGTCCAGACCCGGGCCCACTACTGGTAGTCAGCCTATCACATCAAGCCTGCAGGCCAATGCACCCCAACCCCTCTCCATCCAGGCGGGTTGTTGGTGGCCGTAGCCCCCCTTAGATGAGTCAAACTCGATAGTCAAGCCCGCACTACGGGGACTTCCCAGGAGGTCACCCATCCCAGTACTACTCCAGCCCGAGCACGCTTAACTATGGAGTTCTTTCAACTCTCATCACCAACTGAGCTGCAGCTCAATTGGTGATGAGAGTTGAAAGAACTCCATAGTTAAGCGTGCTCGGGCTGGAGTAGTACTGGGATGGGTGACCTCCTGGGAAGTCCCCGTAGTGCGGGCTTGACTATCGAGTTTGACTCATCTAAGGGGGGCTACGGCCACCAACAACCCGCCTGGATGGAGAGGGGTTGGGGTGCATTGGCCTGCAGGCTTGATGTGATAGGCTGACTACCAGTAGTGGGCCCGGGTCTGGACTCTGGTAGGCCGGCGGTGCCAGCTGGGTCCCGCGGGGTTGGCGGGCCTGGACCGTTACAGTATAGCCTCCAACACATCCCACACCACAGGGCGGAGTCCAGCAAGCTCCAAATGTTACTCCACCTCCCCCGACACCCACTCGGTTTCTACAGTCAGAGATGTGGAAGACCCTGACAGCTATTCTAGAAGCTTTTAGGGCCCAACAGGTTCCGGCTCTGGAGCCAAACCTGGGGGTCAATTGGTGAGTATCTTCCGAGGACTTTCTCCCCCGTATTACATGGGGACAGAGTAAGCTGTTCAGATGGAGGAGTTGCTTGATATCATGTATGAGATGCTGACTGGGATACGATGCCCATGTGAGGAGAGGGTGCCTTTAGTGGTCTCTTGTTTGGAGTCACATGCCAAGAAATGGTGTAAGACATCACTGGACACGACGTTTACTTATAGAGAAGTTACAGAGATTGCTTTGGTGGAGTTCAGGGCCACACTGTTTGAGCATTTTGTTCTGCAGTGGCTAGTGAAAGTCACTAGTTTCAACGAAGTCCACCTATGGGGGGGGGGGATAGGTCTCGTGCAGTCTTTTGCGGAATTTAAATAACCTGCACAATTAACAAAAACAGCTCTGAAAAACACACAAGCAATTATAGTGGTTCCCCTATTTTGGTACGTCCACTCTCCCACTTCGACCTATCTCCCACCAAGGGACGACTCGGTCACTTCACCAAATGGATTGAAATCCAATCCTCACACTACGGAAGGAACCCTTCAAAGTAAAGAAGTCACTACTCCTCCACCACGGGTTGCACCCAACCCTTACAACTAGGAATCACTATTCGTTTACAACAAAACAAAAAATAGAATGTACAAGAAATACAAACTACACTTGTGGATAACCCGATGTCCCTCTTCGTTCGTTGAAGTGTTCTTGATGAAGACGAAGAGTCCATGACCGGAGCACTCTCTTGGAGAGGATCTTGACAAGATCGATGGCGATAAGTGAATGCGTCGGTGATGCTTTTTAGATCCAAACTTCTTGACGAAGCAAGCAAGGTCTACCAATGATCTCAATCGGAGCGATAGTCTCAATCGATTCAGAATGAAGAGCTAACCTCGTTCAACAAATCCAGAGACAAGGGATCTCGAGAGAGAAGCGTGAGACGCTAGACTTGCCTCGGTTCTGTCGCCGAAAGATCTAGGATGATCTGAGATCTGCTGCGGCGACAACTTTCGAGCGGCGACGGCGACAGGAGGATTTCCTCGATCGGCTAGGTCATGCTCGGCAGCTTTTATTTCTTGTGAATGATTACTGTTGAAGTTCGAAATAAGCATGTATATATACCCTTAGGCCAACCCTAAAGTACTTTGTGGGACCCACAAAGAGAAACCCTAGCCTCGGCCGAAACAGCGCACAGCTACTTGATTCGGTCCAGCAAACAGGTGAAAATTGCCTAAGGCAAAATCAACGAGAATACCTAGCGATTCTCGTCGAGTCGGCGAGAATCACTTGGTGATTCCCATCGATTCTGCCTTAGCATAATTTTAATTGTAAACTAGGTCAGCCGGAGGGAATCGGCGGGAATGCAACCTGATTCTCGTCGAATCAGCGAGAATCAAAATGATTCTCGTCGAAGTTGGCGAGAATCACTTGGTGATTCCCGTCGATTCTGCCTTTGCAGAATTTCTGAAGGAAAACCGTCATCCGGAAGAGGTCGGCGGGAATGAAGCCTGATTCCTGTCGAATCAGCGAAAATCACATGTGACTCCCATCGAAGTCGGCGGGAATGACTTAGTGATTCTCGCCGATTTTAACTTAGACGATTTTTCTCTTCCTTCCTATGAGCTTGGTCTTTGACCAATCTTTGCTCCTCTTCTTCCCTTGCTCTATCTCGACCATGTGCTTGAAAATTAGTACACTCCAATAGAGAGAGCACACGTGAGTCAACACACCGATCTGCTAAATGAGGGAGTACATTGCGCAGACGTGTGTATTTTGACCCACTGCACCCTGGCATTGGTGTGTACTTAGCATGGAATAGCTGCAAGCACAACTTGAAAGAAAATCATCAAATACATTCTCAATTCAACTTAGCTTGTTCAGGGGCTTCTTCAAATCAGGTACATTGTGGATACAATACCCAATAATCTCTCCCTATTTGAAGAAGCCTAAACCCTACAAGCTAAGGTGAATAAGACAGATGGGAATGAAAAACATAAAATGAACAATCAGTTAAGAATGAAATTCATTACCATTTTCCTTAGAGCATACATAGCATTCTTAGCCTTTGGCAGCCACTACATTAGTACCTTAGCACCTTAGCCTTAGCCGAGAGGGTAATCTCCCCCTTTTCGGCTTCTACAAATCTGGGACGTCACTTGGAGCCACATGCTCCCCCTCAGATCTTGCATCAGTTCTCGAGCTTGAGTTCCTTGTTGATGCTCCCCCTTGATCCAAGAGCCTTGAGCAGTACAGTCTTCACTCTTTATAGTTCAGCATGCCGAGTTCAGTTTTGAAGAGACTGAACCTTGCCTCGTCTAGGGGCTTCGTGAAGATATCTGAAACATTCTTATCCATGGGGATATAGCAGAGAGATATCTTTGTTTTCCACATGCTCCCAAATGAAGTGATAGCGCACTTCAATGTGCTTTGTTCTACTGTGCGACACAGGATTGTTCGCAATTGCTATTGCGCTCGAGGAGTCGCAATACATCAGAACCTCTCTGAACTGCACATCATAATCTTTGAGCTAATTTATGATTCATAGAAGTTGTGCGCAATAGCTGCCTGCTGAGATGTACTCAGATTCAGCCGTAGAGGTTGCGTCCCAATTCTACTTTTTACTGTTCCATGAAATAAGCCTTCTTCCGAGGAATTGGCACATCCAGGAAGTGATTTTTCTATCATCCCTACTTCCTGCAAAGTTAGCATCTGAAAAGCCTATCAGCTCGACATCTTTGTTTCTTGGGTACCACAAGCCAAGATTTGGTGTACCTTTAAGGTATCTAAGAATTCGCTTTGCAGCGACAAAATTAGATTCCTTAGTGTTCACCTGATATCTGGCACAAACGTATGTGGATAACATAATATCCGGTCTACTAGCAGTAAGGTAGAGCAGGGATCCAATTATGCTACTGTATTTGGTTTCATCAAAAGGTTTGCCTTTCTCATCCTTGTCCAGAGACATAGTGGATCCCATTGGAGTCCTCATAGAGGTTGCACTCTCCATTCCGAATTTCTTGAGTTCATTTATGAACTTCGTCTGAGAAATGAAAATTCCATCTTCAGACTGTTTCACTTGAAGTCCCAAGAAATACTTTAGCTCTCCCTTGCTGCTCATTTCAAATTTTCCTTGCATAAGTTTAGAAAACTTTTTGCAAAGATTATTATCCGTTGAGCCAAATATTATGTCATCGACATAGATTTGCACCAGCAAGATCTTGCCTTTCACTTCCCTATAAAACAATGTCTTATCTATTTTTCCTATCGAGAACTTGTTCTCAAGAAGAAAACTAGACAGAGTCTCATACCAAGCTCGAGGAGCTTTTTTTAAGCCATATAATGCTTTATTTAAAAAATAAACATGATTAGGGAAAGTAGGATTAACAAAACCTGGGGGTTGTGCGACATATACTTCCTCTTTAAAATTTCCATTTAGGAATGCAGATTTCACGTCCATCTGATAGACAGTGAATCCTTTGTGAGAAGCATACGCAAGGAACAATCTGATCGCATCGAGCCTTGCAACTAGTGCAAAGGTTTGGTCGAATTCAATTCCCTCCTCATGTCTATAACCATGAGCCACCAGCCTGGCCTTGTTCTGTATGTTGACACCGTGTTCATCAAGTTTGTTTCTGAAGATCCACTTGGTGCCGATCACATTCTGGTTCTTTGGTCTGGGAACAAGCATCCAGACATTGCATCGTTCGAATTGATGCAGTTCATCTTGCATGGCAGAGTCTCATACCAAGCTCGAGGAGCTTGTTTTAAGACATATAATGCTTTATTAAGAAAATAAACATGATTAGGGAAAGTAGGATTAACAAAACCTGTGGGTTGTGCGACATATACTTCCTCTTTCAAATTTCCATTTAGGAACGCAGATTTCACGTCCATCTGATATACAGTGAATCCTTTGTGAGAAGCATACGCCAGGAACAATCTGATCGCCTCGAGCCTTGTAACTGGTGCAAAGGTTTGGTCGAAGTCAATTCCCTCCTCCTATCTGTAACCTTGAGCCACCAGCCTGGCCTTGTTATTTATGATGACACCGTGTTCATCAAGTTTGTTTCTGAAGATCCACTTGGTTTCGATCACATTCTGGTTCTTTGGTCTGGGAACAATCATCCAGACGTTGCATCGTTCGAATTGATGCAGTTCATCTTCCATGACAGAGTCTCATACCAAGCTCGAGGAGCTTTTTTTAAGCCATATAATGCTTTATTATGAATATAAATATGATTAGGGAAAGTAGGATTTACAAAACCTGGTAATTGTGCGACATATACTTCCTCTTTAAAATTTCCATTTAGGAACGCAGATTTCACGTCCATCTGATAGACAGTGAATCCTTTGTGAGAAGCATATGCAAGGAACAATCTGATCGTCTCGAGCCTTGTAACTGGTGCAAAGGTTTGGTCGAAGTCAATTCCCTCCTCCTTTTTGTAACCTTGAGCCACCAGCCTGGCCTTGTTCTTTATGATGACACCATGTTCATCCAGTTTGTTTCAGAAGATCCACTTGCTGCCGATCACATTCTTGTTCTTTGGTATGGGAACAAGCATCCAGACGTTGCCTCGTTCGAATTGATGTAGTTCATTTTGCATGGCCAATACCCATGACGCATCTTTGTTCGCTTCATCGAACTTATTTGGCTCAACCTGTGACAGAAAACTAAGGTGCAAAATCTCATTAATTATACCTCTCCGAGTTCTGACACCGTCACAAGGATCTCCTATGATCTGATCTCTGGGATGATCCCTCACGTGTCGGAGCTCTAGGAGTCTGGCATTTGGAGCTCTGACAGCTTCTCAGGCTTCTCCTTCTTCTAGTATATTTTCTCCATCCTGATCGTCAACTTCTCCAGTTGGCGTTGAGGTAGAAACCTTGACGTACTTGGGAGTTGCACCTTTTGCAGTCTCATCGAGACTTAGCTGTTCAAGCCTTGCACCTGCCTCCTCATGAATGCCACTAGAAGAATTGTTATAAAGCAAGCTTCCTTCATGAAAAACAACATTAATGGACTCCTCTACCACTGGGGTTTTCTTTTTGAAGACCCTATATGCCCGACTTTGGATACTATAGCCCATGAAGATGCCTTCGAAGCATTTTTCTCCGAATTTAGTACGTTGGTACTTCCCATTATTGAGTACATAACATCTGCAGCCAAAAATCCTCAAATAGGACATGGTCGGTTTCCTACCTTTTAGTAGCTCATAAGGCATCTTACGATGATTCTTGTTGATCAATGCCCGGTTCTTCACATGACAAGCCATATTGACAGCCTCTGCCCAGAAGTGCTCTAGAAGAGAAGCATCATTCAACATTGTCGTACATGCCTCAATGAGCGTTCAATTTCTTCTCTCCGCAACTCCATTTTGCTGAGGAGTATGCGGGGAGGAAAATTCATGAAAGATGCCATGTTCTTCACAGAATTCTGTCATAGCACCAGACTCGAATTCTGTTCCATGGTCACTTCTGATCTTGACCACAGAGCAGTTAAGTTCGTTCTTTATCTGCTTGACAAAATTAGTGAAGATGTCAAACGTATCTGACTTTCGTTTCAAGAAGAACTCCCACGTAAACGTAGAGTGATCAACAACAATCACTAGCGTATACGATTTGCCTCCTAAGCTATTAACTTGAACTGGACCGAACAAGTCCATATGCAGAAGATAAAGACATCTGGAGGAGTATTTGTCTACAATGCCCTTAATGGTAGCCCGAGTCTGTTTGCCCTTCTGGCATGCAGGACAAGGGCAATCTTTGATGCACTTAATAGTAGGGGCATCCCTTACTAAGTTCTTAGAAAACAACATATTAATTTTCTTAAAATTAATATGTGCTAATCTCTTGTACCATGTTCACAAAGAGATGCACTGCCGTTTGCTACTAGGCACACGGGGGTAGAAGAATCTAAGCTAAGAAAATCCAAACAAAAGATATTTCTGCTCCTAATTCCAGTTAATACCGTCTCCGAAGAGGCACACGATATTATCAAGCACTTAACCTTGCAGAACTTAACGTTGTATCCTTTATCACACAACTAGCTTACACTGATAAGGTTATGGTTTAACTCTTCAACATAAGCCACGTCAGTGATAGAGAATACACCGTTGGAAATAATACCATAACCTCTGGTGACTCCTCGATCAGATCCTCCAAAGATGACTTTGGGTCAATTTTCGACTGGGAAGTAATCACGCAACAAGCTTCTTGTCCCGGTCATATGTCGGGAACATCCACTGTCCAAGTACAAGATAGGCGTTTTGGTGGCCTTTGGACATACCTGCAAAACAAAATCAGTTTCCCTTTGGAATCCAATTGAACTTGGGTCCTAGATTCCTTGTTAGCACACTCCACCTCAGATGGTTTACCCTACGAGTTGTCGGCCTCGCATTCTAACATGAGGAGTCTCGTTGTATCTTTGATTAAACCAGCAATCCACGACAAAGTGACCAACTTTGCCACAACACCAACAGTCAAATTTGTTGTACCTTTTCCTAGGCTCTTGCTTCACCCTTGGAACGGTGGGTCCAGCCGGGGCCTTAGATCTGGAGGTGGAGGCCTCATGATGATAGCAGTCACATGATTTTTCACCTCCTGTTCCTTCAGTATAACAGGCTTGGCTTTTAATGCCTGCTTCCTATTATGGTCGCTGGAGAAGTGGCCATAATCCTCCACTAGGATTTCCTCATAAGGTGCCTTGAAGACACTCTCACCGTAGTTGTTGGGGAAGGCCCAACCATCATACCGACTCTTGGGCTTTTCAACCGAGGGCTGGAATAAATGGCCATATGTTGACTCAAAGTCCCGCTCATTACAAGGAAAGCTAGGCTTCTTGAATAAAACAGGATTGAGAGGGGACTTTACATTTTCTATAGTAGAGGCCTTCTTTGCAGCCTTATTTCTCCTCTATTTTTGTTTCTCCTGGATGATTTACTAGGCACACCCACATGCCCTAAGCCAGCCCCCTTAGCCTGAGCAGAGAATTCATCAACTAGAGGAAGAACGGTCTAGGGAATGGAGAAGCTTTTGACAATCTTCCTTTCTGCCGCAAGCTGTTCTTCCAACTTGTTGATTTCTTCCTGTTTTAGGTCAAGGAGCCTTAGAGACTCTGAGTCCTCAGAAGTCAGGCCCAGGTGCTCCTGTCGGAGAGAGATCAAGCTATTGATCTCTTCTCTTAGAGACACACCCACAGCCTTAAGGAATTTGACGTCCTTTTTCTGAGCCCTCAACATCTTGCGGCATTCCTCAAAGGTATTGAGCAGAAGCTCATACTTTTCGAGGAGCTCAGCTTCACGGGCAAATGGGTTGTCCTCGAGATCATCATCAGGAGACTCAGAGTCCGAGTCAGAGAGGGGGTACGATCTTTTACCTTCCCAGTAAATGGGGGGCAGTCTCCTTTTGAGTCAGAGCGACCCACTAGCCCGAAGTAGGCTTCCTCATCATCACTGGAGTCTGAGGAATCAGGCTCACTCAGTGTCTTTGGCTTTTTGGCAATGTAGCTCCTCTCCTTCTTCTTATCTCTAGAGGACCTGTGTTCCTCTCCCTTCCCCTTATCTCTTTTGCTTTGGTGTCAGTCAGCAACAACGTGGCCTGGCTTATTGCATCCAAAGCAAATAATGTCATCAGAGCGATGTTTGTTCGGTTTGGATTCATACCTGTCAGAAGAATAATTCTTCTTCTGATGTCTGGAGGAGGAGCCATCTCTCTTTCTTTGATTTCTCAACTTGAGGAACTTCTTGAAATCCCGAGTGATGAGGGAGAACTCTTCTTTAGTTAGCTCTGAGCCGGAAGAGCATGGCTCAGAGTCTTCTTCATCATCCTATCTCCGAGAGCAGGACGAGGCCGCACCCTTGCCTTTCCTTGAGTGATTGGCTTTCAGGGCCACAGTCTTTTCTCTGGCAGCGGATTTATCGTCTTCCTCTTCAGCTTTTCTGGTGTTCAGCTGAAGCTCATAGGACAAAAGTTTCCCAAACAGAATCTGGGGATCAGTTTCTGCCAGCCTGCCAAATTCTCGGATGGCGCAGATCTTGGTGTCCCATTCCTTAGTAAGGGATCTAAGGAATTTGTCATTTTGTTCACCATCAGTGAACACTCTGCCATAGCTCTTCAGGGAATTGACGATCTTCAGGAAGTTCTCGAATGTCACACCGATTTCTTCCTTGGGACCTTGCATGATGGCCTCGTACTTCTAGTTCAGAAGGGATCTTCGATCATCCCTTACTTCATCTGTGCCTTCCATCAGGATGATCAGGTTGTGCCATATGTCATTTGCAGTCCTGCAGTTGCAGAAAACATGTATCATGGAATCATTAACGGCGCTTACCATAATGTTCTGAGCTTTCTTGTCAATTCTGACAAGCACCATCTCATCCTTGCCCATTTCAGAAAGTTTCTTGGGCACTTTCTTGGTTGGATCAATGGTGGAGGCCTTAGTGGGGATATAAGGTCCCTCCTCCACTATCATGAAGAGTCGGGGATATAAGGTCCCTCCGCAACACTGTTGGAGCATTTTGTCTTGCAGTGGCTAGTGAAAGTCTCTAGTGTCAATGAAGTCCACCTATGGGGGGGGGGGAATAGGTCTCGTGCTGTCTTTTGCGGAATTTAAATAACCTACACAAGTAACAAACACAGCACAGAAAAACACACAAGCAATTATAGTGGTTCCCCGATTTTGGTACGTCCACTCTCCCCCTTCGACCTATCTCCCACCAAGGGACGACTCAGTCACTTCACCAAATGGATTGAAATCCAATCCTCACACTACGGAAGGCACCCTTACAACCGAAGGAGTCACTACTCCTCCACCACGGGTTTCACCCAACCCTTACAACTAGGAATCACTGTTCCTTTACAACAAAACAAAAAATAGAATGTACAAGAAATACAAACTACACTTGTGGAGAACTCGATGTCCCTCTTAGTTCTTTGAAGCGTTCTTGATGAAGACGAAGAGTCCAGGACCGAAGCACTCTCTTGGAGAGAATCTTGACAAGATTGGCGGCAGCAAGTGAATGCGGCGGTGATGCATTGTAGATCCAAACTTCTTGACGAAGCAAGCAAGGTCTACCAATGATCTCAATCGGATCGGTCGTCTCAATCGATTCGGAATGAAGAGCTAACCTCGTTCTACAAATCGAGAGACAAGGGATCTCGAGAGAGAAGCGTGAGATGCTAGACTTGCCTTGGTTCTATCGCCGGAAGATCAAGGATGATCTGAGATTTACTGCGGCAACAACTTACGAGCGGCGACGGCGACAGGATGATTTCCGCGATCGGCTAGGTCATGCTCGACGGCTTTGATTTCTCGTGAATGATTACTGTTGAAGTTCGAAATAAGCATGTACATATACCCTGAGGCCAACCCTAAAGTCCTTTGTAGGACCCACGAAGAGAAACCCTAGCCCCGGCTGAAGCAACGCACAGCTACTTGATTCGGTCCAGCAAACAGGCGAAAATTGCATATGGAAAAATCGACGAGAATCACTGGTGATTCTCGTCGAGTCTGCGAGAATCACTTAGTGATTCCCGTCGATTCTGCCTTAGCATAATTTCAGTTGGAAACTAGGTCATCCGGAGGGAATCGGCAGGAATGCAACCTTATTCTCGTCGAATCGGAGGGGATCAAAACGATTCTCATCGAAGTCGGCGAGAATCACTTGGGGATTCCCGTCGATTCTGCCTTAGCATAATTTCTGAAGGAAAACCGTCATCTGGAAGAGGTCGGTGGGAATGAAGCCTGATTCTTGTCGAATCGGCGAGAATCACAAGTGACTACCGTCGAAGTCGGCGGGAATGACTTAGTGATTCTTGCTGATTTTAACATAGACGATTTTTCTCTTCCTTCCGATGAGCTTGGTCTTTGACCCATCTTTGCTCCTCTTCTGCCCTTGATCTATCTCGACCCTGTGCTTGAAAATAAGTACACTCCAATAGAGAGAGCACACGTGAGTCAACACACTGATCTGCTCAACGAGGGATTACGTTGCGCAGACCAGTGTATATTGACCCACTGTGCCCTAACATTGGTGTGTACTTAGTATGGAATAGCTTCAAGCATAACTTGAAAAAAAAATCATCGAATACATTCTCAATTAAACTTAGCTGGTTTAGGGGCTTCTTCAAATCAGGTACATTGTGGATACAATACCCAACAGCTAGAGATGTGCTGGAAGACAGATTTTTACAATTGAGACTTGGCAACAAGACAGTGGTGGAGTATCACCGAGAGTTCAATCATCTAGCCTAGTTTGTGGATTATTATCAGTTGGATGAAGCAGGATACACCAAGAGGTTATATAAGGGCCTATGAGAGGATCTGAGAGAGGCCCTACTATTCATATCCGACAGGCCTATTCCTCGGATATTAGAGATGGCAAAGAGGATTGAGGCAGATTGGCACACTAATCGAGGCTGGAAGCGGCCAACTGAGGATCAGGGCCAGGGAGCCATAAACAATCAGCAACATGGCCGCATTGCTGATGTGAGAGATGGAAGGACACAGGACCAGCCTCATCTGGAGGCGAGATAGGAGAAGAGTGTAACGCCCCCGATTTTTTCCTACGATTATTTCTGTTCTCGTAGGCGTTACGATGACGCGTTTCTGTAGTTTGTACCATGTGTGGAGTATGGTTTAGCTCCTTAGAACTCAGTGCCCTATTTTGTAGCCTGTTGGCAAGATCTCCCTAGCAAGCCGAGTCGTTTTGGGTGACCCGGTGTGGCCTCTCGGGGGGATGTTTGTGTTTGGCTTTGTTTGGGTATAACTCGAGTTCTGTTCGTCGAAGGTTAATTTCGACTTCGCTGTTGTGTTCGTAGCGTGGGTATTTAGCTACGGTGCGAATTTCGTCGAATTCCGAGGTGATTCGGTTTTCGTGTCGTTTGGTGTGTTAATAGTCTATGTGATCAATTAATTAAATTGATTTGGCTGTCCTGTAGCCTTTCGGTTTTGACCGATTATTAAATTCTGCAGGAGAATTTAATTGGGCAGTTATTGCCTTGCCTTGGTGGCAGCCATATTTTTGGCTTATACCTATTTTGGTATTTGCGTAATGAAATTAAGTAATTAGGCGTTTTAGGGTTCGTTTATGGATGAACCGGTGTTTAGCTTTTCGTATAAAAGCTTTTCTTAAGAAGTGACGGCCCACTTCTTCTTCCTTTTCCTGAGCGAGGACCGTCCCTGCTTGTTCGCGGAATACAGAGGAGAAAACTGCCCGTCCTGTACCTCCTTTGGTCGCGATTCTGGGCTTGTTCCTCGACGGAATTCGATTCCGAAAGCGGCGTTGTCTTGCTCTCTCCGAGATCTTCGTTTCGACAGTAAGATATTCGATTTTCGTGGAGTTTTGATGAGAATTGGGTTTCGGTTTTGGAGTTTTCCGCCATTAATGGCCGTGAGATTTGTTCTAGGTGCTGCGGCTGTTCGTTCTGTGTAAAGAGGAGGAAAGCCGTCCAAGCTTCGCTTAAAGTTGAGGCAAGTGGTATTCTTGCCCTTGCCAAGTTTATTTTTGATTATTCTTACTGAAATTGAAATCCCTGTTAGCCCAGGTTAGAGGCCTTGTTGTTCTCATTTTTCTTGCTAACTATAGGAATTAGTCCTTCCTATTGAACCCCCTCTAATTGTTCTGTTAGAACCCAACTTTGCCGGCGTGATGCCGTTTATCTTTGTTTAGATTTGCTCTGGTTTGGGTGTAGTTGAGAGGGAGTGTTAGGAGGGGGGGGGGGGTGATTTTTCCGAATTTGGTAAGTGTATTACTCGAGTATTGGAGTATGTTACTCGTGAAGTAGAAGTGGATTACTCGGGTATCAGTTCTGGAGTACTCGAGTAGGTGGTAGTTACTCGGGTTAGGGTTTGGAGTACTCGAGTAGGAGGTATTTACTCGAGTAGTAGCCTTGAGTTACTCGAGTAGTGTATTCGAGATACTCGAGTAGTAGCCTTGAGTTACTCGAGTAGTGGATTCGAGATACTCGAGTAGTAGCCTTGAGATACTCGAGTAGAAGGCTTTAACTCGAGTGAGTGGTTTAGTTACTCGAGTAATCGGCACCTACTCGAGTGGGAGATTGGAATACTCGAGTATTAGGTTAGCCACTCGAGTACTGAACTTCTCTTTGCTTCTAGTCTGAAGTCGCTCGATTATCATCGATCTCTGGACGGAGACCGTCGGTCGCTGTATCTGCCTTATGTCGTTCGACTATCGTCGATCTCCGTTCGACGCTCGATGAGCGTCGAGCTCAGCTCTTTCTATCTTAGCGCCGTTCGACGCTCGACGTTTTCTGGGAGGAGAACGTCGAGCTCAGGGTTAGTCTTGAGTCGTTCGACGCTCGATGAGCGTCGAGCTCAGCTCTTGTCGGATAGCCGATCAGCGCTCGACGATTTCCTAGAGGAAGATCGTCGAGCTTCGCTCGCCTGTAGCCTTCGACGATCGTCGACCTCCAGGATGATGATCGTGGGGCTTATTTTGGCCTTCAGCCGATCGACGATCGTCGACCTCCGACTGACGATCGTCGAGCTCCGTGTCACCTTAGTGGGTTTGTGGTTAGAGTTTGGTTTTGGCTTTAAGTGAGGCTAGCTCACTCAACGCCAAGGTTTAGGTAGGCACTGAGAGGGTCTCACTCAACGCCTTGTCGTGTTGATTCTTTTCAACACTCTTCTTTACCTTGATTTTTGTTCCCGAGTTGTTTTTCTTGTTGTATTGTCGGGTTATCTTGTCAGCTATTTCCTTTACACTCTTGGAGGCCGAATCGTGGGTCATGGTTAGTAGTGGTGGTTTGTAGCTCTTCAGGGGGGGTGGAGTTGTGTGATTTAGCCAAGACCACTCTTGTTTTTCTTGTTCTAGGTACGGGCTGGGCATGTGTGGGTAGAAGGTCCCTTGTGCTTTCACGTGTAGACCCTCGAGCTTGTTGACTTGGACATGGTGGATGGGGGACTGAGTTTGCCTCCGATCCGGTTCCTCGTCGTTGTTTTTGCTACTACCACTTTCCATAGTTTAGGGTGTTAGAAGTTTCTTCCTTGGTGGTTTGCAGCACTTTTGGCTCTTGGTAGCCTAGTAGGTCCTGCAGGATGTTGTTCCTGGGTTGAGTTGTTGCTATTTCCTTTCACGTAGTGCACTTTCTGTTGTCCTGTTTTGGACAGTTGTGACTTTTTCTACTGCATGTTTCTCTGTTACTTTGTCCCTTTGGTTGACTCTTTCATGCAGTTTTTACTTTGTTTAGCTTGCTGAGGTATTCTGTTTTCTTTTGGAATGCCTCAAGTTTTGAGTTGTAGCCAGTTGGGTGGCTAGTTTGCAGTGGTGGTTTTGGTGGTATCTTGGACTTTGGAGATCCGTTTGCCTTGTTGGTGAGGTAGTTTTTCAGTACTTTCTTACAGACATACATATGTGCCAGTGGGTTCTTGTCAGGTTGTTGGCGCCCACTGGTAGTTTTTACCTTGTACTGGATATTTTACTTATGCTGCTACCATTTTCTAGAGATAGTCTACTTGCTCTGAGAAGGATTTATGCTAGGTTGCTAGTTATTTTTAAACTATAACTATTATTATAAATAAAACTCATGATCGGCATGTTTTTTTTTATAAAACTTAATCACTATTTTCCAAACAACGTATAAAGACCGTTTTCTTATATATTATATAAATTAAATGTAGGGTCTTGCATAGTATGAGTGGTTCTCTTGGAACTCTTATGCGCTCTTTAGATGTCAAACCTAAATAAAGTATTTTTCCGTAGCGTATAAATATAGTTTTCCTTTTGTGGACTAGGTGGTCCACTGAGCCGACGGATACGACCTCTAAATATAACTGATTTTCTATTCATAAAACACTGGATTTTCTTGCATAAAGTTTGTGGTTGGTTTTGCCTGAGCGTCAGCAGTTATCCCCTGCTTGACGTGGCATCATGATGCGTGCTTTCTCTTACTCTGATAATTCTTATATTCGGAGAAAATGCGGGTTGTGACAGTTGGTATCAGAGGGAGGTTGCTTGACAAGTTAGTTGAGCAACCTTCCTTTATTTGCTTTTGGTAGTTCTGCATCATGTCATTCACACACCGATATGACATCAACACGTCTTGGCGAAAGCACAAACACTTCACTCATTGCATAACATGAAGTATACGGGGCATATTATGTAGTATGGGATGCATAATATGTGTTCGTATATGGATCCACCATAGGGGCTACATGTGAGGGTTATGTAGTATGGGATGCATAACCTCACCACATGACTGCGACTAGCACGTTTCTTTTTCGTTGTATGGGAATGTTATGTAGTATGGGATGCATAACATTTTCATGTGTACGCCACTCATATCATGCATTAGGGTTTTTTAGAATGCATAGCACAATCATGCATAACATATCATTGCATAAGCACAACGTGCCAAGCTAAAGATTTGTAGGATGACATATATACACACATAAGTTTTCAAATTAATTTAAAGTCATGCATTCGATCTAGGCACAAGAGTTAGTATTGTGGTGGTTAACCATCCTAGGTTAGGGCATATCATCAAATTTTTGTTAAAAGATAAGCTCTCACAGCAAGTTTAGCAGCTTTAAGTCTATATTTATATATGTACTGTCTGTACTTGTGTTTGGTTCTAGTCGTTGATTGGGGATCTGATTGGGATATGTTGATATTAGGATGGCTAGGCGACCTGCGACTCGATCGACTCCCCTGTCTGAAGGTGAGTCGTCTGGAGCTTGACATGATGCGGTGATCGAGAGTCTGCGTCAGAGTAGCGATTCTATGGGCAGGCAGTTGGAAGAGGTGCGAGCCCAGATTCAGTCCTTGGTGGCAGTAGTGGCAGGGCAGGCTCAGGGGGTGCAAGTTCCTGCTGGGGGATAGCTGTTCCTCCTCCCCCTGCACCCGTGAGACCTCTAGTGGTGGTGCCAGCGGAGATGGCCTTCATCTCACAATTTCAGATATTGAGCCCTCCCACTTATGACGGGAAGGCAGATTTCATGGTTATAGATGATTGGCTGATTTCCATGGAGGAGATGTTTTCGTATTTAGGGATTGCTGGTGACCAGAGGGTGATGTTAGCCACCAATCATCTCAAAGGTTTGGCGAAGAGTTGGTGGCTGAGAGAAATGGAGAGCCTAGTAGCTGGATGCTCTTGGGAAATGTTTAAAGAGATGCTGTTGAGGAAGTTCTTGCCTTCGGTCGAGCGTGACCGCCTTACGAATGACTTCCTTTATTTGAAGCAAAGTCAACTCATAGTGGGTGAGTATGAGATAGATTTCAGTAAGTTGAGCCGTTTTTCCCCTGCATTGGTCAGCGTTGTGGCTGATCGGGTTAAGAGGTTTCTTGGTGGTTTGAGGAGCGAGGTGCAGCAGTTGACCAGTACTTATGGGTCAGTGACTTATGCTGGAGTTGTAGAGGCTGCTCTGAAGGTGGAGGATATTGAGACGGCAAAGAGTAGAGGCCATCAGATGAGAAAGGACAAGAGAAAGTCTGTCGAGGGGAAGAAGCCCCTGGTACCCGATGCTGTTCCAGGAAAGAGGAGCAGAGTAGTGTGCAGTTTCTGTGGCCGGTCAGGCCACCCTGTTGAGAAATGTTTTAATAGGTCAGCAGCTCAGAAGAAGGAGCAGGTCCATACGATTCAGGGTGCTCCTAGGAGAGATGTCTCCTGTTCAGTTTGTAAGCGATCCGGGCATGATGCTGCCCAGTGTTGCACCAAGGATAGAGTCAGCTTTTAGTGCAGGCAGAAGGGTCACATCAAGTCAAGGTGTCCTCAGGTTCAGTCAGTTCTTCCTGTAGTTCCATTACAGGCCTTACCTCCACCTCCGTGTGTGGACAAGGGAAAAGGGAAGCTGAACGTGATTTCTTCCGAGGAGGCTCAGACTTCGACCCAGGTTATTTCAGGTTAGTTGATTGTTGTTTTTCTAGCCTGGTAGTTTTATTTGCTAGAGTGTTGCGGTATTGCTGTGGTAGTTCCTTAGTTTATGTGTTTCTATAGGGAAGTTTAAGGTGAAGAACCGCTGGGCGCGGTGTTCTGTTTGACTCGGCGCTACCCACTCGTTCGTGGCTAGAGCCTTTGTAGAGCGTCATCGGTTGACTCTAGATCGTGTTCGAGATTCCTTCCGTGTCAAGTTTCCCTCTAGTGAATCTGTGTTGTCAGATTTGGACATTTTGGATTGCCTTGTTTTGTTGGGGGGCTTTCTTGCGAAGGCGGATCTGAAGATGATTGATTTGGAGGACATCGATGTCATTTTGGGCATGGACTGGCTCTCTCGGTATGATGCGGTCATTCAGTGCAAAGGAAAGCGCTTGGACTTCATCAGAGACGACGGTCAGCCCGGCAGCGTGTATGCTGTTCTGTGTCAGGATATTCCTGTCATCTCTGCGGTATGTGCTCAGAGGTTATTTCTTTCTAGTTGTTGTGTTTGTTTAGTCTCGGCGGTGGGAGCCGCTGTTAGCGTACCACGCATGGAAGAGATTCCTATTGTTCGTGGTTTCGCCGATGTTTTTCCTGATGATCTTCCTGGTCTTCCCCTTGATCGGGATGTTGAGTTTATAATCGATTTAGAGCCGGGTACACGTCTTATAGCTAAGGCGCCGTACCGAATGGCCCCTCGTGAGTTAGAGGAGTTGCGAGTTCAGTTGGATGAGCTGTTGGCTAAGGGGTTTATTAGGCACAGTTCGTCGACTTGGGGTGCTCCTGTTTTGTTTGTTAAGAAGAAAGATGGGTCGATGCGGCTTTGCATCGACTATAGAGAGTTGAACAAGGTCACTATAAAGAACAGGTACCCTCTGCCGAGGATCGATGATTTGTTTGACCAGTTGCGTGGTAGCACGGTGTTCTCCAAGATCGATCTTCGTTCTAGATATCATCAGCTTAGGATCCGTGAGGCGGATATTCCATGGACTGCGTTTAGGTCGAGGCATGAACACTTCGAGTTTTTGGTGATGTCGTTTGGTCTGACCAACGCACCTTCAGCCTTCATGGATATGATGAACCGGGTGTTCAAGGATTTCCTCGATAAGTTCGTTGTGGTCTTCATTGATGATGTGTTAGTTTATTCTCGCTGTGCTGAGGAGCACGAGCAGCATTTGCGTTTGGTTCTGTCAGAGTTGAGGAACCACCAGTTATTCGCCAAGCTGAGCAAGTGCGAATTTTGGTTGCCTCAGGTTTCTTTTCTAGGCCACGTGGTGAATAAAGATGGGATCTCTGTCAATCCAGAAAAGATTGCAGCAGTGATGGATTGGAGTAGACTGAGCACGTCTAAGGAGATCAGGAGTTTCTTAGGGTTGGCTGGTTATTACAGGAGATTTGTGGAGGGTTTCTCTTCCCTAGCCGCACCTTTGACCAAGTTGACTCAGAAGAAGGTGGCTTTTGTTTGGAGCGAAAAGTGTGAGGAGGCTTTTCTAGAGCTAAAGAAGAGATTGTGCACTGCTCCCGTTCTGACCCTGCCTACTAAGGGAGTAGATTATGATGTCTACGTGGATGTTTCGCATGTAGGTCTGGGATGCGTATTGATGCAAGATGGAAAGGTAATTGCCAATGGGTCAAGGCAACTGAAGACTCATGAGAAGAATTATCCCACGCATAACCTTGAGTTTGCAGCGGTTATTTATGCCTTGAAGCTGTGGAGACACCTACTTTATGGGGCTCAATGCAAGATCTTCACTGAACATAAGAGCCTGAAGTACGTGTTCACGCAGAAGGAGTTGAATCTGCGTCAGCGGCGGTGGTTGGAATATGTGGCTGATTATGATGTGGAGATCCAGTATCATCCGGGAAAGGCCAATGTGGTGGCTGACGCCCTGAGCCGAAAGACGGGAAAGATCTTTAACCTCTCCGCCGATCGTTTAGTGGAGGAGTTCCTCCTTATGGATATATCAGTGGGATGCTGTAGTTTGTAGAGTAGTTTGTCAGTGGCAGAGCCGTCCTGGATTTCTTTGACTAGGCTGCACCAGAAGGACGATCCTGATCTTATGCACCTTTTCACCAGGACTGAGAAGGGAGAGTTGCCCGATTTTGCTATCAATGATCCGGGTACCTTGAAGTACCGCGGCAGGTTTTGCATCCCCGCCGTTGGGGATATTAGAGGCATGATTTGCAGAAAGGCTCATAGTTCCAGCGTTGTCTACCATCCAGGGTCTACGAAGATGTATCGGGACTTAAGGAAAATTGCCTGGTGGTATGGTATAAAAGGAGATATAGCCTGATTTGTTGCTGAGTGTCACACTTGCAAGCATGTGAAGGCCGATCATGGAAGGCCTGGTGGTAAGTTGACTCCGCTAGAGATCCCGACTTGGAAGTGGGAAAGTAGATCTATGGATTTTATTACAGGATTACCGAAATCCCCGAGAGGATTTGATTCTGTTTGGGTTATAGTGGATAGATTGACGAAGTGTGCTCACTTCGTGCCTTATAAGATTGATTACCCGATGAAGAAGATAGCGGAGTTTTATTTGAATGAAGTCATCCGACTCCACGGTGTGCCGGTTAGCATCATTTCTGATCGAGACTCCCAGTTTACTTCTCGTTTTTGGCAGAGTCTGCAGGAGGGTTTGGGTACGGATCTGAGGTATTCTACCGCGTACCACCCGCAGACCAATGGGCAGACCGAGGGGGTGAACCAAATTGTTGAGGATATGATCCGGTGCTATATTTTAGACCACGGTGGAGCGTGGGATGAGCGGCTGCGACTCATGGAATTTGCCTACAACAACAGTTATCAGGAAAGTTTGCAGATGGCTCCGTTCGAAGCCTTGTATGGGAGGCGCTGTAGGACTCCGTTGTTTTGGGCTGAGGTTGGTGAGAGGCCGTTGTTGGGTCCTGATGCGCTTGAGGATATGGAAGTCGCTGTGAAGCTTATTCGGTAGAAGCTTCGTATAGCCCAGGAGAGATATGAAAAGAATGCCAATCGGCGTAGATCTGCTTTGGAGTTTTCCGTCGGGGACCTTGTATTCCTCAAAGTTTCCCCGATGGTGGGTGTTAAGAGATTTGGTAAGAATCGGAAGTTGGACCCAAGGTATGTGGGCCCGTTTGAGATTTTGGAACGGATTGGTGTGTCAGCTTATAGATTGGATTTGCCAGCGAACTTCCCAGGTGTGCATAATGTTTTTCATGTTAGCCAATTGCGGAAGTGTGTTCGCAGCAGTGGGCAGCTCTTAGACGTTGTGCCCCAGTTGGAGCCCAAACTCTCTTTTGTTGAGGTACCGGTTCGTATTTTGGATACTCAGGAGCGTGTGCTGTGAAAGAAGTCCATACCGATGGTTAAGGTTCTATGGAAAAATCATGATTTGGAAAGCGCGACTTGGGAATTAGAGTCGGCTATGAGGAGGGCTTAACCTCACCTGTTTCGTTGATTTGATCGATATGTTTTCCTTCTTGTAACTCCTATGTGTTGCTTTTCCTTCTTTAGTAGGAGTGTCGTGCGCAAAGTTTCGGGGCGAAACTTTCTTTTACGGGGAGTGACTGTAACGCCCCCGATTTTTTCCTACGATTATTTTTGTTCTCGTTGGCGTTACGATGACGCGTTTCCGTTATTTGTGCCATGTGTGGAGTATGGTTTAGCTCCTTAGAACTCAGTGCCCCATTTTATAGCCTGTTGGCAAGATCTCCCTAGCAAGCCGTGTCGTTTTGGGTGACCCGGTGTGGCCTCTCGGGGGGATGTTTGTGTTTGGCTTTGTTTGGGTATAACTCGAGTTCTGTTCATCGAAAGTTAATTTCGACTTCGCCGTTGTGTTCGTAACGTGGGTATTTAGCTACGGTGCGAATTTCGTCGAATTCCGAGGTGATTCGGTTTTCCTGTCGTTTTGTGTGTTAATAGTCTATGTGATCAATTAATTAAATTGATTTGGCTGTCCTGTAGCCTTTCGGTTTTGACCGATTATTAAATTCTGTGGGAGAATTTAATTGGGCAGTTATTGCCTTGCCTTGGTGGCAGCCATATTTTTGGCTTATACCTATTTTGGTATTTGCGTAATGAAATTAAGTAATTAGGCGTTTTAGGGTTCGGTTATGGATGAACCGGTGTTTAGCTTTTCGTATAAAAGCTTTTCTTAAGAAGTGACGGCACACTTCTTCTTCCTTTTCCTGAGCGAGGACCATCCCTGCTTGTTCGCGGAATACAGAGGAGAAAACCGCCCATCCTGTACCTCCTTTGTTCGGCGATTCCGGGCTTGTTCGTGGACGGAATTCGATTCTGAAAGCGGCGTTGTCTTGATGTCTCCGAGATCTTCGTTTCGACGGTAAGATATTCGATTTTCGTGGAGTTTTGATGAGAATTGGGTTTCAGTTTTGGAGTTTTCCGCCATTAATGGCCGTGAGATTTGTTCTAGGTGCTGTGGCTGTTCATTCTGTGTAAAAAGGAGGAAAGCCGTCCAAGCTTCGCTTAAAGTTGAGGCAAGTGGTATTCTTGCCCTTGCCAAGTTTCTTTTTGATTATTCTTGCTGAAATTTAAATCCCTATTAGCCCAGGTTAGAGGCCTTGTTGTTCTCATTTTTCTTGCTAACTATAGGAATTAGTCCTTCCTATTGAACCCCCCTACTTGTGCTGTTGGAATCCAACTTTGCCGGCGTGATGCCGTTTATCTTTGTTCAGATTTGCTCTGTTTTGGGTGTAGCCGAGAGGGAGTGTTAGGATGGGGGGGGGGTGATTTTCCCGAATTTGGTAAGTGTATTACTCGAGTATTCGAGTATGTTACTCGTGAGGTAAAAGTGGATTACTCGGGTATCAGTTCTGGAGTACTCATGTAACACCCCTATCCGTCGCATAGCATATAGCAGTAGGTCCAGCCGGGGCCCGACGCCATATACTACGGACAGACCGGTTGGTTACGCGTTGAAACCACACAACCAATCAAAGCGTCCTACACAACACCTAGCGGAAGCAATTTAATTAAGTTGCAAAAAGATAAGAACCCTGCCACAGAGCATGAATGTCCACTATAACCCAGGAATGAGTACATACACAAAAGAGTTCACGGCCTTAAGGCCTTACAAAAGTGTTCGCTTAACAAGATAGCGTCTTTCATACATCGGCGCGCAGGCCGGCCATACATGAATATGAAAAAGCTAATAACTAAGCCTTCGAGGGCTGGCGCTGCAACTTGGGCTTTAGCCCGCTATTTGCCACTTGGCTCCGCAGCAGCACCTGAAGAAAACAACCCACCCAAGAGGTGGCAATACAAAAGGGGCAACGGTCAGCAAAAGCTGACCAAATTATAACGACCCCGTCCCGTTTCTCGGGACGGCGGTGCTCCTTCCCTGCATATAAAACTACCATAGCAATTTTATAGAGTATTCTATTCGCCACAAGTGTCGGCACGCACGGCCGCACACTCCGTGCTCTCAGGGCACTAATCGGTGAACCCGGTCCGGACCCAGTCCGACACCGCGATTCCACCACCATCCCTCGGACGGCAACACACGTGAGCATTTAGCCCTTTCAGCCGAAGCCTAGGCCCGTTTCCAGCCCCCGGGAAGTCCCATGTACTTTAGGTCGCTTCTACCGAGACCACTTGGAATGGGTAGAGTTCCACCCGCCCGTTGCTCACTTCACCACGGCCATTTAGCCATCGGTGCAGGCCAAGTTTCTCCTCATTCCCACAATCGATCAAAACACGCACATAACCCCGTTATGTACCGATTTGCCCTCCAAGGCAACATCGTGGCGGCAATGCGATTCCGCCCAAGCTTTCCGGGTGCACCTCGAGGTTAACCCCCAAGGATCCCTGTATGCAATCTACCGCGTAGAAATTTCGGAAAACTAAAAACATCAGCGCGGAGTCTTCTCCGGCCATGCAATGCAAACATCACCGATCCGGGTTAAACCCGAATAGGCTTCACACACAATGCCTACACCCGTACTCCGATTCCGGGCTCTAACAACGGGGACTTTACATATCTACCTGAAGGGATTCCGCGCCTCAATGCTCACTCGCGAGAGGGGGATTTCCCCATGCATAGAAAGAAGGGCGACTACACATGCCCTATGAAGAGGATCGTTACCCTCACATTTTTCCGCGGCGCCATGAAGATGTAGTCGGATGGAAAGCTTCGCCTCGCCCTTGCCTTCGAGGATCCGGACTCGGATCGCGAATCGGTGCTTCAAAACTCCTCCGGTGGCCGGATCTTGGGCTCACACCACCAAGGGAGTTCTCCCCTCTCTCTAAATTGAAGAAAGAGAAACTCAATATGAAAATGAGGGTTTCTCCCCCCATTTCCCGGCTAATAACCCCCCAGGAGCAGCCCCCACCGTTGGATCCAGATCCAAGGGAACGAACGGCCGAGATTAGATCCAAAATCCCAAAAACTGGGCCGAACACGGCTTGACACACGGCCGTGTGTCTGGCCGTGTAACTCATTCGCCGATCGACACGGCTCCTGACACGGCCGTGTGCCACGGGCCGTGTTACCTGGAGCTTCAAGACGATCGTCGGGCTTCCAGAATACGGCTTCGAACACGGCTTTGTTCGAGGCCGTGTGCCCCACACACGGCTTGAGACAAGGCCGTGTGTCTCAGGCCGTGTACCTCTCTGACTCGAGACAGCACAAAAACCCAATAAATCCCTGAACACGGGTAGGCACACGGCCGTGTGCCAGGCCGTGTGCCCCTGTTCAGACCTCCAAAAGGCTGCTTGATCGCCCCGCGATCATCTCCGAGGTTGGGGTCTTACAACTCCCTCCCCCTTAAGAGAATTTCGTCCCGAAATTAAGAACAGAGACTACACAAAACAAAAACATAACGAGTACCTGAGGGGAACAACTCGGGGTACTCCTCGCGCATTGTCTGCTCTCGCTCCCAAGAAGCTCCTCGCGCCCGCAGTTATCCCAACGGACCTTCACCATTCTGATTTCCTTGTTCCGAAGCCGCTTGACTTCGAAATCCTCAATAGATATGGGCTTGACTTTCGTTGTCAACCCTTCCTCAACCAGTACTTGATCAGCCGCGATCACCTGCGAAGGCTCTTGCACCGCCTTCCGCAACACAGAAATGTGGAACACATCATGTAATCCACTCAACTCCACTGATAGCTTCAAACGGTATGCCGCTTCGCCGACTCGCTCCAGGACCTCAAACGGCCCAAGGTATCTCGGACTCAACTTTTTCAATCGTCGAATCCGTGAGACACCCTTGAACGGCTTGATCTTCAAGTACACCCAATCGCCTACCGCGAACTCCACGTTCCGGTGCTTGGCATTGTAGTACTTCGCCTGCCGGTCCTGAGCGATCAACAAGCGCTCCCGAATGATCCGCACTAACGAGGTAGCACTCTCCACCTCCTGCTTCTTGTACAACCTTGCCTCACCCGCTTCAAGCCACGATAACGGCGTGCGACACTTCCTACCATACAGGGCCTCGAAGGGCGCCATTTGTATGCTCGCTTAGTAGCTGTTGTTGTACGCGAACTCCACCAAATAAAGGTGGTCTTCCCAATGCTTCCCGAAGTCTAGAACACACATGCAGAGCATGTCCTCCATCGTTCTATTAACTCTCTCGGTCTGCCCATCCGTTTGCGGATGGAAAGCTGTACTGAACTTTAACTTTGTTCCCAACATCTGCTGCACCAACCTCCAGTCATTTGACGTGAACCGCCCATCGCGATCACTCACAATGCTACGAGGCACACCATGCAGCCTAACAATATTGTCAACGTACATCTTTGCCAGTTTCTCCACTGGATCATCCTTCCTATGCGGAATGAAATGCGACACCTTAGTTAAACGATCTACGATCACCCAGATGGCGTCGTTCCCCTTCTGCGACCTTGGCAACCCGTGCACAAAGTCCATAGATATATCGTCGAATTTCCACTCCGGTATAGGCAAGGACTTCAGAAATCCTCCCGGCTTTTGGCACTCCGCCTTCACCAAGGCGCATGTTTGGCATTTAGCCACGTACAACGCCACATCTTTCTTAAGCCCCGGCCACCAAAACATCTTCTTGAGATCACGATACATCTTCGTGCTCCCTGTGTGGATTGAGTACTTGGTATGATGAGCCTCGTACATCAACTCCGCCCGGAGGTTGCCCCCACTTGGGATGCACAAACGATGATCCTTCCTTAATAACCCATCTTCTACCGAGAACTGGGAATTTGACCCATCCGTAGCGGCCTCCAAAAGCTCCTTCATGGAGTCATCTAACTCCAATGCCTGCCGAACCCGGTCAGCCAGGTCATACTGCACCTCTGTCCAGTTTAACATTGCTTTGGCGCTCGTCTGCTTGTCAACGCAACAGATCTCAAGCTCCTCCAACTCCCGCACTAGCCGCTCATCATGCACCGACAACCAGTTGGCTCGGGCGAGAGCCCTGCGGCTCAGCGCATCCGCAACTGCGTTGCCCTTCCCGGGTACATAATGTATCTTGAAGGTGTAGTCCCCCAGGAACTCCATCCACCTCCTCTGCCTCATATTGAGATCCTTTTGATCCAACAAGTATTTTAGGCTCTTGTGATCGGTGTATATGTCGACCCTTACGCCGTAAAGGTAGTGCCTCCACAACTTGAGTGCAAATATCACGGCCGCCAACTCCAAGTCGTGCACCGGATAATTTCTTTCATGCACCTTTAGCTGACGCGATCCATACGCTATCACGCTACCATGCTGCAACAACACGCAGCCCAAACCGCTACCCAAAGCGTCGCTATACACCTCAAAGCCCTCGGTCCCACTCGGCGAACTAAGCACTGGCGCCATGGTCAACCGCCTCTTCAGCTCCTCGAAAGCCTGCACGCACTCTTGCGTCCATAAGAATCTCTGATCCTTCCTGGTCAACTTTGTGAGAGGTAACGCTATCCGCGAGAAGTTCTCCACGAAGCGCCTGTAATAGCCGGCAAGCCCAAGGAAACTACGGACTTCCGCTACCGAAAACAACACAGGCCACTCCCGTATCGCAACTATCTTCGCTGGATCCACCGCTATACCTTCCCCACTCACTATATGACCAAGGAACGCTACCGAGGGTAGCCAAAACTCGCACTTGGAGAACTTTGCGTAAAGCTCATTCCTCCTCAGAGTCTCCAACACCAAATGCAAATGCTTGAAGTGGTCTTCTTCGCACTGCGAGTATACCAAAATATCGTCAATAAAGACGATCACAAAGCGATCCAGGAAATCTCTGAACGTCCTGTTCATCAGATCCATAAACACCGACGGCGCATTCGTCAGTCCAAACGGCATGACCGTGAACTCGAAATGCCCGTACCTCGTACTGAATGCCGTCTTTGGGATATCACATTCCCTGATCCTCAACTGATAGTACCCCGACTTCAAGTCCAACTTGGAGTATACAGACGATCCGACTAACTGATCAAAGAGATCATCAATCCTCGGGATCGGGTACTTGTTCTTTTCTGTCAACTTGTTCAATTCTCTGTAGTCGATGCACAGCCGCATACTACCGTCCTTCTTTTTAACGAAGAGGACCGGTGCGCTCCAAGGCGACGAACTTGGACGCACATAACCTTGCTCCATTAGCTCCTCCAGCTGAACCTTCAACTCCGCCATCTCCTTTGGCGCCAACCTATAAGGCGCACGTGACACGGGTTTGGCACCCGGCACGAGCTCGATCGTAAAATCAATCTCTCGCTGCGGTGGGGCTCCAGGAAGGCTATCCGGGAACACATCGGGGTATTCGCAAACCACGGGGATGCTATCCAACGGGGACTTTGGCTCCACAGCCCCCACTATCGCAAAGAACAGCTCTGCACTAGCACGAACCGCCTTCACCACCTGAAGAGCAGACATCAGTGTCTTGCTCGACCCCTTGAGCCCCTCGAAAGTAGTCTCCCGCTCTACACCCAGCTTGACCTTCTTACGGTCGCAATCGATCCAAGCCTTCTTCTCTGACAGCCAATCCATTCCAAAGATAACATCGAACTCTACTAGCGGCAGCAATGACGCTAGCAAGTCGAACTCTTGGCTTCCAATGTGAACCTTCACGGCGCACACTCTGTCCGCAAGCATCGAGCACCCGTTTGGTAGCAACACATCTAGCTTGTCCTTTGCCATCGAAGAAGGGACTCCGATGCGCGATATAAACTGTTCGGACAAGAAAGAATGCGAAGCACCCGTGTCGAATAGTGCTCGTGCCGGACTATCGCTAATCAACACAAAGCCTAAGCAAAAGACATTAGCTTAACAAGCAATAGGTAATAGTATTCTCAAGTCAACTTGCATAAATTAACTCATACCTGTCACCACATCCGCTTGCTTGATGGCCTCCTGCTGGCCCAAGTTGTAGACTCTAGGCTGAGTCGGAGCATAGTGGGACGCGGTCGACTCCACCGCTTTGCCCTTTTCCTCGTAGGTGGCTCCTTGCTTCCTTTCGGACTTTGCGCGTCCACTCCAGCAGTCACGGGCAAAGTGCCCCGGCTTTCCACACGTGAAGCAAGTGCCCGGGGTTCGATGGGTAGTTGCCCCCGAGGCACCTGCAGAAGAAGCTGGACCCGATGTCTTAGCCTTCTTGAAGAATCTACGGTAGCCCGACTTCGATGTAGTCGGCGCCTTGAACTCTGATTTCTTGCCACCGGATTCCCTTTCTTTCTTTGCTTGCACGTTTCTCATATCCTTCTCCAAGGACCGGGCCGAACTGACCAGGGTCATGAAACCCTGCGTCTTGGGCCCCGATAGCAGCAACCTCAAATCATCCCTTAGCCCTTCATAAAAGCGGCTCGTCTTGCGCTCCTCGTCTGCGAAGGTAGCACCGGCATATCTCCCCAACCGAGTAAACTCGTGGAGGTATTCATCAACGGTGCTATCACCCTGCACCAACTTCTGGAATTCGCTCTCTAGCGCAATCCTCTGCGCCGAGGGGAGGTATCGAGCCATAAATAGTCTCGCAAACTCCTCCATCGGGACTTCGGCCAATGGCCTTCCCCTCAACTGATGCAGCTCTAGGCCCTCCCACCACAGTCTTGCGTCCCCATCCAAAGGGAACGTCGCTATAGTGGTCTTCTGCCACTCTTCAGTTTGCGTCGCAGTCATCACCCTGTTGACCCTTGAGAGCCAATCCTCTGCTTGGGTCGGGGTTTCTGCCCCCGTGAACACTGGTGGGTGAAAGCCCATGACATGCTTCAGTTGTCTTTCAGTTGCTCTCCTAGGCAACTCTAGCTCCAAAACTACTTGCTCAACCCTCCTTCGCTCTGCCGTCTGAACCGGTACTTGCTCCACAGCAGGAGCAGGCTGCGCATTTATCATTGCCATGACCGCTTCTGCCACCAATCTAATGGTCTCAGCAGACAAAGGTGTTGCAGGCGCATCGCTTGGCGCACTGCTCGCCTCAGAACCTGGCCGTTCAGACGGCCCAGCACCACTTCTGGTCACCTAAAATCGTGCAAAACACCGATAAGCGACCAAAAATTACTGCAAACAGCAATTATAGGAACACGCAGGTTCCTCAACAAGTGTATTTTCATTCATAAGTGGACATTCATGGGTTCTTTTTCATGTTATAACGATGACGCACACAATGTTCTCACCACCCCTTAAAGTGAATTCGTCCACGAATTCATTTAAGCGTGACCGAAACCAGAAGTCTGATACCAATTTGTAACACCCCTATCCGTCGCATAGCATATAGCAGTAGGTCCGGCCGGGGCCCGACGCCATATACTACGGACAGACCGGTTGGTTACGCGTTGAAACCACACAACCAATCAGAGCGTCCTACACAACACCTAGCGGAAGCAATTTAATTAAGTTGCAAAAAGATAAGAACCCTGCCACAGAGCATGAATGTCCACTATAACCCAGGAATGAGTACATACACAAAAGAGTTCACGGCCTTAAGGCCTTACAAAAGTGTTCGCTTAACAAGATAGCGTCTTTCATACATCGGCGCGCAGGCCGGCCATACATGAATATGAAAAAGCTAATAACTAAGCCTTCGAGGGCTGGCGCTGCAACTTGGGCTTTAGCCCGCTATTTGCCACTTGGCTCCGCAGCATCACCTGAAGAAAACAACCCACCCAAGAGGTGGCAATACAAAAGGGGCAACGGTCAGCAAAAGCTGACCAAATTATAACGACCCCGTCCCGTTTCTCGGGACGGCGGTGCTCCTTCCCTGCATATAAAACTACCATAGCAATTTTATAGAGTATTCTATTCGCCACAAGTGTCGGCACGCACGGCCGCACACTCCGTGCTCTCAAGGCACTAATCGGTGAACCCGGTCCGGACCCAGTCCGACACCGCGATTCCACCACCATCCCTCGGACGGCAACACACGTGAGCATTTAGCCCTTTCAGCCGAAGCCTAGGCCCGTTTCCAGCACCCCGGGAAGTCCCATGTACTTTAGGTCGCTTCTACCAAGACCACTTGGAATGGGTAGAGTTCCACCCGCCCGTTACTCACTTCACCACGGCCATTTAGCCATCGGTGCGGGCCAAGTTTCTCCTCATTCCCACAATCGATCAAAACACGCACATAACCCCGTTATGTACCGATTTGCCCTCCAAGGCAACATCATGGCGGCAATGCAATTCCGCCCAAGCTTTCCGGGTGCGCCTCGAGGTTAACCCCCAAGGATCCCTGTATGCAATCTACCGCGTAGAAATTTCGGAAAACTAAAAACATCGGCGCGGAGTCTTCTCCGGCCATGCAATGCAAACATCACCGATCCGGGTTAAACCCGAATAGGCTTCACACACAATGCCTACACCCGTACTCCGATTCCGGGCTCTAACAACGGGGACTTTACATATCTACCCGAAGGGATTCCGCGCCTCAATGCTCACTCGCGAGAGGGGGATTTCCCCATGCATAGAAAGAAGGGCGACTACACATGCCCTATGAAGAGGATGGTTACCCTCGCATTTTTCCGCGGTGCCATGAAGATGTAGTCGGATGGAAAGCTTCGCCTCGCCCTTGCCTTCGAGGATCCGGACTCGGATCGCGAATCGGTGCTTCAAAACTCCTCCGGCGGCCGGATCTTGGGCTCACACCACCAAGGGAGTTCTCCCCTCTCTCTAAATTGAAGAAAGAGAAACTCAATATGAAAATGAGGGTTTCTCCCCCCATTTCCCGGCTAATAACCCCCCAGGAGCAGCCCCCACCGTTGGATCCAGATCCAAGGGAACGAACGGCCGAGATTAGATCCAAAATCCCAAAAACTGGGCCGAACACGGCTTGACACACGGCCGTGTGTCTGGCCGTGTAACACATTCGCCGATCGACACGGCTCCTGACACGGCCGTGTGCTACGGGCCGTGTTACCTGGAGCTTCAAGACGATCGTCGGGCTTCCAGAACACGGCTTCGAACACGGCTGTGTTCGAGGCCGTATGCCCCACACACGGCTTGAGACACGGCCGTGTGTCTCAGGCCGTGTACCTCTCTGACTCGAGACAGCACAAAAACCCAATAAATCCCTGAACACGGGTAGGCACACGGCCGTGTGCCAGGCCGTGTGCCCCTGTTCAGACCTCCAAAAGGCTGCTTGATCGCCCCGCGATCATCTCCGAGGTTGGGGTCTTACAACTCAAGTAGGTGGTTGTTTCTCGGGTTAGGGTTTGCAGTACTCGAGTAGGAGGTATTTACTTGAGTAGTAGCCTTGAGTTACTCGAGTAGTGGATTCGAGAAACTAGAGTAGTAGCCTTGAGTTACTCGAGTAGTGGATTCGAGATACTCGAGTAGTAGCCTTGAGATACTCGAGTAGAAGTCTTTAACTCGAGTGAGTAGTTTAGATACTCGAGTAGTCTGCACCTACTCAAGTGGGAGATTGGAATACTCGAGTATTAGGTTAGCCACTCGAGTACTGAACTTCTCTCTGCTTCTAGTCTGAAGTCGCTCGACTATCGTCGATCTCTGGACGGAGATCGTCGGTCGCTGTATCTGCCTTATGTCGTTCGACTATCGTCGATCTTCGTTCGATGCTCGATGAGCGTCGAGCTCAGCTCTTTCTGTCTTAGCGCCGTTCGACGCTCGACATTTTCTGGGAGGAGAACGTCGAGCTCAGGGTTAGTCTTGAGCCGTTCGACGCTCGATGAGCGTCGAGCTTAGCTCTTGTCGGATAGCCGATCAGCGCTCGACGATTTCCTAGAGGAAGATCGTCGAGCTTCGTTCGCCTGTAGCCTTCGACGATCGTCGACCTCCAGGATGTTGATCATCGGGCTTCTTTTGGCCTTTAGCTGATCGACGATCGTCGACCTCCGACTGATGATCGTCGAGCTCCGTGTCACCTTAGTGGGTTTGTGGTTAGAGTTTGGTTTTGGCTTTAAGTGAGGCTAGCTCACTCAACGCCAAGGTTTAGGTAGGCACTGAGAGGGTCTCACTCAACACCTTGTCGTGTTGATTCTTTTCAACACTCTTCTTTACCTTGATTTTTGTTCCCGAGTGGTTTTTCTTGTTGTATTGTCGGGTTATCTTGTCGGTCGTTTCCTTTACACTCTTGGAGGCCGAATCGTGGGTCGTGGTTAGTAGTGGTGGTTTGTAGCTCTTCAGGGGGGTGGAGTTGTGTGATTTAGCCAAGGCTACTCTTGTTTTTTCTTGTTCCAGGTACGGGCTGGGCATGTGTGGGTGGAAGGTCCCTTGTGCTCTCACGTGTAGACCCTCGAGCTTGTTGACTTGGACATGGTGGATGGGGGACTGAGTTTGCCTCTGATCTGGTTCCTCGTCGTTGTTTTTGCTACTACCACTTTCCACAGTTTAGGGTGTTAGAAGTTTCTTCCTTGGTGGTTTGCAGCACTTTTGGCTCTTGGTAGCCTAGTAGGCCCTGCAGGATGTTGTTCCTGGGATGAGTTGTTGCTTTTTCCTTGCACGTAGTGCACTTTCTGTTGTCTTGTTTTGGACAGTTGTGACTCTTTCTACTGCATGTTTCTCTGTTACTTTGTCCCTTTGGTTGACTCTTTCATGCAGTTTTTACTTTGCTTAGCTTGCTGAGGTATTCTGTTTTCTTTTGGAATGCCTCAGGTTCTGAGCTGTAGCCAGTTGGGTGGCTAGTTTGCAGTGGTGGTGTTGGTGGTCTCTTGGACTTTGGAGATCCGTTTGCCTTGTTGGTGAGGTAGTTTTTCAGTACTTTCTTACAGACATACATATGTGCCAGTGGGTTCGTGTCAGGTTGTTGGCGCCCACTGGTAGTTTTTACCTTGTACTGGATATTTTACTTATGCTGCTACCGTTTTCTGGAGATAGTCTACTTGCTCTGAGAAGGATTTATGCTAGGATGCTAGTTATTTTTAAACTATAACTATTATTATAAATAAAACTCATGATCGGCATGTTTTTTTTTTAAAACTTAATCACTATTTTCCAAATAACGTATAAAGACCGTTTTCTTATATATTATATAAATTATATGTAGGGTCTTGCATAGCATGAGTGGTTCTCTTGGAACTCTTATGCGCTCTTTAGGATGTCAAACCTAAATAAAGTATTTTTCCACAGCGTATAAATATAGTTTTCCTTTTGTGGACTAGGTGGTCCACTGAGCCGAGGGATACGGCCACTAATTATAACTGATTTTCTATTCATAAAACACAGGATTTTCTTGCATAAAGTTTGTGGTTGGTTTTGCCTGAGCATCAGCAGTTATCCCCTGCTTGACGTTGCATCATGATGCATGTTTTCTCTTACTCTGATAATTCTTATACTCGGAGAAAATGCGGGTTGTGACAAAGAGGGAATAAATTGTGATGGCTCCTCAGCCTCTCTAGATGCAGGAGATGCAGAGACTCAGGGGTATGACATATCCCCCACCAGAGTGCTTCAACTATCATCAAGTTAGGCATATCCAGAGAAACTGCCCCATGATGGGGGAACCACTACCAGCACCACTGACTGTCCCACCTGCTAAGTACTTTGGAGGTCGAGGACGTGGTCAAGGACGTGGATACCAGGGCGGAGACCGTAGGCAGGAGAGGGTGCAAGTGTATGCACTGGATCTGGCTCAACCACGGAACCCGGAGCAAGTGATCACATATATGCCAGTAAATTTTAAGTTCATTCTTTCCTAAATAATTAGACTCATGGATATAGAATTGACAGACTAGGAAAGAAAACCATAAATAGACTTCTAAGATATTTAACTACCCCATGGATAGTCTTCATCAGCAGAAAGCCCTCTTATACGTAGTTCGATACGGGTGCTTCACACTCATTTGTGTCGGAGGCCTTCGTGGAAGGGTTGGAAGGCGTTGAACAATTCACAGTCTTGATGATGAGGATAAGACTACCCGATAGATCGGAGCTATAAACCTCTGCCCACTACAACATGGAGGCAGAGATCAGCGGGAATGCATTCAAAGAACCAACAATGATCCTAATGATTCCAGCCTATAATCTGATCCTGGGTATGACATGGTTGCCTTGGAACCATGCCCAGATTGACTGCCTGTCAAAGAGGATCACCATAAGGCATGGGGATTACCACGTCACCATCGAAGGTATTAGACAAATTCCCCATCTCTTGTTATCATCTGTGCAGTCCGTCAAGGCCCACCTATGGGGAGAGGAAGTCTATGAGGTGCTGTTTGGAATGGCCGAGGCCAAGGATTCAATCTCTGATATCAAGGTGGTGCGGGACTTTGCTGACGTATTCCCAGAGAAGATTCCAGGGCTACCCCCGCACCGGGAGCCAGATTTATAGATACAGCTTGTACTAGGGAAAAACAAAACTTCTAAAGCCCCTTACCAGATGGCCCCAAAGGAGTTGATGGAGTTTCGAAGCAAGTTGCAGGAACTAGTGGAAGCCGGATTTGTCCGGCCGAGTTATTCACCATGGGGAGTCCCGGTGCTGTTCGTCAAGAAGAAGGACGGGACACTCAGATTATTCATCGACTACCGAGTACTGAACAGAATAACAGTCTGGAATTCATATCCACTGCCAATGATAGATCAGTTATTTGATCAGATGTAGGGGGCGTATTTCTTCTCAAAATTGGATTTGAGGTCGGGCTATTATCAGCTGAAGATTCGGGAGAAGGACATTCTGAAGACTGCCTTCAGTACCAGATATGGGTTATTCGAGTTTACCGTGATGCCCTTCAGGATCACGAATGCACCGTCGGCATTCATGATCCTCATGAATCGGGTGTTCGAGGCTTATCTAGATGTGTTCGTCATTGTATTTATTGACGACATCCTCATCTACTGGAGGACGGAGGAGGAGCACACATGACATCTAACACTGACTCTAGAGATACTACGGGAGCACCACCTTTACGAGAAGTTCAGCAAAGACAAGTTCTTATTGAAGGAGGTGGCCTTCCAAGGCCATATTATCAGTGGAGCTGGGTTGGCAGTGGACCCAGCAAATATTCAAGCAGTTCGGGATTGGTGGCAGTAGATGGCGGCCAACGACGTGCGGAGTTTTCTAGGACTTGCCAGTTATTACCGGAGTTTGTGGAGGGATTCTCTCGAATCACCCTCCCACTCCCATCCCTGACGAGGAAGGATGTACCCTTTTTCTGGACCCCGCAGTGCGAGACAGCTTTCCGGGAGCTGAAGGATCGACTCACCTCAGCTCCTATTCTTGCCCTTCCTTCAGGGAGAGAAGAATTCCTAGTGCTGATGTAGAAGGGCCACGTGATTGCTTATGCTTCCCGCCAGCTGAAGATGCATGAGCACAACTACCCTGTTCATGACCTAGAGATGGGAGCGATCGTGTTTGCTCCGAAAGTTTGGCGGCATTATCGGTATGGTGTCCACTGCGACATATACTCCGATCACAAAAATTTGAAGTATGTGGACACACAAAAGGAGCTGAATATAAGGAAGAGGCAATGGGTGGAGTTTCTAACAGATTACCAATACGAGATGCACTACCACCGAGGGAAGTAGAATGTGGTAGCCGACGCGCTGAGTCAAATAGCCTCCATCTCCGGAGGCGAGCCCAAGATTATGACCATGGATATGGTACAGGGATAAAAGGATATGCATATCACCCTTGTGTCGTCTGATTACCACGAGCTTTATGCCGAGTATTTAGCCGTGATGAGCGCTACAGATTACATTCGATACCGAGTTAGAGATGGGCAGAGGTAGGACGCCAAGCTGGAGCCGATATTCCGAGCCTAGGAGGTAAGTACTGCAGGAGATTACACACTGAGGGATGGTCTAATGTGTTTCAGAGGACGGGTTTATATACCAGAGGGAGGCTACGTCCGGGTGATATCATGACGGAGGCCCACTACAGCCGGTATTCGGTACACCCAGGAGTTATGAAGATGACTGCGGATCTTAAGAAGACCATGTACTAGCCAGGAATGAAGAAGGATATCTCCTACTTCATGACCAACTGCGAGACATGCCAGTTGGTGAAGGCAGAGTGTAGAAACCCTGTAGGATTTTTGCAACCACTCCTAGTGCCGTAGTGGAAGTTCAAGGATATCGCGATGGACTTCATATATGGGCTTCCCCGATCGCGGACGAGAAACGCTTTGATCTAGGTAATCATCGACCGGTTGATGAAGGTAGGCAGATTTATCCCAATCAGGAAGGATTACTCGGTTGGTGTGTTGGTTCAGAAATTCGTGGAGCAGTTCGTCCGTTATCATGGCGTACCCAGGACGATCATATCAGATCGGGATGGACGATTTACGTCCAGGGAGTGGAGATCAGTGCAGACTTACTTGTGCTCTCGGCTGACATTCAGTACAGCTTTTCATCCCAAGACTGACGGGAAGACGGAACGCAACAATCTAACCTTGGAAGTTATACAGCGACTATTCATTCTAGATTACGGAGAGCCTTATGAGAAGCTGTTGCCACTGGTCGAGTTCTCATATAATAATATGTAACACCAAAAATAAAAAATTTGAGTGTAGGCTGGGTGAATCGACCTAGTACACGAGCGTGTCCCAGGTCTTGTCCAGCGACACACGGCCTGGAACACAGGCGTATCCTAGGGCGTGTCTTTCATTGTGATCATCCAATCGAGTTCTCAACAAAGCTCAGTAGACGATCATCGAGAGGTGACACAGCCAGGGACACGGGCATGTACGAGGTCGTGTCCTGCTTGGAATGGGCGGAGTTAAGTGTGGCAGACAAGCGTATCACCAGGGAGTGTTTGGCACATGGCTAAGGACACGGGTGTGTCCCCAGCCGTGTCCTTTTTGTTAATGTTGATCCTGTGCCGTTTGAGGGACACGCCCCTCAACACTGGCGTGTAACTACTGACACGGGTGTGTCAGGGGCTTGACATGGGCGTGCCTCAGCCCGTGTTCTGGTCTGGTTGATTCGGTTAGTGTACCGCTTGCAGTAGACGGCCTGTGAAACGGGCGTGTCACAGGACGTGCCAGCCCAAAAAATAGACTTTGAGGCCAATTTGTGGCCGTTTGATTTCTTTATCCTGGATCCAATGGCTCGGGAATCTCCCTATTGTTTTTAAGTCAAGGATTGGAATGAACTATTCATTATTCACTTGGATTTGATCTCTTTAAGAGAAGAGAGAAGGGAGAGGAGCAAGGAGGAAGAAGAGGAGGAGATCCGGCCACCGCGGGAGCATTAGAGTTTTGATTCGAGATCCGAGGAAAGATCTGTGGAGGCAAGGCCGTCGCGTTTCTTTTTAACCGACTAGAATTTTTATGGCGCCCAAGAGATCATCAAGGGTAACGATCTTCCTTCATTGGACAAGTGATGTCCTCCTTTATGCATGTGCATGGGATCCTCCACCAAAAGGTGGAAGAGTAAGTGATCCATCTGGGTTGATAGTTGATATCCCCAATTGAGACTGCATATTGACCCAAAAATGTATAGTACGGGATATGCATGTTGTGTGAATCCCATCTAGACACGTTGGTCTGGATTGATGATGTTGCATATTGCACACCGGAGAAGACTCCACGTATAAACATGTAGTTTGTGGAGTCAATGGGTTGTGCCTGTGAAGGGAAGTAGCAAGAAGTACTGGAATGAGGAATTCAAGGAAAATACCCCTGTACTGCTTGTGCTATGGCTACAGTGTAGCTTGTCCATTGTGGACAGTATAGCAAGTCCTTGGTGGACAGCATGGCTATTGTGAAGCATACCTTGGCGGACATGATGGCTAGTTCTAGCTGCGAGCTATAAAAAAGCTTCTTGCCGAACATGAAAGGTGAAACTAACCCGTGCCTTTAGATATAGCCTCGGATAAGCTGTACTCGGTGATGGAAAGGTAACTTGAGCAAAGGGGGGTCGTTGATCCATACCTGCGTTATGTCGACTGTATAGGAGAGCGTTAAGGCATTGAGCTTTTGTTAGTTGCATAATAAGATCCTTAGGCTTGCACGCTAGTAAGACTAAATGCTCAATACCGTGTAAATGGTGGTGTTGACACTGGTTCGCCGGTGCACCAAGAATATGCCCTGAGTGCACGGATCGTCGGGCTGTGTGGCTGACAATTGTGATTGATTGATTATGCGTGAGAGAACAAGATATGATATATATGTCTATGTATTGCTATGCCTGAAGGGAAGGAATGCCACTGCCCCAAGAAAGGGGTAGGATTGTTATAAATTTTTCAGCTGAATGCTGACCATTGCCTTGTTTTCCACTTTCTCGGTGGGCTGTCCCTATGCAGGTGCTGGAGAACTGAGCGGGAAGTAAGGGCTGAAATCCCTGCTATTATTGCTGCTGCCGCTGCCGCTGCTAGCCCTTGAAGTCTAAACTTTATATTATGTTTTGTTCATTGATAATACATTTTGTAGTCTAAACTATTATCATATTTTCTATTTTATATTGTACAAATTATGTCTATTATTAGTTTATTTTTATCATTTTTTTGTAAATATTATTGCCACTGACTTTTTCTTGTCTTTTTGCAGGTTTCCAGAAAATTGGCCAAAATGACCTGTCACGCCCCCCTGTCACGCCCTCCCTGGGCGTGACCTAGGGCATGTCACCCGATCCCGAGGACTCCTGCTAGAAGGGTTATAAAACGGTCAAAACCGCTGTCACGCCCCCTGACACGCCCTCCCTGGGCGTGTCACCAGGAGTGACCATGGGCGTGTCGCCCTCTGCCGCAAAGCCTGCCGCCGCATTAAATGCCGTTCCGCCACAGCACGCAAACAGTACCGTCACGCCCCCGTCACGGGCGTGACCTGGGGCGTGACATCAACTTTTCGACGACTGACGGATTTCTGACCAATGATTTGGACATCACGTGCCTGTCACGCCCCCCTGTCACGGGCGTGACCTAGGGCGTGACCACCGAAGTACCGAAGCAATCATCCCTCCCGCCAGAACCCAGAGCCCGAGGTCAACATAGTACTATCACGCCCCCTGACACGCCCCCCTTAGGGCGTGTCGGAGGGCGTGACCAACCCGAGAAAAATTTCTATAAATTGAGACCCCCCCTCTCCATTTCAGGAAGCTTTGGTTGAGAGGGGGAGGTGCTGCCCCTTTGGTTCTTGAGTTTTTCATGCTTTTTCTCTCTCTCTCTCTCTCTCTCTCTCTTTGTAATTTTTGCTTAATTATGGTTTAATATTTAGTTGCTTTAGCTTTCTTTGTAATCTTTGCTCTTGCTTAGTGCTACTTGTAGGGCTAGAATAGGATTTCAATTTCATGCACTTGTAATTTTAATTTCAATAGTGTAACTTGCCCCTTTTTATTAATAAAAGTGTTCTTCCTTTACTTGTGTACCTTTATATATGCTTTTCTACTCATCTCCCCTCCTCCACTCCATTATGATTAACAAATCCTCCTTGTACTCGATCTTGATGATCCGAGGTTAGAGCGATTATGTTATTTAGTTTTAATTAATCTTTTCTTTTTAGGTTAGGGCCTTGAATTACTCTTGATTAATTACGGGTTGGAGGTATATTTTAGATATATACTCTCCGCCTTTGCTTTCATTCTAGGCTAGCCGAGAGGCCGAAAGAATGAAGTGAGCATTCAAGAGTAAATGGAGTTGTACGCACCCCTCGAGAGAGGCAGACGTCCAAATCTCCCGGATTGGAGTAAAATCCAATAGTGGGGTTCACCGCGTAAAGCGAGTTTTAGGCCTCCGATTTAGACGAGAGTCGGTCGGACCTTCCTAAACCCAGTTGGGCACGACTTCGAGAGAAGCGTGTTCAAGCTTTAGGAACCTCCACGGTCAAGGACCTTTATCCTATTAAGTTCAGATTTTTATCGCATTTTCTTAATCGTCTTTAGCCGAGGTGAATCTTGATTGAGTGCATTTCCATTTCAAATTTTCTACCTTTCGTAGTAATCACCTATCATGTGCTCTTTAATTAACTGCAGTAGTTTCCCTTCTAGCATAGTTGTTTGCTTAATAGCTTTACTTAATTACAGTAGTTCTCTTTCTAGTATAGCGTACTTCCTTCCTTGCAATTAGTTTTTCTCTAAACCCTAGTTTTTCCGTCGATAAGATAATAACGTTCATGTGAGTAAGCATAGCCAACAGTTCCCGGATTTTAATACGACACTTGTGTCCCCTTGCTACAATTCGATAGATATACTTGCCTCATCGGGTTGCTAGTTCGGTTGCGTTTATTTTCTTCGAACCCTAGCGCGCAACAAGTTTTTGGCGCCGTTGCCGGGGACCCAACTTCCGTTAATATTTTGAAAACACGAACCTATTAATTTTATCTCTTCTCTTTCTCATCCTCATTCTTTAAAATTTTAAAAAAATCAAAAAAAATTTTATCACCGCTCTTAATAGTAACCAACCTCACAATTTTTCTACGCCACCTAATTCTCTCGAAAAGGGAAAAGGGCTTTAAGCGCCACTGTCTTGTCTAGTACCTTGCGAACCCTTCACGGGGTAGTCCTTGGGAAGTTCGGGAGTTAATCTATAAATAAAAAATCTATTTCAAAAAAAAAAATTCTAATCTTTTTTCTAGTTTATCCTTTTTCTCTTCCTCTTCTTCTTTTCTGTTCTTTTAGTGCATGACCCGCGGGAGTCCGTCGGTCATTTTGGACTTGGAACACGAAATTGAGCGTACTCTTCGGAGAAGATCGCGATTTCAAGTTCCTACTATCCAAGTGCCGGTTGAGGACTCCGAGTCATTTGCTACTTTAAGAATGGAAGAACCCAACGTAGATGAGGCCGTGCAAAGGACTATGTCCTATTATGCACGACCGAACCTCGAGGGAACATAATCAAGTATAGTCCGCCCTGCTATAGCAAATAATAACTTCGAACTAAAGCCTAGCATAATTCAAATGGTGCAGCAATATGTGCAATTTGACGGACTTCAAGATGAAGATCTGAACGCACATATAACTAGCTTTCTTGAAATTTGCGACACCTTCAAGATAAATGGTGTCACAAATGATGCGATCAGGCTGAGACTCTTCCCCTTCTCTCTAAGAACTAAAGCTAAGCAGTGGCTGAACACACTTCCGAAAAATAGCATAACCACTTGGAATGAATTAACTGAAAATTTTTTGGCGAAGTATTTTCCGCCAGCTAAAACTGCAAAACTTAGGAACGACATCTCTGTCTTTGGACAAATAGACTCTGAAACCCTATACGAAACCTGGGAGAGATTTAAAGAATTATTAAGACGATGCCCACATCACGCGCTGCCTGTATGGTTACAAGTACAGACGTTTTATAACGGGCTAAATCAAAGCACTAAGCAAATGATAGACGCAGCTTCTGGCGGTACTTTAAATCATAAGACCCCGGAAGCCGCTCTTGAGCTTTTTGAGGACATGTCCATGAACACTTATCAGTGGAATGTGCCTAGGTCCCGCCCGAACAAGCCTGCAGGTATCTATGAAGTGGACAACGTCTCCCAGCTCGCTCTGCAAGTAGAAATCCTAAGCAAAAAGATAACGGAGATGACTGCTGCCTCCGCCCCTCAGGTATGGGAATCTGCAACCCCTACTCCAGAACATCTAGATTATGTTAATAATATGCCTAGAACTGCTTTTAATAATTTTTCTGCTGCGAATTTTCATCCGCCTGGTTTTAATTTTCCGAATAATTATAATCTCGCTTTAAGTAATCACCCGAACTTTTCATGGAGTAATCCATCGAATGCGATGCGCCCACCCCCGCAAAATGATTTTTCTGCACCACCACCACTTCTTCAAAATTACCCAAAACCTCCAAGCTTGGAGGAATTACTTTCTAAATATATCACCACAAATGACGCTACCATAAGAACTTTAACCGGAAGCGTAAAAAGTTTAGAAAATCAGGTAGGACAGCTCGCGAAAATAATTTCTGAGCGACCCGCAGCGTTTCTTCCTTCCAATACCGAACCCAACCCGAGAGAGCAAGCGAAAGCTATAACTCTTCGGAGTGGGAAGCGAGTCTCTGGTATGGTAAGTGAAGAGCCCGAGGCAAGCTCCGCTCCCGCCTCTAAAAATCAAAGCTCCGCTCCCGTTTTTAAAAATCAAAGCTCCGCTCCCGTTTTAAAAATTCTACCATCTGCTGAAGAAGTAATCACCCCCCTTTAGAAAATAATCTCACTCCACCACCCATCTTCACAAATAATTCAACTCCTCCATACCCCTCTGAACTTAATAGACAACGTCAAGATGATCAGTACTCCCGCTTCTTAGAAATCTTCAAACAAATCCACATTAATCTTCCCTTCCACGAGGCTATTTCGCAGATGCCGAAATACGCCAAATATCTTAAAGACCTCCTCACAAACAAGAAAAAGTTAGAGAATCTTTCGCACGTCACGCTAAATGCCGAGTGCTCCGCCGTTTTAACAAACGCTTTGCCGAAGAAAATCAGTGACCCGGGTAGTTTCTCTATCCTATGTGTCTTCGGTGATCTTTTTGTTAAACACGCGTTAGCCGACTTAGGCGCGAGTATAAACCTGATGCCCTTTTCGTTGTTCAAAAAGTTAGGGATTGGTAGCCTTAACCCCATGCGTATGAGTATCCAGCTAGCCGATAGATCCGTCAAGTACCCGTTAGGAATAGTGGAGGACGTTCTAGTGAAAGTCGACAAGTTCATCTTCCCGGTGGACTTTGTCATTTTGGACATCGAAGAAGACGTCGAGGTTCCCCTGATCCTTGGCCGACCCTTCCTTGCCACCTCCCGAGCCATCATTGACGTAAGCAATGGTAAGCTCTTTCTTCGAGTAGGCGACGACGAAGTCACATTTTCTATCACCCCTTCGATGAAGAACACCTTAGAGAACGATGACTCATGTTTTTTCGTAGATGCTGTGAGTGATGATTCTTCCTACTGCCTCTCCGACTTTGAAAAAGAATTTTCTACTTTTTGCTCCTCTTCTCTTACAACGGAATCACTGCAAGGAAGTGATGAATCTTCTTATTGTCTTTCTGAGTTTGAAAAAGAATTTTCTGATTTTTGTTCTTCCTCTATTCTTCCCACTGAATCGCTACAAGAAGCCGTCTTGGCTGCTAGCCCCACCCCTTATTACGTTCCTTATAAAATAGTTTATGAAGATATTATTTTTGAAAAAGAAAGAATCTCAAAATCCTCTTATGAAGAACCCCCTACCCTAGAACTTAAAGAACTTCCTGAACACCTTAAGTATGCTTTCTTAGAAAAAGACTCCAAGTTACCAGTTATCGTTTCGGCCTACCTCACGGATACGCAGAACGATGAACTTCTTCTAGTTCTACGTAAGCATCGCCGGGCTATTGCTTGGAAAATTTCTGATATCAAGGGCATAACCCCATCTTTCTGTACCCATAAAATTTTAATGGAAGATAATTCGCGTAACTCTATCCAACCTCAGCGTCGTATAAACCCAACCATGAAAGAAGTAGTTAAGGGCGAGGTTATGAAACTATTAGACGAAGGAATTATCTACCCTATTTCGGACAGTAAGTGGGTTAGTCCCGTTCAGGTAGTTACAAAGAAGGGAGGGATAACCGTAGTTAGTAATGAGAATAATGAATTAATCCCGACGCGGACGGTGACGGGTTGGCGTATGTGCATAAATTACCGTAAGTTAAATTACGCCACCCGCAAGGACCACTTTACTTTACCGTTTATCGACTAGATTTTAGAACGTCTCTCTGGCCATAGCTTTTATTGTTTTCTCGATGGCCTCTCGGGGTACTTTCAAATACCCATCTCACCCGAGGACCAAGAGAAAACTACGTTTACTTGTCCCTTCGGCACCTTCGCGTACCGAAGAATGCCGTTTGGATTATGCAATGCGCCAGCTACATTCCAGCGATGTATGCTCGCAATATTTGACAAGTACGTAGAAAGCATTATGGAGGTATTCATGGACGATTTCTCCGTGTTCGGCGATTCCTTCGATAGATGTTTAGAAAACCTCGAAAAAGTCTTAGAACGATGCGAAGAAATTAACCTTGCCCTAAATTGGGAAAAATGCCATTTTATGGTGAGGGAAGGGTTAGTTTTGGGTCATAAAATTTCTGCTAAAGGTATTGAGGTAGACGTTGCCAAGATAGAAGTTATTGAGAAGTTGCCGCCGCCTACAAACATAAAAGCTATAAGAAGTTTCCTAGGCCATGCTGGGTTTTATCGTCGTTTTATAAAGGACTTCTCCAAGATCACAAAGCCCCTCACCCATCTCTTAGAAAAAGACGCTCCATTCATTTTTGATGACTCTTGTATTTCTGCCTTTGAATCAATTAAAGAAAAGTTAATTAACGCACCGATTATGATAGCTCCGGTGTGGGACCTTCCTTTCGAGATTATGTGCGATGCGAGTAGTTTTGCGGTGGGGGCCGTATTAGGTCAACGCATATCTAAGAACTTCCACCCCATCTATTACGCTAGTAAAAACCTCACATCTGCACAAGAAAATTACACCACAACCAAGAAGGAGCTCTTAGCTGTAGTATTTGCATTTGATAAATTCCGCCCTTACATTACTCTTCCAAAAATCATTGTTTTTACGGACCACTCGGCCCTCAAGTACCTTCTTGCCAAAACGGATGCCAAGCCTTGCTTGAATCGCTGGGTCTTACTCCTCCAGGAGTTTGACTTAGAGATCCGTGATAAGCGAGGAGCCGAGAACTTGGCCGCCGACCATCTATCCAGATTAGATAACCCCTTTATAGAAAAAATTAAATGAAAAATCTTTTAATGACTATTTTCCTGATGAGAAGCTGCTTTTAGTTAATACATCTACTTCTCCTTGGTTCGCGCACATCGCCAACTATCTAGTGGCCCGGGTGCTCCCAAAGGAGTTCTCCTCTCAGCAAAAGAAGAAATTCTTTTCTGAGCTGAAGAACTACTTTTGGGAAGACCCGCATCTTTTCAAAATTTGTGCGGATCAAGTGATAAGGAGATGTGTTTCTTTTGATGAAGGAATTGATATTCTAAAACATCTGCATGAAGGTCCGACAGGTGGGCACTATCAAGCTGCTCACACCGCTCACAAGGTGCTTTGCGCGGGCTTTTACTGGCCTAGCCTGTTTAAAGACGCGCAAGCCTTTGTGAGCAGGTGTGATAGTTGCCAACGGTCGGGCAATATTTCTAATAAAAATGAAATGCCGCAAAATTATTTCTTAGAGTGCGAAATTTTCGACCTCTGGGGAATTGATTTTGTTGGCCCCCTTCCTTCTAGCTTCGGAAACAAATATTTTTTAGTTGTTGTTGATTATGTTTCACGATGAGCTGAGGCCCAAGCTCTTCCTACGAACGACTCCCGAGTTGTAGTCACGTTTTTAAAAAAATTATTTTCTAGATTCGGTACGCCTCGTGCAATCGTTAGCGATAGGGGTTCCCATTTCTGTAACGCACAATTTTCAAAAATCCTTACCAAATACGGCCTTACGCATAAGCTGTCCACTGCCTACCACCCCCAAACTAACGGACAAGTCGAAGTAGTTAATTGAGAAATAAAAAGAATATTAGAAAAGACTATTTCAACTTCTAGAAAAGACTGGTCAGCCAAACTTGACGATGATCTATGGGCCTACCGAAAAGCGTACAAAACCGCTATCGGATGTACGCCGTATCGGCTTGTCTATGGAAAATCATGCCATCTGCCCGTAGAGTTAGAACACCGCGCCTTTTGGGCCTTAAAATTTTTAAACTTCGATCCCCACTCAGTCGGTGACCTTCGAAAATTTCAACTAAATGAACTCGACGAGTGGCGCTCTTATGCTTATGAAAATAACAAACTTTATAAAGAGCGGACGAAGCGTTTACACGATAAACACTTAAGGCACCCTAAAAACTTTAAGCTGGGCGACCAAGTCCTTTTATATAATTCTCGTTTACGTTTATTTCCGAGCAAATTAAAATCTCGCTGGTCTGGCCCGTTTTCTGTTTTAGAAGTATTTCCTTATGGAACTGTTTTAATTTCTCACCCTGATAAGGGTAATTTCAAAGTGAATGTTCAGCGTCTTAAACTCTACTTTTCTGGTGATGATGATGTCAGTCCAAACATTATTATGTTTCTGCTTCACGAACTGTTATCTGAAACTTTTAATTTTTTACTAAAGACAATTTTATTTCGGGACAACAATATTTTTGGACAAAATTATTTTTTGATGCGTCGAGCTCAATGACGCTTTAACCAAAGGGCGCTCTTGGGAGGCAACCCAAGTAATCTTTTTCTGTTTTCTTTATTTTACAATTTTTGCCTCGGACGGCTCCGACAAGCTGAAGCTTCTGCGATCGCCTGCTCCAACATTGCTGAATCTATCACGAAGTCCAAAGAAGACATTCGGGGAGCGGCATCACTCAGCTTTCGCAGCAAATAAATCCGGGGAAGTACCTGTATTTCAATTCTGTCTTTCAATTCTGTACATTATTTTTCTCTCCTTCTCCAATCCCCTTCTTTAGCCATTGAGGACAATGTCTGTTTTAAGCTTGGGGGAGGATTTCCTCCTTCATTTTTGCGTAGTGTAAATAATCTTCTTTTTGTATATATTGTAAATATTTCCAAAAAAAATGAATATCTTAAAATTCCAAAAAAAAAGAGAAAAAAAAAATCCAAAATCCAAAATAGAGAGAATATTTCACAAAATTAAATTAAAAAAAAAATATATGTGTTTTTGAATAGTTTAGACATTTTGGTATTTCAATAGTACCCCTACTTTTTAGTTTTATTTTACTCAAAATCTCCTATAAATAACTTAGTTAATTATAATATTTCTAATCGTTCTTTTTAATTATGTTTCACAAGTAAAATGTTGGCCATGCTGTCTTTCTAATTCGCGGTAGCATGTTAAGGTGAAATATTTTTTTTCTAAAACTCGCATTTCTATTATGGTTTTTTGTTGTTTATTTCCTTTACTTTCTCGAAAATTCATCATCCACTATTTTCTTTTTCGTTTTTGAATAATTTTTGTAAAGTCAACTTTTGAATAACGTAGTAGATGTGAACGATCCAAGTCACCTATTATTTCTATTTTCAAGTTAATTTCATCAATCTTCTTTTATTATCTAGGACTCGCTTTTTGAAAAATTTTCAAACCTTTGTTTTAAATAAATTCAAAAGCGTGAAAATGATTTAGGCCGTTTTTGTTTTCGTTTGAGCTTTCCTGCCAACCTAAAAACTTTTACCGCTAGTTAGCCTTTTTTGAGCCTTTTTTCGATTTCATTTGATAGCTCCTCCCTTCATTTCAGTTTCACCAAAGCCAAAAATATCCAACCTATCGAATTGCACCAGCCTTTTTGAGTTTCATAAATTATTTTGACGATTTTGATAGGGTATTTTGTGATTTTTGTGGGAGAAAGGTTTTCGAAAAAAAAAGTATGTTCGAAAGTGATGTTTATTTTTGTTTGGTCAACTCAAAAAGGAAAATAAAAATATTTATGGCCTTTGTTTTGAAAAAAGAAAAAAATGGAAAAGAAAAGAAAAAAAAGAAAGAAAAAAAAATCTGTATATATTTTTATGAATGTTTTTGAAACTCTTTGCTTTGGTTTAGTGTGATTTTAAACCTTCACGTTTATCTTTGAATTCCACTCCTAATCATTTTCCTAAACCAAACGTTTCTATCCTATTTAAGTTTTTTTGATTCACGCTTTTTGATTTTTATTTAACAACTAAGAAAAGAAAAACAGTAAATCAGTTTTAGTTTTAGATTTAAACCTAGATTTTTGATAATTAAATTGATATAATTATAATGCGTTGCTTGGATCCAGTAACAACTCAATGCGTGTTTTTCGTTTTCGTTGCTTTGCTTAAGTCCATTTAAAAAATCTCGTTAAAATTTTGGATGATTTGCTTTTATTAAGTAAAGTTTATAAAAGTTTTACCATACCTAAATAATTGTTTTAGACTTACATTTCACCTTTTCCCTACTTAGAATTTCGCATAGTACTTGTGTAGGCATAATTAGAACTTTTTGATTAGTCCTTTTTATAAATTTCTAGTTTTTATATTTTTGCTTGGGGACAAGTAAAGCTTAAGCTTGGGGGAATTTGATAATACGTTTTGTAGCCTAAACTATTATCGTATTTTCTATTTTATATTGTACAAATTATGTCTATTATTAGTTTATTTTTATCATTTTTTTGTAAATATTATTGCCACTGACTTTTTCTTGTCTTTTTGCAGGTTTCCAGAAAATTGGCCAAAATGACCTGTCACGCCCCCCTGTCATGCCCTCCATGGGCGTGACCTAGGGCGTGTCACCCGATCCCGAGGACTCCTGCTGGAAGGGACAGAAAACGGTCAAAACCGCTGTCACGCCCCTGACACGCCCTCCCTGGGCGTGTCACCAGGCGTGACCATGGGCGTGTCGCCCTCTGCCGCAAAGCCTGCCGCCGCATTAAATGTCGTTCCGCCATAGCACACAAACAGTACCGTCACGCCCCCCGTCACGGGAGTGACCTGGGGCGTGACATCAACTTTTCGACGACTGACGGATTTCCGACCAATGATTTGGACATGACGTGCCTGTCACGCCCCCCTGTCACGGGCGTGACCTAGGGCGTGACCACCGACGTACCGAAGCAATCATCCCTCCCGCCAGAACCCAGAGCCCGAGGTCAACATAGTACTGTCACGCCCCCTAACACGCCCCCCTTAGGGCGTGTCGGAGGGCGTGACCAACCCGAGAAAAATTTCTATAAATTGAGACCCCCCCTCTCCATTTCAGGAAGCTTTGGTTGAGAGGGGGAGGTGCTGCCCCTTTGGTTCTTGAGTTTTTCATGCTTTCTCTCTCTCTCTCTCTCTCTCTCTCTCTCTCTCTCTCTTTGTAATTTTTGCTTAATCATGGTTTAATATTTAGTTGCTTTAGCTTTCTTTGTAATCTTTGCTCTTGCTTAGTGCTACTTGTAGGGCTAGCATAGGATTTCAATTTCATGCACTTGTAATTTTAATTTCAATAGTGTAACTTGCCCCTTTTTATTAATAAAAGTGTTCTTCCTTTACTTGTGTTCCTTTATATGCTTTTCTACTACTCTCCCCTCCTCCACTCCATTATGATTAACTAATCCTCCTTGTACTCGATCTTGATGATCCGAGGTTAGAGCGATTATGTTATGATATTTTAATTAATCTTTTCTTTTTTGGTTAGGGCCTTGAATTACACTTGATTAATTACGGGTTGGAGGTATATTTTCGATATATACTCTCCGCCTTTGCTTTCATTCTGGGCTAGCCGAGAGTCCGAAATAATGAAGTGAGCATTCAAGAGTAAAGGGAGTTGTACGCAACCCTCGAGAGAGGCAGACGTCCAAATCTCCCGGATTGGAGTAAAATCCAATAGTGGGGTTCACCGCGTAAAGCGAGTTTTAGGCCTCCGATTTAGATGAGAGTCGGTCGGACCTTCCTAAACTCAGTTGGGCACGACTTCAAGAGAAGCGTGTTCAAGCTTTAGGAACCTCCACGGTCAAGGGCCTTTATCCTATTAAGTTCAGATTTTTATCGCATTTTCTTAATCGTCTTTAGCCGAGGTGAATCTTGATTGAGTGCATTTCCATTTCAAATTTTCTACCTTTCGTAGTAATCACCTATCTTGTGCTCTTTAATTAACTGTAGTAGTTTCCCTTCTAGCATAGTTGTTTGCTTAATAGCTTTACTTAATTGCAGTAGTTCTCTTTCTAGTATAGCGTACTTCCTTCCTTGCAATTAGTTTTTCTCTAAACCCTAGTTTTTCCGTCAATAAGATAATAGCGTTCGTGTGAGTAAGCATAGCCAACAGTTCCCAGATTTCAATACGACACTTGTGTCCCCTTGCTACAATTCGATAGGTATACTTGCCTCATCGGGTTGCTAGTTCGGTTGCGTTTATTTTCTTCGAACCCTAGCACGCAACATTCATGTGTGGCCAGCCTGCGCGCCGATATATGCAATCCACACTATGAAAAGAGGAATTGTAAGGCCTTAAGGCCACCTTTTGTTGTATTTGTTGTACACACTTTCGAGAGTTGATATATAAATATGGTTTATATATGTCGTGGACATTCCTGGTATGAGTTCATCTTTATTGTTAAAATCCTCTGATAGCATGCTCTGAGTTAGGATGCGATTGTGGTGTGGTATTAACTTGTGACCTCACCGTCTGTTTGTGGAATATAGTGTGGGGCCCCTGCCGGACCTTCTATTATATGTTATTTAATAGGTTGAGTCGTTACATTTTAGTATCAGCTTGTCTCGGTCTTCCTCTTTCGAATTTGTGGTCAAATTGTTTTGTGGGGTGGCGAGCACGTGTCAGTGCAAACCGCTTTAACACTAATGAACTCTTGAATGTCTACTAAGGAATGCAAATACACTTTTTTGGGGAACCTGCACGTTCCTATATTGTTGTTATTGCTTGCGCGAGGTTGCTAATTTGTGTCTTGTACACCTATAGGTGACTCGTAGTGGTGTTGGGCAGTATGTGCCCCAACATTCTGATGAGAGTGCAGCAACAACTGAGGTGCCCACACATCATCCATCTACGGAAACAGTTCGCTTAGTTGCTGAGGCACTATTTACCATGACTCGGCCGACCAGGCCGGTGCATCCGGCATTGGTTCAGCCAACCGGCATGCGCAGCCGGCATTGGTTCCATAGCGTGTTGGTGTAAGACCCGAACCGGTTGAGGCTGTGGATCCGCGAGAAGGTGAACGACAGTTGAAGCAATTCATGAGCTTCAGTCCACCTGCGTTCACGGGTATGGGATTTCCAACGCAGGCAGAGGATTGGTATCGCGGGTCAAGCGTATTTTGACGACGATCAGTATGGAGGAAAGTTAGAAGGTCACCTTGGCCACCTTCATGTTGGAAGGAGAGGCACGGTTATGGTGGGATGAGGTTGAGTTACACCATTTAGCGGGCAGGCAGTTAACGCAAGTTTCGATTGAGGTGTTCTCTCGAACGTTTTTGGCAAAGCACAACAAGCGGCACAACGCATTGCCATGGAAAATGAGTTCCAACGGTTAACACAAGGAGAAAGTAGCGTTGATACATACGTGCATGAATTTACGAGGTTGGGACGGTATGTGAGGTCAATCTCTATGGATGAACAAAGGAAAACTAATCACTTCTACAAAGGATTGCGGGATGAATTTAGGTTCCTGCTATTGAGTTCGGTGAACCAAGGATTTCAGGCATTGGTTGATACTGCGTGTGCACTGGAGAAGGATATGAAGCGGGTGCAAGGCAAAAGGGACTGGCTGTGATAAAGCCAGAGTTCAAAGGACCCCGCCCTAGAAAATCATACTACCAGAAGATGTGGGGAAAGAGGTTCAAGCCTTCTGGGCAAGCTTCTACGATAGTTGCATCGTGAGCAACTTCAAAGAAGGAGTCTCGTACCTGCTTTACTTTTGGCAAAGTGGGTCATATAGCCCATGATTGTAGGGTTGCTCATCCAAAGGGGGAAAATAAGACGGGTGCGTCTTATACTGAGAAGGGCAAAGCAGTGGTAGAGTCCTCTGCATCCCAAGCGTAGCCCAGAGTTTATAATCTTGGCCAGCAGGAGGCTATAAAGATAAGTGACGTAGTCACAGGTACGATTTAAGATATTTCTTACTTTGTTTTTTATTGCATACTTGTTATGTATCTTGTGCGTGATGTGTGTGCTACAGGCTTTGTCCTGATTCGGAATAACCCAGAGAGAGCCATGTTTGATGCGGGTGCATCGCATTCGTTTCGGTCTAAGTACTTCAAAGCTCGAATTGGAGTACTGAGTCATGTGACGACAGATAGTATAAAGGTATTTTTACCGAATGGTTGTGTGACGATTATGGATAGATCTTGCGATGTTGAAGTTCAAATAGGAAGTAGGGATTTCGGTTTGAGTGCATCTGTGCTACCGATATCGGAGTTTGATATGATCTTTGGCATGGACTGTCTCTCGGAGCAGCGTGCCTTTATTGATTGGAATTCAAAATAGATCACACTGGGCCAGAATACCGAGCTTGAGAATAAGTTCGCTGGTATGCGAGGAGTGATAAAGATCTTGGTGTCTACTCTCGAAGTCATCAATGATGTTCGGAAAAGCGCAAAGTTATTATTTATGCTTATTCATGCTATTAAGCTAAAGGACAGTGTGAGCGATGTTCTGATTGTGTCAGAGTTTACAGACGTATTTACTAAGGATCTTCCTGGGTTACCTCCCCAGCAGGAGATCGACAACTCTTTTGAGTTGGTGCCAGATGAGAAACTTGTGGCCCGCTCGCCATATCATGAAGCGCCAAAAGATATGGCTTAAGTGAAAGTCCAACTGCAAGAGTTGCTGGAACAGGGATACATACCCCCAAGTATGTCACCTTGGAGCGTGCCTGTTCTGTTTGTGAAAAAGAAAGACGGTAGTTTACGGTTATGTATTTACTATCGTGAGTTGAATAAGCTAATGGAGAAAAACAAGTATCCGATTCCACGGATGGATGACTTGTTCAATCAGCTAGTGGGCTGAACCATCTATTCCAAGTTGGATTTAAAGTATAGATATTACCAACTAAGGATTCGGGAAGTTTACATTCCCAAGACAACATTTGGAACAAGCTACGGGCATTATGAGTTCACCGTAATGTCGTTTGGCTTTGGTAATGTGGCTTCGGTATTTATGGATCTCATGCACCGAACGTTGCGAGAGTACTTGGATCTGTTTGTGATTGTCTTCATCGATGATATCCTAGTGTACTCGCACTCAGAAGCCGATCATGCAAATTATTTGTGGTTGGTGTTTCATACCTTGCGGAGGAATAAGCTCTTTGCCAAATTCTCAAAATTTGAGTTTTGGCTATCGTTGGTGGCTTTTCTTGGCCATGTGGTAAGTGGAGAGGGCATAGCAGTGGATCCGTCAAAGATAAGTGCAATCCGAGAGTGGCCTGTGATGTATTTAGTGGTCGAGGTCAGGAGTTTCCTTAGACTGGCAGGCTAGTATAGATTGTTTGTGGAAAACTTCTCAAGGATTGCTTTTCCTCTGACCACATTGACGAGAAAAGATAGAAAGTTCGTTTGGACGCCGGAGTGCGCGCGAGATTTTGAAGAGCTGAAGAGTAATTTGACCACGGCACCTGTGTTGACATCTCCTTGTGGTACAGATGGCTATGAGATCTATAGTTATTCTTCAGGGAGCGGCTTAGGCTGTGTTCTTCTGCAGTTTGGTAAAATGATTTCTTATGGCTCACGCAAGTTGAAAGTGCATGAACAGAATTATCCTGTCCAAGACTTGGAGTTGGCAGCGGTGATCTTTGCGCTGAAATTGTGGCGGCACTATCTATATGGTGTAAAGGTGGATAATTATTCAGATCATAAGAGCCTAAAGTATCTGTTGGATCAGAAGGATCTGAATATGCGACAACGAAGGTGGATGGAGTTCCTTAGGGACTTCACCTTTGATATTCACTATACTCCCGGGAAGGGAAATGTGGTCGCTGATGCGTTGAGTCATAGGACTCCGGTGCGGGTAAGTTGGTTGCAGATGTATGATGAGCGTCTAATCAAGGAGTTGGAAGCGTTAGAGATTTCTTGTGTTGATAAGATTTCCATAGCCGATGCATGCTTGAACTGGACGGAGGTATAGTATGACCTTGCGGACAGAGATCGACGAACAACGGAGCTTGATGAAAGTCTCCAACACTATGCAAAGGATGGGTCAAATGGCCAATTCTCCTTGGATGATGGCTTGTTACGAAAAATATGACAGGTTGTGCGTCCCAAGTACCGGTAAGTTTAGAGAAGAGTTGATGTATGAAGCTCACTTTGCAAAGTACTCAATTCACCCTGGGAGCACAAAGATGTAAAAGGATATGAAGAAATTATTCTTGTGGCTAGGACTAAAGAATGACATAGCACATTATGTGGCTAAGTGTCAAACTTGTGCATTGGTCAAAGCAGAATGTCAGAAGCCTGGCGGTTTCCAGAAGTCGTTACCTATTCCAGAGTGGAAGTTTGATGATATCTCAATGGATTTCGTGCATGGATTGCCGAGATCTCAACGTGGGAATGATTCAATCTCGGTGATTATTGACCGGTTGACAAAAGTGGCTCACTTCCTACTGAATAAGAGGGACAATTCAGTGGAAACCTTGGCAAAGCTCTATGTGGAGCAGATTTTCCGATTGCATGGTGTTCCCCTAAGCATCATCAGTGACCGTGATGGGCGATTGTTGTCAAATGATTGGAGGATAATTCATCAATTGTTTGGAACAAATTTAGCATTTAGTATGGCCTTTCATCCCCAAACAGATGGCAAGACTTAGCGGACCAACAGGACGATGGAAGATATGCTCCGAATGTGCGTCATGGATTTTGGTAAGAGATGGGAAGATCATCTCTATATGGTGATGTTGGCCAACAATAATAGCTACCAAGCGAGCATTAGTATGGCAAAGTTTGAAGCTCTGTATGGTCGTAAGTACCATACAACGTTAGCTTGGGCTGAAGTAGGCGAATCCAAGCTGTATAATTGTAAGGAAGTCGAAGAGGATAACTCGACAATACGCTCTATTCGGGAGAGGCTACTGATATCCCAGGATCGACAAGGAAAGTACTACAATGCCAAGCATCGGAACGTGGAGTTTGCGGTGGGCGATTGGGTATATTTTAAGATCAAACCCTTCAAAGGCTTTTCCAGGATTCGGCGGTTGAAAAAGCAAAGTCTGAGATACCTTGGTCTGTTTAAAGTGGTGGAGCGAGTTCGGGAAGCTGCCTATCGACTAGCTCTTTTGGCAGAACTGAGTGCTTGCATGATGTGTTTCACATCTCATGTTTGGAAAGCCGTCAAGAATCCATCTCAAGTGATTGAGAATGATCACGTACCGGTCGAATATGGGTTAACGATAAAAGTTAGACCCATTCGGATCGAGGATAGACCTGATAAACAATTACGGAACAAAATAATCGGGATTGTCAAAGTCCGGTGGGATAATTATGGTCGCGAGGAGCTAACATGCGAGCGAGATCAGACCATGCGATCTGATTTTCCCGAGTTATATGTTTGAACTATTGTAAATTACGTCTTTTGTTATAACAATCATTTTAAAGATATAGCATTATGTTTGCTGGGTTTCCTTGCTGTGAGCAAATTTTTGGACGAAATTTATTGTAAGGAGGGGAGGGTTATAACACCCAAAATTCAAAATTGATGTTCAGGCTTGGCTATATGGCCTGGGACACGGGCGTGTCCAGCGGCACACGGCCTAGGACACGAGCGTGTCCTAGGGCATGTCCTTCAATGTGAGCATCGAGTCGAGTTCTCGACATAACTCAGTCAACAATCATAGAGAGGTGACATGGCCAGGGACACAGGCATGTCCGAGGCCGTGTCCTACTTGGACTGCGCAAAGTTGAGTGTTGCACACGGCCTGTGATACGTGTAACACCCCAAAATCAATAAATCCTAAAATGGGGTTCAGGCTGGGTGACACGGCCTGGGACACAGGCATTCCCCAAGGCATGTCAAGTGCACATGGCTTGGGCTACGGGCGTGTCATGCTCTGTTTTCGCGGGTGTTAGTTTGGTCTCGAGAGACCGTTGAGTAAGGCACACAACTTGGGGCACGGGCATGTCTCAGGGCGTGTCCTTCTCTGTGTCGTCTCGAGCACTCAACGCCATGCATTTGACGATTGTCGAGAAGTGACACGATCAGGGATACGGGCGTGTCCAAGGTCGTGTCCTGCTCGGGTTGGTAACCGGGCGGCATTGAGTGGGGTGCACGGCCTGTGATATGGGCCTGTCACAGGGGCGTGTTTTGGTACACGACCACGACGATGGGCGTGTGACCTATCCGTGTTCTTTTCGGGAGTGTTGATCATGTGTCAATTGAGAGACACGAGCGTGTATTAAGTGACACGGGCGTGTTAGGTGATTGACAAGGGTGTGTCTAAGCCCGCGTTCTTGTCTGGGTGAGTCGGTTTGTGTATAGCTTAAAGTACACATCCTGAAACACCGGCGTGTCATAGGCCGTGTCAGTCCAAATATTGGAATTTTAGGCTTATTTGTGGCCATCCATTTTCTTCATCCTAGATCCAAGGACTCAGATGAGTTCCTACTGGGTTAAAACAAAAGATTGGAATGAAGAGGCCATTCTTCATTTGGTCATTCTCTTTCTAAAAGAGAAGAGAGAAGGGAGAGGAGGAAGCTGAAGGAGGAGAAGATCCAGCCACTGGTGGAACTCTTGAGTTCAAATTCGATATCCGAGGCCAGTTATGTGGAGGCAAAGCTGCTGCGGTGCTTTCCAACTGGATAGAACTTCGATGGCTCCCAAGAGATCGTCAAGTGTAACGATCTTCCTTCTTGGAAAAGTTAAGTCCTCCTTTATCCATGAGCATGGGATCCTCCACCAAAAGGTGGAAAAGTAAGTGATCCTCGTGGGTTGATAGTTGTTATCCCCAATTGAATCTGCATTTAGACCCTAAAATGTGTAGTATGGGATAGACATGCAGTGTGAAGCCCATATAGACAGGTTGTTCTGGATTGGTGATGTTGCATATTAGGCGTTGGAGAAGACTCCGCGTATAAAGGTGTAGTTTGTGGAGTCAATGGGTTGTGCCTGTTAAGGGAAGTAGCGGGAAGTACTAGAAAATGAAATTCCATTAAAATACCCTTGTACTACTTGTGTTATGGCTACAGTGTAGTCAGTCCATTGTGGAAGGTGTAGCAAGTCCTTGAAGGACAACATTGCTATTGTGAAGCCAGTCCTTTGCGGACATTATGGCTAGTGTGAGCTGCGAGCTCTGAAAAAGCTTCTTGCTAAATAGGAATTGTGAAACCAACTCGTGCCTTTAAATATAGCCTCGGGTATGCTGTACTCGGTGATGGCAAGGCGACTTGAGCAACGGGGGGGGGGGGGGGGGTGGTTAATCCGTACCAGCGTTATATCGACTGTACAAGAGAGCATCAAGGAATTGAGCTTTCGTCTATGGCATAATGATAGTCTTAGTCTTGCGTGCAAGTAATCCTAAATGCACAATACCGTGAAAACGGTGTTGTTGACCCTGGTTCGTCGGTGCACCAAGAATGTACCCTGAGAGCACGGATCGTCGGGCCGTGTGGCTGACGATTGTGATGGATTGATTGTGCGTAAGAGCATAAGATATGATATATATTTCTATGCATTGCTATGCCTGCAGGGAAGGAATGCTACTGCCCCGGGCAAGGGGTAGGATTGATATAAATAGGTTAGCTAAATTCTGACCGTTGCCTTGTTTACCACCGTTTAGGTGGATTGTACCTATGCAGGTGCTTGAGAGCCGTGCGAACAATAAAGGGTTGAAGTCCCTGCTGCTGCTGTTGCCGCTGCTGCTGCTACATTTTTAAGGCTAAATGAAATGTGTTATCTTTTATTGTTGTATGGTCGGACTGCACACCGATGTATGTAATACATACTATGAAAAGAGGAACTGTAAGGCCTTAATGCGAACCTGGTTGTATTTGCTGGACATTCCTTCATGTGGTTGTATATATAACAGTGGTTTATATATAGTGGACATTCCTGGTATTAGTTCATCTTTATTGTTAAAATCTTCTGCTAGCCTGCTCTGAGTTAGGATGCGATGGTGTTGTGGTATTAACCTGTGACATCACCGTCTATTTGTGCCATATAGTGTGGGTCCCAGGCCGAACTTTCTATTATATATTATTTAACGGGTGGAGTTGTTACATTTTGGTATAAGCTTGTCTCGGTCTTCCTCTTTCGAATTCGTTATCAAATTCTTTTGTGGGGTGGCATGCACGTGTTAGCGCGAACCGCTTTAACACTAATGAACTCTTGAATATCCACTAAGGAATGCAAATACACTTGTTTGGGGAACCTGCGCGTTCCTATATTATTGTTATTGTTTGCGCGAGGTCGCTAATGTGTGTCTTGTTCACCTATAGCTGACTCGTAGTGGTGTTGGGCAGTCTGAGCCCTAGCATTCTGATGATACTGCGGCATCAGCTGAGGTGCCCACACCTCCTCCATCTGCAGAAATAGTTCTCTTAGTTGTTGAGGCACTATTTTCCATGATTCCGTCGACCGGGCCAGTGCAGCCGACATTGGTTCAGCCGACCGGACAGGCGCAGCTGGCGTTGGTGCAAGATCGTGTTGGTGTAAGATCTGAATCGGTTGAGGCTGTGGATCAACGAGAAGCTGAATGACAGTTGAAGCAATTCATGAGCTTCAGTCCACCTACGTTCACGGGAATGGGATCCCCAATGCAGGCAGAGGATTGGTTATCGTGATTCAAGCATATATTGACGGCAATCAGGACGGTTGAAAGTCAGAAGGTAACCTTGGCCACCTTCATGTTGGAAGGAGAGGCGCGGTTATGGTGGGACGATGTTGAGTTACAACATTTAGCGGGAGGTCGTTAACACAAGTTTCAATTGAGGAGTTCTCTCGAATATTTTTGGCAAAGAACTTACCAACGACACAATGCATTGCCATGGAAAACGAGTTCCAGCGTTAAACGTAAGGAGAAAGTAGCATTGATACGTACTTACATGAATTTACGATGTTGGGATGTTATGCGGGGTCAATCTTCGCGGATGAACAAAGGAAAACCAATCGGTTCTACGAAGGATTGAGGGATGAGTTGAGTTTCCTGCTTTTAAGTTCAGTGAACCAAGGATTTCAGGCATTGGTTGATACTGCGTGTGCACTGGAGAAGGACATGGAGCGGGTGTAAGGAAAAAGGGGCTTGGCTGTGACAAAGCCAGAGTTCAAAGCACCCCGCCCTGGAAAATCGTACTACCAGAAGAAGTGGGGCAATAGGTCCAAGTCTTCTAGGAAAGCTTCTGCAACAGTTGCGTCTTGAAGAACTTCAAAGCAGGAGTCTCGTACCTTCTTTACCTATGGCAAAGTGGGGCATATAGCCCGTGATTGTAGGGTTGCTTAGCCAAAGCGGTAAAAGAAGACGGGTGCGTCTTATGCTGAGAAGGGCAAAGCAGTGGTAGAATCCTCTGCATCCCAGGCAGAGCCAGAGTTTATAATCTTGGCCAGCAGGAGGCTATTAAGCAAAGTGACGTCGTCATAGGTACGATTTAAGATATTGCTTGCTTTGATTTTTTTATTGCATACTTTCTATGTAGCTTTTGCATGATGTGTGTGCTACAGGCTTTGTCATGATTCAGAACAACTCAGCGAGAGCCCTGTTTGATACGGGTGCTTCACATTCGTTTCTCTTTAAGGACTTCGTACCTCGAACTGGAGTACCGAGTCCTGTGACAACAGATAGTATAAATGTGTTATTACCTAATAGTTCTGTGACAATTGCGGATAGAGCTTGCAATGTTGCAGTTCAAATAGGAAGTCGGGATTTCGGTTTGAGTGCATATGTGCTACCAATATTGGAGTTTGATGTGATCTTTGGCATTGACTGGCTCTCGGAGCAGCGTGCCTTTATTAATTGCAATTCAAAGGTGATCACACTGGGCCAGAATACCGAGCTTGATTCTAAGTTCGCTGGTATGCGAGGAGTGAGCGGGATCTTGGTGTCTGCTCTCCAAGTTGTCAATGCTGTTTGGAAAGGCGCTGAGTTATTCTTCACGCTTATTCAGGATGTTGAGCCAAAGGCCAGTATAAGCGATGTTCTGATTTTGTTGGAGTTTGCATATGTATTTCCTAAGGATCTTCCTGGGTTACCGCCCAAGCAGAAGATCGACTTCTCTATTAAGTTTGTGCGAGGTGCGAAACCTGTGCCCCACTCGCTATATCGTGTAGCGCCAAAAGAATTGGATTAATTGAAAGTCCAACTGCAAGAGTTGATCAAATAGGGATACATATGCCCAAGTATGTCACCTTGGAGCGCACCTGTTCTGTTTGTGAAAAAGAAAGAAGGTTGTTTTCGGTTATGTATTGACTATCGTGAGTTGAATATGCTGATGGAGTAAAATAAGTATCTGATTCCACGGATAGATGACTTGTTCGATCAGCTAGTTGGCTCAACCGTCTATTCTAAGTTGGATTTAAAGTCTGGTTATTACCAGCTGAGGATTCGGGAAGCTTACATTCCCAAGACAGCATTTGGAACACGTTACGAGAATTATGAGTTCACCGTAATGTCGTTTGGCTTATGTAATGCTCCTTCGGTATTTTTGGATCTAATGCCCCGAATGTTCCGAGAGTACTTGGACTGTTTGTGATTGTCTTCATTGATGATATCCTAGTGTACACGTAGTCGGAAGCCGATCATGCAAACCTTTTGTGGTTGGCGTTGAATACCTTGCAGAGGAATAAGCTCTTTGCAAAATTCACAAATTGTGAGTTTTGACTATCGTCGGTGGCTTTTTTTTGCCATGTGGTAATTGGAGAGGTCATATCAGTGGATCCGTCAAAGATAATTGCCATCCAAGAGTAGCCAGTGATGTCTTCAGTGGTAGAGGTTAGGAGTTTCCTTGGACTGGCAGGCTACTATATAAAGTTTGTGGAAAACTTCTCACGGATTGCTCTTCCTCTAACAACGTTAATTAGGAAGGATTAGAAGTTCATTTGGATGCCGGAGTGCTCGTGAGCATTTGAAGAGCTGAAGAGTCGTTGGACCACGGAGCCTGTATTGACATCGCCATGTGGTACAGACGGCTATGAGATCTATAGTGATGCTTCAGGGAGCGACTTAGGCTGCGTTCTGCTAGAGTTTGCTAAAGTGATTTCTTATGGCTCACGCTAGTTGAAAGTGCACGAACGTAATTATCATGTCCTTGACTTGGAGTTGGCAGCGGTGATCTTTGCGCTGAAATTGTGGCGGTACTATCTATATGGCATAAAGGAGGATATCTATACAGATCATAAGAGACTAAAGTATCTGTTGGATCACAAAGATCTAAATATGCACAACGAAGGTGGATGGAGTTCCTTGGGGACTACACCTTTGATATTCACTATACTTCCAGGAAGGGAAATGTGGACGCTGATGCGTTGAGTCGTAGGACTCCGGTACGGGCAAGTTGGTTGCAGATGCATGATGAGCGTTAGATCCAGGAGTTGGAAGCGTTATAGATTTCTTTTGTTTAAAAGAATTCCATAACCGATGCATGCTTGAACTGGACGGAGGTGCAGTCTGACCTTGCAGACAGAGTTCGACTTGCAACGGAGCTTGATGAAAGTTTCCAATGCTATGAAATGGATGGGTCAGATGGCCAATTCTCTTGGGATGATGGCTTGTTATGAAAAGATGGTCGATTGTGCATCCCAAGTATGGGTAAGTTGAAAGAAGAGTTGATGTATGAAGCTCACTTTGCAAAGTACTCAATTCACCCTGGGAGCACAAAGATGTACAAGGATATGAAGAAATTATTCTGGTGGCCAGGACTAAAGAAAGACATAGTACGTTATGTGGCTAAGTGTCAAACTTGTGCGTTGGTCAAAGCGGAATGTCAGAAGCCTGGCGGTTTCCTGAAGTCATTACCTATTCCGGAGTGGAAGTTTGATGATATCTCAATGGATTTTGTGCACGGATTGTCGAGATCTCAACGCGAGAATGATTCAATCTGGGTGATTGTAGACCGGTTGAAAAAAGTGGCTCACTTCCTACCAAATAAGAGAGACTATTCATTGGAAACCTTGGTAAAGATCTATGTGGATCAGATTGCCCGATTGAACGGTATTCCCAGGAGCATCGTCAGTGACTGTGATGGGCGATTCACGTAAAATTATTGGAGTCTAATCCATCAATTGTTGGGAACAAATTTTGCTTTCAGTACGACCCTTCATCCCCAAATTGATGGACAAACTGAGCAGACAAACAGGACGATGGAAGATATGCTCTGAATGTGCGCTCTCGACTTTGGTAAGAAATGGGAAGATCATCTCTATATGGTGGAGTTTGCCTACAATAATAGCTACCAAGAGAGCATCGGTATGGCTCCGTATGATGCTTTGTATGGTGGGAAATACCGTACACCGCTAGATTTGGAAGAAGCAGGAGAATCAAAAGTATATCCGCGCAACGATGTCGAAGAAGCTACTTCGATGATACGCTCTATTCGGGAAATGCTATTATTAGCCAAGATAGGCAAGCCAAATACTACAATGCCAAGCATCCGATCGTGGAGTTTTGCGGTGGGCGATTGGGTATGCTTGAAGATCAAACCCATCAAAGGCGTGTCCAGGATTCGATAGTTTTAAAATCTATGTCTGAGATATCTTGGTCTGTTTGAAGTGGTGGAGCGAGTTGGGGAAGCTGCCTATCGACTAGCTCTTTTGGCAGAACTGAGTGGCATGCATTATATGTTTCACATCTCAGTGCTTCGGAAAGCCGTCAAGGATCCAGCTTAAGTGATTGAGAATGATCGGGTACCGGTCGAGTATGGGCTAACGACGAAGGTTAGACCCATTCAGATCGAGGATCGAGCCGATAAACAGTTACGGAACAAGAAGATCGAGATTGTCAAAGTTTAGTGGGGCAATTGTGGCCGTGAAGAGCTAATATAGGAGCGGGAGCAGACCATGCGTGCTGATATTCCCGAGTTGTTTGTTTGAACTATTGTAAAGTATGTCTTTTGTTGTAACAGTCATTTTAAAGTTATAGCATGATTTTTGCTTGGTTTCCTTGCTATGAGCAAATTTTGGGACGAAATTTATTGTCAGGTGGGGAGGGTTGTAACACCCCAAAATCCAAAAAAACCCAAAAATTGGTTCAGGCTTGGTGACACGGCCTGGAACACGGGCGTGTCCCAGGCTGTGTCAAGTGCACACGGCATGGGCCACGTGCATGTCCCAGGGCGTGTCATGCTCTATTTTCTTTGGTGTGAGTTTGGTCTCGAGAGAGCATTGAGTGAGGCACACGGCCTGAGACACGGGCGTGTCCCAGGACATGTCCTTCTCTGTGTCATCTCGAGCACTCAATACCATGCAGTCGACGATCATCGAGAAGTGACATGACCAGGGACACAGGCATGTCCGAGGCAGTGTCCTGCTTGGGTGGGTAACAAGACGACATTGAGTGTGGCACACGGCCTATGATACAGGCTTGTCACAGGGGAGTGTTTTGGCATACGGCCACGGGCGTGTGTCCTAGCCGTGTTCTTTTTAGGATTGTTGATCCTCGTCAATTGAGGGACATGCCCCTCGACACAGGCGTGTATTAAGTGACACAGGCGTGTTAGGTGATTGACACGGGCGTGTCTAAGCCCCTGTTCTCGTCTGGGTGAGTCAGTTTGTGTACCGCTTAAAGTTCATGGCCTATGACACGGGCGTGGCATAGGACGTGTCAGGCCAAATATTTGACTTTTAGTCCGATTGGTTGACGTCCATTTTCTCCAGCCTGGGTCCAAGGACTCCGATGAGTTACTGCTGGGTTAAAACAAATTATTAGAATTAAGAGGCCATTCTTCATTTCGCCATTCTCTTTCTAAAATAGAAGAGAGAAGGGAAGGAGGAAGGAGAAGGAGGAGAAGATCCAGCAACTGGTGGAACTCCCGAGTTACGATTCGTGATCCGAGCCCACTTCTGTGGAGGCAAAGTTGTTGCGGTGCTTCCCAACCGGATAGAATTTCATTGTCTTGCAAGAGATCGTCAAGGGTAACGATTTTCCTTCTTGGACAAGTGAAGTCCTCCTTTATGTATGAGCATGGGCTCCTCCACCAAAAGGTGGAAGAGGAAGTGATCCCCGTGGGTTGATAGTTGTTATCCCAAATTGAGTCTGCATTTAGACCCGAAAATGTGTAGTACGGGATAATGATGTTTTGTGAAGCCAATCTGGACAGGTTGGTCTGGATTACTGATGTTGCTTATTCTGCATCGGAGAAGACTCCGAATATAAACATGTAGTTTGTGGAGTCAATGGGTTGTGCCTGAGAAGGGAATTAGCAGGAAATACTGGAATGTGGAATTCCATGAAAATACCCTTGTACTGCTTGTGCTATTGCTACAGTGTTTCCAGTCCATTGTGGACAGTGTAGCCAGTCCTTGGTGGACAGCGTGGCTATTGTGAAGCCAGTCCTTGGCAGACATTATGGCTAGTGTTAGTTGTGAGCTCTGAAAAGGCTTCTTGCCGAACAGGAAAGGTGAAACCAACTCGTGCCTTTAGATATAGCCTCGAGTACGCTGTACTCGGTGATGGCAAGGCGACATAAGCAACGGGGGGTTGTTGATCTGTACCTACGTTATGTAGACTGTAAAGGAGAGTGTCAAGGTATTGAGCTTTCTTCAGTGGCATAATGAGAGTCTTAGGCCTGCGCGCTAGTAATACTAAATGCTCAATACCGTGTAAAAGGTGTTGTTGACCCTGGTTTGCCAGTGCACCAAGAATGTACCCTTAGTGCACGGATCGTCGGGCCGTGCGGCTGATGATTGTGATGGATTGATTGTGCATAAGAGCACAAGATATGACATATCTGTCTATGCACTGTTATGCATGTAGGGAAGGAATTCTACCGCCCCAGCAAAGGGGTAGGATTATTATAAATTAGCTTGTTGAATGCTGACCGTTGCTTTGTTTGCCACCGTCTGGTGGATTGTTCCTGTGAAGGTGCTGGAGATCCGAGCCAAAAATGAAGGGCTGAAGTCCCTGAAGCTACTGTTGTCGTTGTTGTTGCTGCTAGCCCTTGAAAGCTAAGTGAAATGTGTTGTCTTTTTCTCATGTATGGCCGGTCTGCGCGCCGATGTATGTAATTCATACTACGAAAAGAGGAACTGTGAGGCCTTAAGGCCAACCTATTAGTATTTGCTGGGCATTTATTCTAGTGGTTGTATATATAAATGTGGTTTGTATATAGTGGACATTCCTGGGATGTTTCACGGGTGAGTTGTCGGAAGAAGATGCTCAACTCGAGATATATGAGGCCTTATAGGATCAAGGAGCGGATCGACCCCTTAGTATACAGGTTAGAGTTTCCACCGAAGCTGGCATTTCTGTAAGACATAATCTATATATCTTATCTTAGGAGGGCTCTACTATGCCCGGAGGAGAAGATTACATCCACGGATGGGCTGGTAGCATCTGATCGGTTAGTTCACCTAAAGCCGGTCCGGATTGATGATAAGGGGATATGAGTCTTGCGTTGCAAGAAGGTTCCATTGGTCAAGGTCCTGTGGAGGAATCACGGTCAGGATGAGCACACTTGGGAGCCAAAGGATCTAATGCAACAAAGGTACACAGAGCTTTTCGGTCAGGTATTCCTCACAACCTCTCGGGATGTTACAATTTGCTTTCCATATTTGAAACCCCGTAGGACTAACAAGAATTTTAGAGGACGAAAGTTTTTTGTTTATGTATTGGGATTTGTAACATCCCTCAGGCAACTAGACCCCCTAGGAGTGGTTTTGTCATGACTAGGTCATGACAAAACACTAGAAGCCCAAGAAGACCAAGGTGACTTAGGGATATAGGTGAGATCATTATGGTTTGCAAATAGTAGATTATTAAACCCAAGTTTAGGATGATCATGAGACTCCAAGACCCCACCATGACCTCACAAATCTATTGAAAGGCCTTAAGGGTCCATATAAGTCAACCCAGAGTGGCCAAGTTGACCTAGGATCATCGTAGGCCTAAATAGGGCAAGATGCCCTAGCTAAGGGAAATGTGCTCTAATGAGCCCAACCAACACTACCAAGGCCTCCCTAGACCTATTGTGTGGTCAATGGGTCACCAAAGATCCATTGGGGTCAACCTTAGAGCTTAAGTTAACCTAAGTCAACACTAACCCTAAATGGGGCAAACTAACCTACATAGGGTCAATTGACCTTCCCTTAGCCAAGTGGACCCCACCCATGCCCACCGAACCCTAGAGGGAGGTAAAAGGGTCACCAAGGACCCATTCGTGTCAACCCTAGTGACTAAGTTGACCCAAGTAAACTCAAACCCCAAAATGGTCCAAGTGCTCTTAATAAGGGTAAAGTAACCTTCAAGGTGGCAAGTCAACCCTACCCATCCCTACCTAGACCCTAGGGGAGGCCAACAGGTCACCAAGGACCCTTTGATGGTGACACAAAATGTCAATTTGACGATGGTAAACCCTAGGCTAGGTCAAGTCAAACTTAGCTCAAGAATGGCTAACCCAAGCTTAAGCCCCTAGCCACTTTGGCTAACCACCTCCTAACCACTTTATATTAGTTTCGTAGGCTTCATTTAGGCTAGTTCCATGACATAATTCGGCCATGAACGTCAGGAGAGAGAGAACTCCAAATTCCTCTTTAATGGAGGAGAAAGAAAGAGGAAGGAAGAAGCCATTCATGACATAGGGAGGACAAGGGCCACCTCTAATGACTGGATTCAAATCCTCAGGGGAAGAGGAGAAGTTTCCCGCCATTTCCCGGCCACCCCAAGGCAGGTTCACCCCCCCCCCCCCCACCACTTGGCCGAAAGCTTCATTCATGTCGATTAATGGCATTGATGCAATGACAACCTCATCCCCCATTTTATTATTTTAAAAGCTTCACTGGACTCCAAGGAGTCGTTTCCACACTTGCCCCGGCGATTTCGAGTTAGTCAACTGATAGTTGCAGAAACTCGAGCAGCGCCACCAACACCATGGCATCCTGGAGATCGGCGCGCCTCTAACCTGCAAACAAAGTCCTCCCCTTCTTCTTCTTCCATGGGTAGATCGTACGACTAATTAGGTTCAAGGTTCGGGCTCAATTGAGCGTGATCCAAACTTTCAAATTCATTGTTTTTGGGAAAACTTCCGCTTGTCGGGATCGCCGGAAAATGCCCCTCCGGTGGCTGTGCCGCCGCCTGGCGATAGCCACCACCTCGACGGAAGTGGTGGTGGCGGTGGTCGGCCAGGGAAGTGGCCGGTTGGCCGGAGTCAGAGGCTTAAAGTTGGCCTTAGAGGAGTTAATCCTGGCCATTGGTGTGCGGGGACGATGACTGGATACCATCCAAAAATGTGCCAAAATTCGTGATGTCCTAGAATAAACTATAGGTTTAATATTTATTTCTTATGATATTCTGTCACACTATTTGAATTTTATATTTTTAATTATTAAAAATACATAGGGTCACCTACAGAAAAAGTGTTAAATAACAAAGTTTTAGCTCTAGGTGTGTACTTTATTTTAAAATTCGTTTGAACAAATTTTAGTGCTTGGTTTTACCAGGGCACTCATTTTGGTGGGGTCTATACCTAGGGTTAGACAGAGATTAAAATGTGTGCTTCCACTTAACCACAAGTCCAAATGACTTGAAATTTTGACAGTGAATCACTCTTACGTATACCTACGCCCTTCCCAAAAATGAGAATTTTTGGGGATAATTTTTTATAATTTTTGGAATTATTTAATAATCCTATGGAAAATTAATTTAGGGACGTAAAGACCTCCAAACCCTCCCAAAATTTGGTGAGTGGTTCTTAGGGTCATCATGAGGTTCTGTATAAATGTTCACCTTAGTTTGAGTTGTTTTGGTTTGGAAATGAGTAAACCCTTGTTTTGCCCTAAAGGGGGTATTCAGGTCAAAAGTGAACCCCGGTGGATTGGGTGGCCAAACAACCTCAACATAGGCTGAAATTTGGGCCATTAGTTTGACATGACTTTTAACACCCTCATATGGGTTATGGAGTGTTTTGGGGTAGGATTGCCTTAGGACCCAAGTTCAAACCCTAAGTTTGGACTTTGGGGGTTTGGGAAGGGCATGGGGTCAAATGCCCTTGTATGGACTTGAAATTTGGTAGAGAGGGCACTAGGATAGCTAAGGTCTTCTGGTAAAAATCATAGAGTATTTGTAGATGGATAAACCCTTAAAAACCCTAACCATAGTTTAGGGCACAACCATTATACATGTAACACCTCTACCAGTCAAGAAGAATATAATAAAGGGTCCGACCGGGGCCCCACACCATATTCCACAAACAGGCGGAGACACTACTAAATAATATCAAAACCAACACATCCTAACACAGAGCATTCTAGCGGAAGCTTCACGGTTGAAAACTTGAACTCAAGAGTTACAAGAACTTTCCACTATAACAAAATAGGAATGTTTACACCCAAAGTAAATGGCCTTATGGCCTTACAAGTTTCTCTTAACAAAAGTGTGATTTCCAAACATCGGAGCGCAGGCCGGCCACATATGAACAAGAAGAGACAAAACAAAGCCTTCGATGGCAACAACACAGCTTGGGATTTAGCCCTCTAAGTCCCGCTCGGACCAACACAACCTGCACCTGCAAGAACCAATCCACCAAGCGGTGGAAAACAGGGCAATGGTCAGCATTCAACTGACCAATTATAATGAACCGACCCCTGACACGGGGCAGCGTAATTCCTTCCCTGCATAACATTTTACATCTCATACACATATATATCTAGCCACCAAGGCAATACATATCACAAATGCTGCCACGACGGCCTGACATTCCGTGCACTCAGGGCACATTCTGGTGTATCAGATACACTGGGTCCCACCACCGTTAAGAGGTCCAAGACATGACGGTCCAATTTGAGCATTTCTAGTCTTATCGGCACTCAAGCCATCAACTCTCGCTATGTGATCCTAACAGGGCCTTAAGCACCAAAGGTTAGAAAACCATAACCTGGGTACAGATCCACCTTTCCCGTTTCTCAAAATTGTAAGACTCAAGACTAGACTGACGCGGGTACAGCTTCACATTGCCCGTCCGCCACTAAGGAATTTCTCTAGTTGCAGCCTAACGGCTAAACTTCTTATCATATGGCACTCACGGCCACAAGAGTTGAACCCAAATCTCACCATTTCCTGGACTTCCTCCAGTACTTCCTATGGCACCAAGCCACAGGTATCCACCACGGACATCATGCATACAAGAAAAGTTCACGGATTTTTCTCCGATGTGAAAACAAGCATCACCAATCCAGACCAACATGTCCAGATGGGCTTCACACAGCATGCCTAACCGAACTCACCTTTCCGGTTCTAATGCAATACAACAAGGGATGTACCGCCGACCCAAGGGAATCACTTTACCATCCACCTTTTGGTGGAGTATTCCTATGTAAATACAGGAAAGAAGTACTTCACTTGTCCAAGAAGGAAATCGTTACCCTTGAAGGACGTTTTGGCGCCATGGCGAAAAGTATGTTGGAACACCCTATTACTAATTTGGGTAAGGATCACTATGTTTGTCTTAGGAAACTAGGTTGACCTAGTTGTATAGTTGTAAAGGTCAACATTAGAATGAGTCTAGGGCTTAGAACTTAGGTTTGAAGCTGCCCCCAGGACCATTCCAAGATCAAGGATATAGAGCCATGTCTAAGGCAATTTTCGTCGAGCTCCGGTCGACGAAACGTCGAACTCGGTTCGACGCTCTCTGAGCTCAACTTCGATAAATCGTCGAACTCCGGTCGACGATCTTTGAGCTCAGATCGACGATTTGCCTTCAGCCAGTTTTGCTTAGTCGTCGAACTCCTGTTGACGATCTTCTAGCTCAGGTCGACGATCACACTTCAGCTATTCTTCATGTCGTTGAGCTCGGTTCGATGATCTTCGAGCTCAGTTCATCGTTTTCTGTCTGTTTGATCTGTTTCCATCTCTGAGCTCAGTTCGACGATCGTAGAGCTCAGATCGATGATTTTTCTGAGAGATCAACGATTCTAAGGATTCAAATGCTGCCAGTCTTTGGAATGTTTTTGAATTCTCTCAGCATTTATGTCAAGGAGATCTGCCAGCCGTTTGTCTTTATTCTGGAGAAAGTTTCAAGGAATTATTCAGGGAATGTTTTATTGGACCTTCCTCTAGAAGACAAGACTTTTTATGGAAGACATTTATGACTGCCAACGGCTATCTTTGACAAGATTTTTTTTTTAGAGAATCAGATCTTCCTTTTTATCTTCAGTCAGATAGAATATACAATAATATACACAGAGAGCACAACAACAAAAATTAAGCCGGGACAGATAACCAGTGATCAATTCTGAAGAATCAGAATAACAATCTTTTTGCTTACAGAAAAGTGATCACAGCTTCATCTCAAGAACTCCAGACACCTCATCTTTCAGCCTTTTGCTGAAACAATCTTTTGCTGGAGATCTAAACTTCTGAAGACCTATCACCCTAGAGCAAAGCTTCCATTCCTGAACCTGTCTACATCTCAGGGGGAGATTTGACAACAAAAGATCCACTAGTCTTCTCTCATTTGATTTGAGAACAGAGAAGACAACTTCACCTCTTTATATTTTCTTTTTCTGCTGTAAAAGGGTTCTTGAACTCCCTTCAAAAGTTCTGTCTGGTTCTGAGAGCCTTGTCAAAACTCAGTGGTAGCAAGACACCTTATCAAAAAATCCAGTTTTGGTTTTTGAGCACCTTATCAAAAGCTCATTGGTGTTAGGACACCTGATCAACTCATCCTGAGTGGATTCCTACCAAGGGTGGTAGAAGAGTGGATGTACCCAGGTTTTTGGGGAACCAATATATTTCCTTGTGTCTTTTGGCTTGTTTGTGTGATTGACTTGCTGTGTGCTGTGCTCTTTACTTCTTTGTTTTTAACTCTTTACTAGCACTCTACACTATACTATAAATTGAATTTTATATGTGCTGATTATTTCAAAACTGTGAAATTAATTTGAATAAACTCTATTCACCCCCCTCTAGAGTTGAGATAGATCTTACTCTCACTTTCAATTAGTATCAGAGCCAGGTTGGTTGCTCATATAGGCTAACACCTGAACCAAAAGATCCTTGATAAGATCAATCTCTTAAGAGGGTTATTTTCACTATTTCTATCTACTTAAATAGACATGGCACAGAACAAAGATTATGCAAGCACCAGACCTCCAGTGTGCAACCTTTCCAAGTTTGCACTCTGGAAGGTAAGGATTAAACTTTATATGAATTTTATTGATGAGGATATATTTAATTCTGTTTTGACAGTGTGCCCAACACCTCCAGAGACCACAAGCACAAGTACTGTTCCACCTCCCTCAGGAACAGATGCAGACATAAAGAAATGGAAAACTGTAGATGCAAAGGCCATGAACATCTTAGCTCAGACAATGTCTGATGAGATATTTCAGAAGGTAGCTGACTACAACTCAGCCAAAGGAATTTGGGACAAGCTCTCTGAAATTGTCTCAAGGTATGCTGATGAAAGGAAAGACAGGAGATCCCATCTGATAAGCCAATATGAGAACTTCAAAAAGGGAGAAGCTGAATTAGTGGCTGACATGTACAATAGACTAAGTCTGATTGTCATTGAGTTAAAGACTTTGGATAAAGAAATCTCATTGACTGAGCTTAATGACAAAATCTTAATGTGCTTCCCCAGCACTTGGGATTCAAGAATCTGGCCAATCAAAGATGCCTGAAGTCTAAATGAGATTACCACTGAAGCTCTCCTAGGCAAGCTCAAATCCTATGAGCTGCACATTAAAAATAGAGAAGAAGAACAAAAGGCTACTTCTCCAGTCACAAGAAAAGAAAAGGCCATAGCCTTCAAAGCTACAGAAGAGGAGCCGGAAGATAAAGCTACAGGAAATGATGAGCTCCTAAGTCTACTGGCCAAAAGATTCTACAAGATGGCCAGAAAAGACTTCAGAAAGAGATCATACAAGGGTCATGATAAACCAAGGTATGATAAATCAAATAACAATAAAGAAATCATATGTTTTGGTTGCAGGAAACCAGGCCATATTGTGCCTGACTGTCCAGAAAATAAGAACAAGTACAAGAAAGATATAAGAGAAAGAAGAAAGGAAAAAGACTTCAAAAAGAACAGCTCAGACAAACCCTCCTTCAACAAGAACAAACATACAAGGAAGGGATTTGTTGCTGAGACATGGAGTGAAACTGAAGAAGACTCTGATGCCTCATCCAGCTCCAGTGATGATGAGGATGATGCTGATGAAAAGGAATTCTACATGATGGCTATCAATGCCTCTCAAACAGACTCAGAAGCAGAAGAGTCAGAATCAGATTCAAAAGCTCAACTAGAAAAAGATCAGGTAATCAATTCATTTGATTTCAGTTCTGAGGATTTTAAACATGAGTTTAAGGTATTATGCCTAGATCTGTTGGAGTCTGAGAAGGAAATCACTTCCCTCAGAAAATAACTATCTGAGTATAGCACTATAAAATCAGAGAACCTCAAACTCTCTGAGGAGTTGGAATGCTGTAGGGAAGAGATAGCTTCACTGAAAAGTGAACTATCAAAAGCCAAAAAGTTTGAAGAATCCCTAAATGGGAGAAGTATCAGACTGATGGACATTACAAGCACAGTGAACTCTAGACTTAATAGTACACTGGGCTTGGGTGCTTCATCCAGCCAACCTACAATATTAATAACTCCAATAAAATTTGTCTCTGACAAAGGGAAGGGAGTAGTAGAGGTAGCTAGGAAGAATGCAGATCTGCCAAAGAAAATTATAGTTCAACAGATTGTGTCAAGCAGAGCTCGACGATCGTCGAACAGAGCTCGAAGATCTAACCCAAGATCGTCGACCTCAGCTCGACGATATCCAAACTCTAAACTCCAGAATAATCGATCTTCGAACAGAGATCGACGATCTAACCCAAGATCGTTGACCTCAGCTCGACGATCGTCGAACAGAGATCAGGTCTGTGAACATTCCTTCAATGGCACATCTAGATTCAATCCCAGAAGTCCCACATCCCAAGGCTTTAACCCCTATACTGAATGGATAGTACCTCCTAGGAGATACCATCCTGAAGGTTATAAGAGTCAACCTGAGATGTCTTTCATTTCTGAATTCAAAGGATATCAACCTAGGCCCAAGGTTAACTGGGTCAAAAACAAATAAGCTGTTCATGTGCAGGTGACGACCTATCCAGTATCTAACCAACACTGGTACCTGGATAGTGGGTGTTCAAAGAACATGACAGGGAACAGGAAGAACCTATCATCCTTCATAACCAAACTTGGACCCAAAGTGATTTTTGGTGATTCAAATTTTGGCCAAACCAAAGGATATGGTGCTGCTCAGATAGGCTCAGTCACTTTCAAGAAGGTGGCATATGTAGAAGGACTGAAGCACAACCTGATAAGTATCAGTCAGCTATGTGATGAAGGATACAAGGTGACTTTCAACAAATCCCTGTGCAAGATCAAGTCAGAGGATAACACAACTGTGTTAACCGGTAAAAGGACAGGTAACATTTACTTAGTAGATTTTCTTTCATCTAAAGTAGATATCTGTTTATTCAATTCCATATCTAAGCCAAATGTTTTATGGCATAAGAGATTAGGACATCTAAACCTTAGAACCATTGCTAGGCTATCCAAGTACAACCTTGTTAGAGGACTACCTTCTGGCCCCTATAAGAAGGAAGGACTTTACAAGGCTTGTCAATTAGGCAAGCAAACTAAAAATAGCTTTAAGTCACTTAATAAGAGTGATTCACCTAGGATTTTGTATCTGCTACACATGGACCTTTTTGGACCCATTACAGTACAAAGCTTAGGAGGGAAATCTTATGCTTTAGTGATTGTAGATGACTTCTCTAGATTCACTTGGGTATTCTTTCTGAGGAAGAAGTCTGATAACTTTAAGTGTTTGACAGAGTTTCTCAAATGCATACAGATTGAGTTCAACACTCACATTGCCCTGATCAGAAGTGATCATGGGACAGAGTTTGATTCTCTTCTTATGCAAGAGTTCTGTCAAAATGAAGGGATCAGGCACACTTTCTCAGCCCCTAGAACTCCTCAACAAAATGGGGTAGCTGAAAGGAAAAATAGAACCCTAATTGAATCTGCTACTACATTGTTGACAGATGCTCACCTACCTCTATCCTTTTGGGCTGAGGCAGTGAACACCTCCAACTATGTGCTAAACAGAAGCCTGATACATAAACTAAAGGGCAAGACTCCCTATGAATTGCTCAAAGGGAAGAAACCTGAAATAGATTATTTTAAAAATTTTTTGTGTACTTGTTATATTCATAATAATGACAAGAAGTATCTAGCAAAATTCCAAGCTAAAGCTGATGAAGGAGTGTTTCTGGGATACTCCATGATCAGCAAGGCTTATAGGGTATATAATAAATCTTCCTGTAAAATTGAAGAATCTGTTCATGTTACTTTTGATGAGACTAACATGTGTTATAAGGAGTAGTCTACTTCTATCATAGAACCTTTGTAGGTACACTCTATTTCAGAAAGTATGGACAGATTACAGGTTAAAGAAGAAGGAACAACCTCTCAACAAAAGGATGAGAGCAGTGATGATGAAGAAAAAGTTAAACCTTTTGAAGAAAATCATCCTGAAGAGCCAGTTGTTATTCCACAAGAGGAAACAACAACACAAGTTGGTGAACAATCAACACCCCCTATTGATTTAGTAACAACAAGAGATCATCCAATTTCACAAGTAATTGGAGACATCTCAGCTGGTGTGCAAACCAGAAATCAGGTCAACCAAAACCTGATGCACACCTGCTTCCTATCTCATGTTGAGCCTCAATCCATTCAAGATGCAGAGCAAGATCCACACTGGATCATTGAAATGCAAGAGGAATTGCATCAATTTGAAAGGAATAAAGTTTGGGAACTAGTGCCTAAGCCAAAGGATCACTCCATTGTTGGAACAAAGTGGGTGTTCAGAAACAAGCTGGATGATCAAGGAGTTATTGTCAGAAACAAGGCAAGGCTAGTTGCTCAAGGCTATTCTCAACAAGAAGAAATAGACTATGACCAGACTTTTGCACCAGTTGCAAGGTTAGAGGCAATTAGAATATTCCTAGCTTATGCTGCTCACAAGGGATTCAAGGTCTACCAGATGGATGTGAAGAGTGTATTTCTCAATGGGGACATCAAAGAGGAAGTCTATGTTAGACAACCTCCAGGTTTTATCTCTCTAACTCACCCTGATTATGTTTTCAAATTGCATAAAGCATTATATGGTCTCAAGCAAGCTCCTAGAGTATGGTATGAGACCCTAACATGCTTTCTTCTGGAAAATGATTTTGTTAGTGGGAGAGTAGACCAAACTCTTTTTATTAGAACACATAAGTCCCATACCCTACTAGTACAAATTTATGTGGATGATATCATATTTCGATCTACTGATTCAAACTTGTGCAGAAGGTTTTCCAACCTGATGCATTCCAAATTTGAAATGAGTAGCGTGGGTGAGCTCTCCTTCTTCTTAGGATTGCAAGTAAAATAGCATGCTGAGGGCATATTTATTTCCCAAACCAAGTATGCTAAAGAATTGGTTAAGAGATTTGGTATGTCTGAGGCAACTTGTATGAAAACACCCATGCCTACCAATGCTGTATTGGATGCTGATGAACATGGGAAACCAGTTGATCAGACAACATATAGAGCAATGATTGGCTCTCTATTGTACCTTGCAGCTAGTAGACTAGATATAATGTTTGCTACATGCATATGTGTTAGATTCCAAGTAAGCCCTAGAGAGTCACACCTAACTCTAGTTAAAAGGATTCTTAGATATGTAAAAAGTTGTCCAAATCTAGGACTCTGGTATCCAAAAGACTTAGGATTTGAACTAACTGGATTTTCAGATGCTGATTATGCTGGATGCAGAGTAGATAGGAAAAGCACTAGTGGAACTTGTCAGTTCCTTGGTGACAGACTTGTCTCCTGGTTTTGTAAGAAGCAAACATCTGTGTCAACCTCAACTGCTGAAGAAGAATATATGGCTGCAGGCAGTTGCTGTTCACAAATATTGTGGATACAAAATCAGCTCATAGACTATGGCTACAACTTAGAGATATCTAAAATTTTTTGTGATAATACTAGTGCTATCTCTATAGCACAAAATCCAGTCCTCCATAGTAGGACAAAACATATAGAGATTAGGCATCATTTTCTAAGGGATAATGTAGAGAAAAACAAAATAGAACTTCAATATATCTCAACTAATTTGCAAAGGGGAGATATTTTCACCAAGCCCATGGATGAAAAGAAGCACAATTTCTTCCTACATCAGTTAGGAATGTTAGATGGAGGCTGTTTAAAATAAACTCAGATTTTGAAAAGTTAAAACAGAGCAAAACTAGGCTAAAAAAAAAATCAGTTCTTTTTGTGTCTGTAGAATAGGCTTTGTCTCTGAACTGCGCTCGATGCTTTCCCAGAAATCGTCGAACGTAGATCGACATTTTTCTAAAAAACGTCGACCAGAGATCGACGTTTCCGAAATCGTCGATCTGAGTTCAGCGCCTCCGTTAGCTCCAGGTTTCCTCTCTTTCTGTTCAGAGGTCGTCGAGCGGAACTCGACGCTTTTCAACATTGTCGAACGGAGATCGACGATATTGAAGTCTCTTCAGATTCCTTCTGTAGCCCAAATCGTCGAGCTGAGATCGACGTTTTGTCGAACCGAGCTCCACGATTTTCCGTTTCGCCGTCGAACCCTAATATAAAATCATTTCCTCGGCCATCGTTCATCTTTGCGCTTTCATACTCTCTGCAACTTTCTCTCTTTCCCTCCAAATCTTCTACGCTTGGTTGCGTTTGGTTCTGTGTTGCAGGTACAGATGGCTGGCTCCAGTACTGCCATTTCCAAGATGAAATTCGACACCGGTTTTGATATTGACATGAATTCATTTGATGGAAGTGATCAGCGTTTCAAAGACATTCTCAACCTATTCAGAGAACAGCAGCTATCACAGATAATGACTACCAGAATGAAGATTGCATCAGAAGAAATAAAAGAATGGTGTTTCACAGCAACAGATGAGAATGAGAATTCTGTCGCCGGCTCCATAAAAGGGGCTCAGGTACAACTGACCCCGGCTCTTCTAACCGAAGTTTTTCTTCTTAGTTCTGGAGATGATTCCATAGATTTATCTAGAGAGGAATATGACTCTATGCTTGATAGAATGGGTCACACTGCTGTGAACCCTAACAAATTGCTGACGAAAAATCTGTCTCTAGAATATCAATTTTTGGCCGATGTAGTTGGAAAAGTGCTTCTGGCGAAGCATTCAACCCAAGATACTATATAAAGATATCAATTTTGTCTAATGGGAGCTCTGCTTGATAAGAAACATCTAGACTGGGGATCAATTTTCTTCAACCTGATTAAGAAGAAGCTGAATAAGACTGCTGTCAGTTTTGGGAGAATTCTAGGGGTCTATCTGCATTCCAGATGCCCTGAGCTGCTAACCTCTTCTGGGATGTTCATTAATGCATCCAAGAGGCTCTCCTGTGCCCTTTTCACCAAATGGGTCAGGCAGATAGTAAACCCTACCAGAGCTGCTACACCACTGACTTCAGGAACCAGGACTGGCTCAGTCACTCCACCTCTGGTCTCTGCCCCAGCAGAAGTGTTGCCTGCTTCTCCTCCTCCTCCAGCTGTCTCTACCCAAGCCATTTCATCCTCACCTCCAATCACCACCAAAGCCATATCTTCCCCCATTACCATTTCTTCACCAGTTTCAGCCCCTCCAGCATCTACCTCAGAGGAATTCCATCCTCTTTTCTCTTATCCAATCTTCACCTCACCATCATTTTCCCTTGTAGATGATTCCTTTATGGATGATTCACCTTCCACTCCTCCTGAGCCTCCCTCTACCTCCTCTTTCCAACAAATGCTGCAAGAAATTCTCTCCCAACCATCCTTCACACCTTCTCTTGCCTCACCTATCTCCACCTCAACATCTTCAATCTCCTCCATTCCACTCTCAGAGCCATCCATTCCCACACCTCCTATCTCCACATTCTCCATGCCACCAGCTCCAGCCAACATCCTTCCAACAACCTTCTCTCCTACCTCTACTCAAGCCCCTCTTGAGCATGTAGATCTATCAGCCCTGGCAGACAGGTTATATGAGCTGCTAGCTCCTAAGCTAACCACATTACTGGAGACCACTCTAGCTCCACTCCTGACCCATGTCAAGGAGCTGTCTTCGGGGCTCTCCTCCTTCATTCCCTCTCAGGCAATTACCTCTTCTGGGTGCCTTGATTCAGTTCTCCCTGAATCCAGGCAGGGGGAGATGCCTTCTGTAGTAGTGGATGTGCCTGAGTCTGCTCCAGCTCTTGCTCCTGCTCCTGCTTTTGCAATGGACCTCCAGAGCCTGCTCTCTGAGTTTAATACAGTTTACTTCAGATCTTTGCCAGTTCCACATACTGAAGACTTGTCTAAGGCCATTGTGCCTATTTCTGTCTGTGATCCCAGCCAAATTGAAGTATATGTAAATTCCTGGAAGGCTGTGGATGTTTATGTTTCCATCTCTGATGCTGCTACTAAGGCCATTGTGCCTATTGTTGATGAAGCTACTGCTGTTACTGAAGATACTGAAATGGTTCCTGTAATTGAAGATACATTGATGAGTTGTAAATATACCTATATTTTCGTATTTTATTTAAGTCAATTTTGTTTATTTTTTGACTTTTTTATTAGTTTTATTCAATAAATTGCTTATTTTTGTAAATATTATTTCTAACTTAGCTTTATTTTTTATTCCAGAAAAATTCCAGAAAAAGTCAAAATGTTGACTGACACGCCCGTGTCACATGACCGACACGCCCGTGTCACGCCCTCGACGATTGCCGACCACAGTTGCCAGCTCGACGATCGGCGATGATCAAACCAAGTTCGACACGCCCCAAGACACGCCCGTGTCAAAGTATGACACGGGCATGACTTAGCCACCTGGCCCGACGTGACGCGCGCGACTTTGCTTCCGGACCGCGCCTAGATCGACCTCCCCGACACGCCCCAGTCACGCCCGTGACTGACACATATCACGCCCGTGACCTAGGGCGTGACCGCCACGTTTTCAGCCGAAGTCAACTTTCCAGTCAAGTCACCCGATCAGCTCATGAATAGTGTCGACACGCCCCTGTCACGCCCTAGTCACGGGCGTGACCCACCCGAAAATTTGCCTATAAATAAGAGCTTCCAGGAAGCTTATTTTGTCCACTTTTTTGGTCCATCATTGCTTAGGGGAGGTGCTGCCCATTTGGATTCCATGCTTATGTAAGGAGAATTTCTCCCCCCTCTCTCTCTCTCTTAGTTTGTATTAGGGTGTTTGCTTTAATAAAATATGATTTTTTCTCTCTTCCTTAGTATGAAAAATCCATTTGAATGCGCCTACTTAAGCAATTTTTCGTTCATCTTTTTGTGTTTCTTTTATGTTTTCATTTTTTATAGCTTTGATAACTTAGTTAGATTTAGGATTTATCAGCATTTCTAGCCGTCGTGCCGTCCGTTTAGTTTTCATTTTCCGCACTTTATAGCTTTAGCTTTTTCTTCTGTATCATTTTCATTCATATAAGTTTTATAAAAACTCCCCTAAAAGTGTTCGTTTTTATTTTTCTTTAACTTAGGCTCTTAGGAATGTAAAACTTCTTGTTCCTTTTTAGTTTTATTCTCACTTTTTTGGAGGTTTTATAAAAACTTATGAATAAAAATGTAGTCGTTATAATTTTTCGCTCACTTTGTTTTAACTTTTTATTTGCAAAACTTTTAGTCCCTTTAATTTTTATTTCATCATTTTATGCATTTCTACCGCATTCTAGCGGTAGAAATGCAGTTGTTTTAATTTTTCGAGTACTTTCATTTTGCGTTTATTTGCAAAACAATTTCGCTCGGTTAATTTTTATTTTCACTTTTTATGCATTTCTACCGCATTCTAGCGGTAGAAATGCAGTCGTTTTAATTTTTCAGCAACCTTGTTTTTCTTATTTTTGCAAGTGTGCGTGCGTGTACGAGTTAGAATTTACAGCTTTGTTTTAATTTCTGTAGAGTGTGTGCGTATGCATTTATTTTCGCCTACTCGTTAAGAGTTAAATGGCGCTCTGCTTTCATTTTCCGCCCACTCGTTTGAGTGGGACTTGTCTTTTTACTGCTTTCATTTTCTTCCTACTCACTTGAGTAGGAAAACATTGTGTGGGTGCGTGTGTTTTCATTTTTGTAGAGTGCGTGTGTGTGTTTTACTTTCAAGTAGAGTGCGTGCGTGTATGAGATAAATTTACTCCCGCCCACTCATTTGAGCCGGGACTTGCAATTTTATCGCTTTCTCAATTATGTAGAGTGCGTGCGTGTAGGAGATAATTTTACCGCTTTATTTATCGCTTTCTTCAATTAAGAAGAGTGTGTGCGTGTTTGCATTTATTTCCGCCTACTCATTTGAGTATGGCTTGCTTTATTTAATTTTCTTTATGGTTTTGAAGTGTGCGTGAGTGCCTTCATCAATTTGCCTTCAATTTATCTAATTGTCCTATTTTTCGTGTTTTCTCTTATAATTGTTCAGTGCTTAATTTAACACTCACGCTTCACCTAAAAACATAAAGTCGTCCCCATACCGATGAGTGGCTAATCTCTTTTAGCCTTCGGCATCGAAGAGCATTGGGACATATAAAATGATTTGAAATAATTAAAAAACTTTATTTTTATTTTAATTTAAGGACTTAAGGTTTACCCCGGGTTAACGACGCATAGGACCACATAATCGATGTGTGGGCTCTATTTCCGTTATCCATACGCGACGCCGAGAGGCTGTACGTATGGACCGATCCACCTGGGGTAAACAGAACTGCGTACGCCCCCTCGGAAGAGGAGAAGCGTAGTTCTGCCGGATTGGGTTCCCCACCCAATAGCGGGGTTCTTAGCGTAATGCGGGCGTTAAGGGGAATCCTTCGTCGGACTAACGTTCGGTCGAATAGCCTTAGCGCCCAAGTGAGCGATATCCCTAGACCAAGGTGAGCTCATGTTTTTGGAACCTCCACGGCCAAGTGCCTTTTATTAAATTAAAAACAAAGTTCAATAATTGTTAAGAATTATTTTAGTCTTAATCCGATTCGATGCCGAGCGTTAACCCGTCATCAAACTAACTTAGCAAAATTCTGGTTTCTTTCTTTCCGTTTTAATTAAACTAAAAAAATCCCACCTTACTGATAGTAAGATAATAGTGTTCCTGGAAGAGTAGATATAATACACGCGTCCCCGAGAATAATACGACCTCGGTATTTTCCCGAATACCGAGTACTACTTGCGATAGGTGCACTTGCCTCCTCTCGTTAGAAAACTCGATCTTCTAACCGGCCCGCGGAATCTGACCATTTCGAACCAACCACAGTCGGTCTCTATTCCGCGGCCATCATGTTTTTGGCGTCGTTGCCGGGGAGCACGGTTGTTATATTGAATCCGGGACTCTATTAATTTTACTTTATTTTCAAATAAAAAATTTTTTATACAAAAAAAGGGACACACCGGATTTATATAAAAAAAAAATCCTTCCCCCTTTCGACCCGTGGACAACCTTCGAGTTCTGAAAATCTTGAATTCGACCCCGAGATCGACCGCTCTCTTGCGCGTATCCGATCTCTCCATCGAATTCCCTTTTTAGACCCCGCAGAATCTATCGGAGAACCCTCTTCTTCTTCTATGGCCGACCCGAATAATGCCCAACCGGCCGAGCGTACTATGTCTTACTACGCTCGGCCCAACTTGGATGATACGGGGTCGAGTATTGTTCGGCCCGCTGTGGCCAACAATAATTTTCAAATTAAGTCAAGTGTGATTCAATTGATCCAAAATGCCGTGCAGTTCGACGGACTGCCGGATGAGGACCCCAATTACCACTTGTCTAATTTTCTTGAGATTTGCGATACTTTTAAAATTAATGGCGTCACTGATGATGCCATTCGTTTGCGCCTTTTTCCCTTCTCTCTTAAGTCCAAGGCTATGGCGTGGTTACTCTCCCTCCCGCGGGGATCCATCACGTCCTGGGCGGAGTTGGCAGATAAATTCCTTACGAAGTATTTTCCGCCCGTGAAAACTGCAAGACTGCGGGCGGACATATCTTCATTCGTCCAAAACGACTCCGAGTCTCTTTACGTGACTTGGGAACGCTTTAAGGAGTTTCTCCGCCGGTGCCCGCACCACGCTCTGCCAACGTGGTTGCAGGTATAATTTTTTATAATGGACTGAATAGTCAGACGCGTCAAATGATTGACGCGGCTGCTGGGGGCACTCTGAACAATAAGACCCCCGAGGCCGCCCAGGCCCTTTTCGAGGAAATGGCGGTGAACGCCTACCAGTGGAATGTCCCGCGGGCGCGCCCTAAGCAGACGGGCATTTTTGAAGTGGATGCCACTGCTCAGCTAGCCCTCCAAGTGGAAAGGCTAACTAAGCAGGTGGCAGAGATGTCTGTTGCCTCCTCCACTCCGCCTTGTTTTCTCCCCCCCTCTAACGTCTGCGTAGTCGATGAATTCGTGGACTACATGGGAAATCCGGTGCGTCCCTCCTTTCAAAACAACCCTTATAGTAGCCACTATAATACGGGTTGGAGGAACCATCCGAATTTCTCCTGGAGCAACCTGAACAACGCGCAGCGTCCCCCTCCCCCTCCTTTTGCGCCAACGTTTCCTCCTCCCCCTCCTATGAAGCCATCCCTGGTGGAGGAAAATTTTAATCGTTATGTCGCGTCCAACGAGTCCAATATCCGGAACATCACCGGATCGCTAAAAAATTTAGAACTCCAGGTTGGACAGCTGGCGCGACTTATGTCGGAACGCGCCCTGGGGGCACTGCCAGGGAACACGGAGCCCAATCCAAGGGAAACCGCCAACGCTATAACCCTCCGTAGCGGTAAGGAGGTGGTCGATCCAAAACGGATCGATCCTCAGGTACATATTTCACCTCCGACCCCTCTTCCCTCTTCTTCGATTACGCAACCCTTACCGATTCTTAACGACAAAACTATTTTAAACAATGCGTTGCCCTACCCGCATAAGTTAGATAACGAGCGAGTGAACGCGCAATATGAAAAATTTATTTTATTACTTAAACAAATTCATATTAATGTTCCTTTTTGCGAGGCTATCTCGCAAATGCCTAAATATGCGAAATTTTTAAAAGAACTACTTTCTAATAAACGCAAACTCGAGGATATTTCGCATATTTCTCTCAACGCTGTCTGCTCGGCGGCTCTTACTAGTAAATTGCCCTCAAAACAAAATGACCCAGGACGGTTTTCCATCCCGTGCCTTTTTGGCGATGTATTAGTAAAATACGCCTTGGCAGACTTAGGCGCGAGCATTAATTTGATGCCGTTCTTGCTCTTACTGCGTTTAGGTTTGGGAACTCCTGCTCCTACCAATATGCGCATCCAACTAGCGGATCGCTCGGTTAGGTTCCCCATCGGGGTTGTTGAGGATGTCCTTGTCCGAGTAGACAAGTTCACCTTCCCGGTGGACTTTGTCATCTTGGACATCGAGGAAGACGCCAACGTTCCAATAATACTTGGTCGCCCTTTCCTCGCGACCTCACGTGCGTTAATCGATGTAAGTAATGGTCAGCTTCTCCTTCGGGTAGGAGATGACCAAGTTACTTTTTCTATTAACTCCTCTATGGAAGACTCGTCGCCGAGCGATGATTTCTGCTACTCTTTAGATTCTTTTTTTGGAGATTGTTCTTCTCCGGTTTTCGAGTCCGAGTTTTTAAACGAAAATTTTTTTTTGCTCGCAAATTTTTATTGCGATGAGGACGCGTCTATGAACATGCCTTTTGAACCAATTGGTTCAAAAGACATTAGCACTAAAACCTCATTAGAAGAACCGCCCATCCTAGAACTCAAACAATTACCTGAATCCCTTAAATACGCTGATAGCTCGTTTTGTAGCCTAAACTATTATGGTGTTTTCTAGTTTTCAATTTACAAATCACGTCTTGTATGTTTATATTTTGGCCCCTTTTTGTATATATTATTGTCACTAACGTTTTTCCTTCTTTTTGTAGGTTTTTACAAAGTTTTGTTGTTACACGCCCCATGGTCACGCCCTCCTAGGGCGTGTACCTAGGGCATATAGCCCGCTGGAATGAAGCAAACGGTCCGAAGACAGGAGCCAAAGATTTCCATCTGACACGCCCCCGACACGGGCGTGTCATATTCAACACGGGCGTGTACATAGGGCGTGACCCGCATTTCCGCAAAATTCTCTGCCTCAAGCGCATTTCCATCCTTCACCAACAAGTCACGGGCATGTCTTCCTAGTCACGGGCATGTATGGAGGGCGTGACCTACAAATTTCACTGTTTTAGCGCCAGCATCAACTTTGACTTTTCTACCGGAAGACACAGATGACACGCCCCCAGACACAGGCGTGACGGAGGGCGTGTCACCCCAAGTTCCGATAAAAAATAGCTGCCAGCAGCTGTTTCCTGCCAGAGTTATTGCATCGCTTTTGTACCTAACCCGACACGCCCCCGACACGGGCGTGACGGAGGGCGTGACTCGGCCGAAAAAATTCTATAAATAGAACCCCTCTCCTTGAGCCCAGGGAGCAGATTTTAGGAGGACTAGTGCTGCCACTTTAGTTTTTCATGTCTTAAGCTTCTCTCTTCCCCTTTCTCATTTCAAGTAATTACGTTTTTTTTATGCAAGCCCTTTCAGCATTTTTGTACTTCCTTTTTACAGTATTTGTAAGCATCGTAGAAGGTGTTCTTATAGTATCTGTGTGCCCTACTTGTGATTCCTCTTCGTTAAGAAATAAAATAGTTCGCTATTCTCTTTTTCTTCTGCTCGGTGTTGTTTTTCATATTATTAATATTGTTTTCATTTTCTATACCATGAGTAACTAAATCCTCCTTGTACTCGATCTTGATGATCCGAGGTTTGAGTAATTAAGTTATGATGCTTTAATTTTCCCTTTTCTTTTTAGGGTTTAGCCTTGAATTACTTTTGATTTCTTTCGGGTTGGAGACATATCATCGATATATACTCTCCGCCTTAGCTTTCATGCTTGGCTAGCCGAGAGGCCGATAGTTTGAAGTGAGCACTCAAGAGGAAAGGGATTTGTATGCACCCCTCGAGAGAGGCAGTCGTCCAAATCTCCCGGATTGGAGTAAAATCTAATAGAGGGGTTCACCGCGTAAAGCGAGCTTTAGGCCTCCGATTTAGACGAAAGTCGGTCGGACCTTCCTAAACTCAGTTGGGCACGACTTCGAGAGAAGCGTGTTTAAGCTTTAGGAACCTCCGCGGTCAAGAAACTTTTCCCTATTAAGTTTAGGTTGTTATCGCATTTCTTTATTAACTCTAGCCGAGGTGATTCTTGATCGAGTGCATTTTCATCCCATTGTTTCAACCCTTTATCGTAATCGCTTCTAATAACTCTTTAACTTACTGCAGTAATTCTCTTTCCAGCTTTAACTGTATTTCCTTTCGAAATTGCAATTTACTTTTTAACCCTCATGTTTTTCATTCGATAAAATAATAGTCTTCATGTGAGTAAGTGTACTCAGCAGTCCCTGGATTTCAATACGACACTTGTGTCCCCTAGCTACAATTCGATAGGTATACTTGCCTAGATGGATTGCTAGTTCGGTTGCTTTTATTTTCTTCACGATTAGTAGACACCAAGTTTTTGGAGCCGTTGCCGGGGAATCAACTTTTGTTGATATATTGAAAACATGAATCTATTACTTTTATCCTCGTTCTTACAAATTTAAAATTCAAAAAATATATATATCTATATATATATTTATTTCCGTTCTTAATAGAAACCCACATCACAAGTTTCCTACACCAACAAATTCTCTTAAAAAGGGCAAAGCGGCTTTACGTGCCGCTATCTTGTCTAGTACCTTGCGAACCCTTCATCGGGTAGTCCTTGGGAAGTTTGGGAGCTAAAACATCTAAAAAATATATATATTTTAATAATAATAAAAGAAAAGAAGAAAAAAAAAAACAATACTTCTCTTTCTTCTTCCAGTGCATGACCCAGGGAAGTCCGTCGGTTATTTTGGACTTGGACCACGAAATTGAGCGTACTCTTTGGAGAAGATTGCGATTTCAAGGCCCTACTCTCCAAATACCGGTTGAACCTTCCGATTCATATTCTACCTTAAGAATGGAATTACCCAACCAAGAGGAAGTCGTGCAAAGGACTATGTCCCATTATGCAAGACCAAACCTGGAGGGTACAGAATCTAGCATAGTTCGCCCCGCTATTGCTAACAATAATTTTGAACTAAAGCCTAGCATAATTCAAATGGTGCAGCAGTATGTGTAATATGACGGGCTTCAGGATGAAGATCCGAACGCACATATAGCTAGCTTTCTTGAGATCTGTGACACCTTCAAAATTAATGGTGTCTCAAATGATGCTATTAGGGTAAGATTATTTCCTTTTTCTCTTAGAACTAAGGCTAAGCAGTGGCTGAATACACTACCTAAAAATAGCATCACAACCTGGAATGAATTAACCGAAATTTATTTGGCGAAGTATTTCCTGTCGGCTAAAACTGCAAAACTTAGGAATGACATTTCCGCTTTTGGACAAATCGACTCTGAAACCTTATACGAGACTTGGGAAAGATTCAAAGAATTATTAAGACGATGCCAACATCACGCGCTGCCTATATGGTTACAAGTGCAGACGTTCTACAATGGGCTAAATCAAAATACAAAGCAAATGATAGACGCAGCTTCTGGAGGTACTTTAAACCATAAGACCCCGGAAGCAGCTCTTGATCTTTTTGAGGACATGGCCATGAACACTTATCAGTGGAATGTGCCTAGGTCCTGCCCGAACAAACCTGCAGGTATCTTTGAAGTGGACAATGTCTCCCAGCTCGCCCTACAAGTTGAAATATTAAACAAAAAGATAACGGAGATGACTGCTGCCTCCACCCCTCAGGTATGGGAATCTGCAACTCCCCCTCCCCCCGAACAATTGGACTATGTTAACAACATGTCTAGAAACACTCTACATAAATTTTCTGCTCCTACTTATCTAGCTCCTGCTTTTTCTTTTCCGAATAGCTATAATCCTGGTTTACGTAATCACCCGAACTTTTCGTGGAGTAATCCCTCCAACGCAATACGTCCGCCAACACAAACTGATTTTTCTACACCTCCACCACCACCTACCCAAAATTTTCCAAAACCTCAAAGTTTGGAGGAAATGTTTGCTAAATACATGAATATAAATGACGCTACAGTAAGAACCCTAGTCGGGACTGTTAAAAGTTTAGAAAATCAAGTAGGACAACTCGCAAAAATTATCTCTGAGCGACCCGCGGGGTCTCTTCCTGCCAATACCGAGCCCAACCCAAGAGAGCAAGCGAAAGCTATGACTCTTCGGAGTGGGAAGCAAAGTTCTGGCATGGTTTACACAGAGCTCGAGGCAAGCTCAACTCCCATTTCAAAAAATCCACCCTCTGCTGAAGAAGTTATCACCCCTGCTTTAGAAAAAGATCTCACTCCACCACCCATCTTTAAAAATAATCCAACCCCGCCATACCCTTCTGAGCTTAATAAACAACGTCAGGATGATCAGTATTCCCGCTTCCTGGAGATGTTCAAACAGATCCACATAAATCTGCCTTTTCACGAAGCTATCTCCCAGATGCCGAAATACGCCAAGTATCTGAAGGATCTCCTCACCAACAAGAAGAAGTTAGAGAACCTTTCGCACGTCACGCTAAACGCCGAGTGCTCTGCTGTTTTGACAAACGGTTTGACGAAAAAGATCAGTGATCCGGGTAGTTTTTCTATTCCGTGTGTCTTCGGTGACCTTTTTATCAAGCATGCATTAGCCGACTTAGGTGCAAGCATAAATCTGATGCCCCTCTCGTTGTTTAAAAAGCTTGGACTTGGTAGCCTAAATCCCACGCAGATGAGTATCCAGCTAGCTGACCGATCGGTCAAGTACCCGTTAGGGATTGTGGAGGACGTTTTAGTTAAAGTCGACAAGTTCATCTTCCCGGTGGATTTTGTCATTTTGGACATCGAAGAAGACGTCGAGGTTCCCCTGATCCTTGGCCGACCCTTCCTTGCCACCTCCAGAGCCATCATTGATGTGAGCAATGGTAAGCTCTTCCTTCGAGTAGGCGACGACGAAGTCACTTTTTCTATCACATCTTCGATGAAGAACACGTTAGCAAATGATGACTCATGTTTTTTCGTAGACACCGTAAGTAATGAATCCTCCTACTGCCTCTCCAACTTCGAAAAAGAGTTTTCTGATTTTTTTTCCTACTCTCCTCTTCCCGCTGAATCGCTGCAAGGAAGCGATGAATCTTCTGATTGCCTTTTTGAATTTGAAAAAGAATTTGCAGATTTGTGTTCTTCCTCTTTTCTTCCATCTAAACTGCTACAAGAAGCTGTCTTAGATGCTAGCCCCACCCCTTATTATGTTCCTTATAAAAAATTTTATGAAGATATTATTTTTGAAAAAGAAAGAATTTCTAAATCCTCTTATAAAGAACCCCCTACCCTGGAACTTAAAGAACTTCCTGAACACCTTAAATATGCTTTCTTAGAAAAAGATTCCAAGTTACCTGTTATCGTTTCAGCCTACCTCATGGATACGCAAAACGAGAAACTTCTTCTAGTTCTACGTAAGCATCGCCAAGCCATTGCTTGGCAAATTTCTGATATCAAGGGCATAAGCCCATCATTCTGTACCCATAAAATTCTAATGGAAGATAATTCATGTAACTCTATTCAACCTCAGCGCCGTATAAACCCGAATATGAAAGAAGTAGTTAAGGGCGAGGTTATAAAGTTATTAGACGCCGGAATTATCTACCCTATTTCAGACAGTAAGTGGGTTAGCCCTGTTCAGGTAGTACCTAAGAAGGGAGGGATAACGGTAGTTAGTAATAAAAATAACGAATTAATCCCAACACGGACGGTGACGGGTTGGCGTATGTGTATAGATTATAGGAAATTGAATGATGCCACCCGCAAGGATCACTTTCCCTTGCCGTTCATCGATCAGATTTTAGAACGATTATCCGGCCATAGCTTTTATTGTTTTCTCGACGGTCTCTCAGGGTATTTTCAAATCCCCATTTCTCCCGAGGACCAGGAAAAAACAACGTTTACTTGTCCCTTTGGCACCTTCGCATACCGAAGAATGTCGTTTGGATTGTGCAATGCGCCAGCTACATTCCAACGATGTATGCTCGCTATATTTGACAAGAACGTAGAAAGCATTATGGAGGTATTCATGGATGACTTCTCCGTGTTTGGTGATGCATTTGATAGTTGTTTAGAAAATCTAGAAAAAGTCTTAGAACGATGCGAAGAAACTATCCTCGCCCTCAATTGGGAAAAATGCCATTTTATGGTGAGGGAAGGGTTAGTTTTGGGTCATAAAATTTCTTCGAAAGGTATTGAAGTAGACGTTGCTAAGATAGAAGTTATCGAGAAGCTGCCGCCGCCTACAAATGTAAAAGCTATAAGAAGTTTCCTAGGCCACGCAGGATTCTATCGCCGCTTCATAAAGGACTTCTCGAAGATCACCAAGCCCCTTACCCATCTGTTAGAAAAAGACGCCCCATTTATTTTTGATGATCTTTGCCTTGCTGCTTTCAATTTAATAAAAGAAAAATTGATTAACGCACCAATTATGATAGCTCCGATGTGGGACCTTCCATTTGAAATAATGTGCGATGCAAGTAGTTTTGCGGTAGGAGCCGTATTAGGTCAACGCATATCTAAAAACTTCCACCCCATCTATTACGCTAGCAAAACGCTCACATATGCCCAGGAAAATTACACCAATACCGAGAAAGAGCTCCTAGCTGTAGTTTTTGCTTTTGATAAATTTCGTCCCTACATTACACTTTCAAAAATCATCGTCTTTACGGACCACTCGGCCCTTAAATATCTTCTTGCCAAAACAGATGCCAAGCCACGCTTGATTCGCTGGGTCTTACTCCTGCAGGAGTTTGACTTAGAGATCCGTGATAAGCGAGGAGCCGAGAACTTGGCCGCCGACCATCTGTCCAGATTAGACAATCCCTTTATAGAAAAATTAAATGAAAAATCTTTTAATGATTATTTTCCTGATGAGAAACTGCTTTCAATTAATGCATCTACTTCTCCTTAGTTCACACACATCGCCAACTATTTAGTGGCTCGGGTGCTCCCAAAATAGTCCTCCTCTCAGCAAAAGAAGAAATTCTTTTCTGAGCTGAAGAACTATTTTTGGGAAGACCCGCATCTCTTTAGAGTCTGTGCGGATCAAATAATAAGGAGGTGTGTTTCTTGTGAAGAAGGAACTGATATATTAAAACATTTACATGAAGGACCGACAGGTGGGCACTATCAAGCTGCTCGCACCGCTCATAAAGTGCTAAGTGCGGGTTTTTACTGGCCTAGCCTATTTAAGGACGCGCAAGCCTTTGTGAGTAGGTGTGATAGTTGCCAACGGTCGGGCAACATTTCTAATAAAAATGAAATGCCGCAAAATTATTTCCTTGAGTGCGAAGTTTTCGACCTCTGGGGGATCGATTTTGTTGGCCCACTTCCTTCTAGCTTCGGAAATAAATATATTTTAGTTGCCGTTGATTATGTTTCACGATGGGTAGAAGCCCAAGCTCTTCCTACGAACGACTCCAGAGTTGTAGTTATGTTTTTTAAAAAATTATTTTCTCGATTCGGTACGTCGCGAGCCATCGTTAGTGATAGGGGTTCTCATTTCTGCAACACACAATTTTCTAAAATCCTTACTAAATACGGCGTTACGCATAAGATTTCTACAGCCTACCACCCCCAAACTAACGGACAAGTCGAAGTAGTAAATAGAGAAATTAAAAGAATTTTAGAAAAGACTGTTTCAACTTTTAGGAAAGACTGGTCAACCAAACTAGACGATGCTCTATGGGCCTACCGAACAGCGTACAAAACTGCCCTCGGATGTACGCCGTATCGGTTGGTCTATGGAAAATCGTGTCATTTACCCGTAGAATTAGAACACCGCGCTTTTTGGGCCTTAAAATTTTTAAACTTCGATCCCCACTCTGTCGGTGACTTTAGGAAATTTCAACTTAATGAACTCGACGAGTGGCGCTCTTACGCATATGAAAATAACAAATTTTATAAAGAGCGGACGAAGCATTTTCACGACAAACACTTAAGGCACCCAAAAACCTTTAAGCCGGGTGATCAAGTTCTTTTATACAACTCTCGTTTACGTTTATTTCCGGGCAAGTTAAAATCACGATGGTCTGGGCCCTTTACTGTTTCAGAAGTTTTTCCGTACGGAACTGTTTTGATTTCACACCCTGATAAGGGTAATTTCAACGTAAATGGTCAGCGTCTTAAACTATATTTCGGTGGTGATGTCAGTCCTAACTGTGTTAACTCTATCCTCCATGATTAGATTCACAAACATTTTGAAAAAAAAACTCTGTTTTATCATTAGAACTTTGAACATTATTATTTTGGACAAAATATATTGGGACATCAATATTCTTTTGAAGCGTCGAGCTCAAACGACGCTTTAAACAAAGGGAGCTCTTGGGAGGCAACCCAAGTGATTTTTCTGTTTTCTTTATTTTACACTTTTTTTTGGTTTCCCCGGACAACTAAAACAAGCCAAAGCCTCCGCAATCACCCGCTCCAGCGCTGTTGGATCTATCATAAAGTCCGAAGAAGATTTTGCTAAAAGTTCCAAAGCGCAAGCATGTGGGAGAAGCATCAATCAACATTCGCAATGCATAAATCCAGGGAAGTGCATGTTTTCAATTCTGTACTTTCATTCATGTTTCATTTACTCTCTCTCTCTCTCTAACCTCCTTTCTCCATTGAGGACAATGTCCATTTTAAGCTTGGGGGGGATTTCCTCCTTCATTTTGCCATTCGTGTATATATTTGTTTTTTTTTACTTTAATAGTTTAAGCAATAGTACCCCTCGCTTTTTGTTTTGTTTTTCCCAAAATCCCATATAAACAACTTAGCTAATTATAACATTTCTGAATCGTTTTTTTTAATTATGTTTCACAAGTAAAATGTTGGTCATGCTGTGTTTCTAATTCACGGTAGCATGTTAATATTGAAACGTTTTTTCTAAATTTTTTTTATTTTATGGTTTTCATCCATTATTTTCTTTACTTTCTCAAAAATTCGTCATCCACTATTTTCCTTTTCATAATTTTTGTAATATCAACCTCTGATTAGAGTAGTAGATGTGAACGATCCAAGTCGCTTTTTATTTCTATTTTCAAGATAATTTCATAAATCTTTCTTTATTATCTAAGACTGGCTTTTTGAAAATTTTCAAATCTATGCTTTAAATGAATTTAAAAAGCATGAAAATGATTTAGGCCGTTTTTGTTTTCATTTGAGCCTTCTTGACAACCTAAAATTCTTTTACTTTTAGTAAGCCACTTTTGAGCCTTCTTCTACTTTCAATTGATAGCTCCACTTACCATTTCATTTTTACCAAAGACAACTTCTCCAACCTATCTAATCGCACTACACCTTTTTGAGTTTCAATAAAAAATTTATAATCATGATTGGTTGTGTTTGGATATTCATGAAGAAAATTTTGAAAAAAAGGGAAGTATTCTCAAAAGAAGTGTTTGACTTTAAATGGCCAATTTCCAAATGAAAATACAAATATTATGGCCTTTGTTTTTTTTTCCTTTCAAAAAAAAAAAGAAAAAAAAAGAGAGAAAATTTTTATTTTGTTCATTATAAATTATTGAATCTCGTTGTTTTGGTTTAGTGTGATTTTAAGCCTCCTTGTTTATCTTTGAATTCCACTCCTAATCATAATCCTAAACCAAACATTTCAGTCCTATTAAGTCCTCTTGATTCATGCTTTTTATTTTTTGTATTAGCTAAGTAAAAAGGAAAAGTAGACTAGTGAAGTTTTGGATTTAAATTTAGATTATTGTTATTTGATTGATATGGTTATAATTTGCCTCTTGGATCTAGTAACAACTCAATGCGTTTTTTTTGGTTGATTTGCTTAAAGGATTTTTGTTGAAATTGTGGATGATTTATTTTCGTTAGTAAAGCTTATAAATTGTAAACCATGTTTAAGTAATTGTTTAGGGTTTACGTTTCACGTTCTCCCTACTTGGAATTTCGCATGATACTTGTGTTGACATAATTAGAATTCTCCTGATTAGTCACCGGTTATTTTAGCTAGTTTTTATATCTTTGCTTGGGGACAAGCAAAGCTTAAGCTTGGGGGAATTTGATAGCTCGTTTTGTAGCCTAAACTATTATGGTGTTTTCTAGTTTTCAATTTACAAATCACGTCTTGTATGTTTATATTTTGGCCCCTTTTTGTATATATTATTATCACTAACGTTTTTCCTTCTTTTTGCAGGTTTTTACAAAGTTTTGCTGTTACACGCCCCATGATCACGCCCTCCTAGGGCGTGTACCTAGGGCATGTAACCCGCTGGAATGAAGCAAACGGTCCGAAGACAGGAGCCAATGATTTCCATCCGACACACCCCCGACACGGGCGTGTCATATTCAACACGGGCGTGTACATAGGGAGTGACCCGCATTTCTGCAAAATTCTCCGCCGCAAGCGCATTTCCATCCTTCACCAACAAGTCACGGGCGTGTCTTCCTAGTCACGGGCGTGTATGGAGGGCGTGACCTACAAAGTTCACTGTTTTAGCGCCAGCATCAACTTTGACTTTTCTATCGGAAGACACAGATGACATGCCCCCAGACACGGGCGTGACGGAGGGCGTGTCACCCCAAGTTCCGATAAAAAACAGCTGCCAGCAGCTGTTTCCTGCAAGAGTTATTGCATCGCTTTTGTACCTAACCCGACACGCCCCCGACACGGGCGTGACGGAGGGCGTGACTCGGCCGAAAAAATTCTATAAATAGAACCCCTCTCCTTGAGCCCAGGGAGCAGATTTTTGGAGGAGTAGTGCTGCCACTTTAGTTTTTCATGTCTTAAGCTTCTCTCTTCCCCTTTCTCATTTCAAGTAATTACGTTTTTTTTTATGCAAGCCCTTTCAGCATTTTTGTACTTCCTTTTTACAGTATTTGTAAGCATCGTAGAAGGTGTTCTTATAGTATCTGTGTGCCCTACTTGTGATTCCTCTTCGTTAAGAAATAAAATAGTTCGCTATTCTCTTTCCCTTCTCCTCGGTGTTGTTTTTCATATTATTAATATGGTTTTCATTTTCTATACCATGAGTAACTAAATCCTTCTTGTACTCGATCTTGATGATCCGAGGTTTGAGTGATTAAGTTATGATGCTTTAATTTTCCCTTTTCTTTTTAGGGTTTAGCCTTAAATTACTCTTGATTTCTTTCGGGTTGGAGACATATCATCGATATATACTCTCCGCCTTAGCTTTCATGCTTGGCTAGCCGAGAGGCCGATAGTTTGAAGTGAGCACTCAAGAGGAAAGGGATTTGTATGCACCCCTCGAGAGAGGCAGTCGTCCAAATCTCCCGGATTGGAGTAAAATCTAATAGAGGGGTTCACCGCGTAAAGCGAGCTTTAGGCCTCCGATTTAGATGAAAGTCGGTCGGACCTTCCTAAACTCAGTTGGGCACGACTTCGAGAGAAGCGTGTTCAAGCTTTAGGAACCTCCGCGGTCAAGAAACTTTTCCCTATTAAGTTTAGGTTGTTATCACATTTCTTTATTAACTCTAGCCGAGGTGATTCTTGATCGAGTGCATTTTCATCCCATTGTTTCAACCCTTTATCGTAATCGCTTCTAATAACTCTTTAACTTACTGCAGTAATTCTCTTTCCAGCTTTAACTGTATTTCCTTTCGAAATTGCAATTTACTTTTTAACCCTCAAGTTTTTCATTTGATAAAATAATAGTCTTCATGTGAGTAAGTGTACTCAGCAGTCCCTGGATTTCAATACGACACTTGTGTCCCCTAGCTACAATTCGATAGGTATACTTGCCTAGATGGATTGCTAGTTCGGTTGCTTTTATTTTCTTCACGATTAGTAGACACCATACGCCTTTTTGGGGAAAAATGATACACTCCCGGTAATCATTTCTTCATATTTAAGCGATTCGGAGACCTCCAAATCCCCATTTCCCCCGAAGACCAAGAGAAAATAACTTTTACTTGCCCCTTTGGCACCTTCGCCTATCGAAGAATGCCATTTGGCCTCTGCAATGCGCCGGCTACATTCCAAAGATGTATGCTAGCAATTTTTGGTGAGATAGTAGGAGATATTATGGAAATATTTATGGTTGACTTTTCTGTATTCGGATGCTCATTCCCGGATTGTCTTCGTAATCTTGATCGTGTCCTCCAGCGATGCGAGGACACGCATCTTGTTTTAAATTGGGAAAAGTGTAACTTTATGGTTCGAGGAGGTTTGGTCCTCGGCCATAAGATTTCGATTAAGGGGATAGAGGTCGATAAGGCCAAAGTAGAAATCATAGAAAAACTTCCTCAGCCGACAAACATAAAATCCATTAGGAGTTTCTTAGGCCACGCGGGCTTTTATAGGCGCTTCATTCAAGATTTTTCAAAAATAACAAAGCCGCTTAATCACCTCTTGGAAAAGGAATCACCTTTTGTCTTTAGTAGCGATTGCGAGTCTGCTTTTAATTTTATAAAACAAAAACTTATCAATTCTCCAATTTTAGTGGCCCCCTAATTGGTCCCTTCCGTTCGAAATCATGTGCGACGCTAGTGATATTGCCTTAGGAGCCGTTATTCGCCAACGCGTAGAAAAACATTTTCATCCTATTTATTACGCTAGCAAGACGCTCACTTCCGCACAAGTGAATTACACGACGACGGAAAAGGAACTCTTAGCCATCGTTTTCGCTTTCGATAAGTTTCGCTCGTATCTTACGCTTTCTAAAGTTATCGTTTTTACCGATCACTCCGCCCTTAAATATCTATTAGCTAAAGCCGACGCGAAGCCCCGCCTTCTTCGATGGATTCTCCTCCTACAAGAGTTTGACTTGGAGATCCGAGATAAGAAGGGCGCGGAGAATCTAGCGGCAGACCACCTCTCCCGTTTAGAAAATCCGGGTGCGGAAGCGCTCATCGAATCTGAAATAAATGACAGATTCCCCGAGGAACGCCTTCTCGCCATTCGTTCGTCTTCATCATCTTCGCCTTGGTTCGCAGATTTTGCGAACTACCTTGTCGCGCGGGTACTTCCAAAAGATTTTTCAAGTCATCAAAAGAAGAAATTCTTTTCCGACTTGAAAAATTTCTTTTGGGATGACCCCTTTCTTTTCCGTATCTGCGCGGACCAAGCAGTTCGACAATGCGTCGCGGGAGTGGAGTGCACACAAATATTGAGGCACTGCCACGAGGGTCCAGCCGGGGGGGGCACTATCAAGCCAACCGGACTGCTAGGAAGGCGCTAGAGGCGGGCTACTTTTGGCCCACTCTCTTCAAAGACGCGCACAATTTTGTGCGCGCATGCGATAGCTGTCAGCGGTCGGGTAACATCTCACGTAGAGACGAGATGCCCCAAAATATGTTTTTAGAATGCGAAGTCTTCGATTTATGGGGCATAGATTTTGTCGGCCCCCTACCTCCTTCTTATAAAAATTCTTATATTTTAGTGGCGGTCGACTACGTATCACGGTGGGCGGAAGCGCAGGCTCTCCCCACGAACGATGCGCGAGTCGTCGTTACATTTCTAAAAAAATTATTTTCTCGCTTCGGAACGCCTTGCGCTATTGTTAGTGATAGGGGAACGCATTTCTGTAACGCTCTAATGGCTAAGACGTTAGCTATATACGGAGTCACGCACAAGCTTGCCACCCCCTACCACCCGCAAACAAGTGGCCAAGTTGAGGTAGTAAATTGAGAGATAAAACGCATATTAGAAAAAACCGTTTCACTTAATAGGAAAGATTGGTCCGCTAAGCTCGACGATGCGTTGTGGGCGTATCGTACGGCGTACAAAACCGCTACCGGTTGTACCCCGTTTCGATTAGTCTATGGCAAAGCATGCCATTTACCCGTAGAACTGGAGCACCGTGCACTTTGGGCATTAAAACTCTTAAACCTCGACTCTAACTTAGCCGCTCAAAATAGAAAACTGCAACTAAACGAGCTCGATGAATGGCGTGCGAACGCTTACGAGAGCAATAAGTTCTATAAGGATCGTTCTAAGTTTTATCACGATCGAAAAATTAAAACCCCCAATATTTTTTCTCCGGGCAATCTAGTCCTTCTTTACAATTCACGTCTTAGGCTTTTCCCGGGTAAGATAAAATCGCGATGGTTCGGCCCCTTCAAGGTTGAAGAGGTTTGGCCATATGGGACCATACTCATCTCCCACCCCGAAAAAGGCACTTTTAAGGTGAACGGTAATCGGTTAAAGTCTTATATAGCGGGCGACCCTATGATCAGTAGGAGCGAAACCATAACCCTTCTCCATATATAAACCCGCCACTATAGTCAAGCTACGCGACTATAAACAAAGCGCTCCTGGGAGGCACCCCACGTCTATCTTTTTTACGTCTTTATTTATTATGTTTTTTTATTTTTCTAATAAATACAGGGTTTCTAATGGGCTTCCCCGAGCGCGGATCAGGGACGTTTTCTGCCCCCTCTTTTTCCTTTTTTATACATATACCTGCTGTCTTGTTCCTCATTCTTAGCATACAACATTGGGGACAATGTTGGATCTAAGTATGGGGGTGTTTTCATATTTTCGTACTTTCTTTTTCACTTACAAAAGAAAAACAAAAAAACAAAAAAAATTTTAAAAAAAAAACAAAACTTCAAAAACACAAAAATATATATATAACACAAAAAAAAACAGAAAAAACAAAAAAATCAAAAAAATTTAATAAAAAATTTTGGAGTTTCGTTTTTGAAACTTTGACTTATTTTTAACTTTGTCCGCGAGATCCGGCTCATCGAGCCATCCACATAACGAGTCATCTCGCGGCAGCACTTTTGTATATTTTTGTAAATATTCTTGTAAATATTTTTTGTAAATAATTTTTACAAGTACTTTTTGTAAATATTCTTTCTCTTTCCCCTCTCCCTTTTTCCCTCTCATCCTTGTAAATATTTTTTTCTTTTTCCCAAATTTTTGTAAATAGAATGAAAATTTCATTAAAAATACAAAAAAATTCACAAAATATAAAAATACAAAAAATTCACAAAACTTAAAGATCCAAAAAAATTTTATTTTCGCATTTTTCTTTCTTTCTTTTTAGTATGTATATATTAAAGATATAAATACAAAAATAAAAAAAAAGAGCATAACTTAAAAAAAAACAAAATATAATTTTTTTTATGTAAGTTATGAAACAAATAAATCAAACATCTCATTCTTAAATTTCTTGTTATCCAAAACTTTCATTTTGAGTTTATTTATATGCGAATTTGATCAATTCTTTGTTCACTATTCGTTTGTTAATTATAGATTAAAAAATCTAAATAGCCGGGGTTAAGTTTTAAAGAATTTATTATACTTTGTTAAAAATAGGGGACTCGTTTTAGGCACTACTTCTAATTTTTCATAGATAGGAGCATGTGTACCATGTTAGAAAATAACGACTATAGAATTCAATTATGCTTACTTTTAGCTTTCTGAAAAATTGGAACGTACAATTTATAAAGGTTGCTCTCAATTATTTTTTAATTAAAAATCTAGTTCTCTTTACTCACCTTACCTATCATAACATACTCGGTATGATAAAAATATTTCCCCAAAAAGAAAAAAGATCTTATGTCAATGGGAATACGATTTCATTCCGTAAACATAGGCACCCAATAAATTAAAAGATTATACGTTACGGAGTAAGAGGATAAAATTCATTACTCCAACACATATACATTGGGTTATTTTTTTTTATGAAGAAGAAAAAATTTTATGTTATGGAAAATAAGATTTCGTTTTCCTTTAACATCCAAATCAAAAAAAATGGAGGTTCGAGAAAAAATAACCTCGTCTCAAAATCCAAGCATCTTCATAAACCAACATCAACCCCCCTTAGCCAATTTCATGACTCTAGAATTAATTCAAAAATCTTTTTGAGAGCATAATTCGTTAATTGCATTATTTCCGATAACACTCCTATAAGCTAAAGTTCGTATAACTCCAAACTATTTTCTGTTAATCTAACCAATACAATTATTGCTTTCTATTTGATTACATCAAGAAGTCTTTTGGCCAAAAATTTTGCCCTGTTTAAATCATCTAAATAATTTTAGGACTTAACTCATATACCCCGTATATTTTTATTTGATCTCTCTTATAATTAATTTAGCGGTAGCAGAACCTAGGGCTTTTTTTTATTCCTTATAAGTTCACCTCAAACTTTTGCTCTGGAATAGCAAAAGCTTAAGTATGGGGGTGTTTGATGAGTTGTAAATATACCTATATTTTCGTATTTTATTTAAGTCAATTTTGTTTATTTTTTGACATTTTTATTACTTTTATTCAATAAATTGCTTATTTTTATAAATATTATTTCTAACTTAGCTTTATTTTTTATTCTAGAAAAATTCCAGAAAAAGTCAAAATGTTGACTGACACGCCCGTGTCACATGACCGACATGCCCGTGTCACGCCCTCGACGATCGCCGACCACAGTTGCCAGCTCGACGATCGGCGATGATCAAACCAAGCTCGACACGCCCCAAGACACGCCCGTGTCAAGGTATGACACGGGCGTGACTTAGCCACCTGGCCCGACGTGACGCGTGCGACTTTGCGGCCAGACCGTGCCCAGATCGACCTCCCCGACACGCCCCAGTCACGCCCGTGACTAACACATGTCACGCCCGTGACCTAGGGCGTGACCGCCACGTTTTCAGCCGAAGTCAACTTTCCAGTCAAGTCACCCGATCAGCTCATGAATAGTGTCGACACGCCCCCTGTCACGCCCTAGTCACGGGCGTGACCCACCCGAAAATTTGCCTATAAATAAGAGCTTCCAGGAAGCATATTTTGTCCACTTTTTTGGTCCATCTTTGCTTAGGGGAGGTGCTGCCCATTTGGATTCCATGCTTATGTAAGGAGAATTTCTCCCCCTCTCTCTCTCTTAGTTTATATTAGGGCGTTTGCTTTAATAAAATTTAAATTTTTCTCTCTTCCTTAGTATGAAAAATCCATTTGAATGCGCCTACTTAAGCAATTTTTCGTTCATCTTTTTGTGTTTCTTTTAGGTTTTCATTTTTTATAGCTTTGATAACTTAGTTAGATTTAGGATTTATCGGCATTTCTAGCCGTCGTGCCGTCCGTTTAGTTTTCATTTTCCGCACTTTGTAGCTTTAGCTTTTTCTTCTTTATCATTTTCATTCATATAGGTTTTATAAAAACTCCCCTAAAAGTGTTCGTTTTTATTTTTCTTTAACTTAGGCTCTTAGGAATGTAAAACTTCTCGTTCCTTTTTAGTTTTATTCTAGCGGTAGAAATGCAGTTGTTTTAATTTTTCGAGTACATTCATTTTGCGTTTATTTGCAAAACAATTTCGCTCGGTTAATTTTTATTTTCACTTTTTATGCATTTCTACAGCATTCTAGCGGTAGAAATGCAGTCGTTTTAATTTTTCAGCAACCTTGTTTTTCTTATTTTTGCAAGTGTGCGTGCGTGTACGAGTTAGAATTTACAGCTTTGTTTTAATTTCTGTAGAGTGTGTGCGTATGCATTTATTTTCGCCTACTCGTTAAGAGTTAAATGGCGCTCTGCTTTCATTTTCCGCCCACTCGTTTGAGTGGGACTTGTCTTTTTACTGCTTTCATTTTCTTCCTACTCACTTGAGTAGGAAAACTTTGTGTGGGTGCGTGTGTTTTCATTTCTGTAGAGTGTGTGTGTGTGTTTTACTTTCAAGTAGAGTGTGTGCGTGTATGAGATAAATTTACTCCCGCCCATTAATTTGAGCCGTGACTTGCAATTTTATCGCTTTCTCAATTATGTAGAGTGCGTGCGTGTAGGAGATAATTTTACCGCTTTATTTATCGCTTTCTTCAATTAAGAAGAGTGTGTGCGTGTGTGCATTTATTTCTGCCTACTCATTTGAGTAGGGCTTGCTTTATTTAATTTTCTTTATGGTTTTGAAGTGTGCGTGAGTGCCTTCATCAATTTGCCTTCAATTTATCTAATTGTCCTATTTTTCGTGTTTTCTCTTATAATTGTTCAGTGCTTAATTTAACACTCACGCTTCACCTAAAAACATAAAGCCGTCCCCATACCGATGAGTGGCTAATCTCTTTTAGCCTTCTGCATCGAAGAGCATTGTGACATATAAAATGATTTAAAATAATTAAAAAACTTTATTTTAATTTTAATTTAAGGACTTAAGGTTTACCCCGGGTTAACGACGCATAGGACCACATAATCGATGTGTGGGCTCTATTTCCGTTATCCATACGCGACGCCGAGAGGCTGCACGTATGGACCGATCCCCCTGGGGTAAAGAGAACTGTGTATGCCCCCTCAGAAGAGAAGAAGCGTAGTTCTGCCGGATTGGGTTCCCGACCCAATAGCGGGGTTCTTAGCGTAATGCGGGCGTTAAGGGGAATCCTTCGTCGGACTAACGTTCGGTCGAATAGCCTTAGAGCCCAGGTGAGCGATATCCCTAGACCAAGGTGAGCTCATGTTTTTAGAACCTCCACGGCCAAGTGCCTTTTATTAAATTAAAAACAAAGTTCAATAATTGTTAAGAATTATTTTAGTCTTAATCCGATTCGATGCCGAGCGTTAACCCATCATCGAACTAACTTAGCAAAATTCTGCTTTCTTTCTTTCCGTTTTAATTAAACTAAAAAAATCCCACCTTACTGATAGTAAGATAATAGTGTTCCTGGAAGAGTAGATATAATCAACGCGTCCCCGAGAATAATACGACCTCGGTATTTTCCCGAATACCGAGTACTACTTGGGATAGTTGCACTTGCCTCCTCTCGTTAGAAAACTCGATCTTCTAACCGTCCTGCGGAATCTGACCATTTCGAACCAACCATAGTCGGTCTCTGTTCCACGACCATCATACATCTGCTGCTGAAGAACTTGCTTCTTACCTGGAAGAACCTGTACCTGCTGTTGTTTCTGCTCCTATTGCTGCTGCTGCTTCTGCTCCATCTCTTGATGTTGTTTCTGCTTCAAAAGTTCCTTCTGCTCAAATTTCTGCTGCTGCTGCTGCTCCTGCCCTGACTCCTGATCAGTTGAAGTTACAAGAGAAATACATAATAAGCATTGATGATTTGTATGACAGACCTCAAAGTTCAGAGAGTGATCAATTTCAAACTGAATCAGATGACTCTGCAAATACTATTGCCAAGAAGAAGAAGGCCAGAAGCAAGGCCATGATGATAGTCCCCCCAGCTGAGGCAAAGGATTCTAATGACATTCCCTACTATATTCTGCGTGACTGCCCCATATCTGAGCCTTGGATGCAGTATTCAAAGAACCAATTAAAGGCTATGAAGAAGAGAAGGAAGCTGGATAAGTATGAAAAAGGATCTTCTCAGTATCAGCCTCCTCCTCCTCCTCCTCCAGATTATGGTTCAGGCTCAGCCTCTCAAGCTCCAGCTTCCAGACAAAGCTCCTCCCAGTCTTATCAGAGATACTATCAAAGGGGGCAACATCAAAGGGGATATCAATCTAGAAGGGGTCAATATAAAGGAAGCCAAAGAGAGCATAGATCTCAACAAAGGGAAGGACAAGGCCATACTGATTCTACTTCAGGTCCTTTCCCTTATAAGCTAAAAGATACAGTTGTCTCCAGGACTCCTCCTACTGATTCTGAATCCATCAACAGATATGAACCTCCTGTTCCATTTGAGGATTCTGAGAACAACCCCTTGTCCTTGACAGCTAGAATGAAAGAGTTGGCTGCTCTTGATCAAATGAAAAATGCCAGAGAGCAAGGCAAGGACACTTCCAACATAACAACTCTATCAGATCAGAGAAAGAAAGAACTGGAGAGATATGCATCAAGAAAATTCTTTAATCCAGAAGATTATATGAAGCTGCACCCTGAGGCTGTAGTTCCAAGGCCCAGATCTCAAACTTCCTTAGGTGCAGAAGATGATAGAAGATCCAAGAAAGAAGCCCTCAATCCCAACAGAGAAATTATGTTTAAAAAGGGAACTGAGAAGAAGTGAATTGTGTAAGCTGAACAATCATCCTCCTCTGGATATTTGCTGACTTTTTATCTGTGATCTGCATTGCTGCTATATCATTCCTACTGCATTGTTGATTTAGCTTCTGTTTTGAATGTATGCTTATTTATTTCCTAATTCTTTTTGTAAATTGTAATCCTAACCCAAATAGGGGGAGATTGTTGGAACACCCTATTACTAATTTGGGTAAGGATCACTATGTTTGTCTTAGGAAACCAGGTTGACCTAGTTGTATAGTTGTAAAGGTCAACATTAGAATGAGTCTAGAGCTTAGAACTTAGGTTTGAAGCTTCCCCCAGGACCATTCCAAGATCAAGGATATAGAGCCAAGTCTAAGGCAATTTTCGTCGAGCTCCGGTCGACGAAACGTCGAACTCGGTTCGACGCTCTCTGAGCTCATCTTTGATAAATCGTCGAACTCTGGTCGATGATCTTCGAGCTCAGATCGACGATTTGCCTTCAGCCAGTTTTGCTTAGTCGTCGAACTCCTATCGACGATCTTCTAGCTCAGGTCGATGATCACTCTTCAGCTATTCTTCAGGTCGCTGAGCTCGGTTCGACGATCTTCGAGCTCAATTTGACATTTTCTGTCTGTTTGATCTGTTTCCATCTCTGAGCTCAGTTCGACGATTGTAGAGCTCAGATCGACGATTTTTCTGAGAGATCAACGATTCTAAGGATTCAAATGCTGCCAGTATTTGGAATGTTTTTGAATTCTCTCAGCATTTATGTCAAGGAGATCTGCCAGCCGTTTGTCTTTATTCTGGAGCACGTTTCAAGGAGTTATTCAGGGAATGTTTTATTGGACCTTCCTCTAGAAGACAAGACTTTTTATGGAAGACATTTATGACTGCCAACGGCTATCTTTGACAAGAATTTTTTTTCAGAGAATCAGATCTTCCTTTTTATCTTCAGTCAGATAGAATATACAATAATATACACAGAGAGCACAACAACAAGAATTAAGCTGGGACCGATAACAAGTGATCAATTCTGAAGAATCAGAATAATAATCTTTTTGCTTACAGAAAAGTGATCACAGCTTCATCTCAAGAACTCCAAACACCTCATCTTTCAGCCTTTTGCTGAAACAATCTTTTGCTGGAGATCTAAACTTCTGAAGACCTATCACCCTAGAGCAAAGCTTCCATTCCTAAACCTGTCTACATCTTAGGGGGAGCTTTGACAACAAAAGATCCACTAGTCTTCTCTCATTTGATTTGAGAACAGAGAAGACAACTTCACCTCTTTATCTTTTCTTTTTCTGCTGTAAAAGGGTTCTTGAACTCCCTTCAAAAGTTCTGTCTGGTTCTGAGAGCCTTGTCAAAACTCAGTGGTGGCAAGACAACTTATCAAAAAATCCAGTTTTGGTTTTTGAGCACCTTATCAAAAGCTCATTGGTGTCAGGACACCTGATCAACTCATCCTGAGTGGATTCCTACCAAGGGTGGTAGAAGAGTGGATGTACCCAGGTTTTTCGGGAACCACTATATTTCCTTATGTCTTCTGGCTTGTTTGTGTGATTGACTTGTTGTGTGCTGTGCTCTTTACTTCTTTGTTTTTAACTCTTTACTAGCACTCTACACTGTACTATAAATTGAATTTTATATGTGCTGATTATTTCAAAACTGTGAAATTAATTTGAATAAACTCTATTCACCCCCCCCCCCGCCCCTCTAGAGTTGAGATAGTTCATACTCTCACTTTCAAAGTACACGGTTGGAAAGCTTCGCAACGATCAAGCCTCTACAGAGCTTAACTCGGCTCGCATTTTGGACCACCGCAGTACCACCGGCAGCCGGCTTTCCCTTCTTCTTCCTCCCCTTGCTCTCCTCTCTCTCTTCACTTAGGAAAGAGAAAGTCACAACTCAAATGAGTTTTCTCCATCTCAAATCTTGCCTTATAAACCCAGGGAATAACCTAGACCATTGGATCTTGGTCAAAGAAAATGGAAGCCTCAGATTAGCCCTGAAATTTAATTTCCTGGGCCGAACACGGGTTGTGACACGCCCGTGTCACAGGCTGTGTTCCTGAAGCGGTACACAACTGACTTAAAACAAACCAGAACACGGGTATCGACACGCCCGTGTCACACCTAACACGCCCGTATCACCCAGTACACGGCCGTGTACCTGGCAGTATCACCCATGTAACTCGATCTCCAAAACCACCCGAGAACAACACAGCTAAGGCACACGCCCGTGTCCCTAGCTGTGTGCCAAACACGCCCCTGTGACACGCCTGTGTCACAGGACGTGTCCTCCTCGGACATAACTGGCCCTCAGCTAAGTTAGACATGCCCTGGGACAGGCCCGTGTCCCAGGACGTGTACACCTGACACGCCCTGAGACACGCCCGTGTCTCAGGCCGTGTCAGCCAACCTGAATCACAATTTTGGCTTTTGAGATATCTGGGGTGTTACAATCCTCCCCTCCTTAATAAAATTTCAACCCGAAATTTGTACATAGAAAGGAAGTGCAAGCATTACACCATATGTGACACTTTACAAATACGGTTTAACAATACACAGACGAGCTAACTGCTTTACATAAACAACTCGGGAAACTCAGCTCTCATTGTCTGCTCTCGCTCCCACGTTAGCTCTTCTCGGCCATAATTGTCCCACTGGACTTTGATCATCTCGATCTCTATGTTCCGTAGATGTTTCTCGGCTCGTTCCTCAATCCGAATGGGTCTAACCTTCAACGTTAGCCCATACTCAACTGGTACACGGTCACTCTCAATTACTTGAGCTGAATCCTTGACCACTTTCCGTAACACTGAGACAAGAAATACATCATGTAAACCACTCAGCTCTTGCGAAAGTGCTAACCAATAGGAGGCTTCACCAATACGTTCTACCACTTCAAACGGTCCCAGATACCCCGGGCTCAACTTTTTCAGACGCCGTATCCTGGACACACCTTTGAATGGTTTGATTTTCAAGTACACCCAATCACCCACCACAAACTCCACGTTTCGGTGCTTGGCATTTTAATACTTAGCTTGCTTGTCTTGAGCCACTATCATCCTTTCACATATTAACCGTATTATTGAGTTTGCATCATCTAACTCTTTTCACCGGTACAACTTTGTTTCGCCTGTCTCCGCCCAAGCCAAAGGTGTACGACATTTCCTACTGTGTAAAGCTTCAAAGGGCGCCATCAGGATGCTAGCTTGGTAGCTGTTGTTGTAGGCGAATTCAATCACACTGAGATGATCTTCCCAATTCTTTTTGAAATCCAGCGCACACATTCAGAGCATATCCTCCAATGTCCTGTTGGTTCTCTCGGTTTGACCATCTATTTGAGGATTGAAGGCCGTGCTGAAATGCAATTTCATACCCAACAGTTCATGGACTAACCTCCAACCGCCCGATGTGAAACGCCCATCTCGATCACTAACGATTTTACGGGGCACACCATGCAATCGTACAATAGTATCCACGTAAATATTTGTCAATTTCTCTACTGGATCGTCCCTTCAGTTCGGGATGAAGTGCGACACCTTGGTTAACCGGTCCACAATCACCCATACCGCATCAATTCCCCGCTGTGACCTCGACAATCCATGCACAAAGTCAATGGAAATATCATCAAACTTCCACACAGGGATAGGCAATGACTTCAGCAAACCACCCAGTCTTTTGAATTCCGCCTTGACTAAGGCACAAGTTTTACATTTAGCAGCATAGTGTGCTTTGTCCTTCTTAATTTCAGGCCACCAGAATACCTTGTTCATATCCTTATACATTTTCGTGTGTAAGACCCCCTTTTTTTTCTTTTTCAAACCCGGGGTCTTATGCCCAGAACCGCCGCTTGCGGTGACACCTTCGCACCAGGGAAGGTCGTCACTACAACGCGCCGATTCTGCCGGCCTTTTCGATCACAATAAGTAGCACAATAATTGAAGTAAGAACAATGCAGTCCACAATAATAAATCACATGTAAATAAGATAAAATCTCCACGAAGGGAGTGTCCACAGAAAACATCAGAGTACTATAAATGCGGGCTTATGCCCGGTACAAAATGTCCTCACTACAAGTATCTCATACGGAAGCGAAACAGAAACTACTCAAGGTCGAGACTCACGGTCCCGGCTGTATGAACTCCGGAGCTAGACTGCCCCATCTCCAGGCGCACTGATCTCTGGGGCTGCTCCTCCATACTGGGCTCCACGATCCCCTAAATGATGCGGTTTGAAAACCGTTAGTCATAAAGACTAAGCCCTATCATCCCCTACCCCTTCCCCCATGGCTCCTAGGTACCGAGCGGGGAGAAAGAAAGGGGAGGACATATTTGTGGAGAATAAAAGTAAACAAGTGACAGTGGACTTAATCTAGCAAGTTGTATTCGGTGAGCAGCTAATATGAATGTTATAATAGGTCTAGCAGTAAGAAAAGCAATTATATGAATTTAAACCTTCACTTATGCGAGAACACATAAGCAAAGGGATCTTTTGCAAGGCTCCCATCGTATATGTGTCCCATACCACTTATACCTTGGGGTGTCGGTTATCAAACAGCAATGGTTGTTATATATTGAAATTAACCTTTGATTTATAAACTTGCCCACACAAGCTTATAGACCAAGGGGTCGTTTTGCAGGTCCTAATGTATAAGCGTCCCATACCACTTATACTTTAGGTGTCAGGGTTAAATGAATCGATTATGCCATGACATGCTAGTGGGTTTGATGAAACATGCAAGAGCAACTCACACACCCGACTCTGTGCACACAGACCTTTAGTTCCCCCTTTCGGAGCCGTTACCTCCCAGGATACCTCCATAGTGGCGGACGGAAGCGGTGGGTTGGGCCTCGCCCACCTCAAAACCAGTAAAAGCACCACTGGTCTGACCTATCGTACGCCTCAACGCTTGGTGCACTAAGCGGACGCCTGCGTACTCTTGCCGGCTGGCGCACCGGACTTCTGTTGGCAAAATGCAAATCACCCCGCCGAGTCAACGATATCGGTGTCGGTGCAATCGAACTCCCCGATATCGAAAAACCCACCACCTTAACTTTTCCTATTTTATGCACATGCAAGTTTAATCGTAAACACACAAAAACCGAGCTGAAGTTCCCCGGACAAAAACGTCCGTCTCCAAACCAACCGAGCCGAAGCTCCCCGGACCATCCTGTCTGTCTCTTAACCAACCGAGCCGAAGCTCTCATCAATCTTCCTGTGCCAACAGTGTTTGTGAAGAATGCAACCCTAGTTACTAAGTTACTCTTGTCGGTTTGTTATTACAGTTTACGTTAGCCCAGGACTGCCCCCGGTATTCCCCGTGAAGGGCTCTCAAGGGGCACTAGGAACCAAGACGGCGGCATTACGGCCCGAAGTTCCCTTTCGCAAGGCACTTATTGTTATTGGTTGATCTCCCTTAACCCATTCCCTTCTCACATTACGATAGACTATCCTAGGGTGATTTTTAAACCTTCCACTCTTCGGGGAAGACGATCTTTCGTCGAACCCGAGCACCTCTTAACTCTAGCTATCACCACTACTCACTACTCTTTATATCTTCCTATTGTAATTTCCACCACAATTGTCCACCCAGACAAAATGTTTAACACCAATGACTTCCTCAGATCGTGTCCTATCGCATTTCACAAATTGCTATATGCAGACCGACCTAGGCTACATGTCGGACCGGTTATGCAATGATCCAGTACTCATCCAACTGCCCTAAAGTATTTATTGGGGGTCTATCCTAACAAGATTTGCCTAAATCCAAAATATTGGAATTTTACTAATAAATCTGAGAACTTATTTATTTATTCTTACGTGTCTAATATCATCATTTGAACATGAGGTATAACATTCTAGTTGATTCCAGCTATCACAAAAATTGAGGTAAATAATAGTAGGCCTAAATATCAAGTTTCCAAAGTTTGATAGTTTTACAATGATTTTCAAGGGCCTAAACTTATTTAATCATTATTTCAGTTATTCCAAGCTTAATGAATAAGCTACCTTAATTTGTCCTCCAAATAATTCAAATAAAATACAGGGTGCTGGTTTTATCCTGAAAATAACTTTGACGAAATCCCATAATTTTCTTGCTGGTAATTAAATCATAATAAATCAAATACTAAATTACAACCTAACATGCTTTGTGAATGAAGTGCCATAATAGTAACTCTAAAAATTTCCGAATAATTCCCAGTGATATAAATGGGACTAAAAACTTTAAGTTCCAATTATGATAATTTTCCAGCGATTGTACAAGCCCTAATTTATTTTTATGCTCAAAAGCCCATATTGAAACATTGAGAATGAACCTCTAAAATTTCTGAACATAAAATTCTATAAAAATTTAGGGATCAATATTCTGCTAGTCAAGATCTAAATCCAGAATTTTAACTGAATATAATTAATTTAAAACTTCCAAATAATTGAAACAACAATCGGGCTAATAATCATTTAACACATGGAGTATAATATTTATTAATCATAAAATTCCAGAAAAATTACCATAAGTCTAAAACACCCTAAAACTCCCTCTTCCCGAGTTTCATAATTTTTGGATTAGATTTAGTGCTTAAAATAACTAAATTACATTTTTATCCTAAACCGAAATCTCAACTTTCGAGGTACCTAATTACCTCCAATTCCTTCACTATTTCAACCAGAGGGTTTTCATCATATCATCCCCCTCTCCTCCAAATTTCAAGGGCATACAAGAGCTTTTGCTCCTATGTCCTTCACAAACCTCAAACTACCACACACTGGGTTTGAGCCGATCTCTTAGGGTAAAATCCACCCTAATCCACACCATGTTACCCAAGAGGGTAGACATAGACTTAACAAATCCGTGGCCATAACTTCAGCCTCTTTTGAGGAGATTTGTCCACTCCATTTCCAATTGTACTTTTCCCCAAAGTACCCCTCACCAAGACCTATCTAGGACTTGATACTTCCCTATTCAAAACTCGACCAATTGAGTTGAAATTTTGTACAGATCTTAACATTGATGCCAGGGACCACCACCCAAAATTTTGGGAAGTTTGGACTTAATTTCATCTCCTAATTAATTTTATAATGTTTATTAAAATTTTACAAAAACTTTAGGCAAAAGTTCTCCAAAAATTCTCATTTTTGGTCAGCCTCTCGATATTCATATTGTAGACCTCCAGCCCAAATTTCAAGTCATTTGGACATGTTATGAACCGTGGGCAACCATTTCAATTTCTGGTTAGCCTAGGTCTTGATCCCACCATAATGAGTGTTGTGGTCAAACCACTCACCCAAATTGAATAAAAAAAATTTTAAATTAAAGTAGACCCAGAAGGCTACAACTTTTGTGACTGGTCATTTTTCCTAATTCGGCCTCTAAGTGCCTCGTTTTGCAGCCTCAAAATATATTCAAATAATCTATTTTTCCATTATGTAATATATAATAATCTATGTATTATAATATTGATTCTATTATTCATCTTCTTCATGAACCCGAAAACAGACAGAAAACCATTTTTCTTGTAAGCATTCCGTGATCCGTCGCCGGCAGTCCGGTCACTTCCCTGGCCAGCCACCACCACCACCACCTCCGTTGAGGCGATGGCTAGCGGTCGGCGGTGGTTTGGCCGCCGGAGGTGGCGGTTTCCGGCGAACTCAAAAATACCATTTACATGGTTTTCCCATGATAACGAGAGACGGGTCCGGCACCGTTGAGCGCGAACCTCCTTTCTAAGAATCCTAAGATCTACCCATGAAAGAGAAGGAGCAGAGGAGGACCTTGTTCGCGGTTTGGAGACGAGAAGAACGACGAGGTGCCATGGCGCGGTGGTGGCGTTGCTGAACTTCTCCTACAGCAAGAACAAGGATCTAATCCGATTACTTGAGCGTGTAACCTTCTCCTCTTGCTCAAGGTGGGCTTTTATAAGTCAGAATGTGGGAAGGTGAATGGGTAAAGCCTTAATGGCCATGAAGGCTCCTCCCCTTAACGCTTCGGTTATGATGCATGGCCGTTGAAACGCTGGAAAACGAAGAGGTGTTCGCCAGGTGGTGATTTCCTATTGGACCAACATTTTCCTTATTTATTTAAATAATTAAGGAAGGAAACGGCCCATAAATACTCCTGGTGTAACTTCCCACACCCGCATTTATTACCACGCGTGTTAGAATAATTTTGAGCCTGAACCGTCGTTTCGGCCAATGTCACGGGCATGACACATAGGTCATGGGCGTGACAGGTCCGGATAGCCAATTCTGGGTTCGATGATCGTCGAACTGAGATCGACAATCGTCGATGGATGGTCACGGGCGTGACACCTTGGGTCACGGGCGTGACAGGCTCGGGTGGTTAGTTATGGGTCGACGATCATCGATTTGAGATCGACGGTCGTCGAATGGTGGTCACGCCCTAGGTCACGGGCGTGACACCCTTTGTCACGGGCGTGACAGGCCCTAACGGCAATTTTGAGGTCGACGATCGTCGAACTGGGATCGACGGTCGTCGAACGCTGGTCACGCCCTAGGTCACGGGCGTGACACTTAGGTCACGGGCATGACAGGCCCGAGTTCAACTTCGACGAACGTTTTATGGGGATCGACGCTCGTCGAAGGAGTCACGCCCCTTGGTCACGGGCGTGACACCTTGGTCACGGGCGTGACATGCCCAGGCTACACATTCGACGATCGTCTCACGGAGATCGACGATCGTCGAAGAAGTCACGCCAGGTCACGGGCGTGACGGGTCGGTCACGGGCGTGACCAACCCGTGACCCGAAAACTCGGTCGATTTATTTCAATTTTATGTGCTTCCTGGGGTTCTGACACGTCCAAACGACTCCTAGGGGTCTAGCCAGAAATGGTATGTTACAAATCCCAATAAACAGAACAAAAATTTCGTCCCCGAAATTGAGGTTGAGCCTACGGGGATTTCTATCGGAATAAATCAAACTTGTAACATCCCATACGATCTTTCTATTGGGTTTAGGTGACTATTCGTTTGATAAACGAAGACAATCTCCCCAATAAACAAAAGATTAGCCCCTACCTTTCTGATTGAGCGCGCATGCCTAGGTCCTGAATTTTTCTTATCTAGTCTTAACCGTTCAAAACAAGAAGGCAATCTATAGAATACCGAGAGGTGGTGAGATATACCTGACTGAACAACTCCGGGTATCTTTGCCTCATCAGGTCCTCCGGTTCCCAGGTGTGCTCCTCCTGACCGTGATTTCTCCACAGAACCTTGACTAAGGGGATCTTTTTGCGGCGCAAGATCCGTACTCCTTTGTCGTCGATCCGAACCGGCTCCAAGTGAACCGATCGGTCTGAAGCTACCGACCCTTCTGTGGTCAAAATCCGCTGCTCCGGGCGTAGTAGAGCCCTTCTCAGCGAAGAAATATGGAAGATATCGTGTAGAGCTGCCAACTCTGGCGGCAACTCTAGCCTATAGGCTAGGGGTCCGATCCGCTCCAGGACCCGGTAAGGGCCCATATACCTAGGGCTGAGTTTCTTCCTCCGACCGCGCACCCGTGAGACTCCGTGCATGGTCCAGATCTTCAAGAACACTCGATCCCCTACCCGAAACTCAACCTGACGATGCCGGGCGTCATAGTATTTAGCCTGTCTGCTCTGCGCCTCCAACATCCTATCTCTGATCAGTCTCACCTGAGCCTCGGTGTCTTCAACAAAATCCGATCACAACAGTTTCGGATCCTCGTCTTGAACCCAAGAAAGCGGGGTCCTACACTTTCTTCCATACAAGGCTTCATAAGGCGCCATCCTGATGCTGGACTGGTAGCTATTATTATAGGAGAACTCGACCAGCGGTAACATTTTCTCCCACGGCTCCCCTCGGTCCAGTATACACAGTCGTAGTAAATCCTCCAAGGTCCGGTTGGTGCGCTCTGTCTGCCCGTCCGTCTGAGGGTGGAGGGCCGTGCTAAAAGTCAAACGGGTGCCCAGGTATGCCTGCACTGACCGCCACTCCCTGGATGTAAACCGTCCATCGCGGTCCGACACTATCGTCCGGGGGCACGCCATGATATCGGACATACTGCTCCACAAACTTCCGTACCAGCACTCCCACCGAGTCATCCTTCCTGATCGGTATAAAGCGGGGCACCTTTGTCAACCGATCAACAATCACCCAGATCGAGTCATTCCCCGTCCGAGACCGGGAAAGACCATGTATAAAATCCATAGCTATATCGTCAAACTTCCACTCCGGCACCGGGAGTGGCTGCAACAGTCCTGCGGGGTTCCTGCACTCCGCCTTCACCAACTGACACGCCTCGCAATGGGTCACGAAGTACGTAATGTCCTTCTTCATGCCCGGCCAATACATCGTCCTCTTCAAATCAGCGGTCATCTTTGTGATCCCTGGGTGCACCGAGTACCGGCTGCAATGCGCCTCCATCATAATATCCTCTCGGATCTGGCCTCCTGCGGGTATATATACTCTGCCTCTGAAGTGGAGCAAACCATCTCTCAGGGAATAATCTCCTGTCGAACCTTCCTCCAAAGCTCGGAACATCGGCTCTGCCCATGCATCTGTCCTCTGTCCGTCACGAATGCGATCCCGAATATCGTCTACGGCCACCATCGATTTCAGATACTCCATATACAGCTCTGGATCATCCTCAGACACCAGGGATATCCGCATATCTCTGAATGACTGGACCAGCTCCATGGACATAACCTGGGGCCCAGCTTTGGAAGTGGCAGCTCTCCGGCTCAACGCGTCGGCCACCACGTTTGCCTTCCCTGGATGGTAGTGCATCTCATACTGATAATCTGCTAAGAACTCCACCCAACGCCTCTGCCTGATATTCAGCTACTTCTGCGTGTCCACGTATTTCAAGTTCTTGTGATCGGAGAAGATATCGCAGTGGACTCCATAAAGATAATGGCGCCAGACCTTCAGAGCAAAAACGACCGCTCCCATCTCGAGGTCGTGCACCGGGTAGTTCCTCTCATGGGTCTTCAGCTGGCGGGAGGCATATGCTATGACATGTCCGTTCTGCATCAGCACCGCTCCCATCCCTTGGTATGATGCGTCGGTATATACCTGGAATCTTTCCTTTCCAGATGGAAGGGCTAGAATAGGGGCTGAGATGAGTCGGTCCTTCAGCTCCTGGAAAGCCGCCTGGCACTGCGGGGTCCAAACGAAGGGTGCCTCCTTCTTCGTCAAAGATGTGAGGGGGAGGGCAATCTGAGAAAACCCCTCCACGAACATCCGGTAGTAACCGACAAGTCCTAAGAAACTGCATACATTGGTGGTTGTCTTCAACTGCGGCTAATCGCGAACTGCCCGAATCTTTGCCGGATCCACTGCCAACCCGGCTCCGCTGATAATGTGGCCTAGGAAGGCCACCTCCATCAACCAAAACTGACACTTGCAGAATTTTGCAAAAAGGTGATGCTCCCGCAACCTCTCCAAAGTCAGTGCTAGATGCCGAGTGTGCTCCTCCTCCGTCCTAGAGTAGATCAGGATGTCGTCTATGAATACTATGACGAACACATCCAAGTAGGCCTCGAAAACCCGGTTCATGAGACTCATGAACGCCGACGGAGCATTCGTGAGCCCGAAGGGCATCACGGTGAACTCATACAGGCCATATCTGCTACTGAAGGCCGTCTTCGGGATATCCCCCTCCTGGATCCGTAGCTGGTAGTATCCTGACCTCAAGTCCAGCTTCGAGAAATAATGGGCTCCCTCTAGGTGGTCAAACAATTCGTCTATCCGTGGGAGCGGATAGGTGTTCCGGACGGTCAGCCTGTTTAGTGCTCGATAATCGATGCACAGGCGGAGTGTCCCATCCTTCTTCTTCACGAATAGGACCGGTGCTCCCCATGGCGAGGAACTCGGTCTAACAAATCCTGCCTCAACCAATTCCTGCAACTGAGTCCGAAACTCTGGCAACTCCTTCGGGGCCATCTGATAAGGGGCCCTAGATGCCGGCTTGGCCCCCGGCACAAGCTGTATCTGAAAATCCTGCTCTCGGTGAGGAGGTAGTCTTGGTAGTTTCTCTGGAAAGATGTCAGCGAAATCTCGCACCAGCGGGATGTCTGTCACCGACTCCTTAACCTCCGCCATCTCAAATAGAATCTGATAGACCTCCTCTCCCTGCAGATGGGCCTTAACGACCTGTACCGAAGATAAGAGTATACGAGAGACAGGTCTTATACCTTCGATGGTAATGAAACAATCCCCGTGTCTCACGGTGATCCTCTTCGCCTGGCAGTCAATCTGGGCATGGTTCCAGTGCAGCCATACCATGCCCAGGATCAGGTCGTAGTCCGTCAGCTTCAAAATCGTCGCTGGAGCCTCGAATGCCTTTCCACCAATTTCCGCCTTCATATTACAGTGATCCGTGGTAAGGAGCTCAGATCCATCCGGTAGTCGTACCCTCATCCTTGAGCCTGTGAACCTCTCCACACCTTCCAGTCCTTCTACGAATGACTCCGACACAAAGGAGTGAGTAGCTCCAGTATCGAACAGCGTGCGGGACGGCTTGCCGCTGATGAAGACTATACCTGGGGTGATTAGATATCTTAGGGTTCTATAGTGAGTTTTACTTTCCTTGCTAATCTATCTAGTGCGATTCAAAGTTTTAACAACTTAAAGGGAAATTCTATGAAACCAAAGAAGCATTGCGGCATACCTGCGATGACCTGCTCCGGATTTCGCGGCTGCGCAAGGTCCAAAGCATATACCTGCTCTCTTCCCTGTCTACGGTCTCCCTCCTGGTATCCACATTTGCGGCCGCGTCCTCGGCATCCGTAATGCTGAGCTGGTGGGCCGCCCTGATGTGCTGGAGGTGGTGCCCCCCTCATGGGGCAGTTCCTCCGAATGTGCCCAATCTGATGACAAAGAAAACACTCTGGTGGGGGATACGTCATTCCCCCGGGTCTCGACATCTCCTGCATCCGAAGAGGGGGAGGGGCTAATACCACCTGTTCCCTCGGCTCCTGCCTCATATCCTGACGAGGCTAGTCCTCTGTCCTCCTCCCCTCTGGTACAGCACCTCGCCGCTGGTCATTTCTGCCTCTCTGTCCCTGATCCTCTGCTGGCCGTTTCCGGCCCCGGGTGGCATGCCAATCTGCCTCAATCCTTTTGGCCATCTCCAAAATCCGGGAGATGGGCCCGTCAGATACAAACAATAAAGCCTCCCTCAAGTCCTCCCGCAGGCCTTTATAGAACCTCCTGATATACCCTGCCTCGTCCAGCTGGTAGGAATCTGCGTATCGTTCTAGATGGTCGAACTCTCGATGGTACTCCACCACGGTCCGGGTTCCCTGCTTCAACTGTAAGAACCGCTCCTCCAAATCATCCCTAGCCGACTGCGGAACGAAATGCTCCAGCAGTGCGGCCCTGAACTCCTCCCAAGTAACCTCCGCAACCTCCCTATCAGTAAATGTCGTGTCCAACAGCGTCTTCCACCACCTCTTTGCATGGGACTCCAGGCAAGAGACAACCAGAGCCACCCTCTCCTCCCAGGGACACCGTATCCCGGTCAGCATCTCGTACATGATATCTAGCCACTCTTCCGTCCGAACCGCCGACTCTGTCACCAAATAGGACGGGGGAGAAAGACCCCGAAAGATGCTCAGCCAGTTGGCCCCCGGATTTGGCTGCGGGGCCGGAACCTGCTGGGCCCTGAAGGCCTCCAGGATGGCAGTCAGGGTCTGTCCCATGTCTGACTGAAGGAAAGGAGTGGGGGCCGGTGGGGGTGGTGCAACATCCTGAGCCTGTTGAACTCCACCTTGTGGCGTAGTCTGTGCTGGAGGCTGCGTAACAAAAACACACGTTGAGAAAACGTTCAAATATTACATAAAGGTGGACAATTTATATGTGATCCCCATATGGGCACACCACTGCTTCCGCTGCTTAGTTTGTCCCCAAACTAAACTCGAGCGGGGGTGTAAGACCCCCCTCCCGGAACACAACACACGGCACGAGGGGAGTCTTATGCCCGAAATAGCCGCCTTGCGGTAGCACTAACACATGGGTTAGCCTTTACCACAAGACGCCTATTCCGCCGGCTACAATCCATATCACAACAAACATGCCAACCCAACCATAACAGAAAAGTAAAACTAAAAGCAGTTCAGTTCACAGCTAAGTTAAAGTCCAAAAGTAATAGCGGAAGATACAAGCATAACATGCTTGTACAAATAAACAAGAGTCTAGAAATGTTTTGCCAAACGGCTACATGAAAACACTCACTACTGTCACTGACGGTGCCGATGGCACCACCACCTCAGGTCCTATCATCCGGGCCTGGCTGTCCTGCTGCATAGTCCGTTGCCGCTCTACCTGCGGGGTTTCCTCCTAAAAAAGGAAGACGTAGCAACCGTTAGTCATAAGACTAAGTGGCTTCACATCCGCTCCCCCGGCGACTCCTCGGCACCGGGCGGAGAAAGGAACAAGGTACAATATGTATATATATATATAAGCAAGTAAACAAGCAGGTGACAGTAACTATAGTGGAGTATAAGCTACGCTACACAACTAGCAGTTCTACAAATATCAACAGTAAATGACAGTAGGTAAAGTACTCAGAATAGTAACTTAACTTATAAGAGTGCCCATACAAACTTATAAGTTAAGGATCGGCTTAACAGTAAAGTAACTCATCGCATAAGAGTGCCCATACAAACTTATACGATGAGGATCTTGTGTATGCAATGAATGACATGTTATGAATGTTATGTTATGACCGACTCATGCGCACGCACATGCAAGTTGCTATGTCGACACAGACTAGAAGTTCCCACTTTTCGAGCAGGTAGCTAACCTCTCAGGCGTCGTCCGTCGTGGCCAGACGGCGACAGTGGAGCGGGCGTCTCCACTACTAGGTGGTATCACACTACCTATCCTAGGCCCTCGTACGCCTCAACGCTAAGGACACAACAGCGGAGCTCACATGCGTACTACGGCTCAGAAGGGGTCTTGGGTCGATGTGCACCAAGAACACAGCCCAACCTGGCCTTTAATTTCGAACCGGATGGAACCTCGGAAACGCACGAGGTGCAAGCCCAACCGTTCTCATGGCGCGGAGGAGATCTCGGGTTATGGACACCAAGTATCTAACCCTACCGCCCAAGGTCTACCCCTTGGCTCCCATCGGTGTGACGACTGGCGAACCCGTAGACCTGCCACATTCATTATCTCAACACCGCGACACGATGAATCGTCGCACATCACATGCCCCAAAACAGCTCACTCGATGCTACCCGTAGGGAGACTACCACTCTAAGCATCGGTTGTTAATAAACCCCTTGGGCTCGGATTACAGTTACAGAATACTCCTCACATTGTGTTCATCATATTCACGCCCATCTATTCAACGATTTCACCTCAACACTTCGCATAATTAATATGTTTAACATCAAACTATATAAATAAATTCCATACCAAACTCAACTCTTAATTACTAGCCTTCCCATCCAATCCATTTCCCTAACATTGCATGGTTATTCCTTATTGCACAACCAAATGAGTAACCATACTAAATTATAGTAACAACAACATTATAGATGTAGGGGAACAAGATAACAAATGAGCAAATCACAATCATTGCAATAGGGCTAGCATTATAATTTAACAAGTGCAATAACATAGGATAGTCCAATACTAAAACTGGGATTCCCGGAGCTACAGGAATCCGATCACAACGCACAACCCCTCGTTGGAAAGGTATTCGCGAGGGCTACGACTTTCGTGTTGAGTCGACCACCCAGATCTGGTCGCAACATACCAGAAATTCAACTCGAATGCGTACAGGAAAACAGTTTCCTGTACAGGAATTTCCCGAACGCAGCGGACTCGAACCAGCTTTCCCGTGGCTACAGGTATCGCATGGAAACGAGCAACCACTCGTTGGAAAGGTAATTTCGAGGGCTACGACTTTCGTGTTGAGTCGTTCACCCAGATTTGGCCAGAACACCTCCGAAATCGGCCACGAAGGTCGCAGCGTGCAGAAATCAGATTTCTGCACGCATCTTAAGGCGAGATGAACGGCATCCGTTCATCTTCTTCCTTGCAACGGCCTCGCATAAACTTCTCCAGAAATCACCCAACCTTATTTCTCCTTCCAAAGCCAAACCCTCAACGAAAACCCCTCTCATCTCCTCTTTGAATGATGAGAAGGTTGAGGGAGACTAAACCTAGAAAACCTAGGTATGGCTTTAACCTAAGAACTCTCCTCCTCACATCAAGACCCTATGGAGTCGATGTCTCTCCTATCATAACTATAGATCTAGCACCAAGGGAGAGGGGAGGAAGCTCACCTCAAGTCCAGCGGTACCACCATGGCCGGCCATGAGCCTCGCACTCCTTCGCGGCGGCATTGTTTTTCCCTTGACGATGGCGGCGCTTTGATTCCTCCAAAGATGGCTCCGACAAGCTCTTCCTCCTCCTCCAGCCAAGAACTCTCTCAGGAATTTCGGGGCAGAAGAAAGGAGAATGAATGCTAGGGTTTCCAACTTTTTCCTTTTTATACATCGCAGACACGGGTAGGCACACGGCCGTGTTCCTACCCGTGTTCAGGTGACACGGCCGTGTGGCATGCCGTGTCTAAGGCCGTGTTCCTCCCAGATCCACTTTCTGCCGGGTCAGGGTTGCGGCACACGGGTAGGGACACGGCCGTGTCCCGACCCGTGTCCTTGGCACACGGCTAGGGACACGCCCGTGTCCCAAGCCCGTGTACCTCTCTGACTGGTAAGCCTATTTTTATGAGGCACACGGGTATGGACACGGCCGTGTCCATACCCGTGTCAGCCAGAAAGGCCATTCTGCCTTGTTTTCCTCATTTCCCGTACGTCCGCACCTGCTCCCCCACATCCCCCATTGGGCTCACCACAGCCCCCTTGACTCAAATACGCAAACAAGGGGCCTAGCGCGAATTGGGACGTTACAAATCCTATAAACAAAATAAAAGATTTCGTCCCCGAAATCAGGGTAAGGCTACGGGAGTGAAACACATAAAAGGAACTATGCTTTCAAATAAAATTTTTACCTGGAGTAAATAATTCCGGGTAGCGCTCTTGCATCAAATCTCTTGGCTCCCATGTGCACTCTTCCTTCCCATGATTAGACCATAGCACTTTCACCAAGGGAACACTTTTGCGGCGCAAGGTTCTTATCTCGTTATCAATGATCCGCACCGGCTCCAGTCGCACAGACCTATCAGACGCCACTGCACCATCTGCCGTGGGGACATACTGTTCAGGCCGCAACAAAGCCTTCCGAAGCGACGATACATGGAACACGTCGTGAAGGTTCTCCAGCTCCGGTGGTAACTCCAATCGATAGGCCAGAGGGCCAATTCTTTCCACTACGACATAGGGCCCGACATACCTTGGGCTGAGCTTCTTAACTCCACGTACCCGTGACACTCCGTGCATCGGTCGAATCTTCAGGAACACTTATCACCCACTTGAAACTCTACCATACGGTGCCTTGCGTTGTAATATTTCGCCTGTCGGCTTTGAGCCTCTAGCATTCGATTCCGGATCAACCTAACCATTGCGTCCGTGTCATCGATATACTCGTTTCCCAATGTCTTCGGATCTTCGTCTTGCACCCAGGACAAGGGTGTTCTACACCTCCTTCCATACAAAGCTTCATGAGGTGCCATTCCAATACTAGCTTGATGACTGTTATTATAAGAGAACTCCACGAGAGGTAAGAGTCTCTCCCATGGTTCTCCTTTATCTAGCACACACAACCTCAGAAGGTCCTCCAATGTTCGGATAGTTCGTTCAGATTGCCCGTCCGTTTGTGGGTGAAAGGCTGTGCTAAAGGCGAGGCGCGAGCCCAAATAAGCCTGTACAGCCCTCCATTCTCTTGAAGTAAACCGACCATCCCGGTCGGAGACAATCGTCTTCGGCACACCATGGTACCGCACAAATTGCTCCACAAAGAGACGCACTAAGACGCCCACCTGCGCCTCCTTCTTCATTGGGATAAATCGGGCTACCTTGGTCAACCGGTCAACTATCACCCACACAGAATCATTCCCCGAGCGCGAGCGAGGTAACCCGTGGACGAAGTCCATGGAGATGTCCTCAAATTTCCATTCGGGAATGGGCAACGACTGTAGCATTCCACCGGGGCTTCTACACTCCGCCTTCACCATTTGGCAAGCCACACAATGAGTAACGAAGTACTTAACATCTCTCTTCATGCCCGGCCAACACATCGTTTTTCTCAAATCGGTGTACATCTTCGCGATCCCCGGGTGCACCGAGTACTTGGAGCAATGGGCCTCCTTTAGAATATCCTCCCGAATGTTGTCACCTTCGGGGATGTAAAGCCGGCCACGAAAATGGACGAGGCCGTCTTTTAGAGAGTATTCTTCCGTAGTCCCATCCTCCATCGACTTGAAAGCCGGGATTAAAGCCGCATCCTTCTTTTGTTCCGTACGGATCCGGTCTCGTATGCTGCAAACTATACTCATCGCGGCCAAATATTCTGTATACTCTTCCGGTTGATTCTTAAAGACCAAAGTGATTTCCATCTCCTGTAGCGTTCGGATTAACTCCATCCTCATCAAGCGGGATTCCGTACTCGTTCCCGGTGCCTTTCGGCTCAAGGCATCAGCTACGGAATTAACCTTCCCGGGGTGGTAGTTCAAGGTGAACTCGTAGTCGCACAAGAACTCCAACCACCGCCGCTGTCTCAAGTTTAACTCTTTTTGGGTGTGCACGTACTTCAGGTTTTTGTGATCCGAGTAGATCTCGCAGTGGACGCCATATAAATAATGCCTCCAAATCTTCAAGGCGAATACCACCGCTCCCAACTCTAGATCATGCACCGGGTAGCTGGCTTCATGCTTCTTCAACTGTCTTGAAGCATAAGCGATCACATGCCCATTCTGCATCAACACAGCCCCCATCCCTTGATACGACGCATCCGTGTAAACTTGAAAGCCCTCCTTCCCAGATGGAAGAGCTAGGATGGGTGCAGTCGTCAATCTGTCTTTCAACTCCTGGAATGCAGCTTCGCACTGGGGTGTCCATTCAAACGGCACACCCTTCTTGGTCAGCGTAGTAAGGGGAAGGGCGATCTTCGAGAAGCCTTTCACGAACTTGCGATAGTACCCGGCAAGTCCAAGAAAGCTCCGTATGTCGGCCGCTGACTTCAATGGCGACCACTCCTTCACGGCCCGCACCTTGGCCGGATCTACAGCTAGCCCCGCTCCACTAATCACATGGCCCAAGAACGCGACCTCTCGAAGCCAAAACTCGCATTTGCTGAACTTGGCAAACAAGGTGTGCTCCTTCAGTTTCCTCAGCACTAAAGTTAGATGTTCGGCGTGTTCTGCTTCAGTCTTGGAGTAGACTAGGATATCATCGATGAACACGATGACAAAGATGTCCAAGTAAGGGCCGAACACCTTGTTCATCAAGCTCATAAAGGCGGAAGGGGCGTTTGTGAGCCCAAACGGCATCACGGTGAATTCATACAAACCATATCTCGAACTGAACGCCGTCTTCTGAATGTCATCTTCTTGTATCCTCAGCTGGTAATATCCCGAACGCAGATCTAACTTGGAGAACCAATACGAACCCACCAATTGATCAAATAATTCATCAATGCGCGGTAGGGGATAGGTGTTCCGCACCGTTAACCGGTTCAACTCTCGATAATCAATACATAACCGCAAGGTGCCATCCTTCTTTTTGACGAACAAAACGGGCGCTCCCCAAGGCGACGAGCTTGGGCGAACGAACCCTGCTTCCACCAATTCCTGAAGCTGGACTCTAAACTCTGCAAGTTCCTTCGGAGCCATTCGGTATGGAGCTCGCGAGACGGGCTTGGCACCCGGAATTAGCTTGATTTGGAAGTCCACTTCCCTATGCGGGGGTAGTCCTGGCAATTTCTCGGGAAATACCTCGGGAAATTCTCGCACCACCCGCACATCCTTGACCTCTAATATCAATTTCTTCAACTCGAAGCAAATTACATAGACCTCGTCCCCTTCCATATGAGATTTCATAACTTGGATTGAAGACAATAATTTACGGGGTGCGAATTTAATACCTTGGAAGATGACTTCCGAGTCTCCATGCCTCAACATAACTTGCTTCTCCGCACAATTGATCCTGGCGTGGTGCCAGTCCAACCACCTCATGCCCAGGATGAGATCGAACTCCGGGATTCTTAACACTGTCGCCGGAGTTTCAAAGAACTTTCCCCCAATAAGGGTGTCGAAGTCGCAACTTGCTGACGACGTCATCTCAGAGCCGTCCGGAAGGCGCACCCTTTGAGTAGTGCCCGTGAAGTGTTGCACTCCCTCCAAGTCCTTCACGAAGTCCTCCGAGATGAACGAGTGAGACGCACCCGTGTCAAATAACGTATAGGCGGGTTTCCCGCTAACCATGACAGTGCCTAAGTTCCAAAAAGGTAATCACTATTCAAAATTGCGCTTATAATTTGTATCATAAATCTAACAAGTCATATATTATTAAAACAATTTTGCACGTACCGGTGATGACTTCCTGCGGATTCCTCTCCTGAGTCATATCCAATGCGAATACATGCTCCCGTGCATGTCCTTGATTTCTCCCTGGTGGTCCTCTTCCTCGGCCACGCATGTGCCCTCGTCCCCGTGGAGCTACTGGAGGGGGAGCAATAGGGGCACCACCGATCAGTCGCGGGCAAACTCGTCGGACATGCCCCGGTTGATTGCACTCAAAACATACCATCTCACGTCGGCCCCCAGGTTGTTGATAATATTGCTGCTGCGGTGGTGGTGGTAAAGGTAGTGGTTGCGGAGTTGGGTACTCCACCCGATAGTTCCGGTTGACCACCGACCGCCTCTGTAGTTTCCCCTTCCTCTGCCATGATCATTCCGCCTTCTATTACTAGGGCCGACTTCAATTACACCTTCCGCAGGTCTCTTGCCACATCCCATGTGGTCCGCCTCCAGTCTCTTTGCCATGTCAATGATTTCTGCCAGGCTTCCATCGGCTATAAACAAAAGGGCCTGCCTCAGGGGGTCCCTTAACCCTTTGTAGAAGCGCTTCGCATAGCCTCTATCGTCCAACTCATAGGAATCGGCAAACCTAGCGAGGTGTTGGAACTCCCTCTGGTACTCCGTTACCGAATTCGATCCCTGCTTCAGCTGCAGAAATTTTTCTTCAAGTCCATCCGAGCAGAAGAAGGGATGAAGTGCTCCAGAAAAGCCTCGGTGAACTCGTTCCAACCGATGTCCGTGTATAACCGCCATGGAAAGTGGAGCCCATGAGGGACTTCCACCACCTTTTGGCGTGCAGCTCTAGCAGCGTCACTACCAATGTCACCGCCATGTTGTTCGGACATCTTATGCCAGCCATCAATTCCTGCACGGTATCAAGCCATTCCTCGGTGCGTACCGGCGATTCTGTCCCAAGATAGGCAGGAGGGGACAGGGCACGGAAGGTGCTCAACCAGTTGGAGCTTGGCGCTTGTTGCTGCACCGGAGCTTGCTGGGCTTTAAATGCATCCAATATGGCTGACAGCGTTTGTCCCAGTTCCGACTGCTGGAATTGTGAAGGGACGGAAGGGGTAGGAGTGCCCCCAACCGGCTCCACCTGCGCTGGGACCTATACGCAAAGTACAAACTAGGGTCAGGTTGGCTAAAACTAATGTCAACGTTGGACAACTTAGTGTGAATTACAGATGGGCACACCACTGCTTCCGCTAAGTCGGTTTGTCCCCAAACCGACTAATCGAACGGGAGCGGCCCATTGTTACCTGACTGCTGTAGGTGAAGATCGGCTTAGTCTGATACCATTTGTAAGACCCCCCTCCCGGAACACAACACACGGCACGAGGGGAGTCTTATGCCCGAAATAGCCGCCTTGCGGTAGCACTAACACATGGGTTAGCCTTTACCACAAGACGCCTATTCCGCCGGCTACAATCCATATCACAACAAACATGCCAACCCAACCATAACAGAAAAGTAAAACTAAAAGCAGTTCAGTTCACAGCTAAGTTAAAGTCCAAAAGTAATAGCGGAAGATACAAGCATAACATGCTTGTACAAATAAACAAGAGTCTAGAAATGTTTTGCCAAACGGCTACATGAAAACACTCACTACTGTCACTGACGGTGCCGATGGCACCACCACCTCAGGTCCTATCATCCGGGCCTGGCTGTCCTGCTGCATAGTCCGTTGCCGCTCTACCTGCGGGGTTTCCTCCTAAAAAAGGAAGACGTAGCAACCGTTAGTCATAAGACTAAGTGGCTTCACATCCGCTCCCCCGGCGACTCCTCGGCACCGGGCGGAGAAAGGAACAAGGTACAATATGTATATATATATATAAGCAAGTAAACAAGCAGGTGACAGTAACTATAGTGGAGTATAAGCTACGCTACACAACTAGCAGTTCTACAAATATCAACAGTAAATGACAGTAGGTAAAGTACTCAGAATAGTAACTTAACTTATAAGAGTGCCCATACAAACTTATAAGTTAAGGATCGGCTTAACAGTAAAGTAACTCATCGCATAAGAGTGCCCATACAAACTTATACGATGAGGATCTTGTGTATGCAATGAATGACATGTTATGAATGTTATGTTATGACCGACTCATGCGCACGCACATGCAAGTTGCTATGTCGACACAGACTAGAAGTTCCCACTTTTCGAGCAGGTAGCTAACCTCTCAGGCGTCGTCCGTCGTGGCCAGACGGCGACAGTGGAGCGGGCGTCTCCACTACTAGGTGGTATCACACTACCTATCCTAGGCCCTCGTACGCCTCAACGCTAAGGACACAACAGCGGAGCTCACATGCGTACTACGGCTCAGAAGGGGTCTTGGGTCGATGTGCACCAAGAACACAGCCCAACCTGGCCTTTAATTTCGAACCGGATGGAACCTCGGAAACGCACGAGGTGCAAGCCCAACCGTTCTCATGGCGCGGAGGAGATCTCGGGTTATGGACACCAAGTATCTAACCCTACCGCCCAAGGTCTACCCCTTGGCTCCCATCGGTGTGACGACTGGCGAACCCGTAGACCTGCCACATTCATTATCTCAACATCGCGACACGATGAATCGTCGCACATCACATGCCCCAAAACAGCTCACTCGATGCTACCCGTAGGGAGACTACCACTCTAAGCATCGGTTGTTAATAAACCCCTTGGGCTCGGATTACAGTTACAGAATACTCCTCACATTGTGTTCATCATATTCACGCCCATCTATTCAACGATTTCACCTCAACACTTCGCATAATTAATATGTTTAACATCAAACTATATAAATAAATTCCATACCAACTCAACTCTTAATTACTAGCCTTCCCATCCAATCCATTTCCCTAACATTGCATGGTTATTCCTTATTGCACAACCAAATGAGTAACCATACTAAATTATAGTAACAACAACATTATAGATGTAGGGGAACAAGATAACAAATGAGCAAATCACAATCATTGCAATAGGGCTAGCATTATAATTTAACAAGTGCAATAACATAGGATAGTCCAATACTAAAACTGGGATTCCCGGAGCTACAGGAATCCGATCACAACGCACAACCCCTCGTTGGAAAGGTATTCGCGAGGGCTACGACTTTCGTGTTGAGACAGATCCAGAGACTATAAGAATCACCCAGAAACAGTCTCTCAGGAGGAACAAGACAGGAATGACTTCGCAATAGCAGGAAGAGGGACAGGACTAGTAAAACGAGACAAACGAGGCACCCAGAGGTTCAACTGTGAATTTACTAGGGAACGAACAGCGTACATTGGAAAAGGCTTTTCAGAGTAGCCGCTAAACATGATTTCGAAAAAGAGTGAGCGACCACCCAGAAATCTGTACAGCAGACTAACGCATGCTTAAGCCAGAACCATAAAGTTTCCTGTATTCCTTCACGCAGCAAAAGGAAGACTCGAACATCAGCTTTCCGTTAGTTTCATGTCAGGATTCCGAACGCAGGGAACATTCCCTTCAGGTATCGCATGGAAACGAGCAACCACTCGTTGGAAAGGTAATTTCGAGGGCTACGACTTTCGTGTTGAGTCGTTCACCCAGATTTGGCCAGAACACCTCCGAAATCGGCCACGAAGGTCGCAGCGTGCAGAAATCAGATTTCTGCACGCATCTTAAGGCGAGATGAACGGCATCCGTTCATCTTCTTCCTTGCAACGGCCTCGCATAAACTTCTCCAGAAATCACCCAACCTTATTTCTCCTTCCAAAGCCAAACCCTCAACGAAAACCCTCTCATCTCCTTTGAATGATGAGAAGGTTGAGGGAGACTAAACCTAGAAAACTAGGTATGGCTTTAACCTAAGAACTCTCCTCCTCACATCAAGACCCTATGGAGTCGATGTCTCTCCTATCATAACTATAGATCTAGCACCAAGGGAGAGGGGAGGAAGCTCACCTCAAGTCCAGCGGTACCACCATGGCCGGCCATGAGCCTCGCACTCCTTCGCGGCGGCATTGTTTTTCCCTTGACGATGGCGGCGCTTTGATTCCTCCAAAGATGGCTCGACAAGCTCTTCCTCCTCCTCCAGCCAAGAACTCTCTCAGGAATTTCGGGGCAGAAGAAAGGAGAATGAATGCTAGGGTTTCCAACTTTTTCCTTTTTATACATCGCAGACACGGGTAGGCACACGGCCGTGTTCCTACCCGTGTTCAGGTGACACGGCCGGACTGTGGCATGCCGTGTCTAAGGCCGTGTTCCTCCCAGATCCACTTTCTGCCGGGTCAGGGTTGCGGCACACGGGTAGGGACACGGCCGTGTCCCGACCCGTGTCCTTGGCACACGGCTAGGGACACGCCCGTGTCCAAGCCAGTGTGTACCTCTCTGACTGGTAAGCCTATTTTTTATGAGGCACACGGGTATGGACACGGCCGTGTCCATACCCGTGTCAGCCAGAAAGGCCATTCTGCCTTGTTTTCCTCATTTCCCGTACGTCCGCACCTGCTCCCCCACATCCCCCATTGGGCTCACCACAGCCCCCTTGACTCAAATACGCAAACAAGGGGCCTAGCGCGAATTGGGACGTTACAGGGGGTGACCCAGGGTTTGTGGACTGCTACTTCCTTCTGATCGATGTTTCCTCTGATACCACTTGTAAGACCCCCTTTTTTTTCTTTTTCAAACCCGGGGTCTTATGCCCAGAACCGCCGCTTGCGGTGACACCTTCGCACCCGGGAAGGTCGTCACTACAACGCGCCGATTCTGCCGGCCTTTTCGATCACAATAAGTAGCATAATAATTGAAGTAAGAACAATGCAGTCCACAATAATAAATCACATGTAAATAAGATAAAATCTCCATGAAGGGAGTGTCCACAGAAAACATCAGAGTACTATAAATGCAGGCTTATGCCCGGTACAAAATGTCCTCACTACAAGTCTCTCATGCGGAAGCGAAACAGAAACTACTCAAGGTCGAGACTCACGGTCCCGGCTGTATGAACTCCGGAGCTAGATGCCCCATCTCCAGGCGCACCGATCTCTGGGGCTGATCCTCCATGCTGGGCTCCACGATCCCTAAATGATGCGGTTCGAAAACCGTTAGTCATAAAGACTAAGCCCTATCATCCCCTACCCTTCCCCCATGTCTCCTAGGTACCGAGCGGGGGGAGAAAGAAAGGGGAGGACATATTTGTGGAGAATAAAAGTAAACAAGTGACAGTGGACTTAATCTAGCAAGTTGTATTCGGTGTGGAGCAGCTAATATGAATGTTATAATAGGTCTAGCAGTAAGAAAAGCAATTATATGAATTTAAACCTTCACTTATGCGAGAACACATAAGCAAAGGGATCTTTTGCAAGGCTCCCATCGTATAAGTGTCCAATACCACTTATACCTTGGGGTGTCGGTTATCAAACAGCAATGGTTGTTATATATTGAAATTAACCTTTGATTTATAAACTTGCCCACACAAGCTTATAGACCAAGGGGTCGTTTTGCAGGTCCTAATGTATAAGCGTCCCATACCACTTATACTTTAGGTGTCAGGGTTAAATGAATCGATTATGCCATGACATGCTAGTGGGTTTTTGATGAAACATGCAAGAGTAACTCACACACCCGACTCTGTGCACACAGACCTTTAGTTCCCCCTTTCGGAGCCGTTACCTCCCAGGATACCTCCGTAGTGGCGGACGGAAGAGGTGGGTTGGGCCTCGCCCTCCTCAAAACCAGTATAAGCACCACTGGTCTGACCTATCGTACGCCTCAACGCTTGCTGCACTAAGCGGACGCCTCCGTACTCTTGCCGGCTGGCGCACCGGACTTCTGTTGGCGAAATGCTAATCACCCCGCCGAGTCAACGATATCGGTGTCGGTGCAATCGAACTCCCTGATATCGAAAGACCCACCACCTTAACTTTTCCTATTTTATGCACATGCAAGTTTAATCGTAAACACACAAAAACCGAGCCAAAATTCCCCGGACCAAAACGTCCGTCTCCAAACCACCGAGCCGAAGCTCCCGGACCATCCCGTCCGTCTCTTAACCAACCGAGCCGAAGCTCTCATCAATCTTCCTGTGCCAACAGTGTTTGTGAAGAGTGCAACCCTAGTTACTAAGTTACTCTTGTCGGTTTGTTATTACAGTTTACGTTAGCCCAGGACTGCCCCCGGTATTCCCGTGAAGGGCTCTCAAGGGGCACTAGGAACCAAGACGGCGGCGGCATTACGGCCCGAAGTTCCATTTCGCAAGGCACTTATTGTTATTGGTTGATCTCCCTTAACCCATTCCCTTCTCACATTAAGATAGACTATCCTAGGGTGATTTTTAAACCTTCCACTCTTCGGGGAAGACGATCTTTCGTCGAACCGAGCACCTCTTAACTCTAGCTATCACCACTACTCACTACTCTTTATATCTTCCTATTGTAATTTCCACCACAATTGTCCACCAAGACAAAATGTTTAACTCCAATGACTTCCTCAGATCGTGTCCTATCGCATTTCACAAATTGCTATATGCAGACCGACCTAGGCTACATGTCAGACCGGTTATGCAATGATCCAGTACTCATCCAACTGCCCTAAATTATTTATCGGGGGTCTATCCTAACAAGATTTGCCTAAATCCAAAATATTGGAATTTTACTAATAAATCCGATAACTTATTAATTTATTCTTAAGTGTCTAATATCATCATTTGAACATGAGGTATAACATTCTAGTTGATTCAAGCTATCACAAAAATTGAGGTAAATAATAGTAGGCCTAAATATCAAGTTTCCAAAGTTTGATAGTTTTACAATGATTTTCAAGGGCCTAAACTTATTTAATCATTATTTCAGTTATTCCAAGCTTAATGAATAAGCTACCTTAATTTGTCCTCCAAATAATTCAAATAAAATACAGGGTGCTGGTTTTATCCTGAAAATAACTTTGACGAAATCCCATAATTTTCATGCTGGTAATTAAATCATAATAAATCAAATACTAAATTACAACCTAACATGCTTTGTGAATAAAGTGCCATAACATTAACTCTAAAAATTTCCGAATAATTCCCAGTGATATAAAAGGGCCTAAAAACTTTAAGTTCCAATTATGATAATTTTCCAGCGATTGTACAAGCCCTAATTTATTTTTATGCTCAAAAGCCCATATTGAAACATTGAGAATGAACCTCTAAAATTTCTCAACATAAAATTCTATAAAATTCAGGGATCAATATTCTGCTAGTCAAGATCTAAATCCAGAATTTTAACTGAATATAATTAATTTAAAATTTCCAAATAATTGAAACAACAATCGGGCTAATAATCATTTAACACATGGAGTATAATATTTATTAATCATAAAATTCCAGAAAAATTACCATAAGTCTAAAACATTCTAAAACTCCCTCTTCCCGAGTTTCATAACTTTTGGATTAGATTTAGTGCTTAAAATAACTAAATTACATTTTTATCCTAAACCGAAATCTCAACTTTCGAGGTACCTAATTACCTCCAATTCCTTCACTATTTCAACCAGAAGGTTTTCATCATATCATCCCCCTCTCCTCCAAATTTCAAGGGCATACAAGAGCTTTTGCTCCTATGTCCTTCACAAACCACAAACTACCACACACTGGGTTTGAGCCGATCTCTTAGGGTAAAATCCACCCTAATCCACACCATGTTACCCAAGAGGGTAGACATAGACTTAACAAATCCGTGGCCACAACTTCAGCCTCTTTTGAGGTGATTTGTCCACTCCATTTCCAATTGTACTTTTCCCCAAAGTACCCTCACCAAGACCTATCTAGGACTTGATACTTCCCTATTCAAAACTCGACCAATTGAGTTGAAATTTTGTACAGATCTTAACATTGATGCCAGGGACCACCACCCAAAATTTGGGGAAGTTTGGACTTAATTTCATCTCCTAATTAATTTTATAATGTTTATTAAAATTTTACAAAAACTTTAGGCAAAAGTTCTCAAAAAATTCTCATTTTTGGTCAGCCTCTCGATATACATATTGTAGACCTCCAGCCCAAATTTCATGTCATTTGGACATGTTATGAACCGTGGGCAACCATTTCAATTTCTGGTTAGCCTAGGTCTTGATCCCACCAAAATGAGTGTTGTGGTCAAACCACTCACCCAAATTGAATAAAATAAATTTTAAATTAAAGTAGATCCAGAGGGCTACAACTTTTGTGACTGGTCATTTTTCCTAATTCGGCCTCTATGTGCCTCGTTTTGCAGCCTCAAAATATATTCAAATAATCTATTTTTCCATTATGTAATATATAATAATCTATGTATTATAATATTGATTCTACTGTTCATCTTCTTCATGAACCCGAAAACAGACAGAAAACCATTTTTCCTGTAAGCATTCCGTGATCCGTCGTCGGCAGTCCGGTCACTTCCCTGGCCAGCCACCACCACCACCACCTCCGTTGAGGCGATGGCTAGCGGTCGGCGGTGGTTTGGCCGCCGGAGGTGGCGGTTTCCGGCGAACTCAAAAATACCATTTACATGGTTTTCCCATGATAACGAGAGACGGGTCCGGCTCCGTTGAGCGCGAACCTCCTTTCTAAGAATCCTAAGATCTACCCATGAAAGAGAAGGAGCAGAGGAGGACCTTGTTCGCGGTTTGGAGGCGAGAAGAACGACGAGGTGCCATGGCGCGGTGGTGGCGTTGCTGAACTTCTCCTACAGCAAGAACAAGGATCTGATCCGATTACTTGAGCGTGTAACCTTCTCCTCTTGCTCCAGGTGGGCTTTTATAAGTCAGAATGTGGGAAGGTGAATGGGTAAAGCCTTAATGGCCATGAAGGCTCCTCCCCTTAACGCTTCGGTTATGATGCAGGGCCGTTGTTGAAACGCTGGAAAACGAAGAGGTGTTCGCCAGGTGGTGATTTCCTATTGGACCAACATTTTCCTTATTTATTTAAATAATTAAGGAAGGAAACGGCCCATAAATACTCCTGGTGTAACTTCCCACACACGCATTTATTACCACGCGTGTTAGAATAATTTCGAGCCTGAACCGTCGTTTCGGCCAATGTCACGGGCGTGACACATAGGTCACGGGTGTGATAGGCCCGGATAGCCAATTCTGGGTTCGACGATCGTCGAACTGAGATCGACGATCGTCGATGGATGGTCACGGGCATGACACCTTGGGTCACAGGCGTGACAGGCTCGGGTGGTTAGTTATGGGTCGACGATCGTCGATTTGAGATCGACGATCGTCGAATGGTGGTCACTCCCTAGGTCACGGGCGTGACACCCTTTGTCACGGGCGTGGCAGGCCCAAACGGCAATTTTGAGGTCGACGATCGTCGAACTGCGATCGACGGTCGTCGAAGGCTGGTCACGCCCTAGGTCACGGGCGTGACAGGCCCGAGTTCAACTTCGACGAAAGTTTTACGGGGATCGACGCTCGTCGAAGGAGTCGCGCCCCTTGGTCACGGGCGTGACACCTTGGTCACGGGCGTGACATGCCCAGGCTGCACGTTCGACGATCGTCTCACGGAGATCGACGATCGTCGAAGAAGTCATGCCAGGTCATGGGCGTGACGGGTCGGTCACGGGCGTGACCAACCCGTGACCCGAAAACTCGGTCGATTTATTTCAATTTTATGTGCTTCCTGGGGTTCTGACACGTCCAAACGACTCCTAGGGGTCTAGCCGGAAATGGGATGTTATATCGGGCTCCCGGGATGAACCGAATACTTGGTGAAGTGGCCTTCATACATTACCTCTTCACGAAGTTTACCCCTATCTGGGACACACAAACGACCGTCTTTCCGAAAAACACCATCAATAAACGAAAACCTAGAGTTAGCACTTTCCGCTGCATAGCGTTGCAGGCTTTCATCAAGTTCTGTTGCTTGCCGAACTCTATCCGCCAGGTCACACTGTACCTCCGTCCAGTTTAAGCATGCCTTTGTAGTGGTATTCCTTTAAACACAAGAAATATTTAAGGCCTCCAGATCTCGAATTAGGCCTTAATCATTTCTTAGAATCCAATTTGCCCTTGCCGGAGTCCGACGACTCAAGGCATCTGCGACCACATTTCCCTTCCCGGGAGTATAGTGAATATCAAAGGTGTAGTCCCCAAGGAACTCCATCCACCTCCGTTGTCGCATATACAAATCCTTCTGATCGAGCAAATACTTTAGACTCTTATGATCTGTATAGATATCGACTTTAATGCCATACAGATAGTGCCGCCACAACTTTAGCGCACAGATAACCACCACCAACTCCAAGTCATGGACGGGATAGTTACGCTCGTTGACTTTCAATTGGCGTAAGACATAAGCAATCACCTTGCCAAACTGTAGGAGAACGCAGCCTAAGCCACTCCCTGACGCATCGCTGTATATCTCATAGCCATCTGTACCACTTGGCGACGTCAACACAGGCACCATGGTCAAACGACTCTTCAGCTCATCAAAAGCTCTCGCGCACTCCGGCATACAGACAAAATTCTGATCTTTTCTCATCAATGTTGTCAGAGGCAAAGCAATTCGGGAGAAGTTCGCCACAAACCGTCTGTAGTAGCCTGCCATTCCAAGGAAACTCTTGACTTCGGCCACTGAAGACAACACCGGCCAATCATGTATGGCACTTATCTTTACCGGATCTACTGCTATGCCCTCTCCACTAACTACATGGCCCAGAAAAGCCACCGATGAGAGCCAGAACTCACACTTTGAGAACTTGGCATACAGCTTATTCCTCCGCAAGGTGTGCAGTACCAACCGCAAATGGTTTGCATGATCTTCTTCCGACTGCGAGTACAATAGGATGTCGTAAATGAATACGATTACAAACAAATCCAAGTACTCTCGGAACGTACGGTGCATTAAGTCCATGAATACCGAAGGCGCATTATATCTCCCAAACGGCATCACTGTTAATTCATAATGACCGTAGCGTGTTCCAAATGCTATCTTGGGAATGTCACCTTCCCTAATCCGTAATTGGTAATACTTGGATTTCAAATCTAACTTCGAATAGACGGTTGAGCCTTCTAGCTGATCGAACAAGTCATCGATCCGTGGAATTGGATACTTGTTTTTCTCCGTCAGCTTATTCAATTCGCGGTAATCAATACATAGCTGCAAACTATTGTCTTTCTTTTTCACAAATAGAACAGGCGCGCTCCAAGGTGACATACTTGGGCGTATGTATCCCTGATCCAGCAACTCTTGCAATTGAACTTTCAGTTCAGCCATTTCTTTTGGCGCAACACGATAAGGCGAGTGGGCCACAGGTTTTGCACCTGGCACCAACTCGATAGCGAAGTTGATTTCCCTTTGAGGAGATAACCCCAGAAGGTCTTTTGGAAACACATCAACGTATTCCGATACAATCCGCACCTCATTCACACTGGCCATCGGCTCCACCGCCTTAATGAGTGTGTAGAATAACTCCGCACCCTTCCAAACTGCCTTAGCGACTTGGAGAGCAGATAACAACATCCCAATAATCCCTTGCATACAAGTGAACTTGGTCTCTTGTTCGGTATTTTGCCACAGTGTGACCTCTTTTGAAGTACAATCTATACAGGCACGCTGCTCTGAAAGAAAATCCATACCAAAGATTATATCAAACTCTATAATCAGCAATACGTATGTTTCCACCTTGAATTCCCGACTCCCTATCTTTACCTCAAGACCGCAAGATTTATCCGCGCATAACAAACATCTGTTTGGTAGAAGCACATTTATACTGTCTGTCGTGGTCCATATAGGCACCCCGATTCGTAAAACGAAATCTTCAGACAGAAATTAATGGGAAGCACCTGTATCAAACAGTGCTCGCGCTGGATACTCCCATATAAGGACAAAACCTATAACACCAAAATTAAACAAGCACAGCACACAGTATAAAATAACATTAAAAACTGTGTGCACCTATGACGACATTGGCCTGCTTAAAGGCCTCCTGTTGTCTAAGGTTGAAGACTCGGGGCTGCACGTGCGATGCAGAAAACTCCACCACAGCCTTCCCTTTGTCCGCATAGGACGCTCCCGCCTTCTTTTCACCCTTCGGAGGGCCAACTCGGCAATCACGTGCGAAGTGTCCCACCTTCCCAGACATAAAATAGGCGCGAGATCCATACCACGATGATGCCTCCATCACAGTCGCTGAAGGAGCTTGTATAGTAGATTTGGAATTCTTATTCCATCTCCTTCGGTACCAAGATTTCTCCGGACGCGGCGACTTGAACTCCGATTTTGCAACAGTCAAGGTCCCCTTTGCTTGCCCCCTTTTCATGTCTGTCTCCAATGACCGAGCCATACAGACTAAGGCTTGAAAACCCTGACTTACAGAACTCGATAGCAGATATCATAACTTGTATCGCAGTTCTGCATAAAACCGACTAGTGTTACGCTCCTCTTCGGCAAAGATAGAACCCGCATATATTCCCAACCGCGTGAACTCATGAAGATAATCATCCACACTGCAATCTCCTTGAGTCAACCGCTGAAATTCCATTTCCATTGATATTCTCTACTGCATTGGCAGATGCTTTGCCAAGAATAACCGAGAGAACTCTTCCATCGAGACCTCTACCAACTGTCTGTCGGCCAAGTGATGCAGTTCAATCTCATCCTACCACAACCGAGCCTCTCCCTCAAGAAGGAAAGTTGCAAACATTACCTTCTGCTCCTCCTCAACTCTGATCGTTCTCATGATTCTCTTGATCCTTTCAAGACAATCCTCCGCTTGGGCCGGGGATCCCGCCCCAGTAAATTGAGGAGGATTAAAGTTCATGAATTTCTTCAATTGTTGATCTACTGCCCGCGGATCAACTACAGCTTCTGCCGGTTCTTGCCTTACCCCAGCATGCGTTGGCACTACAGTAGGACGTGCTTGCCCAGCCTACTGAGAAGTCATCACAGTAAGTACCATCTCCGTAACTAAATATAAAGTTTCAGTAGATATAGGAGGTGTGGGCACCTCAGTCGGTGCTGCACTTTCAACATAATGTTGAGGTACCGATTGAACCGCAACACTTCTAGTCACCTATTTGTGTAAAAACACAATATATCGACTAAACAAACAACAAACATACAAAAATGAACACACCAAACAAGTGTATTTACATTCCTAAGTGGACATTCTTTAGTTCAATTTATGTGTTATAACGACAGCACTGATACGTTCTCGTCACCCCTCAAAAGAATTCGTTCGCGAATTCGGAAGAGATCGACCAACAAGCTGATACAAAATTGTAATACCTCTTCCTGTCAAGAAGAATATAATAGAGTGTCCGACGGCGGCCCACACCATATTCCACAAATAGGCGGAGACACTACTAAATAATATCAAAACCAACGCATCCTAACATAGAGCATTCTACCGAAAGCTTCACGATTGAAAACATGAACTCAAGAGTTACAAGAACTGTCCACTATAACAAAATATGAATGTTTACACCAAAAGTAAATTGCCTTATGGCCTTACAGGTTTCTCTTAACAAAAGTGTGGTTTCCAAACATCGGCGCGCAGGCCAGCCACACATGAACAAGAAGAAAAAAAACAAAGCCTTTGAGGGCAGCAATGCAGCTTGGGCTTCAGCCCGCTAAGTCCCGCTCGGACTAGCACCACCTGCACCTACAAGAACCAATCCACCTAGCGGTGGCAAACAGGGCAACGATCAGCATTCAACTGACCAATTATAATGACCCTGCCCCTGACACGGGGTAGCGGAATTCCTTCCCTACACAGCATTTTACATCTCATACACATATATATCTAGCCACCAAGGAAATACATATCACAAATGCCGGCACGACGACCCGACATTCCGTGCACTCATGGCACATTCTGGTGTACAAGAAACACTGGGTCCCACCACCGTTCAGAGGTCCCAGACATGACGGTCCAATTTCAGCATTTCTAGCCTTATCGATACGTAAGCCATCGACTCTCGCTATGTGATCCTAATAGGGCATTAAGCACCCAAGGTTAGACAACCATAATGCGGGTACAGATCCACCTTTCCCGTTGCTCAAAATTGTCAAACTCAAGAACTAATGCGGGTACAGATTTACTTTGCTCGTCCTCCACCAAGACATTTATCCAGTTGCAGCCTAATGGCTCAACTTCATATCATATGGCACTCACGGCCACAAGAGTTGAACCCAACTCTCACCATTTCCTGGACTTCCTCCAGTACATCCTGCGGCACAAAGCCACAGGTATCCACCACGGACTTCATGCATACAAGCAATGATCACGGAGTCTTCTCTGATGTGCAAACAAGCATCACCAATCCAGACCAACATGTCCAGATGGGCTTCACACATCATGCCTAACCGTACTCACACTTCCGGTTCTAATGCAATATAATAAGGGACGTACCGCCGACCCAAGGGAATCACTTCGCCATCCACCTTTTGGTGGAGGATTCCTATGAAAATGTAGGAAAGAAGGAATTAACTTGTCTAAGAAGGGAATCATTACCCTCGAAGGATGTTTTGGCATCATGGAGAAAAGTACACGTTTGGAAAGCTTCGCAGTGATCAAACCTCCGCAGAGCTGAACTCGGCTCGCGATTTGGACCACCACAGTACCACCGGCAACCGGCTTTCCCTTCTTCTTCCTCCCCTTGATCTCCTATCTCTCTTCACTTAGGAAAGAGAATGGAATAACTCAAATGAGTTTTCTCCATCTCAAATCCGGCCTTATAAACCCAAGGAACGACCTAGACCATTGGATCATGGTCAAAGAAAATGGAAGGCTCAGATTAGCCCTGAAATTGAATTTCCTTGGCCGAACACCTGTTGTAACACGCCCGTGTCACAGGCTGTGTTCCTGAAGCGATGCACAACTTACTCAAAACAAACCATAACTCGGGTATCGACACACTCGTGTCATACCTGACATGCCCGTATCACCCATTACACGGCCGTGTACTTGGCCGTGTAACCCCTGTAACTCGATCTACAAAACCACCCGAGAACAACACGGCTAAGGCACACACCCGTGTACCTAGCCGTGTGCCAAACATGCCCTTGTGACGCGCTCGTGTCACAGGCCGTGTCATTCTCAGACACAACTGGCCCTCAACTAAGTTATACATTCCATGGGACACGCCCGTGTCTTAGGCTGTGTACACCTGACACGCCCTGAGACACGCCCGTGTCTCAGGCCGTGTTAGCCAACCTGAATCCCAATTTTGGCTTTTGATATTTCTGGGGTGTTACAATACATGTAAGATAGGCCACCAAAACCTAATGAAAAGTTATAACGCTTGGGTAGTATGATCATATGGTTAATTTGAGCCTCTAGTGATTTTGTTGGTAATTTTGGAACAATACACTTAGTACCTCCTTTTTAATTCATGGAATTACCCTTGATAGTCTTTTGTTTATTATGATCATAATGTTCAGTAGAAAGTTATGAAAATTGGGCAGAGGGTATTTTAGGTCAATATACCCATACTTGAATTTTATTATAATTTTTAAAGGTACATTTCAAGTACTTTCTTCACAAGATTTTAAAAATACAATTATTCAAAAATGGACTCAGAGCTCTATGATTGATTTAAAAATGTGAAACTTATCAGTAGTGTTCCTAGGACAATATGCTCGTGTGGGAATTTTATTGTAATTTTTAGATAAACAATTCCTATATTTAGTTCATTAGTTTATCAATTTGGATTATTGTGCAATATTAAGTTTAGAGTTCACTACTCATTGAAAAATTATGAAACTTGATCTAGAGTGTTTATAGGTCATTATATACATGCTTAGATTTTTCTCAGAATTTTTGGAAGTATTTTAGCAGTACTTGTCTCTTTAAAATGTTTAATGTAGGTTATGTTTCAAAATTAGGTTTAGAGGTCTAAACCTTGCTAAAAAAATTGGGAGACTTTTAATTTACTATTAAATAGTCATTTTGTATTTATCATAAATTTTGTCGAGCATTTTGCATGCCTGAAAAAGGAACTTCATGCTCAAACTAAGGTATTTGGATTTCTTAGAAAATAAAAAAATTATCGAGTAAATTAGGAAAATTATGAAATTCTTGATTTAGGCAAAACATGTCATGATAGACCCCCAATAATTATTATTGGGATTTTGGATGATAATTTGAGGTACCCCCCATTGTATAAATCATATAGCTTAGGATTGTCTGCATTTAGTGAAACCGCTGAAATTGTGTTAATATGGGGAAGGGTCGCAGGGAGATGGGATTATGTTTACTAATTTTGGTAAGTGGATTAGAGTATACCATTGGATGTTCGGAAGAGTAGGTTTTAGAGTTGTCTATGTTTAGTTGGTACTCGGGATCGACGAAAGATCGTCTATACTGTGAAGGGGGAGATAAGGTCAAAACACATTAGGGTTAGAACCAGTGTAATACTAAAGGATTGGGTATCGGGAATTAACCAATAATAATAAGTGCTTTGTGAAAGGGAGCTTTGGGCTTCAGCCCATCGTAGTTCCTAGTGAGCTTTGAGAGCCCTTTATATGGTATGCCAGGGGCAGTCCTGGGCTAACCTAAACTGTTGGAAAAATAGAATGCAAGAGTAACTAGCATAACTAGGGATTCACTTTCACTTACCTCGATATCTCGGGATGTTAGGTTAGGTCACATGGGCAGCAGGCTCGGTGGTTTGATGATTGGCAGGTTGGCCCAAGAGCTTAGGCTCGGTTGTTGTTTGTGACTGACATGATAGTCCGGGGAGCTTAGGATCGATTGTTGATTGTGATGGTCGGGATGGTCTGGGGAGCTTTGGCTCGATAACTGATTCGTAAGGTTGCATGTGCATAAAGTTTAAGGTAGTGGGTCTTCTGTATTGGAGGGTCGATGCACCGACGCCAATACGTCAACTCGGTAAGTGTGGTTTTGCACTTCGCTAATTAAAGTCTGGTGCGCCAGCCGAAAAGAGTACGCAGGAGCTCTACAAAGTGCACCAACGTCGAGGCGTACGATAGGTATGACTGGTAGTGCAATTACTAGTTTAGAGTTGGGATAGGCCCAACCCGCCGCTTCTGTTTTCCACTATGGAGGTATCCTTGGAGGTTAGGCACCAGAAAGGGGGAACTAAAGGTCTATGTACACAGAGTCGAGTGGGTGTGTTACACTTGCATGATCACACCATATCATAGTATTATCTTTGCATATAACCCCAGACAACTATTATATAAAGTGGTCTGAGATGCTTTAGACAATAGGCCCTACAAAATGACCCCTTAGCTTATAAGCTCTTGTGAGCGTGCATATAAGTTAAGGTTTTACCCTGTTGATATATACATGCTGCTAGAAAACCGGCACCTTATCATATAAATTGTTATGAGACTTTTTATACGATAGGAGCCTTGATGAAGATCCCTTAGCTTATGTGTTTTCATATAAGTTAAGGTTACATAGTATATATTCAGTCTTTCATACTTTCATTACTGTCACATATACTCCTAGAACTTCTAGGTTAGTTCTGTCGTCACCTGTTACTTTGTTACTGTCCACCTTTACTACCACTTATTTCCTCCTCCCCGCTCGGTGCTCAAGAGCCATGGGGGAAGGGGTGGGGAATGATATGACTTAGTCTTTTAGACAAACGGTTTTCAAACCACATCATTTTATGGGACTTTTGAGCCTAGCCTGGAGGAGAAGCCCCGGAGGGCGCTACTCTTGGAGATGGGACAGTCTAGCATCGGAGTTCAGACAGCTAGGACTGTGAGTCCCGATCGTTAGTAGATATTTAGTTTTTTCTTCCGTGCTGAGTGATATATAGTGAGGATATTGATGTAATGGGCATAAGCCCTATTTTTTGTACCTTTATTATTTCTGTGGACTCTCCATTCATGGAGATTATTTACTATGTATATGATTTCTGTGGACATGCCCTTTTACTATTTTAATACTATTCTGTGATCGATTTGGCCGGCAAGATCGGCGTTTTTTAGTGATGACCTTCCCGGGCGTGAAGGTGTCATCGCAAAGTGGCGGTTCTAGCCCTAAGACCCCGGTGGTTTAAAAAAAAGGGGTCTTACACAGTTCTTGTTGCTCCTAGACTGCCCTGCTGTCTAGTCTCTCACTAGCTCGCAGGGCCAGAGTACCTCTCATGGACGCCCAATTCTCTTTGCTCCAAGGCGGTCCCGCTGTCCAGGCACTCACTAGTTGGCAGGTCCAGAGTACCTCTCGTGGATGCCCAATTCTCTTTGCTCTGAGACGGTCCTGCTATCCAGGCTCTCACTAGCTGGCAGGGTCGGAGTACCTATCATGGATGCCCTGTTCTCTTTGCTCAGAGATGGTCCCGCTGTCCATGCTCTCAATATCGGGCTGGTTTAGAGTACCTATAATGGATGCCCAGTTCTGTTTACTCCGATACGGTCCCGCTGTCCAGGATCTCACTAGGTGGAAAGGCCAGAGTACCTCTCTTGGATGCCCTATTCTCTTTGCTCCAAGACGGTCTAGCTGTCTAGGCTCACACTAACTGGTAGGGTCGGAGTACCTCTCATGGAAACCAAGTGTTTTTTACCCTAAGTCCGTCTCTTTACCCAGGCTCTCATTAGCTGGCATGACATTTTGACCCTTATAGAAGGCCATGTGTTTTATACCCAAAGTCTGTCCCGTCACCCAGGCTCTCATTAGCTGGCATGACAGTTTTACCCGTCGGGAAGGCAAAATGTTTTTTACCCCAACTCCGTCTCATCACCCAGACTCTCATTAGCTGGTATGACAGGTTGACCCCTCGGTAAGGCCAAGTGTTTCTTACCCCAAGTCCGTCTCGTCACCAAAGCTCCCAATAGCTGGCATGATAGGTTGACTCCTCGGAGTGGGGCCAAGTATTTTCGGCTCCAAGAGGCCACTCAGCAAATACGTTGGATTGGATGTTTCTTTCTGATCATGTGTCAACCTCGAAAAGAGCGGGGATTATGTACAACCCTGTATTCGCAGAGTATGGTCCCCCCAGCAGGCGCATGCCCGAATATGTATTTTTAAGCTTTTGGAGAAGTTTTGCACTCTTGGTGGCCAATTTAGGCCTAACCCTTTTAACATACTAGTAGGGCAGAAATCTGCTTCCCCCTGGTCCCTTTTAGGCGGCGGGTGTGGCGAGATGGCCGAAAACTTCCACGACTTGCTAAGTGTGATGTGGGATCAGCAGGACTGGCTGAAGGCCGGGGTTTCGCCCCTTCACCCTAGTCCTGAGCGGGGCGAGACTAGCCTGAGGCCAGGGTCTCGCCCAAGGCGGATAGCCAGCGGGGCAGACCAGCATGTTGTTAGGGTCTTGCCCCGGGCAGCTAGCTATCAGGGCGAGACTGGCCTAAGAACAGGGTCTCGCCCCGGGAGGATAGCCAACAAGGCAAGACTGGCCTGCGGCCAGGGTCTCGCCATGGGCGGCTAGCCTGCGGGGCAAGACTAACCTGTAGCTAGGGCCTCATCCCGGGCAGGACCAGGGGTCTTGCCCTGGGCATCTAGCTTGTAGGGCGAGACCGGCCTTCGACAAGGGCCTCACCCCAGGGGGCAAGATCGGCCTATGGACAGGGCCTCGCCCCAGGTGGCTAGCATGAGGGGCGAGACCGGCCACCGGCAGGGGTTTCCCCCCAGCCCGAGTTCTTCGGCATGGTTTAACCCCTAAAGAAGCCTCGCCTCGGGTGTCCGGGGGGAGGGGGGAGGGGAATGACTTAGCCTCCGTTCATCATTGGACCTCTTTTGGTCATACTTTTACCGTTGTGCCTCGGGGTGGTATTTCCTCTTTACCCCCCGGTACGGATGTTTTCTATTAGCTCAGGACATATTTATCCTAGGTGTATTTCTGACTTTTGGTCCCCCAGGCTTGGGAAAACTATAAATAGACCCCCTTGGATACTTTTAGAGGAGAGAGTTTTTTGGCTTCCTCCTCCTTAGGCTTCTCCTTGGTTGAATTCGAGCGCTCTCCAAGATACCTAGCTCAGCCATTGGTGAGGGAGGGGAACTGTTCTTGTGGCCTTCTGGGTGTGTGGTGGGACCTCCATGCTAGAGCCGAGGGTTTGTTCCTATTTTACTGAGCCTTGGGTCCATGACGTTCCCTTGAATGTAGTAGGTGTGAGGTCACCCCTTTCCTGGGACCCCGAACTCCACGGGAGAACAAGTTTTTGGTTTCAACGTGGGGAAATGTGCCTCGTACATCAACTCTTCTCGAAATTTGCCCACCTTTAGGACGCTCAAGTGACTGTTCCTCTATAATAGGTCATCATTAATGGTAAACTAGGCATTTGACCCATCCAAAGACTCTGTCATGTAGTGTTTCATACTATCATTTAGCTCCATCGCCTGCCGAATCCGGTCAGCGAGGTTATACTACACTTCTGTACAGTTCAAACGTATTTCAGCACTAGACCTTCAATCAACACAATAGATCTCCAAGGCCTGTAGATCATGAATAAGACCCCCATCATGCATCAGTATCCAATTGGTCTGTGCAGGAACCCTACAACTCAATGCATTCGCATCAACATTACACTTGCCAGGAAAATAATGTATCTTGAAGGTGTAGTCCCCATGTAACTCCATCCAGCTCCACTGGCGCATATTTAAGTCCATCTGATCGGACAGATACTTCAGCATCTTATGGTCTGTATAAATATCGAACTTCACGCCTTAAAATTAGTGCCTCAAAAGCTTCAAAGTGAATATCATAGCAACTAACTCCAAATCGTGGACCAGATAGTTCTTCTCGTGTACTTTAAACTGACACGAGCCATATGATATAACATTCCCATGTTGTAGCAAAAAGCAGCTTAAGCCGCTCCCTGAGGCGTCACTATAGATCTTATATCCCTCCGTACTACATGGCAAGTACAAAACTGGTGTCGTGGTCAGGCAACTTTTAAGTTCTTCGAAAGCTTGCTCCTACACTGTCTACCATACAAACTTCCTTCCAAATCAAGTTTGTTAGGGGTAACTCTATCCACGAGAAGTTCTCCACGAAGCGCATGTAGTAGCCGACAAGCCCTAGAAAACTACAGAATTTTTCCATAGAAGATAACACAGACAACTCTCGTATCTCAACTATCTTTGTTGGATCCACCACAATGCTCTCACCACTAACAATATGACCAAGGAATGGAGCCGAAGATACCCCAAACTCACACTTAGATAATTTGGCGTACAATTGACTACTCCAAAGGGTCTCTAGGATAATGTGTAAATGCTCTACATGATCATCCTTAGACTGGGAGTACACCAGGATGTCATCAAAAAAGACTATCAGGAATCGGTCAAAATACTCCCGGAATATTAGGTTCATCAAATATATAAACACTAGCGGTGCATTCGTTAGCCCGAAAGGCATGACAATGAACTCATAATTCCCATAATGTGTACTGATTGCTGTTTTGGGAATGTCACTTTCCCTGATTCTAAACTTATAATACCAAGACTTCTAGTCTATCTTTGAGTACACGGTCGATCCAACTAGTTGATCAAACTTGTCATCGATCCTCAGAATCGGGTACTTGTTCTTGTCTTTCAGATTATTCAATTATTTATAATCGATCCGCAGCCACAAGATACTGTCCTTCTTCTTTACAAAGAGGATCGGTGTGCTCCAAGATGATGAACTTGGATGCACATACCCTTGCTCTAACAGTTCTTGAAGATGTACCTTAACCTCTGTCATCTCTCTCGGTGTTAAGCAGTATAGAGATAGCGATACAGGTTTGGCACATGACACATGTACAACCTCAGGTAAGCGAGACTGAGCCAAATGCTTGAGGAAGGAAGCTAGGCGAGATGGCCTAGAACGGTCGCCAAGACGCAGGGCGAGTGGATCCCGGAAAGAAGGACATGCGAGAGGGCCCAGGCGGGAAGGGTCTGAACAAAAGCTGCACCAAGAGGTAGGCGAGTAAGTACCAAGGTAGGAGGAACTCGCGGGTAAGCAGCCAACTCGCCATGCGAGAGGGCTCCAGAGGGGAGCTCTCACTAGTGAGGCGGAGCTCTCGCTCGGCGAGAGGACCCTAGAAGGGGGTTCTCGCCAAGCATCGGTTTGGGGAGGGTCGGGTTTATCTTTTAGCCCCACGTGATTTTACGCTTTTGCCCTGGGTGCGCTGCATATAACCCCTCAGAACAGTAGAGTTTGGTTGTTGGCAGACCTGACTAAGGGTATTCTAGTAAGATCAGGATAGCTCAATTTGGTTATTGGTAGTCCTAGTTCAGAGGCCTATAAATAGACAGGGAATGTGCCTTAGAATAAATACAATCCGAACTCTCCTTCTCTTATTCTAAGGCACCTAGCTCAATATTGGCTTGGGAGGGGGAGAATTTCTTATTCTTCCGGGTACAATGTGGGACCTCCGCGATTAAGCCCCCGGTCTAGTCTTTTGAGAGCCTCGTTGTAACATCCCATTTCCGGCTAGACCCCTAGGAGTCGGTTGGTCGTGATAGAACCCTAGGAAGCCCAAAAACTGAAATAAATCGACCGAGATTTCGGGTCATGGGTTGGTCACGCCCGTGACCGATCCATCACGCCCGTGACCTAGGGCGTGACTCCTTCGACGATCATCGATCTCAGTGAGAAGATCGTCGGGCTCAGAATTTTTCTACCCGGGCCTGTCACGCCCGTGACCTATGTGTCACGCCCGTGACCTAGGGTGTGACACCTTCGACGATCGTCGATCCCAGCGGGACGATCGTTGAAACGTAGAATTTGTGTCATGCCCGTGACCAAGGGCGTGACACCTTCGGCGATCGTCGATCTCAGCGCGACGATCGCCGAGTACGGATTTTACCTCATGACAATGTCACGCACGTGACCCACATGTCATGCCCGTGACCAAGGGCGTAACCACCCTTCGATGATCGTCGATCTCAGTTCGACGATCGTCGATCCCAGAATTGGTCACCCGGGCTTATCACGCCCGTGACCCATATGTCACGCCCGTGACCAAGGGCGTGACCACCCTTCGACGATCGTCGATCTGAGTTCGACGATCGTAGATCCCAGAATTGGTCACCCGGGCTTGTCACGCCCGTGACCCACATGTCACGCCCGTGACCAAGGGCGTGACCATCCTTCGACGATCGTCGATCTCAGTTCGACGATCGGCGATCCCAGAATTGGCCACCTGGGCCTGTCACGCCCGTGACCTATGTGTCACGCCCGAGACCAAGGCCGAAACGTCAGCCAGACTAGAAATTTAGATAACCGACGTTGTAATCAATTCTGATTATGGGAAGTTACGCCAGGAGTATTTAAGGGCCGTTTCTTACTCTGATTATTTAATAAATTAAGGAAATGTTGGTCCAATAGGAAATCGCCACCTGGCAAACACCTATTTATTTCCAGCATTTCAACTGCCTTGCCATAACCGAAACGTTATTAAGAGGAATATTAAGGGCCATGAACATTTCATCCTTACCCCTTCCCATTTGCTGATCTATAAAAGACTCCTAAGAGCAAGAGGAAAAGGTTACACGCTCCATCAAACTGTTTCAGATTTCCCCCTTGCTGTTGAAGAATTTCCGGCGACGCCACCACTGCGCCAATGGCTTCCCGACGCTCTGCACGCCTCCAGCCCGCGAACAAGGTCCTCCCCTCCCTCTTCTTCTGCGGATAGATCTTAGATATCGTTAGGAGAGATATCGGGCTCAAAAGAGCCAGCTCGGGTGAGCGTTTCCATGGTTTTCCGAAAATTTCGTGGTGGCGGGTTGAAACCGCCTCTCCGGCGGCCGTGCCGCCGCCCGACGATAGCCCTCACCTCAACAGAGGTGGTGGTGGTGGTGGCCGTCCAGGGAGATGGCTGTATGGCCGGGAAATAGCTTTGGAAAAGCTACAGGAAATTAAGTTTTCAGGGCTCTGGTTTCGGGCTATAGAAGAAGATGAACAGTGGCATTAAATTAGATTCTATTTTTAAAACAATTTCTGAATGAAAATATCTGTCACTTTAAATAATTTGAGACAAATACCTAGATGCTCCTGCAGGAAAAATGGTCAATAGCAATATTGTACCTCTTTGAGTCTAGGGAATTTTAAAATTTGTTTCAAGCATTATGGACCACTGGATAGACCTCAGCACTCAATTTGGTGAGGTCTACCCATAGGGTGTCCTGACCTTAGAAAATTTCTCCACTCCAATCCAGTCATCACAATGACTTGAAATTTGGGGTGTGGCCTAACCTTACCTATATCTAGGCACCATCCAAAAATTAGGATTTTTGGGAAATATTTTTCTATGGTTTTTAGGAAAATTCAATAATCCTAGCTTAATTTAATTAGATGGCTAAATAATTTCCAAACCCTCCCAAATTTTGGTGAGTGGTCCCTGGGTTCACCATAAGGTTCTGTATAATTTTTCATCTCATTTGGAGATGGTTTGGATTAGAAATGATCAAACCTAAGTTTTACCCTAATAAGGGGTCTTAGGTTAAAGGTGCACTTTTGAGATTTGAGTGGTCAAATCACCTCAACAGAGGCTGAGATTTTTACCACTGGCTATTAATATTCTCTAGCACCCCCTCAAAGAGTTTGAGGTGGATCGGGGTAAGTTTGCCCTAAGAACCAAGGCCAAAACCTAAGGATGGATCTTGGTGGCTTGTGAAGGTCATGGGGTCAAATGACCTTAGAGTGACTCGAAATTGGTGAAGAGGACCATAGGGCCATTATAGTTCTCTGGATGAAATCTTAGTAGATTTGGAGACTGTTGGGATACCTAAAAACCTAACCCTAGTTTAGGGTGCAAAACTTGTAGAGATAGGAAATGACACTAAATCACATTGAAAAGTGATGAGATTTGGGTAGAGTGAATTATAGGGATGGTACAAGCTCTGGATATTTTTTTATGAATTTTAATATCATTATTTTGGATACTTCATTAACTATTTAGTAGCTTGTATGATTTGCTTAGAAAATTTATTATGGAATACATACTTCCTGGAAATTGATGAAATTTAAGCAGAGAACGTTTATTAGGATTTTAAATCTCTGTGAATTTTTATGGGATTTTTGGAAGTTTAATTCTAAGGCTTGCTTCATTAAGTATGTTTTACCTTGAATATTTGATTAAATCTATAATGGTGTTTAGAAGCTGGTAAAATTATGATTCTTTGCACAAAGATCTTTTCTATATCATACTACTGATTAGTAATTTTTCTATAATTTTCCGATGAGTAATTTCAGTACTTCCTTCTTTACGTAGGATTAACGTGATTATACTGGATAAATTAATTAGAGGCTAAATACTTTCTGTAAAATTCTGAAAATTTGTATTTGAGGTTATCTTGCTGTTATTTAATGATCATGATTTTTGGGTAGCTATTACTTAGGAGGATCATGTAGTTCATGTTTAAAATGACTCGTGGCCCATCCTTTGGGAAAATTAAATAAATATCAGATTAATTAGGAAAGTTATAAGTTTCTGGATTTAGACAAATTATGATATGGTAGACCTCCAGTAAATATTATAGGAGATTTGGAAGACAATTTGGAGTACCTCCCCTTGTGTACCTCATATAGCTTAGGATGGTCTGCATATAGTAAAACCACGGAAACTGAACTAGAGTAATAATGAACTTGGGAAATGGAATTTTGGGAGTTGCTGGTTGGTTAGTGCAAGCTACGATTAAGTTCATTATTAGATGTCAGGATAAGTAGGGTGTGAGACTAGTTAAGGTTAGGTGGCGTTCGGGAATGACGGAAGATCGTCCATCCCGGGAAGAAGAGGAAGAGTCTTAATACTCTAGGGTTAGATCTAATGTAACTACAAGAAGATTGGGTTAAGAGAGATCAACCAATAACAATAAGTGCCTTGCGAAAGGGAACTTTGGGCCGTAATGCCGTCGTCTTGGTTCCTAGTGCCCCTTGAGAGCCCTTCACGGGGTATGCCGGGGGCAGTCCTGGGCTAACGTAAACCATAGGAATAATAAATTAAAAGAGCAACTAGTATAACTAGGGTTGAAGATACACACACCTCGGTAGCTAGGAAGGTAGAATAATTGGTTTGGTTGTCATTCAGACGGTAGCTCTGAAGGTAGATGCACGGACGGGACAGTTCGGGGGGCCGAGGGCTCGAGGTTGGAGTACAGAATAAAGGTGGTGGGTCTTCAGTATCTGATAGTCGTTCACACCGACATCGGTACGTTGACTCGGCGGTGTGGGACACTTAGCCAAAGAAAGTCTGGTGGGTACAGCCAGCAGTAGTACGCAGATACTCTAGGTTGTGTTCTTTTAGGGGCGTACGGAAGGGCTAGGCCTGGTAGTGTGGATACCCGCCTAGGAGTGGGGCGCCCGACCCACTGTCTCCGTTTGCCACTACGGAGGTTCCTGGGAGTGAAGCTAGCTGCCCGAACACGGGGAACTAAAGGTCTGTGCGCATAGAGTCGTGTGCGTGAGTTGCACTTGCATGAATCATGGCATAGCATATCACTACACTCATAATTGCATACAACCGACACCCCAACGTATAAATCGGTATGGGACTTTTTATACGATGGGAGCCTTGCAGAAGATCCCTTAACTTATAAGTTTGTATGGGCATTCATATAAGTTAAGGTTACTTACTTATTTACTTGCTTGTTACCTACTGTTCTCTAGCTGCCTTTTTATACATTTGATGCTTACTACTTTACTTCTTTACCATTTACTACCATAGGATTGCTAGTTGTACTTTATTTTAAATAATGGTTAGATTAGCTCCCTGTCACTTGCTTGATTATTCTCCATTTTTTTTGTAGCTTCCCTTTCCTCCTCTCCGCCATGTGCTTAGGAGCCGTGGTGGGAGGGGTAGGGGATGATAGGGCTTAGTCTTTTATAACTAATGGTTTTCGAACAACAACATTACAGGAGCTCCGGATGGGAGACAGGGACCAGCAGTCCAGGGACCAGCACCAGCGGAGTACGGTGCGCATGGAGGTGGGACAGTCTAGCACCGGTGCACCTGCGACCAGCTCCGTGAGTGATTAGTAGTTTTATAGCTTCCGCGTTGAGTGACTTGTAGTGAGGACTCTGATGTATTGGGCTCGAGCCCATTTATCTATTTCCTGTTATTATCTATCGATGGACTGGATGTGATTTCACTTTTATTTACATGTTTATGTGGACTTGTTTACATTTTATGTTTAATTACTTCTCTCTCTTGTGATCGAAAAGGGCCGACAGAATTAGCGTTTTGTAGTGGTTGCCTTCCCGTGAGTTGGTGCCACCGCAAAGCGGCAATTCTGGGCTAAGACCCCGGTGGTTTAAAAAGAAAAAAAAACGGGGTTTTACAAGTGGTATCAGAGGAAACCTCGATCGAAGAGAAGTAGTCCACAAAACCTTGGGCCACCCCCGTGCGAGCTTAGTTTGCGGACAAACTAACAGCGGAAGCAGTGGTGTGCCCATAGGGGAAATCACATGTGAAAGTCCATCCTAACTCTTCTTAAATTCCATTCATTCGCTCTCTAATAAATGGAATTTTTACTTGTAGCCTGCAACGAACCCTACACCACAGCAGGGGACACCCCAGGCTCCAAATATGGTCCCGACCCCGCCGTCTCCAGCTCCGTTCCAGCAGACGGAGATGGGGCAAACACTAACGGCCATTCTGGAGGCCTTCAGAGCTCAGCAAGCCCCGGCTCCACAGCCAAACCCCGGGGCCAATTGGATGACTGTCTTCCGGGGACTTTCCCCTCCATCCTACCAGGGGACGAAGTCTGTAGTACATACGGAGGAATGGTTGGACACCATTTACGAAATGCTGGCAGAGATTCGATGCCCCACGGAGGAGGTAGTCGCTTTGGCAGTCTCCTGCTTAGAGTCACACGGAAAGAGGTGGTGGAAATCTCAGCTGGACACCACCTTTGCAGGGATGGACTGCGCTGATATTACTTGGGAGGAGTTCAGAGCAGCGCTCTTGGGACATTTTGTACCTCAATCGGCGAGGGATGACTTGGAGGATAGGTTCTTGCTGTTGAGACAGGGGAACAGGACTGTGGTAGAGTACTATCAGGAGTTCACTCACATGGCCCGCTATGAAGACGCTTACCAGTTAGACGATGCTGGCTATGCCCAGAGGTTTTATAAGGGGATGCAAGATGACGCGAGACAGGCCCTCCTTTTCATCTCAGAGGGGAGTCTGGCCAGGTTTCTGGAGATGGCTAAGATGAGAGAGGCAGATCAGCTTACAGTGAGGAGCCGGAAGAGACCGGCTGATGATATAGTGATTGGAGGACGTAGAGACCATCCTCGAGGCCAGGTTATTGGAGAGAGAAGGAACGGGGATCAGCCTCGTCAAGAGTTTGGGCAGGAGCAGAGGAGTCAGGGGGTATTGGCTCCCCAGCCTATACAGATGCTGGAAATGCCAAGGATGGCAGAGCAACCACCGGTATGCTATCAGTGCAACCAGCCGGGGCATATCAAGAGGAACTACCCTGTGAGGCGAGCACCCCCACCAGCACATCAGGGCGTTGCACCTCCCCGATAGTTTGGCGGACGAGGACAGGACCGAGGACGAGGATTTCAGGATCGAGGCCGCAGGCCAGAGAGGGAGCAGGTGTATGCTCTAGACCTGACACAACCCCGAAACCTGGAGCAGTTTATCACAGGTATGGCAGTACTTTTAAATTTTCTTCATATAAACTAGTATTCTAGACATAACCTGGTTAGAAATTAAGAGAAGAAACCTGCAACAAGAATACTAAGACACTTAATAACCCCAGGCATAGTCTTCGTTAGCGGCAAGCCCGCTCACACCCTCTTCGACACTGGTGCGTCGCAATCGTTCGTGTCGGAGGATTTTGTTAAAGGACTGGCAGGTGTGGAGCCATTCACAGGGAAGACGATGAGGGTGCGCCTACCCGATGGATCGGAGGTAATGACCTCTGCTCATTGCAATATGGAAGCGAGGATTGGCGGGAAGGCGTTTGAGGCACCAGCGACGGTTCTGAAGATGCGAGATTACGATCTGATCCTGGGCATGAATTGGCTGTATTGGAACCATGCCCAGATCGATTGCGTGGCGAAGAGGATCACCGTGAGGCACGGCGACTCCTTCATTGTCATCGAAGGTATTATACCAGCACCCCGTACCTTACTATCGTCTGTACAGGACGTTAAGGCACACCTGCAGGGGGAATAAGTTTATCAGGTCCTTTTTGAGGCGTTCATGGCCAAAGACTCCATTGCAGATATTCTAGTAGTGTGGGACTTCGCCGACGTGTTTCCGGAGAAGCTACCAGGGCTACCCCCGCACCGAGAGAAGGACTTCCAGATTCAGCTCGTACTGGGGGCTAAGCCGGTATCCAGAGCTCCCTATCGAATGGCCCCAAGGGAGTTGGTGGAATTTCGAAGCCAGCTTCAGGAGTTAGTGGAGGCCGGGTTCGTTCGGCCTAGCTCTTCACCATGGGGAGCTCCGGTGTTGTATGTTAAGAAGAAGGACGGGACCCTTCGACTGTGCATTGATTACCGTGCTCTGAACAGGTTGACAGTCCGGAATACTTATCCCTTACCAAGGATAGACGAGCTATTTGACCAGCTGGAGGGAGCCCATTGGTTCTCAAAGCTGAATCTGAGGTCAGGATACTACCAGCTTCGCATTCGGGAGGAGGATATCCCGAAGACGGCCTTCAGCAGCAGATACGGCTTGTACGAGTTTATAGTGATGCCGTTCGGGCTCACAAATGCACCCTCCTCATTCATGACCCTGATGAATTGGGTGTTCGAAGAGTATTTGGACGTCTTCGTTATCGTATTCATCGACGACATCCTTATCTATTCAAGGACGGAGGAGGAGCACGCGAGACATCTGGCCTTGACCTTGGAGAAGCTGCGTGAGCGTGAGATGTATGCCAAGTACAGCAAGTGCCAGTTCTGGCTAAAGGAGGTGGCCTTTCTGGGCCATGTCATCAGTGGAGCAGGTCTGGCAGTGGATCCGGCGAAGGTCCAGGTAGTACGGGATTGGCCACCACTAAAGTCGGCCTCGGATGTTCGAAGTTTCTTGGGACTTGCCGGTTACTACCGGAAGTTCGTAAAGGGGTTCTATCAGATTTCCCTCCCTCTTACGTCTCTGACGAAGAAGGAGTCCCCTTTTATCTGGATGCCTCGATGCGAATCTGCCTTCCAGGAATTGAAGGATTATCTCACCTCGGCTCCCATCCTTGCTCTTCCGTCAGGGAAGGAGGGATTCCAGGTGTACACAGATGCTTCCTATCAGGGGATGGGTGTCGTTCTGATGCAGTGTAGCACCCCAAAAAGACCCCAAAAAGACTCAACATGAAGTTTGAGGTGCAGGTCATTTTACACGGCCTGGGACACGGGCGTGTCCCAGGGCGTGTCGGGGGTACACGGCCTGGGACACGGGCGTGTCCCAGGGCGTGTCACTCAATAAAATTCGAAAATGGCCTGTTCGAGTCAGAAAATTACACGGCCTTGAACCAAGCCTTGAACACGGGCGTGTCAGGGTGGACACGGGCTTGTCCAATGCCGTGTGCCTACCCTTGTACTGCTTGTAGCTCGATAAGGCAGGGGTGACACGGGCGTGTCTCAGGAATGACACGGGCGTGACAGGTTCGACACAGGCGTGTCGATGCCCGTGTTCTGGTAAATCTCAGTCGGTTCGTATACCGCGTGTGCCGCTTAAGGGTACACGGCCTGTGACACGGGCGTGTCACAGGCCGTGTCAGCCAAAAATTGGTTTTTTGGTCAAATTGTGGTTGTTCAGATTTCTCTCTTTTGATCCAAGGGCTCAGGTGGTTTCCTGGCTGGATTTAATTCGTGAAGGTTGATGAAGATTCATTCTTCATGTTCTTAAGGAAGAGAGAAAGAGAGAGGAGGAAGAAGAAGGAGGAGGAGAGCAAGCCACCGTCAAAGTTCCCGTGGTCCGATTCGTGATCCGAAGCCGGCGTTGTGAAGGCAAGGCTGCTGCGGTTCTTTCTCACCGGCTAGTTTTCGATGGCTCCGAAGAGATCGACAAGGGTAACGATCTCCCTCCTTGGACATGTGAAGTCCTTCTTTTCTGCATTGCATAGGGAAAACCCTTCCCCGCGAGTGTGCGGTGGGTTGTGGTGTCCCTTGGGGTAGATATGTGAAGTCCCCCTTGTTAGAGGCCGGAATTGGAGTACGGCTCTAGGCATGATGTGTGAAGCCCATCTGGACATGGTCTGGATTGGTGATGCTTGTTTGCATATCGGAGAAGGCTCCGTGATTATGGCTTGTGTTGCCTTGTGCCTACCTGTTGCTTGGTGCAGCAGGAAGTACTGGATGATGTCCAGGAAATGAAGAGGGTTGGATGCAACTCTTGTGGCCGTGCGTTGCCACTTTATGAGCTGTTGAGCCGTTGGGCTGCAACTCGATGAAAAGGCAGATTGCCGAACAGGAAAGGTGAAACCGACCTGCGCCTATAAATAGCCATGGATACTTCCGTATTCGAGGTGGCACGGCGACTTGAGCAACGGGGGTGGCTGATCCGTACCTGTGTTAGGTCCGTCCGACTTGGAAGCCTGGTTATAGGTTTTGTTGGAGCGCCTAATGAGAGTCTTAGGCCCGCGCGCCGGAAAGACTAGAATGCTCAAATACTATGTAGACGGTGGTGTTGACCCTGGTATTCCGGTACACCAAGAATGTGCCCTGAGTGCACGGACTGTCGGGCCGTGTGGTCGATAGTTGTGATGGCTTGAATGTGCCTGCGCGCACATAGTTGCTATATGATGATGCCATGCTTTGCAGGGAAAGACTGCTCATGCCCCGAGAAAGGGGTAGGATTGTTATAATTGGGTCAGCTGAATGCTGACCGTTGTGTTGTTTGCCACCGGTTGGGTGGATTGTTCCCATGCAGGTGCTGGAGAGCCAAGTGGTAAGTGATGGGCTGAAGCCCTACTGCTGTTGCTGCTGCTGCTGCGGCTAGCCCTTGAAGGCTAAGCAAATGGTTATGTTTATTTTGTTTTCCTCATGTTTGGCTGGCCTGCGCGCCGAGGTTTGTAATCCATGTTGTATGGAAAGTGGAACTGTAAGGCCTTAAGGCCAAACTCTATGTATTTGTGTACATTCCGTGGTGATATATAAAGGTGGTTTATATATTGGACATTCCTGGTTAGAGTTCAAATTATAACTTAAAGCTTCCGCTAGAATGCTCTGAGGTAGGATTCGTGTTTGGTTTGGTATTATCCTGTGACCTCACCGTCTGTTTGTGACATATAGTGTGGGGCCCCGGCCGGACCTTCTACTATACGTCATTTAATGGATGGGGTCGTTACATTTTGGTATCAGCTTCGTTCGGTCTTCCTCTATCGAATTCGTAGACGAATTCTTTTATGGGGTGGCGAGCGCGTGTTTATGCGCCCTGCTGTAACGCTAATGAACTCTGGAATGTCCACTAAGGAATGTACAAAATCTTGTTTGAGGAATCTGCGCCTTCCTTTTTGTGTTGTTTTGCTTGCACACGTTCGCTAATGTGTGTCTTGTCCACCTATAGGTGACACGTAGTGGTGCTGGGCAGTCTGAGCCCCAGCGCTCTGATGAGAGTGCGGCACCAGCTGAGGTGCCAACACCTCCTCCATCTGCGGAAACTGTTCGCTTAGTTGCTGAGGCGCTATTTGCCATGATTCAGCCGACTGGGCAAGCGCAGCCGGCAGTAGTGCCATTTCGTGTTGATGTAAGACCCGAGCCGGTTGAGGCTGTAGATCCACGAGCAGCTGACCGACAGTTGAAGCAATTCATGAGCTTCAGTCCTCCTACGTTTACGGGAATGGGATCCCCAACGCAGGCAGAGGATTGGTTGTCGCGTGTCAAGCGGATAATGACCGCGATCAGGGCGGAGGAAACTTTAAAGGTCACCTTGGCCACCTTCATGCTTGAAGGAGAGGCGCGGTTGTGGTGGGACGAGGTTGAGGTACACCATTTGGCGGGCAGGCAATTAACGCAAGTGTCGATTGAGGAGTTCTCTCGGATATTTCTGGCGAAGCATGTCCCAGCGGCGCAACGCATTGCTATGGAAAATGAGTTCCAACGGTTAAAGCAAGGGGAAGATAGCGTGGATATCTACTTGCATGAGTTTACCAGGTTGGGACGGTATGCGGGTACAATCTTCGCGGATGACCAAAGGAAAACGAATCGGTTCTATGAAGGATTGCGGGATGAGTTGCGATTCCTGCTTTCGAGTTCAGTGAACCAAGGGTTTCAGGCGTTGGTTGATACTGCGTGTGCGTTGGAGAAGGACATGAGGCGGGTGCAAGGGAATAAGGGCTTGGTTGCGTCGAAGCCAGAGTTTCAAGCACCTCGCCCGAGCAAGTCGTTTTACCAGAAGAAAGGGGGCAAGAGGTCCAAGCCATCTGGGCAAGTGACTACGACCGTTGTGTCGGGAGCGACATCAAGGCCGGATTCTCGTACATGCTATAACTGTGGCCGAGTGGGGCATATCGCTCGTGACTGTCGGGTTGTTCAGCCCAAATGGGACAAGAAGACGGGTGCGTCTTATACTGAGAAGGGGAAAGCGGTGGTTAATTCCTCTGCGTCTCAGGCACAGCCCCGAATCTATCAGCTTGGCCAACAGGAAGCGATTAAGCAAAGTGACGTCGTCACAGGTACGAGTTGAATTAGCTTACTTGCTTATGTGCTACTGTTTTTGGTTATGTATAGCTTGTGCATGTGTGTGTGCTACAGGCTTTGTCCTGATTCGGAATAATTTGGCGAGAGCCCTGTTTGATACGGGTGCTTCGCATTCTTTTCTGTCTGAGGATTTCGTATCTCGAATTGGGGTACCAAGTCATGTGACGGTGGATAGTACAAGGGTGCTATTGCCGAATGGCTGTGTGATGCTTGCGGATAGGGCTTGCGATGTGGATGTGCAAATAGGAAGTCGGGATTTCGGTTTGAGTGCAGCTGTGCTACCATTATCGGAGTTTGATGTGATCTTTGGTATGGACTGGCTCTCGGAGCAGCGTGCCTTTATTGATTGCAACTCCAAGGAGATTACACTGGGCCAGAATACCGGACTTGTGACGAAGTTCGCTGGTATGCGAGGAGTGGGCGGGACTCTGTTGTCTGCACTCCAAGTCGTTAATGCTGTTCGGAAGGGCGCGGAGTTATTCTTCACGCTAATTCAGGCTGTCGAGCCAAAGGCCAGTGTCGGTGAAGTACTAGTTGTGTCAGAGTTTGCCGATGTGTTTCCTAAAGATCTTCTTGGGTTACCACCCCAGCGGGAGATTGACTTCTCTATTGAGTTGGTGCCAGGTGCGAAACCTGTGGCCCGCTCTCCATATCGCGTCGCGCCAAAAGAGATGGCTGAGTTGAAAGTCCAATTGCAAGAGTTGTTGGAGCAGGGATGTATACGCCCAAGTATGTCACCTTGGAGCGCGCCTGTTCTATTTGTGAAAAAGAAAGACGGTAGCTTACGGTTGTGTATTGACTACCGCGAATTGAATAAGCTGACGGAGAAAAATAAATATCCGATCCCGCGGATTGATGACCTCTTTGATCAGTTGGCAGGATCAACGGTCTATTCCAAATTGGATTTGAAATCGGGATATTATCAGCTGAGGATTAGGGAAGGTGATATTCCCAAGACGGCGTTTGGAACACGCTACGGTCATTATGAGTTCACGGTAATGCCGTTTGGCCTATGTAATGCGCCTTCGGTATTTATAGACCTAATGCATCGACTTGGATTTGTTTGTTATTGTGTTTATGGATGACATCTTAGTATACTCTCAGTCGGAAGAGGATCACACAAACCATTTGCGGTTGGTCTTGCATACCCTGCGGAGGAATAAGCTTTTTGCCAAGTTCTCAAAGTGTGAGTTCTGGCTCTCTTCAGTAGCCTTTTTAGGCCATGTGGTAAGCGGAGAAGGTATCGCGGTGGATCCATTGAAGATAAGTGCCATTCGAGATTGGCCAGTGATGTCTTCAGTGGCCGAGGTCAGGAGCTTCCTTGGACTTGCGGGCTACTATAGACGGTTTGTGGAAAATTTCTCACGGATTGCTTTACCTCTGACCACGCTGACGAGAAAAGATCAAAAGTTCATTTGGACGCCAGAGTGCGCGCGAGCTTTTGAAGAATTGAAGAGTCGTTTGACCACGGCGCCTGTGCTGACATCGCCATGTGGTACAGATGGGTATGAGATCTATAGTGATGCTTCCAGGAGCAGCTTAGGCTGCGTTCTTCTACAGTTTGGTAAAGTGATTGCTTATGGCTCGCGCCAGTTGAAAGTGCATGAGCGGAATTACCCCGTCCATGATTTGGAGTTGGCGGCGGTAATCTTTGCGCTCAAGTTGTGGCGGCACTATCTATATAGCGTTAAAGTGGATATCTATACAGATCATAAAAGCCTAAAGTATTTGTTGGATCAGAAGGATCTGAATATGCGACAACGAAGATGGATGGAGTTCCTTGGGGACTACACCTTCGAGATTCACTATACTCCCGGGAAGGGAAATGTGGTCGCTGATGCTTTGAGTCGAAAGACTCCGGTACGGGCAAGCTGGTTGCAGAGGCATGATCAACGTTTAATCCAGGAATTGGAAGCATTGGAGATATCTTGTGTTGACAAGGGTTCGTCAACCGATGCGTGCTTGAACTGGACGGAGGTGCAATATGACCTTACGGACAGAGTTCGGCGAGTAACGGAGTTTGATGAAAGTCTCCAGCGCTATGCAAAAGATGGGTCGGATGACCAGTTCTCTTGGGATAACGGTTTGTTAAGAAGAAATGGTCGAGTGTGCGTCCCGAATGTGGGTAAATTGAGGGAAGAGTTGATGTACGAAGCTCACTTTGCAAAGTACTCATTTCACCCAGGGAGCACAAAGATGTACAGAGATCTGAAAAAGCTGTTCTGGTGGCCCGGACTAAAGAAAGATGTCGCACATTATGTGGCTGAATGCAATACCTGTGCGTTAGTGAAAGCAGAATGCCAGAAGCCTGGCGGTTTCCTGAAGTCGTTACCTATTCCGGAGTGGAAGTTCGATGATATTTCGATGGATTTCGTGCACGGGTTGCCGAGATCTCAACGCGGTCATGATTCAATCTGGATGATTGTGGACCGGTTGACGAAAGTGGCGCACTTCCTTCCAAACAGAAGAGACTATTCAGTGGAAACCTTGGCCAAGCTTTATGTGGAGCAAGTTGTTCGACTGCACGGTGTTCCTCGGAGCATCGTTAGTGACCGTGATGGGCGGTTCACATCGAATGATTGGCGGCTCGTTCATCAAATGCTGGGTACAAAGTTAGCGTTTAGTACGGCCTTTCATCCCCAAACGGATGGCCAGACTGAACGAACCAACAGAACGATGGAGGATATGCTCCGCATGTGCGCCCTAGACTTTGGTAAGAGATGGGAAGATTATATATTTCTTGTCGAATTTGCCTATAATAATAGCTACCAAGCGAGTATTGGTATGGCGCCATTTGAAGCTTTATATGGTCGGAAATGCCGTACACCGTTAGCTTGGGCAGAAGCAGGCGAATCTAAGCTGAGTGGGAAAAAGGAAGTCGAAGAAGCTACCTCGCTCATACGCTCTATTCGGGAGAGGTTATTGATAGCCCAAGATCGTCAAGCAAAGTACTACAATGCCAAACACCGGAACGTGGAGTTCGCGGTGGGTGAGTGGGTATATTTGAAGATAAAACCCTTCAAAGGCGTGTCCAGGATTCGGCGTTTGAAAAAGCTAAGTCCGAGGTATCTTGGTCCATTTGAGGTGGTGGAGCGAGTTGGGGAAGCTGCTTATCGACTAGCACTTTCAGCAGACTTGGGTGGATTACATGATGTATTTCACATCGCAGTCCTTCGGAAGGCGGTGAAGGATCCAGCTCAAGTGGTGGAGAATGATCGGGTACCGGTCGAGTATGGACTAACGACGAGGGTTAGATCCATTCGGATCGAGGATCGAGCCGAGAAACAGTTGCGGAACAAAGTGATCGGGATGGTCAAGGTCCGATGGGACAATTGTGGCCGTGAAGAGCTAACATGGGAGCGAGAGCAGACCATGCGAGCTGAATTTCCCGAGTTGTTTGTATAAACTGTAGACCGTGTACTTTTTGTTATAATATAGTTATAGCATTGCTGGTTCTTGTTTCCTTACCGTGCAAATTTCGGGACGAAATTTTGTTAAGGGGGGGAGGGTTGTAACACCCCAAAAAGACCCCAAAAAGAGTCAACATGAAGTTTGAGGTGCAGGTCATTTTACACGGCCTGGGACACGGGCATGTCCCAGGGCGTGTCGGGGGTACACGGCCTGGGACACGGGCGTGTCCCAGGGCGTGTCACTCAATAAAATTCAAAAATGGCCTGTTCGAGTCAGAAAATTACACGGCCTTGAACCAAGCCTTGAACACGGGCGTGTCAGGGTGGACACGGGCGTGCCCAATGCCGTGTGCCTACCCGTGTACTGCTTGCAGCTCGATGAGACAGGGGTGACACGGGCGTGTCTCAGGAATGACACGGGCGTGTCAGGTTCGACACGGGCGTGTCGATGCCCGTGTTCTGGTAAATCTCAGTCGGTTCGTATACCGCGTGTGCCGCTTAAGGGTACACGGCCTGTGACACGGGCGTGTCACAGGCCGTGTCAGCAAAAAATTGGGTTTTTTGGGCAAATTATGGCCGTTCAGATTTCTCTCTTTTGATCCAAGGGCTCAGGTGGTTTCCTGGCTGGATTTAATTCGTGAAGGCTGATGAAGATTCATTCTTCATATGCTTAAGGAAGAGAGAAAGAGAGAGGAGGAAGAAGAAGGAGGAGGAGAGCAAGCCACCGGCGGAGTTCCCGTGGTCCGATTCGTGATCCGAAGCCGGCGTTGTGAAGGCAAGGCTGCTGCGGTTCTTTCTCACTGGCTAGTTTTCGATGGCTCCGAAGAGATCGACATGGGTAACAATCTCCCTACTTGGACATGTGAAGTCCTTCTTTTCTACATTGCATAGGGAAAACCCTTCTCCGCGAGTGTGCGGTGGGTTGTGGTGTCCCTTGGGGTAGATATGTGAAGTCCCCCTTGTTAGAGGCCGGAATTGGAGTACGGCTCTAGGCATGCTGTGTGAAGCCCATCTAGACATGGTCTGGATTGGTGATGCTTGTTTGCATATCGGAGAAGGCTCCGTGATTATGGCTTGTGTTGTCTTGTGCCTACCTGTTGCTTGGTGCAGCAGGAAGTACTGGATGATGTCCAGAAAATGAAGAGGGTTGGATGCAACTCTTGTGGCCGTGCGTTGCCACTTTATGAGCGGTTGAGCCGTTGGGCTGCAACTCGATGAAAAGGCAGATTGTCGAACAGGAAAGGTGAAACCGACCCGCGCCTATAAATAGCCATGGATACTTCCGTATTCGAGGTGGCACGACGACTTGAGCAACGGGGGGTGGCTGATCCGTACCTGTGTTAGGTTCGTTCGACTTGGAAGCCTGGTTATAGGTTTTGTTGGAGCGCCTAATGAGAGTCTTAGGCCCGCCCGCCGGAAAGACTAGAATGCTCAAATACCGTGTAGACGGTGGTGTTGACCCTGGTATTCCGCTACACCAAGAATGTGCCCTGAGTGCACGGACTGTCGGGCCGTGTGGTCGATAGTTGTGATGGCTTGAATTTGCCTGCGCGCACATAGTTGCTATATGATGATGCCATGCTTTGCAGGGAAAGAATGCTCATGCCCCGAGAAAGGGGTAGGATTGTTATAATTGGGTCAGCTGAATGCTGACCGTTGCGTTGTTTGCCATCGGTTGGGTGGATTGTTCCCATGCAGGTGCTGGAGAGCCAAGTGGTAAGTGATGGGCTGAAGCCCTACTGCTGTTGCTGCTGCTGCTGCGGCTAGCCCTTGAAGGCTAAGCAAATGGTTTTGTTTATTTTGTTTTCCTCATGTATGGCCGGCCTGCGCGCCGAGGTTTGTAATCCATGTTGTATGGAAAGAGGAACTGTAAGGCCTTAAGGCCAAACTCTTTTATTTGTGTACATTTCGTGGTGATATATAAAGGTGGTTTATATATTGGACATTCCTGGTTAGAGTTTAAATTATAACTTAAAGCTTCCGCTAGAATGCTCTGAGGTAGGATTCGTGTTTGGTTTGGTATTATCCTGTGACCTCACCGTCTGTTTGTGGCATATAGTGTGGGGCCCCGGCCGGACCATCTACTATACGTCATTTAACGGATGAGGTCGTTACATGCAGAACGGGCACGTAATAGCCTATGCCTCCCGTCAGTTGAAGCAGCACGAGCAAAACTACCCCGTGCACGATTTGGAGATGGGGGCAGTCATTTTTGCTCTTAAGATCTGGCGACACTATCTCTACGGAATACATTGTGATATCTTCTACGACCATAAGAATCTGAAGTACGTCGACACCCAGAAGGAGTTAAACATCAGACAGAGACGCTGGGTGGAGTTTCTGTCAGACTACCAGTACACCATGCACTACCATCCGGGGAAGGCAAATGTGGTCGCGGATGCTCTGAGCCGGAGAGCGAGTACGACAGGAGTAGGTCCGCAGCTGATGGCCTTGGAGTTGGTTAGATCATTCGAGGAGATGCAGATTTCACTAGTGTCTGAGGATGACCCGGAGCTGTACATGGAGTACCTGGGGTCGATGGCTACTACTGATGATATTCGAGACCGCATCAGAGATGGGCAGATGCTGGATGAGAGAGCTGAGCCGATATTCTGAGCCTTGGAGGAAGGCACGATAGGAGATTACTCTTTGAGGGATGGGCTCCTGTGTTTCCGGGGCAGAGTCTACATACTAACAGGAGGACGGATCCGGGAGGACATTTTGACGGAAGATCACTGCAGCCGGTATTCGGTACACCCGGGGATCACCAAGATGGTATAGGATTTGAAGAGGACGATGTACTGGCCTGGTATGAAGAAAGATATTACGTATTTTGTGACGCATTGCGAGGCCTGCCAACTCGTGAAGGCGGAGTGTAGGAACCCGACAGGCTTGCTGCAGCCGCTTCCGGTGCCAGAGTGGAAGTTTGAGGATATAGCCATGGACTTCATACATGGGCTACCTCGATCCCGTGCGGGGAATGACTCGATCTGGGTGATAGTGGACAGGCTAACAAAGGGGCCAGATTCATTCCAGTGGTAAAGGACACACAGGTCAGTGTATTAGTACGGAGGTTCGTTGAGAAGTTTGTGCGTTATCATGGGGTGCCCAAGACTATCGTTTCAGATCGGGATGGGCGGTTTACATCTAGGGAATGGAGGTCAGTCGAGGCCCATCTAGGTTCTCGATTGACATTCAACACAGATTTTCACCCTCAGAACAACGGACAGACAGAGCGCACCAACCGTACACTAGAGGATCTGTTGCGACTGTGTATTTTGGACCGTGGCGAGCCTTTGGAGAAATTGCTGCCACTGGTCGAGTTTCCATACAACAACGCTCATCAGTCCAGCATAGGCATGGCTCCATACGAGGCGTTGTACGGAAGGAGGTGCAGGACCCCACTATCATGGGTTCAGGATGAGGGCACGCAGACACTAGGCTCGGAGTTTGTGGGAGATACAAATGCTCAGATTAGATTGATCCGGACAGGATGTTGGAAGCCCAGAGCAGACAGGCGAAATACTACGATGCGAGGCATCGTCAAGTGGAGTTCCAGGTGGGTGACCGAGTTTTCTTGAAGATACTACGATGTATGGAGTTTCGTGGGTGCGTGCGCGGAAGAAGCTCAGTCCGAGATATATGGGGCCTTATAGGATCCTGGAGCTGATCGGCCCCTTAGCCTATAGACTAGAGCTACCGCCGGAGTTAGCGGGATTGCATGACGTCTTCCACGTCTCCTCACTTCGGAGGGCTCTGCTATGCCCTGAGCAGCTGATCTCCTCGGCAGATGGCCCGGTGGCCTCGGATCGGTCAGTCAACTTGGAGCCTATCAGGATTGACGATACAATAGTGCGGGTCTTGCGACGGAAGAAGGTTCCGTTAGTCAAGGTTTTGTGGAACAATCATGGGCAGGAGGAGCATACATGGGAGCCACAGGACTTGATGCGGCAAAAATACCCGGAACTTTTTCGTCAGGTATACCTCACCACCCCTCTGGACAATCAATTTCCCTTCTTGTTTTAAACCAATAGAACTGAAATTTCAAGAATAGGGCCTAATCATTTGTTTATTGGGGTGTATATACCTAGTTAATTGGGCTAATTAATCTTAGATTTGAAACCGCACAAAGCAAACATAACGTAGAGATGTAATTTGTTTAATTCTCATGGGATGTTACACGCTTCTTTTCCCGATTAGAGTCCCGTAGGCTTAACCTTGATTTCGGGGACGAAATCTTTGTTTTGTTTATTGGGATTTGTAACATCCCATTTCCGGCTAGACCGCTAGGAGTCGGTTGGTCGTGATAGAACCCTAGGAAGCCAAAAAACTGAAATAAATCGACCGAGATTTCGGGTCACGGATTGGTCACGCCCATGACCGATCTGTCACGCCCGTGACCTAGGGTGTGACTCCTTCGATGATCGTCGATCTCAGTGAGATGATCGTCGGGCGCAGAATTTTTCTACCCGGGCCTGTCACGCCCGTGACCTAGGGCGTGACACATTCGACGATCGTCGATCCCAGCGGGACGATCTGTAAGACCCCCTTTTTTTTTTCTTTTTCAAACCCGGGGTCTTTGCCTAGAATTGCCGCTTTGCGGTGACGCCGACTCACGGGAAGGCAACCACTACAAAACGCCAATTCTGCCGGCCCTTTTCGATCACAGAATAGTAGCAAAATAAAGTAAGAGCAAGTCCACAATAATCACATGTTTATAAATAAATCTCCACGAAGGGAGTGTCCACAAAATATCAGAGTACTGCAAATACGGGCTTACGCCCGGTACATCATATCCTCACTACAAGTCACTCGCTGAAGCAAAGCTAAAACTAAGCGTCACCGTAACTGTCACTGAACTGAGAGCACCCAAGCTGGACTGGCCCATCTCCACCGACTCTGTACTCCGCTGTTGCTGCATCTCTGGGTGCTTCTTCCTTTTCGACCTGCCGTCACCGCCTCGCGATCCACGTCTACGTCTACGTCTTCGGCCTCCTGGTTGCTGAGCTGGTGGAGTCCCACCCATCAAGGGGCATTCAACCCGTGTATGTCCCGGTTGGTGACAATGGTAACACGGTCGCGGGGTCGACTCTGTCAGGAACTGCAAAAGCCGCGACCCTTCCAAATGGTACACCTAAAATGTTGTGGTTCGAAAACCGTTAGTCATAAAGACTAAGCCCTATCATCCCCTACCCCTTCCCCCATGGCTCCTAGGTACCGAGCGGAGAGGAAGAAAGGGAAGGACGTGAAGGTGGAGGTTAAACCAAATAAACAGGTGACATCGGACCTATGCTAGCAAGTTATAATAGGTGAACACTTTAAATGTTGTAATAAGTAAGCAACTAATAAGTAGCAATTTATATAAAATGGCAGCTAGAGAACAGTAAGTAAACAAGCAAGTAGAAAGTAGGTAACCTTAACTTATATGAATGCCCATACAAACTTATAAGTTAAGGGATCTTCTGCAAGGCTCCCATCGTATAAAAAGTCCCATACCAATTTATACGTTGGGGTGTCGGTTGTATGCAAATATGAGTGTAGTGATATGCTATGCCATGATTCATGCAAGTGCAACTCACGCACACGACTCTATGCGCACAGACCTTTGGTTCCCCCTGTTTGGGCAGCTAGCTTCACTCCCAGGAACCTCCGTAGTGGCAAACGGAGACAGTGGGTCGGGCCCCCCACTCCTAGGCGGGTAACCACACTACCAGGCCTAGCCCTTCCGTACGCCCCTAGAAAACACAACCTAGAGTATCCGCGTACTGCTGCTGGATGTACCCTCCAGACTTTTCGCCGAGTCATCGTACCGCTGTCGGTGTGATCGATCGCCTAGCACCGATGACCCACCACTTTTTCTCCGTACTCCAACCCTCGAGCCCGCGGCCCCCCGGACAGTCCTGTCCGTGCATCTACCTTCAGAGCTACTGTCTGAATGGCAAGTAATCCTATAATTCTGCTTTCCTAGCTATCGGGGAGTGTAAATGTGCAACCCTAATTTTACTAATTGCTCTTTTAATTTATTATTCCTATGTTTTACGTTAGCCCAGGACTGCCCCCGGTATACCCCGTGAAGGGCTCTCAAGGGGTACTAGGAACCAAGACGGCGGCATTACGGCCCGAAGTTCCCTTTCGCAAGGCACTTATTATTATTGGTTGACCTCCCTTAACCCGATCCTCTTTAGTTACTTTAGTTCTAACCCTAGAGTATTAAGACTCTTCCTCTTCTTCCCGGGATGGACGATCTTTCGTCCTCCCCGTACTCCCTTATCCTAACCAGTCTCACACTCCACTTATCCTGACTTCCAATGATGAACTCGATCTTAATTTTCCCTACCAACCATCAACTACCAAAATTCCATGGCTTACTATATGTAGACCATCCTAAGCTATATGAGGTACACAAGTGGAGGCACACCAAATTATCTTCCAAGTCTCCTATAATATTTACTGGAGGTCTACCATATCATAATTTGTCTAAATCCAGAAACTTATAATTTTCCTAATTAATCCGATATTTATTTAATTTTCTCAAAGGACGGCCCATGGGTCCTTTTAAACATGAAGTACATGATCCTCTTAAGTAATGGCTACCCAAAAATCTTGATCATTACATAACAGCAAGATAACCTCAAATACAAATTCTCAGAATTTTATAGAAAGTAATTAGCCTCTAAATAATTTATCCAGTGTAATCATGTTAATTCTACGTAATGAAGGAAGTACTGAAATTATTCAACTAAAAATTATAGAAAAATCACTAGTCAGTAGTATGATATATAAAAGATCTTTGTGCAGAAAATCATAATTTTACTAGCTTGCTAAATACCACTAAAGATTTAATCAAATAATCAAGGTAAAACATACTTGAAGAAGCAAGCCTTAGAATTAATCCTCCAAAAATCCCATAAAAATTCACAAAGATATAAAATCTTAATAAACGTTCTCTGCCTAAATTTCATCAATTTCCAGGAAGTGTGTACCCCATAATAAATTTTATAAGCTAATCATACAACTACTAAATCATTAAAGACGTACCCAAAATAATGATCATAAAATTCATAGAAAAATATCCAGAGCTTGTACCACCCCTATAATCCACTCTACCCAATTCTCATCACTTTTCAATGTGATTTGGTGTCATTTCCTATCTCTATAAGTTTTGCGCCCTAAACTAGGGTTAGATTTTTAGGTATCCCAACGGTCTCCAAATTTACTAAGATTTCATCACAGAGAACTATATTGGCCCTATGGTTCCCTTCACCCAATTTCGGGTCAATCCAAGGTCATTTGACCACATGACCTTCACAAACCACCAAGATCCATCCTTAGGGTTTGGCCTTGGTCCTTAGGGTAAACTTACCCGATCCACCTCAAACTCCATGAGGGGGTGCTAGAGAATATTACTAGCCAGTGGTAAAAATCTCAGCCTCTGTTGAGGTGATCTCACCACTCAAACTTCAAAAGTGCACTTTTAACCTAAGACCCCTTATTAGGGCAAAACTTAGGGTTGATCATTTCTAATCCAAACCATCTCCAAATGAGATGAAAAATTATACAGAACCTTATGGTGAACCCAGGGACCACTCACCAAAATTTGGGAGGGTTTGGAAATTATTTAACTATCTAATTAAATTCGGCTAGGATTATTGAATTTTTCTAAAAACTATAGAAAAATATTCTCCAAAAATTCTCATTTTTGGATAGCACCTAGATATATGTAAGATTAGATCACACCCCAAATTTCAAGTCATTTGGATGACTGGATTGGAGTGGGGAATTTTTCTAAGGTCAAGGCAGCCCTCTGGATAGACCTCACCAAAAAGGGTGCGGTGGTCTAACCAGGATTCCAAATCGAGTGAAATTAATTTTGAATTAAAGTAGACTTCAAGGGATACATTTTCTACATTGATCATTTTTCCTATAGGAGCCTCTAGGTATTTTTCCCAACTTATTTAACATGACAGATATTTCATTCAGAAATTGTTTTAAAAATAAATTCTAATTTGACGGCACTGTTCATCTTCTTCTACAGCCCGAACCAGAGGCCTGAAAACCTAAATACATGTAGCTTTTCCAAGCTATTTCCCGGCCATCCAGCCATCTCCCTGGCCGGCCACCACCACCACCACCACCTCCGTTGAGGCGAGGGCTATCGTCGGGCGGCGGCACGGCCGCCGGAGAGGCGGTTTCCGGCGAACCCGCCACCATGAAATTTTTCGGAAAACCACCAATACGCTCACCCGATCTGGCTCTTTTGAGCCCGATATCTCTCCTAACGATTCCTAAGATCTATCCATAGAAGAAAGAGTAGAGGAGGACCTTATTCATGGTTTGACGGCGAGACGGACGTTGGACTGTCATGGCGCGGTGATGGCGTCGTCGGAAATTCTTCAACCGCAAGGGGGGGGAAGTCTGAAACAGTTTGAGGGAGTGTAACCTTTTCCTCTTGCTCTTGGGAGTCTTTTATAGATCAGCAAATGGGGAGGGGAAAAGATGAAACGTTGGCGGCCATTAATAATCCCTTAATGACGTTTCGGTTATGGCGAATGGCAGTTGAAACGTTGGAGATGAAGAGGTGTTGCCAGGTGGCGAGTACCTACTGGACCTCATTTTCTCATTCTATTAAGTAATTAAAGACAGAAACAGCTAATAAATATTCCTGCTCTTCATTCCATAATCAGAATTGATTAAGATGTCGGTTACCGAAATTTAAAGTCTGGCTGACGTTTCGGCCTTGGTCACGGGCGTGACACACAGGTCACGGGCGTGACAGGCCCGGTTAGCAGTTCTGGGTTCGACGATCGTCGAACTGAGATCGACGATCGTCGAAGGGTGGTCACGGGCTTGACACCTGGGTCACGGGCGTGACAGGCCTGGTGACTAATTCTAGGTCGACGACGTCGAACTGAAATCGACGATCGTCGAGCGTGGTCACGCCAAATGTCACGGGCGTGACAATGCGGCTCACGGGCGTGACATGCCTGATGACTAATTCTGGGTTCGACGACGTCGAACTGAAATCGACGACCGTCGAGCGTGGTCACGCCCAATGTCACGGGCGTGACAATGCGGTTCACGGGCGTGACATGCCGTGTGGCCAATTTTGGGTCGACGACCGTCGACCTGAAGTCGACGGTCATGGTCACGCCCTATGTCACGGGCGTGACATTAAGTGTCACGGGTGTGACAGGCCATGAGTCAAATTCCGCGTCCGACGATCGTCTAACTGAGATCGACGATCGTCGAAGGAGTCACGCCCAAGGTCACGGGCGTGACACTTGGGCCACGGGCGTGACAGGGCCGGGTTGGAAATGTTGCGGCCGATGATCATCTCCCGGAGATCGACGATCGTCGAATGAGTCACGCCCTAGGTCACGGGCGTGACGGGTCGGTCACGGGCGTGACCAACCCGTGACCCGAATTCTTGGTCGATTTATTTCAAGTTTTGGGCTCCCTAGGGTTCCATCACGACCAACCGACTCCTAGGGGTCTAGCCGGAAATGGGATGTTACAAATCCCAATAAACAAAACAAAGATTTCGTCCCCGAAATCAAGGTTAAGCCTACTGGACTCTGATCGGGAAGAGGAAGCTTGTAACATCCCATGAAAGTTGAAAGATCTACATCTCTGCGTTATGTTTGCGGTGTGCAGCTTTGATTCTAAGAACCATTCGTCCAATTGACTAGGTATATATCCCAATAAACAAAAGATCAGCCCCTATCCTCGAAAATTTCAGTCCTACTGGTTTAAAATAGGAACACAGATTGGTTGTCCAGAGGGGTTGTGAGGTATACATGACCGAAAAGTTCTGGTTACTTCTGTCGCATCAAGTCCTGTGGCTCCCATGTATGCTCCTCCTGTCCATGATTGTTCCACAGAACCCTGACTAACGGAACCTTCCTCCGTCGCAAGACCCGCACTGTCGTGTCATCGATCTTGATAGGCTCCAAGTTGACTGACCGATTCAACACAAACGTCTTGGGCACCCCATGCTAATGAATAGCTACTCACCATTATTATGAAACACCCACAAGAAAAACCAATTTCGGGTTGAGGTGACACCAACTACCCCGTCCATTCTATCCTCGACGCTCCCTTTACCATTGTGCCTGGGATGGGGACGACAAATCCTATTCATGAAATCTCCAATTATACCTTCGTACTTCCATTATATCTCGGGCAGTGGCTGTAATAGTTTCCCAAAAATTCTTTCACTTAGCCTTCAAAAACTGAAGGACCTCACCGTACATCACAAAATCCATGACACTTTTATTCACTCCATGGGGTAGATGCTCTGAGATACACCACACTTCCGGTAATTTAATTTCTCATTTGTGTGTGTAGGCAACAGATCTATAAAATCTCCACACGATGATTGTCCTATTCCTTCGAGTACGCCCGAAATCAATCAATTCAATCTTACGGGTTATATCTAAGGTATCCGTCTTTCAATATATTGTTTGCTCAGATCGTGTAGTTTCCTAGAGTCATCGTACTTCCAATGATATAACATAGTGATCTAGTCTTATCTTGCCCGAACAACGTGGAATTATGTCAAATTCAATCTCACTATTCCTAAATTCGGGGTAAGAAAACCTAAGTCAATCCTATTTGCCCAATAAACAAAAGTTTAGCCCCCAATAAACAAAAGATAAGCCCCTACCTACCTTGGGCTAAGCATCTTTTATATTACCATGTTATCTCCGTCCCAGTTGGGTGCAAAATCCCTAGGGCATCAATCTTCGACTTGGGGCTCCACCCTGAAATTCGTCGATATACCCCGTACTTCAAACAGTAGGAGTCACATTTTCGACAGCCGTGTCCGAGTCAAGATGTTCCCAATCCCAAATGGGTATCTTCCGAACTTGTATTCCTATTCGACTCTCAGTGTTTGTCTCGATGGTTGCCCCCAAGTAATTCTTGTCACAGGTATGCGGGATAAAACTGCTTTCCTTCTACCCTTCTGTTAATAGATCATTGGCCTCAATTCTCCTTAAGGTAGCCTTCCGCTTTGAATAATCATTGATTGGGATAGTAGGGACGTTGATTGGGATAATAGGGACGTTGATTGGGATAATAGGGACACCTGAGTTTTTGTCTTAGGTAGTCATTCTTGTGCTAAACTCCCCTTCATTCTCTTTGGGTATCTCCTTACCTTAACCAAATTCATACCCAAGGTCTATTTCGAACTAGGGCACACTATAAATTATCATGGTTAGTCACGAGTCCTAGTTGGTTGAGTCTAAATCGTAGACTAGAGAATTATGTGAAATGTTCTCTGCCGCCGGAGGTGTTCCCTGCTGGGGGCAGGGTAGGCCACAGGCTACAAAGAAGGATTCTAATTAACGATGAAGTGGACTTTCACATGTGATTTCCCTTATGGGCACACCACTGCTTCCGCTGCTTAGTTTGTCCCCAAACTAAACTCGAGCGGGGGTGACTCAGGGTTAGTGGACTGCTACTTTTCCGATCGAGGTTCCCCTCTGATACCACTTGTAAGACCCCCTTTTTTTTCTTTTTCAAACCCGGTGTCTTTGCCCAGAATTGCCGCTTTGCGGTGACGCCGACTCACGGGAAGGCAACCACTACAAAACGCCAATTCTGCCGGCCCTTTTCGATCGCAGAATAGTAGCAAAATAAAGTAAGAGCAAGTCCACAATAATCACATGTTTATAAATAAATCTCCACGAAGGGAGTGTCCACAAAATATCAGAGTACTGCAAATACGGGCTTACGCCCGGTACATCATATCCTCACTACAAGTCACTCGCGGAAGCAAAGCTAAAACTAAGCGTCACCGTAACTGTCACTGAACTGAGAGCACCCAAGCTGGACTGGCCCATCTCCATCGACTCTGTACTCCGCTGTTGCTGCATCTCTGGGTGCTTCTTCCTTTTCGACCTGCCGTCACCGCCTCGCGATCCACGTCTACGTCTACGTCTTCGGCCTCCTGGTTGCTGAGCTGGTGGAGTCCCACCCATCAAGGGGCATTCAACCCGTGTATGTCCTGGCTGGTGACAATGGTAACACGGTCGCGGGGTCGACTCTGTCAGGAACTGCAAAAGCCGCGACCCTTCCAAATGGTACACCTAAAATGTTGTGGTTCAAAAACCGTTAGTCATAAAGACTAAGCCCTATCATCCACTACCCCTTCCCCCATGGCTCCTAGGTACCGAGCGGAGAGGAAGAAAGGGAAGGACGTGAAGGTGGAGGTTAAACCAAATAAACAGGTGACATCGGACCTATGCTAGCAAGTTATAATATGTGAACACTTTAAATGTTGTAATAAGTAAAGCAACTAATAAGTAGCAATTTATATAAAATGGCAGCTAGAGAACAGTAAGTAAACAAGCAAGTAGAAAGTAGGTAACCTTAACTTATATGAATGCCCATACAAACTTATAAGTTAAGGGATCTTCTGCAAGGCTCCCATCGTATAAAAAGTCTCATACCAATTTATACGTTGGGGTGTCGGTTGTATGCAAATATGAGTGTAGTGATATGCTATGCCATGATTCATGCAAGTGCAACTCACGCACACGACTCTATGCGCACAGACCTTTAGTTCCCCCTGTTTGGGCAGCTAGCTTCACTCCCAGGAACCTCCGTAGTGGCAAACGGAGACAGTGGGTCGGGCCCCCCACTCCTAGGCGGGTAACCACACTACCAGGCCTAGCCCTTCCGTACGCCCCTAGAAGAACACAACCTAGAGTATCCGCGTACTGCTGCTGGATGTACCCTCCAGACTTTTCGCCGAGTCATCGTACCGCTGTCGGTGTGATCGATCGCCTAGCACCGATGACCCACCACTTTTTCTCCGTACTCCAACCCTCGAGCCCGCGGCCCCCCGGACAGTCCTGTCCGTGCATCTAACTTCAGAGCTACTGTCTGAATGGCAAGTAATCCTATAATTCTGCTTTCCTAGCTATCGGGGAGTGTAAATGTGCAACCCTAATTTTACTAATTGCTCTTTTAATTTATTATTCCTATGTTTTACGTTAGCCCAGGACTGCCCCCGGTATACCCCGTGAAGGGCTCTCAAGGGGTACTAGGAACCAAGACGGCGGCATTACGGCCCGAAGTTCCCTTTCGCAAGGCACTTATTATTATTGGTTGACCTCCCTTAACCTGATCCTCTTTAGTTACTTTAGTTCTAACCCTAGAGTATTAAGACTCTTCCTCTTCTTCCCGGGATGGACGATCTTTCGTCCTCCCCGTACTCCCTTATCCTAACCAGTCTCACACTTCACTTATCCTGACTTCCAATGATGAACTCGATCTTAATTTTCCCTACCAACCATCAACTACCAAAATTCCATGGCTTACTATATGTAGACCATCCTAAGCTATATGAGATACACAAGTGGAGGCACACCAAATTATCTTCCAAGTCTCCTATAATATTTACTGGAGGTCTACCATATCATAATTTGTCCAAATCCAGAAACTTATAATTTTTCTAATTAATCCGATATTTATTTAATTTTCTCAAAGGACGGCCCATGGGTCCTTTTAAACATGAAGTACATGATCCTCTTAAGTAATGGCTACCCAAAAATCATGATCATTACATAATAGCAAGATAACCTCAAATACAAATTCTCAGAATTTTATAGAAAGTAATTAGCCTCTAAATAATTTATCCAGTGTAATCACGTTAATTCTACGTAATGAAGGAAGTACTGAAATTATTCAACTAAAAATTATAGAAAAATCACTAGTCAGTAGTACGATATATAAAAGATCTTTGTGCAGAAAATCATAATTTTACTAGCTTGCTAAATACCACTAAAGATTTAATCAAATAATCAAGGTAAAACATACTTGAAGAAGCAAGCCTTAGAATTAATCCTCCAAAAATCCCATAAAAATTCACAGAGATATAAAATCATAATAAACGTTCTCTGCCTAAATTTCATCAATTTCCAGGAAGTGTGTACCTCATAATAAATTTTCTAAGCTAATCATACAACTACTAAATCATTAAAGACGTACCCAAAATAATGATCATAAAATTCATAGAAAAATATCCAAAGCTTGTACCACCCCTATAATCCACTCTACCCAATTCTCATCACTTTTCAATGTGATTTGGTGTCATTTCCTATCTCTATAAGTTTTGCGCCCTAAACTAGGGTTAGATTTTTAGGTATCCCAACGGTCTCCAAATTTACTAAGATTTCATCCAGAGAACTATATTGGCCCTATGGTTCCCTTCACCCAATTTCGGGTCAATCCAAGGTCATTTGACCACATGACCTTCACAAACCACCAAGATCCATCCTTAGGGTTTGGCCTTGGTCCTTAGGGTAAACTTACCCCGATCCACCTCAAACTCCATGAGGGGGTGCTAGAGAATATTACTAGCCAGTGGTAAAAATCTCAGCCTCTGTTGAGGTGATCTCACCACTCAAACTTCAAAAGTGCACTTTTAACCTAAGACCCCTTATTAGGGCAAAACTTAGGGTTGATCATTTCTAATCCAAACCATCTCCAAATGAGATGAAAAATTATACAGAACCTTATGGTGAACCCAGGGACCACTCACCAAAATTTGGGAGGGTTTGGAAATTATTTAACTATCTAATTAAATTCGGATAGGATTATTGAATTTTTCTAAAAACTATAGAAAAATATTCTCCAAAAATTCTCATTTTTGGATAGCAATTAGATATATGTAAGATTAGATCACACCCCAATTTTCAAGTCATTTGGATGACTGGATTGGAGTGGGGAATTTTTCTAAGGTCAAGGCAGCCCTCTGGATAGACCTCACCAAAAAGGGTGCGGTGGTCTAACCAGGATTCCAAATCGAGTGAAATTAATTTTGCATTAAAGTAGACTTCAAGGGATACATTTTCTATGTTGATCATTTTTCCTGTAGGAGCTTCTAGGTATTTTTCCCAACTTATTTAACATGACAGATATTTCATTCAGAAATTGTTTTAAAAATAAATTCTAATTTGACGGCACTGTTCATCTTCTTCTACAGCCCGAACCAGAGGCCTGAAAACCTAAATACATGTAGCTTTTCCAAGCTATTTCCCGGCCATCCAGCCATCTCCCTGGCCGGCCACCACCACTACCACCTCCGTTGAGGCGAGGGCTATCGTCGGGCGGCGGCACGGCCGCCGGAGAGGCGGTTTCCGGCGAACCCGCCACCATGAAATTTTTCGGAAAACCACCAATACGCTCACCCGATCTGGCTCTTTTGAGCTCGATATCTCTCCTAACGATTCCTAAGATCTTTCCATAGAAGAAAGAGTAGAGGAGGACCTTATTCATGGTTTGATGGCGAGACGGACGTTGGACTGTCATGGCGCGGTGATGGCGTCGTCGGAAATTCTTCAACCGCAAGGGGGGAAGTCTGAAACAGTTTGAGGGAGTGTAACCTTTTCCTCTTGCTCTTGGGAGTCTTTTATAGATCAGCAAATGGGGAGGGGAAAAGATGAAACGTTGGCGGCCATTAATAATCCCTTAATGACGTTTCGGTTATGGCGAATGGCAGTTGAAACGTTGGAGATGAAGAGGTGTTGCCAGGTGGCGAGTACCTACTGGACCTCATTTTCTCATTCTATTAAGTAATTAAAGACAGAAACAGCTAATAAATATTCCTGCTCTTCATTCCATAATCAGAATTGATTAAGATGTCGGTTACCGAAATTTAAAGTCTGGCTGACGTTTCGGCCTTGGTCACGGGCGTGACACATAGGTCACGGGCGTGACAGGCTCGGTTAGCAGTTCTGGGTTCGACGATCGTCGAACTGAGATCGACGATCGTCGAAGGGTGGTCACGGGCGTGACACCTGGGTCACGGGCGTGACAGGCCTGGTGACTAATTCTGGGTCGACGACGTCGAACTGAAATCGACGATCGTCGAGCGTGGTCACGCCAAATGTCACGGGCGTGACAATGCGGGTCACGGGCATGACATGCCTGATGACTAATTCTGGGTTCGACGACGTCGAACTGAAATCGACGACCGTCGAGCGTGGTCACGCCCAATGTCACGGGCGTGACAATGCGGTTCACGGGCGTGACATGCCGTGTGGCCAATTTTGGGTCGACGACCGTCGACCTGAAGTCGACGGTCATGGTCAAGCCCTATGTCACGGGCGTGACATTAAGTGTCACGGGCGTGACAGGCTATGAGGCAAATTCCGCGTCCGACGATCGTCTAACTGAGATCGACGATCGTCGAAGGAGTCACGCCCAAGGTCACGGGCGTGACACCTGGGCCACGGGCGTGACAGGGCCGGGTTGGAAATGTTGCGCCCGACGATCATCTCTCGGAGATCGACGATCGTCGAATGAGTCACGCCCTAGGTCACGGGCGTGACGGGTCGGTCACGGGCGTGACCAACCCGTGACCCGAATTCTTGGTCGATTTATTTCAAGTTTTGGGCTCCCTAGGGTTCCATCACGACCAACCGACTCCTAGGGGTCTAGCCGGAAATGGGATGTTACACGATCGTCGATCCCAGCGGGACGATCATCGAAACGTAGAATTTGCGTCATGGCCATGTCACGCCCGTGACCCAGGTGTCACTCCCGTGACCAAGGGCGTGACACCTTCGGCGATCGTCGATCTCAGCGCGACGATCGCCGAGTACGGATTTTGCGTCATGACCATGTCACGCCCGTGACCCACATGTCATGCCCGTGACCAAGGGCGTGACCACCCTTCGACGATCGTCGATCTCAGTTCGACAATCGTCGATCCCAGAATTGGTCACCCGGGCTTGTCACGCCCGTGACCCACATGTCACGCCCGTGACCAAGGGCGTAACCACCCTTCGACGATCGTCGATCTCAGTTCGACGATCGTCGATCCCAGAATTGGTCACCCGGGCTTGTCACTCCCGTGACCCACATGTCACGCCCGTGAACAAGGGCGTGACCATCCTTCGACGATCGTCGAACTCAGTTCGACGATCGTCGATCCCAGAATTGACAACCCGGGCCTGTCACGCCCGTGACCTATGTGTCACGCCCGTGACCAAGGCCGAAACGTCAGCCAGACTGGAAATTTCGATAACCGACATTGTAATCAATTATGATTATGGGAAGTTACGCCAGGAGTATTTATGGGCTGTTTCCTACTCTAATTATTTAATAAATTAAGGAAATGTTGGTCCAATAGGAAATCGCCACCTGGCAAACACCTCTTCATTTCCTGCATTTCAACTGCCTTGCCATAAGCGAAACGTCATTAAGAGGAATATTAAGGGCCATGAAAGTTTCATCCTTACCCCTTCCCATTTGCTGATCTATAAAAGATTCCTAAGAGCAAGAGGAAAAGGTTACACGCTCCATCAAACTGTTTCAGATTTCCCCTTTGCTGTTGAAGAATTTCCGGCGACGCCACCACCGCGCCAATGGCTTCCCGACTCTCTACACGCCTCCAGCCCGCGAACAAGGTCCTCCCCTCCCTCTTCTTCTGCGGATAGATCTTAGAAATCGTTAGGAGAGATATCGGGATCAAAAGAGCCAGATCGGGTGAGCGTTTCCATGGTTTTCCAAAAATTTCGTGGTGGCGGGTTCGCCGGAAACCGCCTCTCCGGCGGCCGTGCCATCGCCCGACGATAGCCCTCATCTCAACAGAGGTGGTGGTGGTGGTGGCCGGCCAGGGAGATGGCTGGATGGCCGGGAAATAGCTTTGGAAAAGCTACAGGAAATTAAGTTTTCAGGGCTCTAGTTGCGGGCTGTAGAAGAAGATGAAGAGTGTCATTAAATTAGATTCTATTTTTAAAACAATTTCTGAATGAAAATATCTGTCACTTTAAATAATTTGGGAAAAATACCTAGAGGCTCTTGCAGGAAAAATGGTCAACAACAATATTGTACCTCTTGGAGTCTAGGGAATTTTAAAATTTGTTTCAAGCATTTTAGACAACTGGATAGATCTCAGCACTCAATTTGGTGAGGTCTACCCATAGGGTGTCCTGACTTTAGAAAAATTCCCCACTCCAATCCAGTCATCACAATGACTTGAAATTTGGGGTGTGGCCTAAACATACCTATATCTAGGTACCATCCAAAAATTAGGATTTTTGGGAAATATTTTTCTATAGTTTTTAGGAAAATTCAATAATCCTAGCTTAATTTAATTAGATGGCTAAATAATTTCCAAACCCTCCCAAATTTTGGTGAGTGGTCCCTGGGTTCACCATAAGGTTCTGTATAATTTTTCATCTCATTTGGAGATGGTTTGGATTAGAAATGATCAAACCTAAGTTTTGCCCTAATAAGGGGTCTTAGGTTAAAGGTGCACTTTTGAGATTTGAGTGGTCAAATCACCTCAACAGAGGCTGAGATTTTTACCACTGGCTAGTAATATTCTCTAGCACCCCCTCAAAGAGTTTGAGGTGGATTGGGGTAAGTTTGCCCTAAGAACCAAGGCCAAACCCTAAAGATGGATCTTGGTGGCTTGTGAAGGTCATGGGGTCAAATGACCTTGGAGTGACTCGAAATTTGGTGAAAAGGAAAATAGGGCCATTATAGTTCTCTGGATGAAATCTTAGTAGATTTGGAGACTATTGGGATACCTAAAAACCTAACCCTAGTTTAGGGTGCAAAACTTGTAGAGATAGGAAAGGACACTAAATCACATTGAAAAGTGATGAGATTTGGGTAGAGTGAATTATAGGGTTGGTACAAGCTCTGGATATTTTACTATGAATTTTAAGATCATTATTTTGGATACTTCATTAACGATTTAGTAGCTTGTATGATTTGCTTAGAAAATTTATTATGGAATACATACTTCCTGGAAATTGATGAAATTTACGTAGAAAACGTTTATTAAAATTTTAAATCTCTGTGAATTTTTATGGGATTTTTGGAAGTTTAATTCTCAGGCTTTTTTCATTAAGTATGTTTTACCTTGAATATTTGATTAAATCTATAGTGGTGTTTAGCAAGCTGGTAAAATTATGATTCTTTGCACAAAGATCTTTTCTATATCATACTACTGATTGGTAATTTTTCTATAATTTTCCGATGAGTAATTTCAGTACTTCCTTCTTTACGTAGGATTAACGTGATTATACTGGATAAATTAATTAGAGGCTAAATACTTTCTGTAAAATTTTGAAAATTTGTATTTGAGGTTATCTTGCTGTTATTTAATGATCATGATTTTTGGGTAGCCATTACTTAGGAGGATCATGTAGTTCATGTTTAAAATGACCCGTGGCCCATCCTTTGGGAAAATTAAATAAATATCAGATTAATTAGAGAAGTTATAAGCTTCTGGATTTAGGCAAATTATGATATGGTAGACCTCCAGTAAATATTATAGGAGATTCGGAAGACAATTTGGAGTACCTCCCCTTGTGTACCTCATATAGCTTAGGATGGTCTGCATATAGTAAAACCACGAAAACTGAACTAGAGTAATAATGATCTTGGGAAATGGAATTTTGGTAGTTGCTGGTTGGTTAGTGCAAGCTACGATTAAGTTCATTATTGGAAGTCAGGATAAGTAGGGTGTGAGACTGGTTAAGGTTAGGTGGCGTTCGGGAATGACAGAAGATCGTCCATCCTGGGAAGAAGAGGAAGAGTCTTAATACTCTAGGGTTAGATCTAAAGTAACTAAAAGATGATCGGATTAAGGGAGATCAATCAATAACAATAAGTGCCTTGCGAAAGGGAACTTTGGGTCGTAATGCCGCCGTCTTGGTTCCTAGTGCCCCTTGAGAGCCCTTCACGGGGTATGCCGGGGGCAGTCCTGGGCTAACATAAACCATAGGAATAATAAATTAAAAGAGCAACTAGTATAACTAGGGTTGCACATACACACACCTCGGTAGCTAGGAAGGTAGAATAATTGGTTTGGTTGCCATTCAGACGGTAGATCTGAAGGTAGATGCACGGACGGGACTGTCCGGGGGGCCGAGGGCTCGAGGGTTGAATTACAGAATAAAGGTGGTGGGTCTTCGGTATCTGATAGTCATTCACACCGACATAGGTACGTTGACTCGGCGGTGTGGGACACTTAGCGAAAGAAAGTCTGGTGGGTACAGCCAGCAGTAGTATGCGGATACTCTAGGTTGTGTTCTTCTAGGGGCGTATGGAAGGGCTAGGCCTGGTAGTGTGGATACCCTTTTAGGAGTGGGGGGCCCGACCCACTGTCTCCGTTTCCCACTACGGAGGTTCCTGGGAGTGAAGCTAGCTACCCGAACAGGGGGAACTAAAGGTCTGTGCGCATAGAGTCGTGTGCGTGAGTTGCACTTGCATGAATCATGGCATAGCATTTCACTACACTCATAATTGCATACAACCGACACCCCAACGTATAAATCGGTATGGGACTTTTTATACGATGGGAGTCTTGCAGAAGATCCCTTAACTTATAAGTTTGTATGGGCATTCATATAAGTTAAGGTTATTTACTTATTTACTTGCTTGTTTACTTACTGTTCTCTAGCTGCCTTTTTATACATTTGATGCTTACTACTTCACTTCTTTACCATTTACTACCATAGGATTGCTAATTGTACTTTATTCTAAATATTGGTTAGATTAGCTCCCTGTCACCTGCTTGATTATTCTCCATTTTTTTGTAGCTTCCCTTTCCTCATCTCCGCCCGGTGCTTAGGAGCCATGGTGGGAGGGGTAGGGGATGATAGGGCTTAGTCTTTATGACTAATGGTTTTCGAACCACAACATTACAGGAGATCCGGATGGGAGACAGGGACCAGCAGTCTAGGGACCAGCACCAGCGGAGTACGGTGCGCATGGAGGTGGGACAGTCTAGCACCGGTGCAGCTGCCACCAGCTCCGTGAGTGATTAGTAGTTTTATAGCTTCCACGTTGAGTGACTTGTAGTGAGGACTCTGATGTACTGGGCTCGAGCCCATTTATCTATTTCCTGTTATTATCTATCGATGGACTGGATGTGATTTCACTTTTATTTACATGTTTATGTGGACTTGTTTACATTTTATGTTTAATTACTTCTCTCTCTTGTGATTGAAAAGGGCCGGCAGAATTGGCGTTTTGTAGTGGTTGCCTTCCCGTGAGTTGGTGCCACCGTAAAGCGGCAATTCTGGGCTAAGACCCCGGTGGTTTAAAAAGAAAAAAAAAGGGGACTTACACTCGTCAAGAGGGTGATCCAAAAAGAGTAAGGGTGAGCTGCATCTTTAGTTCCGAGCTTTAGGAGGGACCGACCTTGTTGGTTCCAACAATTTTGGTGCGGCGAGCGTGGAACAACAGCTTGCACAAAAGAACTTTGGGTGAGGTCATGGCAGGGGATCTTGAAGGAGAAGGAGGCAGGTCCCCGAACCCAGGAGGATATGTCGGGAGAGCAGAGTTCATGACATCCATTGGGGGGATGAAGGATATGCTGAAGAAGATCTCGCTGAGAGGAGAATGCGAGACCCCTCCACCCCAGATGCCAGGTCTCGCGCCCTGCGGGGGGATTGACCCGGTAGGGATAGGAGAGGATGCGCCCGTAAGGCAACCAGGGAAGGAGGTAGTGGCGGAAGGAAGCCAGCGAGATGTGGAGGGCAGAGAACTTTTCTCCAGCCCAGCTAGTGTTGTCTCTCCTGGAGGGATGGTCGCGCGTGTGGAGGTGGGAAGACCCCCGCCGAGAGGGTCCCCCTTCTGCGAGTTGATCCTCTCGGCACCCGTCCCTGAAGGGTTCCCTGAGCCCGAGATGACCTACTATGTGGGTAAGGACGATCCCCTCCAGCACCTGCAGTGGTTCGAAGACGCGGTCTCCATAAGATAATTGACGGACACATTTAAATGTCGCCTTTTTGCCATCACCCTGAAGGACAAGGCTAGAGATTGGTTCCACCAACTCCCAGCGGAGTCAATTTACGACTTCGGGGAACTGAGTAGATGCTTCAAGTTGCGCTTCTCAACCTCTAAGAAGAGGAAGAGGAACCTGAAGTCCATTTTTTTGATCAAGTAGAAGGCCGACGAGTCCTTGGCTCAATATGTGGACCGCTTCCAGGAGGAGATTCTAGACATCCAGGAGGTGCCTTGTTTGGCTCTCCAGATGGCTTCCACTATGGGGCTAAAGGAGAGCTTATAAAAATCAGCCTGACTAGGAAGCAGTCGTTATCATTTGAGGGGTTGGTGGAGAAGGTGGCGAAGGAAATAGCTATGGAAGCAGCAAACCCAGCCTTTGTTAATAAGTTGGTGAGGCTGACGGAGGTGGAGCAGAGAGAACCGGGAGGAGCAAGGCAGTAGGAGGGAAGGATAAGGGAAGAGCCAAGAGGGCCGGGGCATCAGGAGTGCGGTTTTAGGCAGCCAGGAGGCCCAGTTCAAGGGCAGTGAAGAGGTTTTCCCCAGGGGCAGAAGGAACCACCACCAGGGAGGACCAGGGAGGTTTTATTAGCTGGGGTGGGGACATGGTCCTAGACCGCTCCCACCCCTGCATCAACAAGCTATGGCCCTCGGCCGGGGAAGAGGGAGAGGAAGAGAGCGGGGGAGAGAAGGAGCAGGAGTGGGGAGGAGGTGGAACCCCAAGAAGGGAGACGGGATAGGGGCCTCCTTACCGTATTGTGACTTCCACAATGAGGAAGGTCACACAATGGCTACCTTCCAAGAATTTATGGAGTTGAAGAGGGGGAAGGAAGTAGGGGAGTAGCAGCTGACAGTGCGGATAGTCGAGATGACGGGAACCGGGGAGGAGGACTGGGGTATGGATCGATCAGATACAAGGAATTGAGGGGGGATCGGAGTGATCCACGCGGCGGTGGGGATTGAGGCTACCCGGAAAGCAAGCCTCCACCCCATGTAGCGACGGAGCGTCGCCTCGACGTCACAAGCAACGCCCCTGAATGAAAAGATTACTTTTTACAGGAAGGACCTACCATATCACGATGATCCCTTCTGTGATGCGCTGGTTATTAGGACTGCGATTGAAAACTTCACGGTGTCCAGAATCTTGGTAGATAATGGGAGTTCCGTAAATTTCATCTTCAAAAAAGCATTCAATGAGATGAGAGTGGAATCTTGGAGAGTGTTGGCGGCGGACGGACCGTTGTTTGGATTCTCAGGAGAGCGGAAGGAGGTTGAGGGAGGAGTAGGGCTCTAGGTTACTCTAGGGGGCTGTCCATAAACTGCCGCTTCGTGATAGTGGATTCCCCCAGCAGTTACAACACAATCTTTGGGCGCCCTTTGATCAGCGCCTTTAGATGCGTGCCATCCTCGTTCCATCAATTTTTGAAGCTCAATTCAGGGGGGACTCAGATCAGGGTGTGGCGAGATCCGAAGGAGGCCCGAGAATGCTATGTGATGGCAGTGAACACCATCTCCTAGAAGAGTGATGCAGAAGAACTAGAGAGGAGGATGGAGCGAGAGCAGGTTGATGGAGGTTATCAGGAGAAGAGAGAGGTGGCTGAAGTGGAGAGAGGCATTGCGGTGGAGCTAGAGATGGCAGGAGAGAACGTGGATGGAGGTGAGCAGAAGGAGTGAGAGGTGGCTGAAGTAGAGAGAGGCATTGTGGTGGAGCCAGGGATGGCGAGAGAGTAGGTGGATGGAGGTGAGAAGGAGGAGAGAGAGGTGTCTGAAGTGGAGGGAGGCATTACGGTTGTGCCAAAGATGGAAGGAGAGAAGGTGGATGGAGGTGAGCAGGAGGAGAGAGGGGTGGCTGAAGTGGAGAGAGGCATTGCGGTGGAGCCAGATATGGCGGGAGAGCAGGTGGATGGAGGTGAGCAGGAGGAGAGAGAGGTGACTAAAGTGGAGAGAGGCATTGCAGTGGAGCTAGAGATTGCGAGAGAGCAGGTTGATGGGGGTGAGTAGGAGGAGAGAGAGGTGGCTGAAGTGGAGAGAGGCATTGCGGTGGAGCCAGAGATGGCGGTAGAGAAGGTGGATGGAGGTGAGCAGGAGGAGAGAGAGGTGGCTGAAGTGGTGAGAGGCATTGCGGTGGAGCTAGAGATTGCAGGAGAGCAGGTGGATGGAGGTGAGCAGGAGAAGAGAGAGGTTACTGAAGTGGAGAGAGGAATTGCAGTGGAGCTAGAGATGGCGGGAGAGAAAGTGGATGGAGGTGAGCAGGAGGAGAGAGAGGTGGATGAAGTGGAGAGAGGCATTACGGTGGAGCCAGAGATGGCAGGAGAGCAGGTGGATGGAGGTGAGCAGGAGGAGAGAGAGGTAGCTGAAGTGGAGAGAGGCATTGCCATGGAGCAAGCGATGGCGAGAGAGTAGGTGGATGGAGCTGAGCAGGAGGAGAGAGGTGGTTGAAGTGGAGAAAGGAATTGCGGTGGAGCTAGAGATGGTAGGAGGGCATGAGGGTAGGAAGGAGGTAGAAGATGCCAAGGGAAGAAAAAGGAAGATAGGGGAAATGAGGGAGTTGTCTGGAATGAAGACACAGCTGGTAGGGAAGAATGGATCATCGCCAGGAAGGGGTATCGAGGAAGAGAGGGGGAGGACCTTTGGGAGAGTTGCTTTGGTGGTCAAGGAATAGGAAGTGGTGGAGCGCAGGTCAAGTGAGCAGGAGAAGAACCCGAGGGAGCAAGAAGAAGAGGAGGAGCCGTCAAGGCTAAGGGCAGTAGTGGAGGTTCTGGAGATGGACATGCTCACGAAGGATGGGCGAAAAGAGAAGATCAAGGTCAGCGTAGAACTCACCCCAAAGGATCAGGAGGAGATACGTAGGTGCGTATAAGAGAACATCGATGTATTCGCCTGGAGTGCAGCTGACAAGTCGGGGGTCGACGCGGATGTGGTGTTTCGCTGCCTCAACCTCGAACCCAAGGTCCGCCCCATCCAGCAAAAAAGGAGGGCCATCACTTCCAAGATGGCTGGTCTTATCGTAGATGAGGTGGAGAAGATACTTCGGGCTGCGTTCATATCTGCGAATAGGTATCCGGGGTGGGTGAGTAATGTTGTAATGTTGAAGAAAGGGGAGGGGAAATGGATAATGTGTATCGACTTCTCTCTTTTAAATAAAGCATGCCCGAAGGATTATTACCCTCTGCCTAAAATTGACGTACTGGTTGATTCAGCCGTTTATTTTCAACTAATGAGTCTTTTTGATGCATTTTCAGGGTACCACCAGATACGCATGCATCCCCCGGACATCAAAGACGTCACCTTCGCCACCTAGGATGGGTGTTTCCGTTACAACATGATGCTCTTCGGATTGAAGATGTTGGAACACTTTATTACTAATTTTGGTAAGGATCACTATGTTCTGAGGAAATTGTTTTGACCTTATTGTATAGTCTTAAAGGTCAATGAGAATGAGTCGAAGTGTTAGAACTTAGGTTTGGAAGCTTCCCCCAAGACCTTGTAAGATCAGAATTCAAGTGCTGAAGACTAGGACAATTTTCGTCGAGCTCAGGTCGACGAAACGTTGAACTCAGTTCGACTATCTCTTAGCTCAGTTAAATGAGTCGTCGAACTCGGTTCGACGATCATCGAGCTCAGATCGATGTTTTTTTCTCTAGCTATAATCCAAGTCTCTGAGCTCAGTTCGACGATAGTTGAGCTCAGGTCGACGATTTTTGTTTTCAGTCTAGCTTCTGTCTCTGATCTCAGGTCGACGATAGTTGAGCTTAGATTGACGATTTTTTTTAGAGATCGACGATTTAGGGAATTCAAATTCAGACAGTTATGGAATTCAATCTGATTTATTATCAATATTTATTTCAAAGGATTCTGTAGTCGTTTCAACTAATCTGGAGAAAGTTTAAAGGAAGACAAAAAGGAATGTCTCTTAGGACTTTCCTCTAGAGACAAATTTCATTTAAGGCAGTCATTTATGACTGGTTAACGACTATCTCAAACACAGATATTCAGTATATCTCTAGAGAATTATTGAGAAAGATAGAAGAAGAGATATCAATCAAGAATTAAGAGAATTCTAGGAATATACTCAAGAGACACAAGTCTACAGGATTAATGAGTTAGAACTAATACAGAACACAAGGAATAATACTGTGAATGAGATCATCAAACAGAAAAGATTTCTTCTATTCTACTCCTTCAAGATCTTCTTGATTCAAGTGTTCAAAGGCTTCTTCATCAAAGACTCCAAACACATCATATTTCAGCAACTGTTGAAATCATCTCTTGCTGGAGATCTAAAGTCACTGAAGACCTATAACCCTATACAAAGCTCTTCTTCCTGAACAATTGCAGATCTCAGGGGGAGCTCTGACAACATCATCCACTAGTCTTCTCTTAGACTATTGACCGAGAAGAACAACAAACTCTTTTTTTTCTTTCTTTATTCTGCTGTAAAAGAGTTTCTCAAAACTCCCTTCAAAAGTTTTGTGGCTGGTTTCTGAGACCTTGTCAAAACTCATTGGTGGCAAGACACCTGATCAAAAAATCTGGTTTTGTTTTTCAGTACCTTATCAAAAGCTCATTGGTGCCCAGGATACCTGATCAACAATTCCTGCAGTGGATTCCTACCTAGGGTGGTAGAAGAGTGGATGTACCCAGGTTGATTGGGGAACCACTATAGGTCCTTGTGTCTCCTGGATTGCTGTAACGACCCCATCCGTTACATGACGTATAGTAGAAGGTCCGGCCGGGGCCCCACACTATATGCCACAAACAGACGGTGAGGTCACAGGATAATACCAAACCAAACGAGTCCTAACTCAGAGCATTCTAGCGGAAGCTTATTACGTGCAAGAACTCATGCCATTGAATGTCCACTAATATATAAATATCACATTTATATAGATAACCAGGAATGTTTACAAACCACACCGCACACGGCCTTACGGCCTTACAAGTTACTCTTTACAACACATATCTTTTCATACATCGGCACGCAGGCCGGCCACACATGAAATCCAACACTTCGCACGGCCTTCGAGGGCCTACCAGCAGCATGGGCTTTTGCCCGCTCAATCCATCAGCCCGCAACACCTGCATAAGGACGTCCACCCCATGGGTGATAAACAAAGCAACGGTCAGCATTCAGCTGACCAATTATAACGACCCCACCCCTTACCCGGGGCAGTGGTTCCTTCCCTGCATGTATAGCAATTTCAACATATAAAGCACATACACCCAACATCACAAACGCCGGCCTCAATGCCAGGCGCTCCGTGCACTCAGGGCACCTTTCATGGTTTGTACTTGGTAGGCGGGCATAAGCCTCCAAACCCTTGTTGAAGACCTCACGCACCCGTCTCACTCAGAGGTACGCACCACACCAAAACCCGTGAGCACTATCAGTCGACCTACCCCCGTAGTGTAACAAGCCTAGGGAATTCGCCCTGCTGCTTTGCTACCAATCGACCGCTCACCCGATCTTAACATTGCCACTTGGTGAAATGGGCATAAGCCTCCAAACCCCTGTTGAAGACCTCTCGCACCCACCCACTCAGAGGTGTTCATCGCCACTTGGTAGAATGGCATAAGCCTCCAAACCCCTGTTGAAGACCTCACGCACCCACCCACTCAGAGGTGTTCGCAACTCCATCAACCAGCTCTTACAAGCATACAACCAAAGGAGCTATACAAAGCATCCTATACACAAAACACATCGTCCTCACCATCTCCGCAGGCTAAACGATGCATACACGGAGTCTTCTCCGGATCGCAATATAAACATCACCAATCCCGACATACGTCTGGATGGGCTTCACACAGCATGCCTATGCCGTACTACAGGCTTCCGGCTCTAGATGCAGACTCACTGCTGGAATCACTTACGCGTTTCCATCTCTTGATGGAGGATCCCATGCACATGCAAAACAAAGGGCTTCACCTGCCCAAGGAAGAAAGATCGTTACCCTTGACGATCTCTTCGGTGCCATCGCAAACTAGCCGGTGAGAAAGAACCGCAGCAGCCTTGCCGTCACAACGCCGGCGTCGGATCGCGTATCGGACCACGGGAGCTCCGCCGGTGGCTAGCTCTCCTCCTCCTTCTTCCTCTCTTCCTCTCTCTTTTTCTCTTCCTTAAGAATAATGAAGAATGAATCTTCATCCTCTTCTCACGACTTATCCAGCCCAAGAAACCACCTGAGCCTTTGGATCAAAAGAGAGGAAACTGAACGGCCAAGATTATCCCACAATTTCACTTTTTGGCCGACACGGCCTGTGACACGCCCGTGTCACAGGCCGTGTACCCCTTAAACGGTGCACACAGCTTGAACCGACTGCACAACACGGTCAACGACACGCCCGTGTCGGACCTGACACGCCCGTGTCAAACCTGAGACACGCCCGTGTCTCCTGCTCCATCGAGCTGCAACCAGAACACGGGTCGGAACACGGCAGCTGACACGCCCGTGTCCAGCCTGACACGCCCGTGTTCCCGGCCGTGTTCAAGGCCGTGTCCGGCTCTGCCCGGAATAGGCCAATTTTGCACAATAAATAGAACACGCCCTGGGACACGCCCGCGTCCCAGGCCGTGTCACCCGACATGCCCTGGGACACGCCCGTGTCCCAGGCCGTGTAACCTGACCTGCTACTCAAAATTCAAGTTGAGTCTTTTGGGGCCTTTTTGGGGTGTTACAATTGCTGTGTTTTTGCTTTGCTGTGTGCTGTGATTTTTGATTTCTTGCTATCTTAGTAAGTACATTACACATATACTTTTATCAAGTCTTCCACTGCAAATAATTTTTTATTTTGGAAAATTATTTTTAATATACTCTATTCACCCCCCCCCCTCTCTAGAGTAAAGGTAGATCTTACCCTCACTTTTAATTGGTATCAGAGGCAGGTTGGTTACTCAAAAACTACATCTTCATTAGATTGGTTGTTTTACAGGCTAACACCTGAACCAAAAGATCTCTGATAAGATCAATCTTTAATAGAGGGTTATTATTTGTATTATATTTATTTTCATACAAAACCATGGCACAGAACAAAGATTATGTTAGCATTAGACCTCCAGTGTGCAACCTTTCTAAGTTTGCACTTTGGAAGGCAAGGATCAAATTATTTATGAATTCTATTGATGAGGAAATCTACAATTCTATTTTGATAGTGTGTCCAAGACCCCCAGAGAATACAAGAATAAGTGCTGTTTCACCTCCTTCAGGAAAAGATGCAGAAATCAAAAAATGGAAAGTTGTAGATGTCAAAGCAATGAATATTCTGGCTCAGACTATATTTGATGAAATATTCCAGAAAGTGGCTGAATGTAACTCAACAAAAGAAATATGGGATAAGTTATCTGAAATTGTCTCAGGATTTTCTGATGAAAGGGAAGACAGAAGATCCCATCTCATAAACCAGTATGAGAATTTCAAAAAGGGAGAAACTGAGTCAGTTGCTGACATGTACAACAGACTCAGTCTAATAGTCAGTGAGTTAAAAACATTGGGCAAGGAGATCTCACTAACTGAACTCAATGATAAGATCCTAATGTGCTTCTCCAGCACTTGGGTTTCAAGGATCTGGCCAATCAAGGATGCTAGAAGCCTAAATGAGATCACTACTAAAGCTTTGTTGGGCAAGCTCAAGTCTTATGAACTGCTCATCAAGAATAGAGAGGAAGAACAAAAGGTTGCTTCTCCAGCAATCAGGAAGGAGAAGACAATAGCATTCAAAGCTACAGAAGATCAGCCTTAAGATAAGGTCACATGCAATGAAGAATTAATGAGCTTACTGGCCCAAAGATTCTATAAGATGGCCAGGAAAGATTTTAGAAAGAGGTCATCCAGAGGGCATGAGAAGCCAAGGTATGACAAATCCAATAATAAAGAAATTATTTGTTTTGGATGCAGGAAAACAGGCCACATTGTGCCTGATTGTCCAGAAAATCAGAATAAGGACAAGACGGACAGGAAAGATAGGAGAAAAGACAAGGACTCCAGGAGAAACAACAATGACAAATCCTCCTCTAGTAAGAACAAACACACCAGGAAGGGATTTGTAGCTGAAACCTAGAGTGAAACTTAAGAAGAATCATAGGCTTCATCAAGCTCAAGTGATGATGAAGATGATGCTGAAGAGGAGGAGTTCTGGATGATGGATATCAATGCCTCCCAACATAATTCTGATGCAAGACATGAGTCAGAATCTGAATCTGAACATGAAGATGAAGAAGACCAGGTAATAGATTCTTTTGATTTTAATTCAGAGGACTTTACATTTGAATTTAAGGCACTTTGTTTAGACCTGCTAAAGTCTGAGAAAGAGATTATCTCTCTCAGAAATCAATTATCTGAACTTAGTACCTTAAAATCAGATAACCTCAAACTCTCTGAGAAGTTGGAATGCTGTAGGGAGCAGATAGCCTCACTGAAAAGTGAGCTATCTGAGGCCAAGAAGTTTGAAGAATCCCTTAATGGGAGAAGCATCAAACTGATGGACATCACAAGCACAGTGAACTCAAGACTTAATAGTACATTGGGCTTTGGTGCTTCATCTAGCCAACCTATAGTGTTAACAACCCCAATCAATTTTATCTCAGATAAAGGGAAGGGAGTTGTAGAGGTGGCTAGGAAGAATTTTTATCTGCCGAGGAAAACTAAAGTTCAATGAAAAACATCGAACAGAGTTCGGCGAGCGTCGAACAAAGCTCAGCGATCTCAAGATGAATCGTCGAACTCAGGTCGACGATCGCCGAACTCTGAACTCTGGAAAAATCGATCTTCGAATGGAGCTCGACGATCTGACCCAAGATCGTCGAAGTAAGCTCAGAGATCGTCGAACAGAGATCATAGTTATGAACAAATTTTTAAAGGTAAATCAAACTTCAATCCTAGTGGTCCTACATCCCAAAACTTAAACCCTTATACTTAATGGATAATACCTCCTAGGAAATATCCTCCTGAAGGTTATAAGAGTCAGCCAGGGATGTCTTTCATTTCAGAATTTAAAGGTTATCAACCTAGGCCTAAGGTAAACTGGGTAAAAAACATATAAGTTGCTTATGTGCAGGTGAAGACCTATCCAGCAATGAACCAACAATATTATCTGGATAGTGGGTGCTCAAAGCACATGACAGGAAGCAAGGAGAATCTCACATCCTTCAAAACCAAACTTAGACCCAAAGTAATATTTTGAGATTCAAACTTTGGACAAACAAAAGGATATGGTGCTGTCCAGATTGGCTCAGTCACATTCAAGAAGGTGGTCTATATGGAAGGACTGAAGCACAATCTAATCAGCATCAGTCAACTGTGTGATGATGGCTACCAGGCGAAATTCAACAAATCCTCATGTAAAATCAAATCAGAGGACGTGTTGACAGGTAAAAGGAAAGGTAACATTTATCTTGTAGATTTTCTTTCAACTAAGATAGATATTTATTTATTCAATTCTGCTTGCATGCCAAATGATCGATGACATAAAAGATTAGGACATATAAACCTTAGAACCATTGCTAGGATATCCAAGGATAAGCTTATTAGAGGACTACCTTTTGGCCCCTACAAGAAGGAAAGACTTTACAAGGCTTGTCAATTAGGCAAGCAAACTAAAAATAGTTTTAAGTCACATAATAAGAGTGATTCACCTAGGATCTTGTATCTGTTACAAATGGATCTTTTTGGACCCATTACAGTACAAAGCCTAGGAGGGAAATCTTACACTTTGGTAATTGTAGATGACTTCTCTAGATTGACATGGGTGTTCTTTCTAAGGAAGAAGTCTGATAACTTTAAGTGTTTGACAGAGTTTCTCAAATGCATACAGATTGAGTTCAATACTCACATTGCCCTGATCAGAAGTTATCATGGGACAGAGTTTGATTCTCTTCTTATGTAAGAGTTCTGTCAGAGTGAAGGATCAGGCATACTTTCTCAGCTCCTAGAACTCCTCAACAAAATGGGGTAGCTGAAAGGAAAAATAGAACCCTTATTGAATCTGCTACTACATTATTGACAGATGCTCACCTTCCTCTATCCTTTTGGGCAGAGGTAGTGAACACCTTAAACTATGTGTTGAATAGAAGTTTGATACATAAGCTGAAGGGAAAAACTCCCTATGAATTACTCAAAGAGAAGAAACCTAAAGTAGATTATTTCAAAAAATTTTACTGTATCTGTTACATACACAATAATGACAAGAAGTACATAGCAAAATTTCAATCTAAAGCTGATGAAGGAGTGTTTCTGGGATACTCCATGATCAGTAAAGCTTATAGGGCGTATAATAAAACTTCTCTTAAAATTGAAGAATCTGTACATGTATCTTTTGATTAAACTAACATGTTTTATAAGGAGAAGAATACTTCTACCATAGAACCTTTGTAGGTACACTCTCTTTTGAAAAATTTGGACAGGTTACAAATTATACAAAAAGGTACAACACATTCACCTATTCAACAAAAGGATGAGAGCAGTGAAGATGATGACGATGCTCAACATCTTGGAGAGAATCATCTTGAAGAGCCAGTTGTTGTTCCACAAGAGGAAATAACAACACAGGTTGGTGAACAATCAACACCCCCTATTGATTTAGTAACATCAAGAGATCATCCAATCTCCCAAGTGATTGTAGACATCTAAACTGGTGTGCAAACCAGAAATCAGGTTAACCAAAACCTGATGCACACCTGCATATTATCTCAAATTGAACCTCAATCCATACAAGATGCAGAACAAGATCCACACTAGACCATTGCAATGCAAGAGGAATTACATCAATTTTAAAGGAACAAAGTTTGGGAGCTAGTGCCATGGCCTAAGGATCACTCCATTGTTGGAACAAAGTGGGTGTTCAGAAACAAATTGGATGATCAAGGAATAATTGTAAGGAACAAGGAAAGGGTAGTTGCACAAGGATACTCTCAAGAAGAAGGAATAGACTATGACCAGACCTTTACACCAGTTGCAAGGTTAGAGGCCATAAGAATATTCCTAGCTTATGCAGCTCACAAAGGATTCAAGGTCTATCAGATGGATGTAAAAAGTGCATTTCACAATGGAGACATCAAGGAAGAAGTCTATGTTAGACAACCCCAAGGTTTTATCTCTCCAACTCGTCCTGATCATGTTTTTTAATTGCATAAAGTATTATATGGTCTCAAGCAAGCTCCTAGAGCATGGTATGAGACCTTAGCATGCTTTCTTCTGAAAAATGATTTTATAAGGGGTAGAGTAGACCACACTCTTTTTATTAGAACCCAAAAGTCCAATATCCTACTAGTGCAAATATATGTAGATGATATTATATTTGGATCTACTGATTCAAATTTGTGCAAAAGATTCTCTAATCTAATGCATTCGAAATTTGAAATGAGTAGCATGGGTGAGCTTTCCTTCTTTCTAGGATTGCAAGTCAAACAACATGCTGATGGCATATTTATTTCTCAAACCAAGTATGCAAAAGAATTGGTTAAGAAATTTGGTATGCCTGAAGCATCATGTATGAAAACACCTATGCCTAATAATTCTGTATTAGATGCTGATGAACATGGGAAACCTATTGATCAGACAACATATAGAGCAATGATTGGCTCTTTGTTGTACCTTACAGCTAGTAGACCTGACATAATGTTTGCTACATGCGTATGTGCTAGATTCCATATAAGCCCTAGAGAGTCACACATAAAATTAGTAAAAAGGATTCTTAGGTATGTGAAAAGTTGTCCAAATCTAGGTCTCTGGTATCCAAAAGACTCAGGATTTGAATTAACTGGATTTTTAGATGCTGATTATGCTGGAGGTAGAGTAGACAGGAAAAGCACCAGTGGAACTTGCTAGTTTCTTGCTGACAGACTTTGTCTCCTAGTTCTGTAAAAAAAAACATTTGTGTCCACTTCAACTGCTGAAGCTGAATACATGGCAGCAGGTAGTTGTTGCTCACAGATTTTGTGGATTCAAAACCAGCTCCTAGACTATAGTTACAACTTAGAAAGGTGAAAAATCTTTTGTGATAACACTAGTGCTATTTCTATAGCACAAAATCCAGTCCTCCATAGTAGGACAAAACATATAGAGATTAGGCATCACTTTTTAAGGGATAATGTTGAGAAGAATAAAATTGAACTTCAATATATCCCAACTGATTTGCAAAGGGGAGACATTTTCACCAAACCATTGGATGAAAAGAAACACACCTTCTTCGTGAATAAGTTAGGAATGTTAGATGGAGGAAGCTTAAAATAAGATCCAAGATTTTAAAACCCTAAAACTGACCAACACTAGGTTAAAAACGTGATTTTTCTAGTGTCTATAGGGCGTTTCTGATCTCTGAACTGCGCTCGACGATTTTCCCAAAGATCGTCGAACGGAGATCGACGTTTTCCAAAATTGTCGACCGGAGTTTAGCGCTTTTAGATACCACTAGACTATCTTTTTCTGGTCAGAGAACGTCGAGCGGAGATCGACGCTCTCCAATATCGTCGAACGGAGATCGACGATGTTGAAGACCCTTCAGATTCCTTTAGAAGCCCAGATCGTCGAACGGAGTTCAAGAATCTTTCCTTTTAGGCGTCGAACCCAAATTTAAAATTCATTTTTCGGCGGTCGTTCTCCTTTTGCGCTTTCATACTCTCCGCAAAATCTTTCTTTCCCTCCAAACTTCTCTATACTTGGTCTCGTTTGCTCGTTTTTGCAGGTATAGAATGGCAGTTTCTATTGCATATGGATTCCTTTGAAGACAGTTACCAAAAATTCAAAGACATTCTAGAATTATTCAAGGAACAGCAGTTGGTGTATATCATGTGCACAAGGATGAAACTTGCTGCCGATGAAATCACGGATTGGGTATATACGGCTCATAATCTTGATCAGAATACAGTGGTTGGTACAATAGCCGGTACTCAAATAACTCTAACTCCTGCCCTCCTTACAGAAGTTTTTCAGTTGAGTTCTGGGGATGATTCAGTTGAGTTAACTAGAGAAGAGTTTGCAAGTATGCTTGAAAGAATTGGTCACTCTGCAGTAAACCCTAACAAGCTGCTTAAGAAGAATCTCTCAGTTGAATATAGATTTTTAGCTGATGTTGTTGGAAAAGTGCTATTAGCCAAGAATTCTTCTCATGATACCATTTCAAGGTATCAATTTTATTTGATGGCTGGTTTAGTGGATAAGAAGCATCTCAATTTGAGAGAGATTTTCCTTGATTTAATCAAGAAAAAGGTGAATAAGAATTTTGTTAATTTTGGGAGGATACTAGGGCTGTTTTTGCATAATATGTGCCCTCAGTTGCTTGTGTCCAGTGGGATGCACATTAGTGCTTCTAAGAGGTTGTCCTGTGCCTTATTTGGAAAATGGGACAGGCAGATTGTCAAACCAAGCAGAAATCCTGCAGCTATCTCATCGTCAAGCACCAGGATTGTTCAAGTCAATTCCCCATAGGCAACTGCCCCATTGGAAGAACTGCCTGCCTCCTCATCTCCACCCATTGTTTCTTCATCCACGCCTTCTTCCACCATCACTACTTCAAATTCATCCCCCATCACCATCTCATCTCCAATCTCAATTCCTTAACCTCCTCCAGCAACTTCTGTAGATCTTTTCTATCCCCTACATTATTATCCACCACTTGATATTGACTCATCCATTCCATCTTTCAGTCTCTTGGATTATTCCTACATGGATGATTCCCATTCCTCTCCTGTTGATCTCCCATCATCCTCTACCTCCTATCAACAACTACTCCATGACATTCTTGCACAACAATCCTTTACCCCATCCATTTCCACTCTTATAAATTCCATCTCCACCATTCCAATCTCTCAACCATCCATCTTACCATCCACATCTTCTATTTCTACTTCTGCAGCCCCTTCTACACCAATCTCTGTCACTCTTTCCTCTACCTCTACTCAAGTTTCACTTGAGCAAGTAGACCTTCCTGCCCTAGCAGATAGGCTGTATGGGATGTTGGCTCCTAGGCTAACAGTCCTGCTGGAGACTTCCATGGCTCCACTCCTGAAATCCATCCAGGTGTTATCTGTCAGGCTCTATTCCCTTTCTCCTCCTCAGGCAGTCCCTTCTGTGGGGTGCCTTGATCCAGTGTATACTGAATCTAGGCAGGGGGAGATGCCTCATAAAGAAGAGATGGTGACTGCCTCAGAAGATTTCCTGCCAGAGATTCCAGTTACAGCTTCAGCTCCAGTGCTTTCCTTCAGTACAGTTGACTTTTAGTCACTGCTTTCAGATTTTGATGCTCTTCACAGTAGATTTCTTCCAGCTTATGAAGCTGAGGACCTTATTAAGGACATTGTGCCTATTGGCAGCTGTGAGCCCAGCCTGATTTCTTCATATATAAAGTCATTAAAGGCTGTGGAAAGTAGTCATCCTATTGATGTTATGGATACTGATGATATAGTTTCAGAACTTGCTGCTACTGATGATTTTGTTCCAGAATCTGCTGCTGAAGTTTCTATTTCTATTGCTCATGGTTCTCCAATTGTTTTTGTTGTTATTGAGCCTACTGCTGTTGTTGCATCTGTTAGTGCTGCTTCTGTCACTGCTACTGCTGCTATTATTATTTCTACTGATCAATCAAAACAACAAAAGGATTACATTAAAAGGATTGATGAAATGTATGACAATTCTTAGAGTTAAGATAGTGATAAATTCCAAACTGATTCTGATGACTCCTCTGTAACCATTGCAAGGAAGAGGAAATCTAGAAGCAAGGCATTGAAGAGGGTACCTCCAGAGAAAGTGAAAGATGACAATGATATTCTATACTATATTATGCATGATTGCCCCATCTCGGAACCCTGGATGCAATATTCAAAGAAACAGCTCAAGGCCATGAAGAAAAAGAGGAAGTATGATAAGTATGACAAAGGATCTTATTATTTTTATCCTCCTTCTCCTCCTCCAGATACAGGAACTGGCAGAGGTTCTGTTTCTCAGATCTCATCTGCTGTAAATCAAAGCTTCTCTCAATCTTAAGATAGGTCTCAATCAAGAGTATATCAACATAGAGGTTATCAATCAAGGAGTGGTCAGTACAGAGGAAGCCAAAGAGATTATAACGTATACTCCAGAGATCAATCTAGACCACATCCAAATCAAAGGGAAGGACAAGTACCCATTGACTCAAGTTCTAGTCCTTTCCCTTATAAGCTGAAAGATACTGTTGCTTTAAGAACTCCTCCTTCTGATGATACAATGAATAGATATGAACCTCCTATCCCTTTTGGAGATCCAGAAAATAATCCACTATCTTGTACTGCAAGAATGAATGATCTAGCTGCTTTGGATCAGAAAAAGAAGGAAAGAGATCAAGGAAAAGACACTTCAAACATCACAACCTTATCTGAGCAAAGAAAGAAGGAACTAGAAAGATACACATCAAGAAAATTCTTTGATTTAGAAATCAATATGAAGTTGCACCCAGAAGCTGTGGTTCCCAGGCCCAAATCTCAAACCTACTTAGGTGCTGGTGATGACAGGAGATCCAAAAAGGAAGCTCTCAACCCTAACAGAGAAATCTTATTGAAGAAGTGCAATGAAAAGAAGTAAATGTGTAAGCTGACAATATATATTTCTGATTGTCTGCTGTGATTCTATCTGTGCTTCTGCAATGCTGCAAATTCTTTTCTCTGCATTGTTGTTTCTGTTTTTTAATTCTTCTTGTATGCTTGTTATTTCCTATTTGTCATGTAAATAGTAATCCTAACCCAAATTGTGGGAGATTGTTGGAACACACTATTACTATTTTTGCAAGGATCACTATGTTCTTAGGAAATTGTTTTGACCTTATTGTATAGTTTTAAAGGTCAATTAGAATGATTCTAAGGGTTAGAACTTAGGTTTTGAAGCTGCCCCCAAGACGTTCTAAGATCAGAATTCAAGTGCTGAAGACTAGGACAATTTTTGTTGAGCTCGGGTCGACGAAATGTCGAACTCAGTTCGACTATCTCTGAGCTCAGTTCAACGAGTCGTCGAACTTGGTTCGACGATCTTCGAGCTCAGATCGACGTTTCTTTCTCAAGCTATAATCCAAATCTCTGAGCTCAGTTCGACGATAGTTGAGCTCAGGTTGACTATTTCTATTTTAAGTCTAGCTTCTGTCTCTGAACTCAGGTCAACGATAGTTGAGCTCAAATCGACGATTTTTTGAAGAGATCGACGATTTCAGGAATTCAAATTCAGACAGTTATGGAATTCAATCTGATTTATTATCAGCATTTATTTCAAAGGATTCTGTAGTCGTTTCAACTAATCTGGAGCAAGTTTCAAGGATGATAAAAAGGAATGTCTCTTAGGACTTTCCTCGAAAGACAAATTTCATTTAAGACAGTCATTTATGACTGGTTAACGGCTATCTCAAAGACATATTTTCAGTATATCTCCAGAGAATTATTGGGAAAGATGGAAGAAGAGATATCAATAAAGAATTAAGAGAATTCTTGGAATAGACTCAAGAGACACAAGTCTACAGGATTACTGAGTTAAAATTCATACAGAAAACAAGGAATAATACTGTGAACGAGATCATAAAACAGAAAAGACTTCTTCTATTCTACTCCTTCAAGATCTTCTTGATTCAAGTGTTCCAAGGATTCTTCATCAAAGACTCCAGACACATCATATTTCAGCAACTGCTGAAATCATCTCTTGCTGGAGATCTAAAGTCACTGAAGACCTATCACCCTATACAAAGCTCTTCTTCCTGAACAATTACAGATCTCAGGGGGAGCTTTGAAAACATCATCCACTAGTCTTCTCTTAGACTGTTGAAAGAGAAGAACAACAAACTCTTTTCTTTCTTTCATTATTCTGCTGTCAAAGGGTTTCTCAAAACTCCCTTCAAAAGTTTTTTAGCTGGTTTCTGAGACCTTGTCAAAACTCAGTGGTGGTAAGACACCTGATCAAAAAATCTGGTTTGGTTTTTGAGCACCTTATCAAAAGCTCATTGGTGCCTAGGACACCTGATCAACTAGTCCTGTAGTGGATTCCTACCTAGGGTGGTAGAAGAGTGGATGTACCTAGGTTGATTGGTGAACCACTATAAATCCTTGTGTCTTCTGGATTGCTGTGTTTTTGCTTTGCTGTGTGCTGTGATTTTTTGCTTTTTGCTATCATAGTAAGCACATTACACATATACTTAAATCAAGTCTTCTACTGCAAATAATTTTTTATCTGGAAAATTATTTTAATATACTCTATTCACACCCACCTATACAGTAAAGGTAGATCTTACCCTCACTTTTAGAAGAACGCAGGGGCGACCTTCCAAAGGATGATGGACCAGATATTCCGGGAGCAGAAGGGGCTGAACCTCGAGGTCTACGTAGATGAACTGATGATTAAGATTCGAGACCTCGAGTCCCACCTCTTGGACCTGTAGGAAACTTTTAAAACTATAATAAAATATAAAATGAGACTTAACCCTCTAAAATGTGTATTCGGGGCTAGCAAGGGGATGTTTTTAGGGCACCTCCTCACTCCTTCAGGAGTGGAGCCTAATCCAGATAAGGTGAAAGTAATCCTGGAGCTAGAATCTCCAAAGGATGCAAAAGTGGTCCAATGTCTTACCGGTAAATTGGAAGGGTTGAGCAGGTTCCTCTCCAGGGCAGGAGAGAGGTATTCCACCTTCTTTCGAACTCTGAGCGGTGGGAAGGAATTCGAGTGGACCCCTAAATATGAGAAAGCCTTCCTAGCTCTTAAGCAACAATTCACCCAGACGCCGCTACTTCAAGGGCCGCAATAGGGGGGAGAGTTATTTCCTCTACTGAGGAGTAGGGACAGGAAAGTCAGCTCGATCCTCGTGCGAGAAGAGTGTAAGAAGCAGTTCCTCATATATTATGTGAGCAGGGTTCTCAAAAAGGCAGAGCAAAAGAACCCCATCCTTGAAAAGCTGACCTACGCCGTCATCATATCTGACCGGAAGCTCAAGCCGTACTTCCAAGCCCATTCTGTTCAGGTCGTGAAAGACCACCCTCTCCATCGCATTCTAGAGGGGGTGTAGCATTCAGGGAGGTTAGCCAAGTGATCGATAGAGCTTAGTGAGTTTGAACTCGTCTACATCCCACGGGTAGCTATCAAGGCGCAGGCAGTGGCAGATTTCTTAGTAGATTATGTGGTAGAGGTCAAAGAGGCAGAGGCACCTCCCATGGTGGCTTGGGAAATTCTCGTGGACGGGGCCTCGGGAAGAAATTATTTCAGAAGCGGGGTGGTTTTAACAATTCCCGAGGGGACTAGAATTGAGCAGGCTTTAAAGATCCATTTCGCCCTTATGAATAACCAGGCCGAGAATGAGGCCATCATCGCCGGGCTCAGACTGGCTCGCGAGCTGGGCATACAGGACATCAGAGTATCCACGGATTCTCTGGTGGTCACGGGGAATATCAACGAAGATTTTGAAGTGAGGGAACCCACCCTCCAGTTGTACTTGGTAAAGATAAAAGGCATCATTGGGCAGTTCCAAAGCATCTCAATCAAACACGCTCCAAGGGAGGAGAATACTAGGGCAGACCTTCTTGCTAAGAACGGCCCTTAGGCCGGAGGGACCATGACAGAGCTCTTTAATCCTTCTATAGAGAAAGGGGAGATAATGGAAGTGGATTAGGAGGGGTCCTGGATGGACCCATTTATAACGTTCTTGACATCGGGACGTCTACCTGAGGGAGACCTCGAGAAGAAGCAGGTCAGGTACAAGTCGGCCTATTAACTACTGAGTGAGGGGATCCTTTATCTAAAAACGTTGTCGGGCTTACTAGCTCGGTGTGTGTCCGAGAAGGAGGCGTCAAGGGTACTGGAGGATGTTCACTCGTGGGAATGCAGAAGCCACTCAGGGAGTCAGACCCCTGAAGGGAGGCTGCTGAGGTAGGGCTACTTCTGGCCTACCATCAGGAAAGATGCAGAGGAATTCACAAGGAGATGTAGAAAGTGTCAGGAGTTCGCCCCACTTCAACTCCTCCCGGCGCAGAGATTACGCACGATTACAACACCATGGCCCTTCGTCATATGGGGGCTTGATTTAGTAGGCCCATTTCCCCAAGCCAGTGGTCAGAGGAATTTCTTGCTGGTCATGGTGGATTACTTTTTGATGTGGTTGGAGGTGAAGGCCTTGGCAAAGGTGACAACACAGGTGGTCAAAAACTGTGTATGGGGAGAAATTACCTGCCGACATGTGCTCCCTTTTTCCATTGTTACGGATAACGGGCCACAATTTGCTAGTACAGAATTAGTAGACTTTTGTATCCAGCATAGCATAGATCTTCGGTTCCCCTTGGTTCATCACCCCCAAAGCAATGGATAGGTAGAAGCCGCGAACAAGATCATCGTGAACCTCTAGAAAAAGAAAATAGAAAACCTGAGGGGAAGTTTGGTGGAGCAACTCCCCTCCGTTCTATGGGCTCTGAGGACTACACCAAATACGTCCACAGGAGAGACGCCCTTCAAAATCTCCCATGGCACAGAGGTCGTCATACCCGTAGAGTTCGAGGTATAATCCCCCAGGGTGACAACGACAAGGAGGGGGAGATGAAATGTGGCAAGAGGACAATGGGGAGGAGCAGAGGCTCTCTCTTGACCTAGTGGAGGAGCTCAGGGAGCTAGCGTCAATCCGGTAGGAGGAAGTCAAGCACCGAATGTCCAAATACTTTGATAAGCACATTAGAGTAAAACAGTTCTAAAAGGGGGACTTGGTCCTCAAAAAGGTAGATTTCGCGGGTCGGGGGGCCTCCGTGGGGAAGGTCAACCCCAATTGGGAGGGTCACATTATTGTGAGGGTGGTCTTGAAGTCAGGAGGGTACCACCTCTAGGATATTGACAGGATACCCTTGGATCGCGCCCGAAGCGGCGACAATATGAAGCAATTCTACCCCTAATGTTATACCTTTTTGTACTATTTGAACATGTTTATAAGGATTTTCCTACTTGTATGCATGATACGATTTATCAGTACAATGCACGTCGAGGTGACCTTCTTTGAGTGATGAGATTATTGTGGTTGAGGAGAGGAGACCCCGAGAAGACCCGCTGACCAGGCTCCCATTATGCTGGCAGGGCTGTAGGCTCACTCGGTTGTTGGAGTTGGCTAAGGAGAGGAGACCCCGAGAAGACTCGCTGACCAGGCTCCCACCAAGTTGGCAGAGATGTAGGCTCACTCGGTGGTTAGAGTTGGTTGAGGAGATTTTACCCCGAGAAGACCCATTGACCAGGCTCCCACCAAGCTGGCAGGGCTGTAGGCTCACTTAGTGGTTTGAGTTGGCTCAGTAGAGGAGACTCCGATAAGACCCACTGACTAGGCTCCATCAAGCTGGTAGGGTTGTAGGCTCACTCGGTGGTTAGAGTTAGCAGAGGCGAGAAGAGCCCGAGAAGACCCGCTGACCAGGCTCCCATCATGCTGGCAGGGCTGTAGGATCACTCGGTGGTTGGAGTTGGCTGAGGACAGGAGACCCCGAGAAGAACCACTGACCAGGCTCCAATCAAGCTGGCAGGGTTGTAGGCTCACTCGGTGGTTGGAGTTGTCTGAGGAGAGGAGACCCAAAGAAGACCCGCTGACCAGGCTCCCATCAAAATAGCAGGGTTGTTGGCTCAATCGGTGGTTGGAGTTGGCTGAGGAGAGGAGACCCCGAGAAGACCCGCTGACAAGGCTCCCATCTAGCTGGCAGGGTTGTAGGCTCACTCGGTGGTTGGAGTTGGCTGAGGAGAGGCGACACTGAGAAGACCCGCTGACAAGGCTCCCACCAAGTTGGCAGGGTTGTAGGCTCACTCGGTGGTTAGAGTTGGCTTTGAGAGCCCTTTATATGGTATGCCAAGGGCAGTCCTGGGCTAACCTAAATTGTAGGCAAAATAGACTACAAGAGTAACTAGCATAAGTAGGGATTCACTTTCACTTACCTCGATATCTCGGGATGTTAGGTTAGGTCACAGGGGTAGCAACCTCGGTTGTTTGATGATTGGCAGGTTGGCCCAGGAGCTTAGGCTCGGTTGTTGTTTGTGACTGACATGATAGTCCGGGGAGCTTAGGATCGGTGTTGATTGTGATGGTCGGGATGGTCTGGGGAGCTTTGGCTCGATAGCTGATTCGTAAGGTTGCAAGTGCATAAAGTTTAAGGTAGTGGGTCTTCTGTATTGGAGGGTCAATGCACCGATGCCAATACGTCGACTCGGTAAGTGTGGTTTTTCACTTCGCTAATTAAAGTCTGGTGCGCGAGCCGAAAAGAGTACGCAGGAGCTCTACAAAGTGCACCAGTGTCGAGGCGTACGATAGGTCTGACTGGTAGTGCAATTACTAGTTTAGAGTTGGGATTGGCCCAACCCGCCGCTTCTGTTTTCCACTACGGAGGTATCCTTAGAGGTTAGGCTCCAGAAAGGGGGAACTAAAGGTCTATGTACACAGAGTCGAGTGGGTGTGTTACACTTGCATGATCACACCATATCATAGTATTATCTTTGCATATAACCCCAGACAACTATTATATAAAGTGGTTTGAGATGCTTTAGACAATAGGCCCTACAAAATGACCCCTTGACTTATAAGCTCTCGTGAGCGTGCATATTAGTTAAGGTTTTACCCTGTTGATATATACATGCTGCTAGAAAAACGGCACCTTATCATATAAATTGTTATGAGACTTTTTATACGATAGGAGCCTTGATGAAGATCCCTTAGCTTATGTGTTTTCATATAAGTTAATGTTACATAGTATATATTTAGTCTTTCATACTTTCATTACTGTCACATATACTCCTAGAACTTCTAGGTTAGTTCTGTCGTCACCTGTTACTTTGTTACTGTCCACCTTCACTACCACTTATTTTCTCCTCCCCGCTCGGTGCTTAAGAGCCATGGGGGAAGGGGTGGGGAATGATAGGACTTAGTCTTTTAGACAAACGGTTTTCAAACCACATCATTTTATTGGACTTTTGAGCCCAGCATGGAGGAGAAGCCCCGAAGGGCGCTACTCATGGAGATGGGACATTCTAGCACCAGAGTTCAGACAGCTAGGACTGTGAGTCCCGATCATTAGTAGATATTTAGTTTTTTCTTCCGCGCTGAGTGATATATAGTGAGGATATTGATGTAACGGGCATAAGCCCTATTTTTGTACCTTTATTATTTCTGTGGACTCTCCATTCATGGAGATTATTTATTATGTATATGATTTCTATGGGCATGCCCTTTTTCTATTTTAATACTATTCTGTGATCGATTTGGCCGGCAAGATCGGCGTTTTTTAGTGATGAGCTTCCCGGGCATGAAGGTGTCATCGCAAAGTGGCGGTTCTGGCCCTAAGACCCCGGTGGTTTAAAAAAAGGGGTCTTACACAGTTCTCGTTGCTCCTAGACTGCCCCGCTGTCCTGTCTCTCATTAGCTGGCAGGGCCAGAGTACCTCTCGTGGACGCCCAATTCTCTTTGCTACAAGGCAGTCCCGCTGTCCAGGCTCTCACTAGCTGGCAGGTCCAGAGTACCTCTCGTGGATGCCCAATTCTCTTTGCTCTGAGATGGTCCTGCTATCCAGGCTCTCACTAGCTGGCAGGGTCGGAGTACCTATCGTGGATGTCTTGTTCTCTTTGCTCAGAGACTGTCCCGCCGTCCATGCTCTCAATATCGGACTGGTTTGGAGTACCTATAGTGGATGCCCAGTTCTGTTTACTCCGATACAGTCCCACTGTCCAGGATCTCACTGGGTGGAAAGGCCAGATTACCTCTCTTGGATGCCCTATTCTCTTTGCTCCAAGACGGTCCAGCTGTCTAGGCTCTCTCTAACTGGAAGGGTCGGAGTACCTCTCATGGAAACCAAGTGTTTTTTTCCCTAAGTCTGTCTCGTTACCCAGGATCTCATTAGCTGGCATGACATTTTGACCCTTATAGAAGGCCATGTGTTTTATACCCAAAGTCTGTCCCGTCACCCAGGCTCTCATTAGCTGGCATGACAGGTTGACCCGTCGGGAAGGCAAAATGTTTTTTACCCCAACTCCGTCTCATCACCCAGGCTCTCATTAGCTGGTATGACAGGTTGACCCCTCGGTAAGGCCAAGTGTTTCTTACCCCAAGTCCGTCTCGTCACCAAAGCTCCCAATAGCTGGCATGATAGGTTGACTCCTCGGAGTGGGGCCAAGTATTTTCGGCTCCAAGAGGCCATTCAGCAAATACGTTGGGTTGGATGTTTCTTTCTGATCTTGTGTCAACCTCGAAAAGAGCGGGGATTGTGTACAACCCTGTATTCGCAGAGTACGGTTCCCCCAGCAAGCGCATGCCCGAATATGTGTTTTTAAGCTTTTGGAGAAGTTTTGCACTCTTGGTGGCCAATTTAGGCCTAACCCTTTTAACATACTAGTAGGGCAGAAATCTGCTTCCCCCTGGTACCTTTTAGGCTGCGGGTGTGGCGAGATGGCCGAAAACTTCCACGACTTGCTAAGTGTGATGTGGGATCAGCGGGACTGGCTGAAGGCCGGGGTTCCGCCCCCTACACCCTAGTCCTGAGCGGCGCGAGACTACCCTGAGGCCAGGGTCTCGCCCAGGGCAGATAGCCAGCGGGGCAGACTAGTATGTGGTTAGGGTCTTGCCCCGGGAAGCTAGCTATCGGGGCGAGACTGTCCTAAGAACAGGGTCTCGCCCCGGGAGGATAGCCAACAAGGCGAGACTGGCCTGCGGCCAGGGTCCCGCCACTGGCGGCTAGCCTACAGAGCAAGACTAACCTATAGCTAGGGCCTCATCGCGGGCGGCTAGCCGGTGGAGCGAGACCGGCCTACGACCAGGGGTCTTGCCCTAGGAGTCTAGCTTGTAGTGCGAGACCGGCCTTCGACGAGGGCCTCACCCCAGGGGGCAAGATCGGCCTGTGGACAGGGCCTCGCCACTGGTGGCTAGCATGAGGGGCGAGACCGGCCACCGGCCGGGGTTTCCCCCCAGCCCGAGTTCTTCGGCATGGTTTAACCCCTAAAGAAGCCTTGCCTCGGGTGTCCAGGGGGTGGGGGGAGGGGCATGACTTAGCCTCCGTTCATCATTGGACCTCTTTTGGTCATGCTTTTACCGTTGTGCCCTCGGGGTGGTATTTCCTCATTACCCCCCGGTACGGATGTTTTCTATTAGCTCAGGACAAATTTATCCTTGGTGTATTTCTGACTTTTGGTCCCCCAGGCTTGGGAAAACTATAAATAGACCCCCTTGGATACTTTTAGAGGAGAGAGTTTTTTGGCTTCCTCCTCCTTAGGCTTCTCCTTGGTTGAGTTTGAGCGCTCTCCAAGGTACCTAGCTCAGCCATTGGTGAGGGAGGGGAAGTGTTCTTGTGACCTTCTGGGTGTGTGGTGGGACCTTCATGCTAGAGCCGAGGGTCTGTTCCTATTTTACTGAGCCTTGGGTCCATGATGTTCCCTTGAATGTAGTAGGTGTGATGTCACCCCTTTCCTGGGACCCCGAACTCCACGAGATAACAAGTTTTTGGTTTCAACGTGGGGAAATGTGCCTCGTACATCAACTCTTCTCGCAATTTGCCCACCTTTAGGACGCTCAAGTGACTGTTCCTCTATAATAGGTCATCATTAATGGTAAACTAGGCATTCGACCCATCCAAAGACTCTGTCATGTAGTGTTTCATATTGTCATTTAGCTCCATCGCCTGCCGAATCCGGTCAGCGAGGTTATACTACACTTCTGTACAGTTCAAACGTGTTTCAGCACTAGACCTTCAATCAACACAATAGATCTCCAAGGCCTGTAGATCATGAATAAGACCCCCATCATGCATCAGTATCCAATTGGTCTGTGCAGGAACCCTACAACTCAATGCATCCGCGGCAACATTACACTTGCCAGGAACATAATGTATCTTGAAGGTGTAGTCCCCATGTAACTCCATCCAGCTCCACTGGCGCATATTTAAGTCCTTCTGATCGGACAGATACTTCAGCATCTTATGGTCTGTATAAATATCGAACTTCACGCCTTAAAATTAGTGCCTCAAAAGCTTCAAAGGGAATATCATAGCAGCTAACTCCAAATCGTGGACCAGATAGTTCTTCTCGTGCACTTTAAACTGACACGAGCCATATGATATAACATTCCCATGTTGTAGCAAAAAGCAGCTTAAGCCGCTCCCTGAGGCGTCACTATAGATCTTATATCCCTCCGTACTACATGGCGAGTACAAAACTGGTGTCGTGGTCAGGCAACTTTTAAGTTCTTCGAAAGCTTGCTCCTACACTGTCTACCATACAAACTTCCTTCCAAATCAAGTTTGTTACGGGTAACTCTATCCACGAGAAGTTCTCCACGAAGCGCATGTAGTAGCCGACAAGCCCTAGAAAACTACAGAATTTTGCCATAGAAGATAACACAGACAACTCTCGTATCACAATAATCTTTGTTGGATCCACCACAATGCTCTCACCACTAACAATATGACAAGGGAATGCAGCCGAAGATACCCAAAACTCACACTTAGATAATTTGGCGTACAATTGACTACTCCAAAGGGTCTCAAGTATAATGTGTAAATGCTCTACATGATCATCCTTAGACTGGGAGTACACCAGGATGTCATCAAAAAAGACTATCAGAAATCGGTCAAAATACTCCCGGAATATTAGGTTCATCAAATATATAAACACTGGCGGCGCATTCGTTAGCCCGAAAGGCATGACAATGAACTCATAATTGCCATAATGTGTACTGATTGCTGTTTTGGGAATGTCACTTTCCCTGATTCTAAACTGATAATACCCAGACTTCTAATCTATCTTTGAGTACACGGTCGATCCAACTAGTTGATCAAACTTGTCATTGATCCTGAGAATCGGGTACTTGTTCTTGTCTTTCAGATTATTCAATTATTTATAATCGATACGCAGCCACAAGATACTGTCCTTCATTTTTACAAAGAGGATCGGTGCGCTCCAAGATGATGAACTTGGATGCACATACCCTTGCTCTAACAGTTCTTGAAGATGTACCTTAACCTCTGTCATCTCTCTCAGTGTTAAGCGGTATAGAGATAGCGATACAGGTTTGGCACATGACACATGTACAACCTCAGGTGAGCGAGACGGAGCCAAATGCTTGAGGAAGGAAGCTAGGCGAGACGGCCCAGGGCGGTCGCCAAGACGCAGGGCGAGTGGATCCCGAAAAGAAGGACATGCGAGAGGACCCAAGCGGGAAGGGTCTGAACAAAAGCTGCACCAGGAGGTGGGCGAGTAAGTACCAAGGTAGGAGGAACTCGCGGGTAAGCAGCCAACTCGCCATGCGAGAGGGCTCCAGAGGGGAGCTCTCACTAGTGAGGCGGAGCTCTCGCTCAGCGGGAGGACCCTAGAAGGGGGTTCTCGCCAAGCACCGGTTTGGGGAGGGTCGGGTTTATCTTTTATCCCCATGTGATTTTACGCTTTTGCCCTGGGTGCGCTGCATATAACCCCTCAGAACAGTAGAGTTTGGTTGTTGGCAGACCTGACTAAGGGTATTCTAGTAAGATCAGGATAGCTCAATTTGGTTATTGGTAGTCCTAGTTCAAAGGCCTACAAATAGACAGGGAAGGTGCCTTAGAAGACATACAATCCGAACTCTCCTTCTATTCTTCTAAGGCACCTAGCTCAGCATTGGCTTGAGAGGGGGAGAATTTCTTATTCTTCCGGGTACAAGGTGGGACCTCCGCGATTAAGCCCCCGGTCTAGTCTTTTGAGAGCCTCGTTGTAACATCCCATTTCTGGCTAGACCCCTAGGAGTCGGTTGGTCATGATAGAACACTAAGAAGCCCAAAAACTGAAATAAATCGACCGAGATTTCGGGTCACGGGTTGGTCCCGCCCCTGACCGATCTGTCACGCCCGTGACCTAGGGCGTGACTCCTTCGACGATCGTCGATCTCAGTGAGACGATCGTCGGGCGCAGAATTTTTTTACCCGGGCCTGTCACGCCCGTGACCTATGTGTCACGCCCGTGACCTAGGGCGTGACACCTTCGACGATCGTCGACCCCAGCGGGACGATCGTCGAAACGTAGAATTTGCATCATGGCCATGTCACGCCCGTGACCCAGGTGTCACGCACGAGACCAAGGGCGTGACACCTTCGGCGATCGTCGATCTCAGCATGATGATCGCCGAGTACGGATTTTGCCTCATGACCATGTCACGCCCGTGACCCACAAGTCATGCCCGTGACCAAGGGCGTGACCACCCTTCGACGATCGTCGATCTCAGTTCGACGATCGTCGATCCCAGAATTGGTCACCCGGGCTTGTCACGCTCATGACCCACATGTCACGTCCGTGACCAAGGGCGTGACCACCCTTCGACGATCGTCGATCTCAGTTCGACGATCGTCGATCCCAGAATTGGTCACCCGAGCTTGTCACGCCCGTGACCCACATGTCACGCCCGTGACCAAGGGCGTGACCATCCTTCGACGATCGTCGATCTAAGTTCGACGATCGTCGATCCCAGAATTGGCCACCCGGGACTGTCACGCCCGTGACCTATGTGTCACGCCCGTGACTAAGGTCGAAACGTCAGCTAGACTGGAAATTTCGATAACCGACGTTGTAATTAATTCTGATTATGGGAAGTTACGCCAGGAGTATTTATGGGCCGTTTTCTACTCTAATTATTTAATAAATTAAGGAAATGTTGGTCCAATAGGAAATCGCCACCTGGCAAACACCTCTTCATTTCCAGCATTTCAACTGCCTTGCCATAACCGAAACGTCATTAAGAGGAATATTAAGGGCCATGAACGTTTCATCCTTACCCCTTCCCATTTGCTGATCTATAAAAGACTCCGAAGTGCAAGAGGAAAAGGTTACACGCTCAATCAAACTGTTTCAGATTTCCCCCTTGCTGTTGAAGAATTTCCGGCGATGCCACAACCGCGCTAATGGCTTTCCGACGCTCTGCACGCCTCCAGCCCGCGAACAAGGTCCTCCCCTCCCTCTTATTCTGCTAATAGATCTTAGAAATCGTTAGGAGAGATATCGGGCTCAAAAGAGCCAGATCGGGTGAGCGTTTCCATGGTTTTCCGAAAATTTCGTGGTGGCGGGTTCGCCGGAAACCGCCTCTCCGGCGGTCGTGCCGCCGCCCGACGATACCCCTCACCTCAACAGAGGTTGTGGTGGTGGTGGCCTGCCAAGGAGATGGCTGGATGGCCGAGAAATAGCTTTGGAAAAGCTACAGGAAATTAAGTTTTCATGGCTCTGGTTTCGGGCTGTAGAAGAAGATGAACAGTGCCATTAAATTAGATTCTATTTTTAAAACAATTTCTGAATGAAAATATCGGTCACTTTAAATAATTTGGGAAAAATACCTAGAGGCTCTTGCAGGAAAAATGGTCAACACCAATATTGTACCTCTTGGAGACTAGGGAAATTTAAAATTTGTTTCAAGCATTTTGGACCACTGGATAGACCTCAGCACTCAATTTGGTGAGGTCTACCCATAGGGTGTCCTGACCTTAGAAAAATTCCCCACTCCAATCCAGTCATTACAATGACTTGAAATTTGGGGTGTGGCCTAACCTTACCTATATCTAGGTACCATCCAAAAATTAGGATTTTTGGGAAATATTTTTCTATAGTTTTTAGGAAAATTCAATAATCCTAGCTTAATTTAATTAGATAGCTAAATAATTTCCAAACCCTCCCAAATTTTGGTGAGTGGTCCCTGGGTTCACCATAAGGTTCTGTATAATTTTTCATCTCATTTGGAGATGGTTTGGATTAGAAATAATCAAACCTAAGTTTTGCCCTAATAAGGGGTCTTAGGTTAAAGGTGCACTTTTGAGATTTGAGTGGTCAAATCACCTCAACACAGGCTAAGTTTTTTACCACTGGCTAGTAATATTCTCTAGCACCCCCTCAAAGAGTTTGAGGTGGATCGGGGTAAACTTGCCCCAAGAACCAAGGCCAAACCCTAAGGATAGATCTTGGTGGCTTGTGAAGGTCATGGGGTCAAATGACCTTAGAGTGACTCGAAATTTGGTGAAGAGGACCATAGGGCCATTACAGTTCTCTGGATGAAATCTTAGTAGATTTGGAGACTGTTGGGATACCTAAAAACCTAACCCTAGTTTAGGGTGCAAAACTTGTAGAGATAGGAAATGACACTAAATCACATTGAAAAGTGATGAGATTTGGGTATAGTGAATTATAGGGATGGTACAAGCTCTGGATATTTTACTATGAATTTTAAGATCATTATTTTGGATACTTCATTAATGATTTAGTAGCTTGTATGATTTGCTTAGAAAATTTATTATGGAATACATACTTCCTGGAAATTGATGAAATTTAAGCAGAGAACGTTTATTATGATTTTAAATCTCTGTGAATTTTTATGGGATTTTTGGAAGTTTAATTCTAAGGCTTGCTTCATTAAGTATGTTTTACCTTGAATATTTGATTAAATCTATAGTGGTGTTTAGAAGCTGGTAAAATTATGATTCTTTGCACAAAGATCTTTTCCATATCATACTACTGATTAGTAATTTTTCTATAATTTTCCAATGAGTAATTTCAGTACTTCCTTCTTTACGTAGGATTAACGTGATTATACTGGATAAATTAATTAGAGGCTAAATACTTTCTGTAAAATTCTGAAAATTTGTATTTGAGGTTATCTTGCTGTTATTTAATGATCATGATTTTTGGGTAGCCATTACTTAGGAGGATCATGTAGTTCATGTTTAAAATGACCCGTGGCCCATCCTTTGGGAAAATTAAATAAATATCAGATTAATTAGGAAAGTTATAAGTTTCTGGATTTAGACAAATTATGATATGGTAGACCTCCAGTAAATATTATAGGAGATTCGGAAGACAATTTGGAGTACCTCCCCTTATGTACCTCATATAGCTTAGGATGGTCTGCATATAGTAAAACCACGGAAACTGAACTAGAGTACTAATGAACTTAGGAGATGGAATTTTGGTAGTTGCTGGTTGGTTAGTGCAAGCTACGATTAAGTTCATTATTGGAAGTCAGGATAATTAGGGTGTGAGACTGGTTAAGGTTAGGTGGCGTTCGGGAATGACGGAAGATCGTCCATCCCGGGAAGAAGAGGAAGAGTCTTAATACTCTAGGGTTAGATCTAAAGTAACTAAAAGAAGATCGGGTAAAGGGAGATCAACCAATAACAATAAGTGCCTTGCGAAAAGGAACTTCGGGCCGTAATGTCGCCATCTTGGTTCCTAGTGCCCCTTGAGAGCCCTTCACGTGCTATGCCGGGGGCAGTCCTGGGCTAACGTAAACCATAGGAATAATAAATTAAAAGAGCAACTAGTATAGCTAGGGTTGCACATACACACACCTCGGTAGCTAGGAAGGTAGAAAAATTGGTTTGGTTGCCATTCAGACGGTAGCTCTAAAGGTAGATGCACAGACGGGACTGTCCGGGGGGCCGAGGGCTCGAGGGTTGGAGTACAGAATAAAGGTGGTGGGACTTCGGTATCTGATAGTCGTTCACACCGACATCGGTACGTTGACTTGGCGGTGTGGGACACTTAGCCAAAGAAAGTCTGGTGGGTACAGCCAGCAGTAGTACGCGGATACTCTAGGTTGTGTTCTTCTAGGGGCGTATGGAAGGGCTAGGCCTGGTAGTGTGGATACCCGCCTAGGAGTGGGGGGCCCGACCCACTGTCTCCGTTTGCCACTACGGAGGTTCCTGGGAGTGAAGCTAGCTGCCCGAACAGGGGGAACTAAAGGTCTGTGCCCATAGAGTCGTGTGCGTGGGTTGCACTTGCATGAATCATGGCATAGCTTATCACTACACTCATAATTGCATACAACCGACACCCCAACGTATAAATCGGTATGGGACTTTTTATACGATGGGAGCCTTGCAGAAGATCCCTTAACTTATAAGTTTGTATGGGCATTCATATAAGTTAAGGTTACTTACTTATTTACTTGCTTGTTTACTTACTGTTCTCTAGCTGCCTTTTTAAACATTTGATGCTTACTACTTCACTTCTTTACCATTTACTACCATAGGATTGCTAGTTATACTTTATTCTAAATAATGGTTAGATTAGCTCCCTCTCACCTGCTTGATTATTCTCCATTTTTTGTAGCTTCCCTTTCCTCCTCTCCGCCCGGTGCTTAGGAGCCGTGGTGGGAGGGGTAGGGGATGATAGGGCTTAGTCTTTATGACTAATGGTTTTCAAACCACAATATTATAGGAGCTCCGGATGGGAGACAGGGACCAGCAGTCCAGGGACCAGCACCAGCGGAGTACGGTGCGCATGGAGGTGGGACAGTCTAGCACCGGTGCACCTGCGACCAGCTCCGTGAGTGATTAGTAGTTTTATAGCTTCCGCGTTTAGTGACTTGTAATGAGGACTCTGATGTACTGGGCTCGAGCCCATTTATCTATTTCCTATTATTATCTATCGATGGACTGGATGTGATTTCACTTTTATTTACATGTTTATGTGGACTTTTTTACATTTTATGTTTAATTACTTCTCTCTCTTGTGATCGAAAAGGGCCGGTAAAATTGGCGTTTTGTAGTGGTTGCCTTCCCGTGAGTTGGTGCCACCGCAAAGCGGCAATTCTAGGCTAAGTCCCCGGTGGTTTAAAAAGAAAAAAAAAAGGGGGTCTTACAAGTGGTATCAGAGGAAACCTCGATCGAAGAGAAGTAGTCCACAAAACCTTGGGCCACCCCCGTGCGAGCTTAGTTTGCGGACAAACTAGCTGCGGAAGCAGTGGTGTACCCATAGGGGAAATCACATGTGAAAGTCCATCCTAACTCTTCTTAAATTCCATTCATTCGCTCTCTAACAAATGGAATTTTTACTTGTAGCCTGCGACGAACCCTACACCGCAGCAGGGGACACCCCAGGCTCCAAATATGGTCCCGACCCCGCCGTCTCCAGCTCCGTTCTAGCAGACTGAGATGGGTCAAACACTGACGGCCATTCTGGAGGCCTTCAGAGCTCAGCAAGCCCCGGCTCCACAGCCAAACCCCGGGGCCAATTGGATGACTGTCTTCCGGGGACTTTCCCCTCCATCCTACCAGGGGACGGAGTCTGCAGTACGTATAGAGGAATGGTTGGACACCATTTACGAAATGCTGGCAGGGATTCGATGCCCCACGGAGGAGGCAGTCGCTTTGGCAGTCTCCTGCTTAGAGTCACACGGAAAGAGGTGGTGGAAATCTCAGCTGGACACCACCTTTGCGGGGATAGACTGCGCTGATATTACTTGGGAGGAGTTCAGAGAAGCGCTTTGGGACATGTTGTGCCTCAGTCGACGAGGGATGACTTGGAGGATAGGTTCTTGCGGTTGAGGCAGGGGAACGAGACTGTGGTGGAGTACTATCAGGATTTCACTCACCTGGCCCGCTATGCGGACGCTTACCAGTTAGACGATGCTGGCTATGCCCGGAGGTTTTATAAGGGGCTGCAAGATGACATGAGACAGACCCTCCTTTGCGTCTTAGAGGGGAGTCTGCCCAGGATTCTGGAGATGGCTAAGAAGAGAGAGGTGGATCAGCTTATAGTGAGGAGCCGGAAGAGACCGGCTGATGATACAGAGATTGGAGGACGTAGAGACCGTCCTCGAGGCCAGGTTATTGGAGAGAGAAGGAACGGGGATCAGCCTCGTCAAGAGTTTGGGCAGGAGCAGAGGAGTCAGGGGGTATTGGCTCCCCAGCCTATACAGATGCTGGAAATACCAAGGATGGCAGAGCAACCACCGGTATGCTATCAGTGCAACCAGTCGGGGCATATCAAGAGGAACTGCCCTGTGAGGCGAGCACCCCCACCAGCACATCAGGGCGCTCCACCTCCCCGACAGTTTGGCGGACGAGGACAGGACCGAGGACGAGGATTTCAGGATCGAGGCCGCAGGCCAGAGAGGGAGCATGTGTATGCTCTAGACCTGACATAGCCCCGGAACTCGGAACAGGTTATCACCGGTATGGCAGTACTTTTAAATTTTCTTCATATAAACTAGTATTCTAGACATAACCTGGTTAGAAATTAAGAGAAGAAACCTGCAACAAGAATACTAAGACACTTAATTACCCTAGGCATAGTCTTCGTTAGCGGCAAGCCCGGTCACACCCTCTTCGACACTGGTGCGTCGCAATCGTTCGTGTCGGAGGATTTCGTTAAAGGACTAGCATGTGTGGAGCCATTCACAAGGAAAACGATGAGGGTGCGCCTACCCGATGGATCGGAGATAATGACCTCTGCTCATTGCAATATGGAAGCGAGGATTGGCGGGAAGGCGTTTGAGGCACCAGCGACGGTTCTGAAGATGCCAGATTACGATCTGATCCTGGGCATGACTTGGCTGTATTGGAACCATGCCCAGATCGATTGCGTGGCGAAGAGGATCACCGTGAGGCACGGCGACTCCTTCATTGGCATCGAAGGTATTATACCAGCACCCCGTACTTTACTATCGTCTGTGCAGGCCGTTAAGGACCACCTGCAGGGGGAAGAAGTTTATCAGGTCCTTTTTGAGGTGGTCGTGGCCAAAGACTCCATTGCAGATATTCCAGTAGTGCGGGACTTCGCCGATGTGTTTCCGGAGAAGCTACCAAGGCTACCCCCGCACCGAGAGAAGGACTTCTAGATTCAGCTCGTACCGGGGGCTAAGCCAGTATCCAGAGCTCCCTATCAAATGGCCCCAAGGGAGTTGGTGGAATTTCGAAGCCAGCTTCAGGAGTTAGTGGAGGCAGGGTTCGTTCGGCCTAGCTCTTCACCATGGGGAGCTCCGGTGTTGTTCGTTAAGAAGAAGGACGGGACCCTTCGACTGTGCATCGATTACCGGGCTCTGAACAGGTTGATAGTCCGGAATACTTATCCCTTACCAAGGATAGACGAGCTATTTGACCAGCTAGAGGGAGCCCATTGGTTCTCAAAGCTGGATCTGAGGTCAGGATACTACCAGCTTCGCATTCAGGAGGAGGACATCCCGAAGACGGCCTTCAGCAGCAGATACGGCTTGTACGAGTTTACAGTGATGTCGTTCGGGCTCATGAATGCACCCTCCACATTCATGACCCTGATGAATCGGGTGTTCGAAGAGTATCTGGACGTCTTCGTTATCGTATTCATCGACGACATCCTTATCTATTCAAGGACGGAGGAGGAGCACGCGAGACATCTGGCCTTGACCTTGGAGAAGCTGTGTGAGCGTGAGATGTATGCCAAGTACAGCAAGTGCCAGTTCTGGCTAAAGGAGGTGGCCTTTCTGGGCCATGTCATCAGTGGAGCAGGTCTGGCAGTGGATCCGGCGAAGGTCCAGGCAGTACGGGATTGGCCACCACTAAAGTCGGCCTCAGATGTTCGAAGTTTCTTGGGACTTGTCGGTTACTACCGGAAGTTCGTAAAGGGGTTCTCTCAGATTGCCCTCCCTCTTACGTCTCTGACGAAGAAGGAGTCCCCTTTTATCTGGACGTCTCGATGCGAATCTGCCTTCCAGGAACTGAAGGATCATCTCACCTCGTCTCCCATCCTTGCTCTTCCATCAGGGAAGGAGGGATTCTAGCTGTACACATATGCTTCCTATCAGGGGATGGGTGCCGTTCTGATGCAGAATGGGCACGTAATAGCCTATGCCTCCCGTCAGTTGAAGCAGCACGAGCAAAACTACCCCGTGCACGATTTGGAGATGGGGGCAGTCATTTTTGCTCTTAAGATCTGGCGACACTATCTCTATGGAATACATTGTGATATCTTCTCCGACCATAAGAATCTGAAGTACGTCGACACCCAGAAGGAGTTAAACATCAGACAGAGACGCTGGGTGGAGTTTCTGTCAGACTACCAGTACACCATGCACTACCATCCGGGGAAGGCGAACGTGGTCGCGGATGCTCTGAGCCGGAGAGCGAGTACGACAGGAGTAGGTCCGCAACTGATGGCCTTGGAGTTGGTTAGATCATTCGAGGAGATGCAGATTTCACTAGTGTCTGAGGATGACCCGGAGCTATACATGGAGTACCTGGGGTCGATGTCTACTACTGATGATATTTGAAACCGCATCAGAGATGGGTAGATGCGGGATGAGAGAGCTGAGGCGATATTCCGAGCCTTGGAGGAAGGCACGACAGGAGATTACTCTTTGAGGGATGGGCTCCTGTGTTTCCGGGGCAGAGTCTACATACCAGCAGTAGGACGGATCCGGGAGGACATTTTGACGGAAGCTCACTGCAGCCGGTATTCGGTACACCCGGGGATCACCAAGATGGTAAAGGATTTGAAGAGGACGATGTACTAGCCGGGTATGAAGAAAGATATTACGTATTTTCTGACGCATTGTGAGGCCTGCCAGCTCGTGAAGGTGGAGTGTAGGAACCCGGCAGGCTTGCTGCAGCCGCTTCTGGTGCCGGAGTGGAAGTTTGAGGATATAGCCTTGGACTTCATACATGGGCTACCTCGATCCCGTGCGGGGAATGACTCGATCTGGGTGATAGTGGATAGGCTAACAAAGGTGGCCAGATTCATTCCAGTGGCAAAGGACACACAGGTCAGTGTATTTGTACGGTGGTTCGTTGAGCAGTTTATGCGTTATCATGGGGTGCCCAAGACTATCGTTTCAGATCGGGATGGGTGGTTCACATCCAGGGAATGGAGTTCAGTCCAGGCCCCTCTGGGTTCTCGATTGACATTCAGCACAGCTTTTCTCCCTCAGACCGACGGACAGACAGAGCGCACCAACCGTATACTGGAGGATCTGTTGCGACTGTGTATTTTGGACTGTGGCGAGCCTTGGGAGAGATTGCTGCCACTGGTCAAGTTTTCGTACAACAACGCTCATCAGTCCAGCATAGGCATGGCTCCATACGAGGCGTTGTATGGAAGGAGGTACAGGACTGCACTATCATGGGTTCAGGATGAGGACCCGCAGACACTAGGCTCGGAGTTTGTGGGAGATACAGATGCTCAGATTAGATTGATCCGGGACAGGATGTTGGAAGCCCAGAGCAGACAGGCGAAATACTACGATGCGAGACATCGTCAAGGGGAGTTCCAGGTGGGGGACCGAGTTTTCTAGAAGATACGGCCGATGCACGGAGTTTCGCGGGTGCGTGGGCGGAAGAAGCTCAGTCCGAGATATATGGGGCCTTATAGGATCCTGGAGCGGATCGGCCCCTTAGCCTATAGACTGGAGCTACCACCGGAGTTAGCGGGATTGCATGACGTCTTCCACGTCTCCTCACTTCGGAGGACCCTAGAAGGGGGTTCTCGCCAAGCACCGGTTTGGGGAGGGTCAGGTTTATCTTTTAGCCCCATGTGATTTTACGCTTTTGCCCTGGGTGCGCTGCATATAACCCCTCAGAACAGTAGAGTTTGGTTGTTGGCAGACCTGACTAAGGGTATTCTAGTAAGATCAGGATAGCTCAATTTGGTTATTGGTAGTCCTAGTTCAGAGGCCTATAAATAGACAGGGAAGGTGCCTTAGAAGACATACAATCCGAACTCTCCTCCTCTTCTTCTAAGGCACCTAGCTCAGCATTGGCTTGGGAGGGGGAGAATTTCTTATTCTTCCGGGTACAAGGTGGGACCTCCGCGATTAAGCCCCCGGTCTAGTCTTTTGAGAGCCTCGTTGTAACATCCCATTTCCAGCTAGACCCCTAGGAGTCGGTTGGTCATGATAGAACCCTAGGAATCCCAAAAACTGAAATAAATCGACCGAGATTTCGGGTCACGGGTTGGTCACGCCCGTGACTGATCCGTCACGCCCGTAACCTAGGGCGTGACTCCATCGAAGATCATCGATCTAAGTGAGACGATCGTCGGGCGCAGAATTTTTCTACCCGGGCCTGTCACGCCCGTGACCTATGTGTCACGCCCGTGACCTAGGGCGTGACACCTTCGACGATCGTCGATCCCAGCGGGACGATCGTCGAAACGTATAATTTGCATCATGGCCATGTCACGCCCGTGACCCAGGTGTCACGCCCGTGACCAAGGGCGTGACACCTTCGGCGATCGTCGATCTCAGCGCGACGATCGCCGAGTACGGATTTTGCCTCATGACCATGTCACGCCCGTGACCCACATGTCACGCCCCTGACCAATGGCGTGACCACCCTTCGACGATCGTCGATCTCAGTTCGACGATCGTCGATCCCAAAATTGGTCACCTGGGCTTGTCACGCCCGTGACCCACATGTCACGCCCGTGACCAAGGGCGTGACCATCCTTCGACGATCGTCGATCTCAGTTCGACGATCGTCGATCCCAGAATTGGCCACCCGGGCCTGTCACGCCCGTGACCTATGTGTCACGCCCGTGACCAAGGCCGAAATGTCAGCCAGACTGGAAATTTCGATAACCGACGTTGTAATCAATTCTGATTATGTGAAGTTACGCCAGGAGTATTTATGGTCCGTTTCCTACTCTGATTATTTAATAAATTAAGGAAATGCTGGTCTAATAGGAAATCGCCACCTGGCAAACACCTCTTCATTTCCAGCATTTCAACTGCCTTGCCATAACTGAAACGTCATTAAGAGGAATATTAAGGGCCATGATGGTTTCATCCTTATCCCTTCCCATTTGCTGATCTATAAACGACTCCTAAGAGCAAGAGGAAAAGGTTACACGCTCCATCAAACTGTTTCAGATTTCCCCCTTGCTGTTAAAGAATTTCCGGCGATGCCACCACCGCGCCAATTGCTTCCCAACGCTCTGCACGCCTCCAGCCCGCGAATAAGGTCCTCCCCTCCCTCTTCTTCTGCGGATAGATCTATGAAATCGTTAGGAGAGATATCAGGCTCAAAAGTGCCAGATCGGGTGAGCGTTTCCATGGTTTTCTGAAAATTTCGTGGTGGCGGGTTCGCCGGAAACCACCTCTCCGGCGGCCGTGTCGCCGCCCGACGATAGCCCTCACCTCAACAGAGGTGGTGGTGGTAGTGGCCGGCCAGGGAGATGGCTGGATGGCCGGGAAATAGCTTTGGAAAAGCTACAGGAAATTAAGTTTTCAGGGCTCTGGTTTCGGGCTGTAGAAGAAGATGAACAGTGCCATTAAATTAGATTCTATTTTTAAAACAATTTCTGAATGAAAATAACTGTCACTTTAAATAATTTTGGAAAAATACCTAGATGCTCCTACAGGAAAAATGGTCAACACCAATATTGTACCTCTTGGAGTCTAGGGAATTTTAAAATTTGTTTCAAGCATTTTGGACCACTGGATAGACCTCAGCACTCAATTCGGTGAGGTCTACCCATAGGGTGTCCTGACTTTAGAAAAATTCCCCACTCCAATCCAGTCATCACAATGACTTGAAATTTGGGGTGTGGCCTAACCTTACCTATATCTAGGTACAATCCAAAAATCAGGATTTTTGGGAAATATTTTTCTATAGTTTTTAGGAAAATTCAATAATCCTAGCTTAATTTAATTAGATGGCTAAATAATTTCAAAACCCTCCCAAATTTTGGTGAGTGGTCCATGGGTTCACCATAAGGTTCTGTATAATTTTACATCTCATTTGGACATGGTTTGGATTAGAAATGATCAAACCTAAGTTTTGACCTAATAAAGGGTCTTAGGTTAAAGGTGCACTTTTGAGATTTGAGTGGTCAAATCACCTCAACACATGCTGAGATTTTTACCACTGGCTAGTAATATTCTCTAGCACCCCCTCAAAGAGTTTGAGGTGGATCGGGGTAAGTTTGCCCTAAGAACCAAGGCCAAACCCTAAGGATGAATCTTGGTGGCTTGTGAAGGTCATGGGGTCAAATGACCTTGGAGTGACTCGAAATTTGGTGAAGAGGACCATAGGGCCATTATATTTCTCTGGATGAAATCTTAGTAGATTTGGAGACTGTTGGGATACCTAAAAACCTAACCCTAGTTTAGGGTGCAAAACTTGTAGAGATAGGAAATGACACTAAATCACATTGAAAAGTGATGAGATTTGGGTAAAGTGAATTATAGGGATGGTACAAGCTCTGGATATTTTACTATGAATTTTAAGATCATTATTTTGGATACTTCATTAACGATTTAGTAGCTTGTATGATTTGCTTAGAAAATTTATTATGGAATACATACTTCCTGGAAATTGATGAAATTTAAGCAGAGAACGTTTATTAGGTTTATAAATCTCTGTGAATTTTTATGGGATTTTTGGAAGTTTAATTCTAAGGATTGCTTCATTAAGTATGCTTTATCTTGAATATTTGATTAAATCTATAGTTGTGTTTAGCAAGCTGGTAAAATTATGATTCTTTGCACAAAGATATTTTCTATATCATACTACTGATTAGTAATTTTTCTATAATTTTCCGATGAGTAATTTCAGTACTTCCTTCTTTACGTATGATTAACGTGATTATACTGGATAAATTAATTAGAGGCTAAATACTTTCTGTAAAATTTTGAAAATTTGTATTTGAGGTTATCTTGCTGTTATTTAATGATCATGATTTTTGGGTTGCCATTACTTAGGAGGATCATGTAGTTCATGTTTAAAATGACCCGTGGCCCATCCTTTGGGAAAATTAAATAAATATCAGATTAATTAGGAAAGTTATAAGTTTTTGGATTTAGACAAATTATGATATGGTAGACCTCCAGTAAATATTATAGGAGATTTGGAAGACAATTTGGAGTACCTCCCCTTCTGTACCTCATATAGCTTAGGATGGTCTGCATATAGTAAAACCACGGAAACTGAACTGGAGTAATAATGAACTTGGGAAATGGAATTTTGGTAGTTGCTGGTTGGTTAGTGCAAGCTACGATTAAGTTCATTATTGGAAGTCAGGATAAGTACGGTGTGAGACAGGTTAAGGTTAGGTGGCGTTCGGGAATGACGGAAGATCGTCCATCCTGGGAAGAAGAGGAAGAGTTTTAATACTCTAAGGTTAGATCTAAAGTAACTAAAAGAAGATCGGGTTAAGGGAGATCAACCAATAACAATAAGTGCCTTGTGAAAGGGAACTTCGGGCTGTAATGCCGCTGTCTTGGTTCCTAGTGCCCCTTGAGAGCCCTTCACGGGGTATGCCGAGGGCAGTACTGGGCTAACGTATACCATAGGAATAATAAATTAAAAGAGCAACTAGTATAACTAGGGTTGCACATACACACACCTCGGTAGCTAGGAAGGTAGAATAATTGGTTTGGTTGCCATTCAGACGGTAGCTCTGAAGGTAGATGCACGGAAGGGACTGTCCGGGGGGCCGAGGGCTCGATGGTTAGAGTACAAAATAAAGGTGGTGGGTCTTCGGTATCTGATAGTCGTTCACACCGACATCAGTACGTTGACTCGGCGGTGTGGGACACTTACCCAAAGAAAGTCTGGTGGCTACAGCCAGCAGTAGTACGTGGATACTCTAGGTTGTGTTCTTCTAGGGGCGTACGGAAGGGCTAGGCCTGGTAGTGTGGATACCCGCCTAGGAGTGGGGGGCCCGACCCACTGTCTCCGTTTGCCACTACGGATGTTCCTGGGAGTGAAGCTAGCTGCCCGAACAGGGGAACTAAAGGTCTGTGCGCATAGAGTCGTGTGCGTGAGTTGCACTTGCATGAATCATGGCATAGCATGTCACTACACTCATAATTGCATACAACCGACACCCCAACGTATAAATCGGTATGGGACTTTTTATACGATGGGAGCCTTGCAGAAGATCCCTTAACTTATAAGTTTGTATGGGCATTCATATAAGTTAAGGTTACTTACTTAATTACTTGCTTGTTTACTTACTGTTCTCTAGCTGCCTTTTTATACATTTGATGCTTACTACTTCACTTCTTTACCATTTACTACCATAGGATTGCTAATTGTACTTTATTCTAAATAATGGTTAGATTAGCTCGCTGTCACCTGCTTGATTATTCTCCATTTTTTTTGTATCTTCCCTTTCCTCCTCTCCGCCCGGTGCTTAGGAGCCGTGGTGGGAGGGGTAGGGGATGATAGGGCTTAGTCTTTATGACAAATGGTTTTCGAACCACAACATTACAGGAGCTCTGGATGGGAGACAGGGACTAGCAGTCCAGGGACCAGCACCAGCGGAGTACGGTGCGCATGGAGATGGGACAGTCTAGCACCGGTGCACCTGCGACCAGCTCCGTGAGTGATTAGTAGTTTTATAGCTTCCGCGTTGAGTGACTTGTAGTGAGGACTCTGATGTACTGGGCTCGAGCCAATTTATCTATTTCCTGTTATTATCTATCGATGGACTGGATGTGATTTCACTTTTATTTACATGTTTATGTGTACTTGTTTACATTTTATGTTTAATTACTTCTCTCTCTTGTGATCGAAAAGGGCCGGCAGAATTGGTGTTTGGTAGTGGTTGCCTTCCCGTAAGTTGGTGCCACCGCAAAGCGGCAATTCTGGGCTAAGACCCCGGTGGTTTAAAAAGAAAAAAAATAGGGGGTCTTACACTCGTCAAGAGGGTGATCCAAAAAGAGTAAGGGCAAGCTGTATCTTTACTTCCGAGCTTTAGGAGGGACCGACCTTGTTGGTTCCAACATTTTTGGTGCGACGAGCGTGGAACAACAGCTTGCACAGAAGAACTTTGGGTGAGGTCATGGCAGGGGATCTTGAAGGAGATGGAGGCAGGTCCCTGAACCCGGGAGGATATGTCGGGAGAGCAGAGTTCATGACATGCATTGGGGGGATCAAGGATATGCTGAAGAAGATCTCGCTGAGAGGAGAATGCGAGACCCCTCCACCCCAGATGCCAGGTCTCGCACCCCGCGGGGGGATTGACCCGGCAAGGATAGGAGAGGATGCGCCCGGAAGGTGACCTGGGAAGGAGGTAGTGGCGGAAGGAAGCCAACGAGATGTGGAGGGCAGAGAACTTTTCGCCAGCCCAGCGAGGGTCGTCTCGCCTAGAGGGATGGTCGCGCGTGTGGAGGTGGGGAGACCACCGCCGAGAGGGTCCCCCTTCTGTGAGTTGATCCTCTCGGCACCCGTCCCCGAAGGGTTCCCCGAGCCCGAGATGACCTACTATGTGGGTAAGGACGATCCCCTCCAGCACCTGCAGTGGTTCGAAGACGCGGTCTCCATAAGACAATTGACAGACACATTTAAATGTCGCCTTTTTGCCAAGGACAAGGCTAGAGATTGGTTCCACCAACTCCCAGCGGAGTCAATTTACGACTTCGAGGAACTTAGCATAAGCTTCAAGTTGCGCTTCTCGACCTCTAAGAAGAGGAAGAGGAACCTGAAGTCCCTTTTTTTGATCAAGCAGAAGGCCGATGAATCCTTGGCTCAATATGTGGACCGCTTGCAGGAGGAGATTCTAGACATCCAGGAGGTGCCTTGTTTGGCTCTCCAAATGGCTTCCACTGTGGGGCTAAAGTAGAGCTTATAAAAATCAGCCTGACTAGGAAGCCGTCATTGTTATTTGAGGGGTTGGTGGAGAAGGTGGCGAAGGAAATAGCTATGGAAGCAGCAAACCCGGCCTTTGTTAATAAGTTGGTGAGGCTGACGGAGGTGGAGCAGAGAGAACCGAGAGGAGCAAGGCAGCAGGAGGGAAGGATAAGGGAAGAGCCAAGAGGGCCGGGGCATCAGGAGTGGGGATTTAAGCAGCCAGGAGGCCCAGTTCAAGAGCAGGGAAGAGGTTTTCCCCAGGGGGGAAGAAACCACCACCAGGGAGGACCAGGGAGGATTTATTAGCTGGGGTGGGGACATGGTCCTAGACCGCTCCCACCCCCGCCTCAGCAAGCTATGGCCATCGGCCGGGGAAGAGGGAGAGGAAGAGAGCGGGGGAGGGAAGGAGCAGGAGTGGGGAGGAGGTGGAACACCCAAGAAGGGAGACGGGATAGGGGCCTCCTTACCGTATTGTGACTTCCACGAGGAGGAAGGTCACGCAACGGCTACCTTCCCAGAATTTATGGAGTTGAAGAGGGGGAAGGAAGTAGGGGAGTAGCAACTGACAGTACGGATAGTCGAGATGACGGGAACCGGGGAGGAGGACTGGGGTGTGGATTGATCAGATACAAGGAATCGAGGGGGGATCAGAGTGATCCACGGGGCGGTGGGGATTGAGGCTACCCGAAAGGCAAGCCTCCACCCCATGTAGCGACGGAGCATCGCCTCGACGTCACAAGCAACGCCCCTGAATGAAAAGATTACTTTTTACAGGAAGGACCTACCAGATCACGATGATCCCTTCTGTGATGCGCTGGTGATTAGGACTGCGATTGAAAACTTCACGGTGTCCAGAATCTTGGTAGATAATGGGAGTTCCATAAATGTCATCTTCAAAAAAGCATTCAATGAGATGAGAGTGGAATCTTGGAGAGTGTTGGCGGCGGACGGACCGTTGTTTGGATTCTCAGGAGAGCGGAAGGAGGTTGAGGGAGGAGTAGGGCTCTAGGTTACTCTGGGTGGCTGTCCATAAACTGCCGCTTCATGATAGTGGATTCCCCCAGCAGTTACAACGCAATCTTTGGGCGCCCTTTGATTAGCGCCTTTAGATGCGTGCAATCCTCGTTCCATCAATTTTTGAAGATCAATTCAGGGGGGACTCAGATCAGGGTGTGGCGAGATCCGAAGGAGGCCCGAGAATGCTATGTGACGGCAGTGAACACCATCTCCTAGAAGAGTGATGCAGAAGAACTAGAGAGGAGGATGGAGCGAGAGCAGGTTGATGGAGGTAATCAGGAGAAGGGAGAGGTGGCTGAAGTGGAGAGAGGCATTGCGGTGGAGCTAGAGATGGCGGGAGAGAACGTTGATGGAGGTGAGCAGAAGGAGAGAGAGGTGGCTGAAATGGAGAGAGGCATTGTGGTGGAGCCAGGGATGACGAGAGAGTAGGTGGATGGAGGTGAGAAGGAGGAGAGAGAGGTGTCTGAAGTGGAGAGAGGCATTACGGTGGTGCCAAAGATGGAAGGAGAGCAGGTGGATAGAGGTGAGCAGGAGGAGAGAGAGGTGGCTGAAGTGGAGAGAGGCATTACGGTGGATCCAGATATGGCGGGAGAGCAGGTGGATGGAGGTGAGCAGGAGGAGAGAGAGGTGACTAAAGTGGAGAGAGGCATTGCGGTAGAGCTAGAGATTGCGAGAGAGCAGGTTGATGGAGGTGAGTAGGAGGAGAGAGAGGTGGCTGAAGTGGAGAGAGGCATTGCGGTGGAGCCAGAGATGGCGGTAGAGAAGGTGGATGGAGGTGAACAGGAGGAGAGAGAGGTGGCTGAAGTGGTGAGAGGCATTGCGGTGGAGCTAGAGATGGTAGGAGGGCATGAGGGTAGGAAGGAGGTAGAAGATGCCAAGGGCAGAAAAAGGAAGATAGGGGAAATGAGGGAGTTGTCTGGAATGAAGACACAGCTGGTAGGGAAGAATGGATCATCGCCAGTAAGGGGTATCGAGGAAGAGAGGGGGAGGACCTTTGGGAGAGTTGCTTCGGTGGTCAAGGAGCAGGAAGTGGTGGAGCGCAGGTCAAGTGAGCAGGAGAAGAACCCGAGGGAGCAAGAAGAAGAGGAGGAGCCGTCAAGGCTAAGGGAAGCAGTGGAGGTTCTGGAGATGGACATGCTCACGAAGGATGGGCGAAAAGAGAAGATCAAGGTCAGCGTAGAACTCACCCCAAAGGATCAGGAGGAGATACGTAGGTGCATGTAAGAGAACATCGATGTATTCGACTGGAGTGCAGTTGACATGTCGGGGGTCGACGCCGATGTGGCATGTCGCTGCCTCAACCTCGAACCCAAGGTCCGCCCCATCCGGCAAAAAAGGAGGGCCATCACTTCGAAGATGGCTGGTCTTATCGGAGAAGAGGTGGGGAAGCTACTTCGGGCTGCGTTCATATCGGCGAATAGGTATCCGGGGTGGGTGAGTAATGTTGTAATGTTGAAGAAAGGGGAGGGGAAATGGATAATGTGTATCGACTTCTCTCTTTTAAATAAAGCATGCCTGAAGGATTATTACCCTCTGCCTAAAATTGATGTACTGGTTGATTCAGCCGTTGATTTTCAACTAATGAGTCTTTTTGATGCATTTTTAGGGTACCACCAGATACGCATGCATCCCCCGGACATCAAAGACGTCACCTTCGCCACATAGGATGGGTGTTTCTGTTACAACATGATGCTCTTCAGATTGAAGATGTTGGAACACTTTATTACTAATTTTGGTAAGGATCACTATGTTCTGAGGAAATTGTTTTGACCTTATTGTATAGTCTTAAAGGTCAATGAGAATGAGTTGAAGTGTTAGAACTTAGGTTTGGAAGCTTCCCCCAAGACCTTGTAAGATCAGAATTTAAGTGCTGAAGACTAGGACAATTTTCGTCGAGCTCAGGTCGACGAAACGTCGAACTCAGTTTGACTATCTCTTAGCTCAGTTAAACGAGTCGTCGAACTCGGTTTGACGATCATCGAGCTCAGATCGATATTTTTTTCTCTAGCTATAATCCAAGTCTCTGAGCTAAGTTCGACGATAGTTGAGCTCAGGTCGACGATTTTGTTTTCAGTCTAGCTTCTGTCTCTGATCTCAGGTCGACGATAGTTGAGCTCAGATCGACGATTTTTATAAGAGATCGACGATTTAGGGAATTCAAATTCAGACAGTTATGGAATTCAATCTGATTTATTATCAACATTTATTTCAAAGGATTCTGTAGCCATTTCAACTAATCTGGAGAAAGTTTAAAGGAAGACAAAAAGGAATGTCTCTTAGGACTTTCCTCTAGAGACAAATTTCATTTAAGACAGTCATTTATGACTGGTTAACGACTATCTCAAAGACAGATATTCAGTATATCTCCAGAGAATTATTGAGAAAGATAGAAGAAGAGATATAGATCAAGAATTAAGTGAATTCTGGGAATATACTCAAGAGACACAAGTCTACAAGATTACTGAGTTAGAATTATTACAGAACACAAGGAATAATACTGTGAAGGAGATCATCAAACAGAAAAGATTTCTTCTATTCTACTCCTTCATGATCTTCTTGATTCAAGTGTTCAAAGGCTTCTTCATCAAAGACTCCAAACACATTTTATTTCAGCAAGTGTTGAAATCATCTCTTGCTGGAGATCTAAAGTCACTGAAGACCTATAACCCTATGCAAAGCTCTTCTTCCTAAACAATTGCAGATCTCAGGGGGAGCTCTGACAACATCATCCACTAGTCTTCTCTTAGACTGTTGACCGAGAAGAACAACAAACTCTTTTTTTTCTTTCTTTATTCTGCTGTAAAAGGGTTTCTCAAAACTCCCTTCAAAAGTTATGTGGCTGGTTTCTGAGACCTTGTCAAAACTCATTGGTGGCAAGACACCTGATCAAAAAATCTGGTTTTGTTTTTCAGTACCTTATCAAAAGCTCATTGGTGCCCAGGACACCTGATCAACAATTCCTGCAGTGGATTCCTACCTAGGGTGGTAGAAGAGTGGATGTACCCAGGTTGATTGGGGAACCACTATAGGTCATTGTGTCTTCTGGATTGCTGTGTTTTTGCTTTGTTGTGTGCTGTGATTTTTTATTTCTTGCTATCTTAGTAAGTACATTACACATATACTTTTATCAAGTCTTCCACTGCAAATAATTTTTTTTTTTGGAAAATTATTTTAATATACTCTATTCACCCCCCCCCCCCTCTAGAGTAAAGGTAGATCTTACCCTCACTTTTAATTGGTATCAGAGGCAGGTTGGTTACTCAACAACTACATCTTCATTAGATTGGTTGTTTTACAGGCTAACACCTGAACCAAAAGATCTCTGATAAGATCAATCTTTAATAGTGGTTTATTATTTGTATTATATTTATTTTCATACAAAACCATGGCACAGAACAAAGATTATGCTAGCATTAGACCTCCAGTGTGCAACCTTTCTAAGTTTGCACTTTAGAAGGCAAGGATCAAATTATTTATGAATTCTATTGATGAGGACATCTACAATTCTATTTTGACAGTGTGTCCAAGACCCCCAGAGAATACAAGAATAAGTGTTGTTCCACCTCCTTCAGGAAAAGATACAGAAATAAAAAATGGAAAGTTGTAGATGTCAAAGCAATGAATTTTCTGGCTCAGACTATGTTTGATGAAATATTCCAGAAAGTGGCTGAATGTAACTCAGCAAAAGAAATATGGGATAAGTTATCTGAAATTGTCTCAGGATTTTCTGATGAAAGGAAAGACAGAAGATCCCATCTCATAAACCAGTATGAGAATTTCAAAAAGGAAGAAACTGAGTCAGTTGCTGACATGTACAATAGACTCAGTCTAATAGTCAGTGAGTTAAAAACATTGGGCAAGGAGATCTCACTAACTGAACTCAATGATAAGATCCTAAAGTGCTTCCCCAGCACTTGGGTTTCAAGGATCTGGCCAATCAAGGATGCTAGAAGCCTAAATGAGATCACTACTAAATCTTTGTTTGGCAAGCTCAAGTCTTATGAGCTGCTCATCATGAATAGAGAGGAAGAACAAAAGGTTGCTTCTCCAGCAATCAGGAAGGAGAAGACAATATCATTCAAAGCTACAGAAGATCGGCCTGAAGATAAGGTCACATGCAATGAAGAATTAATGAGCTTACTGGCCCAAAGATTCTATAAGATGGCCAGGAAAGATTTTAGAAAGAGGTCATCCAGAGGGCATGAGAAGCCAAGGTATGACAAATCCAATAATAAAGAAATTATTTGTTTTGGATGCTGGAAAATAGGCCACATTGTGCCTGATTGTCCAGAAAATCAGAATAAGGACAAGAAGGACAGGAAAGATAGGAGAAAAGACAAGGACTCCAGGAGAAACAACAATGACAAATCCTCCTCTAGTAAGAACAAACACACCAGGAAGGGATTTGTAGCTGAAACCTGGAGTGAAACTGAAAAAGAATCATATGCTTCATCAAGCTCAAGTGATGATGAAGATGATGCTGAAGAGGAGGAGTTCTGGATGATGGCTATCAATGCCTCCCAACATAATCTTGATGCAAGACATGAGTCTGAATCTGAATCTGAACATGAAGATGAAGAAGACCAGGTAATAGATTCTTTTGATTTTAATTCAGAGGACTTTACATTTGAATTTAAGGCACTTTGTTTAGACCTGCTAAAGTCTGAGAAAGAGATTATCTCTCTCAGAAATCAATTATCTGAACTTAGTACCTTAAAATCAGATAACCTCAAACTCTCTGAGGAGTTGGAATGCTGTAGGGAGCAGATAGCCTCACTGAAAAGTGAGCTATCTGAGGCCAAGAAGTTTGAAGAATCCCTCAATGGGAGAAGCATCAAACTGATGGACATCACAAGCACAGTGAACTCAAGACTTAATAGTACATTGGGCTTTGGTGCTTCATCTAGCCAACCTATAGTGTTAACAACCCCAATCAAGTTTATCTCAGATAAAGGGAAGGGAGTTGTAGAGGTGGCTAGGAAGAATTTTTATCTGCCGAGGAAAACTAAAGTTCAACAAAAAACATCCAACAGAGTTCAGCGAGCGTCGAACAAAGCTCAGCGATCTCAAGATGAATCGTCGAACTCAGGTCGACGATCGCCAAACTCTGAACTCTGGCAAAATCGATCTTCGAATGGAGCTCGACGATCTGACCCAAGATCGTCGAACTAAGCTCAGAGATCGTCGAACAGAGATCATAGTTATGAATAAATTTTTAAGGTAAATCAAACTTCAATCCTAGTGGTCCTACATCCCAAAACTTAAACCCTTATACTTAATGGATAATACCTCCTAGGAAATATCATCCTGAAGGTTATAAGAGTCAGCCAGGGATGTTTTTCATTTCAGAATTTAAAGGTTATCAACCTAGGCCCAAGGTAAACTGGGTAAAAAACATATAAGTTGCTTATGTGCAGGTGAAGACCTATCCAGCAATGAACCAACAATATTATCTGGATTGTGGGTGCTCAAAGCACATGAAAGGATGCAAGGAGAATCTCATATCCTTCAAAACCAAACTTGGACCCAAAGTAATATTTTGAGATTCAAACTTTGGACAAACAAAAGGATATGGTGATATCCAGATTGGCTCAGTCACATTCAAGAAGGTGGTCTATGTGGAAGGACTGAAGCACAATCTAATCAGCATCAGTCAACTGTGTGATGATGGCTACCAGGTGAAATTCAACAAATCCGCATGTAAAATCAAATCAGAGGACGTGTTGACAGGTAAAAGGAAAGGTAACATTTATCTTGTAGATTTTCTTTCAACTAAGATAGATATTTGTTTATTCAATTCTGCTTGCAAGCCAAATGATCTATGACATAAAAGATTAGGACATATAAACCTTAGAACCATTGCTAGGCTATCCAAGGATAAGCTTATTAGAGGACTACCTTTTGGCCCCTACAAGAAGGAAGGACTTTACAAGGCTTGTCAATTAGGCAAGCAAACTAAAAATAGTTTTAAGTCACTTAATAAGAGTGATTCACCTAGGATCTTGTATCTGTTACAAATGGATCTTTTTGGACCCATTACAGTACAAAGCCTAGGAGGGAAATCTTACACTTTGGTAATTGTAGATGACTTCTCTAGATTGACATGGGTGTTCTTTCTAAGGAAGAAGTCTGATAACTTTAAGTGTTTGACAGAGTTTCTCAAATGCATACAGATTGAGTTCAATACTCACATTGCCCTGATCAGAAGTTATCATGGGACAGAGTTTGATTCTCTTCTTATGTAAGAGTTCTGTCAGAGTGAAGGGATCAGGCATACTTTCTCAGCTCCTAGAACTCCTCAACAAAATGGGGTAGCTGAAAGGAAAAATAGAACCCATATTGAATCTGCTACTACATTATTGACAGATGCTCACCTTCCTCTATCCTTTTGGGCAGAGGTAGTGAACACCTCAAACTATGTGTTGAATAGAATTTTGATACATAAGCTGAATGGAAAAACTCCCTATGAATTACTCAAAGGGAAGAAACCTAAAGTAGATTATTTCAAAAAATTTTGCTGTATCTGTTACATACACAATAATGACAAGAAGTACATAGCAAAATTTTAATCTAAAGCTGATGAAGGAGTGTTTCTGGGGTACTCCATGATTAGTAAAGCTTATAGGGCGTATAATAAAACTTCTCTTAAAATTAAAGAATCTGTACATGTATCTTTTGATGAAACTAACATGTTTTATAAGGAGAAGAATACTTGTACCATAGAACCTTTGCAGGTACACTCTCTTTTAAAAAATTTGGACAGGTTACAAATTATACAAAAAGGTACAACATATTCACCTATTCAACAAAAGGATGAGAGCAGTGAAGATGATGATGATGCTCAACATCCTGGAGAGAATCATCTTGAAGAGCCAGTTGTTATTCCACAAGAGGAAATAACAATACAGGTTGGTGAACAATCAACACCCCCTATTGATTTAGTAACATCAAGAGATCATCCAATCTCCCAAGTGATTGTAGACATCTAAACTGGTGTGCAAATCAGAAATCAGGTTAACCAAAACCTGATGCACACCTGCTTATTATCTCAAATTGAACCTCAATCCATACAAGATGCATAACAAGATCCACACTAGATCATTGCAATGCAAGAGTAATTACATCAATTTTAAAGGAACAAAGTTTGGGAGCTAGTGCCATGGCCTAAGGATCACTCCATTGTTGGAACAAAGTGGGTGTTCAGAAACAAATTGGATGATCATGGAATAATTGTAAGGAACAAGGCAAGGGTAGTTGCACAAGGATACTCTCAAGAAGAAGGAATAGACTATGACCAGACCTTTGCACCAGTTGCAAGGTTAGAGGCCATAAGAATATTCCTAGCTTATGCAGCTCACAAAGGATTCAAGGTCTATCAGATGGATGTAAAAAGTGCATTTCACAAAGGAGACATCAAGGAAGAAGTCTATGTTAGACAACCCCAAGGTTTTATCTCTCCAACTCGTCCTGATCATGTTTTTAAATTGCATAAAGCATTATATGGTCTCAAGCAAGCTCCTAGAGCATGGTATGAGACCTTAGCATGCTTTCTTCTAAAAAATGATTTTATAAGGGGTAGAGTAGACCAAACTCTTTTTATTAGAACCCAAAAGTCCAATATCCTACTAGTTCAAATATATGTAGATGATATTATATTTGGATCTACTGATTCAAATTTGTGCAAAAGATTCTCTAATCTAATGCATTCTAAATTTGAAATGAGTAGCATGGTGAGCTTTCCTTCTTTCTAGGATTGCAAGTCAAACAACATGCTGATGGCATATTTATTTCTCAAACCAAGTATGCAAAAGAATTAGTTAAGAATTTTGGTATGCCTGAAGCATCATGTATGAAAACACCTATGCCTAATAATTCTGTATTAGATGCTGATGAACATGGGAAACCTATTGATCAGACAACATATAGAGCAATGATTGGCTCTTTGTTGTACCTTAAAGCTAGTAGACCTGACATAATGTTTGCTACATGCGTATGTGCTAGATTCCATGTAAGCCCTAGAGAGTCACACATAAAATTAGTAAAAAGGATTCTTAGGTATGTGAAAAGTTGTCCAAATCTAGGTCTCTGGTATCCAAAAGACTCAGGATTTGAATTAACTAGATTTTTAGATGCTGATTATGCTGGAGGTAGAGTAGACAGGAAAAGCACCAGTGGAACTTGCTAGTTTCTTGCTGACAGACTTGTCTCCTAGTTCTGTAAAAACAAACATCTGTGTCCACTTCAACTGCTGAAGCTGAATACATGGCAGCAGGTAGTTATTGCTCACAGATTTCGTGGATTCAAAACCAGCTCCTAGACTATAGTTACAACTTAGAGAGGTGAAAAATCTTTTGTGATAACACCAGTGCTATTTCTATAGCACAAAATCCAGTCCTCCATAGTAGGACAAAACATATAGAGATTAGGCATCACTTTTTAAGGGATAATGTTGAGAGAAGAATAAAATTGAACTTCAATATATCCCAACTGATTTGCAAAGGGGAGACATTTTCACCAAACTATTGGATGAAAAGAAACACACCTTCATCCTGAATAAGTTAGGAATGTTAGATGGAGGAAGCTTAAAATAAGATCCAAGATTTTAAAACCCTAAAACTGACCAAGACTAGGTTAAAAACTTGATTTTTCTAGTGTCTATAGGGCATTTCTGATCTCTGAACTGCGCTCGACGATTTTCCCAAAGATCGTCGAACGGAGATCGACATTTTCCAAAATCGTCGACCGGAGTTTAGCGCTTTTAGATAGCGCTAGACTATCTTTTTCTGGTCAGAGAACGTCGAGCGGAGATCGACACACTCCAATATCGTCGAACGGAGATCGACGATGTTGAAGACCCTTCAGATTCCTTTAGAAGCCCAGCTCGTCGAACGGAGTTCAAGAATCTTTCCTTTTAGGCGTCGAATCCAAATTTAAAATTCATTTTTCGGTCGTCGTTCTCCTTTTGCGCTTTCATACTCTCCGCAAAATCTTTCTTTCCCTCCAAACTTCTCTATACTTGGTCTCGTTTGCTCGTTTTTGCAGGTATACAATGACAGTTTCTATTGCATATGGATTTCTTTGAAGACAGTTACCAAATATTCAAAGACATTCTAGAATTATTCGAGGAACAGCAGTTGGTGTATATCATGTCCACAAGGATGAAACTTGCTGCCGATGAAATCACGGAGTGGGTATATACGGCTCATAATCTTGATCAGAATACAGTGGTTGGTACAATAGCGGGTACTCAAATAACTCTAACTCCTGCCCTCCTTACAGAAGTTTTTTAGTTGAGTTTTGGGGATGATTCAGTTGAGTTATCTGGAGAAGAGTTTGCAAGTATGCTTGAAAGAATTGGTCACTCTGCAGCAAACCCTAACAAGCTGCTTAAGAAGAATCTGTCAGTTGAATATAGATTTTTAGCTGATGTTGTTGGAAAACTGCTATTAGCCAAGAATTCTTCTCATGATACCATTTCAAGGTATCAATTTTGTTTGATGGCTGGTTTAGTGGATAAGAAGCATCTCAATTTGGGAGAGATTTTCCTTGATTTAATCAAGAAAAAGGTGAATAAGAATTTTGTTAATTTTGGGAGGATACTAGGGTTGTTTTTGCATAATAGGTGCCCTCAGTTACTTGTGTCCAGTGGGATGCACATTAGTGCTTCTAAGAGGTTGTCCTGTGCCTTATTTGGAAAATGGGACAGGCAGATTGTCAAACCAAGTAGAAATCCTGCAGCTATCTCATCGTCAAGCACCACGACTGTTCAAGTCAATTCCCCATAGGCAACTGCCCCATTGGAAGAACTGCCTGCCTCCACATCTCCACCCATTGTTTCATCATCCACCCCTTCTTCCACCATCACTACTTCAACTTCATCCCCCATCACCATCTCATCTCCAATCTCAATTCCTTAACCTCCTCCAGCAACTTTTGTAGATCTTTTCCATCCCCTACATTATTATCCACCAGTTGATATTGACTCATCCATTCCGTCTTTCAGTCTCTTGGATGATTCCTACATGGATGATTCCCATTCCTCTCCTCTTGATCTCCCATCATCCTCTACCTCCTATCAACAACTACTCCAAGACATTCTTGCACAACCATCCTTCACCCCATCCATTTCCACTCTTATAAATTCCATCTCCACCATTCCAATCTCTTAACCATCCATCCTACCATCCACATCTTCTATTTCTACTTCTGCAGCCCCTTCTACACCAATCTCTGTCACTCTTTCCTCTACCTCTACTCAAGTTTCACTTGAGCAAGTAGACCTTCCTGCCCTACCAGATAGGCTGTATGGGATGTTGGATCCCAGGCTAACAGTCCTGCTGGAGACCTCCATGGCTCCACTCCTGAAATCCATCCAGGAGTTATCTGTCAGGCTCTATTCCCTTTCTCCTCCTCAGGCAGTCCCTTATGTGGGGTGCCTTGATCCAGTGTATACTGAATCTAGGCAGGGGGAGATGCCTCATAAAGAAGAGATGTTTACTGCCTTAGAAGATTTCCTGCCAGAGATTCCAGTTATAGCTTCAGCTCCAGTGCTTTCCTTCAGCACAGTTGACTTTAAGTCAATGCTTTCAGATTTTGATGCTCTTCACAGCAGATTTCTTCCAGCTTATGAAGCTGAGGACCTTACTAAGGACATTGTGCCTATTGGCAGTTGTGAGCCCAGCCTGATTTCTTCATATATAAAGTCATTCAAGGCTGTGGAAAGTAGTCATCCTAATGATGTTATGGATACTGATGATATTGTTTTAGAACCTGCTGCTACTGATGATGTTGTTCCAGAATCTGCTGCAGAAGTTTCTATTTCTATTGCTCATGGTTCTCCAATTATTTTTGCTGTTATTGAGCCTGCTGCTATTGTTACATCTGTTAGTGCTGCTTCTATCACTGCTACTGCTGCTACTATTATTTCTACTGATCAATCAAAACAACAAAAGGATTACATTAAAAGGATTGATGAAATGTATGACAATCCTTAGAGTTAAGATAGTGATAAATTCCAAACTGATTCTGATGACTCCTCTGTAACCATTGCAAGGAAGAGGATATCTAGAAGCAAGGCATTGAAGAGGGTACCTCCTTAGAAAGTGAAAGATGACAATGATATTCCATACTATATTCTACATGATTGCCCCATCTCTGAACCCTGGATGCAATATTCAAAGAACCAGCTCAAGGCCATGAAGAAAAAGAGGAAGTATGATAAGTATGACAAAGGATCTTTTTATTTTTATCCTCCTTCTCCTCCTCCAGATAAAGGAACTAGCGGAGGTTCTGCTTCTCAGATCTCATCTGCTGTAAATCAAAGCTTCTCTCAATCTCAAGATAGGTCTCAATCAAGAGTATATCAACATAGAGGTTATCAATCAAGGAGTGGTCAGTACAGAGGAAGCCAAAGAGATTATAAAGTATACTCCAGAGATCAATCTAGACCACATCCAAATCAAAGGGAAGGACAAGTACCCATTGACTCAACTTCTAGTCTTTTCCCTTATAAGCTGAAATATACTGTTGCTTTAAGAACTCCTCCTTCTGATGATACAATGAATAGATATGAACCTCCTATCCCTTTTGGAGATCAAGAAAATAATCCACTATCTTAGACTGCCAGAATGAAAGATATAGCTGCTTTGGATCAGAAAAAGAAGGAAAGAGATCAAGGAAAAGACACTTCAAACATCACAACCTTATCTGAGCAAAGAAAGAAGGAACTAGAAAGATACACATCAAGAAAATTCTTTGATTTAGAAATCTATATGAAGCTGCACCGAGAAGCTGTGGTTCCCAGGCCCAAATCTCAAACCTACTTAGGTGCTGGTGATGACAGGAGATCCAAAAAGGAAGCTCTCAACCCTAATAGAGAAATCTTATTGAAGAAGTGCAATGAAAAGAAGTAAATGTGTAAGCTGACAATATATATTTCTGACTGTCTGCTGTGATTCTATCTATGATTCTGCAATGCTGCAAATTCTTTTCTCTGCATTGTTGTTTCTGTTTTTTAATTCTTCTTGTATGCTTGTTATTTCCTATTTGTCATGTAAATAGTAATCCTAACCCAAATTGGGGGAGATTGTTGGAACACCCTATTACTATTTTTGCAAGGATCACTATGTTCTTAGGAAATTGTTTTGACCTTATTGTATAGTCTTAAAGGTCAATAAGAATGATTCTAAGGGTTAGAACTTAGGTTTTGAAGTTGCCCCCAAGACCTTCTAAGATTAGAATTCAAGTGCTGAAGACTAGGACATTTTTTGTCGAGCTCAGGTCGACGAAATGTCGAACTCAGTTCGACTATCTCTGAGCTCAGTTCAACGAGTCGTCGAACTTGGTTCGACGATCTTCGAGCTCAGATCGACGTTTCTTTCTCAAGCTATAATCCAAATCTCTGAGCTCAGTTCGACGATAGTTGAGCTCAGGTCGACGATTTCTATTTTAAGTCTAGCTTCTGTCTCTGAGCTCAGGTCGACGATAGTTGAGCTCAAATCGATGATTTTCTGAAGAGATCGACGATTTCAGGAATTCAAATTCGGACAGTTATGGAATTCAATCTGATTTATTATCAGCAGTTATTTCAAAGGATTCTGTAGCCATTTCAACTAATCTGGAGCAAGTTTCAAGGATGATAAAAAGGAATGTCTCTTAGGACTTTCCTCGAAAGACAACTTTCATTTAAGACAGTCATTTATGACTGGTTAACGGCTATCTCAAAGACAGATTTTCAGTATATCTCCAGAGAATTATTGGGAAAGATGGAAGAAGAGATATCAATCAAGAATTAAGAGAATTCTTGGAATATACTCAAGAGACACAAGTCTACAGGATTACTGAGTTAAAATTCATACAGAAAACAAGGAATAATACTGTGAAGGAGATCATAAAACAGAAAAGATTTCTTCTATTCTACTCCTTCAAGATCTTCTTGATTCAAGTGTTCAAAGGATTCTTCATCAAAGACTCCAAACACATCATATTTCAGCAACTGCTAAAATCATCTCTTGCTGGAGATCTAAAGTCACTGAAGACCTATCACCCTATACAAAGCTCTTCTTCCTGAACAATTACAGATCTCAGGGGGAGCTTTGAAAACATCATCCACTAGTCTTCTCTTAGACTGTTGATAGAGAAGAACAACAAACTCTTTTCTTTCTTTCTTTATTCTGCTGTCAAAGGGTTTCTCAAAACTCGCTTCAAATGTTTTTTGGCTGGTTTTTGAGACCTTGTCAAAACTCAGTGGTGGCAAGACACCTGATTAAAAAATCTGGTTTGGTTTTTGAGCACCTTATCAAAAGCTCATTGGTGACCAGGACACCTGATCAACTAATCCTGTAGTGGATTCCTACCTAGGGTGGTAGAAGAGTGGATGTACCCAGGTTGATTGGTGAACCACTATAAATCCTTGTGTCTTCTGGATTGCTGTGTTTTTTCTTTGCTGTGTGCTGTGATTTTTTGCTTTTTGCTATCTTAGTAAGCACATTTCACATATACTAAAATCAAGTCTTCTACTGCAAATAATTTTTTATCTGGAAAATTATTTTAATATACTCTATTCACCCCCCCTATACAGTAAAGGTAGATCTTACTCTCACTCTTAGAAGAACGCAGGGGCGACCTTCCAAAGGATGATGGACCGGTTATTCCGGGAGCAGAAGGGGCTGAACCTCGAGGTCTACGTAGATGAACTGATGATTAAGATTCGAGACCTCGAGTCGCACCTCTTGGACCTGTAGGAAACTTTTAAAACTATAAGAAAATATAAAATGAGACTTAACCCTCTAAAATGTGTATTCGGGGCTAGCAAGGGGATGTTTTTAGGGAACCTCCTCACTCCTTCAGAAGTGGAGCCTAATCCAGATAAGGTGAAAGTAATCCTGGAGCTGGAATCTCCAAAGGATGCAAAAGTGGTCCAATGTCTTATCGGTAAATTGGAAGGGTTGAGCAGGTTCCTCTCCAGGGCAGGAGAGAGGTATTCCACCTTCTTTCAAACTCTGAGGGGTGGGAAGGAATTCGAGTGGACCCCTAAATATGAGAAAGCCTTCCTAGCTCTTAAGCAATAACTCACCCAGACGCCGCTAATTCAAGGGCCGCAATAGGGGGGAGAGTTATTTCCTCTACTGAGGAGTAGGGACAGGAAAGTCAACTCGGTCCTCGTACGAGAAGAGTGTAAGAAGCAGTTCCTCATATATTATGTGAGCAGGGTTCTCAAAAGGCAGAGCTAAAGAACCCCATCCTTGAAAAGCTGGCCTACGCCCTCATCATATCTGACCGGAAGCTCAAGCCGTACTTCCAAGCCCATTCTGTTCAGGTCGTGAAAGACCACCCTCTCCACTGCATTCTAGAGGGGGTGTTGATGTAGGCCTACACGTTTGGACCGAAATGTGATTACGGACGCACACGACTATCTCTCCACGAACGAAAGTTTATGCTCGCACAATCATTCTACGCTGCACCACGTTATTTTGTCCAATCAATTCTAGGCTAGCGTACGGGTAGCCAAACCGCTTGGGACCGAATAGAGGCTATAGGCCAATATCCGTTCCGGCTAAAAGGACCAATATTGGATCCGACCGAGCAGTGTTGTACCAAAAGAGATCTACCGAATAAAACACGATTCGGAAAAGGTAGATCTCTCCCAACAAAAGAAAACGAGGGCTCGCCAAACCCTTTTACAAAAATTAAATCAACCAAGAAAAACGCAACAACAATGAAAGCTAACCACGATGTTTCAATGATTTCAAAATTAACGCTAGAAATTCCACCACAAGATTATCTAAAGAAAGGAACACACGGGAGTGGAAAAGTTCGTTACCCAACCAGAATGGATGATTCTGGTTCTCTTGGCGAGGATCGTTCTTCGACGACTCCACCGGAGTCACGCCGGTAGGAGAGAAACTCGTCCGCCTTCGTCGCGTCACGCCGGAATTGGAAATCCACCACGAGGAGGTCTTCTAGATTTGGCAACCAATATATGTAAATATGGTAGGAGAGGGCAAATATGGTAGGTTGTAGGGCTTAATATGGAAGGTGGTGGTCGGTTTTCTTCGTAAAGGAAGAGGAGGGCTCGGGTAGCTAGAGAAAGAGGGAGATATGAAGGAGGGAGGAGGAGGAGGGGAAGTTGGAGGCCGGCGGCCAAAAAGGAGGAGAAGAGAGGGGGGATCGGCCAAGGAGGAGGAGAGATATTCTCAAGATTAGGGGTTTCAAATTTTCATTCATTCACTAACTAAAATATGAAACATACATGCCTATATATAAGCTACACCACTCAATCTCCACCTTAGAAAATTAAACCACTCATGATGGCTATTTGCACCCATCATGACATAACAATTACAAAAATAAAGAACATGAAATAAAAATAACAAATGATGGTTATAAGCACCCATCATACATGAAATGAAAATAACTTTGCGACATAAAAATACCAAACATAGAAATGACTTATTAATTAATAATAATTTATTATTAATAATTATTATTAATTAATAATATATGGGTTTGCGTTCTGGACGGCTATTATGCCGACGCTCCGCATGGTCGTCCGCAAGCATTCCATCGCCGTCCTTGAAATGTTGTGGGTCGTCGTCTCCATCAATCCTCCCCCGCTCAAAAGTACTCATCACCGATGAGTTGGTCTTAGAATACCAGTGCAGGAGAGCATCATCCACAAGAGACACGTAGCAGCGAACAACACCACTTGGATAAGAGAGCACTTTAACCTGGAGTATCCTGTCATGCAAAATGTTTGTCCTGGGGACCCTTGGAAAAGCATTAGGCAATAAAGGAAGAAAAGTTTCAACATCAATTACCAACGTACCTCCAGTGAAGACCGAAGAAGAAAGCGATCCAAGCCCAAACTCACTACCCAAAACATGAGAGAACGAAGTGGAACCAAACGGACAGGCGGATAATTCAAGTGGTGGAGAAACATGCAGCGTTAAATCAGAAACATTAAAAATAGGGGTATTACCCCAATCAGTGGAAAACCTCAAAAGAAATGCGTGTTCTCCTAATTTCATTAATGTCCGCAAAAGGTGCAGCTCACCAACTCGCCAACTTTCTATAGTGCCCGAAAGCAACCATTCAGGGATGAGACGCACCAAAACAAAATCGCCAATTATATCGTAAGACGCCCTTTTATGTATGCTAGCAAGAAATGGATAAGGATTTTGTGACGTGGGAAGCGCTTCACTAAAGTGCTTACGTAAATAATGTTCATGATGAGCATAATCTTGCGCAAACGTACTCAGTGCATTCGGTGATAACGGAACGACATAAGGAGGCACCAACGGAACTAAATCTGGTGGCGCTGAGGGAATCTCATCAGGAGGCACTATAAGCGGCCCTATCCTAAATGTATAATTCGATAAATGATTTTCTTTAAAATTCATGGAGGATAAAATTAGGATAAAGGAAATAGTCGTCACAGACATAAAATCTAAAACATCCGAGGGTGTGACCAACGATGGACTCATAGGGTAATAGGCCGTCAAAGGGGACATGTCCAAAGGGGGAGCTAAGTCATTCTCAACGTCGAAACACGGGTTTAACGTCCAAGAAAGATCACCCGGTTGCAAGCCATTAAAGTCATATGAAAATTCAAACAATGGATTTGCCCTTACAGAAAATTCGTCCAACATGTCTACCAATTCATTAGATATATCATATAAATCAGAATCAGTCGTCGGGTCATAGGTCGGCAACAATAATATGTGAGCTGGAGGCACTAACGGGACCTCATCTGGGGGTACTGGCAGAATGAACTCAGGGGGCACTGTAGAACTCCTGAAATCAATCGTACCACACTCATGTCCTAAATGATCAGTACGTCGAATCAACGGGTCAGGGGGACGAGTCGGTAAAATCAAACCCAGGGTCCAATCCAAAAAGTCGTCAATTAATGCAACTTCCTTGCTTACAAGTTCTTCTGACACACTATCCAAGTTATTTAATTTAGAATCAATTATGGTCTCAGACAAGGGTAAAATTGAGCCCAATGGAAGCTTTAAATTAGGAATGTCAGATAAAGGTGTTTGCATCAATGAAATATCGTTCGGGCTCATAGCACTAAAATCATCCAAGCATAACTCGCTCACCAATGGTAAGTCTTCCCAATCAGTTGGAACGTCCAATATATCAGGATCATCAGAACAGTCCTCAAAATATCTCGGTCTAAGAGGAACCAGCTCGAGTCCGAACAGATCATCTCCTGTGTCACTACTAAGTAAACTCTCATCATCAGGTAAAATGCCTACCGACTCAGGTGTAATGTCAGCAGGAGTAACCGTAGGCTCCAAAATGTCATCGACGGGGAGTGGAGATGATTCCTCGGTGGTGGAATCCTCATCCAGGTCACTAGGGTAACCAATCTCCTCATCGTCGCTATCATCATCAGAGATAACAGCCTCGTCCTCAGTGACGGGCACGATCCTAGACAATACCTTAGACTCAACAGGAGAGTCAACAACTAGACTAGACAACTCAGGGGGAGACTCAAAAGGGTCTACAGGCATAATCGGCGGAGATCGCTCAACAATGTGTCGTCTGATCTGGGCATTAGGTTTATAGTCAGTCCTAATGGTTGGTATGGAACTAGCGCCATAACGATACTCACTCAAAGGTTTGGCGTTAGTAGTACGGAGATTGGTGGGATCAAATTGATCCGAGAGGAGGCTACGCATCGCCCACCACGTGTGTGTATAATTGCCAACACGACGCTCTTCGTTCAACCAGAATGACTGGGCTTGACCTATTAACTGCTCTCGGGCGAAGTGGACCTTTTGGAGGTCATCCCATTCGCGACAGTCAAAATGAAATTCTATCTCCTTAAGCCAATCCCTAAAATTTGTAGGGTACCCTAAACCGTCATGGGTAAGATTAATATGGCTTTGCCTAGGGGGAGGCTTAACCATGGATTTATCATACCAATAGTCTAAATGGGAAACGTGAACGTCATAGGCCATAATCGTAAGAACCGGAGAGAAAACTCGATCCGATACTTGTGTACATGCAAAGAAAAGTAAACTGACCCAAATAAATTAGGATTGTCGGAATTGTTCCCGCTTAACCACTAGGGTAATACTTATAGAGAATAGATTTGCTTGCTAAAAAAAATATGAAGATTATTAATAATTTTTTTTTTTGATGTTTTGCTGGAAAATAAGAAATTTAAGCCGCTATTGGCAGACCACAAAATTATTTTTTTTGTTTTAATTTGGAGAAAAATTTGAAATTTGGAATTTGAAATTTGAAATTGGAAATTTGAAATTTTCAATTTTGAATTTTGAATCTTGAATTTTGAAATTTGAATTTTGAATTTTGAAATTTGAAATTCAAAATTCGAAATTTGAATTTTAAATTTTGATTTTTGAAATTTGAAATTTTGAAATTTGAAAGTTATATTTTCTTTAGCCTACTTAAAAATAGAAGGATGGTGCCGATTAGGAAATCGACAATAACCTCCCTCTGATACCAAATTGATGTAGGCCTACACGTTTGGACCGAAATGTGATTACGGACGCACACGACTATCTCTCCACGAACGAAAGTTTACGCTCGCACAATCGTTCTACGCTGCACCACGTTATTTTGTCCAATCAATTATAGGCTAGCGTACTGGTAGCCAAATCGCTTGGGACCGAATAGAGGCTATAGACCAATATCCGTTCCGGCTAAAAGGACCAATATTGGATCCGACCGAGCAGTGTTGTACCAAAAGAGATCTACCGAATAAAACACGATTCGGAAAAGGTAGATCTCTCCCAACAAAAGAAAACGAGGGCTCGCCAAACCCTTTTACGAAAATTAAATCAACCAAGAAAAACGCAACAACAATGAAAGCTAACCACGATGTTTCAATGATTTCAAAATTAACGCTAGAAATTCCACCACAAGATTATCTAAAGAAAGGAACACACGGGAGTGGAAAAAGTTCGTTACCCAACCAGAATGGATGATTCTGGTTCTCTTGGCGAGGATCGTTCTTCGACGACTCCACCGGAGTCACGCCGGTAGGAGAGAAACTCGTCCGCCTTCGTCGCGTCACGCCGGAATTGGAAATCCACCACGAGGAGGTCTTCTAGATTTGGCAACCAATATATGTAAATATGGTAGGAGAGGGCAAATATGGTAGGTTGTAGGGCTTAATATGGAAGGTGGTGGTCGGTTTTCTTCGTAAAGGAAGAGGAGGGCTCGGGTAGCTAGAGAAAGAGGGAGATATGAAGGAGGGAGGAGGAGGAGGGGAAGTTGGAGGCCGGCGGCCAAAAAGGAGGAGAAGAGAGGGGGGATCGGCCAAGGAGGAGGAGAGATATTCTCAAGATTAGGGGTTTCAAATTTTCATTCATTCACTAACTAAAATATGAAACATACATGCCTATATATAAGCTACACCACTCAATCTCCACCTTAGAAAATTAAACCACTCATGATGGCTATTTGCACCCATCATGACATAACAATTACAAAAATAAAGAACATGAAATAAAAATAACAAATGATGGTTATAAGCACCCATCATACATGAAATGAAAATAACTTTGCGACATAAAAATACCAAACATAGAAATGACTTATTAATTAATAATAATTTATTATTAATAATTATTATTAATTAATAATATATGGGTTTGCGTTCTGGACGGCTATTATGCCGACGCTCCGCATGGTCGTCCGCAAGCATTCCATCGTCGTCCTTGAAATGTTGTGGGCCGTCGTCTCCATCAAGTGTAGCATTCAGGGAGGTTTGCCAAGTGATCGATAGAGCTTAGTGAGTTTGAACTCGCCTACATCCCACGGGTAGCTATCAAGGCGCAGGCAGTGGTAGATTTCTAACCAGATTATGTGGTAGAGGTCAAAGAGGCAGAGGCACCTCCCATGGTGGCTTGGGAAATGCTCGTGGATGGGGCCTCGGGCAGAAATTATTTCAGAAGCGGGGTGGTTTTACAAAGTCCCGAGGGGACTAGAATTGAGCAGGCTTTAAAGATCCATTTCGCCCTTATGAATAACCAGGCCGAGAATGAGGCCATCATCGCCGGGCTCAGACTGGCTCGCGAGCTGGGCATATAGGACATCAGAGTCTCCACGGATTCTCTGGTGGTCGCGGGGCATATCAACGAAGATTTTGAAGTTAGGGAACCCACCCTCTAGTTGTACTTGGTAAAGATAAAAGGCATCATCAGGCAATTCCAAAGCATCTCAATCCAACACGCTCCAAGGGAGGAGAATACTAGGGCAGACCTTCTCGCTAAGCACGGCCCTCAGGCCGGAGGGACCATGATAGAGCTCTTTAGACCTTATATAGAGAAAGGGGAGTTAATGGAAGTGGACAAGGAGGGGTCCTGGATGGACCCATTTATAACGTTCTTGACATCGGGACGTCTACCTGAGGGAGACCTCGAGAAGAAGCGGGTCAGGTACAAGTCGGCCTATTACTTACTGAGTGAGGGGATCCTTTATCTAAAAACGTTGTCGGGCTTACTAGCTCGGTGTGTGTCCAAGAAGGAGGCGTCAAGAGTACTGGAGGATGTTCACTCGGGGGAATGCAGAAGCCACTCAGGGAGTCAGACCCCTGAAGGGAGGCTGCTGAGGTAGGGCTACTTCTGGCCTACCCTCAGGAAAGATGCAGAGGAATTCACAAGGAGATGTAGAAAGTGTCAGTAATTCGCCCCACTTCAACTCCTCCCGGCGCAGAGATTACGCACGATTACAGCACCATGGCCCTTCGTCATATGGGGGCTTGATTTAGTAGGCCCATTTCCCCAAGCTAGTGGTCATAGGAATTTCTTGCTGGTCATGGTGGATTACTTTTTGAAGTGGTTGGAGGTGAAGGCCTTGGCAAAGGTGTCAACACAGGTGGTCAAAAACTGTGTATGGGGAGAAATTACCTGCCGACATGGGCTCCCTTTGGCCATTGTTACGGATAACGGGCCACAATTTGCTAGTAGAGAATTAGTAGACTTTTGTATCCAGCTTATCATAGATCTTCGGTTCCCCTCGGTTCATCACCCCCGAAGCAATGGATAGGTAGAAGCCGCGAACAAGATCATCGTGAACCTCTAGAAAAAGAAGGTAGAAAACCTGAGGGGATGTTTGGTGGAGCAACTCCCCTCCGTTCTATGGGCTCTGAGGACTACACCAAATACGTCCACGGGAGAGATGCCCTTCAAAATCTCCCATGGCACAGAGGTCGTCATACCCATAGAGTTCGAGGTATGATCCCCCAGGGTGACAACAGCAAGGAGGGGGAGATGAAGGGTGGCAAGAGGATAATGGGGAGGAGCAGAGGCTCTCTCTTGACCTAGTGGAGGAGCTCAGGGAGCTAGCGTCAATCCGGTAGGAGGAAGTCAAGCACCGAATGTCCAAATACTTTGATAAGCACATTAGAGTAAAACAGTTCTAAAAGGGGGACTTGGTCCTCAAAAAGGTAGATTTCGCGGGTCGGGGGGCCTCCGTGGGGAAGGTCAACCCCAATTAGGAGGGTCGCTTTATTGTGAGGGTGGTCTTGAAGTCAGGAGGGTACCACCTCTAGGATGTTGACAGGATACCCTTGGATCGCGCCCGAAGCGGTGACGATATGAAGCAATTCTACCCCTAATGTTATACCTTTTTGTACTATTTGAACATGTTTATAAGGATTTTCCTACTTGTATGCATGATATGATTTATCAGTATAATGCACATCGAGGTGACCTTCTTTGAGTGATGAGATTATTATGGTTGAGGAGAGGAGACCCCGAGAAGACCCGCTGACCAGGCTCCCATCATGCTGGCAGGGTTGTAGGCTCACTCGGTTGTTGGAGTTGGCTGAGGAGAGGAGACCCCGAGAAGACTCGCTGACCAGGCTCCCACCAAGTTGGCAGGGATGTAAGCTCACTTGGTGGTTAGAGTTGGCTGAGGAGATTTTACCCCGAGAAGACCCGTTGACCAAGCTCCCACCAAGCTGGCAGGGCTGTAGGCTCACTTGGTGGTTTGAGTTGTGATGAGTTGTAAATTACCTATATTTTCGTATTTTATTTAAGTCAATTTTGTTTGTTTTTTGTCTTTTTTAATCTGTTTTATCCAATAAATAGCTTATTTTTGGAAATATTATTTCTAACTTAGCTTTATTTTTATTTGCAGAAAAGTTCCAGAAAAATTCCAAAAAGTCAAAAATTGACTGACACGCCCGTGTCAATTGACCGACATGCCCGTGTCACGCCCCCTCCGACGATCGTCGGCCACAGGTTCCAGCTCGACGATCGGCGATCATCAAATAGTGTCGACACGCCCCCTGTCACGCCTGTGTCAAGGTGTGACACGGGCGTGACCTTGCCACCTGGCCCGACGTGACGCGCGCGACTTTGCGGCCGGACCGCGCCCAGATCGACCTCCCTGACACACACCCCTGTCACGCCCTAGTCACGGGCGTGACCCACCCGAAATTTTGCCTATAAATAAGAGCTTCCAGGAAGCTTATTTTGTCCACTTTTTTGACCACTTTGCTTAGGGGAGGTGCTGCCCATTTGGATTCCATACTTATGTAAGGAGAATTTCTCCCCCCTCTCTCTCTCTTAGTTTGTATTAGGGTTTTTACTTTAATAAAATATGAATTTTTCTCTCTTAATTTGTATGAATAATCCATTTGAATGCGCCTACTTAAGCAACTTTTCGTTCATCTTTTTGTATTTCTTTTATGTTTTCATCTTTTTTAGCTTTCATAACTTAGTTAGATTCAGGATTTATCGGCATTTCTAGCCGTTGTGCCGTCCGTCTAGTTTTCATTTCCCGCACTTTTTAGCTTTAGCTTTTTCTTCTTTATCATTTTTATTCATATAGGTTTTATAAACCCCCCCCCCCCTAAAAGTGTTCATTTTTATTTTCTTTAACTTAGGCTCTAGGGAATGTAAAACTTCTCGTTCCTTTTTAGTTTTATTCTCACTTTTTTGGAGGTTTTATAAAAACTTACGAATAAAAATGTAGTCGTTACAATTTTTCGCTCACTTCGTTTTAACTTTTTAATTTCAAAACTTTTAGTCCGGTTAATTTTTATTTCATCTTTTTATGCATTTCTATCACATTCTAGCGGTAGAAATGCAGTTGTATTAATTTTTCGAGTACGTTCATTTTGCGTTTATTTGCAAAACTTTTCGTTACGGTTAATTTTTTTTTTCACTTTTTATGCATTTCTACCGCATTCTAGCAGTAGAAATGCAGTCGTTTTAATTTTCTGAGCACTTTGATTTTCTTATTTTTGCAAGTGTGTGTGCGTGTATGAGTTAGGTTTTACTGCTTTATTTCATTTCTGTAGAGTGCGTGTGTGCGTATGCATTTCTTTCCGCCTACTCATTAAGAGTTAAATGGCGCCTTGCTTTCATTTCCCGCCCACTCGTTTGAGTGGGACTTGTCTTTTTACTGCATTCATTTTCTTCCTACTCACTTGAGTAGGAAAACTTTGTGTGGGTGCGTGTGTTTTCATTTCTGTAGAGTGCGTGTGTGTGTTTTACCTTCAAGTAGAGTGCGTGCGTGTATGAGATAAATTTACTCCCGCCCACTCATTTGAGCCGGGACTTGCAATTTTATCGCTTTCTCAATTATGTAGAGTGCGTGCGTGTAGGAGATAATTTTACCGCTTTATTTATCGCTTTCTTCAATTAAGAAGAGTGTGTGCGTGTGTGCATTTATTTCCGCCTACTCATTTGAGTATGTCTTGCTTTATTTAATTTTCTTTATGGTTTTGAAGTGTGCGTGAGTGCCTGCATCAATTAGCTTTCAATTTATCTAATTGTCCTATTTTTCGTGTTTTCTCTTATAATTATTCAGTGCTTAATTTAACACTCACGCTTCACCTAAAAACATAAAGCCGTCCCCATACCGATGAGTGGCTAATCTCTTTTAGCCTTCGGCATCGAAGAGCATTGGGACATAAAAAATGATTTGAAATAATTAAAAAACTTTATTTTTATTTTAATTTAAGGACTTAAGGTTTACCCCGGGTTAACGACGCATAGGACCACATAATCGATGTGTGGGCTCTATTTCCGTTATCCATACGCGACGCCGAGAGGCTGCACGTATGGACCGAACCCCCTTGGGTAAAGAGAACTGCGTACGCCCCCTCGAAAGAGGAGAAACGTAGTTCTGCCGGATTGGGTCCCCCACCCAATAGCGGGGTTCTTAGCGTAATGCGGGCGTTAAGGGGAATCCTTCGTCGGACTAACGTTCGGTCGAATAGCCATAGCGCCCAGGTGAGCGATATCCCTAGACCAAGGTGAGCTCATGTTCTTGGAACCTCCACAGCCAAGTACCTTTTATTAAATTAAAAACAAAGTTTAATAATTGTTAAGAATTATTTTAGTCTTAATCCGATTCGATGCTGAGAGTTAACCCGTCATCGAACTAATTTAGCAAAATTCTGCTTTCTTTCTTTCCGTTTTAATTAAACTAAAAAATCCCACCTTACTGTGTGTAAGATAATAGTGTTCCTGGAAGAGTAGATATAATCAACGCGTCCCTGAGAATAATACGACCTCGGTATTTTCCCGAATACCGAGTACTACTTGCGATAGGTGCGCTTGCCTCCTTTCATTAGAAAACTCGATCTTCTAACCGGCCCGCGGAATCTGACCATTTCGAACCAACCACAGTAGGTCTCTGTTCCGCGGCCATCAAGTTTTTGGCGCCGTTGCCGGGGAATCACGGTTGTTATATTGAATCCGAAACTCTATTAATTTTACTTTATTTTCAAATAAAAAATTTTATACAAAAAAAAAAATCCTTCCCCCTTTCGTTTTTTTTAAGGGTGCATGACCCGTGGACAACCTTCGAGTTCTGAAAATCTTGAATTCGACCCCGAGATCGACCGCTCTCTTGCGCGTATCCGATCTCTCCGTCGAATTCCCTTTTTAGACCCCGCAGAATCTATCGGAGAACCCTCTTCTTCTTCTATGGCCGACCCGAATAATGCCCAACCGGCCGAGCGTACTATGTCTTATTACGCCCGGCCTAACTTGGATGATACGGGGTCGAGTATTGTTCGGCCCGCTGTGGCCAACAATAATTTTGAAATTAAGTCAAGTGTGATTCAAATGATCCAAAATGCCGTGCAGTTCGACGGACTGCTGGATGAGGACCCCAACAATCACTTGTCTAATTTTCTTGAAATTTGCGATACTTTTAAAATTAATGGCGTCACTGATGACGCCATTCGTTTGCGCCTTTTTCCCTTCTCTCTTAAGTCCAAGGCTAAGGCGTGGTTACTCTCCCTCCCGCGGGGATCCATCACGTCCTGGGCGGAATTGGCCGAGAAATTCCTTACGAAGTATTTTCCCCCCGCGAAAACTGCAAGACTGCGGGCGGACATATCTTCGTTCGTCCAAAACAACTCCGAGTCTCTTTACGAGACTTGGGAACGCTTTAAGGAATTCCTCCGCCGATGCCCGCACCACGCTCTGCCAACGTGGTTGCAGGTACAAATTTTTTATAATGGACTGAATAGTCAGATGCGTCAAATGATTGACGCGGCTGCCGGGGGCACTCTGAACAAAAAGACCCCCGAGGCCGCCCAGGCCCTTTTCGAGGAAATGGCGGTGAACGCCTACCAGTGGAATGTCCCGCGGGCGCGCCCTAAGCAGGCGAGCATTTTTGAAGTGGATGCCACTGCTCAGCTAGCCCTCCAAGTGGAAAGGCTAACTAAGCAGGTGGCGAAGATGTCTGTTGCCTCCTCCACTCCGCCTTGTTTTCTCCCCCCCCCCCCTCCAATGTCTGCGTAGTCAACGAATTCGTGGACTATATGGGAAATCCGGTGCGTCCCTCATTTCAAAACAACCCTTATAGTAGCCACTATAATCCGGGTTGGAGGAACCATCCGAATTTCTCCTGGAGCAACCCGAACAACGCGCAGCGTCCCCCTCCCCCTCCTTTTGCGCCAACGTTTCCTCCTCCCCCTCCTATGAAGCCATCCCCGATGGAGAAAAATTTTAATCGTTAAGTCGCGTCCAACGAGTCTAATATCCGGAACATCACCGGATCGCTAAAAAATTTTGAACTCCAGGTTGGACAGCTGGCGCGACTCATGTCAGAACGCGCCATGGGGGCACTGCTAGGGAACACGGAGCCCAATCCAAGGGAAACCGCCAATGCTATAACCCTCCGTAGCGGTAAGGAGGTGGTCGATCCAAAACGGATCGATCCTCAGGTACATATTTCACCTCCGACCCCTCTTCCCTCTTCTTCGATTACGCAACCCTTACCGATTTTTAACGATAAAACTATTTTAAACAAGGCGTTGCCCTACCCGCATAAGTTAGATAATGAGCGAGTAAACGCGCAATATGAAAAATTTATTTTATTACTTAAACAAATTCATATTAATGTTCCTTTTTGCGAGGCTATCTCGCAAAAGCCTAAATATGCGAAATTTTTAAAAGAACTACTTTCTAATAAACGCAAACTCGAGGATATTTCGCATATATCTCTCAACGCTGTCTGCTCGGCGGCTCTTACTAGTAAATTGCCCTTAAAACAAAATGACCCGGGAAGGTTCTCCATCCCGTGCCTTTTTGGCGATGTATTAGTAAAATACGCCTTGGCAGATTTAGGCGCGAGCATTAATTTGATGCCGTTCTCGCTCTTCCTGCGCTTAGGTTTGGGTACTCCTGCTCCTACCAATATGCGCATCCAACTAGCGGATCGCTCGATTAGGTTCCCCATCGGGGTTGTTGAGGATGTCTTTGTCCGAGTAGACAAGTTCACCTTCCCGGTGGACTTCGTCATCTTGGACATCGAGGAAGACGCCAACGTACCGATAATACTTGGTCGCCCTTTCCTCGTGACCTCACGTGCTTTAATTGATGTAAGTAATGGTCAGCTTCTCCTTCGAGTAGGAGACGACCAAGTTACTTTTTCTATTAACTCCTCTATGGAAGACTCGTCGCCGAGCGACGATTTCTGTTATTCTTTAGATTCTTTTTATGGAGATAGTTCTTCTCCGGTTTTCGAGTCCGAATTTTTAAACGAAAATATTTTTTCACTCGAAAATTTTTATTGCGATGAGGACGAGTCTACGAATATGTCTTTTGAACCAATTGGTTCAAAAGACATTAGCACTAAAACCTCACTAGAAGAACCGCCCATCCTAGAACTCAAACCATTACCGAATCCCTAAAATACGCCTTTTTGGGGAAAAATGATACACTCCCGGTAATCATTTCTTCGTATTTAAGCGATTCGGAGACCTCCGAGTTATTGGAGGTTTTGCTTAAACATCGCCACGCAATTGCGTGGCAAATTTCTGACCTAAAGGGGATTAACCCTTCATTCTGCACTCACAAAATTTTCTTAAACGATAATTGCTGCAAAACCATTCAGCCGCAGCGGCGTCTTAACCCAAACATGAAAGACGTCGTGAAAGCTGAGATAATTAAATTATTAGATGCGGGGATTATTTATCCCATTTCTGATAGTGCATGGGTTAGTCCCATTCATGTCGTGCCCAAAAAGGGCGGTCTAACCGTAGTGGCGAATGAGCACAACGAGCTCGTCCCAACTCGTACTGTTACGGGTTGGCGTGTGGTCATCGATTATCGCAAACTTAATGATGCCACCCGCAAAGACCATTTTCCACTACCGTTCCTTGACCAAATTCTTGAGCGTCTTTCCGGTCATCCTTTTTATTGTTTTCTCGACGGTTTATCGGGGTTTTTCCAAATCCTTATTTCCCCCGAAGACCAAGAGAAAACAACTTTTACTTGCCCCTTTGGCACCTTCGCCTATCGAAGAATGCCATTTGGCCTCTGCAATGCGCCGGCTACATTCCAAAGATGTATGCTAGCAATTTTTGGTGAGCTAGTAGAAGATATTATGGAAATATTTATGGATGACTTTTCTGTATTCGGATGCTCATTCCCGGATTGTCTTCGTAATCTCGATCGTGTCCTCCAGCGATGCGAGGACACGAATCTTGTTTTAAATTGGGAAAAGTGTAACTTTATTGTTCGAGGAGGTTTGGTCCTCGGCCATAAGATTTCGATTAAGGGGATAGAGGTCGATAAGGCCAAAGTTGAAATCATAGAAAAACTTCCTCAGCCGACAAAAATAAAATCCATTAGGAGTTTCTTAGGCCACGCGGGCTTTTATAGGCGCTTCATTCAAGATTTTTCAAAAATAACAAAGCCGCTTACTCACCTCTTGGAAAAGGAATCACCTTTTGTCTTTAGTAGCGATTGCGAGTCTGCTTTTAATTTTATAAAACAAAAACTTATCAATTCTCCGATTCTAGTGGCCCCTAATTGGTACCTTCCGTTCGAAATCATGTGTGACGCTAGTGATATTGCCTTAGGTGCCGTTCTTGGCCAACGCGTAGAAAAACATTTTCATCCTATTTATTACGCTAGCAAGACGCTCACTTCCGCACAAGTGAATTACACGATGACAGAAAAGGAACTCTTAGCCGTCATTTTCGCTTTCGATAAGTTTCGCTCGTACCTTACGCTATCTAAAGTTATCGTTTTTACCGATCACTCCGCCCTTAAATATTTATTAGCTAAAGCCGACGCGAAGCCCCGCCTTCTTCGATGGATTCTCCTCCTACAAGAGTTTGACTTGGAGATCAGAGATAAGAAGGGCGCGGAGAATCTAGCGGCAGACCACCTCTCCCGTTTAGAAAATCCGGGTGCAGAAGCGCTCGTCGAATCTGAAATAAATGACAGATTCCCCGAGGAATGCCTTCTCGCCATTCATTCGTCTTCGTCATCTTCGCCTTGGTTCGCAGATTTTGCGAACTACTTAGTCGCGCGGGTACTTCCAAAAGATTTTTCAAGTCATCAAAAGAAGAAATTCTTTTCCGACTTGAAAAATTTCTTTTGGGATGACCCCTTTCTTTTCCGTATCTGCGCGGACCAAGCGGTTCGAAGATGCATCGCGGGAGTGGAGTGCACACAGATATTGAGGCACTGCCACGAGGGTCCAGCCGGGGGGCACTATCAAGCCAACCGGACCGCTAGGAAGGCGCTAGAGGCGGGCTACTTTTGGCCCACTCTCTTCAAAGACGTGCACAATTTTGTGCGCGCATGCGATAGCTGTCAGCGGTCGGGTAACATCTCACGCCGCGACGAGATGCCCCAAAATATGTTTTTAGAATGCGAAGTTTTCGATTTATGGGGCATAGATTTTGTTGGTCCCCTACCTCCTTCTTATAAAAATATGTATATTTTAGTAGCGGTCGACTACGTATCACGGTGGGCGGAAGCGCAGGCTCTCCCCACCAACGATGCGCGAGTCGTCGTTACAATTCTAAAAAAATTATTTTCTCGCTTCGGCACGCCTCGCGCTATTGTTAGTGATAGGGGAACGCATTTCTGTAACGCTCTAATGGCTAAGACGTTAGCTAAATACGGAGTCACGCTCAAGCTTGCCACCCTCTACCACCCGCAAACAAGTGGCCAAGTTGAGGTAGTAAATCGAGAGATAAAACGCATATTAGAAAAAACCGTTTCACTTAATAGGAAAGACTGGTCCGCTAAACTCGACGACGCGTTATGGGCGTATCGTACGGCGTACAAAACCGCTACCGGTTGTACCCCGTTTCGATTAGTCTATGGCAAAGCGTTCCATTTACCCGTAGAACTGGAGCACCGCGCACTTTGGGCATTAAAACTCTTAAACCTCGACTCTAACTTAGCCGCTCAGAATAGAAAACTGCAACTAAACGAGCTCGATGAATGGCGTGCGAACGCTTACGAGAGCAATAAGTTTTATAAGGAGCGTTCTAAGTTTTATCACGATCGAAAAATTAAAACCCCCAAAATTTTTTCTCCGGGCGATCTAGTCCTTCTTTACAATTCACGTCTTAGGCTTTTCCCGGGTAAGCTAAAATCGCGATGGTTCGGCCCCTTCAAGGTTGAAGAGGTTTGGCCATATGGGACCGTACTCGTCTCCCACCCCGAAAAAGGCACTTTTAAGGTGAATGGTAATCGGTTAAAGTCTTATATAGCGGGCGACCCTGTGATTAGTAGGAGCAAAACCATAACCCTTCTCCATATATAAACCCGCCACTATAGTCAAGCTACGCGACTATAAACAAAGCGCTTCTGGGAGGCACCCCACGTCTATCTTTTTTCCGTCTTTATTTATTATGTTTTCTATTTTTCTAATAAATGCAGGGTTTCTAATGGGCTTCCCCGCGCGCGGATCAGGGACGTTTTCTGCCCCCCTCTCTTTTCTTTTTTTGTACATACACCTGCTGTCTTGTTCCTCATGCTTAGCATACAACATTGGGGACAATGTTGGATCTAAGTATGGGGGTGTTTTCATATTTTCGTACTTTTTTTCACTTACAAAAAAAAAACAAAACAAAACAAAACAAAAAAAAACAAAACAAAACAAAAAAAAAATAAAAAAAAAAACAAAACTTCAAAAAAAAAATTTAACACAAAAAAAATCAAAATTTTTTTTTTTAAGTTTCATTTTTGAAACTTTGACTTATTTTAACTCGGTCCGCGAGATCCGGCTCATCGAGCCATCCACATAACGAGTCATCTCGCGGCTACCTAGTTTATATTTTTGTAAATATTCTAGTAAATATTCTTGTAAATATTTTTGTAAATAATTTTTGTAAATACTTTTTTGTAAATATTCTTTCTTTTTCCCCTCTCCCTTTTTTCCTCTCATCCTTGTAAATATTTTTTTCTTTTTCCCAAATTTTTGTAAATAGAATAAAAACTTCATTAAAAATACAAAAAAATTAACAAAACTTAAAAATCCAAAAAAAAAAATTTCGCATTTTTTCTTTCTTTTTATTATGTATATATTAAAGATATAAATACAAAACTACAAAAAAAAGAGCATAACTTAAAAAAAAACAACAAAAAATTTGTTATGTAAGTTTTGAAACAAATAAATCAAACATTTCATTCTTAAGTTTCTTGTTATCCAAAACTTTCGTTTTGAGTTTATTTATATGCGAATTTGATCAATTCTTTGTTCACTATTCGTTTGTTAATTATAGATTGAAAAATCTAAATAGCCGGGGTTAAATTTTAAAGAATTTATTATACTTTGTTAAAAATAGGGGACTCGCTTTAGGCACTACTTCTAATTTTTCATAGATAGGAGCATGTGTACCATGTTAGAAAATAACGACTATAGAATTCAGTTATGCTTGCTTTTAGCTTTCTGAAAAATTGGAACGTACAATTTATAAAGGTTGCTCTCAATTATTTTTCAATTAAAAATCTAGTTCTCTTTTCTCCCCTTACTTATCATAACCTACTTGGTATGATAAAATTATTTCCCCAAAAAGAAAAAGATCTTATGTCAATGGGAATAAGATTTCATTCCGTAAACATAGGCACCCAATAAATTAAAAGATTATACGTTACGGAGTAAGAGGATAAAATTCATTACTCCAACACATATACATTGGGTTATTTATGAAAAAGAAAAAAAAATTTTATGTTAAGGAAAATAAGATTTCGTTTTCCTTTAACATCCAAATCAAAAAAAATTGGAGGTTCGAGAAAAAATAACCTTGCCTCAAATTCCAAGCATCTTCATAAACCAACATCAACCCCCCTTAGCCAATTTCATGACTCTAGAATTAATTCAAAAATCTTTTTGAGAGCATAATTCGTAAATTGCATTATTTCCGATAACACTCCTATATGCTAAAGTTCGTATAACTCCAAACTATTTTCTATTAATCTAACCAATACAATTATTGCTTTCTATTTGATTACATCAAGAAGTCTTTTGGCCAAAACTTTTGCCCTGTTTAAATCATCTAAATAATTTTAGGACTTAACTCTTATACCCCGTATATTTTTATTTGATCTCTCTTATAATTAATTTAGCGGTAGCAGAACTTAGAGTTTTTTTATTATTCCTTATAAGTTCACCTCAAACTTTTGCTCTGGAATAGCAAAAGCTTAAGTATGGGGGTGTTTGATGAGTTGTAAATTACCTATATTTTCGTATTTCATTTAAGTCAATTTTGTTTGTTTTTTGTCTTTTTTTATCTGTTTTATCCAATAAATAGCTTATTTTTGTAAATATTATTTCTAACTTAGCTTTATTTTTATTTGCAGAAAAGTTCCAGAAAAATTCCAAAAAGTCAAAAATTGACTGACACGCCCGTGTCAATTGACCGACACGCCCGTGTCACGCCCCCCCGACGATCGCCGGCCACATGTGCCAGCTCGACGATCGGCGATCATCAAATAGTGTCGACACGCCCCCTGTCACGCCCGTGTCAAGGTGTGACACGGGCGTGACCTTGCCACCTGGCCCGACATGACGCGCGCGACTTTGCGGCCGGACCGCCCCCAGATCGACCTCCTCGACACGCCCCCCCTGTCACGCCTTAGTCACGGGCGTGACCCACCTGAAATTTTGCCTATAAATAAGAGCTTCCAGGAAGCTTATTTTGTCCACTTTTTTGACCACTTTGCTTAGGGGAGGTGCTGCCCAATTGGATTCCATACTTATGTAAGGAGAATTTCTCCCCCCCTCTCTCTCTTAGTTTGTATTAGGGTTTTTACTTTAATAAAATATGAATTTTTCTCTCTTAATTTGTATGAATAATCCATTTGAATGCGCCTACTTAAGCAACTTTTCGTTCATCTTTTTGTATTTCTTTTATGTTTTCATCTTTTTTAGCTTTCATAACTTAGTTAGATTCAGGATTTATCGGCATTTCTAGCCGTTGTGCCGTCCGTCTAGTTTTCATTTCCCACACTTTTTAGCTTTAGCTTTTTCTTCTTTATCATTTTTATTCATATAGGTTTTATAAACCCCCCCCCCCCCTAAAAGTGTTCATTTTTATTTTCTTTAACTTAGGCTCTTAGGAATGTAAAACTTCTCGTTCCTTTTTAGTTTTATTCTCACTTTTTTGGAGGTTTTATAAAAACTTACGAATAAAAATGTAATCGTTACAATTTTTCGCTCACTTCGTTTTAACTTTTTAATTTCAAAACTTTTAGTCCGGTTAATTTTTATTTCATCTTTTTATGCATTTCTACCGCATTCTAGCGGTAGAAATGCAGTTGTATTAATTTTTCGAGTACGTTCATTTTGCGTTTATTTGCAAAACTTTTCGTTCCGGTTAATTTTTATTTTCACTTTTTATGCATTTCTACTGCATTCTAGCGATAGAAATGCTGTCGTTTTAATTTTCTGAGCACTTTGATTTTTTTTATTTTTGCAAGTGTGTGTGCGTGTATGAGTTAGGTTTTACTGCTTTATTTCATTTCTGTAGAGTGCGTGTGTGCGTATGTATTTATTTCCGCCTACTCGTTAAGAGTTAAATAGCGCCTTGCTTTCATTTCCCGCCCACTCATTTGAGTGGGACTTGTCTTTTTACTGCTTTCATTTTCTTCCTACTCACTTGAGTAGGAAAACTTTGTGTGGGTGCGTGTGTTTTCATTTCTGTAGAGTGCGTGTGTGTGTTTTACCTTCAAGTAGAGTGCGTGCGTGTATGAGATAAATTTACTCCCGCCCACTCATTTAAGCCGGGACTTGCAATTTTATCGCTTTCTCAATTATGTAGAGTGCGTGCGTGTAGGAGATAATTTTACCGCTTTATTTATCGCTTTCTTCAATTAAGAAGAGTGTGTGCGTGTGTGCATTTATTTCCGCCTACTCATTTGAGTAGGTCTTGCTTTATTTAATTTTCTTTATGGTTTTGAAGTGTGCGTGAGTGCCTGCATCAATTAGCTTTCAATTTATCTAATTGTCCTATTTTTCGTGTTTTCTCTTATAATTGTTCAGTGCTTAATTTAACACTCACGCTTCACCTAAAAACATAAAGTCGTCCCCATACCGATGAGTGGCTAATCTCTTTTAGCCTTCGGCATCGAAGAGTATTGGGACATAAAAAATGATTTGAAATAATTAAAAAACTTTATTTTTATTTTAATTTAAGGACTTAAGGTTTACCCCGGGATAACGACGCATAGGACCACATAATCGATGTGTGGGCTCTATTTCCGTTATCCATACGCGACGCCGAGAGGCTGCACGTATGGACCAAACCCCCTTGGGTAAAGAGAACTGCGTACGCCCCCTCGAAAGAGGAGAAACGTAGTTCTGCCGGATTGGGTCCCCCACCCAATAGCGGGGTTCTTAGCGTAATGCGGGCATTAAGGGGAATCCTTCGTCGGACTAACGTTCGGTCGAATAGCCTTAGCGCCCAGGTGAGCGATATCCCTAGACCAAGGTGAGCTCATGTTCTCGGAACCTCCACGGCCAAGTACCTTTTATTAAATTAAAAACAAAGTTTAATAATTATTAAGAATTATTTTAGTCTTAATCCGATTCGATGCCGAGCGTTAACCCGTCATCGAACTAATTTAGCAAAATTCCGCTTTCTTTCTTTCCGTTTTAATTAAACTAAAAAATCCCACCTTACTGTTAGTAAGATAATAGTGTTCCTGGAAGAGTAGATATAATCAACGCGTCCCCGAGAATAATATGACCTCGGTATTTTCCCGAATACCGAGTACTACTTGCGATAGGTGCGCTTGCCTCCTTTCGTTAGAAAACTCGATCTTCTAACCGGCCCGCGGAATCTGACCATTTCGAACCAACCACAGTAGGTCTCTGTTCCGCGGCCATCAAGTTGGCTCAGGAGAGGAGACTCTGATAAGACCCACTGACTAGGCTCCATCAAGCTGGTAGGGCTGTAGGCTCACTCGGTGGTTAGAGTTGGCTGAGGCGAGAAGAGCCCGAGAAGACCCGCTGACCAGGCTCCCATCATGCTGGCAGGGCTGTAGGATCACTCGGTGGTTGGAGTTGGCTGAGGAGAGGAGATCCCAAGAAGACCCACTGACCAGGCTCCCATCAAGCTGGCTGGGTTGTAGGCTCACTCGGTGGTTGGAGTTGGCTGAGGAGAGGAGACCCAAAGAAGACCCGCTGACCAGGCTCCCATCAAAATAGCAGGGTTATTGGCTCAATCGATGGTTGGAGTTGGCTGAGGAGAGGAGACCTCGAGAAGACCCGCTGACAAGGCTCCCATCAAGCTGGCAGGGTTGTAGGCTCACTCGATGGTTGGAGTTGGCTGAGCAGAGGCGACCCTGAGAAGACCCGCTGACAAGGATCCCACCAAGTTGGCAGGGTTGTAGGCTCAATCGGTGGTTAGAGTTGGCTGAGGAGAGGAGACCCCGAGAAGACCCGCTGACCAGGCTCCCACCAAGCTGGCAGGGATATAGGCTCACTTGGTGGTTGGAGTTGGCTCAGGAGAAGAGACTCCAATAAGACCCATTGACTAGGTTCCCATCAAGCTGACAGGGTTGTAGGCTCACTCAGTGGTTGGAGTTGGCTGAGGAGAGAAGAGCCCGAGAAGACCCACTGACCAGGCTCCTTTCAAGCTAGCAGGGCTGTAGGATCACTCAGTGGTTGGAGTTGGCTGAGGAGAGGAGACCTCGAGAAGACCCGCTTACTAGGCTCCCATTAAGCTGGCAGGGCTGTAGGCTCACTCGGTGGTTGGAGTTGGCTGACAAGGGGAGACCCCTAAAAGACCCGCTGACAAGGCTCCCATCAAGATGGAACGGTTGTAGGCTCACTCGGTGGTTGGAGTTGGCTGAGGAGAGGTGACCCCGAGTAGACCCGCTGACCAGGCTCCCCTCAAGCTGGCAGGGCTGTAGACTTATTCGGTGGTTGGAGTTGCCTTAGGAGAGGAGACCCTGAGAAAACCTGCTGAACCAGCTCCCATCAAGCTAGCAGGGCTGTAGGCTCACTCGCTGGTTGTAGTTGGATGAGGAGAGGAGAGCCCAAGAAGACCCGCTTATAAGGCTCACATCAAGTTGGCAGGGCGGTAAGCTCACTCGGTGGTTGGAGTTTGCTGAGGAGAGGGGACCCCGAGAAGACCCGCTGACCAGGCTCCAATCATGCTGGCAGGGCTGTAGGTTCACTTGGTGGTTGGAGTTGGCTGAGGAGAGGAGACCCTGAGAAGACCCGCTGACCAAGCTCCCATCAAGCTGGCAGGGCTATAGGATCACTCAGTGGTTGGAGTTGGTTGAGGATAGGAGACCCTGAGGAAACTCGCTGACTAGGCTCCCATCAAGCTGGAAGGTCTGTATGCTCACCTGGTGGTTAGAGTTTGATGAGGAGAGGAGACCCTGAGAAGACCCGCTGACCAGGCTCCCATTGGGCTGGCAGGGCAGTAGGCTCACTCTGTGGTTGGAGAGGATTTTGGAAGGTATCCGGAAAGTACACGTTGACTGGGACCACCAAGTTGGAAAGGCTGTTAAGTGGTTGGTAAACTATGGCAAAAGATGGGAAGTCTCAAGGGAAAAACCACAGCAAAGGAAGGACTCTAATCGTAAAGGAGTAGGAAAGCTCCCTGCCCAAGAGAAAAAAGGGATAGGACTGACCCTTCAAGGCCAATCGCTCTGAGAGGTATCACGTGGCGAGACGAGAAGGGGGAAAAGGTGTTTCTACGCGCAAGAACGACGGGGGCATATTGACTGGCCCCCTGGGCCAGGTTTGCTCCCACTAGGATATGAGACGAGGGGCGACCACTTCTCGCAAATGAACGGATCCTCCGATCTTGCAAAGCAATCGAAAGAAAAAGAAAGAAGAGAACTTGCTCTAGAGCAACGCATGGGGAATATATATATATATATATCTATACGCAGAACATCAAGTGAATAGTCCAATACAAAACTACATCAGTTGCACAAAGAAGCATCAAAAATAAAAGTAAAGTAGTGCTCTGGAAGCTCTAATCCTTTTCGCTAGTCGACGAACCTTCTCCCTATCCATAGATCTACGGCACAAGGTCGTGAGCGGTAACATACTCACAATCATCCTTGACGACACCCATCTCGTGCATCATCTTCAGGATCAGCTCGACGATTCTGATGTTCACGTCTCGGCAAAACTCCTTGACCTCCTCATGGGTGTAAATAGAAGAGGGAAGTGGGGGAATCACCAAGCGAGAGGTCGAAGGGGCGGCATCCTTGAGCTGGATGACTTGGGCCCTTAGCTCCTTCATCTCTGCTTCTAACTCCGCTACACGTGAGACTAACCTCTCCGCCGTCTCGGCATCCTGCAGAAAGTTTTCTTAGATTGGGATCAAGTGCATAAAGAACGAGCTAAGGGAGAACTCACCACTCCGCCGCGAAACTTGGCGAGAAGGTTCTCGGCTACCTCTAGTCTCTTCGCAATATATCCCGACTTCTCACGCTCGGCGGCAAAGTTGGCCTCGGATTCTTTCCAGTTTTGTTTGTTGTAAATAAGGCAGCGCGAGAGCCTGTGCGAAAGCTCCAAGGTGCGCAGTTGTGAGTGCGTCGCCCTCAGGACCAGGTCTCGCGAGGAGGCATTGTCAAGGGGATCTGGGCCATGACCTTCGTAGATTCCAAAGCCCAAGGAGAAGGCGTGGCATATAGGCTAGTCCTGCTTCCTCCTAGAGGGGAGGAGGGTGAAGATTGAGACTCGGTGCGCCCCCTTGTCCCAGATTAGTGTTGGGTCGTTGGCGGCATCGCGGACAACGCGGCCCATATTGAAGTTGAAGTGGGCAGACGGTACGGGGTAGCGAGAAGAAGCCCCCTCGCAAGAGGGGGACCTGGATGGTTGTTGAGAATAGATGGCATATTGCGCCAGAGGGGCTGTCTCTTTAGATAGTGAGATAGACTTGTGAGGAGAAACCCGAGGAGGCGACTGGGGGGACTGGGACCCTAGGGAAATAGGGCTCGGTGATCCCGACATCACCACCGTCTCCTGGGGAGTTTTCTTTTCGGGTGGGAGAGAGACCACCTTCTTCACCTTCATTTTCATCTTCATCTTCTTCGAGGGGCTGAGGAGAGATCGAGCGGGATCCTCGGTCGGCCTCTTCTTAAGGGAGGGATCATCTTTTCTTTAGCCGCCTCGGCCGCCATATTAGCGAGAGCGATGCCTTTTGACGGCTTGATGTTACTTTTATAAGGGAGGTTCACTGGCACATTCCTCTCTCCTAATAAAGGCGAGACGGGGTGTTAAAGTGAGAAATAATCGAAAGGGAAGTAATAAAGGCGAGAGACGAGAGGAAGGTCGAGCATACCTTCGCTAGGAAGTACGGGGAGGAGTGAGAAAAGGTCGCGCCTCAGGTACTGGATGAATCGCGTGAGCCAATTATGGTTCTTGTTGGGCGTCTCGCAAACTTTGAGGCCTAGCCTTGTGAAGTAGGACACCCCATCCTGATTAGCGTGGTAGATGAATAGCTTGCGGAAGATATTTAGGCTGAACTTGATTCGCTCTCGCCGCATGTAGCTCGCAAAGGCGACCAGGATGGAGATGGCATTATGGTTCAGCTGGGCTGGCACGGCACCGAAATACTTCAAGACCTACTTCACCTTCGGCCAGAAGGGTAGTCTCAACCGCACCTCAAAGTGAGAGACGGGGAAAGCGAGCTCCCCGGGGTAGACTGTGTTTATGCTCTCGCTGACTTTGGGGCGCGCGATTCGAAGCTTTCTGGCAGGTATTCACGAATGAAGGCATCGTACTCTTCAACAGAGATACGCCCGGGTGGAAAGTCATTATCCCCAAATCGCTTACCGCAAGGAAAAGGTCCTTACCAAAGGTCCTTACCAAAGCAAGGCCCGAAAGGAAAAGGTCCTAACCAAAGCGACGAGATGAACCAGTGGTATTAGAAGGATCATCCTTACTCGTCGCGCGAGTAGATAGAGGGGTAGAGCATTGTGGCGAGGCGGACTTGTGGCGGCATTCAGAGGTATTGATTCATAAGGTCTCCAGACGATGAGAGGGCGTCAGGACCTTATAAATACGGGCAACAGGTAACAGGACATTTGAGATGGGGAGGAAGGCATGTCGAGGTTGATGGACTTACCTCCTTTTCTCTAAGATTGTTCGGGGGAGGAGAGATGCGCCCCCCCCCCCCCAGGAAGGTATGAGAAGGCTTTCCTACCGAGAGAGGAGGATCAGCGGCTTTCACATTCTTTGGGGGGGGGAGAAGAAGTACGTTATGGAGGGAGGATCTTGTTCAGAGCCGCCGTGGTCGCCCTGTTCCTCCAGGGCACCGCTACGACGCGGTCACGAAAACTTTGGCTAAGAGACATATGGACAGAGGCTAGAGGAGGATAGAGCGAAGGAAACGACCCTTTGTGGGGAAGTGAGTCCTATATTTATAGGTTTGGAAAGGGGACCACCAAAAGATTCCTTCATAAATTCACTTTAATGACACGAGCCTCGGTTGTACTATCTTTCTTAGTTTGTAATAACCTCGAAAAGAGCGGGGATTGTGTACAACCTCGAGCGACCGAGACGGAGCAAAATGCTTTAGGAAGGAAGCTAGGCGAGACGGCCCAGGGAAGTCGCCAAGCCGCAGGGCGAGTCGATCCCGAAAAGACAGACATGCGAGAGGGCCCAAGCGAGAAGGGTTTGAACAAAAGCTGTACCAGAAGTTGGGCGAGTATCTTTTAGCCCCCTGGGATTTTATGCTTTTGCCCTCGGTGGGCTGCATATTACCCCTCAGAACAGCGGAGTTTTGTGTTGGCAGACCCGACTAAGGGTATTCTAGTAAGTTCAGGACAACTCCATTTGGTTATAGACAGTCCTAGTTCAGAGGCATATAAATAGACCGGGAAGGTGCCTTAGAAGACAGACATACCTAACTCTTCTTCTCTTCTTCTAAGGCACCTAGCTCAACATTGGCTAGGGAGGGGTTGAATTTCCGATTCTTCTGTGTACGAGGTGGGACCTCCGCGCTGAAGGCCCCGGTGTAGTCTTTTGAGAGCCTCGTAAAGAGGGTGGTCCAAAGAGAGTAAGGGCGAGCCGCATCTTTAGTTCCGAGCGTTAGAAGGGATCGACCTTGTTTGTTCCAACAACACCAACTTGATGGTGAAATTGATCTCTCTTAGAGGTGGATCTCCAGGTAGATCTTTAGGTAAACTTTCCGCAAACTCTGACACACCGGGAATACTGACCAAACCAGGCTTGGGCTTTTTAGCCTCTAGTAAAGTGAAAAATAACTATACAACCTCATAAACTGCTTTGACTTGTTGGAGAGAAGAAAATATCATCTTGCTCGATCCCTTCATACCAGAGAAAGTAGTTGCATGACCTATATTCAGACCCAGTTTGATCGTCTGTATACTACAATTGATGTACGCACATTGCTTTGAGAGCCAATCCATGCCAAAGATTACATCGAATCTATTATCAGCAGTAGTGATGCTTCCAAGTCGAACTCTTGAATTCCTATCAGTACCTTAACTCAACAGACTCTATCCACGTGCATCGAACACCCGTTAGGAAATAACATATCCAATCTATCCTTCATAATAGAAGAAGGCACTCCGATACGCGATACTAAGTCCTCAGACAGAAAGGAGTGTGAAGCTCCAATAACAAACAATGCTCGAGCCAGACTTTCTGTGATAATGACAAAGCCTAAAACAAAATAATCATACGACCAATGCATAAGGCGTAAGGTATAGAAAGCAATAAAGTTAACATCTAACTCATACATATAACCATGTCGCCTTGTTTGATGACCTCCTATTGGCCAAGGTTGTATACTCTTGGTTGGGTTGGAGCATGATGGGATGCAGTTGACTCCACCGTCTTCCCTTTCTCAGCATAGGATTCTCTTGCATTTTTCTTTTATTTTCCACTCGAACACTCGCGAGCAATGTGTAACATCCCATGTTACATCTAGGCCCCTAAACTTAGATTGGGTTAGGCATGAGGTGGGTGTTAGGGTAATTAGCTAGGGTTGACCCTAGGTAGTGGGTTGTAGCCATGTGGGGCCCACTATAGGACCAAGTCAAACTAGGTCAAACTAGCCTAAATGCGAACTCTAGCCACACCATGACCCCACCACATTGCCCTAACCCTAAAAACAATCTTAGTAAACCCTAGAATAGGGCGTTCGGTCACCTAATTGACCCCTGTTGACCCAAGTCAACCCTAATCCCTAACTAGTCAAACCCACACCTAAAGACCCAATTAGTCCAAGTGGGGCATCACCATGGCATAACCCATGTTGGGTGATGCCATTGGGTTCATGACCATCAAGTGGCGCCATCCCACTCATCAAGTTGACCAAGTCAACCTAAAAAGTCAACAAGTCAACAGATAGCCTAATGAAAGAAAAGTGAAGGCCAAGCCCATTCCCAATGGGCAAAGTCCATGAGATAAGGCCCATGACCAGCCCAAATTACCATTGGCAGCCACTACCCCTCTGAATTTGGAGAGAGATTACATGCATGGGGGTAGTTTTGGAATTTTTGTGAAAAGAAAGAGATAGAAAGGAGGAAATTAAGGGATGGAGGCCATGTGGCCCTCCTCCTCTCTTCCTAAGCCCTCCTCTGAGCTCCAGCCGCATTTACCAGCCATTTCCAGCAAGCTTCATGCCACATGGCATCTAGGAGGAGCATTCAATGTAGAGGCCGAAATCCCCTTAATGGCAACTCACTATACAACCAATATTAGCTCATTTTAACCCTCCCATTAGCTTCAGAAGGTCTAAAGGAGGGGAATTCGATACCTAGATCGAAGCTTTTGGTGGAGAATCGGGTTCGGGACCAAGCTCGCCGGAGAGGAGAAATTCCATAGCCACCCACCGCCACCGCCGCCGTCGGGCTCCAATCAAGGTCCGTTTCGCTTCAACTCTACCCATACTAGCTTTCTAGATCGATTAGGCGAGACATCGGGCTCAATTGAGCCCTATATAATGTGAGATCTTCATGGATTTTTGGATTTTAATTGAGTTCAAGTTCGCCGGAAACCGCCACCTCCGGCGGCCAAGTCGCCGCCAAACGTTAACCCTCACCTCAACGGAGGTGGTAGTGGTGGTGGCCGGCCAGGGAGGTGGCCGAGTGGCCGGGAAATGACCTTGGAAGGAGCTCCTGGTCGGGCAAATCTCGGCCTTTGGCTGTTTGGAGAAGATAAACAGATGCCCTTTATCCTGCTTTGAAATTAGTGCTGTTATGATGTATAGTTTTCTGTCCCTGTTTATACAGTCACTTGCATGTTAAATTTAGGGCATTTAGGGACATTTGCAGGACTTATGATTAATGGAAAACTTGTAGCCCTCCCTCTTACCTTTAATATGCCACCCTAAACATGTATTTTGGTCTAGTAGATTTTCCTATAGGGCTGTTTTGCTAGGACTGGTCCTTGGCTATGACAGAGAGTAAAATTGATGCCCATGCCAAACCAAAAGTCCACATGGGCTGAAATTTTTGGCATGTGACTTTTTTGGGCATGTCTAGCCCCTCCCTTAAAATTAGAATTTATGGGGAATATTTTTCTATAGTTTTAGTCAAAATATGATAAATGAAATAAATATGATTTTTGGAGTATTTCAACTCCAAAGAGCCCAAAATTTTGGTGACATGTCCGTAGGGACATTATAACTTTATGTTTAAAATTTCAGCAAATTTGGACCATTGCATGTGTGGTAAACCCACTTGCATGTGTTTGCTTGTTATAGGCTTGGTGTGCATTTAGCCTAAAATGGAATAGTGTGTATTCAGCCTAATTGAGGAACCAAAAAATCATGGAATGGAATCCAGAGGTCCATTAGGTTAAATTTAACCCCTCAATTTAATTATGGGATTTTTGGGATCAAAAATCCCATTATTTGGAATTGTAAAATATTATACCTTTTTGATAAATAAATTGGGAAATTTATTTAGCATGGAGATAAATCCCTAAATCTTGTCATTATAACAAAGAGGACATATTTAATTCCTAAAAAATTTATTTCTCTCTTTTATGAATTTTGTAACTGGAATTATGTGGATTTACAATTTTGCCCTTATTTACATTTAATCGAAAATTGATAGAAATATGCAGTAGAAAAATTGTGGAAAATTTCTAGAGATGTATTACTATATAAAGAGCCTTGTATAATTATCTCAATATTTTTTGATGTCTCAGTAATGTTCAAAACCCTATAATGGCATTTTGGTAAATTACTTAAAAATGTAATTGTTAGGCTATTGTACCTTAGAGGTTTATGAAACTCTGTATTTAGTCTTAGAGTATCAATACATGTACTCTGTACTTTTCCTAGAATTTGTATTAATGAATTCCTTGTACTTCATTTGGAAAATGATAATTATGTTGATTTTGTGTTAATTATAGAATAAATAGAAATACTTAAGGGAAAATTAGATGCTTGGAAGACAGTGATATTTCACTATATTATAGGTCATGAAAATTTCTTACATCAGTAGGATTATAATTTATTATACTTCATGTGTAAAATGACCTGAAGAATTAATTAAAGAAATTAATTTAATGATGTAATTAATTTGGAATATTATGGAAATCATCATGGTCATCATATAGGTCCATACCACCCAAGGATAAATAATTTGAGACATATGGCCCAAGGGATTAGTAGTTCGATTTCGGGGTGGTGTTAGGTCATGGGTTGCGCATAGTAAAAATAGGTTATATCAAAGGGTCCACCGGAGGATAGATCGACAATTGAGCTAGAGATTACGATTGGAAGTATAACCCTGGTGGGTAGTGTCGTATTAGTGACGAGGGTAAAAGTGCAAGTCATTGGGTAATAACTAGAGTGGAGGTCGACGGAAGACCGTCGCCCTCCCGATAATAACATCTTAAGTCATTAGGAATGCTCAAGAGTAACAATGAGAGAAAAGGGAATAGTGGGTAGATAACTACTAAAGTAAACATCCTCTAGAAAGGGAGCTTTGGGCTTCAGCCCATCATAGTTTCTAGTGCCCCCGAGTGCCCTTCACTTGGCATGCCCTGGGCAGTCCTGGGATTAACATTAAGTCACTAAGTATAATAACCGGTAGACAAGAGTATTCTAATAGGCTTGGTAAACTGAACATGTGTTCACTCGTGCCGGGTTGGAGGGACTTGGAGTCTGTTGACTATTTGCTCACCCGTGTAGAGTTGGAGGGAATTATTGAGTTATATGCTCACTCGTGCCGGGTTTGAGGAACTTGGAGTCTGTTGACTACTTGCTCACCCGTGCAGAGTTGGAAGAAGTGGTTGGTTTACTTGCTCACCCGGACAGGGTGGAGGAATCCGGACAGGTTGGTCCTACGAGCTGGAGGCCGATTTGAAAAAATTGCATGTGCATAAAGAAAATGGTGGTGGGTCATGCGGTACTGGGCCAATCGTCACACCGATGGCAGTACGGTGACTCGGGTGAGGTGTACGGGTGGAAGGGCCAGTATGTTGTTTAATACTGCGGTCAAACAGACAATTCCTGAAGACGTATACCCGACCTAAAAGTCTAGCAGGCAGCTAACAATTAGTATGCAGAGAATCTAAAGTGCACCTAGGACGTGTACAAAGGCGTACAAGAGAGGTCTAGGCCTAGAAGTGTGTATACCTGCCTAGAAAGCAGAGAAGCCCGATCCGCTGCTGCCGTAGCCACAACGGTGGTACCTTTGAGTGATGCTAGATCTCGAAATGTGGCAACTAAAGGTCTGGGATCTTAGAGTCGTGTGCGTGTGTTGCACTTGTATGCTTCATAATTCATAAGAATATCATCCATTTGCATTAAGACATACAGTTCATAGATCCTTATCATATAAATTAGTATGGGCTCTTTTATATGATAAGTTATTTCATAAATCCTAACTAATATATTTGTATGGGCACTTATATAAGTTTGGGTACTCTATAATGGTAGATATCTTAACCTTTCAGCTTTACTTTACTTTTCTTCTCTTACCTTCAGTTCTTTCCTTTACTAGTACTGCACTTAACTTACTTGTACTATATACTTAGATCTGCTAGGGTGGATTAATAATATCTATTACAACTGCTAGTTAGCTCTTGTCACCTGCTTCCACTTTTCCTACCCCTTGTTGTCCTCCGCTTCGTCCTCCCGCTCGGTACCTAGGAGCTGTGGTGCAAGGTGCGGAGGAAACGACTTAGTCTTTTTGACTAGTGGTCAGTGACCATACTATTTTATGAGCTCGTGGAGATGGAGCACCAGCACGTCGAGGAGGCAGGACTTGAGTAGTAGATACCAATACCTACTACTACTGCTGGAGCACAACTTCAGGTGGGACGAGTTTTGATGTATTAGATTAGCTTCCGCTTTGATTTGAGTGAGAGATTTGATATGATGTACTGAGCATAAGCCCTTATTACTCTTTTCATTTTGTACTCATTGTGGACTATGTTCTTTCATTTATATATATAAGATTTGTCCCATTGACTGTGGACTGGATGTTGTTATACTCTTTGTTATACTTCTGTTTCTCAAATTGGCCGAACATGGTTATGATTGTACTAGCCGGTAGGATCGGCGTCTTGCGGTGTCGACAAACCCGTGAGTTAGTGTCACCATAAGGCGGCGGTTCTGGGCATAAGATCCGGGAGCCTCCTTGGTAAGGGGAGGGGTCTTACATAATGTGTCTCGGCTTGCCTCAAATATTACAATGGATTTGGCCTCCTTGGCAAGATTATTCCCTGAAAGTAACGGATGAAGGGGTCGGTCAGGTAGACTTGGCCTTCTTGTTCCACCTTCGGTAGCCAGTCTTATATGGTCTCGGTACTTTGAACTCTAGACTCTTCATAACCATGCCCTTCTTACTTTAGACCCTCTTCAAATCCTACTCCAGAGATCACGTTGTATTGACAATGGTCAGAAAGCTCTGCGTCATAGGACATAAGAGCAACAACCTCAGATCGTCAAACAGTCCTTCGTAGAACCGGTTGGTCTTACGCACCTCATCAGTAAAAGTAGATCCAACATATCGTCCCTATCTCGTGAACTCATCCAGGTCATCGTCCACAATACTCTCACCCGGAGTCAGTCTCTAAAACTGATTTTCCATAGCAATTTTCTGTGCTGACGGGATGTACCGTGCCAGAAACAATCTCGAGAATTCATCTATCGAGATATCGGTGAGTTGTCTTCCAATAAACTGATGTAACTCTAGTTCATCCCACCATAACCTTGCTTCACCATCCAAAAGGAAAGTGGATATTTGATAATAGGTTTTGTAGTTTAAACAACTAGGGTAATTACAGGTTTTTATTATGTAAATCATGTTTAAAGCTTTATTTTGACCTCCTTTTATATATATATTTAAGCCACTAATATTTTCTCTTTTCTTTGTAGGTTTACAGGTTTTCAGCCTTTTCGACGAGCTTAGCCTTTTCGTCAAACTCAGCCAATTTCGTCGATCTCCGCATTTCCGTCAAACTCAGCCTTTTCGTCGAGCTTCGCCTTTTTGTTGGACTCAGCCATTTTCTTCGAGCTCCGCCTTCATTCTACATTCGACAAACTTTTCCAATTTAGTCAAACTCAGCCTATTCGTCGAGCTTAGCCTTTTCGTCAAACTCAGCTTATTTCGTCGAGCTCTGCCTTCATTCTGTGTTCATAAAACTTCTCCCGCTCCTTCTCTTCACCGTTCATCGAGCCCTCCCTGCCAAAAATCCTACTGCCAGAGAACAAGTCCCGGTCTTCAAAAAAACCTGCTACCGCCATTAATGCACGTCTCAATCATCATTTCCCCCCAGATTTTGTACCAAGGTCAACCTCTGTGCTTGACATGAGGCGTGGGCATGTCTCTTTGAAATTTCTTTAAATTGTGCCCCACCCCTTTTGTTTGAAAAGAATTTTTGGAGAGGGGAAGTGCTACCATTTTCAGTTCTTCCTTAGTGTTCTTCCTCTCTCCTTTTATCACTTTCAGTTTTTCTTAGTTTTAGTTTCAGTATTACTGCTTCTGTAATAGTTCTTGAAATTTCTTTAGTACTTTACTATAAGTGCTAGCTTAGTTTCTCATTTTCCTACAAGTGTAATAGTTTTTATATTTCAAGTTGCAAGCTCTCTGTTTGATTTAATATAAAGTCTGTTTACTTTTACTTGTCTCTAATTTGTTTACTTGCACTCCTACTCATCTCTCTTCCTCCACTTCACCATGAGTAACTAATCCTCCTTGTACTCGATCTTGATGATCCGAGGTTCGAGTTTATTAAGTTATGATGCTCTAGTTTACTTTTCCTTTGAAGTTTTAGACCTTTATTTACTCTTGATTAATCATGTTTGGAGATATATCATCGATATATATTTTCCATCTTTGTTTCCACTCTTAGTTAGCCGAGAGGCTCGTAGTTTGGAGTGAATACTCAAGAGTAAAGAGAGTTTCACGGACCCCTCAAGAGTAGCAGACATTAATCTCCCGGATTGAAGTGAAATCCAATAGTGGGGTTTACTTTAGTAGTTTACTTTTAGTGCAAGTGCTTTTCTTTATGAAAGTAGTCTCTTCATTTAATTTAGTTAACAACCCTACAAGTTTCTTTGATAAGATAATAGTCTTTGTGTGAGAAAGATTACTCAATGGTTCCTGGATTTTAATACGACACTTGTGTACCCTAGCTACAGTTTGAAAGGTATACTTTCCTTATCTGGATTGCTATTTTGGCTCTTTTTCCCTTCACGAATAGCATCCACAAAATTTTGGGCGCCGTTTTCGGGGATTAACTTTTGTTGATAATTCGAAAAGGCAAAACTATTACTTTTATCATTTATCTTTCTAACCATCTTTCTTAAAAATTTAAAAAATTCAAATAACATTTTAACGCTCTTAATAGAAACCCACATCACAATTTTTCTACACCACCCAACTCTCTTAAAAAGGGAAATGTGGCTTAAATACCAATATCTTATCTAGTACCTTGCAAACCCTTCATCAGGTAGCCCTTGGGAAGTTCGGGAGTTAAAACATTAAAAAAAATCTATTCCAAAAAAATTAACACTTTTTCTATTTTATTTTTTTCTTTCTCCATCTTCTCTTCTGCTAGTGCATGACCCACAAAAATCCATCGGATATTTTAAACTTGGATCGCAAATTTGAGCGTACTCTTCGGAGAAGATCACGATTTCATGGTCCTACTCTCCAACAACCGATTAAGGATTCTGAGTGTATTTCTACTACAAGAATGTAAGAGCCCGTCGTAGAGGAAGCCTTGCATAGTCCTATTTCTTATTAGGCACGGCTGAATCTAGAGGGTACATAATCAAGCATAGTTCGCCCTAGTATAGCTAACAATAATTTTTAACTTAAGCCTAGCATAAATCAAATGGTGTAGCAGTATGTGCAATATGACGGACTTCAAGATGAAGATCCAAACGCGCATATTGCTAACTTTATTGAGATTTGTGACACCTTTAAAATCAATTGTGTTACAAATAGTGCTATTAGGCTAAGACTCTTCCCTTTCTCCCTAAGAACTAAGGCTAAGCAATTGTTGAACACTCTACAAAAAAACAGCATCACCACCTGGGATCAACTAACTAAAATATTTCTTGCGAAGTATTTTCTTCTATCTAAATTCGCAAAACTAAGGAACGATATTTCTGCCATTGGACAAATAGATTCTGAAACCTTGTATAAAACCTGGGAAAGGTTTAAAGAACTCTTAAGATGACTCCCCCATCATGCACTGCCTGTATGGTTGCAGGTGGAGACGTTTAATAACTGGCTAAATCAAAGCACAAAGCAAATGATAGACGCAACTTCCGGTGGTACCATGAACCACAAAACCCCGGAAGAAGCTCTTGAACTTTTCGAGGACATGGCCACAAACACATATCAGTGGAATATGCTTAGGTTCTGCCAGAACAAACCTGCCTGTATCTTTGAAGTATATAACGTCTCCCAGCTACCTCTACAAGTGAAAGTATTAAGTTAAAAGATAACGGAGATGACTGCTTCCTCCGCCACTCTGGTATGGGAATCTCTAACTCCAAATCCCGAATAATTTGATTATGTTAATAATATGCCTAGAAATTCTTTTCATAATTTTTCTGCTACTAGTTTTCCTTATCCAGGTTTCGTTTTTCTGAATAGTTATAATCCCGCTTTACAGAACCACCTGAACTTTTCGTGGAGTAATCCCTCGAACGCAATGTGCCTGCCTCCACAAAATGATTTTTCTACACCACCACAACCCCCTCAAAATTTTCCAAAACCTCCATGTTTGGAGGAAATTTTTTCAAAATATATGAATGTTAATGAAGCTAATATAAGAACCCTAGCCGAGACTATTAAAAGTTTAGAGAATCAAGTAGGACAACTCGAAAAAATTATTTCTGAGTGACCCGCCGGGTCTCTCCCTGCCAACACCGAGCCTAAGCCGAGAGAGAGAGAGCAAATGTTATAAATCTTCGGAGTGGGAAGCAAGTTTCTGATATGGTTTGCAAAGAGCCTGAGGCAAGCTCAGCTCCCCCCATTTTAAAAAATCAACCCTTCGCTGAGAAAATTATTATCATTTCAGCTTCTACTGAAGAATAAGTTATCACCCCTCTCCCTGTTGTAGAAAAATATCTCATTCCACCACTCATCTTTAAAAATGATCCAACTCCACCAAACCATTCCGAACTTAACAAACAATGTCAGGATGATCAAACTCCCACTTCCTAGAAATATTTAATCAAATCCCTGTATATCTACCCTTCCACGAAGCAATCTCCCAAATGTAGAAGTACACTAAGTATCTTAAGGACCTCCTGATAAATAAAAAGAAGTTAGAAAACTTATCGCAAGTCATACTAAATGTCGAGTGCCCGGTGGTCTTTACAAATGGTTTACCAAAGAAGATCAGTTATCCGAGTAGTTTTTCTATACCGTGTGTCTTTGGTGATCTTTTTGTCAAGCACACACTTGCCGACTTAAGTGCGAGTATCAACGTAATGCCCCTCTCGTTATTTAAAAAGTTAGGAATTTGTAGCATCAGCCCCACATGCATGAGTATCCAGCTCGCTGATAGATAAGTTAAATACCTGTTAGGAATCATGGAGGATGTCTTTGTTAAACTCGACAAATTCATCTTCCCGGAGGATTTCGTCATATTGGACATCGAAGAAGAAATTGAGGTTCCCTTAATCCTTGGCCGACCCTGCCTTCCACCTCCCGAGCTATCATTAACTTAAGCAATGGTAAGCTCTTCCTTCGAGTAGGCGATGATGAAGTAACTTTCTCTATCACCCCTTTGATGAAGAACATCCTAGAAAATGACGACTCCTATTTTTTCTTAGATGCCTTAGGTGAAGAATCTTCTTACTATATTTCTGAAAATGAAAGTGAGATTTCTGATTTTTGTTTTTCTTCAACTCTTCCAAATAAATTTATGGAAGAAACGGCCATGGATGAACACTCCACCCTTTACAATTTTCCGTATAAAGTTAAATTCTACGAAGATATTATTTTTGAAAAAGAAAGAACTTCCAAATCATTGTATGAAGAACTCCGTACCCTAGAATTAAAAGAACTGCCTGAACATCTTAAGTTTTCCTTCTTAGAAAAGTACTCCAAGCTACCAGTAATAGTTTTGGCCTACGTGACTAAAGTGCAAAATGATAAGCTCCTACTATTTTTACCTAAACATCGCCGAGCTATTGCCTGGCAGATATCTGATATCAAGGGCTTAAGCCCATCTTTCTACACCCACAATATCCTAATTGAAGATAATTCGTGTAACTCAATCCAACCTCAGCGCCGTATAAATTCAAAAATGAAAGAAATCGTAAAGGGCGAGGTTATGAAACTATTAGACGCAAAAATTATCTATCCTATTTCTGATAGTAAGTGGGTAAGCCCAGTTCAGGTAGTGCCAAAAAATGGAGGGATAACATTAATTAGTATTGGAAATAATGATTTAATCCCTACACGGACGGTGACGGGGTGGCAAATTTGTATTGACTATCATAAGTTAAACGATGCCACCCGCAAGGACCATTTTCCCTTGCAGTTCATCGTTCAAATTTTAAAGAGATTATCTTCCATAGCTTTTGCTGATTTCTCGATGGTCTCTCGAGGTACTTTCAAATCCCCATCTCTCCGGAGGACCAGGATAAAACTACGTTTACTTGTCCCTTTGGCACCTTCGCTTACCAAAGAATGACGTTTGGATTATGCAATGTGCTAGCTATATTCCAGCGATGTATGCTCGCTATCTTCAACAAGTGCATAAAAAACATTATGAAGGTGTTTATGGATGATTTCTCTGTGTTCGGCGATGCCTTTGATAGTTGCTTATAAAACCTTGAAAAAGTCTTAGAATGATGCGAAGAAACCAACCTTGCCCTAAATTGGGAAAAATGCCATTTTATGGTGAGGGAAGGTTTGTTTTGGGTCATAAGATTTCTGCGAGAGGAATTGAAGTAGACATAGCTAAGATAGAAGTAATCGAAAAGTTACTGCCGGCTACGAACGACAAAGCTATAAGAAGTTTCCTAGGACACGCTGGTTTCTACCGCCGCTTCATAAAAGACTTCTCCAAAATAACCAAACCCCTAACTCATCTTCTGGAAAATGATGCCTCGTTTATTTTTGATGACCTTTGTCTATCTGCCTTCAAATTAATACAAGAAAAGTTAATTAATGCCATATTATGATAGCTCTGGTGTGAGAACTTCCCTTTGAAATTATTTTCGATGCGAGTAGTTTTGCGGTGGGAGCCCTGTTAGGACAACGCATATCTAAAAAATTCCACCCCATCTATTATGCAAATAAACACCTACATTGGCACAAGAGAATTATACCACAATCGAGAAGGAGCTCCTAGCTATTGTTTTCCTTTTGATAAATTCCTTCCTTATATTATGCTTTCAAAAATTATCGTTTTTACGGACCGCTTGGACCTTAAGTATATTCTTGCTATGATAGATTCCAAGTTGTGCCTTATTCGCTGGGTCTTACTCCTCCAGGAGTTTGACTAAGAAATCTGTGATATGGGAGTAGCCAAGAATTGGCTGCCAACCCTCTCAAACGATTTGATAATCCGTATATAAAAAAATTAGATTAAAAATCTTTTAATGATTTCTTCCCCAATGAGAAGCTACTTTTAATTAACACATCCCCTCCCACTTGGTTTGCACACATAGCCAACTATTTAGTGGCTCGTGTACTCCCGAAAGAGTTCTCCTCTCAACAAAAGAAGAAATTCTTTTCTGAGTTTAAGAATTATTTTGGGAGGACCAGCATCTTTTCCGAGTCTGTGCGGACCAAGTGATAAGGAGATGTGTCTCTTTTGACGAAGGATTAGATATTTTAAAACATTTGCATGAAGGACCGAATGGTGGTCACTATCAAGCTGCTTGCACTGCCCATAAAGTGCTTTACTGGCATAACCTGTTTAAAGACGGGCAAGCCTTTGTGGGTAGGTGTGATAGTTGCCAACGGTTAGGAAATATTTCCAAAAAAAATGAAATGCCGCTAAATTATTTCCTTGAGTGCGAAGTTTTCGACCTCTGGGGAATTGATTTTGTTGGCCCTCTTCCTTTTAGCTTTGAGAACAAGTTTATTTTAGTTGTTGTAGATTATGTTTCACGATAGGATTAAGCCCAAGCTCTTCCTACTAATGACACCCGAGTCATAATTGCGTTTTTGAAAAAACTATTTTCTCGATTCGGTATGCCACGAGCCATCGTTAGCTATAGGGGTTCACATTTTTGTAATGCACAGTTTTCAAAAATTCTTATTAAATACGGCGTTACGCATAATCTTTTAACTGCCTACCGCCCCCAAACTAATGGACAAGTCGAAGTAGAGAACAGAGAGAAAAGAATTTTAGAAATGACTGTTTCCACCTCTAGAAAAAACTGGTCAACCAAATTAGACGATGCTCTATGGGCCAACAGAACAGCGTATGAAATCGCCTTCGGATGTACGCCGTATCGGTTTCTTTATGGAAAATTTTGTCATTTACCCGTAGAATTAGAACACTGTGCTTTTTGGGCCTTAAGATTTTTAAATTTTATTCCCCACTCTATCAGTGACCTTAAAAAATTTCAACTTAACGAACTCGACGAGTGGCGCTCTTATGCATACGTAAATAACCAATTTTATAAATAGTGGACGAATCGTTTTCATGACAAGCACCTAAGGCACCCAAAAACCTTCAAGCCGGGCAACAATGTTCTTTTATATAATTCACGATTACATTTATTTCTGGGCAAGTAAAAGTCACGATTGTAACAACCCACAATTTTTACTAATAATAAAGGAGTATCAGAGTAAGGGGAAAATTGGCGTCATGATGCCACGTCAGTAGGGGATAACTGCGGACGCTCAGGCAAACACCAACTTAAACAAGAAGAAGATTCTTTAAGTTTTTTAAAGGAAATAGTCAATTTAAGTGCAGTAGTTAGCCGTATCCCTCAGCTTAGTGGCTCATCTAGTCCACAAGAAAAGTAATTTAACGCTGTGGAAAATACTTCTTTTATCAGATTAGGCATCCTACAAGAGCATAGAGGTTCCCAAAGTTCACCTCAAGGAATAGAAGTTCTAAAGCTAGTAGAAATAAAAGTAGATTTGTACGATTGTTAAATATAGTGATTTTACATTTAAAAACATGTAATGCATGAGGTAGTAATAGTAATTTTTATATTTGAAAATAACTACCATGCAATACTCGCATAAAACATCCAAGAGAGCAAGAAATCTTATACACAGAAAGAAAACTAAGCAGCTAGAAAGTTCCCAAAATCAATAATCATGTGGGCATCAACAAACTGACATGAACCCACATAAAAACCAATTATGTCTGAACTAGCAATGTAAACATAACAACAAACTACCTCGCTACGGCGAGGCAAAACCACAACCAAGACAGCTAGCCAGAAACTCCAAAACCAGCACGGCTACCAGCTACAGCTCTGAACCTGAGGCATTCCAAAGATAGAACACCTCAGTAAGAAATTATAAGTGATGACAAAAGTAAGCCACAAGTAAAATAAGTAAAGGGGTATCAACCTAAGACCAAAGGAAAGATACATAGCGAGTACAACAGTAAGGTATAAAGGTAAGGAAAAGGGAAACACTTACGTGAAGCATCATGTAACCACAGCACCCCAAATACACAAGACTAAAAGGGGAAAAGGTCAAGATTAACCCATTAGGAGAGAAATAACCCCTCTTAGAAACCTGTGGTCAACTCCACCAAAATAAAAACAGGTGGGGTGGTCAACTCATCTGGACCCAAACCCAAAGGCAATTCATCCGTCTAAAATGCAGGGGGGGTTGGATACTCCACCCTTCACAACAAATGCCCAAAACCTGGTAGAGCCCCACAAGGCACTAATAGGGATTACAAATATCGCTGCTGTGAGTTCATCCACTGAAACACCCGCAACAACAAAAAACCATGAAGTCACACCCAGTAATGACCCAGGTTTAGAGCTAAGGGGCACATCACAACCCATCATTGGCCTGGAGGCTTGACTCGCCCCACGGCATCGCCATGAAGAAAACCATGATATAAATCTCATGGCAACAAAGACACATCAGATTCTACTAGACAACTCTAGAATAAAAGCGGTTAATCAACTTTTAGGAAGAATTTACAATCCTAAATAAACTCTAACACATTCCTACAAGAGAGTTACAGACCGTAATAAAAGTGGAGTTTTGTCACATCATCGAAAGGTATAACCTTTAACTGGCTAGATAACGAAATCAAGAACATAATGAGTATAATTAAAATTAGTTAAGAGATCATATCAGTAAGATACATCAGTAAATTAATTCAATAATTATGAATACAAGCAGTAAATTCTTTTTGCAAAAATCAGTGTAAAGAAGGGACCTGAAAAAAGGGAAACCCTTCCTTGCCTTTGTTTTACCGAAAAAATCCTCTAAATCACTCTACGTCGTAGATCGTGGAAAAAGTGGATGGGATGAGTCGAAATCTGAACAAAAATTACCGAAGTAGAGGTTAGGGATAAAATACCCAAAAGAGAAAACTCAAGAAATAGGGAAAATTTTACCATAATGGCGTAGCTCTCGATGAGAGCTTTCCGGATCTATAATCGGTTTATAATTCCAAGTACTGGAGCACCAACGGAGGCCACTGGAAGAAACACGGAAGAACCTTCTCTCTCTCGCTCACACAGCTCTGGTTTAGGAGTTAGACAAAAAGTCGATCGGTTTAAAGAGGAAGAAGAAGTAGATATATATATACTCAAGGTCAAAACATGAAAATCGCACTTAAGAACATAATTTGGGGTCAGCTGAACCGGACTTATCCAGAAGAAAGAAGAGATTAATCGAGTAATGGAAGGACTACTCGAGTACTACAAGGCTACTTGAGTACAAGGGAAGGACTACTCAAGCACTGGGGAAGGACAACTCGAGTACTACAAGGCTACTCGATTATAAGGGAAGACAACTCGAGTACCGCAAGGAAATTACTCGAGTACAAAGGTAAGACAACTCGAGTATAATGAAGACTACTCGAGTACTGTAAGGAAATTACTCGAGTATTAAGGGCAGACTACTCGAGTACTGTAAGGGACTTCTTGAGTACTAATAGAAAGGCTTCCCGAGAACCAGGCAGGACTACTTGAGTACTACAAAAAGCTTCTCGAGAATAAGGGCACTTCTCGAGAAGAACTAAAAACCTCTCGAGTACAGTCGGGGCATTACTCGAGTACAAGGAAGGGCCTCTCGAGAACTAGAAGCATCACTCTAGATTCAGAGAAAATTACTCGAGTACACAAAGAGACTTCTCGAGAAGAGGCTGATGGTCACTTGAGAATAAGGGGAACTCTTCTCGGGAACAAGGAGCTTTCTCGAGAACCAAAAGGAGGGCAAAACAGGAATTAGAACTAGGAATATAGCCAGCATATGGTCAATATTAATAATAATAATCAGATGTTAAAATAAGAAATATGGGTTCAAAAAAGAGGCCTAGAAGCACACTGAATTAAGCAAACTACACACTGAAGACAACCCTAGAATTCGACGTACCAATTTTGAGACTCAATCATCCACTGCTCTCACAAGCAGAAGAATTCACCACAAGGGTCCAAAAAAGCGCCAAGTATTCAAAACACTCGGATCGAAACAAAGCTGTACAAAATCCAAAGCATCAAAAACCTAATCCTTTACATCAAGGAAAACATTCGATCCCATCAAAATTCCCAAAGATCTGGTCAAACGAACCCCACGGATGCGAAAACACATAAACGGTACAACACGGATACCGAAACAAAAAAGGGGTAACGCCCTGACGTCATAACCATGACGTAAACAAACCAAATAATAATATTAGAAAAATCGGGGGTGTTATAGTCATACCCCCTAAAAAGAAGTTTCGTCCTGAAACTTAACACAACCCTACAATCAAACCCAAAACAACACCCAATTATAATAAAAATCCTGAAGACATACCTGATTTAAGGGAACAGATGTTGATGAGATTCTCTTATTGCCGACACCAATTCCCCTATGGCGGTCTCAACATCTTGATTCCACTAGAGAACTTTATCCATAGTGATGGTCTTTCTCCGCAACACACGATTTTGAGAGTCCAGAATACGAATAGGTTCTTCTATATACGTAAGGTTGGGCTGAATCTGGGGTACCGAATCAAGAACTTGACAATCATGATGAAGTCACTTCCACAACTGGACACATAGAACACATCATGGTCACCAGGGAAGGTAGTAGGCAGCTCCAGCCTATAAGCATATACTTCGATGCGTTCAAGAATCTTAAAAGGTCCCACATACCAGGGGGTCTAACTTATGGTTCTTAAAAACCTTTTAACACCGGACATTCGAGAAACTTTTAAAAAACTAAGTCCCCAACAAATCAATTTGTGATGAGGGTTATTGAAGGTGCCTTGTGAAGGTGGTGCTGGGTTCGAGACCTGGCATGCTCAAAAACCTACCGTGCTGAGAAACAGGCCCGAGATTAGTTTGGGTGCCTAGACTGCAACCCTTTAATAATTCTTGGGGTCGGCGAGCATGTCGTGGGCCGGGTTGTTACATAAAAAGTGCAACTTATTTTGTGATGAGGGCCGCTGAAGGTGCCTTGTTAAGGAGGTGCTTGTTTTGAGACATGACATGCTCAAAAACCTCCTCTGCTGAGAAGCAGGCAAGATATGAGTTTGGGTGCCTGGGCTGCAACCCTGTAATAACCCTTGGGGTCAGCGAGCGTGTTGTGGGTCGAGTAATTACAATGATGTTTTGGGCCGTTTACTGTTAAAGAAAATTTTCTATATGACCAATTTTAATTTCACACCCTGATAAGGGTGAGTTCAAAGTGAATAGTCAGCATCTTAAACTTTATTTCTGTTGTGATGTCCGTCGAAACTATATTAATTTTATTCTGCATGATGTGAATTATGGATAACTTAAAGACATTTAATTTTTTAAAAAAAACTTTGAATATTATTTTGAATATTATTATTATTAATGGACAAACTATTTTTGGACAATATTATTTTATTGCTCAAGTTCAAACGATGTTTTAAACAAAGGGCGTTCTTGGGAGGCAGCCCAAATTATTTTTCTATTTTCTATATTTTACTCTTTTTGCCCGGGACGGCTCCGATAAGTTGAAGCTTCTGCGATCGCCTGCTCTAATGCTGCTGAATCCATCACAATGTTCAAAGAAGATATTTAAAGAAATTCCAAAGCACAAGCTTGGGGGAGAGGCATCAATCAACATTCGCGATGCATAAATCCGGGGAAGTACAAGTTATTCAATTCTGTACTTTGATTTCTATTTTAATTTCTCTCTCTCCTTCCCCTCCTTTCTTCATTGAGGACAATATCAATTTTAAGCTTTGGGGAGGATTTCCACCTTCTCTTATCTATATATTGTTTTTTATAAATATCTTAAAAATAAAAAAAAATTGAATATCTTAAAAACCAAAAAAAAAAATATATTTCAAAATTTTAAAAATATATATAAATTATTTGTTTTTTACTTTGAAAGTTCAAACGAATTTTGGTATTTTAATAGTACCCCTTTCTTTTTGTTATGTTTTGCTCAATATTCCCTATAATAACTTAGCTAATAATGATCTTTCTAATCATTCATTTTAATTATGTTTCACAAGTAAAATGTTGGTCTTGCAGGGTTTCTAATTCACGGTAGCATGTTAATGTAAAATGATTTTTTAAAACTGCGATTTTTATTATGGTTTTTGTCCTTTATTTTCTTTACTTTCTTGAAAATCTTTCATCCACTACTTTCCTTTTCATTTTTAGATAATTTTTGTAATGTCAATTTTTTATTAGCGTAGTAGATGTGAACGATCCAAGTCGCTTATTATTTCTATTTTCAAGATTATTTCATTAGTGTTCATTTATTATCTAGGATTTTATTTTTAAAAAATTTCAAATCTTATGCTTTAAATAAATTTAAAAACATGAAAATTATTTAGGCCATTTTTTTTTTCGTTTGAGCATTTTTGCCAACCTAAAATTTTTTATCCCTAGTTAGCAGCTTTTGAGCCTTTTTCTGATTTCAATTGATAGCTTAACTTATCATTTAATTTTCACCAAAGCTAAAATTTTTCAACCTATATAATCACACTAACCTTTTGAGTTTCATGAAAAAATTTATTCATTATGATGAGGTTGTTTTTTTGTTATATTAGGAGAACTTTTTTGGAAAAGTATGCTCAAAAGATGTGTTTTACTTTTGTTTGGCCAATTTCAAAATTAAAAGAAAAATTATTTATGGCCATTGGTTTTGAAAAGAAAAGAAAATGGAAAAGAAAAAGGAAAAAATGAATATTTTATTTATGATGAAATTTTTGAAACCTTTATTTTCTTTTTGTGTGATTTTTGAGCCTCCTTGTTTATCTTTGAATTCCACTCCTAATCATAATACTAAACAAGCGTTTCGGTCCTAATAAGCCCTTTTGATTCATGTTTTTGAATTTTATTTTTTAGCTAAGTAAAAAAGAAAAGTAAATTAGTAAAGTTTTGGATTTTAATTTAGTTTTTTGTTATTTGATTGACATAGTTATAATGTGTCTTCTGGATCTAGTAACAACTCAATACATTTTTTCATTTTATTATTTTGCTTAAATTTACTTAAATATTTTTGCTACAATTTTGGATGATTTATTTCGTTAGTAAAGTTTATTAATTGTCAAACCATGTTTAATTAATTGTTTTTGGTTTACTTTTCACCGACTCCCTAATTAGAATTTTGCGTAGTACTTGTGTTAGCATAATTAGAAATTTTCCTGATTAGTCACTTTTTTGTTACCTAATTTTTATATTTTTTCTTAAGGACAAGCAATACTTAAGCTTCGTGGAGTTTGATAATACGTTTTGTAGTTTCAACTACTAGGGTGATTACAGGTTTTTATTATGTAAATCATGTTTTTAAAGATTTATTTTGACCTACTTTTGTATATATATATATTAATTCCACTAATGTTTTCTTTATTCTTTGCGGGTTTGTAGGTTTTAAGCCTTCTCGACGAGCTTAGCTTTTTTGTCGAACTCAGCCAATTTCGTCGAGCTCCGCCTTTCCGTCAAACTCAGCCTTTTTGTCGAGCTCCGCCTTTTCGTCGAACTCAGCCTTTTCATCGAGCTCAGCTAGTTTTGTAAAACTCAGCCTTTTCGTCGAGCTCCGGCTTTTCATTCGACTCACCCAATTTCATCGAGCTCCGTCTTCATTCTGCGTTCGACGAACTCCTCCAATTTTGTCGAGCTTCGCCTTCATTTTGTGTTCAATGAACTCCTCAAATTTCATCGAGCTCTGCCTTCATTCTGCATTCGACGAACTCCTCCAATTTAATCGAGATATGCCTTCATTTTGCTTTCGACGAACTTCTCCAATTTCGTCGAACTCAGCCTTTTCATCGAGCTTAGCCATTTCGTCAAACTCAGCCAATTTCATCGAGATCCGCCTTCATTCTGCATTCGTCAAACTCCTCCTGGTCCTTCTTTTAACTGTTCGTCAACCCGTCCCTTCAAAAAAGCTTGTTGCCAAAGAACAAGTTCTGCTCTTCCAAAAAGCTTGCTGCCTCCATTAATGCACGTTGCAATCATCATTTCTCGCTAGATTTCTTACCAAGGTCAACCTCTGTGCATGACAGGAGATGTGGGCGTGTCTCTTTGAAACTTTTATAATTTGAACAACACCCCTTGTATTTGAAAAATAATTTTTGGAGAGGGGAAGTGCTGCCATTTTCAGTTCTTCCTTAGTGTTCTTCCTCTCTCCTTTTCAATTTTTTAGTTTTTCTATGTTTTAGTTTCAGTATTACTTTTTTTGTAATAGTTCTTGAAATTTCTATAGTTGTTTACTTTTAGTGCTAGCTTAGTTTCTCATTTTCCTGCAAGTGTAATAGTTTTTATATTTAAAGTTCTAAGTTGTCTGTTTGAATTAATTTAAAGTGTGTTTAGTTTTACTTGTCTCTATTTTTTTTCCTTGCACTCCTACTCATCTCTCATCCTCCACTTCACCATGATTAACTAATCCTCGTTGTACTCGATCTTGATGATCCGAGGTTTGAGTTTATTAAGTTATGATGCTCTAGTTTACTTTTCCTTTGGAAGGTTTATACCTTGATTTACTCTTGATTAATTGTGTTTGGAGATATATCATCGATATATATTTTCCATCTTTGTTTCCACTCTTAGCTAGCAGAGAGCCTCATAGTTTGGAGTGAACACTCAAGAGTAAAGAGAGTTGCACGGACCCCTCAAGAGAGACAGACGTTAAATCTCCCGGATTGGAGTGAAATCCAATAGTAGGGTTCACATCGTAAAGCAAGCTTTAGGTCTCCGATTTTTACGAGAGTTCAGTCGGACCTTCCTAAACTCAGGTGGGAACATCTTTGAGAGAAGCATCTTCATGCTTTAGGAACCTCCACAGTCAAGGTATTTTGCCTTATTAAGTTAGAGTTTATTATCTAATTTTTGATCAACTTAGGTCGAGGTGATTCTCGATCGAATGCTTTTCTTTATCATTATTTAACCCCTCGTTTTAATTGCTAGTTGTGGCCTCTCTGATTAAGTGTAAGTGTTTTTCTTTATGCAAGTAGTCTCTTCTTATAATTTAGTAAAAAACCCTAAAAGTTTCTTTGATAAGATAATATTGTTCGTGTGGGTAAGATCACTCAACGGTTCCCAGATTTTAATACGACACTTATGTACCCTAACTACAGTTTGATAGGTATACTTGCCTTATCTGGATTACTAGTTCGGCACTTTTTCTCTTCATGATTAACATCCTCCACTGTAGTAACTTTCTTCCACTCCTCAGTCTCTATTGGCAACATGACTCTCTTAACCTTATAAATCCAGTCCTCAGCTTTCGTTGGGGTCCCAGTAACCGTAAATACTTGATGGTTAAATTTCATCACATGCTTTAGATTTTTTTTCAGTCACTATTCTTTACACTACGGGATTTGCCCCTATTTGATAAACCAATACAGGTTCATCTACGGCAAGCGGCACTTGACCCAATTAAGGAGCAGGAGTCTGCACTTGCTTCCCTGGTTAGGCATTGATCATGGTGAACAATGCTTCAGCTACCATTCATATGGTTTCAGTAGAAGGAGGGGTCACAGTCATGTCATTTTGCACACTACTCTCCGCAGAGTGCTGACGTTAAGACTATTCTATACTACTCCTAGACACCTATAAATGTGAAACACTCAATTAGGAGACAAACAAATTGCCAAAACGCAATTATACGAACACACAAGTTCCTCAAACATGTGTATTTTCATTCCTACATAGACATTCATGGGTTCTTTCATGTTATAATGGTAAAGCACATACATGTGCTCACCACCCTTAAAATAGTTTGCCCACGAATTCAAATAATAAAGACTGACACCAGAGTGTGATACGAAATTTTTACACCCCAATCTGTCATATTGGATATAACAGAAGGTCTGGCTGGGGCCTTGCACCATATTTTACAGACAGTTAGTGGAGTTATGTATTGAAACCATAAGCCAATTTAACACATCCTCACTCAAAGTGCATTCTAGCGGATGTAAATTAAGTTTGTACAAAGAATCCAACCTTGACAATGTCCACTAAAACAAAATAGGAATGATAACACAATAAACAAATTTTATGGACTTAAGGATTTAAAAAGTTTCCTCAAATAATATTGTTTTACATTCTTTGGCACACAAGCCGGCCACACATGAGTAAAATGAAACACACTTCGGTTTGGACTTTGAGGGCTTGCTTTGCAACAATGGGATTCAACCCGCTATTTTTAGCTTGGCTCAGCAGCACCTGCACGAAGACATTACACCTGGAAGATGGAAAATAAGGCAACGGTAAGCATTATCTGATCTAATTAGAACAACCCAACCCCTCACTTGGGATGGCAGTGCTCCTTTTCTTCAGGCATTCAACATATATATATATATTTATATATATATATATATATATATATATATATATATATATATATATATATATTAAGGCAACCAGAACATGCAGTTTAAGTACCATTCGCCACAACATTGGGATGGTCGGCTAGATGCCGTGTGAACTAAGGGAACATTAACGGTGTGCTGAGCTTCAAGCCCCACCTAAATCTTCAAGATGGTACCATTGAGCATTTCTAGTCTTTTCAGACCGTAGTCTGAGAATCAATCCTTCCTATTCTACGATAATGTCAAGAAACTCACTACATTGGATCCATGCAACTTACTCACTCCAATTCGATTGTCAATGGGTGGGTACAGTTTAGCCATATCCCGTTATTCAATCCTCCAGGCTCACAATCCACGACATGGGTCAGCCTCCCCTTGCCCAATCACACTTTCCATAAACACGTTATGTCAAAGGCAGTTATCTTGGACATAATAGCGGAGCAATTCAAGCTTACGAAACAACTTTCTGGACCCAAGGTCTCCACCAAATAGGCCTCACAAACAGTGCTTACTGGGAGCTACTAATGATGGAAGTGCTACCGCCACATGGTAGGGGACAAACTATCTTTTCTTCCCCTAAAAGTGTGTTTTCCTGGAGACCCACTCAAGTACTCTCACTACAACCATCTGCACACCCCGTGAATCAGAAATATACACCATTACCACTGAGTCTTCTCACACACGCAAACAATCATCACTAATCCAAAACAAAATATCTGGATGGGCTTCACATATAATGCTTATTCCATACTTTGATTCCGGATTTTTAATGAAAAGATAATGGGGATACAACAAATCGACCCATCGAGAGACCCGCTTCCACATTCTCGTGGAGCATCTACCCTCTCATGACCAAAAATGAAGGACTTCACATGTCCAAGAAGATAGATTGTTAGCCTTGAAGTTCATTTCGGCGCCATGGGAGAGATTCTAACCGGATGGAAATGACCGCTACGACTTTGCCTCCGTAGTTCCAAACTCTTCTCGAGAATCATAGCTCCAAAACACAAATGGCAGCAAGATCTCCTTTTTCTGACTCCTCTCCTCCCCGCTCCAGCCTCTCAAAACTAAGCCTCAAAATAAATGAAGTGAAAAATGCCACATCCCAGGCTTTAAGCTGAGCTACTTCAATGCATTAGCTAGATACACTTGTACAGTACCTTCAAATGTCGGCCTTATTTTTACGGCCACCACCCAAACTCTCCATTCATAGGCCGATACATGGCCACACCATTACAACCTTGCTACCACCGAACAATAATAACCTACCGCCGCGCAGTTGACGATTGTCGCAAGAACGCATAGCTTCGATGAATTGACGTTACCTCCCCACAGTTTATCTACCGGCACACGGTACCTAATACACCGATTACGCAACCAACCACTACCGCCACACGATAACTACTATGACAACATGGTAACTTCCAGGGAGCTCTGCTAAATGAATAGGCCATGTTATCGCAAGAGGTATTTGTAACGCCCCGAAACTCAAAAGAGGGATGGGTGACGTTTTAAGCCAAGTCTGGGACATAGAGCAGGTGTCACGGGTCATGACACGGGCGTGTCGTGTTTTGAAACGGGCATGTAGCGGGCGTGTCATGGGCGTGTTCGGCCACGGGTCATGTGGTCGATGTTTTGACGATCAGAGATCGTCGAGTTGAGGCACACGGCCTGGGAAACGGGCGTGTCCCAGGGCGTGTCACTTTGGGCAGTTTTCTGAATCATGCACACGGGCCATGACATGGGCCAAGACACGGGAATGTCACATGCGACACGGGCGTGTCGGGTGCCGTGTCGTAGGCCGTGTCCTTCTCGGGTTGGGAAAGCTGGCCGATTGCACACGGGGGGCGAGACACGGGTCTCGACACGGACGTGTCATATGTGACACATGCGTGTCGGAGGCTGTGTCGAATGTCGTGTGCTGGTTTTCGAGGCGGTCGAGACGGCGAATGGGTGATACGGCCAGGCACACGGCTGTGTTGCAACCCGTGTTCGGCCCAGTTTTTGTAATTTTAGGCCTAATCGTGGCCGTTCGTTTCCTTGACTTTGGATCCAACGGTTGGGGGCTATTACTGGGGTCTTTTAGCCGGGAATTAGGGTGGAATACCCCATTTTCTTTTGGGCATTCTCTCTCTAAGGGTTTAGAGAAAAGGGAGAGCAAGGTAGAGGTTGGAGACCAAGATCCGGCCGCCGGTGGAGCGTCGGAGCTCCGAATCGCGATCTGAGTCCAGATCCGCGAAGGCGATGCCGTTGCGGTGCTTTCTAACCGTGCAGATTTTCATGGCGCCACGGAAGAACGCAAGGGTAATGATTTCTCATCATTGGGCATGTGAAGCCCTTTTTCCCTTTGCATAGGAAGCCCTCTCTCGCGAGTGAGCGAAGAGTTGGAGCGTTCCTTGGGGTAGATATGTAAAGTCCCCCTTGTATAGAGCCCGAATACGAAAATGGGTCTAAGCATTGTGTGTGAAGCCTATCCAGACAAGTAGAGCCAGATTGGTGATGTTGCATTGCATATGAACTGGGGAAAACTCCGGATGTTTGGGCATTTTTCGGGTTTTCTACGCGGTAGATTGCAGTAGGGAGCCTTGGAGATTAACTCCAAGGTGCACCCAGAAAACTGGGAAAAAGCGGGTTTTGCCAACATGGTGGCCGGGGAGCCAACCTTAACATAACCGGGTATGTGATTATTGTGGTTGAAACGGGACTCGGTGAGTCTTGACCTGCGTATATGGCTTAAATTGCCGTTGCGATATGAGCACGGGTCAGGCGGAACCATACCCGATCTATGTCGTTCGGTGGGACCATTGGCATGGATGAGAGTCTTCGGCGGTCTATGGCTTAAATTGTCATGACCAAGGCCAAGAAGAAAAAAATGCTCATATGGTTGGCCGTCCAAGGGGCGGTGGTGGAACGGGAACGTCTATGGCTTAAATTGACGTGACGTTTGCCAGTTCGCCGTGAATGTGCCCTGTTTGCACGAGGTGTGTGGCCGTGCGAGCCTACGCCTGTGTTGAAGTGTGTTTACACTATATTGATGCTATACTAATAAAGTGCAGGGAAAGAGCATCGCCGCCCCGATTACGGGGGCGGGATCGTTATAATTTGGTCAGCATAGCTGACCGTTGCGTTTGTTTACCACCGGGAGGTGGATTGTGGCTTGCAGGTGCTGCGGAGCCGAGCGGGAAATAGCGGGCTAAAGACCATGTTGCGGTGCTGGCCCTCGAAGGCCTATCTTTCTTTATGTTTTCCATTTATCTCATGTATGGCCGGCCTGCGAGCCGAAGTATGAAAGACACTCTTGTTGAGAGAACTATTGTAAGGCCATAAGGCTGGTACTTTTATATTAATCATTACTATTTTATCTAAGTAATGGACATTCGTGCTTGGCAGGGTTCTTTTATTTGTGCAACTTAAGAAATTGTTTCCGCTAGAATGACTCTGTATAGGACGTTGGTGATTGGTTGTATGGTTTCAACGCGTAACCAACCGGTCTGTCCGTAGTATATGGCGTCGGGCCCAGGCCGGACCTACTGCTATATGCTATGCGACGGATATGGGTGTTACAAATTGGTATCAGACTACTGGTTTCGGTCAACCTTAAATGAATTTGTGGGCGAATTCACTTTAAGTGGTGGTAAGCACATGTGTGTGCGTCATCGTTATAACATGAAAAGAACCCATGAATATCCACTTAGGAATGAAAATACATATGTTTGAGGAACCTGCGTGTTCCTATAATTGCTGTTTGCAATAATATTTGGTCGCTTATCGGTGTTTTGCATGATTATTGGTGACCAGAAGTGGTGGTGGGCCGTCAGAACTGCCAGGTTCTGAGGCAAGCAGTGCGCCAATTGAAGCTCCTGCAACACCTCCGTCTACCAAGACCATTAGGTTGGTGGCAGAAGCTGTCACGGCGATGATTAATGTGTAACCTGCAAGACAGGTGCAGCAGCCTGCTCCTGCGGAGGAGCAAGTACCGCTCCAAGCGGTGAAGCCTAGAAAGGTTGAGCAGGTAGCGGTCGAGCCGGAGTTGCCTCGGAGAGCAACTGAGAGACAGATTAAGCATGTGATGGGCTTCCATCCACCGGTGTTCTCGGGAACGGGAACCCCGACCCAGGCTGAAGATTGGCTCTCAAGAGTCAATTGGGTGATGACAGCAACTGAAACGGAAGAGTGGCAGAAGACCACAATAACGACGTTCCTATTGGATGGGGACACAAGGTTATGGTGGGAAGGTCTAGAGCTACACCAGTTGAGGGGAAGGTCATTGGCCGAAGTATCTATGGAGGAATTTTCGAGACTGTTCATGGATCGATACCTCCCCTCAGCGCAGAGGATCGCACTAGAGAACGAGTTCCAAAAGTTGGTGCAAGGAGATAGCACTGTAGACGAGTACGTCCACGAGTTTACTCGATTGGGGAGATATGCTAGCGCTACCTTTGCCGATGAGGAGCAAAAGACTAACCGCTTCTATGAAGGGTTAAGAGATGAGCTGAGGTTGCTACTGTCAGGGCCCATGGTGCAGGGTTTCCTAACCTTGGTCAACTCGGCCCGGTCCTTGGAGAAGGACATGAGAAATGTGCAAGCTAAGAAGGAATCTGGTGGGAAGAAATCAGAGTCCAAGGCGCCGACTACGTCAAAGTCGGGCTATCGAAGATTCTACAAGAAGGCTAGGATGTCAGGTCCAGCTTCTTCTACAGGTGCCTCGGGGGAAACTACAGATCAAACCCCAGGCGCTTGTTTCACGTGTGGAAAGACGGGGCACTTTGCCCGCGATTGTTGGAGAGGATGCCCAAAGTCCGAGAGAAAACAAGGAGCTACTTATGAAGAGAAGGGCAAGGCGGTGGAGTCAACCGCATCCCACTATGCTCCGACTCAGCCTATAGTCTACAACTTGGGGTAGCAGGAGGCCATTAAACAAGCGGATGTGGTGACAGGTACGGGTTAATTTATTGAAAGTTAACTTAGATACTGTTGTTTATTGCTTGTTAGCCTAATATGGTTTGCATAGGCTTTGTTTTGATTAGCGATAATCCGGCACGGGCACTGTTCGATACGGGAGCTTCACACTCCTTCTTGTCCGAAAATTTTATATCGCGCATCGGAGTCCCTTCTTCGATGGCGAAGGACAAGTTGGATGTGCTGCTACCGAATGGGTGCTCGATGCGTGCGGACAGAGTGTGCGCCGTAAAGGTTCATATTGGGATCCAAGAGTTCGACTTGCTAGCGTCATTGCTTCCGCTAGTAGAGTTTGACGTTATCTTTGGGATGGATTGGATTTCGGAGCAGAAAGCTTGGATTGACTGCGACCGAAAGGAGGTCAAGCTGGGTGTTGGGAGGGGGACAACATTCGAGGGACTCAAGGGGTCGAGCAAGATGTTGATGTCTGCTCTTTAGGTTGTAAAGGCAGTTCGTGCTGGTGTAGTTGTTCTTCGCAATAGTGGGGACTGTATAGCCAAAGTCCACGTTGGATAGAATCCCCGTAGTTTGTGAATACCCCGATGTGTTCCCGGATAGTCTTCCAGGAGCCCCACTGCAGCGAGAGATTGATTTCACCATCGAGCTCGTACAGGGGGCCAAACCGGTGTCATGTGCTCCGTATAGGTTGGCGCCTAAGGAGATGGAGTTGAAAGTTCAGCTAAAGGAGCTGATGGAGCAAGGTTATGTGCGTCCAAGCTCGTCGCCTTAGAGCGCACCGGTCCTCTTTGTTAAGAAGAAGGACAGGAGTATGCGGTTGTGTATCGACTACAGAGAGTTGAACAAGCTGACGGAGAAGAACAAGTACCCGATCCCAAGGATTGATGATCTGTTCGATCAGTTAGTCGGATCGTCGGTATATTCTAAGTTGGACTTGAAGTCGGGGTACTATCAGTTGAGGATAAGGGAATGTGATATCCCGAAGACGGCGTTCAGCACAAGGTATGGACATTTCGAGTTCACGGTCATGACATTTGGACTGACGAATGCGCCATCAGTGTTTATGGACTTGATGAACAGGACGTTCCGAGATTTCCTGGACCGCTTTTTGATCGTCTTTATTGACGATATATTGGTGTACTCGCAGTGCGAAGAAGATCACTTCAAGAACTTGCATCTGGTGTTGGAGACTTTGAGGAGGAATGAGTTGTATGCGAAATTCTCCAAATGCGAGTTCTGGCTACCCTCAGTAGCATTCCTTGGTCACATTATCAGTGGGGAAGGTATAGCGGTGGATTCGGCGAAGATCGTTGTGATACGGGAGTGGCCTGCATTGTCTTCTGTCGCGGAAGTCCGTAGTTTTCTCGGGCTTGCCGGATATTACAGGCGCTTTGTAGAGAACTTCTCGCGGATAGCGCTACCTCTCACGAAGTTTACAAGGAAAGATCAGAGATTCTTATGGATGCAGGAGTGAGTGCAAGCTTTTGAGGAGCTGAAGAGACGGTTGACCACGACGCCAGTGCTTAGTTTGCCGAGTGGGACCGAGGGCTTCGAGGTTTATAGTGACACCTCGGGTACTGGTTTGGTCTGTGTGCTGTTGTAGCATGGGAGCGTGATAGCTTATGGATTGCGTCAGCTGAAAGTGAATGAAAGGAACTATCCGGTCCACGACATGGAGTTGGCGGCCGTGATATTTGCACTTAAGCTGTGGAGGCACTGCCTATACGGCGTAAGAGTCGATATTTACACCGATCACAAGAGCCTGAAGTACCTGTTGGATCAGAAGGATCTTAACATGAGGCAGAGAAGGTGGATGGAGTTCCTAGGGGACTACACCTTCAAGATTCATTATGTACCCGGGAAGGGCATTGCGGTTGCTGATGCGTTGAGTCGCAGGGCTCCCGCCCAAGCCAACAGGTTGTCGGTGCAAGATGAGCGGCTGATACAGGAGTTGGAGGAGCTTGAAATCTGCTGCATTGACAAGCAGACGAGCGCCAAAGCAATGTTGAACTGGACAGAGGTCCAGTATGACCTGGCTGACCGGGTTTGGCAGGCATTGGAGTTAGATGACTCCATGAAAGAGCTTATGGAGGCAGCGTTGGATGGGTCAAATTCCCAATTTTCAGTGGAAGATGGGTTGTTAAGGAAGGATCATCGGTTGTGCGTCCCAAGCGGGAGTAACCTACGGGAGGAGTTGATGTACGAGGCTCATCATACCAAGTACTCAATCCACCCAGGGAGCACAAAGATGTACCTTGACCTTAAGAAGCTGTTTTGGTGGCCGGGGCTTATGAAAGACGTAGCGTTGTTTGTGGCTACGTGCCAAGTGTGCACCTTGGTGAAGGCGGAGTGCCAAAAGCCGGGAGGATTTCTGAAGTCCTTGCATATACCGGAATGGAAGTTCAACGACATATCTATGGACTTTGTGCATGGGTTGCCAAGGTCGCAGAAGGGGAACGACGCCATCTGGGTGATCGTAGATATGTTAACTAAGGTGTCGCATTGCATTCCGCATAGGAACGACGACTCGGTGGAGAAGTTAACGAAGCTATATGTGGACAATATAGTTAGATTGCATGGTGTGCCTCGCAGCATTGTGAGTGATCACGATGGGCGTTTCACGTCCAATGATTGGAGGTTGGTGCAACAGATGCTGGGGACAAAGTTGAAGTTCAGCACAGCCTTCCATCCGCAGACGGATGGGCAGACCGAGAGAGTCAATAGAACGATGGATGACATGCTCCGCATTTGTGTTCAAGACTTCAGGAAGCATTGGGAGGACCACCTGTATTTGGTGGAGTTCGCGTACAACAATAGCTACCAGGCGAGTATCCAAATGGCGCCCTTTGAGGCCCTATATGGTAGAAAATGTCGCACGTCGTTGTCTTGGTTAGAAACGGGTGAGGCAAGGTTATACAAGAAGCAGGAGTTGGAGAGTGCTACCTCGTTGGTGCGGATCATTCGGGAGCGCTTGTTGATCGCTAAGGACAGGAAGGAGAAGTATTACAATGCAAAGCACCAGAACGTTGAGTTCGCGGTAGGCGATTGGGTATACTTGAAAGTGAAGCCGTTCAAGGGGGTTTCGTGGGTGAGACGCTTGAAGAAGCTGAGCCCAAGATATCTTGGACCTTTTGAGGTTCTGGAGCGAGTCGGCGAAGCGGCATACCGTTTGAGGCTACCGGAGGAGTTAAGTGGGCTACACGATGTATTTCACATCTCTGTATTACGGAAGGCGGTGCAAGAGCCTTCGCAAGTGATCGCAGTTGATCAAGTGTCGGTGGACAAGAGGTTGATGACTAGGGTCAAGCCCATTTGTATTGAAGACTCTGAGGTAAGGAGGCTCCGTAACAAGGAGATCCAGATGGTTAAGGTCCGGTGGGATAATTGCGGTCGGGAGGAGCTCTCTTGGGAACGGGAGCAAACTATGCTGGAGGAGTACCCGGAGTTATTCCGCTCAGGTACTGTTAAAAGCCTTCAGTTCCTGTTGTTCTTTTAAGAGGGAGAGAGTTGTAACGCCCTGAAACTCAAAAGAGGGATGGGTGACATTTTAAGCCAAGTCTGGGACTTAGAGCAGGTGACACGGGTCATGACACGGGCGTGTCGTGTTTTGACACGGGCGTGTCACGGGCGTGTTCGGCCACGTGTTATGTGGTCGACGTTTTGATGATCGAAGATCAACGAGTTGAGGCACACGGCCTTGGACACGGGCGTGTCCCAGGGTGTGTCACTTTGGGATGTTTTCTGAGTCATGCAGACGGGCCATGACACAGGCCCAGACACGGGCGTGTCACATGCGACACGGGCGTGTCGGGTGATGTGTCGCAGGCCGTGTCCTTCTCGGGTTGGGAAAGCTGGCCGATTGCACACGGGGGGCGTGACACGGGTCTCGACACGGGCGTGTCACATGTGACACGCGCGTGTTGGAGGCCTTGTCGAATGTCGTGTGCTTGTTTTTGAGGCAGTCTAGACGGCGAATGGGTGACACGGCCAGGCACACGGCTGTGTTGCAACCCGTGTTTGGCCCAATTTTTGTAATTTCAGGCCTAATTGTTGTCGTTCATTTCCTTGACTTTGGATCCAACGGCTGGGGGTTGTTATTGGGGTCTTTTAGCCAGGAATTAGGGTGGAATACCCCATTTTCTTTTGGGCATTCTCTCTCTAAGGGTTTAAAGAGAAGGGAGAACAAGGAAGAGGTTGGAGACCAAGATCCGGCCGCCGGTGGAGCGTCGGAGCTCCGAATTGCGATCCGAGTCCATATCCGCGAAGGCGACGCCGTTGCGGTGCTTTCTAACCGTGTAGATTTTCATGGCGCCGCGGAAGAACGCAAGGGTAACGATTTCTCATCCTTGGGCATGTGAAGCCCTTTTTCCCTTTACATAGGAAGCCCTCTCTCGCGAGTGAGCGAAGAGTTGGAGCGTTCCTTGGGGTAGATATGTAAAGTCCCCCTTGTATAGAGCCCGTATGCGAAAACGGGCCAAGGCATTGTGTGTGAAGCCTATCCGGACAAGTAGAGCCGGGTCGGTGATGTTGCATTGCATGTGAACCGGGGAAAACTCCGGGTGTTTGGGCATTTTTCGGGTTATCTACGTGGTAGATTGCAGTAGGGAGCCTTGGAGATTAACTCCAAGGTGCACCCAAAAACTGGGCAAAAGCGAGTTTTGCCAACATGGTGGCCGGGGAGCCAACGTGAACATAACCAGGTTATGTGATTATTGTGGTGGAAACGGGACTCGGTGTGTCTTGACCTGCGCATATGGCTTAAATTGACGTTGCAATATGAGCACGGGTCAGGCGGAACCGTACCCGATCTATGTCGTTTGGTGGGACTGTTGGCATGGATGAGAGTCTTCGGAGGTCTATGACTTAAATTGTCGTGACCAAGACCAAGAAGACAAAATGCTCATATGGTTCGCCGTCCAAGGGGCGGTGGTGGAACGGGAACGTCTATGGCTTGAATTGATGTGACGTTGGCCGGTTCGCCGTGAATGTGCCCTGTGTGCACGAGGTGTGTGGTCGTGCGAGCCTACGCCTGTGTTGAAGGGTGTTTACACTATATTGATGTTATACTAATAAAGTGCAGGGAAAGAGCATCGCCGCCCCGATTACGGGGGCGGGATCGTTATAATTTGGTCAGCATAGCTGACCGTTGCTTTTGTTTACCACCGGGCGGTGGATTGTGGCTTGCAGGTGCTGCGAAGCCGAGCGGGAAATAGCGGGCTAAAGCCCATGTTGCGGTGCTGGCCCTCGAAGGCCTACCTTTCTTTATGTTGTCCGTTTATCTCATGTATGGCCGGCCTGCGAGCCGAAGTATGAAAGACACTCTTGTTGAGAGAACAATTGTAAGGCCATAAGGCCAGTACTTTTGTATTAATCATTCCTATTTTATCTAAGTAGTGGACATTCGTGCATGGCAGGGTTCTTTTATTTGTACAACCTAAGAAGTTGCTTTCGCTAGAATGACTCTGTGTAGGACGTTGGTGATTGGTTGTATGGTTTCAACGCGTAACCAACCGGTCTGTCCGTATTAAATGGCGTCGGGCCCCGGCCGGACCTACTGCTATAAGCTATGCGACGGATAGGGGTGTTACAGTATTACTGCCGCTGGGCGATAGCTTACTGAAAGCTCTGCCGCCCAACTAATAGTGCCACTACCTGCAATAACCCTACCGCAGGCCGATATGTCCCAGAGTCGAACTCTAGTAAAGAAATATTTGGGTTGTTACATTCTTCTTCAGCAAAATTTCGTCTTTAATATCTAATGAAGTGCTGGATTCAGAACTCGTGTCCTTTCACGTTTCAGTAAAAAAAACATTTCCCCTTTTTATTATCTTTTCTCTTCAGGTATATCATCTTCTGATCCATTTTACTTGATCTTTTCTTTTGCTGATCATGATATTCTGTTGATATATGTCCAGGTTTTCTACATGTGTAACAAATTATCTCCTTATTAGGAATCTTATCAAACATTGGTTTCCCTAAATATCTGTCTCTTCTCCTTGAGCCTTATTATTTTATACATTTTCTTGTCTCCTTGTTAGAAGATTAAACATGTCATTATATAAAATAGATGGCTCATCCTCAATAACTCTGAAAGCAACTAATTTTTCCCTAGATGTTAAGATATTATACGTACCTTTTATTTCAGTTCCACTCTTCAATAGTTGTTCAAATGACTTCAACTTTCCTAGTAAAGCATCTGTTGTAATTTCTTTGTGATACCTTGCATCTTTATGTCCAGGATTCTAAAATCCCTTGTACATGTGAAGAAAATGACTAATTTATCCTTTTTTTTCAATGAGAAATATATCTTTATGTTGGGTTTCTCTATGAGGATGGCACAACACTTGTGCATGCAGTAGAAGTAATAAAAATCAAGAATAACCCAAAAGAGATGGGATTGGGCCATGAATGTTGAATCAAGAAGTTAACAAACAACTAGGCAAAAATTACCTTAGCGGCGTTTGGTCACAACTCAACGGAGATGCTCCAAGCTTTGAGTCCTTATCGGTGGCGAGTTTCACGTAGAATAACGTGTACGTCTCTGTAGAAATCAACACGAGCGGGAGAACACCGAGCTTTTCGTCGCACGAAAGATCGGGAATGAAATTGTCTGCACATTGCACTTCCACGGACTTCTAGGTCCGCGCCAGGAATAGCAACACCGGCGACCGTCGCCGGAGAGGAAGAGGTTGGCGGAGCGAACGAGGCAGTGGAACACTTCCGTCCGGCGAGGTTCGGGAATCGGCGGAGCGAACGAGCAGCGGAACGTTTTCCGTCGGGTTTGATTTGATCCACAGGAGAAATACCCGATGATTTTCCCAAAACCCTAAGTCTCAATTTATACCAAAGGCATAAATTGACCTAAGAGTATCGCTATCCGCAGACCACACAACATAGGGTTACAGAATTATTCGGTGAGAATCAGCAGACAGAATCAGCGAGAATCATCAGACATAATCGGCGAGAATCAGCAGACAGAATCGTCGAGAATCAGCGGACAGAATCGTCGAGAATCCAACAGTTTGACTGTCGACGAATTTTGCCTTAGCGGCGAGTTATACTCGACGACTCTCGACAACTTTGTCTTAGTCGGCGAGTCATACTCGACGACTCTCAACGACTTTTCCTTAGCGGCAAGACATACTCGACGACTCTCGACAAATCTGCCTTTGGCAATGTTTGCCCGACCCCATACTGTGTGGTGATTGGTAACCCTTACCAACACAATCAATCTTCCAACTTCTCCACATGCTCTCATGTGCAACCCTGCAGGCTCATATCGCGTTGGAAGTGATATTACATGTTTGACCACTTCTAGATCACCATGGTAACTCCATTAGTCTCCCACTTGATCTTGAAAGTATCAAACCAAAAACCTCACAAATAATGAGCGGCATCTAGCAATTCATCATTGCTACCCAAGCAATAAGAGTTCATAACTCATAAGCCTAATGAATAATGTTCCAGCATTGTCTGTGTCCCTTACATCTTGAAAGAACTAGAGTCATAGACCGTGTCACCCTCATAATAGCTCAATCCAAATTTCTTGATCTAGAACAGACTTCCAGAGAATGGTGAGTCCAATATCACATATTGACTCGACCTAGCATGGCCATGCATTTCTCAGTCCAGTTCCATCAAGGGGCCCATGGATGCAACTCCTGTCATATAGGAGGAAAAATCCCATATCTGCTCACACACAAACACCCAAATGATTCGTAACGTGCCCAACAACCACCCTTATCATCAACCTTTCTCAAGGAAGACTTTAGATGGCATCAAAGCATGCTCTTTCTCACTTGATGAATGTTGTGACTTCAGGTCAAAGGACTACAACACCATTGTCAATTGAGACCTACTCGTGACACGTTTAGATAACAATCCATATAGTAGTATCAGGTTGGGTCTGTCCAGTACAACTTGTTCATTAACAAGTACCCACATAATGACTTGATATCACAATATCATGACCTATGAGAACTGGTCATCAGTCAACACACGTTCTAGTCTTAATATATCATCATCACCCTTAGTTTCTATGATGACAAAATGACCAGGGGCCTTTTAAGAATGAAGCTTCAAATAAATCATAGGCTCTCACATTCAAGTCACGTACTTGATGTCCTATGGAAGCGAACATTCTAAGGGTATTTATTATGTTAACATTTAACTATCGCATAGAGAAACCATAAAAAAAGAACTTGCCATTAATTATAAAAGAAAAAACATTGGTACACAATTCATCATATGAATAAATAACAAATAGCCAACAGAATATATGTTTACATGCAATCCATAAGACTCTTATTAGAGTTGATCGTTTAGGTATCGTATACCCATTGATCTAGTATGACCATCATGCTTTATCTGCGCGAGAGGATTTGTTAGTGGATCCGCAATATTCTCCTCAGTCGGCACTCTACAAATGTTCACATCTCCTCGTTTGACAATCTCACGAATAAGATGGAACTGCCAAAGTATGTGCTTGGAGCGCTGATGGGATCTAGGTTCCTTAGATTGTGCAATTGCACCATTGTTATCACAGTAGAGAACTACGAGACCAACAATGCTAGGAACTACATCAAGCTTGCCGATGAATTTCCTAATCCATACAGCCTCCTTCGCTGCGTTAGCTACAGCGATATACTCGGCCTCTGTTGTAGAATCAGCAACTGTGTCTTGCTTGGAACTCTTCCAGCTCACAGCTCCTCCATTAAGGCAAAACACAAAACCTTACTGAGACTTTTAGTCGTCCCTATCAGTTTGGAAGCTAGCATCTGTGTAACCATTTACAACGAGATCTTCCTCTCCACCATACACAAAGAACACATCCTTTGTCCTTCTCAAGTACTTCAGGATATTCTTTACTACAATCCAGTGACACTAACCGGGGTCTGACTGATACCTGCTAATCATGTTCAAAGCAAAGGAGACATCGGGTCGAGTACATAACATCGCATATATGATTGATCAAATTGTTGAAGCATATGGAATCAACTTCATGCGGTCCTTATCTTCACAAGATTTTGGACACTAGTCCTTAGAGAGATTCACACCATGAGATATGGGTAAAAATCCTTTCTTGGACTCAAGCATGTTGAACCGCTTCAACACCTTCTCAATGTATGTACTATGGGTCAAAGAAAACAACTCCTTCGATCTATCTATATAGATCTTAATACCGAGTATATAAGTCGCTTCACCCAAGTCCTTCATAGAAAAGCAGTTCCCTAGGTTGTTCTTAACAAATTTCAGGGCAGGAATGTCATTCCCAATCAATAGTATGTCATCTACATACAATATCAGGAAGACAACAATGCTCCCACTGATTCGCTTGTAAACACAAGGCTCATCTTCATTCTTGATGAAACTAAACTCTTTGATTTTCTCATCAAAATGAAGATTCCAACTTTGAGAGGCCTACTTCAGTCCATAAATGAACCTATTCAGCTTGCATATTTTAGTGGCTTCATTTGGGGATACCAAACCCTCGGGTTGTGTCATGTACACTTCCTCAAGGAGGTTTCCATTAAGGAAAGCCATTTTGACATCCATCTGCTAGATCTCGTAGTCATAATACACAGCAACAACAAGCAATATCCTTATGGACTTTACGAAGGCAACAGGGGAAAAGGTCTCATCATAGTCAATACCATGAATTTTGCTTGAAACCCTTAGCCACCAGTCGCCCTTTTAATGTCTGAACATTCCTATCCAAGTCGGTCTTCTTCTTGAAGACCAATTTGCACCCTATGGGTCGTACCCCTTCAGGTGGTTCCACCAAGTTCCAAACTTGGTTTGCATACATGGAGTCCATTTCGGAATTCATAGCCTCAAGCAATTTATCGGAGTCCGGTCCATTCATAGCTTCTTGGTAGGTTGCTGGTTCATCATCATGATCCATAAGCAACACATTACCTATTTGAGACATGAGAAATCCATATCTCTCAGGCTCAAACCTCGGTCTACCAGATCTACGTAGGACTTGTGTTTCTTGAGAAGGTTCTCTAGCTACAACATCTTGTAGTCCTGTCTCATAATCCAATTCCGGTTTATTCACTACCTGTGGTTCTTTAACTTCTTCAAGTTCTACCTTTTCAGTCTTTCTTGATAATAATTCTCTTTCCAAGAAGACGCCAGTCCTTGCGACAAACACTTTGCCCTCGGACGGTAGGTAAAAGTAATACCCTTTCGTTTCCTTAGGATATCCCACCAGATAACATTTATCCGATTTGGGTTCTAGCTTGTAAGGCATTTGACGTCGCACGTATGCCTCACAGCCTAAAATTTTAATGAATGACATACTAGGACGCTTCCCAGTCCATATCTCATATGGTGTCTTCAAAACCGTTTTCGTTGGAGCGTGATTCAGTGTCATTGCAGCAGTCTCTAAAGCAAAACCCCCAAAGGAAACATGCAAGTCTGCATGACTCGTCATCGAACGTACCATGTCTAACAGAGTACGATTTCTCCTCTCAGACACACCATTATGTTGTGGTGTTCTAGGTGGAGTGAGCTATGATATAATACCACACTCTTTCAGATGATCACGGAACTCATGACTCAGGTATTCGCCACCTCGATCAGATTGGAGTGCTTTAACCCTTTTACCCAACTAGTTTTCATCTTCATTCTTAAACTCTTTTAACTTTTCAAAGGTCTCGGATTTGCACTTCATAGGATACACATATCTGTATCTACTGAAATCATCAGTAAATGTAACGAAGTAGAAATACCCACCTCTAGCCATGGAGCTCATGGGTCTGCATACATCACTATGTACAACACCAAGGAGATCCCCAGCCCTCTCAGTATAACCAGTGAAAGGAGCTTTAGTCATCTTGCCTAACAAACAAGATTCGCATCGCACAAATGATTCATAATCAAATGAGTCCAAAAGTCCAACTTTATAGAGCTTGGATATGCGCTTCTCGTTTATATGGCCCAAACGACAATGCCAGAGATATGTAGGGTTTGAGTCATTTGTTATTAGTCTTTTCTTATTTTCTACATTATAGATCAGATGGTCCAAGTTCAAAATATAAAGACCATTAAACAATTGGGCTACAACATAACAAACATCATTCTTAAATATAGAACAGCAGTTGTTCTTAATTATAAAAGAAAATCCAATCATGTCCAAGCATGAAATGGATATAATGTTTCTAGTTATGGCCGGAACGAAATAACAATTAACTAGTTCTATTGCAAGCCCACTAGGGAAAGAAAGACGGTAAACCCCTACGGGTACAGCAGCAACTCTTGCTCCATTTCCGACACGCAGGTCCACCTCCCCTTTACTCAGCAATCTTCTCCTTTCCAGTTCCTGCACATTTGTACAAATGTGAGAACCACATCCGGTATCCAATACCCAAGATGAAAGAGCTGAAAGGTTTATCTCTATAACGTAAATATTTGAAGCCGAAGTCATACCTCCCTTCATTTTCTGCAGACCCTCAATGTAAGAAGGACAGTTCCTCCTCCAATGACCATCCTTGCCACAGTGGTGGCATTTCCCCTCCTTCACCGTGCTCTTCTTTTTCTTTAGTGCAGAAGACTTGGGCTCAAGATATTACTTAGGTCCCACCTTCGTCTTCTTAGAGCCCTTGGCCTCACCCTTGCCCTTATGCACCATCAGTATGGGGCAGGCAGGCTTGGCCTTCTTCATATTGATCTCGGCAGTTCTCAACATGCCTAGGAGCTCGGGCAGTGTCTTGTCTATTTCATTCATGTTATAGTTTAAGAAAAACTGCTCATTACTGTCCGTCAACGATTGCAGGATCAGATCTGTGGCCAACTCTCTACCCAGAGGAAAACCTAGCCTTTCAAGTATCTCTATATACCCAATCATCTTGAGTACGTGAGTCCCTACTGAGTCTCGAACTCCCATCTTGCACTAAAACAACGCTTTTGTGACATCGAACCTCTCTTGATGAGCCTGCCCTTGAAACATTTTCTTGAGATGCTCGTCAATCTCCTTTCAACCAATGTTCTCATATTGATTCTGAAGCTCAGAGTTCATGGTGTCAAACATAAGGCATTTGACGTCTAAGGCTTCATCAGTATACTTATTGTAAGTATCTTTATCAGCACGGGAAGAATTCCCGGTCGGCACCTCGGGGGCTTCTTCTTCCAAGACATAGAGCTTTCGCTCTTGCCTGAGAACAATTCTCAGGTTCCTGTACAAGTCCAAGTAGTTAGTCCCACTGAGCTTATCCTTCTCAAGGATGGCTCTCAGAGATAGAGTGGAGTGTGAACCACTTGCCATGGAATTCTACAAGATTTCATGCAGAATAATATCAGTACCAAAATTTCAAAATACAATTTTTTTTTAATTTGGACTTCAATTAAAACTCCCACTATATTATTCGAAATGATGGCCCTCACTATCAATTCGAAGAGTTCATGCGAGCTACTCTCTTAGTGGACAAGATCCGTATTTCACCAACACAATGAATCAGCTTTGGCTTTTCTCTCACGATGTGGTTATTTAGGTAGGCAACGCTTGCCAATTGCGTACTCATGCAATTCTTGTATGGTTGGTGAATAACTCCTTATTCGCATCCACCATATGGTGCATGCCAACTCTATGCCTCTAGGCACTCAACCTTTGAGGTCACCTGGTTAAGTTAGACCCGATGTCGACAGTGGGATATCACAATTATCCTCTCGCACCCTTACCAAGATAGATTATTGCACCTTGCTTTGGCAAGCCCACACTTCATCGATCGAGGCAAGAAGAGTGTCATCCATCGGAAGGAATCCAAATACTTAATATTTCATGAAGGGATTTTTGATAATAGGTTAACAATTAACCATGATCAACATTTGATCAATGTGCACATCCGAAGAAAAACACTTCTAAAATCCACATGAATCCCTTATGTGCACAACCTGGCACTATAACCATTTTATAGAAGGAAGGGCTAAATCTTAACATCCGGACTCTTCCAAATCTTTAGATTTACATACATTGGACAAAGACAAAGGCAACTCAACTTAAAGCAGTAGACAAGCTCGTCTCTCATTGTTGGATTCAAAATCGAAAACAATAGATGGGGTCATTAACCACTCGAGGGACGGTTACTGCTAAAGAGACAATAATTTCTAACAATTAGAAATTACCACGAAATCCCAGACGTTCTTGGCGGGGTTCCAAGGGGCAGAGGCCCTGACCTGTGGGTTATGGGCCCACCGATTTCCCTTGGAAAACCATCAACAAATGATGATCAAGGATAAAATCTAGTCATTTAGAACACTTCTAAATCCCTAGGTTTACACGCACTGCAATAACCTAACTTCCAAAACAACAATCATGGCTGAAACCTCCCTCTGATACCACTGTTGGGTTTCTTTATGAGGATGACACAACACTTGTTCTCGCAGCGAAAGTAGTAATAATCAAGAACTACCCAAAAGAGATGGGATCGGGCCATGAATGGTTAATCAAGAAGTTAACAAACAACTAGGCAAAAATTACCTTAGCGGCGTTAAGTCACAACACAACGGAGATGCTCCAAGCTTTGAGTCCTTGTCAGTGGCGAGTTTCACGTAGAATAATGTCTACGTATCTACAGAAATCCACACGAGCGGGAGAACACCGAGCTTTTCGTCGCACGAAAGATCGGGAAGGAAATCATCTGCACCTTGCACTTCCACGGACTGCTACGTCCGCGCCAAGAATAGCAACACCGGCGACCGTCATCGGAGAGGAGGAGGTTGGCGGAGCGAATGAGGTAGCGGAACACTTCCGTCCGGCAGGGTTCGGGAATCGGCTTAGCGAACGAGCGGCAGAACGTTTTTCGTCTGGTTCGAATTGATCCACAGGAGAAATACCCGATGATTACCAAAAACCCTAAGTCTCAATTTATAACAAAGGCATAAACATACCTAAGAGTATCGCTATCCGCAGACCACACATCATAGGGTTACAGAATTATTTGGCGAGAATCAGAAGACAGAATCAGCGAGAATTAGTAGACAGAATCGGCGAGAATCAACAGACAGAATCGTAGAGAATCAGCAGACAGAATCGTCGAGAATCCAACAGTTTGACTCTCGACGAATTTGCCTTAGCGGCGAGTCATACTCGACGACTCTCGACGAATTTGTCTTAGTCGGTGAGTCATACTCAACGACTCTCGACGACTCTCGATGACATTGCCTTAGCGGCGAGTCATACTCGACGACTCTCGACAAATCTGCCTTTATAAACATTTGCCCGACCCCATACTGTGCGGTGATTGGTAACCTTTACCAACACAGTGAATCTTCCAACTTCTCCACATGCTCTTATGTGCGACCCTGCAGGCTCATATCGCGTTGGCAGTGAGATTACATGTTTGACCACTTCTAGATCACCATGGTAACTCCAACACTTTATTTAATCCCTTTACATGTTTGATGTCATGTAAAATCTATCATACATTTCTGCTATAGATTCATCAGTTTTCTTTTGAAAATTATCATAATTTGAATTAAAAGTGATCTTCTATCCTTTCTCATATCTATACTTCCATCAACTATTTTTGAAATTGATTCTCATATTTATTTTGTTGACTGACAATCAGTAACTTTTTGAAATACATCATCAGACATAATTGAAACAAGTATGTTCATAGCTTTTGCATCTCTCTCTTTTATCCACTTTTCCTTGTCTATCCATTCACTTCTAAGTAAATTTTTTGTTGTTTTATTTTCCTCTACATCCTTCCTGTATGGTATTGGTGGTCTTATTAAAATTTATTCAATTATACCCTTATCAATAGAGTTCATTTAAAATCTAATTCTTGTTTTCTAGATAGTAAACTTTTAAAGATTACAAAATGGTGGCCTAGTAGATGCAAATCCTTTGAATTTCTTTGAAGAATGTTTTAAAATATAAGAGTAGATATACTAATGTAACTGAAATGATATTTTGATCAAGGTGTTTAACTTTTTATTTATTAGTATACTCTAGATTAACCTACTAATGATCAACCTCCCTTTGATATCAATAGAAATAGGAGAGTAGTTTCTAAATACCTAAGAGTTTTCTCTAGAAGGGGCGTAAATACAGATCAAAATTTGTTTCAAATACTTAGTTTAATTCACTGAATTTTCATATACATTAGAAATCAACCTGAAATAGATGTAGGTAAATTATATCACAACATATAATTGAATACAAATTCAAAAACATAGAAGACACAAATATTATAGTGGTTCCCCTTAATCTGGGTACATCCACTCTTCTACCCCATTAGTAGGAATTCACTATCACAGTGTCTGAGTCTTTTGATAATGAGACTCTTAGAACCAACAACAAATCTTTTGATAAGGATATCTTGAACCAATTACAATCTGACTCTTTTCTCAAGGAGACTCAGAACCTCTCACTAAATCCTTTGAAGATAGATTCTCAAAAATCTTTTCTCAAAGTGTAATAAGAAAATAAAGTAATATTTGTGATTGAATTTATCTTCACTCTATATCCTCTCAACCAATTTTTGAGGACAAGCAGTAAAGATATATGGAACTTTTGATGAATCTCTAAATATTATAATCACAATTATTATATGCCCAATTTTCATATTATCCTTCAACCTTATCTAATCAGATGATGTTTTCTCTTGAGAAGAAGAAGAAGGAGAAATAATTCTGTTTTGCAGATTTAATAACAAACTAACAATTGGCTTATTGATGGAAGAAATTAAATTGTTGATGACGATCTTCAAAACTTTCTTTGTCGAAATAAATCTATCTCAATCTGAGAAGAATTTTTTGATCGTCTGAAGCTGGAGATTGATGTGTGAATTCAATAATAATTCATCATACTTAATTCTTTGTTGTATCTCATCATATATATATATATGAATGAACAACTTCTAATGTCTCCAAGATTCCATTATGCAACCCCCTTCTTAAAAAAATTCTGACTGAAACTTTAAAATAAATTCTGTTACAAAATTCTGTCGACATAACGTCAAGTTCTAATAGAAGCAACATCGTATTCTGACTGTTTATAAGAATATCTCTATAGCCGACATTCCGTTGATATCAAATCAAAGTATTCATCAATATAGTCCTTTGAATGTCGTCGACTTATCAAATTTAGTTGCTATGATTTTTAATCAAAGTAGCGTCGAATTTCAAGCTAAGTTGTGTCGACTTCTCGTCAACGCATGTTGGCAATTCATGAATTTTCTCTTAAATTCAGCATGTATTTCATATGTCATTGATGTCAATGAATCCCTAAGACTTTTAAGACAAAATTACCCTCACTATACATTATGAGTAATAAATATACGATGTAAAATCACTAAAAATAATTTGTTAAGATAAATCATAGGGGTTTTTACCATAAGAAGATAATTTAGGTGAGTATGTAGAAGTTTACTAGAGCAATATTACCCGTGTTAAGAAGCAAATTTTACTTTCTTGATGTATAGAACTTGCCCCCAAGCTAATCTCATGACTTTGCATATATTAAGCTTGTTAGCATGAAAACGAGTTAGGAATTTCTATTAGCCCGTCTGAGATTTTGTACCCGCGCCTAACATTTTACTGTTGCTAACCAAAGTTGTGCCTTATATATAATATATTTTTTAAGCTCCTCCAAAATATCATAAATTCCAAAATAGCATCATAATAACACATCTCTGCCCGATCCTGGTAAAGTTTGTTATGTTTTGTGTATGGTTTGGAACTCACCTTGGTGTGATAATTATTTTCACAGAAACTCATCTCTCATTTGTGAAATGTATCTTTATTATATATGTAAGCACCAATTCAACCATGGTTTAACATTCCTTGGAAAAAACTATGGTGGCCTGTTATTCATTAAGAAAATAAATGAAACCAAACTAGCAATCCATCTAGGCAAGTATACCTATCGAATTCTAGCTAGGGGACACAATTGTCGTATTTAAATCTGGTAACCGTTGAGTAAACTTACTCACACGAACTCTATTATCTTATCGAAGGAAAACTATGGTTGTTTACTCACTAAAAAGGAAAGACTACTAGCATAAAGGAAAACACTTGCATAAAATGGAAGCACTACTGGGACTAAACTAGAAGGATCACAACTATCAATTAAAACAAGGCGTTGAGCAATGAGGAAAAGAAGACTCGATCAAGAATCACCTCGGCAAGAATTAAATAAACAAATGCAATAAAAACACTCTAGCTTAATAAGGTAAAGTACATTGACCGAGGAGGTTCCTAAAGCATAAACACGCTTCTCTCAAAGACGTGCCCACCAGAGCTTAGGAAGGTCCGAATGACTCTCATCTAAATTGGAAGCCTAAAACTCGCCTTACGCTATGAACCCCGCTATTGGATTTCACTCTAATCCGGGAGATTTAACGTCTTCCTATTTTTAGGGGTGTGTGCAACTCTCTTTACTCTTGAGTGCTCACATCAAACAATCGGGCTCTCCGCTATCCAAGAATGAAAGCTAAGATGGAAATTATATATCGATGATATATCTCAAAGCAATATTTAATCAAGATTAATCAAAGGTCTAAACCCTAAAAAGAAGAAGTAAAATTAACGCATCATAACATAATCAACCCGGACCTCGGATCATCTAGATCGAGTACAAGGAGGATAAGTTACTCATGGTGAAGTGGAGGAAAGGAGATGAGAAGAAGAACATAATAAAGAGAATATAGAAAGAGGAGAGAAAATAATACTTTTTTTTATTAATGATAAAGAAGGTTTACCACTTGGAAATGAAAATTACAAGTGCATGGAAAATAATACTACGCTAGCATTAACATTGAACTGCTAAAACAAATTACAAGTTCTAATTTAGAAGAAGAGATCTAAGCTAGAGTTAAGTAAAGCTTAAGAGAGAAAGAAAGTACACTTAAGAAAATGCATGAAAAACTTCAGAAAACAAAAGGGCAGCACCTCATTACACCATCCAAGAACTCTCTTTGAAACAACAGGGAAGGGCTGAATTTATAGAAAATCTTGAGTGGCTGACATGAACAGCAACGTGGCCATGTTGGGGGTCGTGTCTTGTGCTAGTTGACCACAGGCTCTATTTCTGGATGGAATGATCGTTTGAGCGCAGAATCGGCGGGCACGCCCATGCTAACACGGCCAATTACACAGACGTGTTTGTTGCCGTGTCCTGAGCAGTTGATGGTCTTTGACGGTGGCGCATTAATTGTAGGCAGCATGCTTCGAGGAGGTGGCAACACCCCTTGCGATACGGCCGTGCTGGTGGCCGTTTCCTTCTGTGGAAAGTCATCAGCTTCTGGTGACACGCCCCATATTGACACGGCCAGCGAAACGGTCGTGTTTGAGGTTGTTTCCTACTCGAGATGAACTCTGGACTTTCCTCTAGTGGCTGACTTCCTTGGGAATAAGTGATACCCCCATGACATGGCCGTGTCAGGTCGTTTTGGCTGAAAATTGAGAAAACCAGCAAAACGGCAAAAAAACATTAGTGGCATAAATAAAAAAAAGAGGGGGGGACATATAAGCTAATAATACAAGACTTGCTCAATAAAGACCTTAAAAATACCCTAATAGCTTAAAAACAAAACAAACTATCAAATTCTCCCAAGCTTAAACTTTTCTTATCCTCAAGAAAAAATATAAAAACTAGCTAACATTTTAAACGCCTAATCAAAAAGTTCTAATTATGCCTACACAAGTATCATGCAAAATTCTAAGTAGGGAGAAGGTTAAATGTAAACCTAAAACAATTATTTAAACATTGTTTCAATTTTTATAAACTTACTAACAAAAATAATTCATCCAAAATTTTTAACAAAATTATTTAAATAAACTAAAGCAAAGAAACAAAATGAAAAAAATGCATTGAAATGTTACTAGATTCTAAGAGGAATTTTATACACAAATTAAACAAAGAATAAAAATCTAAATTTAAATCCAAGACTTAACTAGTCTACTATTTTTCTTTACTTACCTTTAAAAAAAATCTAGGAGCATGAATCAATAGGACTTAATATGACTAAAACATTTGGTTTAGGCATATAATTAGGAATGAAATTCAAAGATAAACATGAAGGCTTAAAATCACGCTAAATCAAAATAAAGAGCTTCAAAATTTTCATAATCAACATAAATATTTTCTTCATTTTTTATATTTATTTTTCGTTTTGTTTTCCATATTTTTTTCTTTAACAAAAGGCCATAAAATATTTGTCTTTTTATTTTGAAATTGGCCACAAAATTAAACATTTATTTTGAGCATACTTTTTCAAAATGTTTTCCAAAAATCACAAAATAATCCTTTCACAACTGGAAATTTATGAAGCTGAAAAAGTTTAGTGTGATAAAAAGGGTTGAAAAAATATGGCTTTGGTGAAAATGAAATGAAATGTGGAGCTATCAATTGAAATCAGAAAAAGGCTCAAAAGCGGCTAACTATGGGGATAATTTTTGGTTTGGTGAGAAGGCTCAAACGAAAATAAAAACCGCCTACATCATTTTCATGCTCCTAAAGTTTGCCTAAAGCATTAGTTTTGAAAAATTTCAAAAAGTAGGTCCTAGAAATTAAATAGAGACAAATGAACTCATTTTAAAAATTAGGATAATATAAGTCTAGAATCGTTCACATCTACTACGATAATCAAAAGCCGACTTTACAAAAATTATCCAAAAACAAAAATGAAAAATAGTTGAGAGATTTTTCAAGAAAGTAAAGAAAATAAAAAACGAAAAACCAAAATAGAAAACCGAGATTTATAAAAATATATCACCTTTACATGCTACTATGAATTAGAAACAAAGGCCAAGATTTTACTTGAGAAATATAATTAAAAATATTGATTAGAAAAATTATAATTAGCTAAGTTGTTAAAATGAAATTTTGATAAAAACAAAACAAAAACAAGGGGTACTATTGAAAAACAAAAATTCGTTTAAACTATTAATATTCTAAACCCTAAAATTTTTTTTTTCTAATTTTGATTTTGATTTTGAAATATTCTCTTTTTTTGGATTTTTTATGGAAATAACACACAAAAAACACGAAAAAGAGAAGGAGGAAATCCTCCCCCAAGCTTAAAATGGGCATTGTCCTCAATTGAGAAAGGAGGGGAGGGAGAGAGAGGAATGAAAACATAAATAAAAGTACATAATTGAAAAACAGATAATTCCCCAGAGTTTTTGAGTTGCGGAAGTTGCGCGATGCTGCTCCCCCATTCTTGCGCTTTGGATCTTTATAAGATGTCTTCTTTGGACTTCGTGATCGATTCAGCAGCGTTGGAGCAATCGATCTCAGAAGCATTAACTTGTCGTGGCCGTCCACAGGAAAAAGTGGAAAATAAAGAAAATAGAAAAAAAATAACTTGGGTTGCCTCCTAAGTGCGCCCTTTGTTTAAAAACATCGTTGAAATCGACGCAACAAAAATATTATTTCCCAAAAACATTGTCCAAAAATAATATTCAAAGTTTTTATAATAAGACAAAGTTTTAAACTATTTGAAAGTCATATTATGCAAGATAGAGTTTATCTAGTTAGGACTAACATCACAACAAAAATACAATTTAAGATGCTGACCATTAACTTTGAAATTACCCTTATTAGGGTGTGAAATTAAAATAGTTCCAAACGGGAAAACTTCTACAACAGTAAATGACCAAGACCAACGTGATTTTAGTTTGCCCGAAAATAATTATAAACAAAAATTTTATAAAAAAACTTAAACACCCAGCTTAAAAATTTTTGGGTGCCTAAGGTATTTATCATACAAAAGTTTCGTCCGCTCTTTATATGGTTTATTATTTTAGTACGCGTAAGAGCGCCACTCGTCGAGCTCGTTGCGTTAAAATTTTCGAAATTCGCCGACAAAGTGGGGATCAAAATTTAAGAACCTTAAGGCCCAAAAAGCGCGGTGTTCTAGTTCTACGGGGTAAATGATATAATTTTCCATAGACCAACTGATACGACGTACATTCGATGGCATTTTTGTACGTTGTTCGGTAGGCCCATAGAGCATCATCTAATTTTGTTTACCAGTCTTTTCTAGAGGTAGAAATAATATTTTCTAAAATTATTTTAATCTCTCTAGTCACTACTTCGACTTATCCGTTAGTTTGGGGGTGGTAGGCACTTGAAAGTTTATGCATAATGTCGTATTTAGTAAGGATTTTAGAAAACTGCGTGTTACAGAAATGGGAACCCCTATCACTAACGTTGGCTCGCAGCGTACCGAATCGAGAAAATTATTTTTTTAAAAAACATAACTATGACTCAGGCGTCATTCGTAAGAAGATCTAGGGCTTCTGCCCATTGCGAACATAATCGACAGCGACTATGATGTACTTGTTCCCGATGCTAGAAGGAAGAGGGCCAACAAAATCAATTCCCTAGACGTCTAAAACTTCGCACTCAAGGAAATAATTTTGCGTCATTTCATTTTTATTGTAAATATTTCAAGACCGTTGGTTACTATCACACCTACTCACAAAGGCCTGCGCGTCTTTAAATAGGCTAGTCCAGTAAAAACCCGCGCTTAGCACTTTGTGAGCGGTGCGAGCAGATTGAAAGTGCACACCTGTCGGTCCTTCATGCAAAAGCTTTAAAATATCTGATCCTTCTTCAAATGAGACACATCTCCTTATCACCTGGTCCACACAGACTCGGAAATTATGCGGGTCCTCCCAAAAGTAGTTCTTCAACTCAGAAAAGAATTTCTTCTTTTGTTGAGAGGAGAACTCTTTTGGGAGCTCTTGGGCCACGAAATAGTTGGTTATTTGTGCAAACCAAGGAGAAGGCGATGTGTTAATTAATAACAACTTCTCATCGGGAAAATAATCATTAAAAGATCTTTCATCTAACTTTTTTATGTGCGGGTTATCTAATCGTGAGAGATGGTCGGCGACCAAATTCTCGGCTCCTCACTTATCACGAATTTCTAAATAAAACTCCTTGAGGAGTAAGACCCAGATAATCAGGCGCAGTTTGGCATCCATTTTATCAAGAAGATATTTGAGGGCCGAGTGGTCCGTAAAAACGATGATTTTTGAAAGCGTTATATATGAACGGAATTTATCAATGGCGAAAACAAAAGCAAGAAGCTCTTTATACATTGTGGTATAGTTTTCTTGTACAGATATGAGTGTTTTACCGGCGTAATAGATGGGATGGAAGTTCTTATAAATTCGTTGACCAAATACGGCTCCCACCGCGAAACTACTCGCAGCGCACATGATTTCAATGGGAAGGACCCACACCGGAGCTTTCATAAATTGGGCATTAATTAATTTTTCCTTTATTAAATTAAAAGCAGCTAGGCAAAGGTCATCAAAAGCAAATGGTGCATCTTTTTCTAGCAGATGAGTAAGGAGTTTGGTGATTTTGGAGAAATCTTTTTTGAAGCAGCGGTATATGCTCGCGTGTCCTAGGTAACTTCTTATAGCTTTGACGTTTGTAGGAGGAGGCAGCTTCTCGATAACTTCTATCTTGGCTATGTCTACTTCATATCCCCTCGAAGAAATTTTATGACCCAAAACTAACTCTTCCCTTACAATAAAATGACATTTTTCCCAGTTTAGGGCAAGGTTAGTTTCTTTGCATTTTTCTAAGATTTTTGTGAGGTTTTCTAAATAACTATCAAAAGCATCGCCAAATACGGAGAAATCATCCATAAATACCTCCATAATGCTTCCTATGTACTTATAAAAGATAGCAAGCATACATCGTTAGAATGTAGCTGGCGCATTGCACAATGCAAACGACATTCTTCGGTATGCGAAGGTGCTGAAGGGTTATGTAAACGTAGTTTTCTCCTGTTCCTTGGGAGAGATGGGGATTTGATAGTACCCTGAGAGGTCATCAAGAAAAAAATAAAAGCTATGGCCAGATAATCGTTCTTAAATTTAATCAATGAATGGCAAGGGAAAGTGATCCTTGCGGGTGTCGTCATTTAACTTACTATAATCTATACACATTCACCACCCGATCACCATTCATGTCGGGATTAATTCATTATTCTCATTACTAACTACTGTTATCCCTCCCTTCTTCGGCACTACCTGGAATGGGCTAACCTAGTTATTATAAGATATAGGATAAATAATTCTTGGGTCTAACAATTTCATAACCTCGCCCTTAACTACTTCTTTCATGTTGGGGTTTATGAGGCGTTGAGGCTGGATTGAACTACATGAATTATCTTCCATTGGGATTTTGTCAGTGCAGAAAGATGGGCTTATGCCCTTGATATCAAAAATTTGCCCGGCAATACCTCGGCGATGTTTACGTAAAACTAAAAGAAGTTTATAATTTTGCGCATCCGTGAGGTAGGCCAAAACTATTAATGGTAGCTTGGAGTCCTTTTCTAAGAAAGAATATTCAAGATGTTCAGGTTGTTCTTTTAATTCCATGGTAGGGGGTTTTTCATATGATATTTTAGAAATTCTTTCTTTTTCAAAAACAATGTTTTTGTAAACTTTTTCTTTATACTGAAAATTGAAAAGGGTGGAGTTGGTGGCCATGACGGCTTCTTGCAGCGATTTAGTTTGAAGAGTAGAGGAGGAACAAAAATCAGAAAATTCTTTTTCACATTGAGTGAGGCGATAGGAGGATTCTTCACTTAGGTGCAACGATTCAGTAGGAAGAGTAGAGGAAGAACAAAAATAAGAAAATTCTTTTTCAAATTTAGAGAGGCAATAGGACGATTCTTCACTTAGGGAATCTACGAAAAAATAGGAGTCTTCATTTGCTAGGGTGTTCTTCGTTGAGGGGGTGATAGAGAAAATCACTTCGTCATCACCTACTTGAAGGAAGAGCTTACCATTGCTTATGTCAATGATAGCTCGGGACGTAGCAAGGAAGGGTCGGCCAAAAATCATGGGAACCTCAACATCTTTTTCGATGTCCAATATGACGAAATCCACCGGGAAGATGAACTTGTTGACTTTAACTAAGACATCCTCCACGATTCCTAATGGGTATTTGACAGATCTGTCGGCGACCTGGATACTCATGCGTGTGGGGTTGAGGCTACCAATTCCAAACTTCTTAAACAACGAGAAGGGCATCAGGTTTATACTCGCATGGTCATAAATCATCAATGACTAAGTTTCATAACAATCTAAATTAGTTTATCCATGATTTTATCAAAATCATCCTTAGGGGCAACATAAAGATTATAACTACAAATATGAGCTAATGTCTTCAAAACATCTTACAATAATTTCCAGAGGCTAATATTTTATAAAAACTCTTCTACCAAAATTTTATAAGTAACCAAAGTCATATGACCCATCAATAGTTTCCTAAAATGTATAAGACATCCCTAATTTATTTAAGTTGTGCGCCTAAGTATAAATGTCATAAAATTCCTTCCTACGGCCATTCACCACCCTCTGACCTCATGGAAAAAACTCAAAGTCAATATAAGGACATATCACCCTATGTCCTTCACAAACCCCCAAAGTTCAACCTCAGGGTTTAAACTACGGTCCTAGGGCTAACCCACCCCCAATCCATCTCAAACTCCATGAGAGGGTGTTTTTACTTACCATGGGGCTCTTGCCAATGTCCCAACCCTTTTGGGTGAGAATTGGCCTCTCCATGCCCCAAACACTCTTTTTCCCTTAATTTAACCCTTAAGGGACGTACTTTGGTCTCACCAAAACAAGTCCAAATCAAACTCAAATGGTTTGAAATTTTAACCACAATCATGCCATGACCCTAAAAGAGAGACACAAAAATTTTGGTGGGTATAAAGGTCATTAGACCCAATAAATAATTCATGTAATGTTAATTATATTTCTACAAAAACTTTAGGAAAATATTTTCCAAAAATTTCCATTTTTGGATATATTATAGGCATAGTTAAGAGAGATCCCCAACCAAAATTTCAAGTCATTTGGATGGATGGATTGATGGGGGAACTCAATTTAGTCTCAAGTCAAACCTATGTATAGACTGCTCCATTTTGGATGATATGGTCAAACCACTTACCCAAATGGGTTGAAATTAATTTTAAATTAAAGTAGACTTCAAGGGCTACAATTTCCATGTTGGCCACTTTTTAAGGTAATCACTTAAGTGTCTCATTTATTTAATTTAAAGGTAGCATAGTAAAGGGTTAAAATGTAAAACCTCAATTAACATTTATAACTCTACATATAAATATATTAATAATTTTATAAGCACTATTCATCTTCTTCCTGAACCCCACAAGCACCCTAAAAACTATCATTTATTGTAGCTTTTCTGAGAGCCACCCCCGGCAATCCATCCACCTCCCTGGCAAGCCACCGCCACCACCACCTCTGTTGAGATGGTGGCTATCGCCCAACAGTGGTTTGGCCGCCGGAGGTGGTGGTTTTCGGCGAACCCGCCACCATGAATTTTCAGAAAATTTCCATTTTTCCTCACTTGGATCGGCTCGTTTGAGCCCGATTTACCAGCCTAATTTGATCTAGGATACTAGCACAAGGGGAGAGGAGGAGAAGTGGACCTTGTTTGGGGTTCGACGACGGAGGCGGTCGGCCTTGGCATTTTTCCTCTCCAGCGAGCTTGCCCGATTCCTCGATCCTCCACCAAAACCTTTATTCCAATACATTATTTTGACTGCCAAGGATGTTTTGAAAGTGATGGGATGGTCAGAAATTTGAATAAGGGGCTGCATAGGGGGGTTTCTATTTTTCATGGGAGGGGAGGTGAAGGGTTGGTTGTCCATGGTGGTTGGGATCCCCCCAATAGTGTTGGCTGGCTGGAATTGATAGCATCATCATCCCAAGAGGCAAGGGAGATGAATGGGGGCAATGGAGAGATGAATGGAGTGACCCTTGGCCTCCCTCCATAACTCCTCTCTCTCTTTTCCTCTTTCTCTCCTCCATTAAGGAGAAAACTCCCATTTTATCTCTCCTAGTCACCCCCTCCAAAATTTAGGTCGCATCCCACATAAATGTCAGCCTGATAAATATTTGGGCCACTCAAATTGGGCTTATCCCAAGTGGCTTGGGCTTGGTTAGGTCATTTAGGCTAGTTTGACCTATTTTGAGGTATAGTTGACTTTGGTCAATTTGACCATTTGGGTTGACCCCAATGGGTCCTTGGTGACCCATTGGCCTCCCCTAAGTTCTAGGGAGACTCGAATGTGGTTGATTTGACACCTTGTAGGCCACTTGACCCTTAATAAGGGAACTTTGACCACTTAGGATTTAGGGTTGACTTTGGTCAACTTGACCTCTTAAGTTGACCCAAATAGTGACCCAATGTGCCTTCTAAAGGGCTAGAGATGTTAGGGTGGGGTCAAAAAGTCAAGGTGAGACCCTAAAGTTAAACCCTAGGTTAGATAGTTGGAATGTGTTATTTGCAGACAATGGTGATCTCACCTTGATTCCTAGATTCAATTGGTCTTCTTGGGCTTCTAGGGTTCTGTCATGACCTAGTCATGAGAAAACCACTCCTAGGGGTCTACTTGTTTGAGGGATGTTATAAATCTCAATAAACAAAAAAATTAAATTCATCCCTGAAATTCAGGTTAGGCCTTCAGGGTTTCTACTGAGAGTAACTACATATAACATCCCTCCAAAATTGAAGTTATACCTGATGCAAAGAACTCCAGGTACCTTTGCTACATCAGATGTAGTGGCTCCTAGGTATGCTCCTCTTGTCCATTATTTTACCACATTATCTTGATGATCGGAACCTTCTCGCGCTACTAGACTCGCACTGCCGTATCATCTATCCTGACCGGCTCTAAGTGGACCGATCGATCAGAAGCTACCAAGCTATATATACTACTAACCTGCAGCTCCAGCCAAAGTAGTGCCTTCCTAAGTGAGGATACAGGGAAGAGGTCGCGCAAACCCGCCAACTCTTGCGGTAGCTCTAGTCTGTAAGCCAATGGGTTGATCCGCTCCAGGATCCTGTTGGGCTCTTATATCTTGGGCAGCTTCTTCTGTTCATATATCCATGAGATTTAATGCACCAGATGTAACACCCTAAAACCCATAAGTCCCAAAATGTGGTCAGGCTGGGTGATACGACCTGGGACACGGGCATGTCCCACGGCGTGTCCAGTGCACACGGCCTGGGACACGGGCGTGTCCCAGGGCGTGTCCTTTACGTTGGGCATCGAGTCGATTTCTCGATATAGCATTGTCGACGATCGTCGAGAGGCGACACAGCCTAGGACACGGGCGTGTCCCAGGGCGTGTCCTACTCGGGTGAATAATCAGGTAGCGTTGAGTGGAGAGCACGGCTTGTGACACGGGCGTGTCACAGGGGCGTGTTTGGTACACGGCTAAGGACACGGGTGTGTGCCTTAGCCGTGTTCTTCTTGGGTGATTTGGTCTTGTGTTGAAAGGGTTACACGGCCAGTCACACAGCTGTGTCAAGTTGACACGGGCGTGTCTACCCTGTGACACGGGCGTGATGGAGCCCATGTTCTGGTCTGGTTTGAGTTGGTTTGTGCACCGCTTGGAGTATACGGCCTGTGATACGGGCGTATCACAAGTCGTGTCAAGTCAAATTTTGACTTTTAGGCAGATCTTGGCCATCCAATTATTTCTATTTGGATCCAATGGCCCTGGTGCTTTCCTGTAGTGATAAGACTAGGGGTCGGCATCTTCTCTCATTCATACCAAGAGAGAAAAAGGGAGAGCTTTGAGGAAGGAGAAGGAGGAGAAGGGCAAGCCATTGGTGGAGCTCCCGCAGTCTGATTCGAGATCCGAGCCTAGTTTTGTGGAGGCAAAGCTACTGCGGTGATTTCCAACCTGCCAGATTTTTGATTGCTCCCAAGAGATCATCAAGGGTAACGATCTTTCTTCTTTAACATGTTAAGTCCTCCTTTATGCATGAGTAAGGAATCCTCTCCACCAAAAGGTGGAAAGAGTGAGTCATTCCAGTGGGTGGATAGTTGCTAGCCCCTGTTGAGTCTGCATCTAGACCCAGAAATGTGTAGTACGGGATAGGCATGTTGTGTGAAGCCCATCTAGACATGTTAGTCTTGATTGGTGATGTTGCATTTACGCACCGGAGAAGACTCCGCGTAAACTCGTGTAGTTAATGGGGTCGATGGGTGGTGCCTATGAAGGGGAGTAGCAGGAAGTACTGGAATGTGGAATTCTTGGAAAACACCCTTGTGCTATTTGTGTTGTGGCTACAGTGTTACCAGTCCTTGACAATGCAGCCAGTCCTATTTGGTCAGTATGGCTATTGTTAATCCAGTCCTATTTGGACAGTGTGGCTATTGTGAAGCCAGTCCTTTGCGGACGTTATGGCTAGTATGAGCTGCGAGTTATTAAAAAGGCTTCGTGCCGAACAGGAAAGGTGAAATCAACCTGCGCCTTTAGTGTAGCCTCGAGTACGTTGTACTTGGTGATGGCAAGGCGATTTGAGCAACGACGGTTGGTTGATCTGTACCTGCGTTATGTCCGTCCGACGGGAGGACCTGAGTGGTGGTCATATTGGAGCGCATAATGAGAGTCTTAGGCATACGTGCCATTAGAATAAATGCTCAATACCGTGTAAACCGTGGTTTTATCCCTAGTTCGTTGGTGCATAAAGAATGTGCCCTGAGTGTACGGATCGTTGGGCCGTTTGGCTAGCGGTTGTGTGGGCTTGAATGTGCGTGAGAGCATAATATATGTTATATTGATGGTGTATGGCTTTGTAGGGAAGGAATGCAACTGCACGGGAAAGGGGTAGGATTGTTATAAATTTGTCAGCTGAATGCTGACCGTTGCCTTGTTTGCCACATTCTGGTTGGATTGTCCCTGTGCAGGTGCAGGAGAGCCGAGTGGGAAGTGAAGGGCTTATTCCCCTACTGCTGCTGTTGCTGCTCTTGCTGTTGTTGTTCCTGCTAGCCCTTCAAGGCTAGCTAGTTATGCTTTCTTTTATTCATATATGGTCAGCCTGCGCGCTGATGTCTGTAATCCATATGGTATAAATAGGAACTGTAAGGCCTTAAGGCAAAGCTGTGGTATTTGTTATCCCCTCGTTTAAGTGGTTGTATATATAACCTTGGTAATATATATAGTGGATATTCCTGGTATGAGTTCATCCTACTGTTTATTCTTTTTCTTTCATTCTCTGAGTTAGGATGCGTTGGTGGTATAAACTTGTGACCTCACCGTCTATTTGTGGCATATAGTGTGGGCCTAGACCGGACCTTCTATTATATGTTGTTTAACGGGTGGAGTCGTTACATTTTGGTATCAGCTTGTCTCGGTATTCCTCTTTCAAATTCATGGTCGAATTCTTTTATGGTGTGGCGAGCACGTGTTTGTACAAACCGTTGTAACACTAAGGAACTCTGGAATATCCACTAGGGAATGCAAATACACTTGTTTGAGTAATCTGCGCGTTCCTACTTTGTTGTTATTGCTTGAGTACTGTCGCTAATGTGTGTCTTGTCCACCCATAGGTGACTCGTAGTGGTTCTGGGTAGTGTGAGCCCCAACGCTCCGATGAGAGTACAGCACCAGCTGAGGTGCCAACACCTCCTCCATCTACTGAAACTATTCGATTAGTTGTTGAGGCTCTATTTGCGATGATTCGGCCAACCGAGAAGGCATCGCCGGAAGTGGTGCCAGATCGTGTTGGTGTCCGACCTAAAACAGTTGAGGCTGTGGATCCACGAGCAGCTAAACGACAATTAAAGCAATTCATGTGCTTCAATCCGCCTGCGTTCACGGGACTGGGATCCCCAATCTAGGCGGAAGACTGGTTATCGCGAGTCTGATAGAGAAAATTGTATTCTCTAATCTATACTCGATTAAGGCAAGTGTACCTATCGAAATGTAGCATAGGATATGAAAAATATCAAGGTCGTATAAAAACTCGGGGCAGGCAAGTACTATTACTCACAACGAATCGATTATTCTACCGAACGATTAATGAGTTTTGAAAATGAAAATAAACTAAGTTAAAAAGAGAAAATAAACTATTACGAGAAAAGTGCTCGATCGACGATTCACCTTCAAATAAAATAACGGAATAAATTAGTTTAACATTTGTAATTCTATTAAGACCGTGACGGATCCGATATTAGGAAGTAATCTCGCTAGAGCATTAAATCCCCTAACTTATAGACGTTTTGACCGAAATCTCTTTACAAGTCAAAATGGCCTAAAGTCGCATTATCGAAGTGACCCGCACTATTGGATTTGACTCCAATCCGGAGGATTTACGTCATCCTATCTCTAGGGGTGCGTTCAACTCCTTCCTTCCTTGAGTGATCTTTCATATTCACGAGCCTCTCGGCTACTCAAATATGAAATCGGAATCTACTATCGTATACTAGAAATACGGAGTCGATACAAAATAATTCAAGGAAGGATCACAATAGAAAACTACAAAAGCAAACATAAAAAATAAAGAATATTATTCTATTGCAAAGATCATCGTGATCGGGCACAAAAAGAACTAGCTACGCATGATAAAGAAAGAAAACAAAATAGAAGAAAGAGAAATTAATTGCATTCCTAAATAAAAGAGGTACAAAATAATAATACTAAAAAAGACAAGATACTATTGCACTAAAAAAGACTATTACAACAATATAGGAAGAACACTTGAACTAGCACTCTACTTCTACCAAAAATACTTAACATAAACTACTTTAAACTCAAACTACTTAACTTCAAACAAAGGGGGAGGGGTTCCTTTTATAGGAGAGGGAGGAATGTTCTAGATGAGGGAGACATAGGGGTGGCCGGCCGCATATGTGGAGAGGTTCATGCATTGTATTAAATGAAGGGGAGAGAGGAGGCATGGATGCAATGTATGATAATAAATGGAAGGAGAGAGAGGTGGCTACATGCATGCATTGTATTTTAGGGAATGAAAAATAAAAATATAAAATAAAGAAGGGGGGATGAATGGAAGTGTGTAGAAGGGAGAGAGAATGAATGTGGAGGAGAAATAGAGGGGGCTTCGGCCATGTAAGGGAGGATGCATGAATGTGGAGGTGCATGAATGAAATATATTAAATATGGAGAGAGAGAGGAAGGTGGCAAGGTGCATGCATGCATGTATGTGGCCGGCCAATGCAAGGGATTTATAATGGGCTGCTTTGTGTGGGCTTTATGAGGGGAGAGGGGCTCGGGTAAAGGCTTGTGGGCTGCTCCATCATGAAGGGCTGCATGCTGAAGGACATGTGGGCTTGGACAAGTTGGAGGGCTCGGGTAGGAGCTTGTGGGCTGCATGAAGGCATGAGGCCTGCTCCAATAGTGGCCGTCCATGTAGGTGGGCTGCTACACATTGAACCTACAAGAGAAAAACAAAGCATTAATTCTATTGTTAAATATATAAAAACATAACATAACATAAATAACATATTATAACAAAACACAAACCATAAAACTAAACATACAAACATGACATAACATATAAAACATAAAATAGAAATAGAAAAGACATTAAATAAGAAATAAAACAAAATAAGAATAAATATACTAAAAACATATAATTAAACTAGGAATTAATATATATTATTAAAACATGACAAAACAAGCATAAAATATAAATTAACTTAGGCATTTTAGGCCACAAAATTACCCCAAAAATGATGACTAAAACTAGTCATCAGGGTCAAGCGTATCTTGACGGTGAGCAGGATGGAGGAAACTCAAAAGGTCACTTTCGCCACCTTCTTATTAGAAGGAGAGGCGAGGTTATGGTGGGATGAGGTTGAGTTACACCATTTGGCGAGCAGGAATTGACTCAAGTATCGACTGAGGAGTTCTCTCACATGTTTTTTGCAAAACATGTACCATCGGCACAACACATTGCTATGGAGAACAAGTTCCCGCGGCTAACGCAAGGGGAAAATAGCATTGATGCTTACATGCATGAATTTAAAAGATTGGGACGTTATGCAGGATCAATCTTTGCCGATGAACAAAGAAAAACTAATCGGTTCTATGAAAGATTTCGGGACGAGTTGAGGTTCCTGCTTTCTAGTTCAGTGAACCAAGGGTTTCAAGCATTGGTTAATACGGCGTGTGCGCTTTAGAAGGACATAAAGCGGGTGCAAGGCAGGAAGTACTTGGATGTGGAAAAGCCCGAGTTCAAAGCACCCCGCTCTAGTAAATCATATTACCAGAAGAAGTGGGGCAAGAGGTCCAAGCCTTCTGGGCAAGCTTCTGTGACAGTTGAATCGGGAGCAACGTCTAGGCCGGAGTCGAGAACATTCTTTACCGGTGGTAAAGTGAGTCATATAGCCCGTGATTGTCGGGTTGTTCAACCCAAAGGAGAAAAGAAGACGGGTGCCTCTTATGCTGAGAAGGGCAAAGCAGTGGTTGATTCCTCTACATCAAAGGCACTGCCTAGAGTCTACAATCTTGGCCAATAGGAGGATATCAAGCAAAGTGACATCGTCACAGGTACGAGTTAAGATAATGCTTGTTTTATTGATTCCATATTTTGTAAGTAGATTTTGCATGATGTGTGTGCTGCAGGCTTTGTTCTGATTTGGAAAAATCAGGCGAGAGCCCTGTTTGATACGGGTGCTTTGCATTCTTTTCCATCTAAGGACTTCGTAGCTCGAATTTGAGTACCGAGTCACGTGAGGACAGATTGTGTAAATGTATATTACCAAATGGTGGTGTCATGCTTATGGATAGGACTTGTGATGTGGAACTGCATATAGGAAATCGGGATTTTGGATTGAGGGCATCTATGCAACCGTTATCGGAGTTTTATGTGATCTTTGGCATGGACTGGCTCTCGAAGCAGCGTGCCTTTATTGATTGCAACTCAAAGGAGATCACACAGGGCTAAAATACCAAACTTAAGACGAAGTTTGCTGGTATGCGAGGAGCAGGCTGGACCTTGTTGTATGCGCTCCAAGTCGTCAGTGTTGTTTCGTAGGGCGCGGAGTTATTCTTCACGCTTATTCAGGCTGTTGAGCCAAAGGCCAGTGTAAGTGAAGTTCTGATTGTGTCAGAGATTGCCGATGTATTTCCTAAGGATCTTCCTAGGTTACCGCCCCAGCGGGAGATTGACTTCTCGATTGAGTTGGTGCTAGGTGCGAAACTTGTGGCCCGCTCACCATATCGTGTCGCGCCAAAAGAGATGGATTAACTTAAATTCCAATTGCAAGAGTTGTTGGAGCAGGGATACATACGCACAAGTATGTCACCTTGGAGCGCGCCTGGTCTATTTGTGAAAAAGAAAGACGGTAGTTTGCGGTTATGTATTGACTACCGCGAATTGAATAAGCTGAAGAAAAAGAACAAATATCAGATTCCACGGATCGATGACCTTTTCGATCAGCTAGCGGGGTCAACCGTCTATTTAAAGTTGGAATTTAAATCGGTATATTATCAATTGCGGATTCGGGAAGGTGACATTCCCAAGACAGCGTTTGGGACACGCTACGGTCATTATGAATTCACGGTAATGTTGTTTGGCTTATGTAATGCGCCTTCGGTATTCATGGATCTAATGCAACGAACGTTCCGAGAGTACTTGGATCTATTCGTAATTGTATTTATTGATTATATTCTCGTGTACTCTCAGTCGGGAGATGATCACGCAAACCATTTACGGTTGGAATGGCATACCCTATGGAGGAATAAGTTGTATGCCAAGTTCTAAAAGTGTGAGTTCTGGCTATCGTTAGTGGCTTTTCTGGGCCATGTGGTATGTGGAGAGGGTATAGTAGTAGATCCAAAAAAGATAAGTGACATACGAGATTTTCCAGTGTTGTCTTATGTGGCTGAAGTCAGGAGCATCCTTGGACTGGTGGGCTACTACAGACGGTTTGTGGAAAATTTCTCACGGATTGCTTTACCTCTGACCACGTTGATGAGAAAAGATAAGAACTTCGTTTGGACGACGGAGTCACGAGATTTTGAAGAGCTAAAGAGTCGTTTTACCACATCGCCTGTGTTGACATCGCCATATGGTGCAGACGGCTATGAGATCTATAGTTATGCTTCAGGGAATGGCTTAGGTTGTGTTCTTCTGCATTTTGGTAAAGTGATTGCTTATGGCTCACGCCAGTCAAAGGTGCATGAATGGAACTACCCCATCCACGACTTGGAGTTCGCGGCAGTAATCTTTGCGCTAAAGTTATGGCGACACTATCTCTATGGCATTAAAGTGGATATCTATACAGATCACAAGAGCCTAAAGTATTTATTTGATCAGAAGGATCTGATATGCGACAATAGAGGTGGATGGAGTTCCTTGGGGACTAAACTTTTGATATTCACTATACTCCCAAAAAGGGAAATGTGTTCGCTGATGCTTTGAGTCGTAGGATGCAAGTACGGGCAACCTTGTTGCAGAGGCATGATGAGGGGCTAATCCAGGAGATAGAAGCGTTAGAGATATCTTGTGTCGACAAGGATGCTACGGTCGACGCATTCTTGAACTGGACGGAGGTACAATATGACCTTACGGACAGAGTTCGACGAGCAATGGAGATTGATGAAAGTCTCCAACACTATGCAAAGGATGGTTCTGTTGACTAATTCTCCTGGGATGATGGCTTGTTACGAAAAGATTGTTGGTTGTGCGTCCCAAGTACGGAGAATTTGAGAGAAGAGTTGATGTACGAAACGCACTTTGCCAATTACTCAATTCACCCTGTGAGCACAAAAATGTACAGAGACATGAATAAGTTGTTCTAGTGGCCCAGACATAAGAAAGACATAGAACGTTATGTGGCGGAATGTCACACTTGTGCTTTGGTGAAAGCGGAATGCCAGAAGCCTTGTGGTTTCCCGAAGCCGTTGCCGATTTCGGAATGGAAGTTTGATGATATTTCAATTGATTTCGTGTACGGGTTGCCGAGTTCTCAATGCGGTCATGATTCTATCTCGGTGATTGTAGACCGGTTGACAAAAGTGGCTCACTTCCTTCCAAAAAAGAGGGACGATTCAGTGGAAACCTTGGCTAAGCTCTATGTGGAGTAGATTATTCGACTGCACGGTGTTCCTCGGAGAATTGTATGTGATCGTAATGGGCAATTCACCTCAACTGATTGGAGGCTAATTCATCAAATGTTGGGCACAAAATTAGAATTCAGTACGGCCTTTCACCTCCAAACGGATGGCCAGACTGAGCGAACAGACATGACGATGGAAGATATGCTCCGTATGTGCGCCCTGGGTTTCGGTAAGAAATAGGAAGAGTATATTTCTCTGGTGGAATTTGCCTATAATAACAGCTACCAAGCGAGCATCGGTTTGGCACCGTTTGAAGCTTTATATGGTCGTAAATGTCGTACACCATTAGCTTTGGAAGAAGTAGGCGAATCCAAGCTTAATGGGCGAAAGGAAGTCGAAGAAGCTACCTCGATAATACGCTCTATTCGGAAGAGGCTATTGATAGGCCAGGATCGACAAGCAAAGTACTACAACGCCAAGAGTCAGAACGTGGAGTTTGCGGTGGGTGATTGGTTCTATTTGAAGATCAAACCCTTCAAGGGCGTATCTAGGATTCGGCGTTTGAAAAAGCTATGTCCGAGATACCGTGGTCCGTTTAAAGTCGTGCAGTGAGTCGGGGAAGCTGCCTATCGGCTAGCGCATTCAACAGAGTTAAGTGGATTGTATGATGTATTCTACATCTCAGTACTTCGCTAAGCCATTAAGGATACAACTCAAGTCGTTGAAAATGATCGTGTACCGGTCGAGTATGGGCTAATGACGAAGGTTAGGCCCATACGAATCGAGGATCGAGCCGAGAAAAAGTTGCAAAATAAGATGATCGGGATGGTAAAAGTCCGGTGGGAAAATTGTGGCTGTAAGGAGCAAACATGGAAGCAAGAGCAGACCATGTGAGCTGAGTTTCCCGAGCTTTTTGTCTAAACTGTTGATCGTGTACATTCTGTTATAATGAATCTTTTAGCGTGATAGCATTGTAATGTTTGTTCCCTGGCTGCGTACAAATTTCGGGACAAAATTTATATTAAGGAGGGGAGGATTGTAACACCCCAAAACCCATAAGTCCCAAAACGGGGTCAGGATGGGTGACACGGCCTGGGACACGGCTGTATCCCAGGGCATGTCCAGTGCACACGGCCTTGGACACGGGCGTGTCCTTTATAGTGGGCGTCGAGTTAAGTTCTCGAGATAGCACGGTCGACGATCGTCAAGAGGCAACACGGCTTGGGACACGGGCGTGTGCCAGGGCTTGTCCTGCTTGGGTTAATATTCGGGTTGCGTTGAGTGCCGAGCACGGCCTGTGATATGCGCGTTTCATAGGGTCATGTTTGGTACACGGCTAAGGACACGGGCGTATGGCTTAGCCGTATTGTTCTCGGGTGATTTGGTCCTGTGTTGAAAGGGTAACACAACCAGTCACACGTCCGTATCAAGTTAACACGGGCATGTCTACCCTGTGATAGGCACGTGTTGGAGCCCGTGTTCTTGTCTGGTTTGAGTCTATTCGTGCCCTACTTGGAGTACACGGCCTGTGACACGGGCGTGTCACAGGCCATGTCAAGTCAAATTTGGACTTTAGGGAAGATCTTGGCCATCCAATTATTTCTATTTGGATCCAATGGCCAAGGTTCTTTCCTACAGTGATAAGACTTGGGGTTGACATCTTCTCTCATTCATACCAAGAGAGAAAAAGGGAGATCTTGGAGGAAGGAGAAGGAGGAGAAGGTCAAGCCATTGGTGGAGCTCCCGCGGTCCGGTTCGATATCCGAGGCTAGTTCTGTCGAGTCAAAGCTGCTGCGTTGCTCTCCAACATGTAAAATTTTCGATGGCTCCCAAGAGATCGTCAAGGGTAACGATCTTACTTCTTGGACATGTGAAGTCCTCTTTTATGCATTAGTAAGGAATCCTCTCTACCAAAAGGTGGAAAGAGTGAGTGATTCCGCTGGGTTGATAGTTATTATCCCCTGTTGAGTCTGCATCTAGACCCGGAAGTGTGTAGTACGGGATAGGTATGTTGTGTGAAAACCATCTGGACATGTTGGTCTTGATTGGTGATGTTGCATTTACGCACCGGAGAAGACTCCGAGTATACTCGTGTAGTTAGTGGGGTCGATGGGTTGTGCTTGTGAAGGGGAGTAGCAGGAAGTACTGGAATGTGGAATTCCAGGAAAACACCCTTGTGTTGTTTGTGTTATGGCTACGGTGTAGCCAGTCCTTGATAGACAATGCAACCAGTCCTATTTGGACATTGTGGCTATTGTGAAGCCAGTCCTTGGCGGATGTTATGGCTAGTGTGAGTTGCGAGTTCTTAAAAATGCTTCGTGCCGAACAAGAAAGGTGAAACTGACCCGCGCCTTTAGTGTAGCCTTGAGTACGCTGTACTTGGTGATGGCAAGGCGATTTGAGCAATAGAGGGTGGTTGATCTGTACCTGCATTATGTCCGTACGATGGGAGGACTTGAGTGATGGGCATGTTGGAGCGCATAATGAGAGTCTTAGGCCTGCGCGCCATTAAGACTAATGCTCAATACCGTGTAAACAGTGGTGTTGGCCCTAGTTCGCCGGTGCACCAATAATGTGCCCTGTGTGCACGGATCGTTGGGTCGTATGGCTGGCAGTTGTGTTGGCTTGAAAGTGCGTGAGAGCACAATATATGCTATATTGATTATGTATGGCTTTGAAGGGAAGGAATGCTACTGCCCCGAGAAAGGGGTAGGATTGTTATTAATTGGTCAGCTTAATGCTGTCCATTGCCTTGTTTGCCACCTTCTGGGTGAATTGTCCCTGTGCAGGTGCTGGAGAGCCGAGCGGGAAGTGAACGGTTGATTCCCCTGCTGCTGCTGTTGCCGCTCTTGCAGTTGTTGTTGCTGCTAGCCCTTGAAGGCTAGCTAGTTATGCTTTTTTTTATTCATGTATGGCTGGCCTGCGCGCTGATATCTGTAATCCATACTATATAAAGAGGAACTGTATGGCCTTAAGGCCAAACTGTTGTATTTGATATCCCCTCGTTTGAGTGATTGTTGTTGGGTATTGCATCCACAATAACCCAGATTTGCTTGAAGTCATCCTTGAACAAAGATTAATTAAGTTGTATTTTATATCTTGGTTTAAGTTGTGTGATTGCAGATCATCATTGCTAAGTGTAGACCAATGTAAGTCTATAGTGGGTCATGAACACAGGACCATACAGTGTAATCCCTCACCATGTGATCGAAGGTGTTGACTCATGTATAGACTCTAAATTGGGATACACTTCATATTCAAGCACTTAGATTAAGGAATTAAGATTTTATTCTTGAAGAATAGAGAAACTTTTCTATGTCCAAAATCTCTCTAAGTCCACTTCTCAAGAAGTCCATGATAGTTCATGAGAAGTAGACTTAGCAGAAATCGAGAAGTTCCTCTAATTCTCGGAAAGCCGAGACTTGTTCTTGAGAAACCTTTTTATAGTTCTCGAGAAGTCACTCTAAGGTTATGGAGAAGTCCCAGCCTTTATTTCTCGAGTAGTCAAAGACAGCCGCAAAATTATTCTAAGTCCCTTTCTCGAGAAGTCTATCTTAGTTCTCGAGAAGTTAGTCTCTAGTTCTCGAGAAGTCAGCATGGTTCTCGAGTATGCGATTTGGCTTTCGAGTAAAGTTCTCGAGAAGTCTAGTTAGTTCTCAAGTGGACTCAACGTCGTTTGTTCTCGACTACTAACTTAAGTCCAGACAGTCTAGTTCTCGAGAAGTCTGCCAGTTCTCGAGGACTCATTCATACTTCTCGAGAACTGCTGTCATTTTTCTTAAAAATTTCTCTTAAGTCCGGATCGATGGGTTTTTCAAATGAGACATCGTGATTGGTCCACGTGTCATCATTAATGTTAATTCTTACCGTTAGGGGAAATCCTATATAATGCCTTTTCGTCAAGACTAACCCTAAGCGGAAAATCGTACATTTCTATTATCGTGATCGGCCGTTTCTTTCCAAGAAGAACAGAAGTTTCAGTCACCGTCGCCGCTTAACGTGAAGATCGACACATCTGTTTTTGATCAAGAAAGGCTTGTTGTTCAAGGATATTTCATCTTCTCCTTGATCGAGTAGGTCTATGATTTTTCAGATCAGATCTCTTAACTCTTCTTCAATATTTTCTAAAAAAGCCGCAAGTTCAAGAAGAAGACCTAGAGTTGAATTTTTCTAGATCTGAGACAAATTTCTGTTTATATTTTTCTTTAAATCTCTCTGTAAATTTTATAGGAGATTAATCTTCGAGTTGTAGGAAGTTTTCATCTTCCGAGTGTAGATCCTTTTGGATAGAGATTGTAGGAACTTGGTTCCGAGGCGTAGGATTGGATTTCAATCCGAGATAGTGGAGTAGCCAGATCTAGTGATTTACTAGATCGGTGAGGGAAAGTGGACGTACCCAAGGTTGGGGAACCACTATAAATCTTCTTGTCGTCTATGATTGCTTGATTGTGTGTGCAAGTTCTTTAAATTTTTTATTCCGCATATAGACGCACAATTCACATATTCACCCCTCTCTAAGTGATTTAGGTTGATAACTTAACACTTTCAATTAGTATCAAAGGGAGGTTGGTCGTTAAAAGGTTAACACCTTGATCAATTTCCTCTCTAAGTTGTCTTTGTGAATTTTCAAACAATGGACAAGGCTAAGGATTTTGACAAGCTTCCTCTGTGCACAATGAATAACTTTCCCATGTGGAAAGAGAGAATTAAATTTTTCATGGAAGCTGTGGATCCCCGGATCTTCATGATTGTTGAAGAAGGTTCCCACATTCCTATGACAGTCTCCACTATAGATCCAACAAAGAAGATTCCAAAGAAGTTAATGGATCTAGATAAAGACGAGATTGCACTTGTCTCTCTGGATAAGAAAGCTAAAAATATTATAGCAAGTGCAGTCGATGACTCGATGCTACAGAACCTGATTAACTGCCAATCTGCTAAGGAGATGTTGCAGTCACTAGTCACTCTGATGGAAGGTACTGAAGAAGTGAGGGATGATAGAAAATCCATGTTGAACCAGAAGTCCGAAGCCTTCAGGAATGGTCCAAAGGATACTATTGCAGATACATTTGAGAACTTCTTCAAAATACTCAGTGGTCTCGTAGTATATGACAGAGTCTTCACCATTGGAGAACTGAATGACAAGTTCCTAAGATCCTTAACCAAGGAATGGGACAATAAGGTCTGTATTATCAGGGAATTTGGAAAACTAGCTGAGACAGATCCTCAGAATCCCTTCGGGAAGCTGATGTCGTATGAGCTTCAACTACACACGAGGAAAGCTTAAGAAGAGAAGAGCAGGTCTGCATCCAAAGAGAAGACTGTTGCTTTAAAGGCAGACACCTCCAGGAAGTCAAAGGCTACCTCTCCAGCCCCAGCACAAGAAGTAAGTAAAGAATAAAACTCAGAGCCAAGTAACTCGGGATCTGAGCTATCTGAAGGAGAGTTCTCCTTACTTTCACGACAGTTCTAGAAATTCTTGAATAAGAAATAGCAATGGAAGGGCAAGGATGCCTCTCACAGAAGATCATGACATGACGGTGATCGACACAGAAAAGGCTCCAGCAGCCACGATAGGTATGGTTCTAAACAGAACAAACATATTTTGACTGACATTGTTTGATACTATTGTAATAAGCCAGGCCACGTCATAGCTTGCTTCCACCACAAGAAGAAGGAGGGTGGCAGGAGAGAAGAAAAGAAGTCCTCATACAGCAAGAAGAGGATGGAGAAGAGCCTGATAGCCAAGAAAGGCAAGACTTTTAGTGACTCTGACTCATCTTAGTAAAGTGAAGTAGAGGAAGCCTACTTTTGACTTATGGCTCAATCAGATGTTGAACAAGAGCCCCAGTTCACTGGGGGAGGAAAAATCTCATACCCCTCTTCAATAATCTGAAGTTTCTGAGCATGATTATGAAGACAGCTCCTCTTACGATGAGTCTGAACTCATGGCCCTGTATAAGGAGTTGATCATGGCTTACGACAAATGTCGAGAGATCGTGAAAACTCAGGAAAAAGAGATTAAGTCTCTAAAGGCCATAGAAAGCTCTCTGAGAGAGGAAGTCGTTAAGATGGACTCACTCAGAGAAGACTTAGATAATGTTGTTGATGAGTTCAACAAGGCTATCAAGAACTTTGATCTGAAGGATGAAATCATCAAAGGGTTGGAAGACTTACTAGAGGCCGAAAGGAAACTTGTTGAAGGTTTCTCTAAGCCAAAGGTAGTTCTTCCTCTCGTTGCTGAGTTCTATGCTCAAGCCAAGGGTGCTGGGCTAGGCCATGTAGAAGCTCCTAGTAAATATTCTAGGAGGAATAAGCCTCAGAGAAGGAATAAGGCTGCCAAGAAGGCCTTAGCCAAAGCAAAGGGGAAAGCCCCTCAAGATCAGACTGTCTTTAAGAAAGTCATATTTCAAACAAATGAGTTTGATCCTGAATCATCCTACGACCACTTGACCAGTCCTACTTATGTCGAGCCAAAGTCTCATTACCATGGATGGACTCGCTCCAAAAACTTTGGTGAGAGTGTCTTTAAGGCACCTTATGAAGAAGTCATTCTTCAGAGTTATGGCCCTTGTGATCATGGTCTTATCTTCAAGAAAGCACCAAAAGTAAAAAACCATTGTAGAAAAGCCTGTAATGGAGAAGAAATTATGTGATTGCCATCATCATGAAGCCTCTTCCTCAAAGAATGCAACCCCTGCTGGACCAGCATCTTAGAAGGTCAAGCAAGAGTACCTAAGGAAAAGATACAACAGGTTCGACTGTTGGTGCTTTGGCAAAATTGGTCATTTTGCCATCGATTGTTGGTTTAATCCAAGAAATTTTGTAACTCCTCAAGTTGGCAACATGAGAATGACCACTCATGATGTTAATCCTTATAGGGGAGTGTTCTAACACGAGACCAAGGACCCAAATAGGTTTTGGTTCCTAAGGCAAACTAATTTTTATTGTAGGGATGTCCAAAGGCCACCGAAACGACAATCTGGTATTTGGACAGTGGATTCTCATGGCACATGACCGGGACAAGAAGCCTACTTCAAAATTATTCTCCAGTGTTGAACGTACCAAAGGTCATCTTTGGAGGTTCAGACTGCGGGATAAGTAAAGGCTACGGTATGATCACTAACGGTTGTGTATCCTTTTCGGATGTTGCTTATGTTGAGGGATTGGAACACAATCTTATAATAATAAGCCAACTATGCGACGAAGGATACATAGTTTAATTCCACGCTGACAAGTCCCTGATAAAGTCTGTTGACAATATGGAAACGATTCTATCTGGCACTTGAAGCAGGAATATTTTTTTTTAAAATTTCATTTGTATAGATTCTTCTACACCAATGTGTCTATTTGCAAAAGATAGTGCGTCTCTTGGTGACCAATGGCACAAGAGGTTAACACATATTAATTTATTAACTATTAATAAATTATTCTCCCAGAACTTAATTCGTGATGCACGAATGTCATGTACGTCAAAGATAGACCTTGTCATACATGCGTAAAAGGCAAGCAAACAAGGGCTACTTTTAGAAGCATTATTGACAAAAATTCAAGTATATGTCTCCATCTACTTCTTATGGACTTGTTTGGTCCACTGCAAATTAGATGCTTGGGAGGTAAGGAATATACATTGGTTATTGTTGATGATTACGCGCGCTTTGCGTGGGTGTTCTTTCTGAAACACAAGTCAGATACCTTCGACATATTTACTAATTTTGTCAGGCAGGTCCAGAATGAATACAACTGTTCCGTAGTAAAAATCAGAAGTGACAACGGAACAGAGTTAAAATCTGGGGTCATGACAGAATTCTGTGAAAGCCTAGTTATCTTTTATGTGTTTTCCTCTCCTCGCACTCCACAGCAAAATGGAGTAGCTGAGAGATGGAATAGAACACTCATAGAGGCTTGTAGAACTATATTGAGTGATGCTTCACTACCGGAATACTTCTGGGCTGAAGCCGTCAATACTTCATGCCACGTGTAAAATCGAGCACTCATCAATAAGAACCATAATAAGACACCTTATAAAATTCTAAAAGGCAGGAAACCAACTGTTTCATATTTTAGAATTTTTGTCTGTAAATGCTTCGTTCTTAACAATGGTAAGTATCATACTACCAAGTTTAGTGAGAAAAGTTTTGAATATATTTTTGTAGGTTATAGTAGCCATAGTAAGGCATACAGGATTTTCAATAGAAAAACTCTTATTGTATAGGAATCCATACATGTTGTATTTGATGAGACGAGGTTGTTGCATAGCTAATCATCTTGTGTGCTTGTTGAAGATGCAGGTACAAGGATTAAAGAGATCAGCTTGGATGAACCGACTGAAGGTGTAAGAGAAAAGTTCATCAAGATCACTACTCCAACCTCCATTGAAGAGGCAGATGATCAAGATGAGGAAAGCATCCAAGTTGATGAAGTCACTCAAGTGGCTAAAGAAGTTCAAGATGCTAGAAACCTAGAGCTCAGACATCTGAATGATAATCCATTAGACCAGATCATAGGAGATCCCCGGGATGGTGTCAGAACTCATCGAGGTACAATTAATGAGAATTTATATTTAAGTTTTCTCTTACAGGTTGAACCAAAGAAGTTTGAGGAAGCCAACTCAGATGCATCATGGATCTTGGCCATGGAAGAAGAACTGAACATGTTCAAGCGATGCAAAGTTTGGAAACTAGTTCATAGACCCAAAGGTAAGAATGTCATCGGAACTAAGTGGGTCTACCGGAACAAGTTGGAAGAGGATGGAACAATCATAAAGAACAAAGCCAGACTCGTCGCCAAAGGATATTGTCAAGAAGAAGGGATCGACTTCGACCAAACATATGCTCTAGGGGAAAGGCTAGAGGCCATCAGACTGTTCCTAGCTTATGGTGTAATGAAGGGTTTTACTGTCTACAAAATGGACGTGAAATCCGCCTTCCTTAATGGTGACATAAAGGAAGAAGTGTATGTGGAACAGCCCCAAGATTTTGGTTGATCCTAACTTTCCTGAGTATGTTTATTTGTTATCGAAAGCATTGTACGGTTTGAAACAAGCTCTTCGAGCTTGGTACGAAATGCTATCTACCTTTCTCCTCGAGAACAAATACACACGGGGAAAGATATATAAGACATTATTTCTTAGGGAAATTAAAGGCAAGATTTTGCTAGTGCAAATCTACGTCGACGACATTATTTTTGGTTCTACAAATGACAACCTCTGCAAAAAGTTTTTTAAACTTATGCAAGGAAAGTTTGAAATTAGTAGTATGGGAGAGCTGGAGTATTTCTTAGGACTTCAGGTGAAACAATCTGAAGATGGAATTTTCATCTCTCAGACAAAGTTCACCAAGGAGTTGATTAATAAATTCGGAATGGAGAATGCAACCTCTATGAGGACTCCAATGGCCTCAGCTATGTCTCTGCATAAGGATGAGAAAGGGAAACCTTTTGATGAAACCAAGTACAGAAGCATAGTTGGATCCTTGCTCTACCATACTGCTAGTAGACCAAACATAATGTTCTCTACATGTGTCTGTGCTAGATTCCAAGTGAACTATATGGAATCTCACTATGCTGCTGCAAAGTGGATCTTGAGATGCCTTAAAGGTACACCGAATCTTGGCTTATAGTCCCTAAGAGGTAATGACAACGAACTAATTGGTTTCTAAGATACAGACTTTGTAGGTAGCAAAGATGATAGAAAAAGCACTTCTGGGACATGTCTGTTCCTTGGAAGAAGGCTTATCTCATGGAGAAGCAAAAAGCAAAATTATGTCGCAATCTCAACGACCGAGTAAGAGTATATCTCTGACTGCAGTTATTGTGCACAATTTCTTTGGCTAAAGAACCAGCTTGAAGATTACAATATGAAGGTTAAAGACATTTCATTGTTCTGCGACTCCTACAGCGTAATAGTAATTGCAAACAACTCAGTCTCGCACAGCCGGAAAAAGCACATAGAGCTCAGATATCACTTCATCCAGGAGCATGTGGAGCAAGGGGATGTGGATCTGGAGTACGTGCTAGCAGATCGAAAAGTTGAAGACATTTTCACAAAGCCGTTGGACGAGACCAAGTTCAATTTCTTCAAAACTGAAATTGGGATGCTGAACAAAGAAGGATAGATCAAAGGGAATCAGTTCAAAGCCCAAGAATCGAGGAAACTTCAAAAAGGTTAGAAATTTATTAAGTGGAAGGCAAAGCTCGAGAACTATTATTACTTCTCGAAAAGCATGAAATTAGTTTTCGAAAACTTCAAGTCCACTTCTCGAGAAAAAAAAATATGTCTCTCGAGAGGTACTGAAAGTTCTCGAAAACAAGTTCTTTACTTCTCAAGAACTACAATGATACTTCTCGAGAACTACCCAACCTCTCGAGAAATGCCATGTAAATTTTTGATTTCTGTCAATTTCTACTATTTCAAAAACCGCTCGATTTCTGCCTTAATCCAAGGGTTAATTTAGTTTAGTTAGACATCTAATGGGTATTACTAGGGTTATATATATACAAAACATTAGAATCCAAAATTCAACCGACATTTCAAACTCAACTCTCTCGAAAACTCTTCGTCTTCTGCCGACCAGTGCTTCGACGCTGCCGTCTTATCGCTCTTCGTCCTTCGCCATCATTCATCTCAATGGCCCAGCAGTTAAAAATCGGCATCGGCAGTAAGAAAGTTGTAGTAGGGATAGCAGAGCTTTAATGAGATTTTAGAAATCTTCTTCTTCTCTTAGACACAGCAGGTTTGAAATTTATTCTATCAGAACCTTGCAAGATTTTATTTCCTGAGGTAGAAGAGTTCTTCAGAAATGTTAAGTTAAGGAGAAATGGCAATGTCCTTAGGTCCAAAGTCAAGGGCATTAAAATTAAGTTGAGCCCGACCATTGTTTCCAGACTTCTTAGATTACCTCATGTAGATGATGTAGATGAAATAACAAGAGATGACAATGACAGAACCTGTCATTTCTATGGAGTTCAAGATGACATTACTTCTCTTAGGAGGACTTCTTTAAATGAAGTTAACAAACTTTTAGAAGACATTATTGGCAAAATTCTGTGGTGTAGAACAGGGTTAATAGGGTATATTACAAATGAATTCTTCAATATCATGGCTTCCATAGTCTGCAGGAAAAGATTTCATTATGGTTTGATGATTTATGACATGATTAGAAAAAGCATAAGAAAACAAAAATTTGCTAGGATAATCTCCCTGATGTTGCATGAGATTGAGCTAACTGCCTTCAAGACTTCTAAAGGCACTGAAATCAATCACCTGAAGAAGATCTCCCAAGCCTACATTCATTGATGGTAGTTAAAGCTGAAGAATCCAAAGAAGCTGGCTAAAGAGCTTGCAACACCTGCTATAGAGGTTAGGACCCCATCTCCCTCCTCTCATAATGTTATTGAACCATTTGGTTCAGCAACTAAGGGGGAGCCTGCAGCCTCAGTTCTAGATGTCAGACTTCCTTCTCCTACTCCTCCAGCCATTTCTCAAGCAAGTTCACCCATCAGAAGTCCTGTTATGAGCCCAGTAAGATCTCTAACCAAGTCCCCAGAGGCAAACATTTCAGATAATACCATCTAAAATGAGCAAGTGCAAGAAACCATGAAATCTACTGTTGAAGATATAAAAAGTATGATAAAAGAGTTGACTTCAGATGAACCACTTCCTTTCTACACAAGGAAACTACTGAAGAGCCATCAAAGGATCCTTCTCCATCTCCAGTTCTATCTCCATCACCAGCAAATAATCCATCTCTAATACCATCACCTAAGTCTAAAACTGCTCAATCCCCATCTGCTAAAAAAGATCTACCAGATACTATTCTTCTTTCTGATGAAGATAGAATTTCTCCAGAGCCTGTTGAAGCTCCTCTAAGTAAACTTGACTTCTCCATACCCACTTTACTTGATGAAGAAGGAGATGCAGTCACTCATACTTTCGGAGCTAAATGTTTTGTAGTGATTGATGAGATTCCTCCATGGACTGTACCTACTCTTGCTATTATTGCTAATGCCCCTATCAATTCAGATATTCTCAATAAGATTGAAATCATGTTGGCTGACCAGAGGAAATATTTTGATGAATCTCTGAAGGTATTCAAAGACAAAGTCACTGCTCTAGAAAAAGAGATGAGCAGAGGATTTATAGAAATCCAGCACAACAAAGAATCCCTCAAAGAATTGTTTCAGATTGGTGGAAAAGCTATAAACCACACCATTATTAGTGTTGGTCTGGTAAAGGACCAATCTGTGACTCTTGCTAACAATCAGATTCAGTTAGTGAAGAAGGCCAGGAACATGTTATGAAAATCTGTGAAGAAGTGGGAACCTTCAAGGAAGATGCCATAGAAATGCTGTGTGTAGAATTCAGAAAGGGGTCAAACATGTAATCTCACTGCCAACGCGATATGAGCCTGCAGGGTCGCACATAAGAGATGTGGAGAAGTTGGATGATTGACTGTGCTGGTAATGGTTACCAATCACCAACCTTGAATGGGGTTATGTGCAAAGTGTTGCCTTAGACGATCGTCGGGTTGGGCAAATTGTTGCCTTGAAAAGGTTTGGTATAAATAGTCAACCGAGGGTTGACGATAGTCGACTGAAGGTCGACGATCGTCGAACACGGGTCGACGAGTATCGTCGAACACGCGTCGACGAGTATCGTCGACAGAGGGTCGGCGAGTATCGTCGACCGCGGGTCGACGAGTATCGTCGACCGCGGGTCGGCGAGTATCGTCGACCGCGGGTCGACGATCGTCGACCGCAGGTCGATGATTATCGTCAACCCACGTTCGACGTGAATCGTCGAGTATTGTACTCTAATTCTCGTCGACTGATACTCGCCGACTAATTCTCGCCAATCCTATGAGATTCTCGCCGATTGATTCTCACCGAATCTGCTAGGTGATTCTCGCCGATTCTGGAACCCTAATTTTCTGGGTGGTCTGTGGATAGCGATATTCCTAAGTCTGTTTATGCCTTTGGTATAAATAGATACTTAGGGTTTTCGGGAATCAGATCAGATCGAATCGAAGCGATCGTTGGCCCTTTGACCGAGACGAATCCGACGGAAGTGTTCCGCCGTTCTTTGTTCGCTCTGCCGATTCCCGAATCCCGCCGGACGGAAACGTTCCACCGTCGGTTGTTCGCTCCGCCGACCACCTCCTCTCCGGCGACCGTTGCTGGTCTTGCTTTCCCTGACGCGAACCTTGCAGTCCGTGGGAAGTGCATAGGTGCGGCAGATCTTCTTTCCGACCATCCGTGTGACGGAAGTTTGGAGTTCTCCTGCTCGTGTGGATTTCTGCAGAGACGAAGATATTATTCTACGTTGAACTCACCAGCGACAAGGAATCACATTTGGAGCATCTTTGTTGAGTTGTGACTCAACACCCAAGAGGTAATTTTTGCCTTATTGTATTAACTTCTTGATTCAACATGCATGGCCTGATCCAATTTCTTTGGGTTGTTCTAGATTTTATTACTTCTGCTGCGTGCACAAGTGTTGTGCCAACCTCTTAGAGAAACCCAACAGAGAGCCTGGTAAAAGAATATGTGGAAAAACTTGTGGATAAGTTTACTGCTGCTGCAAACTCAGGTTGCTATAACAAGATAAATAAAATCAATAAGAATGTTTTAGAGAAAATTCAATCTATTAAATTTCATACCTATAACACCTCAGTCTGGATGCACAACCAAATATTCCCTTAATTTCAGGTTGACCCTAATATCATTCCTCATAACCTGAATCCACTTGTTGAAGGGCAGTCCAATCAGATGCCAGTTCAGATGCATAACCTCAGATGCCCTGCTTTTCTCCTAGGCCAGAAGATCAGAATTCTCCTCCTGCTTCCTATGACCATGTATGGGATTATATTATTCCTCAAGGTTTACCTGAGATCCACACCTTTAAGATAAGGAAGTATGTGTAGGGCCCCTCAGCCAGCAAAAGTGTTCCCAAGACAGATTCTGAGAAAAGAAAGGCACAAGAGTTTGCTGAAGTCTGGAGTCCTACCTCCAAGTCATTGATTCTTAATACTCTAAAGTTAGTTATGGACTATAATGAAAATAGGAGTCTCCACTGCATCTCCACTGAATAGGATCTTTATAAGAAGTCCATGAATAAAAGAAGGATATATGATAGAGAGTATGGCAAGAATAATCCCAAGGCTTCTCCAAAACCTCCAAGATACTACCCGAAGCCTTTCAGATACTAGAGGAGACAACAGGAGAAGCATGACAGACAACCTCAGAGCTAGAGATGATTTTTCTACTGATACTTGTTTTTTATACTATGGAAGAAATGATGTTGAATTTGAAATCTAAAACATTATATATATATATATATAGATAATTTCTAGTTTTGCTAATTGCGTGTTTAATTTTTCGATCTTGTATTTGTTTTCTATTCTTCATTTATAGTTCTTTCTTTATTGGTTTAATTCACCTTAGTGAAGAGGGTTCTTACTTCTACAAATAGGAGGAGATTGTTGAGTATTGCATCCACAATAACCCAGATTTGCATTAAGTCACCCTTGAACTAAGATGAATTAAGTTGTATTTGATATCTTGCTTTAAGTTGTGTGTTTGCAGATCATCATGCTAAGTGTAGACCAATGTCAGTCTACAGTGGGTCATAAACACAGGACCATACAGTGTAATTCCTCACTGTGTGATCCAAGGTATTGACTCATGTGTAGCCTCTCAATTGGGATACACTTCATATTCAAGCACTTGGATAAAGGAATGAAGATTGGATTCTTGAAGAGTAAAGAAAATTTTCTAAGTAAAAAATTTCTCATAGTCCACTTCTCGAGAAGTCCATGATAGTTCTCGAGAAGTAGACTTAGCAGAACTCGAGAAGTTCCTCTAGTTTTCGAAAAGCCGAGACTAGTTCATGAGAAACCTTTTTATAGTTATCGAGAAGTCAGTCTATGGTTATCGAGAAGTCCCAGCCTCTATTTATCGAGTAGTCAGAGACAGCCGCAAAATAATTCTAAGTCCCTCTCTCGAGATGTCTATCTTAGTTCTCGAGAACTTAGTCTCTAATTCTCGAGAAGTCAGCATGGTTCTCGAGTATACAATTTGGCTTTCGAGTAATAGTTCTCGAGTAGTCTAGTTAGTTCTCAAGTAGACTCAACGCCTTTTGTTCTCGAGTACTAACTTAAGTCAAGACAGTTTAGTTCTCGAGAAGTCAGCCCGTTCTCGAGAACTCATTCATACTTCTCGAGATCTACTGTCAATTTTTCTAAAAAATTTCTCCTAAGTCCAGATCGACGGGTTTTTCAAATGAGACATCGTGATTGGTCCACGTGTCGTCATTAATGTTAATTCTAACCGTTAGGGGAAATCCAATATAATTTCTTTTCATCAATACTAACCCTAAGCGGAAAATCATACATTATTATTATCGTGATCGGTCGTCTCTTTCCAAGAAGAACAAAAGTTTAAGTCGTCGCCGTCGCTCAACGTGAAGATCAACACTTCTGTTTTTGATCAAGAAAGGATTACTGTTCTGGGATAGTTCATCTTCTCCTTGATCGAGTAGGTCTAAGATTTCTCAGATCAGATCTCTCAACTCTTCTTTAATATTTTCTGAAAAAGCCGCAATTTCAAGAAGAATACCTAGAGTAGAATTTTTCCAGATCTGAGACAAATTTCTGTTTGTATTTTTCTTTAAATCTCTCTGTAAATTTTGTAGGAGATTAATCTCTGAGTTGTAGGTAGTTTTCATATTTCGAGTGTAGATCCTTTTGGATCGAGATTATAGGAACTTGGTTCCGAGGTGTAGGATCGGATTTCAATCCGAGATAGTGGAGTAGCCGGATCTAGTGATTTACTAGATCTGTCAGGGAAAGTGGACGTACCCAAGGTTGGGGAACCACTATAAATCTTCTTGTCGTCTGTGAATTCTTGATTGTGTGTTCAAGTTCTTTAAAATTTTTATTATGCATATAGACGCACAATTCACCTATTCACCCCCTCTAGTTTATTTAGGTTGACAACTAAACACTTTTAGTTGTATATATAACCTTGGTAATATATATAGTGGATATTCCTGGTATGTGTTCAGCCTACTATTTATTCTTCCACAAGTAGACTCTGAGTTAGGATGCGTTTGTAGTATTAACCTATGACCTCACCGTCTGTTTGTGGCATATAGTATGGGGCCCCTGCCGGACCTTTTATTATATGTTGTTTAACGAGTGGAGTCGTTACACAAGACATATCTTCAGGAACCCCCTATCTACAACATGGAACTATACTTAACGATATCGTGTATCGTAATACTTGGCTGGTATAATATGGGTCTCTAGGATCTTATCTCGAATCAATCACACCTTGGTATCTGTGTCCTCCACAAATTCCGAGCCGAGTGCCTTTGTATCCTTATCCTAGGCCCAATACAGTGGAGTCCTGTACCTCCATCCGTATAATGCCTCATGAGGGACATACGTATGCTGGACTGATGACTGTTCTACTAAGAGATTTTGATCAGCGAGAAAAGTCTCTCCTATGGCTCTCCGTGGTCCAGAATGTATAAGCGTAAAAGATCCTTCGGTGACAGGGTGGTACGCTACGTCTACCCATATGTCTAAGGGTGTAAAGTTGTGTTGAATATCGACCTAGAGCCCCGATAAGCCTAGACTGATCTTCTTTCTTTGTGCATAAATCATCCATCCCGATCTGACGCGATCATCTTGAGCTCTTTTCCTCCTCCAGCCAATAAACCTCACCGTGCGTCACTAAATCCATGACGTCCTCCTTCACTCCGGGGAGATACACGTTCCGAGATACACCAAAATTCCAGTTATTTAATTTCTCGTTTGTATAGGTAGATAACGACTCTATAAAATCTCCACTTCAAAATTAGATTCTAATCCTTACGAATACGCCCGAGTAGCATCGAATACAATTTACTCACATTTCACTATATTCACGACGCAAAGTTTTTTAGATGAGGTCTAAGGGAAAACCCAAGTCAATAACTAATTTGCCCAATAAACAAAAGACAAGCCCCCAATAAACAAATAATAAGCACCCAATAAACAAAAGATAAGCCCCTACCTACCTTGGGCGAAGTATCTTCGATATTACCATGTTATATTCGGGCTAGATATGCACACCATCCTTAGGGCAAGAAACCAAAGACTTAGGGGTACATCCTGAAACTCGTTGATATACTCCATACTTTGCACACTCCAGATTACCATTTACGACAACTTTCTCAAACTCAACATGTGACTATATCCCAAATGTGTCTCTTCTAAACCTGAATTCTTGTTCGACCCTTAGTATTTGGTATGATGGTTGTCTCAACCTAATCATGTTAGCGGTACGATTGTTGAGCCTACGTGTCCCTTACTATTCAATTAATGGAATGTAAACCTCAATTCTCCATAAGCTGGTCCTATTAGTTTAGGTAAACGGTGATAGTACAACTTGATAAGTAAGGTAGGAACATTAGAGTATACGCCTCAAGTAGCTACTCTTGCGTTAGACTCTTCCTCTAGTCATTTCGGGTATCCTCGTACCTTAACTAAATTTAGACCAGGATACGCTAAGAATCGTCTTGGTAAGTCATGTTTCTTAGTTGGGTTGGCCTAACTCATTGATTTATGGACTATATACTGTGCTTTTTACAGATGGGCACACCACAGCTTTCGCTGCTTAGTTTGTCCCCAAACTAATGCTCGTGCGGGGTGACCCTGTATTTTGTGGACTTCTTCTCTTTATGATCGAGTTCTCCACTGATACCACTTTGTAAGACCCCATTTTTTTCTTTCACAACCAGGGTCTTATGCTTATAACTGCTGCTTTGCGTTGACACCAACACACCCAGGAAGGTCGTCACTACAAAATGCCGATCCTGCCAGCATTGACGATCACCAAAAAAGTAGATGTAGAAATTATAAAAGTCCACAAAATCACCACAAATATATATATATATATACATATATATATATATAAGTGTTATAGTACACAATGAGTACAATGTATGAAATATGGTAGAAAAGAAAAGGGCTTAGGCCCGATACATGTCTAATACAATAATCTCTTGCTCACAACTCACACATCTGGCGGAAGCAACTGAAAACCATCTTCGACCTGTCGTCATGTAGTAGTGGTAGCGTGCAATAACTACTCCTTATATCATACCTCCTTGTCCTGCCGGTGTTGATGCTCCTGCTCCTCGGTCCCCTAAAATGATGTGGTCTGAAAGTCCACCTAGTGCTAACTACCTTCACCTATGGGGGGGAGGAATAGGTGTCTTGCAGCGTTTTAGCAGAATTAAAATTGTGCCTGCACAAATAAACAAAACAGCACAGCACAAAAAGGCACTGGCAATTTTTAGTGGTTCCCCGATTTGGGTACGTCCACTTTCCCCGTTCGACCTATCTCCCAACCAGGGACGACTCGGTCACTTCACCAACAGGATTGAAATCCAATCCTCACACTAATGGAAGGAACCCTTCCACCCGATGGAGTCACCACTCCTCCACCACGGGTTGCACCCAACCCTTACAATGAGGAACCAACGTTCCTTTACAACAAAAATAAAATGGAATGTATAAAGATACAAACTACTTTTGGAGTGCTAGGTGTCCCTCTTCGTTCGATGATGCGTTCTCGAAGATGATGAAGAGTCCACGACCTTAGCTCTCACTTGGAAAGGATCTCCTCTAGATCGGCGGGGACAAAGAATGAGGCGGCGATGCTATGTAGATACAAACTTCGTAGCTTAACCGGCAAGGTCTACCAACGGTCTTTCTTGGATCAATCGTCTCGATCGATTCGGATAGGGAAGGTATTCCCGATCTGCAAATCAAGAGACAAAGGTTCTCAAGAAGGACTCGTGAGACACGTTGTGTGGCAGAGCTTTTGTCTCCAGGAGATCAGGAAGAAACCACGATCAGCAGCGGCGACCAACTAGTACGAGCGGCGACGGCGGCGGAACGAGCTTCGCAATCCACGTCACGGCGGCGGCTCGGTTTTTCTTTTTCTATTTCATGTACCTTACTGTTCAAAATAGTGATGTATTTATATAGAAGGATGATCCAATATGACCGTTGTGGGCCCCACTAGTAGGAACCCTAAGTCCGGCTCCAAACAGTGCGTGAATACATGGTCCGGTCCAGCGAGCACCAGAATTTCGCCCAAGGCAAATTCGGAGAGAATCATAGGTGATTCTCGACGAATCGGTTAGAATCATTTAAGATTCTCGTCGAATTCGACTTGGCAGAATTCTGGTTGAAGAAAAAGCCAACCGGAGAGAATCGACCAGAATCAATAATCATTCTCGACAGATCAGCGAGAATGCAAAGTCATTCTCGTCGATTCGGCGAGAGTCAACCAGTTATTCTCGACGATTCTGCCTTAAGCAGAAATCAAGACGGCGTTGAGACAGCCGGCTGCAATCAGCAAGAATCAGCGAGTGATTCTCGACAAATTCTACTTATACGATTTTTCGTCTTTTCACCCGTGAGCTGCTCTTTGGCCCATCTTTGCTCCTTGTCTGCTCTTGATCTTTCTCAGCCCTGTACTTGAAAGTAAGTACACTCCAATAGAGAGAGTACATGTAGGCCAACACACTGATCTGCTCAACGAGGGATTACGTTGCGCAGACCCGTGTATATTGACCCACTGCACCCTGACATTGGTGTGTACTTAGCATGGAATAACTGCAAGCACAACTTGAATGATTTCATCAAATACATTGTGAATTCATCTTAGCTAGATAGGAGGCTTCCTCAAATTCAGGTAATTGTGGATACAATACCCAACAATCTCCCCCTTTTTTAAGAAGACAAAATCCTACTAGCTAAGATGAATTTCACCAATCCAGATAATACATACATTGAATCAAGAGAGGAACAATAAAAGTAAACAGAGCAATATGAGAGTCAATCATCAAATCACATATATATATATAGCTATCCACGATAATTGTTCATATGTTTACTGTTGGAACCAGCAAGGCCGATTCCACCTAAAGCTCGGAACTACTGAGGCAGCTTATGCTTACTCCCTTGGGATCACTCTAGGCGAAGAACTAGACCGGAGGCTTCAGTGAGGAGGTCCCACCTCTTACCCGAAAGAGACTAGAACTAGAGCTCTTCCCCTCCCTAGCCAATACTGAGCTAGGTGCCTTAGAGAAGATAAGAGGAGTCCAGAATGCTTCCTTCTCTAAGGCACCTTACCGGTCTATTTATAGGCCTCTGAACTGGGACTGCCAATAACCAAACTATACTGCTGTGAAAATACCAGAATACCCTTGGCTGGGTCTGCCAACAGCTAAACTCCGCTGTCTTAAAAGACTAAATGCAGCCCACGCAGGGTAAAAGAGTAAAAACACCTCCGGGGCCCAGAAGGTGGGCCCGACCTTACCTGAACTGGCCTTAAAACTAAGACGGCCCTTCTCTCGAGGCACCTCTCACTAGGGCCCTCTCGCCAGGCCGAATCCTCTTCACTCGCCTAGGCCCTCTCCTCTCGCCTGGGCCCCTCTCACCGGGCTGAGCCCCTTTCTTCCTCTCGCTTGGTCTTCTCTCGCCACGAAGCCTCTCTACTGCACCCCCTCGACTCGCTAGGCCCTCTCCTCTCGCCTGGGCCCCTCTCCTCTCGCCACGAGGCTTCTCTACTGCATCCCCTCGACTCGCCTAGGCCCTCTCCTCTCGCCTGGGCCCCTCTCCTCTCGCCTGGGCCCCTCTAGCCGGGCCGCGAGCCCGAGGTTGTACACAATCCCCGCTCTTTTCGAGGTTGGCACAAACTCGGAAAGATAGTCCAACCGAGGCTCGCGATGGTACGACCAATTTATTGAGGGAATCTTTTGGTGGGCCCCTTGCCTGACCTATAAATACAGAACCTCCCTTCCCTCAAAGGGGGTACTTCCTTACTTTCTCTCTCCTTAACGCTTGAACATGTCTCTCAACCAAAGCGTCCGGGACCGCCTCGCGGCCGTGCGCCAGCGGAATAGGGCGACGGCGGCGGGTCTGAACAAGATCCCTGCCCGTGCTCCTCCCTCGCTACCGCTATCCGCCTCACCTCCTAAGAGGACCAAAATTCTGGAGCCTCATATTCTGGCTGAGGAACCCTCTCGCACCCATCCAAGGGAAACGACGCCCCCAGCCCCCGCTAGCCTCAAGGGGAAAGAAGTACGTTCTTCCAACCTTTTTGGGTTTCTTGCTACTGCCCCTTCTTTATCTGATGTCTATTCTCAGAGATTTTTGGAGGCCTCTCAGCGCCCCGAGACCATCCGAATAAACATCTCCGAATTCCCTTCTCAGCGCCTCTCACCCCAGGACTCCCTCCCTTCTACGCCGGTGACGAAGAGGGATGACCCTTCCACCGCTTCGGACCGCACTCGCCGAATTGGTAAGAGATCTTATCACTGACTTGCTCCGTCCTTGCTATTCCTTCCGCCACTCCCAGCCAATATTGGTCTTCTGGCAGGTGCGAGTGGGAGGCCTGCCGAGAGCACTCTGGCCGCTGACTCGCCGACTGAGGGTTATTCTGGGAGAGAAGCCTTCTCGCCTCCTCCACCAGTAGACGAGATTGACGATTATCTGGGCGATCCCGCGGACCCCATAGAGATGAAGCGAAAGGTGGCCGAGATGCTGCGGAAACACGCGTTGCTCATCCGAGCACTGGAAAAAGGAAAGCAGGTCGCGGACCACCGAATTGATTGGCTCGAAATGGAATGTGCTCGCCTGTCGAATGAGATTGATGTCGACACGGAGGTGGACCAGACTGATCCTCTAGCGATTCTGAACGATGTCGATCAACAGCTTCGTTACGCCCGGCGCGGTGTTGCGGCTGCTCGCGCCTTCCACTTCCCCCATCGCCCCCCCTGCGTGAGAGGTCGTGGAGGACGATGGAGGTGGGACAAGAACTGACGGAGCCCGAGCGTTCTTTCCTCCTGCAGTCGCCTCTCGCTTCCCGCCTTCCGCCAAATAACTCTCTTCTTAGCTGTAATAGTATTGACTGATATAGCGCCTGCTGTGCGCCCTTTTTGAACTCGCCGCCCGCTACGCGCGGGATTAATTAATTTCATAATGTCGGTTTAATCGTCACTATTGCTTCTTTAAATGATTTCTATTTCACATTATTGGCTTTCATCATTAACTGTCTGTCCCGCTGTCTTTTCACCGCTCTTTTTTCGAGAAGGCCGTTCACTTGGCGTTCCGCTGCCCGAGGCCCGGAGGGCGAAGGGTCGGCCGACTCTTCCCTTCTCCTGACGCAACCACCTTGTCCGTACCGAGGTACCGGGGAAGGTTATAAATACCCCCCCCTGCCAAAACAAGAGGTATGCTTTCCTTAGACTCCAACCCGCGAGTACTCTTCTTCTTGCTGTTCGACTCGCTCTCCAGCCTCTCCCGCTTCTCGCGCACACTCGCGCGTTCCCCATTCGCCAGTCCCTCCCTTTAGTCTCGCCCTGCGCTCAAGATGGCAAAGAGGAGGTCTGAAGGGAGCGAGGGGCGCAGCCGCTGCGGGAAACAATTCACCGACCACGACTTCCCCCCCGGTCGCCTTTCTGCCGACGATTACGAGGCCTTTCGGAGCGACTACCTGTCAGAAGGCTTCGAGTCGCGCCCTCCCCGGGTCGGTGAGAGCATCAACACTTTCTACCCGGGAGAACTCGCCTTCCCAATCTCCCACTTTGAAGCTGGGCTTCGACTTCCCTTTTGGCCAGAGGTAAAACAGGTCCTGAAGTACTTCGGTGTTGTACCCGCTCAACTGAATCCGAATGCCATCTCCGTCATCATTGCATTCGCCTGCTACATGCGGAGGGAGAGAATAGAGTTCAGTCTTACCGTCTTCCGTAAGATGTTCGTGTACCACGCCAATCAGGACAGAGTGTCCTTCTTTACTGGGTTGAATCTGAAGGTGTGCGAGACCCCTAACAAGAATCACCACTGGCTCACTCGCTTTGTTTTCATCCGCGGGAATCTAGGCGGAGTTCCTCTCGCGCCGGTGTCTCCTGCTGAAACCTTCTACACCTCTCCTCAGGTAGGCGGAACGGATAGACTTCTCTGTGAATACCTTGCAGGGAAGAACTTTGAAGTTCGTTATCTGAGAAGAGGGCTCACCTCTCTACCCCCCGTGCTCCCCGGGGAAGGTATACTTCGAACTTCTCTTTTCATTACTTCTCGCCTCTCTCTCTCGCGAGAGCTCTTCTGATGTTCGTTCTCTCCTTTCTTCTCAGGAGAGAGGGTCGTGCCAGCGCATCCCCCCTATCGAAGCGCCATTAAGCCTTCCCCCGATGTGGCTCTCGCTACTATGGCGGCCGAGGCGGCCAGAGAATCGCTGGCCCCTCTCCCCCAAAAGAGGGTGGCCGAGGATTCCGCGCCGCTTCGCCTTAGTCCTTCGAAGAAGATGCGGATGAAGACCAAGAAGACCGTCTCCTTCCCCTCCGGGAAGGGCAAAGCTCCTGCCGATCTCGCGGGGACGCCGGGATCACTGAGCCCTATTTCCGTGGGGTCCCGGTCTCCCCACTCGCCTCCTCTAACTTCTCCACGTAAAATGACCTCGCTCCTCGAGGGGGCAGCCCCCTTCGCTCCCCTGGCGAGTTCATCCTGCCCTTCTCCTCGATTCCCCTCTCGCGAGGGGACTTCCCAAATTCCCCCGCCGTCCGATCACCTCAACTTCGACCTGGGGCCGGCGGTCCCTGACGGCAACAATGACCCCTCTCTGATTTGGGATAAGGGGTCCTACCGAGTCTCCATTTCCACCCTCCTGCCCTCCTGGAGAGAGCAGGCTGAGCCCAGTGCTCACGCTTTCTCCTTGGGCTTCGGCCTATATGGAGGCCTTACTCCCGATCCGCTCGACACAGCCACCACGCGAGACCTAGTCCTGAGGACGGCACACTCGCAGTTGCGCACTTTAGAGCTGTCGCACCGCCTCTCGCGGCGCCTGATTTTCAACACCAAAAGCTGGAAGGAGATACACACCGAGCTGGAGACCGAGCGCGAAAAGTCGGGGGACCTTGCCAAGCGGCTGGAGGTGTCCGAAAGCCTTCTGGCGAAAGCTAGCGGCGGAGTGGTAAGTCAACACCCCGCCACTGTTCTACGGGCACTTGCCCCGGTACCCCCTCTCTTTTTCACTTTTTTACCTTTCCTTTTCTCTCGCAGGATGCCGAGACGGCCGATCGGCTACGTTCGCGGGTGGAAGGGCTGGAGGCCGAAGTAAGAGAGCTAAAGGCGGAGAACGCCAGGCTCAAGGAAGCTCCCCTTCCCCGTTTGCAGGCCTCCCCACTTCCTCTCGCGCGCTATACCCACGATGATGTGGAGGAATTTTGTAAGGACGCCAACATAAGGACCGCCGAGCTCATCCTCAAGATGATGCGGGAGCTAGGTGTTGTAAAAGACGGCTGCGAAGATATCACTGCTCGAGACCTCGTGCCCGAGATCTATGGCGAGGACGAGGATCCCTCAGCGAGTGAGAGGGGTTAGGGCCCTCTTTTTCCTTTCTTTTGCTGGGATTGTAATATTTCCTATTTCATAGCCATAGGGTGTTTGAACGCTGTTATGACTCATGTTTAAATTCTTACTTTTTGCTCGCCTCTCGCTTCTTCCTTATCTTACGAATGCGTTGTCTTAAAATATAGACATGACTCGTGCATGTATATAAGTATATATATTCTTGCTCGCGCCTTTTTAGGGCCGGCCCTTTCTTTTATACCGGGATTGCTCGAGGAAACCTCGAGATTATCGATAGGCGAGAGAAAACAGCCTTTCCTCTCGCCTAGTTATTACCCGTGGGCTTGGCTCCTGGGGCGAGTGGGTGGGCCTCCCTGGTTTTCCGTGAGCGAGAGGAGTGTTTACTCGCCCTCGGCTCTCGGGACGGCTCCTCTCAGTGCGAGTGGACAGGGAGGGCTTGCCATCTTCCCTCTCTCCCCTTTTTTTCTTCCTCTCTTTTTTTCTTTATGTGGTGACTTCCCCCGAAGCATCCCTTTTTTGCTAGGGGGGATAGGTTTTCCGATTAGCCGACCTCCGTTGTTGCTAGCGGACATTAACACGAAAACCCAAACACTCGCTCGCAGAGGACCCGAGAGCATTGGGTCCCTCCTCTCCCATCTATTCCAGCCACCGAGTGAGCCTACAGACCTGTCAGCTCGATGGTAGCCTGGACAGCGGGTCTTCTCGGGGTCTCCTCCCCTCTTTCTCCTCCAACCACCGAGTGAGCCTACAGACCTGCCAGCTCGATGGTAGCCTGGACAGCGGGTCTTCTCGGGGTCTCCTCCCCTCTTTCTCCTCCAACCACCGAGTGAGCCTACAGACCTGCCAGCTCGATGGTAGCCTGGACAGCGGGTCTTCTCGGGGTCTCCTCTCCTCTTTCTCCTCCAACCGCCGAGTGAGCCTACAGACCTGCCAGCTCGATGGTAGCCTGGACAGCGGGTCTTCTCGGGGTCTCCTCTCCTCTTTCTCCTCCAACCACCGAGTGAGCCTACAGACCTGCCAGCTCGATGGTAGCCTGGACAGCGGGTCTTCTCGGGGTCTCCTCCCCTCTTTCTCCTCCAACTGCCGAGTGAGCCTACAGACCTGCCAGCTCGATGGTAGCCTGGACAGCGGGTCTTCTCGGGGTCTCCTCCCCTCTTTCTCATCCAACCACCGAGTGAGCCTACAGACCTGCCAGCTCGATGGTAGCCTGGACAGCGGGTCTTCTCGGGGTCTCCTCTCCTCTTTCTCCTCCAACCGCCGAGTGAGCCTACAGACCTGCCAGCTCGATGGTAGCCTGGACAGCGGGTCTTCTCGGGGTCTCCTCTCCTCTTTCTCCTCCAACCGCCGAGTGAGCCTACAGACCTGCCAGCTCGATGGTAGCCTGGACAGCGGGTCTTCTCGGGGTCTCCTCTCCTCTTTCTCCTCCAACCGCCGAGTGAGCCTACAGACCTGCCAGCTCGATGGTAGCCTGGACAGCGGGTCTTCTCGGGGTCTCCTCTCCTCTTTCTCCTCCAACCGCCGAGTGAGCCTACAGACCTGCCAGCTCGATGGTAGCCTGGACAGCGGGTCTTCTCGGGGTCTCCTCTCCTCTTTCTCCTCCAACCACCGAGTGAGCCTACAGACCTGCCAGCTCGATGGTAGCCTGGACAGCGGGTCTTCTCGGGGTCTCCTCTCCTCTTTCTCCTCCAACCGCCGAGTGAGCCTACAGACCTGCCAGCTCGATGGTAGCCTGGACAGCGGGTCTTCTCGGGGTCTCCTCTCCTCTTTCTCCTCCAACCGCCGAGTGAGCCTACAGACCTGCCAGCTCGATGGTAGCCTGGACAGCGGGTCTTCTCGGGGTCTCCTCTCCTCTTTCTCCTCCAACCGCCGAGTGAGCCTACAGACCTGCCAGCTCGATGGTAGCCTGGACAGCGGGTCTTCTCGGGGTCTCCTCTCCTCTTTCTCCTCCAACCGCCGAGTGAGCCTACAGACCTGCCAGCTCGATGGTAGCCTGGACAGCGGGTCTTCTCGGGGTCTCCTCCCCTCTTTCTCCTCCAACCGCCGAGTGAGCCTACAGACCTGCCAGCTCGATGGTAGCCTGGACAGCGGGTCTTCTCGGGGTCTCCTCCCCTCTTTCTCCTCCAACCGCCGAGTGAGCCTACAGACCTGCCAGCTCGATGGTAGCCTGGACAGCGGGTCTTCTCGGGGTCTCCTCCCCTCTTTCTCCTCCAACCGCCGAGTGAGCCTACAGACCTGCCAGCTCGATGGTAGCCTGGACAGCGGGTCTTCTCGGGGTCTCCTCCCCTCTTTCTCCTCCAACCGCCGAGTGAGCCTACAGACCTGCCAGCTCGATGGTAGCCTGGACAGCGGGTCTTCTCGGGGTCTCCTCCCCTCTTTCTCCTCCAACCGCCGAGTGAGCCTACAGACCTGCCAGCTCGATGGTAGCCTGGACAGCGGGTCTTCTCGGGGTCTCCTCCCCTCTTTCTCATCCAACCGCCGAGTGAGCCTACAGACCTGCCAGCTCGATGGTAGCCTGGACAGTGGGTCTTCTCTTTCTCCTCCAACCGGGGAGCCTCTCCTCGATGGTAGCCTGGACTCTTTCGGGGTCCTCCAACCGCCGAGTGAGCCTACAGACCTGCCAGCTCGATGGTAGCCTGGACAGCGGGTCTCCTCCCCTCGCCGGGAGCCTCTCCAGCTCCCTGGACTCTTTCGGGGTCCTCCAACCGCCGAGTGAGCCTACAGACCTGCCAGCTCGATGGTAGCCTGGACAGCGGGTCTTCTCGGGGTCTCCTCCCCTCTTTCTCCTCCAACCGCCGAGTGAGCCTACAGACCTGCCAGCTCGATGGTAGCCTGGACAGCGGGTCTTCTCGGGGTCTCCTCCCCTCTTTCTCCTCCAACCGCCGAGTGAGCCTACAGACCTGCCAGCTCGATGGTAGCCTGGACAGCGGGTCTTCTCGGGGTCTCCTCTCCTCTTTCTCCTCCAACCGTCGCTCTCTCGTCCTCTGAAGGAGGGCGCCCTGCGGTATAGTATTAGCATATTCAAAAGAGGGAGGATTATTAACGATACGCTCAAGTAAATTCAAAAGACTTTTATTATGGATAAAAACGTTTCAGATCATCGCCATTGCGGGCGCAGTCCAGGGGTACCCCGTCCACATCCTGGAGGTGATACCCCCCTGACTTTAAGACTTCTTTTACTATGAAAGGACCTTCCCAATTGGGGTTGAGCTTCCCCACCGAGGCTCCCCTCCCTGCAGCATCTACCTTCTTGAGGACCAAATCCCCCTTTTGAAACTGCTTGATCCGGATGTGCTTATCGAAGTACCGGGACATCCGGCGCTTGACCTCCTCCTGTCGGACTGTTGCTAGTTCTCTGAGCTCTTCCACGAGGTCGAGAGTAAGTCTCTGCTCCTCTCCATTATCGAACTGCCACCCTTCCTCTCCTTTTCTGGCTGCTGCGACCCTAGGCGATTCAACTTCAAATTCCACAGGTATGACGGCCTCGGAGCCATGAGAGAGTTTGAAGGGCGTTTCCCCGGTGGCCGTGTTGGGTGTAGTTCGCAGAGCCCACAGGACAGAGGGGAGCTGTTCCACCCAGCTCCCCCTCAAGTTCTCTACTTTCTTCTTCAGGAGGTTCACTATAATCTTGTTTGCTGCCTCGACCTGCCCGTTGCTTCGTGGATGATGGACCGAGGCGAACCGAAGGTCTATGCCGAGCTGTGCACAAAAATCCACAAACTCTTTGCTAGCAAATTGCGGCCCGTTATCGGTGACTATGGCTAAAGGAAGCCCGTGCCGGCAAATAATCTCCCCCCATACGAAGTTCCTCACCACCTGCGAGGTTACCTTTGCCAGGGCCTTAACTTCTAACCATTTTGAGAAGTAATCCACCATAACCAGTAGGAACCTCCTCTGACCACTGGCTTGAGGAAACGGTCCTACCAGATCCAATCCCCATATGGCGAAGGGCCAAGGGGAGGTGATCGTTCGCAGCCTTTGCGCTGGAAGGAGCTGCAAAGGAGCAAACTCTTGGCACTTCCTACACCTTTTAGCAAGCTCTTCTGCATCTCTTCGTAGGGTAGGCCAGAAGTAGCCCTGCCTTAGCACTCTCCCTTCCAAGGTTCGACTCCCCGAATGGCTCCCGCACTCTCCCGAATGGACCTCTTCCAGCACCCTTGGTGCTTCCTTCTCGGATACACATCGGGCTAACAGTCCGGACAACGTTTTTCGATAAAGTACTCCTTCCTTCAACAAATAGTATGCCGACTTGTATCGGATTCGTTTCTTCTCGAGATCCCCCTCGGGTAGTCGTCCCGACGCCAGGAAAGTCACAAAGGGATCCATCCAAGACCTCTCCTGGTCGATCTCCATCACCTCCCCCTCTTCTATGGAGGGTCTGAAGAGCTCGGTCATGGTCCCTCCGGCCTGAGGGCCATGCTTCGCGAGCAGGTCTGCCCGAGCGTTCTCCTCTCGAGGAATATGCTGAATGGAGAAGCTATGGAACTGTCCAACTATGCCTTTTATCTTCACTAGGTACAACTGGAGAGTCGGCTCCCTCACCTCGAACTCTCCGCTGATATGTCGCGCCACCACCAAGGAGTCCGTGAAGACCCTGATATCCTGTATACCCAACTCCCTGGCCAACCGAAGTCCGGCGATGATGGCCTCATACTCCGCCTGATTATTGGTGAGGGTGAAGTGTATTTTCAGAGCTTGTTCAATCCTAGTCCCCTCAGGACTCGCCAGGATGACCCCTCCCCCGAAAGAATTCCTACCAGAAGCTCCGTCCACCAGCATCTTCCATGCTGCTACGGGAGGTACCTCCATTTCTTCGGCCTCCAGTACGTAGTCTGCCAAGAAATCCGCCACCACTTGTGCTTTAATAGCTTCTCGAGGAACGTAGGAGAGGTCGAATTCACTGAGCTCTATCGACCACTTGGCCAACCTCCCCGAGTGTTCGACCCCTCCGAGGATACGGCGAAGGGGGTGATCCGTCACAACCTGGATGGCGTGGGCTTGGAAATAGGGTCTGAGCTTCCGGGCCGACACAATGAGAGCGAAAGCCAACTTTTCAAGGATGGGGTACTTCAGCTCTGCCTTCTTGAGGACTCTGCTTACATAATAGATTGGGAACTGCCTCTTCCCTTCTTCGCGGACGAGGACTGAGCTGACCGCCCCCGTCCCTACCCCGAGGTAGAGGAGCAAGTTCTCCCCTTCCCTCGGCCCCTGAAGTAGCGGCGTCCGAGTGAGTTGCTGCTTTAGAGCCGCGAAGGCTTTCTCACATTCAATGGTCCATTCGAACTCCTTCCCTCCCCTCAGGGTTCGAAAGAAAGAAGAGCACCTCTCTCCCGCTCTGGAGAGGAACCTGCTCAAACCGGCTAGTTTACCAGTGAGACGTTGGACTTCTTTGGCATTCCTAGGAGATCCCAGCTCCAGTATCGCCCTTACCTTGTCAGGGTTGGGCTCCACCCCTTCAGGGGTGATTAGATGTCCCAAGAACTTCCCTCGGCTGGCCCCGAACACACATTTCAGAGGGTTAAGCCTCATCTTATACTTTCTAACGGTTGCAAAGGTCTCCTGTAGGTCTAGGACATGAGACCCGAGGTCCCGACTCTTTACCATCAAGTCGTCCACGTAGACTTCGAGGTTCCGCCCTTTCTGCTCGCGGAAGATCCGGTCCATCATCCTTTGGTAGGTTGCCCCCGCATTTTTTAGCCCAAAGGGCATCATGTTATAGCTGAAGCAACCATCCTCCGTGACAAAGGTGACATCCTTGACGTCCGGAGGGTGCATGCGTATCTGGTGGTACCCTGAAAAAGCATCTAAAAAACTCATTAGTGAGAAACCGACGGCTGAGTCAACCAGCGCGTCGATCCGAGGCAGGGGGTAACAATCCTTAGGACAAGCTTTATTTAAGAGAGAGAAATCGATACACATCCTACACTTGCCCTCCCCCTTTTTCACCATTACAACGTTGCTCACCCATCCCGGATACCTGTTAGCCGATATGAATCCCGCTCGGAGCAGCTTCTCTACCTCTTCTCTGATGGGCCCGGCCATCTTGGAGGCGATGGCTCTCTTCTTCTGCTGAATGGGGCGAACCCCGGGGTCGAGGTCGAGACGATGGCACGCCACATCCGCGTCGACCCCCGGCATGTCTGCTGCGCTCCAGGCGAAGACATCAATGTTCTCTTCTACACACCTCCGAATTTCTTCCTGGTCCTGCGGAGTGAGCTCACCGCTGATCTTTATCTTCTCTTTTCTCCCATCTTCGGTGAGGATCTCGACCTCCAGAACTTCTACCGCCGCCCTCAACCTCGAGGGTTCTTCCTCCTCCTGTTCTCTCAGCTCTTCCTCCAGATCCTTCGACCCGCACCCGACTCCTGAGATTTCCACAGTAGCCACCCTCTCCTGGGCCTTTCCTCCTTCTCCCTTCTCCAACCCGTCTCCTTCATACATCTCCTTCTCCACTACCAGACTTCCTTCCCCTCCTGCTCCTCTAGCCCCCTGCTCTCCAGCCATCCCTGGCTCCACCGCAATGCCCCTCTCCACTGCCATCTCCAACTCCTCTCCTCCAGCCATCTGCTCTCCAGCCATCACTGGCTCCACCGCAATGCTCCTCTCCACTACCATCTCCAACTCCTCTCCTCCAGCCATTTCTTCTTCCGCTACCCGATCTTCCTCCACTCCTGCTTCCCTTCTTCCCAACTCCCCTCTCTCCATCCTCGCTCCCAACTCCTCCGCATCCTCCATCCATGAGATGGTGTTGACCGCCGTCACATAGCACTCCCGAGCCGCTTTCGGGTCCCCTCTCACCCTGATCTGGGTTCCTCCCGAATTGAGCTTCAGGCACTGATGAAAAGAGGATGGAACGCATCTAAAGGCACTGATAAGAGGGCGCCCAAAGATCGCGTTGTAACTGCTGGGAGCGTCCACTATCACGAAACGACAATTCCTGGACAACCCCCCCAAGGTCACCTGAAGTCCTACTCCTCCCTCAACCTCCTTCCTTTCTCCTGAAAAGCCAAACAATGGTCCATCCGCCGCCAACACCCTTCGAGACTCTACCCCCATCTCGATGAAAGCCTTTTTGAAGATTACATTAACGGAACTCCCATTGTCCACCAGAATGCGAGATACCGTGAAGTTCTCGACGGCAGTCTTGATCACGAGCGCGTCACAGAAAGGATCCTCGTGGTCAGGTAGGTCTCTTCTGGAAAATGTGATCTTCTCATCCGGGGGCGGGGTTTGTGACGTCGAGGCGACGCTCCGACGATACATAGTGTGAAGACTGGCCTTACGGGTGGCCTCGATTCCCACCCCCCCATGAATTACTCCGATCCCCCCTCGATCCCCTGTATCTGACCGGTCTACACACCGATCTTCCTCCCCAGCTCCTGGCACCTCTACCATCCGCACTGCCGGTTGTCGGTCTTCTCCTCCTTTTCCTCTCTTCAACTCCAAGAACTCGGGACATGTTGCCGTCGCGTGACCCTCCTCCTCGTGGAAGTCACAATAGGGCAAAACTCCCTCCTCACGTCTCTCTTCTGGGGGATTCCTCCTCCTCCCTGCTCCCGCTCTTCCGCGATCTCTTCCCCTTCCTCTCCCTCTGCCTATGGCCATAGCCTGCTGAGGTGGGGGTGGGAGTGGCCTCGGACCATGCCCCCATCCTAGCGGGTGAAACCTTCCTGGTCCTTGATAAAAGTTTCTTCCCCCCTGCGGAGGACCTCTCCCAGGTCCCTGAACCGGGCCTCCTGGTTGTCTCCACCCCGGCTCCGGGTGTACGGGCCCTCTTAATTCCTCTCTCCTCCTTCCTTCCGGCTGTCTTCCCCCTCCTGGCTCCCTCTGCTCCACCTCCGTCAACCTTGTCAACTTCCTTGCGAATGCCGGGTTTGCCGCCTCCATGGCTATTTCTTTCGCGGCCTTCTCCATCAACCCTTCGAAGGACAACGGCGCCTTCCTGGTGAGGCTCATCTTGAAGAAGCCTTCCCTTAGCCCCACGGTGAAAGCCATCTGGAGGGCGAAACCAGGCACCTCCTGAATGTCCAACATCTCCTCCTGGAAGCGGTCTACGTACTGAGCCAAAGACTCGTCTGCCCTCTGCTTGATCAGGAAGATGGACTCCGGGTTCCTCTTCCTCTTTTTGGAGGTTGAGAACCGCAGTTGGAAACTTCTGCTCAGGTCCTCGAAGCAATAAATAGAACCAGTTGGGAGTTGGTGGAACCAATCCCTAGCCTTGTCCTTCAAAGTGATGGCGAAGAGGCGGCACTTGAAGGCGTCCGTCATGGGTCTGATGGAAACTGCGTCTTCAAACCACTACAAGTGTTGGAGGGGGTCATCCTTCCCCACGTAGTAGTTCATTTCCGGCTCACGGAACCCTTCTGGAACGGATGCCGAGAGGACCAACTCGCAAAAAGGAGATCCTCTCGCCAGTGACTTCGCCTGGTCCACTCGCGCCACGAGGTCCACCGGCGCGGCACTCGCCGGACTAGGGAAGAGCTCCCTTCCTTCCACCTCTCGCCGACTTCCTTCCGCCATTACCTCTTTTCCTGGCCGCCTCCCAGGCGCATCTTCCCCTATTCTCGCCGAGTCGGGCCCTCCCCTGGGCGCGAGGTCTGGCGCTTGAGGAGAGGGGGTCTCGCACTCGCCTCTTTGTGCGAGTTGTTTGAGGAGATCCATGATCCCTCCAATGGACGTCATGAACTCCGTTCTCCCTACATACTCCTCCCGGCTGGGGGACCTCTCGCCTCCTCCTCCCGCATCTCCCGCCATGAGATAACCCCTCGTTCTTCCGCACAGGCTGCAGCTCCACGCTCACCGCACCATAAAATGTTGGAACCAGCAAGGCCGATTCCACCTAAAGCTCGGAACTACTGAGGCAGCTTATGCTTACTCCCTTAGGATCACTCTAGGCGAAGAACTAGACCGGAGGCTTCAGTGAGGAGGTCCCACCTCTTACCCGAAAGAGACTAGAACTAGAGCTCTTCCCCTCCCTAGCCAATACTGAGCTAGGTGCCTTAGAGAAGATAAGAGGAGTCCAGAATGCTTCCTTCTCTAAGGCACCTTACCGGTCTATTTATAGGCCTCTGAACTGGGACTGCCAATAACCAAACTATACTGCTGTGAAAATACCAGAATACCCTTGGCTGGGTCTGCCAACAGCTAAACTCCGCTGTCTTAAAAGACTAAATGCAGCCCACGCAGGGTAAAAGAGTAAAAACACCTCCGGGGCCCAGAAGGTGGGCCCGACCTTACCTGAACTGGCCTTAAAACTAAGACGGCCCTTCTCTCGAGGCACCTCTCACTAGGGCCCTCTCGCCAGGCCGAATCCTCTTCACTCGCCTAGGCCCTCTCCTCTCGCCTGGGCCCCTCTCACCGGGCTGAGCCCTTTCTTCCTCTCGCTTGGTCTTCTCTCGCCACGAAGCCTCTCTACTGCACCCCCTCGACTCGCTAGGCCCTCTCCTCTCGCCTGGGCCCCTCTCCTCTCGCCACGAGGCTTCTCTACTGCATCCCCTCGACTCGCCTAGGCCCTCTCCTCTCGCCTGGGCCCCTCTCCTCTCGCCTGGGCCCCTCTAGCCGGGCCGCGAGCCCGAGGTTGTACATTTACATGATAATAATACTGGAAACATAAGGAATACATTAGCTAAACTGCTCGATCTCTTTTTCCTTAGCTATTTCGTCTTTTAGCTGCTGCGCCAAGTGCTTTCTGCTTTGTCATTCGAAGTATTCCTTTGGCTTCGGGTAGTATCTGGGAGGAGGAGCTTTATTTGCCACAGTGTTGGTCCTGAAGAAGATGTTCCGTTTAGCTTCAAAGGTCTTGTGCAGCTCCCACTCATACTGATTATACACATCGTTCCGATTTATCTCCCCCTTCTGTTGTAGTGTAAGTGTGTCCAGAATGATACTTCTTGATGTTGCACTCCACCTTTCGTTCCTCACTTCATCTTCCTTCAATCTGATTTTATTTTCATCTTGCGTTTCCTTAGATGTCCCTTCTTGAATTTTTCTCTTGCTTCTAGCGTTTGCTAGGGCTTCTTGGTCAAACCAGGCACTGGGCTCAGCTCTTGCAGTAGCCTTAGCAGCCTTCTTAGATTGAGGCTCACTCAGTGGAACTTCCTCAAACCTTTCTTCTTCCTCATCTGCAGCAGCAGTCTCTTCCGGAGGGGCAGCCGGAACGTGTACGGCCGACGCCTGTTGTATTAACCAATGTGCTGTTTCAAAGACATACCTATTCGATTGATCGAATGTGTTAATTATTATCTATTAGATTGATTGAAGGTGTCAATTATGATTTGTTAGATTTTAAAAGCATACATATTAGACTAATCGAAATTTTCGATGATTATCTATTGAAGCCCAGCCATCTTGGCTTTGTAGTCTTCCTCCCCCTTTTTGGCTTCTATAGCAATTGAGTTTGCGTAAGCGTGCAGGGACTCATTGATGTGCTTCACAGTTTTTGTAAATTCATCCAGTAGTGTCTTTTGATTGGCGTTCAGAGCCACCATGTTGGCATCAAATTTTTGGATGTTATCTTCCACAACATGTGCATTCTAATTTACGACAGCCAGATCATCTGTGTTCTTTTTAAGACCTTGCATCAGCAGAGAGACAACTGTGCCGGCTGCAGTATACTTTTCCTCGAATTTCTTTTCCTTGACGTCCAACTTGTGATTGACTTCCACAATGTTCTTTAGCATTAGATCCTCAGAATCTTTAACCCTTTTGAGCACGTTGGCTTGTGTTTTCTCAAACGAGGCCTTTAGCTCATCCAAAATTCCTTGAACTATATTGACAGTATGATTTGCCAGATTGGCTTGCAGTGGATGATCCTCAGGCAAGCCTTGGTCTGGCATTTCAGCAGAGGCACTTGGTGAGCTGGACACAAGTACAGGTTCCACGGGGGGAATGCTGGCAGCCACGGTAGGTTGTTCAGGAATGCTTACCAAAGGTTGCTGGGAGGGATCCCCCTCCATTCGTGCACCAGACTCCTCAGGAGCTTGTTCTTCAGCATCATCCCGAGGATCCAACACTTCCATCCTCTCGATTCCTTATTCCTCCTCATCATCCATGTTCTCAATCTCAACTGAGGCATTGTCTAAATTTCTCTCGTCAGTCTCCTCGACATCACCTCCATCTACCAGATCATTATCGTTCAGGGTCGCCTCATCTTCCACCTCATCCTCACTTTCTTCTTGCAGGTTCTCAACTGCATCCCGAGCTATCTGAGAGATGTCAGATCTGACATCATCAGGAGCGGATAGAGACTCCCCCGCAGTTCCTGCAGTCAGCAGATCAGGAACTTCACCGGGGACAGCCACAGAATCTGTTGGGGTTCTAGTGTCTTCAGCCCCATGGGACACAGTTTGGGATTCATCTCGTTCTTCTTCCACGATAGCTTGCCCTATCCGTCTGTCCCATATATCAAAGATACTGGAGTCCATCTTCTTCAGATAGTGGATGGGAAATCCTTTGCTCATATCAAACGTGTCTCCATCCAGTTGGTTAAGATAGAGACTGATAATCCGTCCAAAGCTGGGGGTTTGCAGAGTATCCTTTATTCTTTCAAACATCATGGCCCCCCAGCTGAATCTCTTCCGACATACTATCACCACTAAGATCTTGAACATCTCACCTGAGATATGATCGTGAGAGCCTGGCTTACAGATCAGGACTTTCCCGACGATGTCAGACAGAAGCTTACCTTCCTCGTTCATCTCCTTCCTCTTGATGGATTTGATTCCTCTGGGTAGACCACAAAACAAAAGAGTCCTTGCACGATCCTGTTCTTCCAGATAATCCTCTTGATCAGATCTGGAGAGTTGCAGGTGTTGAGTCAGTTTCCTTGCAGACATTTTGATCCTTGCCCCGACAATCTTACACTTGATGACAGTATCTTCACACCGAAGTTTGGCAATCGCAAAGATTTCCATCACTTCCTTATCCAGTATCTTGCAGGGGTGCTCTAGGATGAATGTGAGTCCAGCCTCTTCAAGCATAAGAATGATGTTTCTGAACTCATCTTAGGCATGAGAGAAGCCTGTTCGCACTAGCTCACATCCAGAGACAAGTCCAGCGGTGGTTCTTGGAGCCATTTTAAACCTAAGGAGGAAATGTCCAAGTCTAAGCCTGGTCAGTAACTCTAGTAGGAAGCTATACTAACAATAAGCCAATACAAGGGGGAAGAAATCGTTACCTTGAGCCGAGGAGTGCCGGGATTACGGAGACGGAAATAGCGGGATCGAAGGGAATGCCTGGACGGGCTCGGGAAGCTCGCGATTTGGGGGTCGACGGGATGCCCGGGGATTGAAGCTTTGACCATCGGGATCGATTGAGGCCGCGAGCGACCAGTCGACGGAGCACTAAAAAAGGGAAATGAAGTGTCGGCGGGTAAGGGAAATGAATAGTCGGCGAGCTACCAGTCGACCGTAGGGAAGCTCGCGATTTGGGGGGAAAGCTAATAGATGGGAAATGAAGAGTCAGCGGGATATCCTCTATATATATACTGTAGCGAATCGGGCGGGTTCGACGAGATTCCGACAGATTTTTCTAAATGTTTTCTACCGAGGGTTTAGATGGAATTTTCCACACAGCGTTACGATGCATAAGAACTTTGTTACCCCCTAGACAAGTAATATTGTTAGGAGGCATATTAATTGTGTAACACATAATTTTATTAAGTCATTTCTCGTTCGAGATGTACACAATATTCTGATATCAGTTGTAATCTTTTATAACACCCATTGACGTACCTTCTTAATTTTAAGCGGGCTGACTTATGCTTGTTGAGGTTCATTTTCAAATGTATCAATGTATAACTACCAAGAATTCCGTGAAATTATATCTAAAGATCATTTTACTCTTTTAATCTGTCCTTAGGTGTAAAAGCATATATGTGTATTTATACACATAACCACTTACCTTAGAGAAGGAATTCACAAATTTGTGTTGATATATGAGTATATATATATATATATGTGAATATCAATATAATTTGGCTCAAATATTGAATCTGAGCTCAGGTACCTGGGATCATAAGATTTATCATTTAGATCTTCTGTTTAATGCACACCAGGTGTTCAATTTTAGTATGCCATTGTAGATAGCACTGCTCTTATTCCAGATATTTGTTCCAAGTCAATCTTGGAACGTCTCCTGTCTAGTTTCCATCATGTTTACATGAACCTAGACTACCCTGTAAAAAGGAATTACCCTACCTTAGGAACCCAATATGTATTGAGTCCTAGGTTCTTGTCAGCATAAAAACTCGAATGCCTTCCCACAGGAATCCTGTTAGGAAGGCTAACTCTGCCCAGAGGAGGTGGATATGCCCTTTCCCTTAACACAGAGGGGTTGTGCCAACAATCTATGGCAAAGTGACCCACCTTGCCATAGCACCAACACTCGTGAATGTTGTATCGTCGTTTCAAACCTGACCTACTGACTGAGGTAGTCATGATCTCAGGTCTAAACAGGATAGAGCAAGTTCTTCTCACAACATTAACTTTTTCACCATGACACGTGGGAGGGTGGTCAGAATGCATGTGGTGAGTGTCATGAGGCCTGGGAGGTGGTGCCTTCCTTTCAGTCAGCACACTTCCAGAGGCCCCATGGGTACTTACCACATGTTTCCTGACCCCCCTCTTTCCTGTGTCCTAGGGTGGAAAGTACTGCAGTGAAAGCTTGTTCCTGTATATTCAAGATGAGTTGGTGCTGAGGCTGAGAATATAAATGGTTCAGAATGAGCCTTGGGTATTCTCTCATGGGTAGCCATGACAGCTCTGTCACTGTGGGTATTTCCACCTGAGGGCTGATCATTCTTATAGTGACAAACACTGTTTCTGTGGTCATACCTGAAGGCATGATGAGTGCCCTTCCTACTTGGGGTGGGGAGTCTGAACATAGTTTCACCATTTCTCCACGAATTAATAATTCGGGAGATCCACCCATTTTCTTCTTTTCTCTTGATAGCATCTATCGTGGAAAAGTTAGAAACTATTTTCTTCTCGGTCTATAGACGACTTTCTAGATCCGAGATCTTTGAGTCCTTTACCTTGATGGATTCCACTTGGATATTCATCAAGGTCTTCAGTTGAGCAATCTCCTTAGCTTGCTCCTCAACAAGTGAGTTGCTCTTCAGAAGAGCACACTAAAGGGATTCAAGATTTTCAATCATCTGATTAGAGCTATCCATATCCCTTGCATCACTAGAGGGACAATACTCTGAACTATTTCTGTCTTCAGGAACAGCAAGAGGAGAGGGGCATGAAGAAGAAGTTACCTGCTTCTGGCTTTGCTGTTCAGGGTTACCGTCAAGATCGGAAGAGGCTGTTGAGTCAGCTTCATCAGAACTGCTTTCCTCAACTTCTTCTTCAGTCTCTGATAAGGACACAGGAGCCCTGATACTGACAAATTAATCATGCCCTTCTTCTTCAGAAATGAGGATCCCCACATAGGCTTCATCTTCTTGCTGACAAGTGGTCCCTGCTTTCTCTGATCCCATCATGAGATCTGAGATGGTTTGCCACATGGACTTGGCCGTCCTACACTTAACCACTCTTGAACTATATACACCAGACAAGATGTCAGTGATGATCTGACGTATTAACTTGTCCAAGTTGAACAGTGAGAGCTCGGTCTCAGACATCTCTTCAGGACACTTGGGGATTTGGATATCCTTTACTGAACCGGAAGCCTTCATGGGAATGAAGGACCCTCTTCCAAGATGAGTGATGCCCGAGGGTCAATGGCATCCAGATGAAATATAACTCTCATCTTCTAGATGGGGTAGTACTCCTTTGTACATGAGGGGAGTCTTAGAGGAGGGACATCATAATCCATTTCCATTCTTGTTGACACTGGTGGCAGGATTAAACTCAAGGTGTGAACCTTTTTAATGAGCAACCTCCCTCTGATACCACTTGAAAGTCCACCTAGTGCCAACTACCTTCACCTATGGGGGGGGGGGGAATAGGTGTCTTGTAGCATTTTAGCGGAATTAAAATTGTACCTGCACAAATAAACAAAATAGCACAGCACAAAAAGACACATGCAATTTATAGTGGTTCCCCGATTTGGGTACGTCCACTTTCCCCCTTCGACCTATCTCCGAACCTGAGACGACTCGGTCACTTCACCAACAGGATTGAAATCCAATCCTCACACTAATGGAAGGAACCCTTCCACCCGACGGAGTCACCACTCCTCCACCACGGGTTGCACCCAACCCTAACAATGAGGAACCAACGTTCCTTTACAACAAAAATAAAATGGAATGTATAAAAATACAAACTACTTTTGGAGCGCTAGGTGTCCCTCTTCGTTCGATGACGCGTTCTCGAAGATGACAAAGAGTAAACGACTTTAGCTCTCACTTGGAAAGGATCTCCTCTAGATCGGCGGCGACAAATAATGAGGCGGCGAAGCTATGTAGATCCAAACTTCGTAGCTTAGCCGGCAAGGTCTACCAACGGTCTTTCTTGGATCAATCGTCTCGATCGATTCGGATAGGGAAGGTATTCCCGATTTGCAAATAAAGAGACAAAGGTTCTCAAGAAGGACTCGTGAGACACATTGTGTGGCAAAGCATCTGTCGCCGGGAGATCAGGAAGAAAACACGATCAACAGCAGCGACCAACTAGCACGAGCAGCGACGGCGGCGGAACGAGCTTCGCGATCCAGGTCACGTCGGCGGCTCGGTTTTTCTTTTTCTATTTCGTGTACCTTACTGTTCAAAATACCGATGTATTTATACAGAAGGATGATCCAATATGACCGTTGTGGGCCTCACTAGTTTGAACCCTAAGTCTTGCTCCAAACAGCGCGTGAATACATGGTCCGGTCCAGCGAGCACCAGAATTTTGCCCAAGGCAAATTCGGCGAGAATCATAGGTGATTCTCGACGAATCAGCGAGAATCACTTATGATTCTCGCCGAATTCTACTTGGCAGAATTCTTGCTGAAGAAAAAGCCAACCGGAGAGAATCGGCCAGAATCAATAATCATTCTCGATGGATCAGCGAGAATGCAAAGTCATTCTCGTCGATTCGGCGAGAGTCAACCAGTGATTCTATGCGATTTTGCCTTAAGCAGAAATCAAGACGGCGTTGAGACAGCCGGCTGCAAAACGCAAGAATTAGCGAGTGATTCTCGATGATTCGGAGAGAATCACTAGTGATTCTCGTCGAATCAGCGAGAATCACTTAGTGATTCTCGACGAATTCTACTTAGACGATTTTTTGTCTTTTCACTCGTGAGCTGCTCTTTGGCCAATCTTTGCTCCTTGTCTTCTCTTGATCTTTCTCAGCCCTGTACTTGAAAGTAAGTACACTCCAATAGAGAGAGTACACGTAGGCCAACACACTGATCTGCTCAACGAGGGATTACGTTGCGCAGACCCGTGTATGTTGACCCACTGCACCCTGACATTGGTGTGTACTTAGCGTGGAATAACTGCAAGCACAACTTGAAAGATTTCATCAAATACATTGTGAATTCATCTTATCTTGACAGGAGGCTTCCTCAAATTCAGGTAATTGTGGATACAATACCCAACATGGTCCACTGACCGTTAGTTAAAAGACTAAGCCACTATCATCCTCGCCTCACCCCCGCGACTCATAGGCACCGTGCGGGGAGGATGAAAGCGGAGGAAAACAAAGAAGAGTGGAACAGGAAGGTGATAACTACCCTAGCAGGTGTATGTACAAAAACTATAATAGTAAGAGCAAGCTAGCAGTTCTAAAATAAGCAAGCAGTAATACGGGCTATATATCCATTGTCTAAGTATCTTTGAGTATCTTCGATATTAACATGTTATATTCGGGCAAGATATGCACACCATCCTTAGGGCATGCAACCTAAGACTTGGGGTTCCATCCTGAAACTCGTTGATATACTCCATACTTTACACTCTCCAGATTACCATTTATGACAACTTTCTCAAACTCAACCTGTGACTCTATCCTAAATTGGTCTCTTCTAAACCTGGATTCTTGTTCGAACCTTAGTATTTGGTATGATGGTTGTATCAACCTAATCCTATTATCGGTATGATGGTTGAGCCTATGTGACCCCTACTATTCCATTAATGGAATGTACACCTCAATTCTCCTTAAGTTGGTAATATTAGATTAGGTAACCGGTGATAGTACCACTTGATTAGAAAGGTAGGAAAATCAGAGTATACGCCTCAAGTAGCTACTCTTGCGTTAGACTCTTCCCTTAGTCATTTCGGGTATCCTCGTACCTTAACTGAATTTAGACCAGGATACGCTAAGAATCATCTTGGTAAGTTAAGTTTCCTTGTTGGGTTTGCCTAAGTCATTGATTTATTGACTATATACTTTTATTTTTACACATGGACACAACACATCTTTCGCTGCTTAGTTTGTCACCAAACTAATTCTCATGTTGGGTGACCCAGTGTTTTTTGGACTTCTTCTCTTTATGATTGAGGTCTCCTCTGATACCACTTGTAAGACCCCTTTTGTTTTCTTTCACAACCAGGGTCTAATGCCTTTAATCGCTGCGTTGCGGTGACACTAACACACCTGGGAAGGTCGTCACTATAAAACGCCGATCCTACCGGCACTGACGATCACCAAAGTAGTAGAATTACAAATAAGAAAAGTCCACAAAATCACCAAATATATATATATATATATATAAGTGTTATAGTCCACAATGAGTACAAAGTATGAAATATGGTAGAAAAGAAAAGTGCTTAGGCCCGGTACATGTCTAATACAATAATATTTCTCTCACAACTCACACATCTGGCGAATGCAACTGAAAACCATCTTCGACCTATCTCCATGTAGTAGTGGTAGCGTGCATCAACTTCTCCTTATGTAAAACCCCATTTTTTTCTTTTTAAACACCAGGGCCTTAGGCCTAGAATCGCTATTTTGCGGTGACACCTTCACACCCGTGAAGGGAACCACTACAAAACGCTGATACTTGCGGCCGATTCGATCACAACAGTTGCAAATTAATAAAAGGCAAGTCCACAAACATCACATATATAGTAAATAATCTCCAGGAAGGGAGTGTCCACAGAGATAATAAAAGTACAAGAAGATAGGGCTAATGCCCGGTACATCAATATCCTCACTACATATCACTCAGCGCAGAAGCAAAACTAAACATCCAATAACAATCGGGACTCACAGTCCCAGCTATTTGAACTTCGGTACTAGACTATTCCATCTCTTAGCGTGCCGACCTCCGAGACTGCTCCTCCATGCTAGGCTCCACGGTCCCCTAAAATGATGTGGTTCATATACCGTTAGTCTACAATACTAAGTCCTATTATCCCCCGCCCCTTCCCCCATGGATCCTATGCACCGAGCGGGGAGGATGAAAGGAGATGTAATGAAGGTGGAGAATAACAAAGTATCAGGTGACGGTGGAACTAGTCTAGCAGTTCTATAAGTATGTGCGGTAGTAATTAAAGTAAGAAAGACTGAACAGGAAGTAAGTAACCTTAAATTATATGAAAGCACATAAGCCCAGGGATCTTTTGCAATGCTCCTATTGTATAAAGAGTCCCATACCAATTTATATGATAGGGTGTCGGTGTTCTATAAAGCATATATATATATCTACATAGTAATAACCTTAACTTATAAGCACGTGCACACGAGCTTATAAACCAAGGGGTGGTTTTGCAGGGCCTATTGTATAAAGCATCCCACACAACTTTATACAATAGGTGTCAAGGTTTATATGCAATGGTTATGTTATGACAAGCAAGAATGCAATGCTATGAACATGCATGTGCAACACACCCACTCGACTCTGTACACACAGACCTTTTGTTCCCCCTTTCTGGAGCCAAACCTCCGAGGATACCTCGGTAGTGGAAAACGGAAGCGGTGGGTTGGGCTTCTCATACCTATAAACTGGTAATTGCACTACCACTCAGACCTATCGTACGCCTCAACGCTGGTGCACTAAGCGGAGCTCATGCGTAATCATTGTCGGCTGGTACACCATACTTAATTTGGCAAAGGGTAAAACCACACCCGCCAAGTCAACATATTGGCATCGGTGCATCGACCCTCCAATACCGAAGACCCACCACCTTATACTTTATGCAAATGCAACTTATGTATCGCTACTGAGCCAAAGCTCCCCGAACCATCCAGTCCGTCACAATCAACAACCGAGACAAAGCTCGCTAGGCCAACCTGCCCATCACTAAAGCCACCGAGCCTACTGCCCGAGTGAGCCAACCTTACATCCAGAGACATCGAGGTGAGTGAAATTGAATCCCTATTTATGCTAGTTACTCTTGCAATTCAGTTTTTCCTACAGTTTAGGTTAGCCCAGGACTGCCCCCGGCATACCCCGTGAAGTGTTCTCAAAGGGCCCAAGGAACTACGATTGGCTGAATCCCAATGCTCCCTTTCATAAGGCATATGTTATTATTTGTTGTTACCAAACTCCCAATCACTTTAATGTTTTACTGGATCTAACCCTAATGTATTTTTACTCTTTCTCTCTCTCCACGGGGATGACGATGTTTCGTCGACCCCGAGCACCTCTTAACACTAGTTAAACCTCCCACTCCTCATCAAGACTCCCGATGATGCACTTATTTCACTTATTAGATCAATACACTAATATCCCAACTCTTTGGGTTTATTTTGCACCATTTCATAATTTCTGTAGTTTTACTAAACGCAGACCATCCAAAGCTATATGATGTATACAATGGGAGGAACTCCAAATTATCATCTAAATTCACTATAATATTTATTGGAGGTCTATCATGACATGATTTGCCTGAATGCAGAAGTTTATAATTTTCCTATTTTACTTGGTAATTTATTTAATTTCCTAAGAGATCCAAATGCCTTAGTTTGAACATGAAGTACTATTTTCAGGCATGCAAAGTGTTCCACAAAATTATGATAAATTCAAGACAACAACTTATCAATAAATTCAAGGTCTCCAAATTTTCAGTAAGACTTAAACCTCTAAACATAATTTTTTAAGATAACCTACATTAACCAATTTAAAGTGACAAGTGCTGCCAATATACTTTCAATAATTCTGAGAAAATTCAAGGATGAACATATTCATCAATAAACACTCTAGGTCATGTTTCATAATTTTCCAATGAACAAAAAATCCTACACTTAATTTTGAACAATAATCCAAATTGGTAATTTAATACACTAAGTATAAAATTTATTCATCTAAAAATTGTAATAAAATTTTCACAAGAGAAGGTTGACCTAGAATCAATCAAGTTTCATAATTTTTCAACAAGTGTGGAGCTCTGAATTTATTATTTAACATATTTGTATTTTTAAAAGCTTGTGAAAAAGGTATTGAGAATACACATCTAAAAATTTTATAAAAATTCGAGGAGATCTATATTGACCTAGAACACTCTCTGCCCAATTTTCATAAGATCCTATCAAGAAGTGTGATCATAATAATTAAAAGATTATCAAGGGAAATTTCATGTACTATAAAGGAGGAATTAATTGCATTGTTCCAAAATTTCAAATAAAATCACCAGAGGCTCTAATTAACCCTAAGAACATACTACCCAAGTTTCATGTCTTTTTATCAAGTTTTGGTGACCTATCTTGCCTGTATAAAGGTTGTGCACTAAACTAGGGTTATGGTTTTTGAGGGGTTTATCCGTCTCCAAATCCACTATGATTTTTACCAGAGGACTTTAGATACCATAGTATCCTCCCTACCAAATTTCAAGTCCATACAAGGGCATTTGACCACATGTCCTTCTCAAACCCCCAAAGTCCAAACAATGGGTTTGAACTTGGGTCCTAGGGCAATCCTACCCCAAACCACACCTTAACCTACATGGGGGTATTATATGTCATTCCAAACCAGTGTTCAAAATCTTTTCATCTATTGAGGGGATTTGACCACTCAAACCACAAAGTGCACTTTTGACCTAAATACCCTTAATATGGCAAGGCTAGGGTTTGCAAATATTCAATCCAAATCATCTCCAAATGTGACACAATTTTATCCAAATCCATATGATGACCTCAAGGACCACTCACTAAATTTGGGATTGTTTGGAGGTCATTAGGTCCCCTAATTAATTTACCCTAGGGTATTTAAATAATTTCAAAAACTATAGAAAAATTATCCCCAAAAATTCTCTTTTTTGGCAGGACCTAGATATAGGTTAGGGTGACTCCATGTCCAAATTTCAGGTCCTTTGGACAAGAGATGAAGTGGGGGCACTCATTTTAGTTTCTGTCCAACCCTTGGTATAGACCCCACCAAAATGGGTGCCCTGGTCAAACCAGCTATCCAAATTAACTCAAATTAATTTTAAAATTAAGTAGACCCACAGGGATACAATTTAAATGTTGACCACTTTCCATGATTAAGCCTTTAACTATTTTTAACTTAATTTATAATTTAACTTAAATAGTATGACAGATTCATTAAAATGAAATAAATATAATCCTATAGTTTGAACTGTAGCTTCACGCATCTTGATGCACATTTGGACAACATCCCATCATCATCCCCGCGCGCCAACGTCCAAGATTTATTCCTCCTGGGACAACTTCACTCCTCTTCCACAGGCCTCTCATCCACCTCCCTGGCTGGCTACCGCGACCACCACCTCCGTCGAGGTAGTGGCTATCGCCAGGCAGCGTCATAGCCGCCGGAGGGGCGGATTCTGGTGATCCTGACAAGAACTTTTATAGAAAAACCAGGAGAAAACCTATCCTGATAGAGCTTAATTGAGACCGATTCTTGGCCCTAACCATTTCTATTATCTACCAAAAGGAAAAGGCGAAGAGGAGGACGTTGTTTGCGGCCTATGAGCGGGTGGTTTGCATCCTTACCATCTCCGGCTGCCGATTTGGGCTTCTCTTCAACTTCTACACCAACACCACTGTAACTGAAATGTAATCGGTGGAAAATCTTGCCCTTGCCCTTGTGAAGGTTTCTAATGAAGGAATTGGGGAGAGGTGCCTTGTAACTCCCCAATTCATCAAAGCACCATTAATGGCCATAAGGGTGAAATTTCACTTTCACCCAAATTGAGGGGCTAAGCCACCCTACTGGCCGGCCATCTTCTAAAAACTTTTTCCGTGCCTCCAAGGAGTTAAAGCCACATCAAAAGGACGGGTTATTGAGCCTCAATGGCCATGATGGCCATTAAGCTCTTACTTTCTCTCTCCTCCAAATTAGGGTAACTTCCTCTCTATCTCTCTCTCTCTCCTAGTCACCAAACTCTTAATTTGGTGGGCCCAAAATGTTTTTCTCCCTCTCCCAGACCAATGGGCCACACTAGTTTTGTCTTAGCCCACTGGATTGGGCATGAGCTAGCCATTTAGGCTAGTTTGACCACTTTGACCCATTAGTGGACTTTGGTCAACATAGCCACTAGGGTTTACCCCAATGGGTCCTTAGTGACCCATGAACCTCACTTAAGGTTTAGGAATACTTAGGTAGGGTGTGTTGGGAATCTTGGAGGTCACTTGCCCCTTAGTTAGGGCACTTTGACCTTTTTAGGGCTAAGGTTGAGTTGGGTCAACATAGCCTCATTGGTTGACTCCAATGTGTCCTAGGTGACCCTATGGACTAACCAAGGTATTAAGTGTGTTATGGTAGGGTTATGGGGTCAAGTTGAAGCCCTAAATTCCGACTATGGATCTGATGTTCAAGATGTGTTATAAGCAGACCAAGGTGATTTTCACCTTGGGCCTTGCCCACTTGATCTAGAGCTTCTTATGGTTTTGTCATGACCTAGTCATGACAAAACAAAGACCTAGGTGTCTAGTTGTTTGAGGAATGTTACACCTTATGTCCTACCTCCTTGTCCTGTCGGTGCTGATGCTCCAGCTCCTCGGTCCCCTAAAATGATGTGGTCCACCGACCGTTAGTCAAAAGACTAAGCCATTATCATCCTCGCCTCACCCCCGCGACTCCTAAGCTCCATGCAGGGAGGATGAAAGAGGAGGACAACAAAGTAGAGTTGAACAAACAGGTGAAAACTACCCTAGTAGGTGTATGTTCAAATACTATTAAAGGAAGAGCAAGCTAGCAGTTCTACAATAAGCAAGAAGTAATGTAAACAAGTAAAGTAGAGCAGTAATTACATGAAAAATTGATGAAGAAATAAGTAACCTTAACTAATATGAATGTCAATTTAAACTTATAAGTTAAGGGGTCTTTTACAAGGGTCCCATCGTATAAAGTGTCCCATACCAATTTATACGATGAGGTGTCGGTTATAAGAAAGTGAGGAATATCCATAGGAAAAATAACCATAACTTATAAGCATGCTTACACAAGCTTATAAAATAAGGGGTTGTTTTGCAAGTCCTATTGTATAAAGTGTCTCATACAAATTTATACAATAGGTGTAAAGGGTAATATGCAACGATTATACTATGTCATGCAATAATGCTACGATCTGAACATACAAGTGCAACACACATATAACACCTCTACCCGTCACGTGCAATATAATAGAGGGTCTGGCCGGGGCCCCACACCATATTTTACAAATAGGCTGAGTAGTTGCTCCATAATATAACAGACCACGAACCTTAACACAGAGCATTCTAGCGGAAGCTTCATGGTTAAAAACTTGAACACAAGAATCATAAAGAGTGTCCACTATACAGGAAAATAGGAATGTATACAACATCGTTTGGCCTTAAGGCCTTATAGATTTCTCTTAACAAAAGGTGTGGTTTACAAACATTGGCGCCCAGGTCGTCACACATGAACAAGAGTAAACAAAACAAGCCTTCAAGGGCAGCAGTGCAACACGGGCTTCAACCCGCTATTTCCCGCTCGGGCCATCACCACCTACAAAGGAGCAATCCACCAAGCGGTGGAAAACAGGGAAACGGTCAGCATTCAGCTGACCAATTATAATGACCCTGCCCCTAGTATGGGGCAGCGGAATTCCATCCCTACAAATTATTTCACACAACATTCACATAGCATATATACATCATGATCCACCAAGGACGTGCACAACTGCACAAGTCAATACATATCATAACCGCCGGTACGACAGCCCGACGATCTGTGCACTCAGGGCACATTGTTGGTGTACCGAATACCAGGTCACACCACCGTTCAGAGGTCCCAGACATACCCTTTCATTATGAGCATTCCTAGTCTTTATGGCGCGCAAGCAAAAGACTCTCGCTATGTGATCTTAACGTGGCCTTAAGCACCCACAGTTAGACAATTATAACACAGGTACAGATTTGCTTGCTCGTAGCTCATCTTCGTCAGTCGTCACACCGGACCGAAACAGGTATAACTTCACCTAGCCTGTTTGCCACCAAGGCCTTTCTAGTTGCAGCCCAATGAATCAACTTCATACATACTGGCACTCACGGCCAATGTGATTGAGCACCAAGCACCAACCCTCAACAATTTTCCTGGACTTCTTCCAGTACTTCATGATGCACTAAGCTACAGGTATCCACTAAGGACTCCATACAAACAATCAATATACACGGAGTCTCCTCCGATTTGCAAACAAAGCATCACAAATCCAGACCAACATATCTGGATGAGCTTCACACAGCATGCCTAACCGTACTACTCAGTTCTGGTTCTAATAAAAATAAATAAGGGATGAATCACTAATACCAAGGGAATAACTTTGACATCCACCTTTTGGTGGAGGATTTCTATGCAGATGCTGGAATTAAGGACTTCACATGTCCGAGCGGAAGATCGTTACCCTAGGAAGACGTTTTTGCGCCAAGGAGAAAACTATATGGTTGGAAAGCTCCACAACGCTCTAGCCTCCGCAGAACCGAACTCGGCTCGCGATTTGTCCCACCATAGCACCACCGAAGACCGGATTCCTCTTCTTCCTCCTCTTTCTCTCCCCTCTCTCTTATTCTTAGAAAGAGATGTTAAGGCTTATGATGAGAAAGAACTCCTCATTTTCGTTCTTATCTACCCAGGAAAACACCCAGGTCGATTAGATCCCAATAAAAGATAACGAGCGGCTCAAAACCGTTCTGAAAATCTAATATTTGTGCTGAAACGGCCTATGACACGCCTGTGTCACATGCCATGTAATGTAAGCGGTACACGAACCGACTCAACCCAGAAAAGAACACTACATGTGACACACCCGTGTCACCGACCATGTGTGCTGACACGGCGTCAGGAACGCTCGTGTCCAGCCCGTATTCTCCAGGTCGCACAGCCTTGGCCAAAGCCCGAGGGGGACACGCCCTCTGATACGCCCGTGTCACTAGGCGTGGACTTACTCAATGCCCTTAACGCGCTCTCATGGCGTTGAGTGCTTACATAGAGGGACACGGCTTGGGACACGCCCGTGTCCTAGGACTTGTGCCTCCCTCAACGCCTTCTCATGGCTTTGAGTGCTTAAGAAAACACCCAGAGTAGGAAACGGCTTGGGACACGCCCGTGTCCTAGGTCGTGTGCCTCTCTCAATTATTTATAGATACCAAAAACACACTCGAGAAACCTGAGCAGGACATGCCCTAGTACATGCCCATGTCCCAGGCTGTGTCATCCAGTCTGAAGTCCAAACTTGGGATTTTTGGGGTATTACAATCCCCTCCTCCTTACAATAAATTTCGTCCCAAAATTTGCTCACTATAAGGAAATCAATCAAGCATAAAATTATAACTCCATATGTTCGTTACAACAAATGACGCACGACACAACAGTTCAAACAAACTACTCAGGAAACTCTGCTCGCTTGGTCTACTCCCACTCCCATATAGGTACTTCACGACCACAATTGTCGCACCAGACTTTGACCATCACAATTGTCTTGTTCCACAACTGTTTGTCTGCTCTATCTTCGATCTGAATGGGTCTAACCTTCGTCGTTATCCGACTACTGACTGATACTTGATCGGCGACAACCACTTGTGATGGTTCCTTCATCGCTTTCCGCAACACCGAGACATGAAACACATCATGAAAATCTCTCGGCTCCAGTGACAATGCTAGTCGATAGGCGGCTTCACCTATACGCTCTACCATATCAAACGGTCCCAGATACCTCGGGCTCATCTTTTTCAGCCGTCGTATCCTTGACACACCTTTAAAGGGTTTAATTTTCAAGTATACCGAATCACCAGCCGCAAACTCAACATTTCGGTGCTTGGCATTGAAATACTTAGCCTGCCTATCTTGCCCCACCAACATCCGTTCACGTATCAATCGTATAAATGCATTGGCATCATCCACCTCCTTTCACCTGTACAACTTTGTTTCTCCTGTCTCCGCCCAAGCCAACGGTGTACGACACTTTCTACTGTATAAAGCCTCAAAGGGAGCCATCTGAAAAACTAGCTGGTAGCTATTATTGTAGGCGAACTCAATCATAAAGAGATTGTCTTCCCAACTCTTCCCGAAATCCAGCACACACATTCAGAGCATATCTTCCAACGTCTTGTTGGTCCTTTCGGTCTGACCATCCGTCTGGGGAGAAAGGCCGTGCTGAAATGTAATTTCGTACCCAACAGTTGTTTGACTAACCTCCAATCACCCAAAGTGAAACGCCCATCTCGATCATTGACGATGCTATGAGGCACTCCGTGTAGTGGTACAATCATATCCACATACATCTTTGAAAATTTTTCAACGGGATCATCCTTCTGGTTAGGGATGAAGTGCAACACCTTAGTAAATCGGTCCATAATCACCCAAAATGCATCATTCCCACGCTGTGATCTCGGTAGTCCATGCACAAAATCCATGGAAATATCATCAAACTTCCATACAGGGATAAGCAATGACTTCAGAAAACCTCCTGGTTTTTGGCATTCAGCATTTACTAAGGAACAGGTTTGACACTTCGTAACGTAGTGCGCTATGTCCTTCTTCATCCCAGGCCACCGAAATGTTTCTTCAGGTCCTTATACATTTTCATTATCCCGGGGTGAATCGAATACCTTATGAAGTGGGCTTCATACATTACTTCTTCACTAAGTTTACCCCTATCTGGGACACACAAGCGACCGTCATTCTGAAAATGGCCGTCACTAAACGAAAACTGAGCATCTGCACTTTCCACTGCATAGCATTGAAGGCTATCATCACGTGGCATTGCCTATCGAACCCGATCCGTCTGGTCATATTGTACCTCTATCCAATTCAAGCACGCATATGCAGTGGAATTCCTTTCAACACAAGAAATATCCAATGCTTCCAGTTCTCGTATTAAGCTTTCATCATGCTGTAGCAACCAATTTGCCCTTGCCCGAGTCCTACGACTCAAGGTATCTGCAACTACATTCCCTTTACCGGGAGTGTAATGAATCTGGAATGTGTAGTCACCAAGAAATTCCGTCCACCTTCTCTGTCGCATATTAAGCTCTTTCTGGTCTAACAAATACTTCAGGCTCTTATGGTCCGTGAAGATAACCACTTTCACGCCATATAAGTAATGACGCCATAGTTGAAATACAAATATTACCGCTGCCAACACCGAATCATGGAGGGGGTAATTCCGTTCATGCACCTTAAACTGGCATGAGCCGTACGCTATCACCTTCCCAAACTATCGAAGAACGCAGCCTATGCCGCTCCCTGAAGCATCACTGTAAATCTCATACAGTCTTATCCACATGGTGTGGTCAACACAGGCATAAGGTCAAACCACTCTTTAGCTCTTCAAAAGCTCGTGCGCAATCGGGCGACCAAACGAACTTCTGATCCTTCCTTGTCAGTGTGGTGAGAGGCAAGGCTATCCGTGAGAAGTTCTCTACGAAGCATCTATAGTAGCCCACAAGCCCAAGAAAGCTCCTGACTTCTGCTACTATAGAGAGAACATGCCACTCCTGTATCACAACGATCTTAGACGGATCCACCGCAATGCCCGCTCCGCTAACCACATGGCAAAGAAAAGCCACCGACGAGAGCCAAAACTCACACTTCGAGAATTTAGCGTAGAGCTTGTTCTTTCTCAGGGTGTGCAACACCATCCGCAAATGATTTCCATGATCTTCTTCGGATTGGGAATATACAAGGATATCGTCAATAAAGACGATCACAAAGAGATCCATGTATTCCCTAAATGTTTGATGCATTAAGTCCATAAATACCGATGGTGTATTAGACAGCCCAAATGGCATTACTGTGAACTAATAGTGACCATAGCGTGTGTCAAACGCTGTTTTAGGGATGTCACATTCACGAACTCTCAACATATAGTACCCTGATTTCAAATCCAGCTTGGAGTATACAGTCGAGCCAACTAACTGATCAAACAAGTCATCAATCTGTGGAATCGGATACTTGTTCTTTTCCGTATGTTTGTTCAGTTCTCGATAGTGCATGCATAGACGCAAGCTACCGTCCTTCTTTTTCACAAAGAGAACCGGCGCGCACCAAGGGGATTAACTTGTGCATATAAAGCCTTGCTCTATCAATTTTTGTAACTGAACCTTTAACTCCGCCATTTCTTTTGGCGCTACCCGATAAGACGATCGGGCCACAAGTTTCGCACCTGGCACCAGCTCGATAGCAAAGTCAATTTCCCTTTGGGGAGGTAACCCCGGAAGGTCTTTTGGAAACACGTCAGAATACTCCGATAGAACCGGCACCGCGCTTACACTAGCCTTAGGTTTCAATGCCTCTACGAGTGTGAAGTATAACTCTGCACCCTTCCGAACTGCCTTAATGACATGGAGAGCGGATATCAATATCCTTCTCGTCCCTTGCATTCTATTTAAGTTGGTCTCGTGTTCAGTATTCTTCCCTAGTGTAACTCCCTTTGAAGTGCAATCTATACAGGCATGTTGCTCTGAAAGCCAGTCCATACCAAAGATTATATCAAACTCCGATATCGGCAATATTAACGTTTCCACCATGAAATACCGACTTCCTATCTTTACCTCAACATAACAAGATTTATCCGCACACATCAAACATCCATTAGGTTGTAACACCTTCATACTGTCTGTCATAGTCTGTATAAGCACTCCAATCCGTAAGAGGAAACCTTCAGATAGGAACGAATGTGAAGCACCTGTTTCAAACAAGACTCGTGTCGGATTGTCCCATATAAGGACAAAACCTATAAAAACAAGGTTATAACAAGTACAGTACAAAGCACAAAGAACACGTATAAGTATAGCACAAAGTACATAGTAAAACTATAAATCACTCGCACCTGTGACGACTTCAGCATGCTTGATGGCCTCCTGTTCTCCAAGGTTGTAATCTCGTGGCTGCACCTGCGATGTTGAAGACTCCGCCACAGCCTTCCCCTTTTCCGCATAGGATGCACTCGGCTTATTTTTGCCATTTTTAGGGGCAACTCGACAATCCCGAGCAAAGTGTCCTGGCTTGCCACACGTGTAGAAAGTATGAGGGTTTGAACCAGTAGACACCTCCGAACCAGCTACTGAATGAGTTTGTCCACAAGATTTGGACTTCTATCACTATTTCCTTCGGTACACAAACTTCTCCTGATGCGGCGGCTTGAACTACGGCTTTATAACAGCCAAGTTCCCTTTGTATTGTCCTCTTTTCATATCCGCCTCCAAAGACCGAGTTGTACAGACCAAGGCTTGAAACCCCTGGCTCACAGAACTCGAGATCAAATATCAAAGCTCATCTCGTAAGACCCAATATAACTGACTGGTCTTCTGCTCTTCTTCAACAAAGATAGCACCCGCATAACGTCCCAAATGCGTAAACTCCTGAAGATAGTCGTCAACAGTATGCTCTCCTCGATTTAACCGTTGGAACTCCATTTCCATAGCAATTCTCTAATGCATTAGCAGATGTTTTTCTAGAAATAGCCGAGAGAACTCTTCCATCGAGAGTCCCATCAACTGTTTGCCTACCAAGTGGTGCAGTTCCACCTCATCCTACCATAGCCGAGCCTCTCCTTCGAGTAGGAAACTGGCTAACGTGACTTTCTGTTCCTCCTCAACTCTGATCGCTGTCAAGACTCGCTTAATCCTTGCGAGCCAATCGTCCACTTGTGCTAGAAAACCTACCCCAGTAAACATGGGAGGATTGAAGCTCATGAACCGCTTTAATTGTTGATCTACTATTCGCGGATCAACCATAACTGCGGCCGGTTCTTGCCTTAACTCAGCATGCGCTGGCTCCACTACAGGTCGAGCCTGCCCAGCTTGCTGCACATTCATCAAAGCAAGTACTGTCTCCGTAATAATCAGTACAGTTTCAACTAATGGAGGAGGTGTGGGCACCTAAACTTGTGCCACACTTTCAACAGATTGTGAGGTTCTGACTGAACCGCAACACTTCTGGTCACCTATATGTGTAAAAACACACTTTAGAGACCAATCAAATGGCAAACAATACAAAAGAAACATACAGGTTCAGCAAATAAGTGCATTTGCATTCCTATGTGGACATTCTTGAGTTCATGTTAGGTGTTAAAATGACAGCACTGATACGCGCCCGCCACCCCTCAAAAGAATTCTACAATAAATTCTGAAGAGAAAGACCAACATGCTGATACCAAATTGTAACATCTCTACCCATCACGTGCAATATAATAGAGGGTCCGGTCGGGGCCCAAGACCATATTTTACAAACATGTTGAGCAGTTACTCAATAATATTACAGACCAACGAACCTTAATACAAAGCATTCAAGCGGAAGTTTCATGGTTGAAAACTTGAACTCAAGAATCACAAAGAGTGTCCACTATACAGGAAAATAGGAATGTATACAACATCGTTTGGCCTTCAGGCCTTACAGATTTCTCTAAACAAAAGGTATTGTTTACAAACATCAGCGCGGAGGCCGGCCACACATGAACAAGAGAAAAAAAAATAAGCCTTCAAGGGCAGCAGTGCAACATGGGCTTCAACCCGCTATTTCCCGCTCGGGCTAGCACCACCTGCAAAGAAGCAATCCACCAAGTGGTGGCAAACAGGGAAATTATCAGCATTCAGCTCACCAATTATAATGACCATGTCCCTTGCATGGGGCAACAGAATTCCTTCCCTGCAAAGCATTTCACACAGCATTCACATAGCATTTATGTATCACGATCCACCAAGGACGTGCACAACAACACAAGTAAATACATATCACAACCGCCGACACGATGACCAGACAATCCATGTACTCAAGGCACATTGTTGGTGTACCGAATACAAGGTCACACCATCATTCAGAGGTCCCAGACATAACGGATCATTTTGAGTATTCCTAGTATTTATGGCACGTAGGACAAAGACTCTCGCTATGTGATACTAATAGGGCCTTAAGCACCCATAGTTAGACAACCATAATGTGGATATAGATCCGCTTTGCCCATAGCTCATCATCGTCAGTCGTCACACCGTACCGACACGGGTACAACTTCACCTTACCCGTTTGCCACCAAGGCCTTTCTAGTTGCATTCCAATGGCTCAACTTCGTACATACTAGCACTCATGGCAAAAGGGATTGAGCACCAAGCACCAACCCTCAACAATTTTCTTGGACTTCTTCTAGAACTTCCTGCTGCACCAAGCTACAGGTATCCACTAAGGACTCCATACAAACAACCAATGTACACGGAGTCTCCTAAGATTTGCAAACAAAGCATGACCAATCAAGACAAACATGTATGGATGGGCTTCACACAGCATGCCTAACCGTACAACTCACTTTCAGTTCTAATGTAAATAAACAAGGGATGAATCACCAATCCCAAGGGAATCACTTCGCCATCCACCTTTTGGTGGAGGATTCCTATGTAGATACAGGAATTAAGGAATTCACATGTCCGAGTGGAAGATCATTACCGTACGAAGATGTTTCAATGCCATGGAGAAAACTACATAGTTGGAAAGCTCCGCAAAACTCTAGCCTCCGCAGAACCGAACTCGGCTCGCAATTTGGCCCACCGTAGCACCACCGGCGACCAGATTCCTCTTATTCTTCCTCCTCTTGCTCTCCCCTCTCCCTTATTCTTAGAAAGAGATGTTAAGGCTTATGATTACAAAGAACTCCTCATTTCCATTCTTATCTAGCTAGGAAAACACCCAGGTCCATTGGCTCCCCATCAAAGAAAACGAGTGGCTCAACACCGTTCTGAAAATCTAATATTTGGGTTGACATGGCCTGTGACACGCCCGTATCACAGGCCGTGTACTGTAAGCGGTATATGAACCGACTCAACCAAGAGAAGAACATGGCATGTGACACGCCCGTGTCACCAGTTATGTGTTCTGATACGGCTGTAGACACGCCCATGTCCAGCCTGTGTTCTCCAGGTCGCACAGCCTTAACCAAAGCCCGAGGGGGACATTCCCTCTTACACACTCGTGTCACTGGGCATGTACTTACTCAACGCCACTCAACGCCCTCTCATGGCGTTGAGTGCTCACAGAGAGGGACAATACTTGGGACACGCCCATTTCCCAGGCCGTGTGACTCACTCAATGCCACTCAACGCCTTCTCATGGCGTTGAGTGTTTGAGACAACACCAATAGTATGACACGGCTTGGAACACGCCCATGTCCTAGGCCATGTGCCTCTCTCAACGCTTTCTCAAGACCAAAAACACACTCGAGAAACCGGAGCATTATACGTCATGGGATACACCCATGTCCTAGGACGTGTTATCTAGTCTTAAGTCCAATCCTGGGATTTTTTGGGTGTTACAACACACACTTGACTCTATGCACACAGACTTTTAGTTCCCCCTTTCTGGAGCCTAACATCCCAGGATACCTCCGTAGTGGTAAACAGAAGCGGTGGGTTGGACCTCTCTAACCTCTAAACCGGTATCAGCACTACCAGTCAGACCAATCTTATTCCTCAATGTTGGTGCACTAAGCGGAGCTCCTGCGTAATCTTGCCAGCTGGCGCACTAGACTTCATTTGGCCAGGTGCTAAACCACACTTGCCGAGTAAATGTATTGCTGTCGGTGCGATGACTTCCAATACCGAAGATTCACCACCTTTACCCTATGCTCATGCAATATTATCATGATTTCCTACCAAGACAAAGCTCCCCGAACAATCCCATCCATCATAAATATCTATCGAGCCAAAGCTCCCCAGACTAACCCATCCGTCTCAAACCATCCGAGCCATCAGCTCTCCGGGCTAACCTTCCTATCACCAAAACAACGAAGTCTACCATTCGTGAGACTTAACCTAACTCCCACAACCCCGAGGAGTGTGAGTGTAAGTGTAACCCTAGATTATTTCTAGTTACTCTTGTAATCAATTTACTCTTACAGCTCACATTAACATTGGACTGTCAGGGCATTCCCTGTGAAGGGCTCTCAAGGGCACTAAGAACTACGATGGGCTGAAGCCCAAAGATCCCTTTTGCAAGGTACTTATTATTATTGGTACCAACCCATAACAAACCCCATTTTAAGTTAACATAATCTAACCCTAGTGCATTTTGACTCTCTTCTCGCTCCACAGGAAAGATGATCTTTCGTCGATCCCGAGCACCTCTTAACACTAGCCATCCCAACACTCTCTCCTGATCATGACTCCTAATGAATCTCTCTTTTTATTTGTCACTTTACCAAGATCAGTAAACCATTAACTCAATCTCCCTATGCCCATTCCACATGTTATCACAATTTCAGCAGTTTTACTAAATGCAGACCAACCTAAGCTATATGATGTACATGACAATAGGTACTCCAAACTTTCATCCAAATGCCCAAAGATATTTATTGTGGGTCTATCATGAAAACATTAGCCCAAATTAGGAAACTTATAATTTTCCTAATTAATTTGCCATTTATTAAATTTTCTAAATGTTAGGCCATGGGTAATTTTGAACATGAAATACTAGATTTCCAAAAGTTATAGCCACCCAAAAATTATTATCACTATATAATGCCAAAATAACAGAGAATACAAAGTTTCAAAAACTTTCATAAAAGAATAAGCCCCTAAATAATTAAGTCAAGATAAATAGAATTTAAGAGAGACATACCTCAAAATATTGTCCAAAAATTACATAAAACTTACTAGGGCTTTAATATGGTCATGAATCATTACTGACTAAGTTTAATAATAATCTAAGTTAGTGTATCCATGATTTTATCCAAATCATCCTTAAGGGAAACATAAAGATTATAATTACAAGTATGAGCTAATGTCTTCAAAATATCATACAATAATTTCCAGAGACTTATATTATTATAAAAACTCTTCTACTTAAATTTCATAAGTATCCAATATCATATGACACATCAATATTATCCTAAAATGTATAAGCCTAAATAATCCCTAATTGATTTAAATTGTGTGCCTAAGTCTTAATGTCACCAAATTCCTTCCTAGGGCTATTCACCTCCATATGACCTCATGGACAAAACTCCAAGTCAATATAAGGACATATCACCCTTTGTCCTTCACAAACCCCCAAAGTTCAACCTCAGTGTTTGAACTAGGGTCATAGGGCTTACCCACCCCCAATCCATCTCAAACTCCATAAGATGGTGTTTTTACTGACCATAGGGCTCTGGCCAAAGTCCCAACCGATTTGGGTAATAATTGGCCCCTCCATGCCCCAAACACTCTTTGCCCTAAATTAAACCATTAAGGGCCATACTTTTGTCTCACCAAAACCTGTCCAAATCAAACCTAATTGGGCTTAAATTTTAACCACTGTCATGCCATGACCCTAAGAGGCAGACACCAAATGTTTGGTGGGTGTAGATGTCATTATACCCCTTTAATAATTCATGCAAGGTTTATTAAATTTCTACAAAAACTTTCGGAAACTGTTTTCCAAAAATTCACATTTTTGGATATATTAGAGGCATAGGTAAGAGTGATCCCCATCCAAAATTTCAAGTCATTTGGATTGATGGATTGATGGGGGCACTCGATTTAGTCTCTAGTCAATCCTATGTATAGGCTGCATCATTTTTGGATGTTGTGGTCAAACCACTTACCCAAATGGGTTGAAATCAATTTTAAATTATTGTAGACTTCAAGGGCTACAATTTTCATGTTGACCACTATTTAAGATTAGTCACCTAAGGGTCTCATTTAGTTAATTTAAAGGTAGCATAATAAAGGGTTAAAAATGTAAAACCTCAATTAACATTTATAACTATACATATAAATATATTAATGATTTTATAAGCAAGTTCATCTTCTTCCTGAACCCGATAGCAATCGAAAAAAACTGCCATTTCCTGTATCTTTTTCGTGAGCCACCGCCGTCCATTCGGCCACCTCCCTGTCCAGCCACCGCCACAACCACCTCCGTTGAGGTGGTGGCTATCCCCCGGCGGTGGTTTGGCCGCCGGAGGTTGTGGTTTTCGGCAAACCCGCCACTATGAATTTTCAAAAAATCTCCATTTTGCCTCACTTGGATTGGCTCGTTTGAGCCCGATTTCTCAGCCTAATTTGATCTAGGATACTAGCTCAAGGGGAGAGGAGGAGAAGTGGACCTTGTTTGGGGTTCGACGATGGCAGCGGCGGCGGTCGGCCTTGACGTTTTTCCTCTCCGGCGAGCTTTCCCGATTCCTCGATCCTCCACAAAAACCTTTGATCCAATACATTATTTTTACTCCCAAGGATGTTTTTAAGGTGATGGGATGGTCAGAAATTGGAATTGTGAGCTGCATAGGGGGATTTCTATTTTTCATGGGAGGGGAGGTGAAGGGTTTGTTGGCCATGGTGGTTGGGCTCCTCCCATTAGTGTTGGCTGGCTGGAATTGATAGCATCATCATTCCAAGAGGCAAGGGAGATGAATGGTGCAATGGAGAGATGAATGGAGTGACCCATGGCCTCCCTCCATAACTCCTCTCTCTCTTTTCCTCTTTCTCTCTCCTCCATTAAGGAGAAAACTCCCATTTTATCTCTCCTAGTGACCCCCTTCGAAATTTAGGTGGCATCCCACATAAATTTCAGCCTCCTTAAGTTAATGGGCCACTAAAATTGGGCTTAGCCCAAGTGGTTTGGGCTTGGTTAGGTCATTTACGCTTGTTTGACCTATTTTGAGGTGTAGTTGACTTTGGTCAATTTGACCATTTTGGTTGACCCCAATTGGTCCTTGGTGACCCATTGGCCTTGCATAAGGTCTAGGGAGACTCGAATGTGGTTGGTTCGACACCTTGTAGGACACTTGACCCTTAATTAGGGCACTTTGACCACTTAGGAGTTAGGGTTGACTTTTGTCAACTTGACCTCATTAGTTACCCAAATGGGTCCTTAGTGACCCAATGAAACTTCTAAAGGGCTAGAGATGTTATGGTGGGGTAAAAGAGTCAAGGTGAGGCCCTAAAGTAAAATAAAGTAAAACCCTAGGTTAGATAGTTGGAATGTGTTATTTGCAGACCATGGTGATCTCACCTTGATTCCTAGATTCACTTGGTCTTCTTGGGCTTCTAGTTTTTTGTCATGACCTAGTCATGGCAAAACCACTCCTAGGGATCTACTTGTTTGAGGGATGTTACATCCCCAAGACAGCATTCAGCATGCGTTATAGGCATTATGAGTTCACCATCATGCCCTTTGGGCTGAGTAATACGCGATCTGTGTTTTTTGATCTGATGAACAGAACGATCAGAGAGTACCTGGACCTCTTCGTGATTGTCTTTATCGATGATATCTTGTTATACTCGCAATGTGAGGAGGATCACTTTAAGCATCTGCATTTAGTGTTGGAGACACTGAGGAGGAACCAACTATATGCCAAGTTCTCCAAATGTGAATTTTCGTTGTCCTCGGTAGCGTTCTTTGATCACATAGTTTGTGGGTACGGAATCTTAGTGGATCCAATGAAGATTGTTGCTATACGGGAGTGGCCTGTGTTGTCTACATTAGTGGAAGTCCGGAGTTTTCTTTGACTTGCCGACTACTACAGGCGCTTCGTAAAGAACTTCTCACGGATAGTGTTACCCCGAACGACTTTGACGAGGAAAGATCAAAAGTTTGTGTGGTCGCCGGAGTGCATGCAAACTTTCGAAGAACTGAAAAGACGGTTGAACACGACGCATGTTCTATGTTCGTCGAGTGGGACCGAAGGATTTGAGATCTATAGTGACGCTTCGGGCAGTGGTTTGGGTTGCGTTCTACTGCAGCATGGGAGTGTAATAGCTTATGGCTCGCGTCAATTGAAGGTTAACGAGAGGAATTATCCGGTCCATGAATTGGAGTTAGCGGCCGTGATTTTGCCCTAAAGCTGTGGAGGCACTACCTGTATGGTGTGAAGGTCGATATCTATACCGACCACAAGAGCCTGAAAGACTTGTTGGATCAAAAGGACTTAAACATGCAGCAACGAAGGTGTATGGAGTTCCTGGTGGACTACACCTTCAAGATACAGTATGTGCCTGGGAAAGGCAATGCGGTTGCAGATGCAATAAGTCGTAGGGCCCGTAAGCGGGCCAACTAGTTGTCGGTTCATGACGAGCGTTTTATTCGGGATTTGGAGGCACTAGAGATCTCTTGTGTTGACAAGCAGACGAGTGACGAAGCCTAATTTAACTGTATAGAGGTGCAGTATGACCTTGCTAATAGGATTCGACAGGCTCAAATTTTGGACAGCAATATGAAGCAGATCATGGATAAGGCTTTGGATAGGTCAAATTACAAATTTGGTTTTGTTGATGGATTTTTATGGAAGGAAAGTCGTCTGTGTGTCCCAAATGTGCGTAAGCTACAGGAGGAATTGATGTATGAGGCTCATCATACTAAGTACTCGATTCACCCAGGGATCACGAAGATGTATTGTGATATGAAAAAGTTGTTCTGGTAGCCAGGACTTAAGAAGGACGTGGCACTTTATGTGGCAAAGTGTCAAACGTGCGCCTTGGTAAAGGCAGAGTGCTATAAGCCCAGTGGTTTCTTGAAGAACTTGCCTATCCCGGAGTGGAAGTTCGACGGTATTTCAATGGATTTTGTGCATGGGTTGCCAAGATCGCAGAAGGGAAATGACGCAATCTGGGTGATCGTAGATCGATTGACGAAAGTGTCGGACTTCATTTCGAATAGGAAGGATTATTCGATGGATAAACTGGCAAAACTTTACGTGGATAACATTGTTCGATTGCACGGTGTGCCCAGCAACATCGTGAGTGACCGAGATGGATGGTTCACATCCAATGTCAAGAATTTGGTGCAACAAATGTTGGGAACGAAGCTGAGTTTCAGCACGACCTTTCATCCGCTGACGGATGGTCAGACTGAGAGATTCAACAGGACGATGGAGGACATGCTTCGCTTGTTTGTCTTGGATTTCAGAAAGTAGTAGGAAGATCACCTGTAGTTGGTGGAATTTGCTTATAACATTAGCTACCAAGCGAGCATTCAAATGGCGCCCTTCGAGGCCCTATATTGTAGAAAATGTCGCACGCCGTTGTCGTGGTTGAAAATGGGTGAGTCGTTCAAGGGTGTTTCACGGGTACGACTCTTGAAGAAGCTGATCCTGAGGTACCTTGGATCGTTTTATATTCTTGAGCGAATTGGTTAAGCAGCTTATCGACTGAAGCTATCGGTTGAACTAAGTGGTATACACGACGTATTCCACATATCGGTGTTGCGGAAGGCGGTGCAAGAGCCTTCGCAAGTGATTGCAGTCGATCGGGTACCAGTTGATAATGGGTTGACGACAAAGGTCAAACCCATTTGCATTGGGGACTTTGAAGTCAAGCGACTTCGTAATAAAGACATTAGAATGGTCAAAGTCCACTGGGACAACTGCGGTCGTGGGGATCTTTTGTGGGAGCGAGAGTATACCATTCTTAAGGAGTATTCCGATCTATTCTTCTTAGGTACCATTTAAGTTTAAGTACTTTCTATTCCATAATTTCAGGATGAAATTCATTTAAGGGGTGGATAATTGTAACGCCCAAAAATTCGAAAATGATCTGGTAGCATCTTAAGGCCAATCTAGGGCCTAAAAACGGTCAAAAGGCCTTGTACTCGGGCATATCCATGGTCGTGTCCTGCTATGAGTTGGGCGATTGTCCGCGTGGTCGACGAAATTCACTCGACGATCATTGTTGGTCAGGCACTGATGCGTTGGACGGCAAGTGTACCGATAGCACAAGTAATATAAAATGGTCGAATTTTACTAAGTATCGATCTCGAGGGAACACAGTAAGGTGGAGTTAATTTTTTATGAGAACTTGAGATTGAAGTCCTTTGGTCGGAGTTAACGATGGGGGGTTTTGGTATTGCGATAAAAAAAAGTAAATTACTATCAATCTACTCATTTGCAATGCCGTTATGCGATGCTTCGCCAGGCGGGATGGAAGACTACACGGGACGCTATGCACAAAATCGCTGGGCGGATGGACGAGTAGGCAAGCGTAAGAACCGAGAGAATAGTGAGGGTTGCAAACACGTCTTCGCAATACACGCCACTAGAAATTAATAGTCCGACCAACAATAAATGGATGGAAGAAAATGGAAATAGGCGCACCTCAAATAAATTTTACGGAAATACACACAATCACATAAACATGCTTAAGCGTAAACGTTAATTACAATAAGCGTACTTTATCAAACACAATATATCAAGCTAAACTATCAACAATAAGAAGAGAAAAGTGTGCGAAATCGACCGGATCCGAAGTCTCGCCAATGATTCACGGTAGGAATCGCTAGGTTATCAATCTGCGTCCTAGCTCGGTCCTCAGCTATGTACGGGGTAGAGGAGGCTGTCACTCAATCCCAATGACCCGTCTTCTTTGTGTCACGAAGCGAAAGAATGATGGCACAACTTCTCCAAGCTCGGTGGAGAAAGCTAGATCAAAACTCTCCTAGAAGCTCAAGGATGAAGGAGGATGCCGAGAGGAAGCTTCGGCTTTGATTTAGCGTTGAATGCTTGCCTGGATCTCCTATCCTAAGTGGAACGGCGAAGTTTCGCCCTAAAATCACGGAGGGGATGGCTGGAAATGAAGCTCTTGGTAATGGCCGAAAATCTGCGCTTAAATAGAAAAAGATAAAAAAAATGGTCACGCACGTTCCCGCGCACGACCGTTCACTAACCGTGTGTTATTAACTTACAGATCTTGATCACAGAAGAAGAAGAGTTGACTGGTGTGTTTTACTCGCGCACGGGCGATTCTGCCCGTGCGTGAAGGAAATCGCACGGGTAACGACAGAACGCAGAAATATAGGAGAAAACAGAGGAACTGTGCATTTAACTCGCGCACGGGCAATTCCGCCCGTGCGTGAAGGAAAACGCACGATTAAACACAGAAAGCTAGGCAAGAGGTACAGGACGTGTGTTTCCTTCTCGTACGGTTTGGCATAAATCGTGCGAGAACAAAATGCACGGGTAACGATAGAAGTCCCTAGAAAGCTGTGTGAAACGCACGGTTGCACTGAAACCGTGCAAGAAGAAATTCGCACAACCGTGCGTTTTACACAGAAACTAGAAATGGACTTCTTGCCAACCCAACAACCTGCACGACAATGAAACCAAAAGTGGAGCACAAGCTCCCAGCACCAAAAAGGCAAACAAAACAAAATAGAAAGATAAAGAGGAGCACAATATGCATACCCCCGAAAATAGAATGCGCAATTGCACACCAAAGGGTGAAGATAGAGCACTTATCGTGAAAAGCAGAATAATTGAAATACCAACGATAACACACTAAAAGTGAAGTGCAAGAGCGTTAAAAATTGCCCACATAAGTTTGAAAAACACTATATAAAGAGGACTCATCACACCCCCAGACTTAACTGTTTGCGCGTCCCGAGCAAACAAAATCTATGCTGATAGGGAAAATGACTTTCCTAACATAGAAATTATGACACGGAGTACCATGTGAAGTCGCATGCTCGTATGTGTACAAATATAGTAAAAGAAATTTTTAAGTATGCAAAATAGTTTATGTTTTTCACAATGCGTATCAAAATTTAATTACTACTCAAAAATGGAATCATAGTGAATCAACCGATCACGCATAGAAAGAAAGTAGGCAGGCCACTAAGGTGAGCTTTGCCAAAGATCGGGGCTCAGGATCACCTCCAAAGGAATCCACTAATGTCGGGGACCAAACGCCTGCACGTTCACACTCTCTCCGCGACACTAGTTCGACTCAAGCATGAATCCGTAGGACTTTAGGATAAGAGATGGGGCTTGGGTTACGGTTAGGTAAACAAAGATAAACAGGAAGGCTATGCACCTAACCAAAATGAGCTAACATAAAAAAGAGAATCCATCCGCTAACCAAAATATAAATATGTGCACCACACCCCCAGACTTAACTGTTAACATATGGGTGTGTTCACCGCCTACTCCAAATATAATCACATCTCTAAAAAGATTTTCAATCAAACTTTTTCTCCTTTCTTTTACTTCTCATTTTTACATATATATATATTTTTTATCATTTTCTTTATTTCCATAATTTCAGCAAATAGAAGCTTTGGAGCACATCCACAAATTCACATATAATATCACCACATAAACACCCCATCATGAAAATATAAAACACTTGAGCTTGACTAGGGGTGTGCGACTAGGATCAGCTATTGGGCTTTGGTGAAATAATTATGGAGCTGAATCAAAAGAAGGGTAGGCACAACGGGGCTTAGCGAGGATATGGCATTAGGAATGGTACAAAGCTCAACCGTGCAAAAATGATGGCCTACATCACACTCACGCTATAGTAACCATGTACAAATGCTTCGAGAGTAGCTTGGGGCAAGTTCTTAGACACCGAGAAAGATAATCCTTCCTCCCGACTCGAGCAAAACGAGTCTAGTGACAACTACACACATCCCTACACTACCGTTTGATTCACACCGGATTCACCAACTTTTGAGTAGAATAAAAAAAATTTACGCAAATAAAAAAATAAAAAACTATAAGCATACAGAAAAATTAAATCTATTCAAATTTCTACATGAGACGAGAGCAATTGACTAGAAGCACAACAAGGTTTACATTTTACTCCGTCCCAAAATCCTAAGCAGCACAATAATTTTCCCAAATCTAACAAAGACACGAGTTTCACTCGCAGCACGCTAACAGCTAAGCAAGCGCTCATGTGGGTTCAGTGGTGTGCAATGTAATGAACTAATCAAAATAATAATAGAAAAGCTTATATTATGCACATGAAATGTGCGCGTGCAAAAGGTAACAAAACTGCTCTCCCCCCAGACTTAAACTATGATACGCATCATATGATATTGAAATTTAAATAAGAAAGAGCTAAGGGAAGAGGTTACCCAATGCTCACCAGTGAGTATACTAGAAGACGTATGAAAAATAAAGGCAGCCCCACCATACGAAGAATCATAACCCCGCCAACACGAAGTTGTCAAGAATACCTGCAGGGGTTAGCTCCAACAAAACAAAAGAAAATAGATATAATAAACAGAATAAAAAGTAACTACCTACTCTAACTATGAAAATTAACATTCAATAAAAGTAAGATAACTATGGGATTACTATCATCCCAGCACGACTTATTCGACTAACATACAGTTCTAGCTAATGGGCCTATGAAATAAAAAATGAACAAGCAACTGTCCTAATATCCGTATCGGTACCCAGTGATTGAACAATAACCCCTCTACCTGAATAATAATAACTGCAAACTTCAAGTAGAAGAAACAAAATGTAAGATGAGGAGGAGGCCTTGTCCTCACTCATCTAACACAAAAAATCTTTGCCCTGCAAGGTATCATCAACAACATGGAGATAACAGGAGGAGAAAGCAATCAATGGAGCTTCCTCAACAGAGGAGGAATCAACCTCCTCGCAAAAGAGGACGCTATCATTGGTGACTTGAGCAGAAAGCTCCAATTCCTCCTGAGGCACCCGCGAAGGCTCAACTCGCACAGGCTCAGATAAAGAAGGGGGGTCAAGAAATGAAGAAGATGAAGAACTAAAATAATCAACAATAGGGGGAGTGGTCCTAGTCTCAGTCCCAGCAGGCTCCGAACAATGATCACTTTCGGCGTCATATGAGTCATGACGATCGGAATCTGAAAGCACGAGATCCTCGGTGGTCGTTTGGTTCTCCTCATCTAACAAGGAAGCGGAAATTTTCTCATTAGAAAGGATCTCCTCATCAACACACCTCGGTGTGCCATTATGTTCCAAGATATAACACTCTCCAATAATGAGAATAATATCCTCGTCACACCATGACGAAACCTTAGACTCAGAATCACAATCAGACATAACATCATCAACCGACTCACACAAAATAGGAATAGATGATTCTTGCAAAGAAGGTGGATGAACAACAACATCAGAGAAAATATGTGCATGTTCCTCTGGGGGTGAATCAACAAGAGAGGAAGAGCGCTTGGGGAGAGACGACGTCGCAAAATCGTCACACCGAGCAATAGAAAGTCTGATTAGTATATCCACAATAGTCCTCCATAGACAAGGTGATACAACAAATATATCATCAAAAGCAGAAGGAGCAGCCATTTGAGATGGTGATAGAGTGAATCGGATACCTGGTTCATCATCCTCCTCCAACTGGTGATAAATTTCTGCGCAATCTTTCAACACGTGGTCGGTGCTACGACAACACAAACACCGTTTTCCATTACTCCTCGGTCCAGGTGGAACTAGAGAGGAATAAGAAAAAGGTGAATGCGTAGAAGAGGAGTTACCATAAGACCTGGGTTGGGTCTATGAAGTACCATAGGAAAACGGTGCTCCATAAACAGAACCACGGGAAATATACTCCCAATCTTCAGTGGGGCACTCATCACTACCATTCCTCTAATCCCTGCACCATCAGCAACGGATATTCATATAAGAATATATTGTGCAACCACAAATAAATCACCAACAAAATTTTCTAAGCAAATAATTAACTATACACTAACAGATAAAAGAAAATGAATGTCTGTTGCTGAAAAATCAAAATGAGAAAAGGAAAAAAAAAAGTAAGCGACAAAATTTAAAAGCTAAAGCCTAAAAATAAACATGAAATATACAAATGGAAAGTGCTTCTATCTCCTATCTCCCTCTCCAAAAACTCACACGACTGTATTCCCCGGCAACAATGCAAAAAACATGATGCGTTGGACGACAAGTGTACCGATCACGCAAGTAATATAAAATGGGCGAATTTTCCCAAGTATCGATCTCGACGGAACACAGTAAGGTGGAGTTAATTTTTTAAGAGGACTTGAGATTGAAGTCCTTTGGTCGGAGTTAACGTTGGGGGGTTTTAGTATTGCGATAAAAGAAAGTAAAATTCTATAAATCTACACCTATGCAACACCGCTATGTGATGCTTCGCCAGGCGGGATGGAAGACTACATGGGCCTCTATGCACCGAATCGCTGGGCGGATAGACGAGTAGGCAAGCGTAAGAACCGAGAGAACAGTGAGGGTCGCAAATCGCTAATGCATCCAACAATAAATGGATGGCAGAAAATGGAAATAGGCGCACCTCAAATAAATATAACGAAAATACATACAATCATGTAGACATGATTAACCGTAAACGTTAATTATAATAAGCATACTTCATCAAACACAAGAGATCAAGCTAAACTACGAAAAAAAGATTAGAAAAGTGTGCGAAATCGACCAGATCCGAAGTCTCGCCAAGGATTCACGGTAGGAATTGCTAGGTTGTCAATCCGCGTCCTAGCTCGGTCCTCAGCTATGTACGGGGTTGAGAGAACTAAGTTGTCAACCTAAATCACCTAGAGGGGGGTGAATAGGTGAAATACATGCCAAATGCGGAATAAAAAATTAACACAACACAGATAAGTAATCAAGCAATCACACAGAAGACAAGAGATTTACAGTGGTTCCCCAATCTTGGGTACGTCCACTTTCCTCACTGATCTAGCAAATCACTACACTCGGCTACTCCACTATCTCGGATTGCAAACCAATCCTACACCTTGGAACTACGTTCCTACAAAACTCGATCCCAAACGGATCTACACTCGAAAGATAAAACTTCCTACCAATCGGAGATAAATCTCCTACAATGAAATTGTTTGAAGAAAAATACAAACAAAATAATATAGATCTGGATCTTTGGCTTTGTCTTCTTCGTTGAGAGCTTTCGGCTTGGACAGAAAAAGGTTGAGGAATACTTTACCGAAATCCGGAGATCTGAAATCTGGAATCACCACGATCGAATAGAAATATCAGAGATCGATGAAGCACGACGTGATCGGATGATTCTTCTTGAGTCAGGATCGCTGGAGAAACTGAGATCGATAGCATCGGCGTGAGAACGACGATCCAGAGCTTCTTCCGAAAACAGTAATGGCGGCTGACAGAAAGATTAGGGTTTTCAGGATTTTCTCTTTCTTAAAAAGTAATCTCTGTAAACGCGTATATTTAGTCAAGTCTAAAAAGACCTATTTATAGGTGGTCTCCAACGGTCATAAACATAATTAAGGATAACACGTGGACCAATCAGAAAGGACTATTTGAAAATACACAAAGAAACTTGACTTAGAGAAATTTAGGAAATTCGAACAGACATACTCGAGAGACAGATATATACTCGAGTAAGAGGTTACATACTCGAGTGGGTATGAGGGATATACTCGAGTATCAAGATAGAAACTACTCGTGTGCTTCAGGGACCAATACTCGAGTGACTTAGAGAACCTACTCGAGTATGAGCAAATATACTCGAGTATAAGCACTTAGAAAAATTTCTCAGATAAGACTTGAAGAGCTACTCGAGTATAAGAGTTTGAGATACTCGAGTATGGAGAAGATAGACTACTCGAGTATCTAAGGAAAACTACTCGAGTGACCACTAACCTACTCGAGTATGAAAAACAATCTACTCGAGTACAGAGTTACTTACTCGAGTATTTCAGAGAACAACTCGAGTATGAGGACTTAGAGACTTTCTAGGATAAGAAGTCCAGATCTACTCGAGTACAACCAGAACGCTTACTCGAGTAACTAACCATCTACTCGAGTATAAGGTATCACATACTCGAGTGAAGGAAAATCTACTCGAGTATAAGCTTTCATACTTGAGTAAATAGAGAATCCACTCGAGTAAGTAGTCCAACCTACTCGAGTACAGACTCACTTACTCGAGTATACTATAGAAGTACTCGAGTATGTGGACTTAGAAAATTCTTCTGAGATAGACTTCAAAACTCCATAGTCTAAGTGCATGTTGATGAAGTGTATCCCAATAGAGAGGCTATACATGAGCCAACACCTTGGATCACACAATGAGGAATTACATTGTATGGTTTTTTGTTTGGTGACCCATTATAGACTGACATTGGTCTACACTTGGCAATAAGAACCTGCATACATACAACACAAACACAATATCAAATACACCTTAATTCATCTTAGTTCAAGGTCTGACTTCCTACAAATCTGAGGTATTGTGGAGACAAATCCCAACAATCTCCCCGTATTTGTAGATGTCAGCATCCTCTACACTAAGGTGAATTACTTAGAGTAAAAAGAACAACAAAACATATACTGATGAAAAATAAAAATGAAGCAGGAGAAATAATAAAGATAGCCATAATTAGAATCAAATATATATATATATATATATAGAAATGATTTCAAAAGATTAAATGTCCATTTCCACATCCTCATTCACTCAAGAAGGGGCTCCTCTATGCAGTCTTTCTCTTTTAAGCTCTTGCCTCTCCAGGTACCTGAAAGGTTTTGGAAAATAGGTCTTGGGCCTTGGAGGTGCAGCTGGATTATTATATCCCCAATTTCTGTCATGAAATCTGATTTTGATTTGGGATGCATCATATGCTTTCCATTCTGAGTAGCTGTAGTACTGATCTCTATTTTCACCAAAATCTGTTACCAGCTTCAAGGTATCAAGGATAAGAGACTTGGAGGTAGGACTCCAAACCTCTGCATGAATAACTTCTGGTCTACCTTCTAGAGTTCGGGCAGGCTCTCTCCTTGGTGCAGAACGGCTAGCAGAAGCACCGTCACCATATTTTCTTTTCTTTCTAGGGGCACCCTGAGAGCTTTGAGGAAAATCATCTTGCCACACATCATCATAAGAAAGAGGATGTTCAGTCATGTCACCAGTAGGTCTAGGTGAGAAGACTGGCACATACTCTATAAAGTTGGCCTGATCTGGAGCACTTGAGGGAGGATGATCTTCAAGAGGATCTAGGGACTTTGGAATTATGGCAGGGTTAAGCTGGGAGTTGGGAAAATTCTGATTATGCAACCATACTGCAGTATCATAGGTGTAGAATTTTACAGATTGAAGTTGAGCTAGAATGTCTGCTTTCACTTCTTTGACTAGATTATCCATAAATGCTTTAGATTGTTCAGATATTTTTTCAACTTGTTCTTTGACAAACTTCTCCCCCTTGCTGATATCTACTGATAGTTGAGCAATTGCTTCATCTCTATATGTTCAACCTTCTTCACAAACTTTCATGACATTTGAGGCAGCATCCTTTTCCAATTGAATCTGATTATTTGCAACTGTTTCAGCTTGATCCTTGAGTAGACCTATACTGGTAATAGTATGATCAATGGCTTTGCCACCCAACTGAAACAGTCTCTTGAGCTCGTCAGTGTTTGCTTGAATTTCAGCAAATCCTCTACTCATCTCAGTTTCAAGAGTAGAGATTTTGTTGTTCACTGATGCCAGAGAATCATCAAAGTACTTTCTCTGTTCACGGAGCATTTGCTCAATCTTGCTTACAAAATCTGAAGAGCTAGGGGGATCTGAGGCTGGGGCTGAGGCTGAAGGAACAGGAGCAACCCAGGGGGGATTTCAGTAATCTCAACTGAGCTTTCAGCTCTCTTGAATGGTGGTACCACAACTGAATCTTCTGTATGGATGAAAGAGGGAAGAGAGAAGTCTAGTGTCCTCAGAGGAGCATCCACTGGTTCTAGAGACATGTCCTCGTCATCAGACAGTAGATTAATCTCTGGCTGACCTTGCTGTTTATCAGGGGACTGAGCAGGGGAGGTAGGGGGTACCTTTACAGGGGAGGGAGAAGGATCCTTAGCAGGGGAAGGATCTGCTTGAGTGTGATCCTCAGGAGATAGCATAACTGAATCATCTTCAAATACTGGATCATCTGACCTGAGTTCATTAATCAGTCTGTTAATGTCTTCAGCAGTAGTGAGAAGGTTTTCTTGAGCTTGAATTTCTAAGGTGAGATCTTCTGGAGGTGGAGAAGGAGGAGGAGTAGGATCTTGGATCAGATCTTGCTGAGCAGAGTCTTCTGATGCTTTGTGCTGAGGATTAGATGAGGCAGACTCCCCCTCAACTATTGCACCCGAAGTGGTAATAGTATGATGTAAAGGAGGAGATGGAATCCTGTCATCTGAGATAACGGGCTCTCTGGGCTCATCTTCTGAGGTGACAGCTGCTTTGGAGGCTTGAGCAGTGTTGAGGAGTTTGATTTCATATCTTTGGATTGAGAGGATGGATACTTTCTTCATATGATGGAGGGGAGTGCCTTTAGATAAATCAAACACTATAGGATTGATCTCATGGAGGAGGAGTGAGATAATCCTGGCATAGCTTGGTTTTTTTACACTTTCTTTGATTTTGTCCAGTACCATCATTCCAAACTGGAATTTCTTCCGGCATACTATGGCTTGCATAACATCACAAAATTTTTGGGAAATTTCTCTGAGGGAATAGGTTTCGCATAGAAGAACTTTGGCAATCACATCCACAAGGAATTTGCCCTCTGAATTGTAATCTGCACGGCGGAACGAATATGCTTCATACGGGTTTATTCCATAGAAGAAACTGGTTCTCTCGGAATCTTCAGGAGTCATATCATCTTCTTCATCCACCACTGGCAATTTTAACAGAGTAGCTAAGGAAGTTTTGTCCAGATGGATTTTGATTCCACTGACCTTGGATTTTAGAACTGTACCATTGCGCTTGACCTTCAGATTCTTGTAGAACTCCTCGACTACAGGGAAAATGACTTTGCACGGTGTCTGGAAGATGAACGAGAGACCGGCGGTGTCAAACAGAATTAGCAGGTTTCAGAAATCATCGGAGAGGTGGGCTATACCTTCAGGGTCGAGCTCTGAGTCGATTCCGATCTTGGAGGAGGGAGCCATCTGCGATTCTGGAGTACGGAGGAGACGAAGCGACAGAGCTCTGCAGGTTCCGGAATATGAAGCGATGACGGCTACTCGGGGAGAATGAGGAGTGGAAAGGATTTCCGATTTTTCTAAATATATATATGACCCTAATTAGGTTTAAGTAGGAGTGATAAAATCATACCTGTTGTGGAGCGGCAAACGCTTTGGTGCGAATAGAAAAAAAATGAGAGATTCAAATTTCTGATTTCCGTATACTCGAGTAGATTTCGCCATACACGAGTATGAGATGGAGCATACCCGAGTAGATCTAGTGTATACACGAGTAGGTTACCAACTACTCGAGTATATAGATTCTGTTACTCGAGTATTTCCGTTTACTCGTGTATAAGTCTCTATATACTCAAGTATATCACTTTGAAATACAATTTACTTGGGAGAAATTTTACTGCCACTGATATCTTCAACTCTGAGCCTGTCTTTGAATCCACTATCACTATTCCTCTTTGTTGAGCAGCCCGAGTTCCGTTTTGAAGAATGAAAACTTGGACTCCTCCAGCAGTTTGGTGAATATATCGGCAACTTGCCTGTCTGTGGAGACATATTGTAGATCTATTGTAACACCTCGAAACTCAAAAGAGGGACGGGTGATGTTTTAAGCCCAGTCTGAATTTTTGGAGCAGGTGTCATTTGCGTGACACGGGCGTATCACGGGCGTGACACGGGCGTGTCACGGGCGTGACACAGGCGTGTTCGACCACGGTCATGTGGTCGACGTTTTGACGGTCGGAGATCGTCGTGTTGAGGCACACGGCCTGGGACACGAGCGTGTCCCAGGGTGTGTCACTTTGGGATATTTTCTGAGGAAGGCACACGGGCCATGACATGGGCCCTGACACGAGCGTGTCAAATTCGACACGGGTGTGTCGGGTGCCGTGTCACAAGCCGTGTCCTTCTCGGGTTGGGAAAGCGGGCCGATTGCACACGGGGGGCGTGACACGGGTCTCGACACGTGCGTGTCAAGAGGTGACACAGGCGTATCGAAGGCTGTGTCAAATGTCGTGTGCTAGTTTTCGAATCGGTCGAGACGGCGAATGGGTGACACGGCCAGGCACACGGCCGTGTTGCAACCCGTGTTCGGCCCAGATTTTATGATTTCAGATCTAATCTTGGCCGTTCGTTTCCTTGACTTTGGATCCGACGGTGGGGGGCTGCTCCTGTGTGGTTTTAGCCGGGATTTAGGGTTGGGAATCCTCATTTCCTTTAGCAATTCTCTCTCTAAGAGTTTAGAGAGAAGGGAGAGCAAGGAGGAAGGAGGAGTCCAAGATCCGGCCGCCGGAGGAGCTTCGGAGCTCCGAATCGCGATCCGAGTCCAGATCTGCGGAGGTGACGTCGTTGCGGTGCTTTCCAACCGCATAGTTTTCGATGGTGCCGCGGAAGAATGCAAGGGTAACGATTTCTCATCCTTGGGCATGTGAAGCCCTTTTTCCCTTTGCATAGGAAGCCCTCTCTCGCGAGTGAGCGAAGAGTTGGAGCGTTCCTTGGGGTAGATATGTAAAGTCCCCCTTGTGTAGAGTTCGTATGCGAAAACGGACATAGGCATTGTGTGTGAAGCCTATCCGGACAAGTAGAGCCGGATCGGTGATGTTGCATTGCATATGGACCGGGGAAGACTCCGGGTGTTTGGGCGTTTTTCGGGTTTTCTACGTGGTAGATTGCATCAGGGAGCCTTGGAGATTAACTCCAAGGTGCACCCGGAAAACTGGGCAAAAGCGAGTTTTGCCAACACGATGGCCGGGGAGCCAACGTGAACATAACCGGGTTATGTGATTGTTGTGGCGAAAACGGGACTCGGTGAGTCTTGACCTGCGCATATGGCTTAAATTGCCGTTGCGATATGAGCACGGGTCAGGCGGAATCGTACCCGATCTATGTCGTTCGGTGGGACCGTTGGCATGGATGAGAGTCTTCGTCGGTCTATGGCTTAAATTGTCGTGACCAAGGCCAAGAAGACAAGATGCTCATATGGTTGGCCGTCCAAGAGGCGATGGTGGAACGGGAACGTCTATGGCTTGAATTGACGTGACGTTGGCCGGTTCGCCGTGAATGTGCCCTGTGTGCACGAGGTGTGTGGCCGTGCGAGCCTACGCCTGTGATGATGTGTGTTCACACTAATATATTGTCTATACTAATAAAGTGCAGGGAAAGAGCATCGCCGCCCCGATTTTGGGGGCGGGATCGTTATAATTTGGTCAGCATAGCTGACCGTTGCTTTTGTTTGCCACTGGGCAGTGGTTTGTGCTTGCATGTGCTGCGGAGCCGAGCGGAAAATAACGGGCTAAAGCCCATATTGCGGTGCTGGCCCTCGAAGGTCTAACCCTTTTATGCTTTCCGTTTATTTCATGTATGTCCGGCCTGCGAGCCGAAGTATGTAAGACATGTTTTGTTAAGCAAACCTTGTAAGGCCATAAGGCCGGTACTTTTGTATTATTCATTCCTATTGTTATTTCTGTAGTGGACATTCTTGCTTGGCAGGGTTCTTGTATTTGTGCAACTTAATAAATTGCTTCCGCTAGAATGACTCTGTGTAGGACGTTGGTGATTGGTTGTATGGTTTCAACGCGTAACCAACCGGTCTGTCCGTAGTATATGGCGTCGGGCCCCGGCCGGACCTACTGCTATATGCTATACGACGGATAGGGGTATTACAAATTGGTATCAGACTACTGGTTTCGGTCAAACTTAAATGAATTCGTGGACGAATTCACTTTAAGCGGTGGTGAGCACATGTGTGCGTCATCGTTATAACATGAAAAGAACCCATGAATGTCCACTTAGGAATGAAAATACACATGTTTGAGGAACCTACGTGTTCCTATAATTGCTGTTTGCAGTAATATTTGGTCGCTTATCGTTGTTTTGCACGATTATAGGTTACCAGGAGTGGTGCTGGGCCGTCAGAACGGCCAGGTTCTGAGGCAAGCTGTGCGCCAAGTGAAGCGCCTACAACACCTCCGTCTGCCGAGACCATTAGATTGGTGGCAGAAGCTGTCTTTGCTATGATTAATGCGCAACCTGCAAGACAGGTGCAGCAGCCTGCTCCTGCGGAGGAGCAAGTGCCGCTCCAAGCGGCGGAGCATAGAAGGGTTGAGCAGGTGGTGGTGGAGCCGGAGTTGCCTAGGAGAGAAACTGAAAGACAGTTGAAGCATGTGATGGGCTTCCACCCACCGGTGTTCTTGGGAACGGGAACCCCGACGCAGGCTGAGGATTGGCAAGAGTCAATAGGGTGATGACAGCTACAGAAACGGAAGAGTGGCAGAAGACCACAATAGCGACGTTCCTGTTGGATGGGGACGCAAGGTAATGGTGGGAAGGCCTTGAGCTACACCAGTTGAGGGGAAGGCCGTTGGCCGAAGTTCCTATGACGGAGTTTTCCAGACTGTTCATGGCTCGATACCTCCCCTCAGCGTAGAGGATCGCATTGGAGAACGAGTTCCAAAGGTTGGTGCAAGGAGATAGCACTGTAGACGAGTACCTCCACGAATTTACTCGGTTGGGGAGATATGTTAGCACTACCTTTGCCGATGAAGAGCGAAAGACTAACCGCTTCTACGAAGGGTTAAGAGATGAGCTGAGGTTGCTACTATCAGGGCCCATGGTGCAGGGTTTCCTAACCTTGGTCAACTCGCCCCGGTCCTTGGAAAAGGGCATGAGAAATGTGCAAGCTAAGAAGGATTCTGGCGGGAAGAAATCGGAGTTCAAAGAGCCGACTACGTCGAAGTCGGGCTATCGAAAATTCTTCAAGAAGGCTAGGACGTCAGGTCCAGCTTCTTCTACGGGTGCCTCGGGGGCAACTACTAATCGAACCCCGGGCGCTTGTTTCACGTGTGGAAAGACGGGGCACTTTGCCTGCGATTGCTGGAACGGACGCCCAAAGTCCGAGAGAAAGCAAGGAGCTACTTACGAAGAGAAGGGCAAGGCGGTGGAGTCAACCGCGTCCCACTATGCTCCGACTCAGCCTAGAGTCTATAACTTGGGCCAGCAGGAGGCCATCAAACAAGCTGACGTGGTGATAGGTACGAGTTAATTTACAGCAAGTTAACTTTATATATTGTTGTCTATTGCTTGTTAGCCTAATATTGTTTGTATAGTCTTTGTTGTGATTAGTGATATTCCGGCACGGGCACTGTTCGACACGGGAGCTTCACACTCCTTCTTGTCCGAAAATTTCATATCGCGCATCGGAGTCCCTTCTTCGATGGCGAAGGACAAGTTGGATGTGCAGCTACCGAATGGGTGCTCGATGCGTGCGGACAGAGTGTGCGCCGTAAAGGTTCACATTGGGAGCCAAGAGTTTGACTTGCTAGCGTCATTGTTGCCGCTAGTAGAGTTCGACGTTATCTTTGGGATGGATTGGCTTTCGGAGCAGAAAGCTTGGATTGACTGTGACCAGAAGGAGGTCAAGATGGGTGTTGGGCTGGGGACAACATTCGAGGGACTTAAGGGGTTGAGCAAGACGCTGATGTCTGCTCTTTAGGTGGTAAAGGCAGTTCGTGCTGGTGCAGAGCTGTTCTTCGCAATAGTGGGGGCTATAGAGCCAAAGTCCACGTTGGATAGCATCCCCGTGGTTTGTGAATACCCAGATGTGTTCCCGGATAGTCTTCCCGGGGCCCCACCGCAACGAGAGATTGATTTCACCATCGAGCTCGTACCGGGAGCCAAACCGGTGTCACGTGCTCCGTATAGGTTGGCGACTAAGGAGATGGCGGTGTTGAAAGTTCAGCTAGAGGAGCTGATGGAGCAAGGTTATGTGCGTCCAAGCTCGTCGCCTTGGAGCGCACCGGTCCTCTTCGTTAAGAAGAAGGATGGTAGTATGCGGTTGTGTATCGACTAAAGAGAGTTGAACAAGCTGACGGAAAAGAACAAGTACCCGATCCCGAGGATTGATGATCTCTTTGATCAGTTAGTCGGATCGTCGGTATATTCTAAGTTGGACTTAAAGTCGGGGTACTATCAGTTGAGGATAAGGGAATGTGATATCCCGAAGACGGCGTTCAGCACAAGGTATGGGCATTTCGAGTTCACGGTCATGCCGTTTGGACTGACGAATGCGCCATCAGTGTTTATGGACTTGATGAACAGGACGTTCCGAGATTTCCTGGATCGCTTTGTGATCGTCTTTATTGACGATATATTGGTGTACTCGCAGTGCGAAGAAGATCACTTCAAGCACATGCATCTGGTGTTGGAGACTTTGAGGAGGAATGAGCTTTATGCGAAATTCTCCAAGTGCGAGTTCTGGCTACCCTCAGTAGCGTTCCTTGGTCACATTGTTAGTGGGGAAGGTATAGCGGTGGATCCGGCGAAGATCGTTGCGATACGGGAGTGGTCTGAGTTGTCTTTTGTCGCGGAAGTCCGTAGTTTTCTCGGGCTTGCCAGATATTACAGGCGCTTCGTAGAGAACTTCTTGCGGATAGCTCTACCTCTCACGAAGTTGACAAGGAAAGATCAGAGATTCTTGTGGACGCAGGAGTGCGTACAAGCGTTTGAGGAGATGAAGAGACGGTTGACCACGGCGCCAGTGCTTAGTTCGCCGAGTGGGACCGATGCTTCGAGGTGTATAGTGACGCCTCGGGTAGTGGTTTGGGCTGCGTGTTGTTGCAGCATGGGAGCGTGATAGCTTAAGGATCGCGTCAGCTGAAAGTGCATAAAAGGAACTATCCGGTCCATGACTTGGAGTTGGCGGCCATGATATTTGCACTTAAGCTGTGGAGGCACTACTTATACGGCGTAAGGGTCGATATATATACCGATCACAAGAGCCTGAAGTACCTATTGGATAAGAAGGATCTTAACATGAGGCAGAGGAGGTGGATGGAGTTCCTGGGGGACTACACCTTCAAGATTCATTATGTACTCGGGAAGGGCAATGTGGTTGCTGATGCGTTGAGTCGCAGGGCTGCCGCCCAAGCCAACTGGTTGTCGGTGCATGATGAGCGGCTGATACCGGAGTTGGAGGAGCTTGAGATCTGTTGCATTGACAAGCAGACGGGCGCCAAAGCAATGTTGAACTGGACAGAGGTCCAGTATGACCTGGCTGATCGGGTTCGGCAGGCATTGGAGTTAGATGACTCCATGAAGGAGCTTATGGAGGCAGCGTTGGATGGGTCAAATTCCCAGTTTTCAGTGGAAGATGGGTTGTTAAGGAAGGATCATCGGTTGTGCGTCCCAAGCGGGAGTAACCTACGGGCGGAGTTGATGTACGAGGCTCATCATACCAAGTACTCGATCCACCCAGGGAGCACAAAGATGTACCGAGACCTCAAGAAGCTGTTTTGGTGGCCGGGGCTTAAGAAAGATGTGGCGTTGTTTGTGGCTAAGTGCCAAACGTGCGCCTTGGTGAAGGCGGAGTGCCAAAAGCCGGGAGGATTTCTGAAGTCCTTGCCTATACCGGAGTGGAAGTTAGACGACATATCTATGGACTTTGTGCATGGGTTTCCAAGGTCGCAGAAAGGGAACGACGCCATCTGGGTGATCGTAGACCGGCTAACAAAGGTGTCACACTTCATTCCGCATAAGAAGGATGATCTAGTGGAGAAATTGGCAAAGTTGTATGTGGACAATATAGTTAGACTGCATGGTGTACCACGCAGCATTGTGAGTGATCGCGATGGGCGTTTCACGTCCAATGATTGGAGGTTGGTGCAGCAGATGCTGGGGACAAAGTTAAAGTTCAGCACAACCTTCCATCCGCAGACGGATGGGAAAACCGAGAGAGTCAATAGAATGATGGAGGACATGCTCTGCATGTGTGTCCTAGACTTCGGGAAGCATTGGGAGGACCACCTGTATTTGGTGGAGTTTGCGTACAACAATGGCTAGCAAGCGAGTATACAAATGGCACCCTTCGAGGCCCTGTATGATAGGAAGTGTCACACGCCGTTATCGTGGCTTGAAACGGGTGAGGCAAGGTTGTACAAGAAGCAGGAGGTGGAGAGTGCTACCTTGTTGGTGCGGATCATTCAGGAGCGCTTGTTGATCGCTCAGGACAGGCAGGCGAAGTATTATAATGCCAAGCACCGGAACGTGGAGTTCGCGGTAGGCGATTGGGTATACTTGAAAGTGAAGCCGTTCAAGGGGGTTTCGTGGGTGAGACGCTTGAAGAAGCTGAGCCCAAGATACTTTGGACCTTTTGAGGTTTTGGAGCGAGTCGGCGAAGCTGCATACCGTTTGAAGCTATCGGTGGAGTTGGGTTGGCTACACGATGTGTTCCACATCTCTGTGTTGCGGAAGGCAGTGCAAGAGCCTTCGCTAGTGATCGCAGTTGATCAAGTACAGATGGACGAAGGGTTGACGACTAAGGTCAAGCCCGTTTGTATTGAAGATGCAGAGGTCAAGAGGCTCCGTAACAAGGAGATCCGGATGGTTAAAGTCCGGTGGGATAATTGCGGTCGGGAGGAGCTCTCTTGGGAAAGGGAGCAAACCATGAAGGAGGAGTACCCGGAGTTATTCCGCTCAGGTACCGTTAAAAGTTTTAAGTTCCTATGGTTTTCCTTTAGTAAATTTTGTGGGCGAAATTATTTTAAGGGGGAGAGAGTTGTAACACCCCGAAACTCAAAAGAGGGACGGGTGATGTTTTAAGACCAGTCTGAATTTTTGGAGCAGGTGTCATGTGTACAACCCCATATTCGCTGGGTGGAACCCCAAGGGTTCAGTGGTCAGGATGGGGCTAGCCTCAGGCTAGCCTTGGGTTACCCTTAGGACGAACTTATAGAGTTCTCGCCAGGCTTCGGGTTCCAGGCTAGATGAGCTTCCGCCTGGAAGGAGCTCCCGCCAAGGGCAGGCGAAAGCGGGGGAAGCCAAAGCAGATAGTCGAGCTATGGAAGCTCCCGTCTTGAGGGAACTCCCGCCCAGGGCAAGCGAGGAGGCGTTAAGTAAGCCTTCAGTCGCTATAGTATCAAGACCGTGAAGGGCGAGAACCTCCCTGGCAGGGGGTATCGCCAAGGTTAGCCCAGTTGGGGACCCAGCGAGAGCCTTCTCGGCCAGGGTTCTCGCCAAGTGGGCCCACGTGGTACGGCCCGGCGCTCGAAAAGATGATTATTTTTATTATTTTCTTATTCGCAGGTAAAATTACCATGGTGCCCCTGGGATGACAGCGGGATTTGGCTATTTGCGGACCCATCAGGGGTATTTCAGTACTTTCAGGTCAAAGGAAGACTATAAAAAGACCCGTAGGGGCTCCTTGGAAAGAAGGCCTTTTTCATTATTCTCCAACTCTAGTGCTTTCTGAAGAGCTCCCAGCCCGACATTTGGCTTTGGAGGGGAAGCTCTCAGAGATCTTCTGGGTGTGAGGTGGGACCTCCCAGCTGAGGCTTTGGGTCAGTCTTAGGACCTTAGCAGCCAGTCAGGGGTCGAGATTCGGGAGAAGTAGGCGTTGGCTACACTTCGGTTCGTGAACATTCGTTGGGGTCAATTTTGGCTTCAACAGTTCTGGTGCGGTGAGCGTGGAAGTAGTTGGCGCAAGAAAATCTTGAGTTGAGTCCCATGGCAGGAGGTGAAGGTGAAGGATCTGGCGCAGGAGAATCCCCCACCCGGGTGGATGAGGCAACGAGGAAGATGTTTGAGGACTTCAGGCGAGAATTCATGCAGACGATCGGCTTGGCCTTCTCGGCAAGGAACGAGTGGGAGACGCCGCAGGTTCCTATGGAGGTGGTTCGGCTGTTAGGCGAGAACGCCCCAGGGCAGCGCCCCGGGAAAGAAGTCTCAGTGGAGGCAGGCGAGAGGGACGTAGCCGCGCGGGAGCTTTTCCCAGGCCAGCGTCCCGAGAAGGAGGTTCCGGCGGATCTGGGCGAGAAGGAGGCGATAGTGCGGGAACTCTTCCCCGGGCATGGTCTCGTGGATCGGTCCAGCCAGCCGAGGTCGCGAGACGTGCCTTCTCGCCAGGCGGGAGGCGAGACCCCATTTAGCGAGCTCATCGTCTCGGCTCCAGTGCCGGAGGGGTTCCGGGAGCCAGATATGACCTACTACACCGGGAAGGATGACCCGGTTCAGCATGTGCAGTGGTTCGAAGACGTTGTGTCGATCAGGCAAATGTCTGATGCTTTTAAGTGTAGGCTTTTTTCCATCACTTTGAAAGAAAAGGCCAGGGATTGGTTCCACCAATTGCCGGCAAGCTCCATCTATAGTTTTGAAGATCTGTGCAGGGGTTTCTTGTTGAGATTCTCAACTTCAAAGAAGCGGAAGAAGGAGGCTGAATGCTTGTTTGCAGTGAGGCAAGGGCCGGAGGAGACGTTGGGTCACTATGTTGACCGGTTCCAAGAGGAGGTTCTCCTGGTCTAGGAGGTCCCGGGGTATGCGCTGATGCTTGCCTTCACCCTGGGGCTAAGGCCAGGGTTTTTCAGCATGGAGTTGAAGAGAGTGCCCCCTCTCTCTTTTGAGGAGCTCATGGAGAGGGCGGCTAAGGAGATAGACTTTGAGAGGGCTAACCCGGCGTTTGCAAGGAAGTTGGCTAGGTTTGTCGAGGACGATGTGAAGGAGCCGGTGGCAGGAAGGCAGAGGGAGTTGAGGGAGCAGAGGGAGCAAAGAGAGGATAGGAGGAGAGAATAACCCCGAGGGCAGGGGCAGCAGCATGGGGGGGCAAGGGAGCCAAACAACCGATTGGGTTGGAGGCCTCAGGAAGGTCGCCCCCAGGGCCAAGGGGGTTCTCAAGGAAGAGACATTTACCGGGAACCAAGAAGGTTGGAGCAAGGTGGATGGAGGCAGGGACCGAGGGGTCACTTGCCACCATCGCAGGAAGCCATGGAGGTGGGAAGAGGAAGAGGAAGAGGAATTCGGGGAGCCGAGAGAAGGGGAGGAGGAGTAGGAAGAGGGGGCAGGGTGGCATTGCCCTATTGTGACTTCCATCAGGAGGAGGGCCACGCAACGACCACCTGTCCGGAGTTTCTAGAGAAGAGGGAGGCCAGAGGTGCTAGGAGGCAAGATCTGCCTGCAAGGATCGTGGAGGTGCAGCGAGAAGAGGTTGAGGACAGATGTGAAGACAGGGTCGACGTGGGGACCCGAGGGGGGATCAGAGTGATCCATGGGGGAGTAGGGATCGAGGCAACCCGCAAGGGGAGCCTGCAAACCATGTTCCGTAGAGGGGTCGCCTCGACCTCCTTAGCTCCCCCTCAGAAGAAAAGATCATCTTCTCATCCGCAGATATGCCAGACTATGAGGATCCGTTCTGCGACGCGTTAGTGATCCAGACAGCGGTGGAAAACTTCACCATCTCCCGGATACTGGTGGACAACGGGAGCTCGGTGAACGTGATTTTCAAGAAGGCCTTTGACGAGATGGGGGTGGAAGGGAAAAGGGTCCTAGCTTCCGATGGACCGCTTTTCGGCTTCTCTAGGGAGAGAAAAGAAGTAGAAGGGGGAGTAGGCCTGCATGTAAGGCTTGGGGGCGTCCCACAGAACTGCAGGTTCATGATCGTGGACGCCCCAAGTAGTTACAATGCCATCTTTGGACGTCCCCTCATCAGCGCCTTTCGCTGCGTACCCTCCTTGTTCCATCAATGCCTCAAGTTCAACAATGGAGGGGTGCAGGTTAGGATCAGGGGGGATCCAAAGGTGGCGAGGCAGTGCTACGTGACGGCGGTCAACACCGTGTCGTGGATGGTTGAAGCGGAAGAGCTGGAGAAGGAGATGGCTGAGCAGGAAGGAGGTGTTGGAGAAGGGGAGACAAGCCTGGAGGAGGCGACGGAGGATGTCGAAGAGCAAGCGGAAGAGGTGCAGGAGGCGAGCCCGCAGGAAGCCGAGGAATTGGTGGTAGAGGAGATGGAGGGAGAAGAGATTGGCCTGGAAGAGGCGAGAGGGGCGGCAGGAGAAGGAGAGCAGAGGCAAGGTGAGAGCTTGGAGGAGGCGATGGAGGTTGGTGAGCTTGGAGGAGAAGAGCTTGAGCCAGAGGAGGCAAGGGCAGGTTGGGAACGGACGGGATTGGAGCCGGCCGAAGTGGTGATAGAGATGGAGGTGCACACCAGGGCGGGGCAAGTACAAAGGGTGCAGGTCAGCGGGGGCTTAAGCCTCGAGGATCAGGAGCGGATGCGAGCCTGCATCCAAAGCAACGTCGACATCTTCGCTTGGAGCGCGGCAGACATGTCGGGCATCGACGCAGACGTGGCTTGTCATCGCTTGAACCTGGACCCCAGGACTCGCCCCATACGCCAGAAGATGAGGGCCATCGCCACCAAGCTGGAGGAGCCGATCCGGGAAGAGGTCAAGAAGCTCTTGGAGGCGGGCTTCATCTCGGAGATCCAGTATCCAGGCTGGATCTCCAATGTGGTAATGGTGAAAAAGGGGGAGGAAAATGGCGCATGTGTATTGACTTTTCCTTGTTAAATAAATCATGCCCTAAGGATTGCTATCCCCTGCCTCGGATCGATGCGCTGGTTGACTCAGCCGTCGGTTTTTCTCTTATGAGTTTTTTAGATGCTTTTTCAGGTTACCATCAGATTCGGATGCACCCTCCTGAGGTCAAGGATGTTTCCTTCATCACAAGAGAGGGATGCTTCAGCTACAAGATGATGCCCTTCGGGTTGAAAAACGCAAGGGGAACATACCAACGCATGATGGATCGAGTCTTTCGGGATCAAAGGGGGAAGAATCTAGAGGTCTACGTCGACGATCTGATGGTAAAAAGCAAATGCCTGGAGTCCCACCTACGGGACTTGGAAGAGACGTTTGCCACCCTACGAAGATTCAAGATGAGGTTGAATCCCTTGAAGTGTGTCTTCGGGGCCAGTCGCGGGAAATTCCTTGGACACCTCCTGACCCCGGCAGGGGTAGAACCTAACCCAGACAAGGTAAAGGCCGTCTTGGACTTGGAATCACCTCGCAATGCCAAGGAGGTCTAGCGCTTAACTGGAAAGCTGGCCGGGCTAAGCAGGTTCCTCTCTCGGTCCGGAGATAGGTGTTCCTCCTTTTTTAAGGTGCTCCGTGGTAATCAAGTGTTTTAATGGACGATCGAATGCGAAGAGGCTTTCCAAGGACTGAAGAGGCAACTCTCCCGGGCTCCGCTACTCCAAAGCCCCAAGGAGGGAGAAGACCTGACCTTGTATCTCGGTGTGGGGGTAGAAGCTGTGAGCTCCGTCTTGGTTAGAGAAGAGGGGAAGAAGCAGCTGCCAGTTTATTATGTAAGCCGAATCTTAAAAAAGGCGGAACTCCGCTACCCCATCCTGAGAAGCTGGCATAACCTTGGTCGTTTCGACAAGGAAGCTCCGTCCATATTTCCAAGCGCATTCGATTAAGGTTGTGACCGATCATCCTCTTCGCAAGGTCTTCGAGGGGGTGGAGCACTCGGAAGGTTGGCAAAGTGGTCCATCGAGCTTAGCGAATTCGACATTTCTTTTGTTCCAAGGCTCTCCATCAAAACCCAGGCTGTGGCAGACTTTCTGGCGGATTATGTCATCAAGGCCGAGGAAGATGAGCCGAGGTCGCAGGAAGCATGGAGAATGATCGTCGACGGGGCTTCAGGAAGGCACTCCCTGGGAGGAGGTGTGGTGTTGGTAAGCCCTCAAGGGGTTACCATAGAACAGGCGGTGGCCTTCCACTTCCCTGTGACCAATAATCAAGCGGAATATGAGGCCGTGATAGCCGGCCTTCGGTTGGCCATGGAGCTGGAAATTCGGGATGTGGAGGCCTTCACTGACTCGATGGTAGTTGCGTCACAAATCCGTGGGGAGTTTGAGGCTCGGGAGCCCACCCTCGCGAGATATCTATCCAAGGTAAGGACTATCATCAGAGGTTTTCGTTCTTTTTCTATTCAACATGTTCCCAGGGAGGAAAGCATGGCAGCTGACCGGTTGGCGAAGCTCGGGCCTCGGGGAGGAGGAACCCTAACAGAACTTTTCCGACCGGCGATTGAGGAAGGGGAGCTAATGGAGGTGGGTCGACGATCCTCATGGGTGGACCCATTGGCGGCATTTCTCACCTCAGGCGAGCTACCTGAGGGGATCATGGACGCGAAGAGCTTTAGGCGAAAGGCAGCCCACTACATGATGATGGATGGGGGCTTACACCGAAAGATGTTGTCAGGGCTCCTCGCGAGATGTGTGACCGAGGAGGAGGTCCCAAGGATACTAGAAGTGGTGCATTCGGGAGAATGCGGCAGCCACTCAGGGGGCAGAACATTGGAGGCAAGGGTGGTAAGACAAGGGTATTTCTGGCAGACCTTGAGAAAAGATACGGTTGAGTTTGCAAAGAGATGTCAAAAATGTCAAGTACACGCTCCCCTCCAGCTCCTATCCGCCCAAAGGCTCCGAAGCGTCATAGCGCCGTGGCCCTTCGCTATTTGAGCGATGGACCTAGTCGGGCCCTTTCCTCCAGCTAGCGGGCAAAGGAGGTTCCTCCTCGTCATGATCGATTACTTCTCGAAGTGGCTGGAGGTCAAAGCTCTAGCCAAGGTTACCTCTCAGGTCATCAGGAACTTCATTTGGGGTGAAATCATCTGCAGGCATGGGTTACCCCAAGCAATAGTGACGGACAACGGTCCTCAGTTTGCCAGCGAAGAATTCATCAGTTTCTGCGCCCAATCAGGGATTGACCTCAGGTTTGCCTCTGTCCATCATCCTCGGAGCAATGGCCAGGTAGAAGCGGCAAACAAGATTATTGTCAACTTGCTCAAAAAGAAGGTGGAGAACCTGAAGGGTAACTAGGCGGAGCAACTCCCTTCCGTCCTGTGGGCCCTGCGAACAACTCCGAACACGGCCACAGGGGAGACCCCCTTCAATCTCTCTCATGGGTGCGAGGCAGTCCTCCCGGTGGAGTTCGAGGTTCGGTCTCCGCGGGTCACGACCGCAGGTGAAGGAAGCGAAGCTTGGAGGCTGGAGAACGAGGAAGGGTTGCGCCTCTCGCTGGACATGGCGGAAGAGCTGCGAGACATCGCCGCCATCAGGCAAGAAGAGATAAAGCGGCGGATGGCCAAGTACTTCGATAAGCACATTCGGGTCAAGCAATTCGCCGAAGGGGACCTCGTGCTGAAGAAGGTCGACGCAGCAGGAAGATCGGCCCCTGTCGGCAAGCTCAACCCTAGCTGGGAAGGGTCGTACATAATAGAGAAGGCTCTGGTCCATGGAGGTTACTACCTCCAGGATGTGGAGGGAAAGACCTTGAGCCATACTTGGAGCGGTGATGATCTAAAACGCTTCTACCCGTGAGGGGAAAGAAGGATTGTAACGTTGTAAATAACTACTACCATTTCAATAAGTTCATTTCAGAATATTGATTCTATAAGTATGCGATCGCAATGCCTTTTGTTTTAACCGGCTATGTCTTCTCATCTTCATGATAGAATAGGTCTGGTTGACGAAATCTTCATCAACACCCCGAGCTCGGCTCGGCCCCAGGTAGACCCGCTGCGCATGCTCCCATCTAGCTGGCAGGTCCGAAGGCTCGCCTGTGGGGGGGAGGTTTGGAAATCTTCATCAACACCCCGAGCTCGGCTCGGCCCCAGGTAGACCCGCTGCGCAGGCTCCCATCTAGCTGGCAGGTCCGAAGGCTCGCCTGTGGGGGAGAGGTTTGGAAATCTTCATCAACACCCCGAGCTCGGCTCGGCCCCAGGTAGACCCGCTGCGCAAGCTCCCATCTAGCTGGCAGGTCCGAAGGCTTGCTTGTGGGGGAGAGGTTTGGAAATCTTCATCAACACCCCGAGCTCGGCTCGGCCCCAGGTAGACCCGCTGCGCAGGCTCCCATCTAGCTGGCAGGTCCGAAGGATCGCCTGTGGGGGAGAGGTTTGGAAATCTTCATCAACACCCCGAGCTCGGCTCGGCCCCAGGTAGACCCGCTGCGCAGGATCCCATCTAGCTGGCAGGTCCGAAGGCTCGCCTGTGGGGGAGAGGTTTGGAAATCTTCATCAACACCCCGAGCCCGGCTCGGCCCTAGGTAGACACGCTGCGCAGGCTCTCATGTAGCTGGCAGGTCCGAAGGCTCGCCTGTGGGGGAGAGGTTTGGAAATCTTCATCAACACCCCGAGCTCGGCTCGGCCCCAGGTAGACCCGCTGCGCAGGCTCCCATCTAGCTGGCAGGTCCGAAGGCTTGCCTGTGGGGGAGAGGTTTGGAAATCTTCATCAACACCCCGAGCTCGGCTCGGCCCCAAGTAGACCCGCTGCGCAGTCTCTCATCAAGCTGGCAGGTCCGAAGGCTCGCCTGTGGGGGAAAGGTTGGCTCTTGCGATACTTTGTTCTTAGCCACTTCTACGACACCCCGAGCTCGGCTCGGCCCCAGGCAGACCCGCTGCGCAGGCTCTCATCAAGCTGGTAGGTCCGAAGGCTCGCCTATGGGGGAAAGGTTGGCTCTTGCGATACTTTGTTCTTAGCCACTTCTACGACACCCCCGAGCTCGGCTCGGCCCCAGGCAGACCCGCTGCGCAGGCTCTCCTCAAGCTGGCAAGTCCGAAGGCTCACCTGTGGGGGAAAGGTTGGCTCTTGCGATACTTTGTTCTTAGCCACTTCTACGACACCCCGAGCTCGGCTCGGCCCCGGGCAGACCCGCTGCGCAGGCTCTCATCAAGCTGGCAGGTCCGAAGGCTCGCCTGTGGGGGAAAGGTTGGCTCTTGCGATACTTTGTTCTTAGCCACTTCATCAATACCCCGAGCTCGGCTCGGCCCCAGGCAGACCCGCTGCGCAGGCTCTCCTCAAGCTGGCAGGTCCGAAGGCTCGCCTGTGGGGGAAAGGTTGGCTCTTGCGATACTTTGTTCTTAGCCACTTCTACGACACCCCGAGCTCGGCTCGGCCCCAGGCAGACCCGCTGCGCAGGCTCTCATCAAGCTGGCAGGTCCGAAGGCTCGCCTGTGGGGGAAAGGTTGGATCTTGCGATACTTTGTTCTTAGCCACTTCTACGACACCCCGAGCTCGGCTCGGCCCCAGGCAGACCCGCTGTGCAGGCTCTCCTCAAGCTGGCAGGTCCGAAGGCTCGCCTGTGGGGGAAAGGTTGGCTCTTGCGATACTTTGTTCTTAGCCACTTCTACGACACCCCGAGCTCGGCTCGGCCCCAGGAAGACCCACTGTGCAGGCTCTCATCAAGCTGGCAGGTCCGAAGGCTCGCTTGTGGGGGAAAGGTTGGCTCTTGCGATACTTTGTTCTTAGCCACTTCATCAACACCCCGAGCTCGGCTCGACCCCAGGTAGACCCGCTGCGCAGGCTCCCATCTAACTGGCAGGTCTGATTGCTCGCCTGTGGGGGAGAGGTCAGGTTAGCTTCATCTAGTTGGTTGAAAGATATACGGGCAAGACTCGGGCCCGGACCGAAGGCAAGGCCCCAAAGGTCCCGACCCAAAAGGGTCTCAGCCCAAAAGGGTCTCGGCTGAAAGAAGCCTCGACTCGAAGGTCTCGGCTAGGGGGTTCTTGCAAAGGAAGGCTCCCTGGCCGACCTAGGCAAGATAACTCAATCAATAGCGTAAGGCTCCCGCCCGGTCGATCCCCAAGGAAGGTTAACTTAAAGAGACTAAGGGTCTCGGCGGAAGCCCGCGCGGAAGCCACTCGGCTGACTAATCTATTCGTTCGAACACACACCGGCAATAAAAATAAAACATTGCATTATACTCAACGATTACAGGGGTTTAGAGCTTTTCGCTCGTTACAAAAGTGTATCAAAAATAAGAAGGCGCTTCACGGGGATGCGCTGTAATCCCCGCTGGTGCTCTCGCCAGAGTCCTCACCAGAGCTCGCTTCAGACGTCTCGCCGGCCTCGGTGGAAGACTTCGGGACATCTGAGGGAGGAGAGTCCGGCGCGCCCGGGGGCTTCGGCACTGGGTCGAACAGCTAGGGGAGGAGTTGGCGTGCGTTGATGGTTGCGCCATCCTCCCGCAGTAGCTTCGCGTCTCGCAACTTCTCGACGGTCAGCTTGACGGTGGCCTGAGCATTCGCCTGCAGCAGCTTGTCGATGTCGTACACCGAGAACTGGAGGCTCTTCAGTCTTTCGTCAAGCATCGGAGGTGGGCCTTTCGCCGCTTCTGCACGCTGGAGTTGGTCCCTCAGCAGGACGTTCGTGTATCGAACATCAGCCAACTCCGCGCGAAGCGCCGCGGCTTAGGCGTAATCCTGTGAAGAAGAAATCAGCTCAGTAAATATTGCGCAAACGAGACTTCGAGAAGCGAGAGCGGAGGCCGAGAAGGTCTCGCTTACCTCGACGGCGGGACGCAGAGACAACGCCTCTAGAGCTTTTGCCAACTCCTGGTGAGCACTCGCAAGCTCTGTCTCCGAAGCGCGTGCTCAGGCCACCGCCTCTTCCCTCGCCTTGTACATGTCGGCGAAGTTCTTGTCGATGTTGATGCTTCGACGCGCGCACATATGCGTAAGCTCGAACCCGCGAAGCTGGGCCCGGATAGCATCGAAGGCCAGGAGCCGGGTGGGCGTCTGGTCGAAGACACTGGCGCCCTCTCGGCTATAGAGGCCATAGCCCAGCGAGAAGGCCTCGCCGATAACCTCATCCCGCTCTGCCCAGCTAGGGAGGAGCGTTGAAACTGAAACCCTATTGGTCTCGGGATCCCATTGAAGCAGAGGCTTCCCTTCCGCGTCGACGTGCTTCACGCCGAGGCCATAATTCCTGTGCCCTTTCGGCACTTCCCTGGGCGGGGTCCGGGCGGAGGTCTCGGCGACGACTCCCTCTCCTCCCGCCATGTCGGCGGTTGGAGGGTTCTCGGCAGTAGTCTCGGCATGCCTCCTGGTGGAAGCACCCATCTCGCTGGCCATCTGGAGCAGCCCTTCGAAGGACTTGCCCATGGCAGGATGACGGGCAGGCGAGATGGCTAATTCCTTGCCCTTGTCCGCAGCGGATGGCTTCGGCCTCTTCAGCAGCCGCGGAGCGGGAGCGGGGTCTTTCCGCTTCTTAGCTCCGATCGACAAGGGCTGAGCAGGTTCATCCCTGCAGGCACGAGCGTTGGCTTCCGCAAGAGCAAGAGGGCCTCTCGCAGCCCGATCCCCGGCGCCCGGAGCGGCATCGAAAGGTTGGCCTAAAGGGACCTCCCGCTCTCCTGCAAAGTTAACACTATTCAGCACAGGGAGATTCTAGCAAGAGATCAAATCTAGGGCGAGACCGTACCTTCGCCCGGGTGGACGGGAGGAAGGGAGTCGACGTCTCGCCGGAGGAAGAGAACGTCAAACTCCTTGGTTCTGAAGAACTCCAGGAGTGCGCTCTCGCGCGATCCCAGGGTAGGCGGCTTGTAGGCGGCGTTCTCGTATTGTACAAGCTGAAGCGGGACGTTGCCGAAGTCCCCGCTGACATAGACTGTAAGACCCCCTTTTTTTTTTCTTTTTCAACCACCGGGGTCTTATGCCCAGAACCGCCGCTTTGCGGTGACACCTTCGCACCCGGGAAGGTTGCCACTACAAAGCGCCGATTCTGCCGGCCTTTTCGATCGCAATAAGTACCAAGCAAGAGAGAAGCAAGTCCACCAAAAGAGAATATCACATAAAATAAAACTCCACGAAGGGAGTGTCCACAGAAAATCATCAGAGTATAAATAGTCTGGAAATAAAAGGGCTCATGCCGGTACATCAGAGTCCTCACTACAAGTCGCTCATCGCGGAAGCTAAGAAAATGCTAATCACTCACGGAGCTGGTCGCAGGTGCACCGGTGCTAGACTGTCCCACCTCCATGCGCACCGTACTCCGCTGGTGCTGGTCCCTGTCCCCCATCCGGAGCTCCTGTAATGTTTGGTTCGAAAACCATTAGTCATAAAGACTAAGCCCTATCATCCCCTACCCCTCCCACCACGGCTCCTAAGCACCGGGTGAAGAGGAGGAAAGGGAAGCTACAAAGTGGAGAATAGACAAGCAGGTGACGGTGGACCTAACTAACAAGTTATAATAGGTGAGCAGTGTAAATGTTGTAATAGGTAGAACAATTAATATATAGCAAATTGTATAAAGGGCAGTTAGAGAATAGTAAGTAAGCAACAAGTAAATAAGTAAGTAAGTAACCTTAACTTATATGAATGCCCATACAAACTTATAAGTTAAGGGATCTTCTGCAAAGCTCCCATCGTATAAAAAGTCTCATACCAATTTATACGTTGGGGTGTCGGTTGTATGCAAATATGAGTGTAGTGATATGCTATGCCATGATTCATGCAAGTGCAACTCACGCACACGACTCTATGCGCACAGACCTTTAGTTCCCCCTGTTTGGGCAGCTAGCTTCACTCCCAGGAACCTCCGTAGTGGCAAACGGAGACAGTGGGTCGGGCCCCCCACTCCTAGGCGGGCATCCACACTACCAGGCCTAGCCCTCCCGTACGCCCCTAGAAGACCACAACCTAGAGTATCCGTGTACTACTGCTGGATGTACCCTCCAAACTTTCTTTGGCTAAGTGTCCCACACCGCCGAGTCAGCGTACCGATGTCGGTGTGAACGACGATCAGGTACCGAAGACCCACCACCTTTATACTGTACTCGAACCCTCGAGCCCGCGGCCCCCCGGACAGTCCTGTCCGTGCATCTACCTTCAGAGCTACTGTCTGATGGCAAGTAATCCTATAAATCTACTTTCCTAGCTACCAGAGAGTGAGTGTGTGCAGCCCTAGTTATACTAGTTACTCTTTTAATTTATTATTCCTATGGTTTACGTTAGCCCAGGACTGCCCCCGGTATACCCCGTGAAGGGCTCTCAAGGGGCACTAGGAACCAAGACGGCGGCATTACGGCCCGAAGTTCCCTTTCGCAAGGCACTTATTATTATTGGTTGATCTCCCTTAACTCGATCCTCTTTTAGTTACTTTAGTTCTAACCCTAGAGTATTAAGACTCTTCCTATACTCCCCGGGATGGACGATCTTTCGTCGTTCCCGTACTCCCTCATTCCAACAAGTCTCCCAATGATGAACTCGATCCTAGTCTGCCCTACCAACCATCAACTATCAAAATTCTGTGCTTTACTATATGCATACCATCCTAAACTATATGAGGTACCCAAGGGGAGGTACACCAAATCATCTTCCAAATCTCCTATAATATTTACTGGAGGTCCATCATAACATAATTGACCTAAATCCAGAAATTTATAATTTTCCTAATTAATCTGATATTTGTTTAATTTTTCCAAAGGACGTGCCACGGGTCATTTTAAACATGAACCAAATGATCTTCCTAAGTAATGAGTACTCAAAAATCATGATCATTAAATAACAGCAAAAATAACCTCAAATACAGATTTTTAGAATTTTATAGAAAGTATTTAACCTCTAAATAATTTATTTAGTATAATCATATTAATTCTACGTAGTGAAGGAAGTACTGAAATTATTCATCTAAAAATTATGGATAAATCACTAGCCAGTAGTATGATATATAAAAGATCTTTGTGCAGAGAATCATAATTTTACTAGCTTGCTAACCACCAAAATTGATTTAATCCAATATCCATGATAAATAATACTTAATGAAGCAAGCCTTAGAATTAAGCTTCTAAAAATACCATAAAAATTCCCAGAGCTTTAAAATCATAATAAAGGTTCTCAGCCTAAATTTCATCAGTTTCCAGGAAGTTTATACCCCATAATAAATTTTCTAAGCAAATCATACAATTACTAAATCATTAAAGAAGTACCCAAAATAGTGATCATAAAATTCATAGAAAAATATCCAGAGCTTGTACTACCCCTATAATCCACTCTACCCAATTCTCATCACTTTTCAATGTGATTTGGTGTCCTTTCCTATCTTTATTAGTTTTGCGCCCTAAACTAGGGTTAGATTTTTAGGTATCCCAACAGTCACCAAATCTACTAAGATTTCATCCAGAGCACTGTATTGGCCCTATGGACCTCTTCACCCGATTTCGGGTCAATCCAAGGTGATCTGACCACATGACCTTCACAAACCACCAAGATCCAACCTTAGGGTTTGGCCTTGGTCCTTAGGGTAAACTTACCCCGATCCACCTCAAACTCCATGAGGGGGTGCTAGAGAATATTACTAGCCAGTGGTAAAAATCTCAACCTCTGTTGAGGTGATCTCACCACTCAAACTTCGAAAGTGCACTTTTAACCTAAGACCCCTTATTAGGGAAAAACTTAGGTTTGTTCATTTCTAATCCAAACCATCTCCAAATGAGATGAAAAATTATACAGAACTTTATGGTGAACCCAGGGACCACTCACCCAAGTTTGGGAGGGTTTGGAAATTATTTAACTATCTAATTAAATTCGGCTAGGATTATTGAATTTTTCTAAAAACTATTGAAAAATATTCTCCAAAAATTCTCATTTTTGGATAGCACCTAGATATATGTACGATTAGACCACACCCCAAATTTCAAGTCATTTGGATGACTGAATTGGAGTGGGGAATTTTTCTAAGGTCAAGGCAGCCCTCTGGATAGACCCCACTAAAAAGGGTGCTGTGGTCGAACCAGGATTCCGAATCGAGTGAAATTAACTTTTAATTAAATTAGACTTCAAGGGCTACACTTCCTATGTTGATCATTTTTCCTGTAGGAGCCTCTAGGTATTTTTCCCAAATTATTTAACATGATAGATATCTCATTCAGAAATTGATTCAAAAACAAAATCTAATTAAAAGACACTGTTCATCTTCTTCTACAGCCCGAAACCAGAGCCTAAAACCTAAATTCCTGTAGCTTTTTCCAAGCTATTTCCCGACCATCCAGCCATCTCCCTGGCCGGCCACCACCACCACCACCTCCGTTGAGGCGAGGGCTATCGTCGGGCGGCGGCACAGCCGCCGGAGAGGCGGTTTCCGGCGAACCCGCCACCATGAAATTTTTGGAAAACCACGAAGACGCTCACCCGATCTGGCTCTTTTGAGCCCGATATCTCTCCTAACGATTCCTAAGATCTATCTGCAGAAGAAGAGGGAGGGGAGGACCTTGTTCGCGGGTTGAAGGCGTGCAGAGCGTCGGGAAGCCATTTGCGCGGTGGTGGCGTCGCCGGAAATTCTTCAACAGCAAGGGGAAGTCTGAAACGGTTTGAGGGAGTGTAACCTTTTCCTCTTGCTCTTAGGAATCTTTTATAGATCAGCAAATGGGGAGGGGAAGGGATGAAACGTTGGAGATGAAACGTTGGCGGCCATTAATAACACCCTTATGACGTTTCGGTTATGACGAATGGCAGTTGAAAAGTTAGAGATGAAGAGGTGTTTGCCAGGTGGCAATTTCCTATTGGGCCACTTTTCCTTAATTATTAACATAATTAAAGTAGGGAACGACCCATAAATACTCTTGATTTTCATCACCACAGTCAGAATTTACTAAGGCGTCGGTTACTGAAATTTCCAGTGTGGATGTCGTTTCGGCCTTGGTCACGGGCGTGACACATAGGTCATGGGCGTGACAGGCCCGGTTAGCAGTTCTGAGTTCGACGATCATCGAACTGAGATCGACGATCGTCGAAGGGTGGTCACGGGCGTGACACATGGGTCACGGGCGTGACCGGCCTGGTGACCAATTCTAGTTCGACGACGTCGAACTGACATCGACGATCGTCGAGCGTGTCACGCCCTATGTCACGGGCGTGACATTGTTGGACACGGGCGTGACATGCCTGTGTGGACAGCTTTGGGTCGACGACCGTCGACCTGAAGTCGACGGTCATGGTCACGCCCTATGTCACGGGCATGACATTAAGTGTCACGGGCGTGACAGGCCATGAGGCAAATTCTGCGTCCGACGATCGTCTAACTGAGATCGACGATCGTCGAAGGGGTCACGCCCAAGGTCACGGGCGTGCCATCTGGGTCACGGGCGTGACAGGGCCGGGTTGGAAATGTTGCGCCCGACGATCGTCTCCCAGAGATCGACGATCGTCGAGTGAGTCACGCCCTAGGTCACGGGTGTGACGGGTCAGTCACGGGCGTGACCAACCCGTGACCCGAAATCTTGGTCGGTTATTTCAAGCTTTGGACTCCCTAGGGCTCTACCACAACCAACCGACTCCTAGGGGTCTAGCCGGAAATGGGATGTTACAAATCCCAATAAACAAAAACAAAGATTTCGTCCCTGAAATCAAGGTTAAGCCTACGGGACTCAAATCAGGAAAATAAGCTTGTAACATCCCATGAGAACCGAATGATCACCTCCCTACGTTACGTTTGTTTGTGCGTTTTCGAATCTAAGGTTAATTCGCCCACTTAACTAGGTATATACACCCCAATAAACAAAAGATTAGCCCCTATTCTTGAAATTTCAATTCCATTGGTTTAAAATAGGAAGGCAAATTGATTGTCCAGAGGGGTTTTGAGGTATACCTGACGAAAAAGTTCCGGGTATTTTTGCCGCATCAAGTCCTGTGGCTCCCATGTATGCTCCTCCTGCCCATGATTGTTCCACAGAACCTTGACTAACGGGACCTTCTTCCGTCGTAACACCCGCACTGCTGTATCGTCAATCCTGATAGGCTCTAAATCGACTGACCGATCCGAGGCCACTAGGCCATCTGCCGAGGAAATCAGCTGCTCAGGGCGTAGCAGAGCCCTCCGAAGTGAGGAGACGTGGAAGACGTCATGCAATCCCGCTAACTCCGGCGGTAGCTCCAGTCTATAGGCTAAGGGGCCGATCCGCTCCAGGATCCTATAGGGCCCCATATATCTCGGACTGAGCTTCTTCCGCCCGCGAACCCGCGAGACTCCGTGCATCGGCCGTATCTTCAAGAAAACCCGGTCTCCTACCTGGAACTCTACTTGGCGATGCCTCGCATCGTAATATTTCGCCTGTCTGCTCTGGGCTTCCAACATCCTTTCTCGGATCAATCTAATCTGTGCATCTGTATCTCCCACAAACTCCGAGCCCAGTGCCTGCGGATCCTCGTCCTAAACCCATGATAGTGGGGTTCTGCACCTCCTTCCGTACAACGCTTCGTATGGAGCCATGCCTATGCTGGACTGATGAGCGTTGTTGTATGAAAACTCGACCAGTGGTAACAATCTCTCCCAAGGCTCGCCACGGTCCAAAATACATAGTCGCAACAGATCCTCCAGTGTACGGTTAGTGCGCTCTGTCTGTCCGTCGGTCTGAGGTGGAAAGCTGTGCTGAATGTCAACCGAGAACCCAGATGGGCTTGGACTGACCTCCATTCCCTGGATGTAAACCGCCCATCCCGATCCGAAACGATAGTCTTGGGCACCCCATGATAACGCACGAACTGCTCAATGAATCTCCGTACTAATACACTGACCGGTGTGTCCTTTGCTACTGGGATGAATCTGGCCACCTTTGTCAGCCTGTCCACTATCACCCAGATCGAGTCGTTCCCCGCACGGGATCTAGGTAGCCCATGTATGAAGTCCATGGCTATATCCTCAAACTTCCACTCCGGCACTGGAAGCGGCTGCAACAAACCTGCCGGGTTCCTACACTCCGCCTTCACGAGCTGGCAGGCCTCACAATGCGTCACAAAATACGTAATATCTTTCTTCATACCCGGCCAATACATCGTCCTCTTTAAATCCTTTACCATCTTGGTGATCCCCGGGTGTACCGAATACCGGCTGCAGTGAGCGTCCGTCAAAATATCCTCCCGGATCCGTCCTCCTGCTGGTATGTAGACTCTGCCCCGGAAACACAGGAGCCCATCCCTCAAAGTGTAATCTCCTGTCGTGCCTTCCTCCAAGGCTCGGAATATCGGCTCAGTTCTCTCGTCCAGCCTCTGCCCATCTCTGATGCGGTCTCGGATGTCATCTGTAGTAGCCATCGACCCCAGGTACTCCATGTACAGCTCCAGGTCATCCTCAGATACTAGCGATATCTGCATCTCCTCGAATGATCTAATCAACTCCAAGGCCATCAGCTACGGGCCTGCTCTAGTCGTACTCGCTCTCCGGCTCAGAGCATCCGCAACCACGTTCGCCTTCCCCGGATGGTAGTGCATGGTATACTGGTAGTCCGAAAGAAACTCCACCCAGCGTCTCTGCCTGATGTTTAACTCCTTCTGGGTGTCGACGTACTTCAGATTCTTGTGGTCGGAGAAGATATCACAATGTACCCCGTAGAGGTAGTGCCGCCAGATCTTAAGAGCAAAAATGACTGCCCCCATCTCCAAATCGTGCACGGGGTAGTTCTGCTCGTGCTGCTTCAACTGACGGGAGGCATAAGCTATTACGTGCCCATTCTGCATAAGGATGGCACCCATCCCCTGATAGGAAGCATCTGTATATACCTGGAATCCCTCCCTCCCTGATGGAAGGGCAAGGATGGTGGCCGAGGTGAGACGATCCTTCAGCTCCTGGAAGGCAGATTCGCATCGCGGCATCCAAATAAAAGGGGACTCCTTCTTCGTCAGAGACGTAAGAGGAAGGGCAATCTGAGAGAACCCCTTTACGAACTTCCGGTAATAACCGGCAAGTCCCAAGAAACTTCGAACCTCCGTGGCCGACTTTAGTGGTGGCCAATCCCGTACTGCCTGGATCTTTGTCGGATCCACTGCCAGACCTGCTCCACTGATGACATGACCCAGAAATGCCACCTCCTTTAGCCAGAACTGGCACTTGCTATACTTGGCATACATCTCGTGCTCCCGCAGCTTCTCCAAGGTCAAGGCTAGATGTCTCGCGTGCTCCTCCTCCGTCCTTGAATAGATGAGAATGTCGTCGATGAATACCATGACAAAGACATCCAGATACTCCTCGAACACCCGATTCATCAAAGTCATGAATGCGGAGGGTGCATTCGTGAGCCCGAACGGCATCACGGTAAACTCGTACAAGCCGTATCTGCTGCTGAACGCCGTCTTCGGGATGTCCTCCTCCCGAATGCGAAGCTGGTAGTATCCTGACCTCAGATCCAGCTTTGAGAACCAATGGGCTCCCTCCAGCTGGTCAAAAAGCTCATCTATCCATGGTAAGGGATAAGTGTTCCAGACTGTCAACCTGTTCAGAGCCCGGTAATCTATGCATAGTCGGAGGGTCCCGTCTTTCTTCTTAACGAACAGCACCGGAGCTCCCCACGGTGATGAGCTAGGCCGAACGAACCCGGCTTCCACTAACTCCTGAAGCTGACTTCGGAATTCCACCAAATCCTTTGGGGCCATTCGATAGGGATCTCTGGATACCGGCTTAGCCCCCGGTACGAGCTGAATCTGAAAGTCCTTCTCTCGGTGCGGGGGTAACCCTGGTAGCTTCTCTGGAAACACGTCGGCGAAGTCCCGCACTACCGGAATATCTGCAATGGAATCCTTGGCTACGACCGCCTCAAAGAGGACCTGATAAACCTCTTCCCCCTGCAGATGGGCCTTAACGGCCTGCACAGACGATAGTAAAGTACGGGGTGCTGATATAATACCTTCGATAACAATGAAGGAGTCGCCGTGCCTCACGGTGATCCTATTCGCCACGCAATCGATCTGGGCATGGTTCCAATACAGCCAGGTCATGCCCAGAATCAGATCGTAATCTGGCATCCTCAAGACCGTCGCTGGTGCCTCAAACGCCTTTCCGCCGATCCTCGCTTCCATATTACAATGAGTAGAGATCAATATCTCTGATCCATCGGGTAGGCGCACCCTCAGCATCTTCTCGGTGCATAGCTCCACTCCTGCCAGTCTTTTCACAAAATCCTCCAACACGAATGATTGCGACGCACCGGTGTCAAAGAGGGTGTGAGCGGGCTTGCCGCTAACGAAAACTATGCCTGGGGTAATTAAGTGTCTTAGTATTTTTGTTGCAGTTCATCTTCTCTTAATTTCTAAGCAGGTTACGTCTAAATAGTAGTTATATGAAGAAAGTTTAAAAGTGCTGTCATACCTGTGATAACCTGCTCCGGGTTCCGAGGCTGTGTCAGGTCTAGAGCATACACCTGCTCTCTCTCTTGCCTGCGGCCTCGATCCTGAAATCCTCGTCCTCGGTCCTGTCCTCGTCCGCCAAACTGTCGGGGAGGTGGAGCGCCCTGATGTGCTGGTGGGGGTGCTCGCCCCACAGGGCAGTTCCGCTTGATATGCCCCGGCTGGTTGCACTGATAGCATACCGGTGGCTGCCCTGCCGTCCTTGGCATCTCCAACATCTGTATAGGCTGGGGAGCCAATATCCCCTGAGTCCTCTTCTCCTGCCCAAACTCCTGACGGGGCTGATCCCCGTTCCTTCTCTCTCCAATAACCTGGCCCCGAGGACGGTCTCTACGACCTCCAATCACTGAATCATCAACCGGTCTCTTCCGATTCTTCACTGTAAGCTGATCCGCCTCTCTCTTCTTAGCCATCTCCAGAATCCTGGCCAGACTCCCCTCTAAAATGAAAAGGAGGGCCTGCCTCATGTCATCCTGCAGCCCCTTATAAAACCTCCGGGCGTAGCCAGCATCGTCTAACTGGTAAGCGTCCGCATAACGGGCCAGGTGAGTGAACTCCTGATAGTACTCCACCACGGTCCTGTTCCCCTGCCTCAACCGCAGGAATCTATCCTCCAGGTCATCTCTCGCCGACTGAGGTACAAAATGTCCCAAGAGCGCTGCTCTGAACTCCTCCCAAGTAATATCAGTACAGTCCATCCCTGCAAAGGTGGTGTCCAGCTGAGATTTCCACCATCTCTTTCCGTGTGACTCTAAGCAGGAGACGGTCAAAGCGACTGCCTCCTCCGTGGGGCATCGAATCCCTGCCAACATCTCATAAATGGTGTCCAACCACTCCTCCGTACGTACTGCGGACTCCGTCCCCTGGTAGGATGGAGGGGAAAGTCCTCGGAAGACCGTCATCCAATTGGCCCCGGGGTTTGGCTGTGGGGCCGGGGCTTGCTGAGCTCTGAAGGCCTCCAGGATGGCCGTCAGTGTTTGCCCCATCTCCGTCTGCTGGAACGGAACGGGTGCTGGCGGAGTCGGGACCACATTCGGAGCCTGAGGTGTCCCCTGCTGTGATGTAGGGTTCGTCGCAGGCTACAAGCAAAATTTCCATTTGTTAGCGAGCGAAATGAATGGAATTTAAGAAGAGTTATGAATGACTTTCACATGTGATTTCCCTTATGGGCACACCACTGCTTCCGCTGCTAGTTTGTCCGCAAACTAAGCTCGCACGGGGGTGGCCCAAGGTTTTTGTGGACTACTTCTCTTTCGATCGAGGTTTCCTCTGATACCACTTGTAAGACCCCTTTTTTTTCAACCACCGGGGTCTTATGCCCAGAACCGCCGCTTTGCGGTGACACATTCGCACCCGGGAAGGTTGCCACTACAACGCGCCGATTCTGCCGGCCTTTTCGATCGCAATAAGTAGCAAGCAAGAGAGAGGCAAGTCCACCAAAAGAGAATATCACATAAAATAAAACTCCACGAAGGGAGTGTCCACAGAAAATCATCAGAGTATAAATAGTCTGGAAATAAAAGGGCTAATGCCCGGTACATCAGAGTCCTCACTACAAGTCGCTCATCGCGGAAGCTAAGAAAATGCTAATCACTCACGGAGCTGCTCGTAGGTGCACTGGTGCTAGACTGTCCCAACTCCATGCGCACCGTACTCCGCTGGTGCTGGTCCCTGTCCCCCATCCGGAGCTCCTGTAATGTTTGGTTCGAAAACCATTAGTCATAAAGACTAAGCCCTATCATCCCCTACCCCTCCCACCACGGCTCCTAAGCACCGGGTGAAGAGGAGGAAAGGGAAGCTACAAAGTGGAGAATAGACAAGCAGGTGACGGTGGACCTAACTAACAAGTTATAATAGGTGAGCAGTGTAAATGTTGTAATAGGTAGAACAATTAATATATAGCAAATTGTATAAAGGGCAGTTAGAGAATAGTAAGTAAGCAACAAGTAAGTAAGTAAGTAAGTAACCTTAACTTATATGAATGCCCATACAAACTTATAAGTTAAGGGATCTTCTGCAAAGCTCCCATCGTATAAAAAGTCCCATATCAATTTATACGTTGGGGTGTCGGTTGTATGCAAATATGAGTGTAGTGATATGCTATGCCATGATTCATGCAAGTGCAACTCACGCACACGACTCTATGCGCACAGACCTTTAGTTCCCCCTGTTTGGGCAGCTAGCTTCACTCCCAGGAACCTCCGTAGTGGCAAACGGAGACAGTGGGTCGGGCCCCCCACTCCTAGGCGGGCATCCACACTACCAGGCCTAGCCCTCCCGTACGCCCCTAGAAGAACACAACCTAGAGTATCCGCGTACTGCTGCTGGATGTACCCTCCAGACTTTCTTTGGCTAAGTGTCCCACACCGCCGAGTCAGCGTACCGATGTCGGTGTGAACGACGATCAGGTACCGAAGACCCACCACCTTTATACTGTACTCCAACCCTCGAGCCCGCGGCCCCCGGACAGTCCTGTCCGTGCATCTACCTTCAGAGCTACTGTCTGATGGCAAGTAATCCTATAAATCTACTTTCCTAGCTACCGGAGAGTGAGTGTGTGCAGCCCTAGTTATACTAGTTACTCTTTTAATTTATTATTCCTATGGTTTACGTTAGCCCAGGACTGCCCCCGGTATACCCCGTGAAGGGCTCTCAAGGGGCACTAGGAACCAAGACGGCGGCATTACGGCCCGAAGTTCCCTTTCGCAAGGCACTTATTATTATTGGTTGATCTCCCTTAACTCGATCCTCTTTTAGTTACTTTAGTTCTAACCCTAGAGTATTAAGACTCTTCCTATACTCCCTGGGATGGACGATCTTTCGTCGTTCCCGTACTCCCTCATTCCAACAAGTCTCCCAATGATGAACTCGATCCTAGTCTGCCCTACCAACCATCAACTATCAAAATTCTGTGCTTTACTATATGCATACCATCCTAAACTATATGAGGTACCCAAGGGGAGGTACACCAAATCATCTTCCAAATCTCCTATAATATTTACTGGAGGTCCATCATAACATAATTGACCTAAATCCAGAAATTTATAATTTTCCTAATTAATCTGATATTTGTTTAATTTTTCCAAAGGACGTGCCACGGGTCATTTTAAACATGAACCACATGATCTTCCTAAGTAATGACTACTCAAAAATCATGATCATTAAATAACAGCAAAAATAACCTCAAATACAGATTTTCAGAATTTTATAGAAAGTATTTAACCTCTAAAAAATTTATTTAGTATAATCATATTAATTCTACGTAGTGAAGGAAGTACTGAAATTATTCATCTAAAAATTATGGAAAAATCACTAGCTAGTAGTATGATATATAAAAGATCTTTGTGCAGAGAATCATAATTTTACTAGCTTGCTAACCACCAAAATAGATTTAATCTAATATCCATGATAAATAATACTTAATGAAGCAAGCCTTAGAATTAAGCTTCTAAAAATACCATAAAAATTCCCAGAGCTTTAAAATCATAATAAAGGTTCTTAGCCTAAATTTCATCAGTTTCCAGGAAGTTTGTACCCCATAATAAATTTTCTAAGCAAATCATACAATTACTAAATCATTAAAGAAGTACCCAAAATAGTGATCATAAAATTCATAGAAAAATATCCAGAGCTTGTACTACCCCTATAATCCACTCTACCCAATTCTCATCACTTTTCAATGTGATTTGGTGTCCTTTCCTATCTTTATTAGTTTTGCGCCCTAAAATAGGGTTAGATTTTTAGGTATCCCAACGGTCACCAAATCTACTAAGATTTCATCCAGAGCACTGTATTGGCCCTATGGACCTCTTCACCCGATTTCGGGTCAATCCAAGGTCATCTGACCACATGACCTTCACAAACCACCAAGATCCAACCTTAGGGTTTGGCCTTGGTCCTTAGGGTAAACTTACCCCGATCCACCTCAAACTCCATGAGGGGGTGCTAGAGAATATTACTAGCTAGTGGTAAAAATCTCAACCTCTGTTGAGGTGATCTCACCACTCAAACTTCGAAAGTGCACTTTTAACCTAAGACCCCTTATTAGGGCAAAACTTAGGTTTGTTCATTTCTAATCCAAACCATCTCCAAATGAGATGAAAAATTATACAGAACTTTATGGTGAACCCAGGGACCACTCACCCAAGTTTGGGAGGGTTTGGAAATTATTTAACTATCTAATTAAATTCGGCTAGGATTATTGAATTTTTCTAAAAACTATAGAAAAATATTCTCCAAAAAATCTCATTTTTGGATAGCACCTAGATATATGTAAGATTAGACCACACCCCAAATTTCAAGTCATTTGGATGACTGAATTGGAGTGGGGAATTGTTCTAAGGTCAAGGCAGCCCTCTGGATAGACCCCACTAAAAAGGGTGTTGTGGTCTAACCAGGATTCCGAATCGAGTGAAATTAATTTTTAATTAAAGTAGACTTCAAGGGCTACACTTCCTATGTTGATCATTTTTCCTGTAGGAGCCTCTAGGTATTTTTCCCAAATTATTTAACATGATAGATATCTCATTCAGAAATTGATTCAAAAACAAAATCTAATTAAAAGACACTGTTCATCTTCTTCTACAGCCCGAAACCAGAGCCTAAAACCTAAATTCCGGTAGCTTTTTCCAAGCTATTTCCCGACCATCCAGCCATCTCCCTGGCCGGCTGATAATACGTTTTGTAGCCTAAACTATTATCGTATTTTATATTTTATATTGTACAAATTATGTCTATTATTAGTTTATTTTTATCCTTTTTATGTAAATTTTATTGCCACTAACTTTTTCCTGTCTTTTTGCAGGTTTCTAGAAAAATTGCCAAAATGGCCTGTCACGCCCCCATGTCACGCCCTCCCTGGGTGTGACCTAGGGCGTGTCACCCGATCCCGAGGACACCTGCTGGAAGGGACAGAAAACGGTCAAAACCGCTATCACGCCCCCCTGTCACGCCCGCCCTGGGCGTGTCACTGGGCGTGACCAGGGGCGTGTCGCCCTCTGCCGCAAAGCTACCGCCGCATTAAATGCCCTCCCGCCTCAGCACGTAAATAGTACTGTCACGCCCCATGTCACGCCCGTGACATGGGCGTGACACCTTCCTTTTTCGGCGACTGACGGATTTCCGACCAATGATTTGGACATGAAATGCCTGTCACGCCCCCCTGTCACGGGCGTGACCTAGGGCGTGACCATCAACGTACCGAAGCAATCATCCCTCCCGCCAGAATCCAGAGCCCGAGGTCAAATCCGTACCTGTCACGCCCCCTGACACGCCCCCCCTAGGGCGTGTCAGAGGGCGTGACCAACCCGAGAAATTTTCTATAAATTGAGCCCCCCTCCTCCCCATTTCAGCAAGCTTTGGTTGAGTGGGGGAGGTGCTGCCCCTTTGTTTCTTGATCCTTTTTCATGCTTTCTCTCTCTCTCTCTCCCCCTCTCTTTGTACTTTTTGGTTAACCCTAGTTTAATCTTAGTTTGTGCTAGCTTTTAATGTAATTTTCTTCTTGCTTAGTGCTTAATGTAGGGCTAGAATAGGGTTTAATTTTCATGCACTTGTAATTTTATTTTCATTAGTGTAACTTGCCCTTTTTCATTAATAAAATTGTTCTTCCCTTAGCTTGTGTTCTTCTTATGTTTTTCTACTCATCTCCCCCTCCACTCCATTATGATTTACTAATCCTCCTTGTACTCGATCTTGATGATCCGAGGTTAGAGCGATTATGTTATGATGTTTTAATCAATCTTTTCTTTTTAGGTTAGGGCCTTGAATTACTCTTGATTAATCACGGGTTGGGGGTATATTTTCGATATATACTCTCCGCCTTTGCTTTCATTCTGGGCTAGCCGAGAGGCCGAAAGAATGAAGTGAGCATTCAAGAGTAAAGGGAGTTGTACGCACCCCTCGAGAGAGGCAGACGTCCAAATCTCCCGGATTGGAGTAAAATCCAATAGTGGGGTTCACCGCGTAAAGCGAGTTTTAGACCTCCGATTTAGACGAGAGTCGGTCGGACCTTCCTAAACTCAGTTGGGCACGACTTCGAGAGAAGCGTGTTCAAGCTTTAGGAACCTCCACGGTCAAGGACCCTTATCCTATTAAGTTTAGATTTTTATCGCATTTTCTTAATCGTCTTTAGCCGAGGTGAATCTCGATCGGGTGCATTTCCATTTCATATTTTCTTCCTTTAGTAGTAATCTCCTATCTTGTGCTCTTTAATTAACTGCAGTAGTTTCCTTTTTAGCATAGTTCTTTTCTTAATAGCGTAACTTAATTGCGGTAGTTCTCTTTCTAGTTTGGTTTAATTTCTCCATTGCGCTTAGATTTTCTAAAACCCTAGTTTTTCTGTCGATAAGATAATAGCGTTCGTGTGAGTAAGCTTAGCCAACAGTTCCCGGATTTCAATACGACACTTGTGTCCCCTTGCTACAATTCGATAGGTATACTTGCCTCATCGGGTTGCTAGTTCGGTTGCGTTTATTTTCTTCGAACCCTAGCGCGCAACAAGTTTTTGGCGCTGTTGCCGGGGACCCAACTTCCGTTGATATTTTGAAAACACGAACCTATTAATTTTATCTCTTCTCTTTCTCATCCCCTCTTCTTTAAAGTTTTAAAAAAAAAATCAAAAAAATTATCACCGCTCTTAATAGAAACCAACCTCAAAATTTTTCTACGCCACCTAATTCTCTCGAAAAGGGCAAAGGGCTTTAAGCGCCACTGTCTTGTCTAGTACCTTGCGAACCCTTCACGGGGTAGTCCTTGGGAAGTTCGGGAGTTAATCTATAAAAAAAAATCTATTTCAAAAAGAAAAAAAAAATTTTAATTTAATTTTCTAAATCTAGTTTTTCTTTCTAGTTTATCCTTTTTCTCTTTCTCTTCTTCTTTTCTGTTCTTTTAGTGCATGACCCGCGGGAGTCCGTCGGTTATTTTGGACTTGGACCACGAAATTGAGCGTACTCTTCGGAGAAGATCGCGATTTCAAGGTCCTACCATCCAAGTGCCGGTTGAGGACTCCGAGTCATTTAATACTTTAAGAATGGAAGAACCCAACGTAGATGAGGCCGTGCAAAGGACTATGTCCTATTATGCACGACCGAACCTCGAGGGAACAGAATCGAGTATAGTCCGTCCTACTATAGCAAATAATAACTTTGAACTAAAGCCTAGCATAATTCAAATGGTGCAGCAATATGTGCAATTTGACGGACTTCAAGATGAAGATCCGAACGCACATATAGCTAGCTTTCTTGAAATTTGCGACACCTTCAAGATAAATGGTGTCACAAATGATGCGATCAGGCTAAGACTCTTCCCCTTCTCTCTAAGAACTAAAGCTAAGCAGTGGCTTAACACACTTCTGAAAAATAGCATAACCACTTGGAATGAATTAACTGAAAAATTTTTGGCGAAGTATTTTCCGCCCGCTAAAACTGCAAAACTTAGGAACGATATCTCTGCCTTCGGACAAATAGACTCTGAAACCCTTTACGAAACCTGGGAGAGATTTAAAGAATTATTAAGACGATGCCCACATCACGCGCTGCCTGTATGGTTACAAGTGCAGACGTTTTATAACGGGCTAAATCAAAGCACGAAGCAAATGATAGACGCAGCTTCTGGCGGTACTTTAAATCATAAGACCCCGGAAGCCGCTCTTGAGCTTTTTGAGGACATGGCCATGAACACTTATCAGTGGAATGTGCCTAGGTCCCGCCCGAACAAGCCTGCAGGTATCTATGAAGTGGACAACGTCTCCCAGCTCGCTCTGCAAGTAGAAATCCTAAGCAAAAAAATCACGGAGATGACTGCTGCCTCCGCCCCTCAGGTATGTGAATCTGCAACCCCTACTCCAGAACATTTAGATTATGTTAATAATTTGCCTAGAACTGCTTTTAATAATTTTTCTGCTGCGAATTTTCATCCGCCTGGTTTTAATTTTCCGAATAGTTATAACCCCGCTTTAAGAAATCACCCGAACTTTTCATGGAGTAATCCATCGAATGCGATGCGCCCACCTCCGCAAAATGATTTTTCTGCACAACCACCACCACCACCACCACTTCTTCAAAATTACCCAAAACCTCCGAGCTTGGAGGAATTACTTTCTAAATATATCACCACAAATGACGCTACCATAAGAACTTTAACCGGAAGCGTAAAAAGTTTAGAAAATCAGGTAGGATAGCTCGCGAAAATAATTTCTGAGCGACCCGCAGGGTCTCTTCCTTCCAATACCGAACCCAACCCGAGAGAGCAAGAGAAAGCTATAACTCTTCGGAGTGGGAAGCAAGTCTCCGGTATGGTAAGTGAAGAGCCCGAGGCAAGCTCCGCTTCTGCTTTTAAAAATCAAAGCTCCGCTTCTGCTTTTAAAAATCAAAGCTCCGCTCCGCTTCCACCCTCTGCTGAAGAAGTAATCACCCCCACATTAGAAAATAATCTCACTCCACCACCCATCTTCAAAAATAATTCAACTCCTCCATACCCCTCTGAACTTAATAGACAACGTCAAGATGATCAGTACTCCCGCTTCTTAGAAATCTTCAAACAAATCCACATTAATCTTCCCTTCCACGAGGCTATTTCGCAAATGCCGAAATACGCCAAATATCTTAAAGACCTCCTCACAAACAAGAAGAAGTTAGAGAATCTTTCGCACGTCACGCTTAACGCCGAGTGCTCCGCCGTTTTAACAAACGGTTTGCCGAAGAAAATCAGTGACCCGGGTAGTTTCTCTATCCCGTGTGTCTTCGGTTATCTCTTTGTTAAACACGCGTTAGCCGACTTAGGCGCAAGTATAAACCTGATGCCCTTTTCGTTGTTCAAAAAGTTAGGGATTGGTAGCCTTAACCCCACGCGTATGAGTATCCAACTAGCCGATAGATCCGTCAAGTACCCGTTAGGAATAGTGGAGGATGTTCTAATGAAAGTCGACAAGTTCATCTTCCCGGCGGACTTTGTCATTTTGGACATCGAAGAAGACGTCGAGGTTCCCCTGATCCTTGTCCGACCCTTCCTTGCCACCTCCCGAGCCATCATTGACGTAAGCAATGGTAAGCTTTTTCTTCGAGTAGGTGACGACGAAGTCACATTTCCTATCACCCCTTCGATGAAGAACACCTTAGCGAACGATGACTCATGTTTTTTCGTAGACGCCGTGAGTGATGATTCTTCCTACTGCCTCTCCGACTTTGAAAAAGAATTTTTCTACTTTTTGCTCCTCTTCTCTTACAACAGAATCACTGCAAGGAAGTGATGAATCTTCTTATTGTCTTTCCGACTTTGAAAAAGAGTTTTCTGATTTTGTTCTTCCTCTTTTCTTACCACTGAATCTGTACAAGAAGCTGTCTTGGCTGCTAGCCCCACCCCTTATTACATTCCTTATAAAAAAGTTTATGAAGATATTATTTTTGAAAAAGAAAGAATCTCAAAATCCTCTTATGAAGAACCCCTACCCTATAACTTAAAGAACTTCCCGAACACCTTAAGTATGCTTTCTTAGAAAAAGACTCCAAGTTACCAGTTATCGTTTCGGCCTACCTCACGGATACGCAGAACGATAAACTTCTTCTAGTTCTACGTAAGCATCGCCGGGCTATTGCTTGGCAAATTTCTGATATAAAGGGCATAAGCCCATCTTTCTGTACCCATAAAATTTTAATGGAAGATAATTCGCGTGACTCTATCCAACCTCAGCGCCGTATAAACCCGAATATGAAAGAAGTAGTTAAGGGCGAGGTTATGAAACTATTAGACGCAGGAATTATCTACCCTATATCGGACAGTAAGTGGGTTAGCCCCGTTCAGGTAGTTCCAAAAAAGGGAGGGATAACCATAGTTAGTAATGAGAATAATGAATTAATCCCGACACGGACGGTGACGGGTTGGCGTATGTGCATAGATTACCGTAAGTTAAATGACGCCACCCGTAAGGACCACTTTCCTCTACCGTTTATCGACCAGATTTTAGAACGTCTCTCCGGCCATAGCTTTTATTGTTTTCTCGATGGCCTCTCGGGGTACTTTCAAATACCCATCTCTCCCGAGGACCAAGAGAAAACTACGTTTACTTGTCCCTTCGGCACCTTCGCGTACCGAAGAATGCCATTTGGATTATGCAATACGCCGGCTACATTCTAACGATGTATGCTCGCAATATTTGACATGTACGTAGAAAGCATTATGGAGGTATTCATGGACGATTTCTCCGTGTTCGGCGACTCCTTCGATAGATGTTTAGAAAACCTCGAAAAAGTCTTAGAACGATGCGAAGAAACTAACCTTGCCCTAAATTGGGAAAAATGCCATTTTATGGTGAGGGAAGGGTTAGTTTTGGGTCATAAAATTTCTGCTAAAGGTATTGAGGTAGACGTTGCCAAGATAGAAGTTATTGAGAAGTTGCCGCCGCCTACAAACATAAAAGCTATAAGAAGTTTCCTAGGCCACGCTGGTTTTTATCGTCGTTTTATAAAGGACTTCTCCAAGATCATTAAGCCCCTCACCCATCTCTTAGAAAAAGATGCTCCATTCATTTTTGATGACTCTTGTATTTCTGCCTTTGAATTAATTAAAGAAAAGTTAATTAACGCGCCAATTATGATAGCTCCGGTGTGGGACCTTCCTTTCGAGATTATGTGCGATGCGAGTAGTTTTGCGGTGGGAGCCGTATTAGGTCAACGCATATCTAAGAACTTCCACCCCATCTATTACGCTAGTAAAACCCTCACATCTGCACAAGAAAATTACACCACAACCGAGAAGGAACTCTTAGTTGTAGTATTTGCGTTTGATAAATTTCGCCCTTACATTACACTTTCAAAAATCATTGTTTTTACGGACCACTCGGCCCTCAAGTACCTTCTTGCCAAAACGGATGCCAAGCCTCGCTTGATTCGCTGGGTCTTACTCCTCCAGGAGTTTGACTTAGAGATCCGTGATAAGCGAGGAGCCGAGAACTTGGCCGCCGACCATTTATCAAGATTAGATAACCCCTTTATAGAAAAATTAAATGAAAAATCTTTTAATGATTATTTTCCTGATGAGAAGCTGCTTTTAGTTAATACATCTACTTCTCCTTGGTTCGCGCACATCGCCAACTATCTAGTTGCCCGGGTGCTTCCAAAAGAGTTCTCCTCTCAGCAGAAGAAGAAATTCTTTTCTGAGCTGAAGAACTACTTTTGGGAAGACCTGCATCTTTTCAAAATTTGTGCGGATCATGTGATAAGGAGATGTGTTTCTTTTGATGAAGGAATTGATATTCTAAAACATTTGCATGAAGGTCCGACAGGTGGGCACTATCAAGCTGCTCGCACCGCTCATAAGGTGCTTTGCGCGGGTTTTTACTGGCCTAGCCTGTTTAAAGACGCGCAAGCCTTTGTGAGCAGGTGTGATAGTTGCCAACGGTCGGGCAATATTTCTAATAAAAATGAAATGCCGCAAAATTATTTCTTAGAGTGCGAAATTTTCGACCTCTGGGGAATTGATTTTGTTGGCCCCCTTCCTTCTAGCTTCAGAAACAAATATATTTTAGTCGCTGTTGATTATGTTTCACGATGGGCTGAGGCCCAAGATCTTCCTACGAACGACTCCCGAGTTGTAGTCACGTTTTTTAAAAAATTATTTTCTAGATTCGGTACGCCTCGCGCAATCGTTAGCGATAGGGGTTCCCATTTCTGTAACGCGCAATTTTCCAAAATCCTTACTAAATACGGCGTTACGCATAAACTGTCCACTGCCTACCACCCCCAAACTAACGGTCAAGTCGAAGTAGTTAATAGAGAAATAAAAAGAATATTAGAAAAGACTGTTTCAACTTCTAGAAAAGACTGGTCAGCCAAACTTGACGATGCCTTATGGGCCTACCGAACAGCAACAAAACCGCCCTCGGATGTACGCCGTATCGGCTGGTCTATGGAAAATCGTGCCATCTGCCCGTGGAGTTAGAACACCGCGCCTTTTGGGCCTTAAAATTTTTAAACTTCGATCCCCACTCAGTCGGTGACCTTCGAAAATTTCAACTAAATGAACTCGACGAGTGGCGCTCTTATGCTTATGAAAATAATAAACTCTATAAAGAGCGGACGAAGCGTTTACACGATAAACACTTAAGGCACCCTAAAAACTTTAAGCCGGGCGACCAAGTCCTGTTATATAATTCTCGTTTACGTTTATTTCCGGGCAAATTAAAATCTCGCTGGTCTGGCCCGTTTTCTGTTTTAGAAGTATTTCCTTATGGAACTGTTTTAATTTCTCACCCTGATAAGGGTAATTTCAAAGTGAATGGTCAGCGTCTTAAACTGTATTTCTCTGGTGATGATGATGTCAGTCCAAACACTATTAAGTTTCTGCTTCACGAACTTTAATCTTGAACTTTTTATTTTTTTTGCTAAAAACAATTTTATTTCAGGACAACAATATTTTTGGACAATATTAATTTTTTTTTTTATGCGTCGAGCTCAACGACGCTTTAACCAAAGGGCGCTCTTGGGAGGCAACCCAAGTTATCTTTTTCTGTTTTCTTTATTTTACAATTTTTGCCTCGGACGGCTCCGACAAGCTGAAGCTTCTGCGATCGCCTGCTCCAACATTGCTGAATCCATCACAAAGTCCAAAGAAGACATTCGGGGAGCGGCATCACTCAGTTTTCGCAGCAAATAAATCCGGGGAAGTACCTGTATTTCAATTTCATCTTTCAATTCTGTACTTTATTTTTCTCTCCTTCTCCAATCCCCTTCTTTAGCCATTGAGGACATTGTCTGTTTTAAGCTTGGGGGAGGATTTCCTCCTTCATTTTTGCGTAGTGTAAATAATCTTCTTTTTGTATATATTGTAAATATTTCCAAAAAAAAATGAATATCTTAAAATTCCAAAATCCAAAAAAAAGAGAATATTCCACAAAATTAAATTAAAAAATATATATATGTGTTTTTGAATAGTTTAGACATTTTGGTATTTCAATAGTACCCCTAGTTTTTAGTTTTGTTTTACTCAAAATCTCCTATAAACAACTTAGTTAATTATAATATTTCTAATCGTCCTTTTTAATTATGTTTCACAAGTAAAATGTTGGTCATGCTGTGTTTCTAATTCACGGTAGCATGTTAAGGTGAAATATTTTTCTAAAACTCGCATTTCTATTATGGTTTTTTGTTGTTTATTTCCTTTACTTTCTTAAAAATTCATCATCCACTATTTTCTTTTTTGTTTTTGAATAATTTTTGTAAAGTCAACTTTTGAATAACGTAGTAGATGTGAACGATCCAAGTCACCTATTATTTCTATTTTCAAGTTAATTTCATCAATCTTCTTTTATTATCTAGGACTCGCTTTTTGAAATTTTTCAAACCTTTGTTTTAAATAAATTCAAAAGCGTGAAAATGATTTAGGCCATTTTTGTTTTCGTTTGAGCTTTCTTGCCAACCTAAAAACTTTTACCACTAGTTAGCCATTTTTGAGCCTTTTTCCGATTTCATTTGATAGCTCCTCCTTCATTTCAGTTTCACCAAAGCCAAAATTTCCAACATATCGAATCACACTAGCCTTTTTGAGTTTCATAAATTATTTTGACGATTTTGATAGGGTATTTTGTGATTTTTGTGGAGAAAGGTTTTCGAAAAAAAAAAAGAAGTATGTTCAAAAGTGATGTCTATTTTTTTTGTTTGGCCAACTCAAAAAGGAAAATAAAAATATTTATGGCCTTTGTTTTGAAAAAAGAAAAAAAAATGGAAAAGAAAAAAAAAAACTAAAAAAGAAAGAAAAAAAAATGTGTATATATTTTTATGAAATTTTTTGAAACTCTTTGCTTTGGTTTAGTGTGATTTTAAAACCATCACGTTTATCTTTGAATTCCACTCCTTATTATTTTCCTAAACCAAACGTTTCTGTCCTATTTAAGTCCTTTTGATTCACGCTTTTTGATTTTTTATTTAACAACTAAGAAATGAAAAACAGTAAATCAGTTTTAGTTTTAGATTTAAACCTAGATTTTTGATAATTAAATTGATATAATTATAATGCGTTGCTTGGATCTAGTAACAACTCAATGCGTGTTTTTCATTTTCGTTGCTTTACTTAAGTCCATTTAAAAAAATCTCGCTAAAATTTTGGATGATTTGTTTTTATTAAGTAAAGTTTTTAAAAGTTTTACCATACCTAAATAATTGTTTTAGACTTACATTTCACCTTTTCCCTACTAAGAATTTCGCATAGTACTTGTCTAGGCATAATTAGAACTTTTTGATTAGTCCTTTTTATAAATATCTAGTTTTTATATTTTTGCTTGGGGACAAGCAAAGCTTAAGCTTGGGGGAATTTGATAATACGTTTTATAGCCTAAACTATTATCGTATTTTATATTTTATATTGTACAAATTATGTCTATTATTAGTTTATTTTTATCCTTTTTATGTAAATTTTATTGCCACTAACTTTTTCCTGTCTTTTTGCAGGTTTCCAGAAAAATTGCCAAAATGGCCTGTCACGCCCCCATGTCATGCCCTCCCTGGGCGTGACCTAGGGCGTGTCACCCGATCCCGAGGACACCTGCTGGAAGGGACATAAAACGGTCAAAACCGCTATCACGCCCCCCCTGTCACGCCCGCCCTGGGCGTGTCACTGGGCGTGACCAGGGGCGTGTCGCCCTCTGCCGCAAAGCTGCCGCCGCATTAAATGCCCTCCCGCCTCAGCACGTAAATAGTACTGTCACGCCCCATGTCACGCCCGTGACATGGGCGTGACACCTTCCTTTTTCGGTGACTGACGGATTTCCGACCAATGATTTGGACATGACATGCCTGTCACGCCCCCCTATCACGGGCGTGACCTAGGGCGTGACCACCGACGTACCGAAGCAATCATCCCTCCCGCCAGAATCCAGAGCCCGAGGTCAAATCCGTACCTGTCACGCCCCCTGACACGCCCCCCTAGGGCGTGTCAGAGGGCGTGACCAACCCGAGAAATTTTCTATAAATTGAGCCCCCCTCCTCCCCATTTTAGCAAGCTTTGGTTGAGTGGGGGAGGTGCTGCCCCTTTGTTTCTTGATCCTTTTTCATGCTTTCTCTCTCTCTCTCTCCCCCTCTCTTTGTACTTTTTGGTTAACCCTAGTTTAATCTTAGTTTGTGCTAGCTTTTAATGTAATTTTCTTCTTGCTTAGTGCTTAATGTAGGGCTAGAATAGGGTTTAATTTTCATGCACTTGTAATTTTATTTTCATTAGTGTAACTTGCCCTTTTTCATTAATAAAATTGTTCTTCCCTTAGCTTGTGTTCTTCTTATGTTTTTCTACTCATCTCCCCCCTCCACTCCATTATGATTAACTAATCCTCCTTGTACTCGATCTTGATGATCCGAGGTTAGAGCGATTATGTTATGATGTTTTAATCAATCTTTTCTTTTTAGGTTAGGGCCTTGAATTACTCTTGATTAATCACGGGTTGGGGGTATATTTTCGATATATACTCTCCGCCTTTGCTTTCATTCTGGGCTAGCCGAGAGGCCGAAAGAATGAAGTGAGCATTCAAGAGTAAAGGGAGTTGTACGCACCCCTCGAGAGAGGCATACGTCCAAATCTCCCGGATTGGAGTAAAATCCAATAGTGGGGTTCACCGCGTAAAGCGAGTTTTAGGCCTCTGATTTAGACGAGAGTCGGTCGGACCTTCCTAAACTCAGTTGGGCACGACTTCGAGAGAAGCGTGTTCGAGCTTTAGGAACCTCCACGGTCAAGGACCCTTATCCTATTAAGTTTAGATTTTTATCGCATTTTCTTAATCGTCTTTAGCCGAGGTGAATCTCGATCGGGTGCATTTCCATTTCATATTTTCTTCCTTTAGTAGTAATCTCCTATCTTGTGCTCTTTAATTAACTGCAGTAGTTTCCTTTTTAGCATAGTTCTTTTCTTAATAGCATAACTTAATTGCGGTAGTTCTCTTTCTAGTTTGCTTTAATTTCTCCATTGCGCTTAGATTTTCTAAAACCCTAGTTTTTCCGTCGATAAGATAATAGCGTTCGTGTGAGTAAGCTTAGCCAACAGTTCCCGGATTTCAATACGACACTTGTGTCCCCTTGCTACAATTCGATAGGTATACTTGCCTCACCGGGTTGCTAGTTCGGTTGCGTTTATTTTCTTCGAACCCTAGCGCGCAACACCGGCCACCACCACCACCACCTCCGTTGAGGCGAGGGCTATCGTCGGGCGGCGGCACAGCCGCCGGAGAGGCGGTTTCCGGCGAACCCGCCACCATGAAATTTTTGGAAAACCACGAAGACGCTCACCCGATCTGGCTCTTTTGAGCCCGATATCTCTCCTAACGATTCCTAAGATCTATCCGCAGAAGAAGAGGGAGGGGAGGACCTTGTTCGCGGGTTGAAGGCGTGCAGAGCGTCGGGAAGCCATTTGCGCGGTGGTGGCGTCGCCGGAAATTCTTCAACAGCAAGGGGAAGTCTGAAACGGTTTGAGGGAGTGTAACCTTTTCCTCTTGCTCTTAGGAATCTTTTATAGATCAGCAAATGGGGAGGGGAAGGGATGAAACGTTGGAGATGAAACGTTGGCGGCCATTAATAACACCCTTATGACGTTTCGGTTATGACGAATGGCAGTTGAAAAGTTAGAGATGAAGAGGTGTTTGCAGGTGGCAATTTCCTATTGGGCCACTTTTCCTTAATTATTAACTAATTAAAGTAGGGAACGACCCATAAATACTCTTGATTTTCATCACCACAGTCAGAATTTACTAAGGCGTCGGTTACCGAAATTTCCAGTGTGGCTGTCGTTTCGGCCTTGGTCACGGGCGTGACACATAGGTCACGGGCGTGACAGGCCCGGTTAGCAGTTCTGAGTTCGACGATCGTCGAACTGAGATCGACGATCGTCGAAGGGTGGTCACGGGCGTGACACATGGGTCACGGGCGTGACCGGCCTGGTGACCAATTCTGGTTCGACGACGTCGAACTGACATCGACGATCGTCGAGCGTGTCACGCCCTATGTCACTGGCGTGACATTGTTGGTCACGGGCGTGACATGCCTGTGTGGACAGCTTTGGGTCGACGACCGTCGACCTGAAGTCGACGGTCATGGTCACCCCCTATGTCACGGGCGTGACATTAAGTGTCACGGGCGTGACAGGCCATGAGGCAAATTCCGCGTCCGACGATCGTCTAACTGAGATCGACGATCGTCGAAGGGGTCACGCCCAAGGTCACGGGCGTGCCATCTGGGTCACGGGCGTGATAGGGCCGGGTTGGAAATGCTGCGCCCGACGATCTTCTCCCAGAGATCGACGATCGTCGAGTGAGTCACGCCCTAGGTCACGGGCGTGACGGGTCAGTCACGGGCGTGACCAACCCGTGACCCGAAATCTTGGTCGGTTATTTCAAGCTTTGGACTCCCTAGGGCTCTACCACAACCAACCGACTCCTAGGGGTCTAGCCGGAAATGGGATGTTACATAGACGAACTTCTCGCCCAGTGATGATGCTTGTTGGCGAGACCGGTGGTCTTGAGCAGTTGCCCGGAGAAGAAGACCACCCCTCCCTTGGCGTGGAAGTTGAACAACTTCCGGAAGATTGGCAAACTGAACTCGATCCTCTCGGATCGCATGTAGCATATGAATGCTATAAGGATCGCGAATGAGTTCGGGTTCAGTTGGGCGGGAACCACCCCATAGTAGCGGAGAGCAAGCCGAACCTCCAGCCAAAGGGGAAGGCGGAAGCCCACCTCGAAATGCTCGAGGGGGATGGCGAGCTCTCCCGCCTCCGGAGTATTCACCTTATCGTGATTACCCGGGTTCCGCGCCGAGAAGCCAGCGGGAATGTAGCGGTTGACGATCAGGTTATATTCATTTAAGGTGAGCGTGCAAGAAGGGAAGAGGTGTTTTCGGAAGGCTTCCGCGCAGTGGGCGCGACCCTCGTTCTCGCCAGGCATAGTGGGTTTGCGAGTGAGAGCGAGAGCTGTAGAGAGGTGAAAGCAGAAGCAAGAACGAGAGAGCAAGAAAAGGGGGTTGAGATTCCGGGTCAGAGAAATAAATGCGGTTGGTAGGCATCCCTATTTATAGGGAACTATAATCATGGCGGCTCTGTCCGATAGAGAGAGAAAAATGACGGCGGAGCGCAGCTATCACGATCTGAACCGGCGAAACCTCGGTTTTCCCCCTCAGAATGACAGCAGTCGACGATCGCCTGTCATAGGCGCGAGCCTCTTGGTTTTGGCGTAAGCTTCTTAGCTTTGGCGCAAGCGACCTAATTCTAGCATGTTCTTAAAATTCACAGCGCAATGAAGGGAGAGATAAGTAATTGCGTGCTCTCGCTGTAACGCCCCGATTTTTCTGCGTTTATTTTTATTCTCGTTTGGCGTTACGATGACGCGTTTTCGTGGCTTGTTCCATTTGTGGAGTGTGGTTTAGCTCCTTAGAACTGAGTGCCCTATTCTGTAGCCTGTTGGCAAGATCTCCCTAGCAAGCCGAGTCGTTTTGGGTGACCCGGTGTGGCCTCTCAGGGGGATGTTGGTGTTTGGCTTTATTTGGGTATAACTCGAGTTCTGTTCGTCGAAAATTAATTTCACCTTCGCCGTTGTGTTCGTAGCGTGGGTATTTAGCTACGGTGCGAATTTCGTCGAATTCCGAGGTAGTTCGGTTTTCGCGTCGTTTTGGTGCTTTATGTAATTTTGTAATAAAATATATTATTATATAATTATATATATATATATATAGAATAGAAAAAGCCCAGCTTCATCTTCTCCAAATCTAACCGCCGCCCCCGTACGAGAGGAAACGGAGAAACCGCCGAGCCTTGCCTTCCACCGCCGATTCCCGGAGCGTTTGTGGACGGAATTCGATTCCGAGAGTGGATTCGGATTGCTCTCGTCGAGACCTTCATTCCTACGGTAAGAAATTCGATTTTCGTGGAGTTTTAGGGGGATTGGAATTTTTGGTTTTTGAGGTTTCCGCCATTAAAGTTCGGATTTGCTTGTTAGGTGAGTTTTTGGTGCTGCTCTGTCTAGTGCAGCGTGAAGAGGAGGGAAAGCCGACCAAGATTCGCCGGAAATCGAGGCAAGTGGTGTTCTTGCCCTTGCCAAGTTGTTTTCTTTTGTTTAAAGCCTATTGTTTCTATCGTTTTATCTCCTATTTTTCCGTTTCGGATGATTAATCATAGTTTGAATGGTAGTGGCGCGCGTCGTTGGTAGTTTCCTACTGCTACTATAGTTACGTGGGTCGTGTGCGCGTTCCGGTGTCGTCCGGGGAAATCCCAACGGTACAGGTTAACCGCGCACGGTCATCAACCGTTAGGGCGCACGACCACTGGTCGTGTGCCTCTGTTCGTGCGCGACTGTCTTTTTATTTTCCAAAATTCTGTCTCGGCAATCGCACGAGCGCTGGCAACAGTGCGCACGACCAGTGGTCGTGCGACACTAATCGTGCGCAGTTGCTAGGTTTTCTGTCAGGTTTCCCAGGTTCACTTCGCACGACCATCAACCAATGACCGCGCACGACCACCGATCGTGCGCCACCGATCGTGCGCTTTGAATATTTCCTTTCGCTCCGTATTTAGCTGGCGTCGATATGCGGGTTAGGTGGGCATGAGTGTTTTGTGTAGTGTTAAGGTAGTAAGGTAAGAGTTATTGTTTTGATAGTTCGCCTTGTGTGGCACGTTGAGTGGGTGAAGCTCACTCAATGCGGTGTCGAGAGGACCCAGCGCCATGTCGTGTTGAGTAATTTCAACACTTTCTTTTTCTCTTTCCTCGATTTACGTTCCCAAGTGAATTCCTTGTTTATATGTATAATTTCCTTGTCGGTCATGTTTCTCTTTCCTAATGGCCGAATCGTGGGTCGTGGGTAGTAGTGGTGGTTTGTAGCTCTTTATGGGGGTGGAGTTGTGTAATTTAGCCAAGGCCACTCGTGTTTTTATTGCTCCAGGTATGGGCTGGGCATGTGTGGGTGGAAGGTCCCTTGTGCTTTCACGTGTAGACCCTCGAGCTTGTTGACTTGGACATGGTGGATGGGGGGACTGAGTTTGCCTCCAATCTGGTTCCTCATTATTTGATTTTGCTACTACCACCTCCCACAGTTTAGGGTGTTAGAAGTTTGTTCCTTGGTAGTTTGCAGCACTTTGGGCTCTTGGTAGCCTAGTAGGCCCTGCAGGATGTTGTTCCTGGGCTGGGTTGTTGCTGTTCCCTCGCACGTAGAGCTTTTCTTGTTGTCCTATTTTGGACAGTTGTGACTCTTCCTACTGCATGTTTTACAGGTACTTTTCCCCTTTTGGTTGACTCTTTCATGCAGTTTTACTTTGTTTAGCTTGCTGAGGTATTCTGTTTTCTTTTGGAATACCGCAGGTTCTAAGCCGTAGCCAGTTGGGTGCCTAGTTTGCAGTGGTGGTGTTGGTAGTCTCTTGGACCTTGGAGTTCCGTTTGCCGTGTTGGTGAGGTAGTTTTTCAGTACTTTCTTACAGACATACATATATGCCAGTGGGTTCGTGTCAGGTTGTTGGCGCTCACTGGTAGTTTTTACCTTTGTACTAGATATAGTTACTTATGCTGCTACCATTTTCTGGAGATAGTCTACTTGCCCTGAGAAGGTTTTATGCTAGGTTGCTAGTTATTTTTAAACTATAATTATTATTATAAATAGAGCTCATAATCAGCATGTTTTATAAGACTTAATCACTATTTTTCCAAATCACGTATAAAGACCGTTTTCTTATATATTATATAAATTAAATGTAGGGTCTTACATAGCATGAGTGGTTCTCTTGGGACCCTTATGTGCTCTTTAGGATGTCAAACCTAATTAAAGTATTTTTTCTTTCCGCAGCGTATAAATATAGTTTTTTCTTTTGTGGACTAGGTGATCCACTGAGCCGAGGGATACGGTCTCTAAAATATAACTGATTTTCTAATCATTAATCACATGATTTTCTTTCATTAAGTTGGTAGTTGGTTTTGCCTGAGCGTCAGCAGTTATCCCCTGCTTGACGTGGCATCATGACGCGTGTTTTCTCTTACTCTGATAATTCTTTTATTCGGAGAAAATGCGGGTTGTGACAGTTGGTATCAGAGGGAGGTTGCTTGACAAGTTAGTTGAGCAACCTTCCTTTGTTTGCTTTTTAGTAGTTCAGCATCATGTCATTCACACACCGATATATCATCAGCTCGTCTTGGCAAAAGCACGAACACTACACTCATAGCATAACATGAAGTATACGGGGCATATTATGTAGTATGGGATGCATAATATGTGTTCGTATATGGATCCACCATAGGGGCTACATGTGAGGGTTATGTAGTATGGGATGCATAACCTCATCACATGACTGCGACTAGCACGTTTCTTTTTCGTTGCATGGGAATGTTATGTAGTATGGGATGCATAACATTTTCATGCGTACGCCGCTCATACATGGATTAGGGCCTTTTTAGAATGCATAGCACAATCATGCATAACATATCATTGCATAAGCACAACGTGCCAAGCTAAAGATTTGCAGGATGACATATGTACACACATAAGTTTTCAAATTAATATAAAAGTCATGCATTCCCGATCTAGGCACAAGAGTTAGTAAGGTGGTGGTTAACTATCCTAGGTTAGGGCATGTCATCAAATTTTTGTTAAAAAAAGATAAACTCTCAGAGCAAGTTTAGCAGCTTTAAGTCTATATCTATATATGTATTGTCTGTACTTGTATTTGGTTCTAGACGTTGTAGTAGGCGTCCTGCGACTCGATCGACTCCCCTGTCTAAGGGCGAGTCATCTGGGGCTCAGAACGATGCGGTGATCGAGAGTCTGCGTCTGAGTAGCGAAGCTATGGGCAGGCAGTTGGAGGAGGTGCAAGCCCAGATTCAGTCTTTGGTGGCTATTATGGCAGGTCAAGCTCAGGGTGCGCAAGTTCCTGCTGGGGGGTTAGCTGTTCCTCCTCCTCCTGCACCCTTGAGACCTCCAGTGGTGGTGCCAGCAGAGATGGCCTTCATCTCGCAGTTTCAGAGGCTGCGTCCTCCCACTTATGATGGTAAGGCAGATTTCATGGTGATAGACGACTGGCTGATCTCCATGGAGGAGATGTTCTCGTACTCAGGGATTGCAGATGATCAGAGGGTTATGATAGCCGCCTATCAGCTTAAAGGTTTGGCTAAGAGTTGGTGGCTGAGAGAGAAGGAGAGCTTGGTAGCCGGATGCTCTTGGGAGGTGTTCAAGGAGATGCTGTTGAGGAAGTTCTTACCCTCGGTCGAGCGTGACCGCCTCATGAACGACTTCCTCCATCTGAAGCAAAGGCAACTCACGGTGGGTGAGTATGAGATAGAGTTCAGCAAGTTGAGCCGTTTTGCCCCGGGATTGGTCAGCGTTGAGGCTGATCGAGTTAAGCGATTTCTCGGTGGTTTGAGGAGCGAGGTGCAGTAGTTGACCAGTGCTTATGGGTCAGAGACTTATGCAGGTGTAGTAGAGGCTGCTCTGAAGGTGGAGGCTATTGAGACCGCGAAGAGCAGAGGCCAGCAAATCAGGTTGGACAAGAGAAAGTCGGTGGAGGAGAAGAAACCCCAGGTACCCGGTGCGGCTCCGGGAAAGAGGGGCAAGGTGGAGTGCAGCTTCTGTGGCCAGTCAGGACACCCTGCCGAGAAATGTTTCAAGAAGGCAGCAGCTCAGAGGAAGGAGCAGGTTCATGCGATTCAGGGTGCTCCTAGGAGAGATGTCTCCTGTTCCGTTTGCAAGCGATCCGGCCATGATGCGGCCCAGTGTTGGACTAAGGATAAAGTCTGCTTTCAGTGTGGGCAGAAGGGTCACATCAAGTCGAGGTGTCCTTAGTTTCAGCCAGCTCTTCCTGTAGTTCCGTTACAGGCTTTACCTCCACCTCAGCGTGTGGACAAGGGAAAGGGGAAGCTGAACGTGATCTCTTCCGAGGAGGCTCAGGCTTCGACCCAGGTCATCTCAGGTTAGTCGTTTGTTGTTTTTCTAGCCTGGTAGTTTTATTTTGCTTGTGTGTTTGCGGTATTGGTGGTAGTTCCTTAGTTTGTGTGTTCCTATAGGGAAATTTAAGGTAAAGAACAGCTGGGCGCGGGTTCTGTTTGACTCCGGCGCTACCCACTCGTTCGTGGCTAGAGCCTTTGTGGAGGGACATCGGTTGACCTTAGATCGTGTTCGGGATTCCTTCCGTGTCAAGTTTCCCTCTGGTGAATCTGTGTTGTCAGATTTGGGCATTTTGGATTGCCCTGTTTTGTTGGGGAACTTTCTTGCGAAGGCGGACCTGAAGATGATTGATCTGGAGGACTTCGATGTTATTCTGGGAAAGGACTGGCTCTCTAGGTATGATGCAGTCATTCAGTGCAAAGGAAAGCGCTTGGACTTCATCAGGGACGACGGTCAGCCCGGCAGCGTGTTTGCTGATCCATGTCAGGATTCTCCTGTCATCTCTGCGGTATGTGCTCAGAGGTTGTTTCTTTCTGGTTGTTGTGCTTGTTTAGTCTCGGCGGTTGAGACCGCTGTTAGCGTACCACGCTTGGAGGAGATTCCTATTGTTTGTGGTTTCGCCGATGTTTTTCCTGATGACCTTCCTGGTCTTCCTCCCGAGCGGGATGTTGAGTTTGTGATCGATTTGGAGCCGGGTACGCGTCCTATTGCTAAGGCGCCGTACCGGATGGCCCCTTGTGAGTTAGAGGAGTTGCGAGGTCAGTTGGATGAGCTGTTGGCTAAAGGTTTTATCAGGCAGAGTTCGTCGCCTTGGGGTGCTCCTGTTTTGTTTGTAAAGAAGAAAGATGGGTCGATGCGGCTTTGCATCGACTATAGAGAATTGAACAAGGTCACTATTAAGAACAGATACCCTCTACCGAGGATCGATGATTTATTTGACCAGTTGCGCGGTAGTATGGTGTTCTCCAAGATCGATCTTCGTTCTGGTTATCATCAGCTCAGGATCCGTGAGGCGGATATTCCACGGACTGCGTTTAGATCGAGGCATGGACACTTTGAGTTTTTGGTGATGTCATTTGGTCTGACCAACGCACCATCAGCCTTCATGGATATGATGAACAGGGTGTTCAAGGATTTCCTCGACAAGTTCATTGTGGTCTTCATTGATGACGTGTTAGTTTATTCTCGTAGTGCTGAGGAGCATGAGCAGCATTTGCGTTTGGTCCTTTCAAAGTTGAGGAACCATAAGTTATTCGCCAAGTTGAGCAAGTGCGAATTTTGGTTGCCTCATGTTTCTTTTCTAGGCCACGTGGTGAGCAAGGAAGGGATCTCGGTCGATCCAGAAAAGATTGCAGCAGTGATGGATTGGAGTAGGCCGAGTATGCCTAAGGAGATCAGGAGTTTCTTTGGGTTGGCTGGATATTACAGAAGATTTGTGGAGGGTTTCTCTTCCCTAGCTGCACCGTTGACCTAGCTGACTCAGAAGAATGTGGCATTTTTTGGAGCGAAAAGTGCGAGGAGGCTTTTCTGGAGCTAAAGAAGAGATTGTGCACTGCCCCCGTTCTGACCCTGCCTACTGAGGGTGTGGATTATGATGTATATGTGGTTGCTTCGCTTGTAGGTCTGGGATGCGTATTAATGCAGGTTGGGAAGGTGATTGCCTATGGGTCAAGGCAACTGAAGAATCATGAGAAGAATTATCCTACGCATGACCTTGAGTTCGCAGTGGTTATTTATGCGTTGAAGCTGTGGAGACACCTACTTTATGGGGCTCAGTGCAAGATCTTTACTGACCACAAGAGCCTGAAGTACGTGTTCTCGCAGAAGGAGTTGAATCTGCGCCAGCGACGGTGGTTAGAGTATGTGGCCGATTATGATGTAGAGATCCAGTATCATCCGGGCAAGGCCAATGTGGTGGCCGACGCCCTGAGCCGAAAGACGGGAAAGATCTTTAACCTCTCCGCCGATCGGTTAGTTGAGGAGTTCCTCCTTATGGATATTTCAGTGGGATGCGGTGGTTTGCAGAGTAGTTTGTCAGTGGCAGAGCCGTCCTGGATTTATTTAACCAGACTACACCAGAAAGACGACCCGGATCTGTTGCACTTGTTCATCAGGACAGAGAAGGGAGAGTTGCCAGATTTTGCTATCGATGATGCGGGTACTTTGAAGTACCACGGCAGGTTTTGCGTTCCCGCGGTTAGGGATATTAGGAGGATGATTTGCAGTGAGGCTCATGGATCTAGCGTTGCCTATCATCCAGGATCTACGAAGATGTACCGTGACTTAAGGCAAATTGCCTGGTGGTATGGCATGAAAGGTGATATAGCCGATTCGTTGCTGAGTGCCACACTTGCAAGCGCGTGAAGGCCGATCATGGAAGGCCTGGTGGCAAGTTGACCCCGTTAGAGATCCCGACTTGGAAGTGGGAGAGTATATCTATGGACTTCATTACAGGCTTACCAAAATCTCCGAGGGGATTTGATTCTGTTTGGGTTATAGTGGATAGATTGACGAAGTGTGCTCACTTCGTGCCTTATAAGATTGATTACCCGATGAAGAAGATAGCGGAGTTGTACTTGAATGAAGTCATCCGACTCCACGATGTGCCGGTTAGCATCATTTCTGATCGAGACTCCCGATTTACTTCTCATTTTTGGCAGAGTCTGCAGTAGGGTTTGGGTACGGATCTGAGATATTCTACTGCGTACCACCCACAGACCAATGGGCAGACGGAGCGGGTGAATAAGATTGTTGAGGATATGATCCGATGCTATATTTTAGACCACGGCGGAGCGTGGGATGAGCGGCTGCGACTTATGGAATTTGCTTACAACAACAGTTATCAGGAAAGTTTGCAGATGGCTCCGTTCGAAGCCTTGTATGGGAGGCGCTGTAGGACTCCGTTGTTTTGGGCCGAAGCTGGTGAGAGGCCGTTGTTGGGTCCTGATGCGCTGGAGGATATGGAAGTCGCCGTGAAGCTTATTCGGGGGAAGCTTCGTATAGCTCAGGAGAGGTACGAAAAGAACGCCAATCGGCGTAGGTCTGCTTTGGAGTTCTCTGTAGGGGACCTTGTATTTCTTAAGGTTTCCCCAATGGTGGGTGTAAAGAGATTTGGTAAGAATCGGAAATTGGACCCAAGGTATGTGGGCCCGTTCGAGATCTTGGAACGGGTTGGCGTGTCAGCTTATAGATTGGGTTTGCCAGCAAACTTCCCAGGAGTTCATAATGTTTTTCATGTTAGCCAATTGCGGAAGTGTGTGCGCAGTAGTGGGCAGGTCTTGGACGTTGTTCCCCAGTTGGAGCCCAACCTCTCTTTTGTTGAGGTGCCGGTTCGTATTTTGGATACTCAGGAGCGAGTGCTGCGAAAGAAGTCCATACCAATGGTGATAGTTCTGTGGAAAAATCAGGATTTGGAGAGCGCGACTTGGGAGCTAGAGTAGGCCATGAGGAGGGCTTACCCTCACCTGTTTCCCTGATTTGATCGGTATGTTTCCCTTCTTGTAACTCCTATTGGTTACTTTTCCTTCTTTAGTAGGAGTGTTGTGCGTAAAGTTTCGGGACAAAACTTTCTTTTAGGGGGAGTGACTGTAACGCCCCCGATTTTTCTGCGTTTATTTTTATTCTCGTTTGGCGTTACGATGACGCGTTTCCGTGGCTTGTGCCATTTGTGGAGTGTGGTTTAGCTCCTTAGAACTGAGTGCCCTATTCTGTAGCCTGTTGGCAAGATCTCCCTAGCAAGCCGAGTCGTTTTGGGTGACCCGGTGTGGCCTCTCGGGGGGATGTTGGTGTTTGGCTTTATTTGGGTATAACTCAAGTTCTGTTCGTCGAAAATTAATTTCGACTTCGCCGTTGTGTTCGTAGCGTGGGTATTTAGCTACAGTGCGAATTTCGTCGAATTCCGAGGTAGTTCGGTTTTCGCGTCGTTTTGGTGCTTTATGTAATTTTGTAATAAAATATATTATTATATATATATATATATATATAGAATAGAAAAAGCCCCGCTTCATCTTCTCCAAATCTAACCGCCGCCCCCGTACGAGAGGAAACGGAGAAACCGCCGAGCCTTGCCTTCCACCGCCGATTCCCGGAGCGTTTGTGGATGGAATTCGATTCCGAGAGTGGATTCGGATTGCTCTCGTCGAGACCTTCATTCCTACGGTAAGAAATTCGATTTTCGTGGAGTTTTAGGGGGATTGGAATTTTTGGTTTTTGAGGTTTCTGCCATTAAAGTTCGGATTTGCTTGTTAGGTGAGTTTTTGGTGCTGCTCTGTCTAGTGCAGCGTGATGAGGAGGGAAAGCCGACCAATCTTCGCCGGAAATTGAGGCAAGTGGTGTTCTTGCCCTTGCCAAGTTGTTTTCTTTTCTTTAAAGCCTATTGTTTCTATCGTTTTATCTCCTATTTTTCTGTTTCGGATGATTAATCATAGTTTGAATGGTAGTGGCGCGCGTCGTTGGTAGTTTCCCACTGCTACTGTAGTTGCGTGGGTCGTGTGCGCGTTCCGGTGTCGTCCGGGGAAATCCCAACGGTACAGGTTAACCGCGCACGGTCATCAACCGTTAGGGCGCACGACCACTGGTCGTGTGCCTCTGTTCGTGCGCGGCTGTCTTTTTATTTTCCAAAGTTCTGTCTCGGCAATCGCACGAGCGCTGACAATAGTGCGCACGACCAGTGGTCGTGCGACACTGATCGTGCGCAGTTGCTAGGTTTTCTGTCAGGTTTCCCAGGTTCACTTCGCACGACCATCAACCAATGACCGCGCACGACCACCGATCGTGCGCCACCGATCGTGTGTAAGAGTTATTGTTGTGATAGTTCGCCTTGAGTGGCACGTTGAGTGGGTGAAGCTCACTCAATGCGGTGTCGAGAGGACCCAGCGCCACGTCGTGTTGAGTCATTTCAACACTTTCTTTTTCTCTTTCCTCGATTTACGTTCCCGAGTGAATTCCTTGTTTATATTTGTAATTTCCTTGTCGGTCATGTTTCTCTTTCCTAATGGCCGAATCGTGGGTCGTGGGTAGTAGTGGTGGTTTGTAGCTCTTTATGGGGGTGGAGTTGTGTAATTTAGCTAAGGCCACTCGTGTTTTTCTTGCTCCAGGTTTGGGCTGGGCATGTGTGGGTGGAAGGTCCCTTTTGCTTTCACGTGTAGACCCTCGAGCTTGTTGACTTGGACATGGTGGATGGGGGGACTGAGTTTGCCTCCAATCCGGTTCCTCGTTGTTTGATTTTGCTACTACCACCTCCCATTTAGGGTGTTAGAAGTTTCTTCCTTGGTAGTTTGCAGCACTTTGGGCTCTTGGTAGCCTAGTAGGCCCTGCAGGATGTTGTTCCTGGGCTGGGTTGTTGTTGTTCCCTCGCACGTAGTGCTTTTCTTGTTGTCCTATTTTGGACAGTTGTGACTCTTCCTACTGCATGTTTTACAGGAACTTTTCCCCTTTTGGTTGACTCTTTCATGCAGTTTTACTTTGTTTAGCTTGCTGAGGTATTCTGTTTTCTTTTGGAATACCCCAGGTTCTGAGCCGTAGCCAGTTGGGTGGCTAGTTTGCAGTGGTGGTGTTGGTAGTCTCTTGGACCTTGGAGTTCCGTTTGCCGTGTTGGTGAGGTAGTTTTTCAGTACATTCTTACAGACATACATATATGCCAGTGGGTTCGTGTCAGGTTGTTGGCGCTCACTGGTAGTTTTTACCTTTGTACTAGATATAGTTACTTATGCTACTACCATTTTCTGGAGATAGTCTACTTGCCCTGAGAAGGTTTTATGCTAGGTTGCTAGTTATTTTTAAACTATAATTATTATTATAAATAAAGCTCATGATCAGCATGTTTTATAAGACTTAATCACTATTTTTCCAAATCACATATAAAGACCGTTTTCTTATATATTATATAAATTAAATGTAGGGTCTTGCATAGCATGAGTGGTTCTCTTGGGACCCTTATGTGCTCTTTAGGATGTCAAACCTAATTAAAGTATTTTTTCTTTCAGCAGCGTATAATTATAGTTTTTCTTTTGTGGACTAGGTGATCCACTGAGCCGAGGGATACGATCTCTAAAATATAACTGATTTTCTAATCATTAATCACATGATTTTCTTTCATTAAGTTGGTAGTTGGTTTTGCCTGAGCGTCAGCAGTTATCCCCTGCTTGACGTGGCATCATGACGCGTGTTTTCTCTTACTCTGATAATTCTTTTATTCGGAGAAAATGCGGGTTGTGACACTCGCGGCCGAGAGCTGGATAAAGTTAACAATAGCAGTTATTACAGAGGCTTAAGGGTACACGGCGGAAGGGAAGGCTAAAGAGGAAGAAGGGGCGAGACCTAGAAGAACTAATACGGCTCCCAGCGCCATCGCCCTCGTTCTCGCCGCCTGGTTCGCGGAGGGGACAACGGGTTGAAGTAAGAGGACGGCGTGGTGCACCCCAGGTTGATCCGCCTGGCGTGATCCCGGATTTGCGCGATGCATCTCCCTGGGGAAGACTGGGCGGTAGGTCCTCCCGGCCGATCAGCCTCGCCCAAGAAGAAATCCCATTCCAGGGCCTCCAACCTTTGTTCCACGGACTCGCGGAATGCTTTTGCCACGGCAGCATGGGCGCGGTCTCGCCGGATGAGCTTGGCCAAAATGGCCGAGATCTTCTTCCTCCGCTCCTTCGCATTCCCGGCGCCGTTCAAGGTTTCCTCTATCTCGCCAGACGAAGGAGGAAAGGAATCGTCTTCCTCCTCTTCTTCGTCTTCTTCTTCTTCTTCTTCTTCTTCTTCTCCTTCTCCTTCTCCCTCCTCGATAGCTCCCGACCGAGAGCTGGGGTCCCCTGCGAAAAGTGCGCTCAAGGTCATGATTAAGGCTTAATGATCAGCCGACAAAAATGTCTCGCATACCTGTAGTCTGGCGTGTGCCATTGACTGGCAACGGATGAGAAGGCCCGACCCCTCCGTCAGTGCCATAAAGAAGGTGGAGAGGCTTACCCCGCCCTGGGCGAAAGGGTTTACGCATAGGTGTCCCGGCCGGGCCGGAAGCATGGAGAGGGTTGTCCTCTCCCGAGGGATAATCAGCATCCTTAGGGGTAGTGAAGGGCTCGAGGGCCACCCCTCCCGCCGGCAGGGCGGGATTTGCCGCAGAAGGAATCGCCGCACCGGTTCTCGCTTCATCTTCCCGGGTGGCGAAACCCGGGAGAGCGGAAGCTGGCTTTGCGAGAAGGCAGTTCAGAAAGGGAAAGGCATGATTGAACTAGCGAGAAGTAGCAGAAAGCGTACCTATCACCTGGGTCCCGGCTGGAGGAATTTCCTCCGAGACCCTCGTTCGATCCTCGGGAGGGGGAGCTGACAAATCGGGAGGAATCGGGGAAGACCCGACGTCGTCATTAGGAAGGGATTCCTACGAGAGGCAACGTTAGCTGTCGGGCCTATAGCATAAGCATCTTGGTAAGCATGGCCGGAAGGCATACCTTCTGCGGGGAGGGGTCCTCCGCGGGATTGGGAGTAGGAGAAGGTGGGTCCCTGTTCTCGCAAGCAAGGTCTCACCGAACCACCTTCGCTTTTCATTTTCCCTTTTCTTTTTAGGCTCCGAAGGACCGGCGTTTGGAGATTTCCTCGATAGCCAGGGCGCCACCGCAGCGCAGTTAGCCAAGGCTCGCGCTTGAGCCGTGGCCAACCGATCCTTAAGGTCCTGTGGAAGTGGCTTGCCGGCGCACTTGGCATACATCTTGGTATCGCACAGAAAGCCCCAGGCGAGAGCTCAGCAAGGAAGCAGTAGATCGGAGGCAAGACTTATGGTCACCCGACGGCGTGTATTTATAGCCGCAGTAGGGCCCGCCAAAAGATTGTCTTGGCTACCAGGCACGTGTCCAGCGAATATTTTGGGGTTGGACTTGTCTTGTCGAGCGCAGGGCTAGCTCGAAAAGAGCGAGGATTGTGTACAACCCCATATTCGCTGGGTGGAACCCCAAGGGTTCAGTGGTTAGGATGGGGCTAGCCTCAGGCTAGCCTTGGGTTACCCTTAGGACGAACTTATAGAGTTCTCGCCAGGCTTCGGGTTCCAGGCTAGATGAGCTTCCGCCTGGAAGGAGCTCCCGCCAAGGGCAGGCGAAAGCGAGGGAAGCCAAAGCAGATAGTCGAGCTATGGAAGCTCCCGCCTTGAGGGAACTCCCGCCCAGGGCAAGCGAGGAGGCGTTAAGTAAGCCTTCAGTCGCAATAGTATCAAGACCGTGAAGGGCGAGAACCTCCCTGGCAGGGGGTCTCGCCAAGGTTAGCCCAGTTGGGGACCCAGCGAGAGCCTTCTCGGCCAGGGTTCTCGCCAAGTGGGCCCACGTGGTAGGGCCCGACGCTCGAAAAGAGGATTATTTTTATTATTTTATTATTCGCAGGTAAAATTACCATGTTTCCCCTGGGATGACAGCGGGATTTGGCTATTTGTGGACCCATCAGGGGTATTTCAGTACTTTCAGGTCAAAGGAAGACTTTAAAAAGACCCGTAGGGGCTCTTTGGAAAGCAGGCCTTTTTCATTATTCTCCAACTCTAGTTCTTTCTGAAGAGCTCCCAGCCCGACATTTGGCTTTGGAGGGGAAGCTCTCAGAGATCTTCCGGGTGTGAGGTGGGACCTCCCAACTAAGGCTTTGGGTCAGTCTTCGGACCTTAGTAACCAGTCAGGGGTCGAGATTCGGGAGAAGTAGGCGTTGGCTACACTTCGGTTCGTGAACATTCGTTGGGGTCAATTTTGGCTTCAACATCACGTGCGTGACACAGGCGTGTTCGGCCACGGTCATGTGGTCGACGTTTTGACGGTCGGAGATCGTCGTGTTGAGGCACACGGCCTGGGACACAGGCGTGTCCCAGGGCGTGTCACTTTGGGCTGTTTTCTGAGGAAGGCACACGGCCAATGACACGGGCCCTGACACGGGCGTGTCAAATTCGACATGGGCATGTCGGGTGCCGTGTCACAAGCCGTGTCCTTCTCGGGTTGGGAAAGTGGGCGGATTGCACATGGGGGGCGTGACACGGGTCTCGACACGGGCGTATCAAGAGGCGACACAGGCGTGTCGAAGGCCGTGTCAATACCGTGTACTGGTTTTCGAATCGGTCGAGATCGAGAATGGGTGACACGGCCAGGCACACGGCCGTGTTGCAACCCATGTTCGGCCCAGATTTTATGATTTCAGATCTAATCTTGGCCGTTCGTTTCCTTGACTTTGGATCCGACGGTGGGGGCTGCTCCTGGGTGGTTTTAGCCGGGATTTAGGGTTGGGAATCCTCATTTCCTTTAGCCATTCTCTCTCTAAGAGTTTAGAGAGAAGGGAGAGCAAGGAGGAAGGAGGAGTCCAAGATCCGGCCGCCGGAGGAGCTTCGGAGCTCCGAATCGCGATCCGAGTCCAGATCCGCGGTGGTGACGCCATTGCGGTGCTTTCCAACCGCATAGTTTTCGATGGCGCCGCGGAAGAATGCAAGGGTAACGATTTCTCATCCTTGGGCATGTGAAGCCCTTTTTCCCTTTGCATAGGAAGCCCTCTCTCGCGAGTGAGCGAAGAGTTGGAGCGTTCCTTGGGGTAGATATGTAAAGTCCCCCTTGTGTAGAGTTCGTATGCGAAAATGGACATAGGCATTGTGTGTAAAGCCTATCCGGACAAGTAGAGCCGGATCGGTGATGTTGCATTGCATATCGACCGGGGAAGACTCCGGGTGTTTGGGAGTTTTTCGGGTTTTCTACGTGGTAGATTGCATTAGGGAGCCTTGGAGATTAACTCTAAGGTGCACCCGGAAAACTGGGCAAAAGCGAGTTTTGCCAACACGATGGTCGGGGAGCCAACGTGAACATAACCGGGTTATGTGATTGTTGTGGTGAAAACGGGACTCGGTGAGTCTTGACCTGCACATATGGCTTAAATTGCCGTTGCGATATGAGCACGGGTCAGGCGGAACCGTACCCGATCTATGTCGTTCGGTGGGACCGTTGGCATGGAAGAGAGTCTTCGGCAATCTATGGCTTAAATTGTCGTGACCAAGGACAAGAAGAAAAGATGCTCATATGGTTGGCCGTCCAAGAGGCGGTGGTGGAACGGGCACGTCTATGGCTTGAATTGACGTGACGTTGGCCGGTTCGCCGTGAATGTGCCCTGTGTGCACGAGGTGTGTGGCCGTGCGAGCCTACGCCTGTGATGATGTGTGTTCACACTAATATATTGCATATACTAATAAAGTGCAGGGAAAGAGCATCGCCGCCCCGATTTGGGGGCGGGATCGTTATAATTTGGTCAGCATAGCTGACCGTTGCTTTTGTTTGCCACCAGGCGGTGGTTTGTGCTTGCAGGTGCTGCGGAGCCAAGCGGAAAATAGCGGGCTAAAGCCCATGTCGCGGTGCTGGCCCTCGAAGGCCTAACCCTTTTATGCTTTCTGTTTATTTCATGTATGGCCGGTCTGCGAGCCGAAGTATGTTAGACATATTTTGTTAAGCAAACCTTGTAAGGCCATAAGGCCGGTACTTTTGTATTATTAATTCCTATTGTTATTTCTGTAGTGGACATTCTTGCTTGGCAGGGTTCTTGTATTTGTGCAACTTAATAAATTGCTTCCGCTAGAATGACTCTGTGTAGGACGTTGGTGATTGGTTGTATGGTTTCAACGCGTAACCAACCGGTCTGTCCGTAGTATATGGCATCGGGCCCCGGTCGGACCTACTGCTATATGCTATACGACGGATAGGGGTGTTACAAATTGGTATCAGACTACTGGTTTCGGTCAAACTTAAATTAATTTGTGGACGAATTCACTTTAAGGGGTGGTGAGCACATGTGTGCGTCATCGTTATAACATGAAAAGAACCCATGAATGTCCACTTAGGAATGAAAATACACATGTTTGAGGAACCTGCGTGTTCCTATAATTGCTGTTTGCAGGAATATTTGGTCGCTTATCGGGGTTTTGCACGATTATAGGTGACCAGGAGTGGTGCTGGGCCGTCAGAACGGCCAGCTTCTGAGGCAAGCAGTACGCCAAGTGAAGCGCCTGCAACACCTCCGTCTGCCGAGACCATTAGATTGGTGGCAGAAACTGTCTTTGCTATGATTAATGCGCAACCTGCAAAACAGGTGCAGCAGTCTGCTCTTGCGGAGGAGCAAGTGCCGCTCCAAGCGGCGGAGCCTAGAAGGGTTGAGCAGGTGGCGGTGGAGCCGGAGTTGCCTAGGAGAGCAACTTAACGACAGTTGAAGCATGTGATGGGCTTCCACCCACCGGTGTTCTCGGGAATGGTAACCCCGACCCAGGCTGAGGATTGGCTCTCAAGAGTCAATAGGGTGATGACAGCTACAGAAACGGAAGAGTGGCAGAAGACCACAATAGCGACGTTCCTGTTGGATGGGGACGCAAGGTTATGGTGGGAAGGCCTAGAGCTGCACCAGTTGAGGGGAAGGCCGTTGGCCGAAGTTCCTATGACGGAGTTTTCGAGACTGTTCATGGCTCGATACCTCCCCTCAGTGCAAAGGATCGCATTGGAGAACGAGTTCCAAAGGTTGGTGCAAGGAGATAGCACTGTAGACGAGTACCTCCACGAGTTTACTCAGTTGGGGAGATATGCTAACACTACCTTTACCGACAAGGAGTGAAAGACTAACCGCTTCTACGAAGGGTTAAGAGATGAGCTGAGGTTGCTACTGTCAGGGCCCATGGCGCAGGGTTTCCTAACCTTGGTCAACTCGGCCCGGTCCTTGGAAAAGGACATGAGAAATGTGCAAGCTAAGAAGGATTCTGGCGGGAAGAAATCGGAGTTCAAAGCGCCGACAACGTCGAAGTCGGGCTATCAAAAATTCTTCAAGAAGGCTAGGACGTCAGGTCCAGCTTCTTCTACGGGTGCCTCGGGGGCAACTACTAATCGAACCCCGGGCGCTTGTTTCACGTGTGGAAAGACGGGGCACTTTGCCCGCAATTGCGGGAGCGGACGCCCAAAGTCCGAGAGAAAGCAAGGAGCTACTTACGAAGAGAAGGGCAAGGCGGTGGAGTCAACCGCGTCCCACTATGCTCCGACTCAGCCTAGAGTCTATAACTTGGGCCAGCAGGAGGCCATCAAACCAGCTGACGTGGTGACAGGTACGAGTTAATTTACAGCAAGTTAACTTTATATACTGTTGTCTATTGCTTTTTAGCCTAATATAGTTTGTATAGGCTTTGTTGTGATTAGTGATAGTCCGACACGGGCACTGTTCGACACGGGAGCTTCACACTCCTTCTTGTCCGAAAATTTCATATCGCACATCGGAGTCCCTTCTTCGATGGCAAAGGACAAGTTGGATGTGCTGCTACCAAATGGGTGCTCGATGCATGCAGACAGAGTGTGCGCCGTAAAGGTTCACATTGGGAGCCAAGAGTTTGACTTGCTAGCGTCATTGCTGCCGCTAGTAGAGTTCGACGTTATCTTTGGGATGGATTGGCTTTCGGAGCAGAAAGCTTGGATTGACTGTGACCGGAAGGAGGTCAAGCTGGGTGTTGGGCTGGGGACAACATTCGAGGGACTTAAGGGGTTGAGCAAGACGCTGATGTCTGCTCTTCCGGTGGTAAAGGCAGTTCGTGCTGGTGCAGAGCTGTTCTTCGCAATAGTGGGGGCTGTGGAGCCAAAGTCCACATTGGATAGCATCCCCGTGCTTTGTGAATACCCTGATGTGTTCTCGGATAGTCTTCCTGGGGCCCCACCGCAGCGAGAGATTGATTTCACCATCGAGCTCGTACCGGGGCCAAACCGGTGTCACGTGCTCCGTATAGGTTGGCGACTAAGGAGATGGCGGAGTTGAAAGTTCAGCTAGAGGAGCTGATGGAGCAAGGTTATGTGCGTCCAAGCTCGTCGTCTTGGAGCGCACCGGTCCTCTTCGTTAAGAAGAAGGATGGTAGTATGCGGTTGTGTATCGAGTACAGAGAGTTGAACAAGCTGACGGAAAAGAACAAGTACCCGATCCCGAGGATTGATGATCTCTTTGATCAATTAGTCGGATCGTCGATATATTCTAAGTTGGACTTGAAGTCGGGGTACTATCAGTTGAGGATAAGGGAATGTGATATCCCGAAGACGGCGTTTAGCACATGGTATGGGCATTTCGAGTTCACGGTCATGCCGTTTGGACTGACGAATGCGCCATCAGTGTTTATGGACTTGATGAACAGGACGTTCCGAGATTTCCTGGATTGCTTTGTGATCGTCTTTATTGACGATATATTTGTGTACTCGCAGTGCGAAGAAGATCACTTCAAGCACTTGCATCTAGTGTTGGAGACTTTGAGGAGGTATGAGCTTTATGCGAAATTCTCCATGTGCGAGTTCTAGCTACCCTCAGTAGCGTTCCTTGGTCGCATTGTTAGTGGGGAAGGTATAGCGGTGGATCCGGCGAAGATCGTTACGATACTGGAGTGGCCTGCGTTGTCTTCTGTCGCGGAAGTCCGTAGTTTTCTCGGGCTTGCCGGATATTACAGGCGCTTCATAGAGAACTTCTCGCGGATAGCGCTACCTCTCACGAAGTTGACAAGGAAAGATCAGAGATTCTTGTGGATGCAGGAGTGCGTGCAAGCGTTTGAGGAGCTGAAGAGACAGTTGACCACGGCGCCAGTGCTTAGTTCGCCGAGTGGGACCGAGGGCTTCGAGGTGTATAGTGACGCCTCGGGTAGTGGTTTGGGCTGTGTGTTGTTGCAGCATGGGAGCGTGATAGCTTATGGATCGCGTCAGCTGAAAGTGCATGAAAGGAACTATCCGGTCCACGACTTGGAGTTGGCGGCCGTGATATTTGCACTTAAGCTGTGGAGGCACTACCTATACGGCGTAAGGGTCGATATATTTACCGATCACAAGAGCCTGAAGTACCTATTGGATCAGAAGGATCTTAACATGAGGCAGAGGAGGTGGATGGAGTTCCTGGGGGACTACACCTTCAAGATTCATTATGTACCCGGGAAGGGCAATGCGGTTGCTGATGCGTTGAGTCGCAGGGCTCCCGCCCAAGCCAACTGGTTGTCGGTGCATGATGAGCGGCTGATACGGGAGTTGGAGGAGCTTGAGATCTGTTGCGTTGACAAGCAGACGGGCGCCAAAGCAATGTTGAACTGGACAGAGGTCCAGTATGACTTGGCTGATCGGGTTCGGCAGGCATTGGAGTTAGATGACTCCATGAAGGAGCTTATGGAGGCAGCGTTGGATGGGTCAAATTCCCAGTTTTCAGTGGAAGATGGGTTGTTAAGGAAGGATCATCGGTTGTGCGTCCCAAGCGGGAGTAACCTATGGGTGGAGTTGATGTACGAGGCTCATCATACCAAGTACTTGATCAACCCAGGGAGCACAAAGATGTACCGTGACCTCAAGAAGATGTTTTGGTGGCCGGGGCTTAAGAAAGATGTGGCGTTGTTTGTGGCTAAGTGCCAAACGTGCGCCTTGGTGAAGGCGGAGTGCCAAAAGCCGGGACGATTTCTGAAGTCCTTGCCTATACCGGAGTGGAAGTTCGACGACATATCTATGGACTTTGTGCATGGGTTGCCAAGGTCGCAAGAAGGGAACGACGCCATCTGGGTGATCGTAGACCGGCTAACAAAGGTGTCACACTTCATTCCGCATAGGAAGGATGATCCAATGGAGAAATTGGCAAAGTTGTATGTGGACAATATAGTTAGACTGCATGGTGTGCCGCGCAACATTGTGAGTGATCGCGATGGGCGTTTCACGTCCAATGATTGGAGGTTGGTGCAGTAGATGCTGGGGACAAAGTTGAAGTTCAGCACAGCCTTCCATCCGCAGACGGATGGGCAAACCGAGAGAGTCAATAGAACGATGGAGGACATGCTCCGCATGTGTGTCCTAGACTTCGGGAAGCATTGGGAGGACAACCTGTATTTGGTGGAGTTTGCGTACAACAATGGCTACCAAGCGAGTATACAAATGGCACCCTTCGAGGCCCTGTATGGTAGGAAGTGTCGCACGCCGTTATCGTGGCTTAAAATGGGTGAGGCAAGGTTGTACAAGAAGCAGGAGGTGGAGAGTGCTACCTCGTTGGTGCGGATCATTCGGGAGAGCTTGTTGATCACTCAGGACAGGCAGGCGAAGTATTACAATGCCAAGCACCGGAACGTGGAGTTCGCGGTAGGCGATTGGGTATACTTGAAACTGAAGCCGTTCAAGGGGGTTTCGCGGGTGAGACGCTTGAAGAAGCTGAGCCCAAGATACCTCGGACCTTTTGAGGTTCTGGAGAGAGTCGGCGAAGCTGCATACCGTTTGAAGCTATCGGTGGAGTTGGGTGGGCTACACGATGTGTTCCACATCTCTGTGTTGCGGAAGGCGGTGCAAGAGCCTTCGCTAGTGATCGCAGTTGATCAAGTACAGGTGGACGAAGGGTTGACGACTAAGGTCAAGCCCGTTTGTATTGAAGATGCAGAGGTCAAGAGGCTCCGTAACAAGGAGATCCGGATGGTTAAAGTCTGGTGGGATAATTGCGGTCGGGAGGAGCTCTCTTGAGAAAGGGAGCAAACCATGCAGGAGGAGTACCCAGAGTTATTCCGCTCAGGTACCGTTAAAAGTTTTAAGTTCCTATGGTTTTCCTTTAGTAAATTTCGTGGGCGAAATTCTTTAAAGGGGGAGAGAGTTGTAACACCCCGAAACTCAAAAGAGGGACGGGTGATGTTTTAAGCCCAGTCTGAATTTTTGGAGCAGGTGTCACGGGCGTGACACGTGCGTGTCACGGGCGTGACACAGGCGTGTTCGGCCACGGTCATGTGGTCGACGTTTTGACGGTCGGAGATCGTCGTGTTTAGGCACACGGCCTGGGACACGGGCGTGTCACAGGGCGTGTCACTTTGGGCTATTTTCTGAGGAAGGCACACGGACCATGACACGGGCCTTGACACGGGCGTGTCAAATTCGACACGGGCGTGTCGGGTGCCGTGTCACAAGCCGTGTCCTTCTCGGGTTGGGAAAGCGGGCCGATTGCACATGGGGGGCGTGACACGGGTCTCGACACGGGCATGTCAAGAGGTGACACGGGCGTGTCGAAGGTTGTGTCAAATGCCGTGTGCTGGTTTTCGAATCGGTCGAGACGGCGAATGGGTGACACGGCCAGGCACACGGCCGTGTTGCAACCCGAGTTCGGCCCAGATTTTATGATTTCAGATCTAACCTTCGCCGTTCGTTTCCTTGACTTTGGATCCGACGGTGGGGGGCTGGTCCTGTGTGGTTTTAGCCGGGATTTAGGGTTGGGAATCCTCATTTCCTTTAGCCATTCTCTCTCTAAGAGTTTAGAGAGAAGGGAGAGCAAGGAGGAAGGAGGAGTCCAAGATCCGGCCGCCGGAAAAGCTTCGGAGCTCCGAATCGCGATCCGAGTCCAGATCCGCGGAGGTGACGCCGTTGCGGTGCTTTCCAACCGCATAGTTTTCGATAGCGCCGCAGAAGAACGCAAGGGTAATGATTTCTCATCCTTGGGCATGTGAAGCCCTTTTTCCCTTTGCATAGGAAGCCCTCTCTCGCGAGTGAGCGAAGAGTTGGAGCGTTCCTTGGGGTAGATATGTAAAGTCCCCATTGTGTAGAGTTCGTATGCGAAAACGGACATAGGTATTGTGTGTGAAGCCTATCCGGACAAGTAGAGCCGGATCGGTGATGTTGCATTGCATATGGACCGGGGAATACTCCGGGTGTTTGGGCATTTTTCGGGTTTTCTACGTGGTAGATTGCATCAGGGAGCCTTGGAGATTAACTCCAAGGTGCACCCGAAAAAACTGGGCAAAAGCGAGTTTTGCCAACACGATGGCCGGGGAGCCAACGTGAACATAACCGGGTTATGTGATTGTTGTGGCGAAAACGGGACTCGGTGAGTCTTGACCTGCACTTATGGCTTAAATTGCCGTTGCGATATTGTAACGCCCCCGATTTTTCTGCGTTTATTTTTATTCTCGTTTGGCGTTACGATGACGCATTTCCGTGGCTTATGCTATTTGTGGAGTGTGGTTTAGCTCCTTAGAACTGAGTGCCCTATTCTGTAGCCTGTTGGCAAGATCTCCCTAGCAAGCCGAGTCGTTTTGGGTGACCCGGTGTGGCCTCTCGGGGGGATGTTGGTGTTTGGCTTTATTTGGGTATAACTCGAGTTCTGTTTGTCGAAAATTAATTTTGACTTCGCTGTTGTGTTCGTAGCGTGGGTATTTAGCTACGGTGCGAATTTCGTCGAATTCCGAGGTAGTTCGGTTTTCGCATCGTTTTGGTGCTTTATATAATTTTGTAATAAAATATATTATTATATATTAATATATATATATAAGCATTTGGTTAGAATTAGAGAAAGAGCCGCTCATCTTCTCCAAAATTTGGAAACCGCCGCCTGTACGAGAGAAAGAAAACCGCCGGACTACCCCTTTTCTTCGGACGCCGATTCAGGGAGATTTAGCGGTCGGAATTCGATTCCGAGAGTGGATTCGGATTGCTCTCGTCAAGACCTTCATTCCTACGATAAGAAATTCGATTTTCGTGGAGTTTTAGGGGGATTGGAATTTTTGGTTTTTGAGGTTTCCGCCATTAAAGTTCGGATTAGCTTGTTAGGTGAGTTTTTGGTGCTGCTCTTTCTAGTGCAGCGTGAAGATGAGGGAAGCCGACCAAGCTTTACTAGAAATCGAGGCAAGTGGTGTTCTTGCCCTTGCCAAGTACTTTTCTTTTGTTTAAAGCCTATTGTTTCTATCGTTTTATCTCCTATTTTTCCGTCTCGAATGATTAGTCATAGTTTGAATGGTAGTGGCGCGCGTCGTTGGTAGTTTCCTACTGCTACTATAGTTACGTGGGTCGTGTGCGCGTTCCGGTGTCGTCCGGGGAAATCCCAACGGTACAGGTTAACCGCGCACGGTCATCAAGGGTTAGGGCGCACGACCACTGGTCGTGTGCCTCTGTTCGTGCGCGGCTGTCTTTTTATTTTCCAAAGTTCTGTCTCGGCAATCGCACGAGCGCTGGCAACAGTACGCACGACCACTGGTCATGCGACACTGATCGTGCGCAGTTGCTAGGTTTTCTGTCAGGTTTCCCAGGTTCACTTCGCACGATCATCAGCCGATGTGTGCGCACGACCACTGGTCGTGCGACACTGATCGTGCGCTCTGAATATTTCTTTTTTTTTTCGGCACTCGTGTTTAGCTGGCGTCGATATGCGGGTTAGGTGGGCATGAGTGTTTTGTGTAGTGTTAAGTTAGTAAGGTAAGAGTTATTGTTGTGATAGTTCACTTTGCGTGGCACGTTGAGTGGGTGAAGCTCACTCAATGCGGTGTCGAGAGGACCCAGCGCCACGTCGTGTTGAGTCATTTCAACACTTTCTTTTTCTCTTTCCTCGATTTACGTTCCCGAGTGAATTCCTTGTTTATATTTGTAATTTCCTTGTCGGTCATGTTTCTCTTTCCTAATGGCCAAATCGTGGGTCGTGGGTAGTAGTGGTGGTTTGTAGCTCTTTATGGGGGTGGAGTTGTGTAATTTAGCCAAGGCCACTCGTGTTTTTCTTGCTCCAGGTATGGGCTGGGCATGTGGGTGGAAGGTCCCTTGTGCTTTCACGTGTAGACCCTCGAGCTTGTTGACTTGGACATGGTGGATGGGGGGACTAAGTTTGCCTCCAATCCGGTTCCTCGTTGTTTGTTTTTGCTACTACCTCCTCTGTAAGACCCCATTTTTTTTTCTTTTTCAACCACCGAGGTCTTAGGCCCAGAACCGCCGCTTTGTGGTGACACCTTCACGTCCTGAAGGGTCATCACCACAAGGCGCCGATTCTGCCGGCCAATTCGATCACAGAAAGGTAGCACATTATAACAGTATGAGCAATGCAGTCCACAATAATACATCACATGTAAAGAAGATAAAATCTCCACAAAGGGAGTGTCCACAGAAATCATCAGAGTACTATAAATACGGGCTTATGCCCAGTACAATATGTCCTCACTACAAGTCTCTCATGCGGAAGCGAAAACAGAAACTACTCAAGGTCGAGACTCACGGTCCCGGCTGTGTGAACTCCGGAGCTAGACTGCCCCATCTCTAGGCGCACCGATCTCTGGGGCTGCTCCTCCATGCTGGGCTCCACGATCCCCTAAATGATGCGGTTCGAAAACTGTTACTCATAAAGACTAAGCCCTATCATCCCCTACCCCTTCCCCCATGGCTCCTAGGTACCGAGCGGGGAGGAAGAAAGGGAAGGACATGATGGTAGAGATAAATCAAGAAACAGGTGACTATGGACTTAATCTAGCAAGATGTATTCGGTGAGCAGTTAATATGATTGTTATAATAGGTCTAGCAATAAGAAAAGAAAATATATGAATTTAAACCTTCACTTATGCGAGAACACATAAGCAAAAGGGATCTTTTGCAAGGCTCCCATCGTATAGAGTGTCCCATACCACTTATACGTTGGGGTGTCGGTTATCAAACAGCAATGGTTGTTATATATTGAAATTAACCTTTGATTTATAAACTTGCCCACACAAGCTTATAGACCAAGAGGTCGTTTTGCAGGTCCTAATGTATAAGCGTCCCATACCACTTATACTTTAGGTGTCAGGGTTAAATGAATCGAATATGCTATGACATGCTAGTGGGTATGATGAAACATGCAAGTGCAACTCACACACCCGACTCTGTGCACACAGACCTTTAGTTCCCCCTTTCGGAGCCGTTACCTCCCAGGATACCTCCGTAGTGGCAGACGGAAGCGGTGGGTTGGGCCTCGCCCACCTCAAAACCAGTAAAAGCACCACTGGTCTGACCTATCGTACGCCTCAACGCTTGGTGCACTAAGCGGACGCCTGCGTACTCTTGCCGGCTGGCGCACCGGACTTCTGTTGGCGAAGTGCTAACCACCTCGCCGAGTCAACGATATCGGTGTCGGTGCAATCGAACTCCCCGATATCGAAAAACCGACCACCTTAACTTTTCCTATCTTATGCACATGCAAGTTTATTTCGTAAACACACAAAACCGAGCCGAATCTCCCCGGACCAAACGTCCGTCTCCAACCAACCGAGCCGAAGCTCCCCGGACCATCCCGTCCGTCTCTTAACCAACCGAGCCGAGGCTCCCCGGACCCAAACGTCCGTTTCCAAATCACCCGAGCCGAAGCTCTCATCAATCTTCTTGTGCCAACAGTGTTTGTGAAAAGTGCAATCCTAGTTACTAAGTTACTCTTGCCAGTTTATTATTACAGTTTACGTTAGCCCAGGACTGCTCCCGGTATACCCCGTGAAGGGCTCTCAAGGGGCACTAGGAACCAAGACGGCGGCATTACGGCCCGAAGTTCCCTTTCGCAAGGCACTTATTGTTATTGGTTGATCTCCCTTAACCCATTCCCTTCTTACATTACGATAGACTATCCTAGGGTGATTTTTAAACCTTCCACTCTTCGGGAAAAGCGATATTTCGCCAAACCCGAGCACCTCTTAACTCTACCTATCACCACTTCTCATCACTCTTTTTATCTTCCTATTGTGATTTCCTCCACATTTCCACCCAGGCAAAATGTTTAACTCTAATGACTTCCTCAGATCATGTCCTATTGCATTTCACAAATTGCTATATGCAGACCGACCTAGGCTACATGTCGAACCGGTTATGCAATGATCCATTACTCATCCAAATGCCCTAAATTATTTATTGGAGACTTACCATGATATAAATGACCTAAGTCCAGAAAATGGAAATTTTCCTAATATATTTGGCATATAATTAAATTCCTCGAAAATCCCAAGGACTACCGGTTTGAACATGAACTACACTAAGTTCTCATGCAAGATGTCCAGCAATTTTATGATAAAGACTAGGTTATCTCAATAGGTTAAATCCTAAGTATCATAAATTTTCTATCATTAAAAGGGCATGAAAATTATTTTAGAAATAATCCCTAACTTCTGTTGTTTATGAATCAAGTACAGAAAATATTTTTCCAAAAATTATAAATAATTTATGCCATGCAGATAAAGGCCTAAAATTAGCACTGGCTGAGTTTCATAATTTTCTAGCAAGTATTTTATGCATAATTATTTTTTAAACATAAAAGCCCTTTCTATCATCTGTGAATAAAGTACTAGATTTACTCAACATAAAATTCTATGAAAATCCAGGAATCAATGTTCTACTAGTCAAGATCTAAATCCAGAATTTTAACTGATTATAATTAATTTAAAGCCTCCAAATAATTGAAACAACAAATCGGGCAAATAATCTTTTAACACATGAAGTATAATATCTATCAATCATAAAATTCCAGGAAAATTATCATAAGTCTAAAACATCCTAAAACTCTCTCCTCCCGAGTTTCATAATTTTTGGAGTAGATTTAGTGCTTAAAATAACTAAATTACATTTCTATCCTAATTCAAACTCTCAACTTCCGAGGTACCCAATTACCTCCAATTCCTTCACTATTTCAACCAGAGGGTTTTCAGCATATCATGCCACTCTCCTCCAAATTTTAAGGGCATACAAGAGCTTTTGCTCCTATGTCCTTCACAAACCTCAAACTCCCACCCGTTGGATTTGAGCCAATCTCTTAGGGTAAAATCCACCCTAATCCACACCATGTTACCCAAGAGGGTAGTCATAGACTCAACAAATCAGTGGCCAACAACTTCAGCCTCTTTTGAGGAGATTTGTCCACTCCATCTCCAATCGTACTTTTCCCCAAAGTACCCCTCACCAAGACCTATCTAGGACTTGATACTTCCCTATTCAAAACTCGACCAATCGAGTTGAAATTTAGTACAGATCTTAACATTGATGCCAGGGACCACCACCCAAAATTTGGGGGAGTTTGGACTTAATTTCATCTCCTAATTAATTTTATATTATTTATTAAAATTTTACAAAAACTTTAGGCAAAAGTTCTCCAAAAATTCTCATTTTTGGACAGCCTCTCGATACACATATTATAGATCTCCAGTCCAAATTTCAAGTCATTTGGACATGTTATGAACCGTGGGCAACCATTTCAATTTCTGGTTAGCCTAGGTCTTGATCCCACCAAAATGAGTGCTGTGGTCAAACCACTCACCCAAATTTAATAACATCAATTTTAAATTAAAGTAGACCCAGAGGGCTACAACTTTTGTGACTGGTCATTTTTCCTAAATCGGCCTCTATGTGCCTCGTTTCGCAGCCTCAAAATATGTTCAAATAATCTATTTTCCATTAAGTAATATATAATAATCTATGTATTATAATATTAATTCTACTGTTCATCTTCTTCATGAACCCGAACAGACACAGGAAAACATTTTTCCCTTAAGCATTCCGTGATCCGTCGCCGGCCGTTCGGTCACTTCCCTGGCCAGCCACCACCACCACCACCTCCGTTGAGGCGATGGCTAGCGGTCGGCGGTGGTTTGGCCGCCGGAGGTGGCGGTTTCCGGCGAACTCAAAATATCCTTTTCATGGTTTTTCCATGAAAACGAGAGATGGGTCCGGCTCCGTTTAGCGCGAAACTCCTTTCTAAGAATCCTAAGATCTACCCATAAAAGAGAAGGAGTAGAGGAGGACCTTGTTCGCGGTTTGAAGGTGAGAAGAACGACGGGGTGCCATGGCGCGGTGGTGGCGTTTGCTGAACTTCTCCTACAGCAAGAACAAAGGTCTGATCCGATTACTTGAGCGTGTAACCTTCTCCTCTTGCCTCAAGTGGGCTTTTATAAGTCAAAAAGTGGGAAGATGAATGGGTAAAGCCTTAATGGCCATGAAGGTTCTCCCCTTAACGTTTCGGTTACAGTGAAGGGATAAGAAACGGTGGAAACTGAACAGGTGTGTCCAGCTGGCGGCTTCCTATTGGACCATATCTTCCTCATTTATTATATAATTACAGAAGGAAAATGGCCTGAAATTACTCCTGGTGTAACTTCCCACACCCGCATTTATTACCACGCGTGTTAGAATAATTTCGGGCCTGAACCGTCGTTTCGGCCAATGTCACGGGCGTGACACATAGGTCACGGGCGTGACAGGCCCGAATAGCCAATTCTGGGTTCAACGATCGTCGAACTGAGATCGACGATAGTCGATGGATGGTCACGGGCATGACACCTTGGGTCACGGGCGTGACAGGCCCGAACGGCAGATTTTGGGTCGACGATCGTCGAATTGAGATCGACGATCGTCGAAGGTTGGTCACGCCCTAGGTCACGGGCGTGACCTCTAGGTCACGGGCGTGACATGCCCGAACGACAAATTTCGAGGTCGACGATCGTCGAATTGAGATCGACGATCGTTGAAGGCTGGTCACGCCCTAGGTCACGGGCGTGACACACATGTCACGGGCGTGACATGCCCGGGCCGCAAGGTCGACGATCGTCTCACGGCGATCGACGATCGTCGATGGGGTCACGCCCATAGTCACGGGCGTGACACCTTGGTCACGGGCGTGACATGCCCAGACAGCACGTTCGACGATCGTCTCGTGGAGATCGACGATCGTCGAAGTAGTCACGCCCAAGTCACGGGCGTGACAGGTCGGTCACGGGCGTGACCAACCCGTGACCCGAAAATATTGATCGCTTTATTTCAAATTTTGGGCTTTCTAGGGTTTTGTCACAACTAACCGACTCCTAGGGGTCTAGCCGGAAATGGGATGTTACATCCTCCCACAGTTTAGGGTGTTAGAAGTTTCTTCCTTGGTAGTTTGCAGCACTTTTGGCTCTTGGTAGCCTAGTAGGCCCTGTAGGATGTTGTTCCTGGGTTGGGTTGTTGCTGTTTCTTGCACGTAGTGCTTTTCTTGTTGTCCTGTTTTGGACAGTTGTGGCTCTTTCTACTGCATGTTTTTCAGGTACTTTTCCCCTTTTGGTTGACTCTTTCATGCAGTTTTACTTTGTTTAGCTTGCTGAGGTATTCTGTTTTATTTTGGAATACCCCAGGTTCTGAGCCGTAGCCAGTTGGGTGGCTAGTTTGCAGTGGTGGTGTTGGTGGTCTCTTGGACCTTGGAGTTCCGTTTGCCGTGTTGGTGAGGTAGTTTTTCAGTACTTTCTTACAGACATACATATATGCCAGTGGGTTCGTGTCAGGTTGTTGGCGCTCACTGGTATTTTTTACCTTTGTACTAGATATAGTTACTTATGCTGCTACCATTTTCTGGAGATAGTCTACTTGCCCTAAGAAGGTTTTATGCTAGGTTGCTAGTTATTTTTATACTATAATTATTATTATAAATAAAGCTCATGATCAGCATGTTTTTATAAAACGTAATCACTATTTTCCAAATCACGTATAAAGACCGTTTTCTTATATATTATATAAATTAAATGTAGGGTCTTGTATAGCAAGAGTGGTTCTCTTGGGACCCTTATGTGCTCCTTAGGATGTCAAACCTGATAAAGTATTTTCTTTCCGCAGCGTTTAAATATAGTTTTTCTTTTGTGGACTAGGTGATCCAATAAGCCGGGGGATACGGCCTCTAAAATATAACTTATTTTCTAATCATTAATCACATGATTTTTCTTTCATTAAGTTGGTAGTTGGTTTTGCCTGAGCGTCAGCAGTTATCCCCTGCTTGACGTCTCTTACTCTGATAATTCTTAATTCGGAGAAAATGTGGGTTGTGACAGTTGGTATCAGAGGGAGGTTGCTTGACAAGTTAGTTGAGCAACCTTCCTTTGTTTGCTTTTTAGTAGTTCAGCATCATGTCATTCACACACCGATATGTCATCAGCACGTCTTGACAAAAGCACGAACACTACACTCATAGCATAACATGAAGTATACGGGGCATATTATGTAGTATGGGATGCATAATATGTGTTAATATGGATCCACCATAGGGGCAATATGTGAGGGTTATGTAGTATGGGATGCATAACCTCACCACATAGCTGCGACTAGCACGTTTTCTTTTTCGTTGCATGAGAATGTTATGTAGTATGGGATGCATAACATTTCATGTGTACGCCGCTCATAACATGCATTAGGGCCTTTTTAGAATGCATAACACAAACATGCATATCATAACATTGCATAAGCACAACGTGCCATGCTAAAGACTGGCAGGATGACATATGTACACACATCAGTTTTCAAACTAATATAAAAAGTCATGTATTCCCGATCTAGGCACAAGAGTTAGTAAGGTGGTGGTTAACCATCCTAGGTTAGGGCATAACATCTAAATTTTGTTAAAAAGATAAACTCTCAGAGCAAGTTTAGCAGCTTTAAGTCTATATCTATATATGTATTGTCTGTACTTGTATTTGGTTCTAGACGTTGTAGTAGAGTCTAATTTGTGTCGTTATGATTTTAGAATGGCAAGGCGTCCTGTGACTCGATCGACTCCCCTATCTGAGGGTGAGTCATCTGGGGCTCAGCGTGATGCGGTAATCGAGAGTCTGCGTCTGAGTAGCGAAGCTATGGGCAGGCAGTTGGGGGAGGTGCAAGCCCAGATTCAGTCCTTGGTGGCTGTTGTGGCAGGTCAGGCTCAGGGTGTGCAAGTCCCTGCGGGGGGGGGGGGGGGTTAGCTGTTCCTCCTCCTCCTGCACCCTTGAGACCTCCAGTGGTGGTGCCAGCAGAGATGGCCTTCATCTCGCAGTTTCAGAGGCTGAGCCCTCCCACTTATGTTGGGAAGGTAGATTTCATGGTGATAGACGACTGGCTGATCTCCATGGAGGAGATGTTCTCGTACTCAGGGATTGCAGATGATCAGAGGGTGATGATAGCTGCCTATCAGCTTAAAGGTTTGGCTAAGAGTTGGTGGCTGAGAGAGAAGGAGAGCTTGGTAGCCGGATGCTCTTGGGAGGTGTTCAAGGAGATGTTGTTGAGGAAGTTCTTGCCGTCGGTCGAGCGTGACCGCCTCATGAACGACTTCCTCCATCTGAAGCAAAGGCAACTCACGGTGGGTGAGTATGAGATAGAGTTCAGCAAGTTGAGCTGTTTTGCCCCTAGATTGGTCTGCGTTGAGACTGATCGAGTTAAGCGATTTCTCGGTGGTTTGAGGAGCGAGGTGCAGCAGTTGACCAGTGCTTATGGGTCAGAGACTTATGCAGGTGTAGTAGAGGCTGCTCTGAAGGTGGAGGCTATTGAGACCGCGAAGAGCAGAGGCCAGCATATGAGGTTGGACAAGAGAAAGTCGGTGGAGGAGAAGAAACCCCAGGTACCCGGTGCGGCTCCGGGAAAGAGGGGCAAGTTGGAGTGCAGCTTCTGTGGCCGGTCAGGCCACCCTCCCGAGAAATGTTTCAAGAAGGCAGCAGCTCAGAGGAAGGAGAAGGTTCATGCGATTCAGGGTGCTCCTAGGAGAGATGTCTCCTGTTTCGTTTGCAAGCGATCCGGCCATGATGCGGCCCAGTGTTGGACCAAGGATAAAGTCTGCTTTCAGTGTGGGCAGAAGGGTCACATCAAGTCGAGGTGTCCTCAGTTTCAGCCAGCTCTTCCTGCAGTTCCGTTACAGGCTTTACCTCCACCTCAGCGTGTTGACAAGGGAAAGGGGAAGCTGAACGTGATCTCTTCCGAGGAGGCTCAGGCTTCGACCCAGGTCTTCTCAGGTTAGTCGTTTGTTGTTTTTCTAGCCTGGTAGTTTTATTTTGCTTGTGTGTTTGCGGTATTGTGGTGGTAGTTCCTTAGTTTTCTATGCTCCTATAGGGAAATATAAGGTAAAGAACCGCTGGGCGCGGGTTCTGTTTGACTCCGGCGCTACCCACTCGTTCGTGGCTAGAGCCTTTGTGGAGCGACATCGGTTGACCTTAGATCGTGTTCGGGATTCCTTCCGTGTCAAGTTTCCCTCTAGTGAATCTGTGTTGTCAGATTTGGGCATTTTGGATTGCCCTGTTTTGTTGGGGAACTTTCTTGCGAAGGCGGACCTGAAGATGATTGATCTGGAGGACTTCGATGTTATTCTGGGCATGGACTGGCTCTCTAGGTATGATGCAGTCATTCAGTGCAAAGGAAAGCGCTTGGACTTCATCAGGGACGACTGTCAGCCCGGCAGCGTGTATGCTGATCCGTGTCAGGATTCTCCTATCATCTCTGCGGTATGTGCTCAGAGGTTGTTTCTTTCTGGTTGTTGTGCTTGTTTAGTCTCGGCGGTTGGAACCGCTGTTAGCGTACCACGTTTGGAGGAAATTCCTATTGTTTGTGGTTTCGCCGATGTTTTCCCTGATGACCTTCCTGGTCTTCCTCCCGAGCAGGATGTTGAGTTTGTGATCGATTTGGAGCCTGGTACGCGTCCTATTGCTAAGGCGCCGTACCGGATGGCCCCTCGTGAGTTAGAGGAGTTGCGAGGTCAGTTGGATGAGCTGTTGGCTAAAGGTTTTATCAGGCAGAGTTCGTCGCCTTGGGGTGCTCCTTTTTTGTTTGTAAAGAAGAAAGATGGGTCGATGCAGCTTTGCATCGACTATAGAGAATTGAACAAGGTCACTATTAAGAACAGGTACCCTCTGCCGAGGATCGATGATTTATTTGACCAGTTGCGCGGTAGCACGGTGTTCTCCAAGATCGACCTTCGTTCTGGTTATCATCATCTCAGGATCCGTGAGGCAGATATTACACGGACTGTGTTTAGATCGAGGCATGGACACTTTGAGTTTTTGGTGATGTCGTTTGGTCTGACCAACGCACCATCAGCCTTCATGGATATGATGAACAGGGTGTTCAAGGATTTCCTCGACAAGTTCGTTGTGGTCTTCATTGATGACGTGTTAGTTTATTCTCGTAGTGCTGAGGAGCATGAGCAGCATTTGCGTTTGGTCCTATCAGAGTTGAGGAACCACAAGTTATTCGCCAAATTGAGCAACTTCGAGTTTTGGTTGCCTCAAGTTTCTTTTCTAGGCCACGTGGTGAGCAAGGAAGGGATCTAGGTCGATCCAGAAAAGATTGCAGCAGTGATGGATTGGAGTAGGCCGAGTACACCTAAGGAGATCAGGAGTTTCTTAGGGTTGGCTGGATATTACAAAAGATTTGTGGAGGGTTTCTCTTCCCTAGCTGCACCATTGACCAAGCTGACTCAGAAGAATGTGGCTTTTGTTTGGAGCGAAAAGTGCGAGGAGGCTTTTCTGGAGCTAAAGAAGAGATTGTGCACTGCCCCCGTTTTGACCCTGCCTACTGAGGGTGTGGATTATGATGTATATGTGGATGCTTCGCTTGTAGGTCTGGGATGCGTATTAATGCAGGTTGGGAAGGTGATTGCCTATGGGTCAAGGCATCTGAAGACTCATGAGAAGAATTATCCTACGCATGACCTTGAGTTCGCAGCGGTTATTTATGCGTTGAAGTTGTGGAGACACCTACTTTATGGGGCTCAGTGCAAGATCTTCACTGACCACAAGAGCCTGATGTATGTGTTCACGCAGAAGGAGTTGAATCTGTGCCAGCGGCGGTGGCTAGAGTATGTGGCTGATTATGATGTAGAGATCCAGTATCATCCGGGCAAGGCCAATGTGGTGGCCGACGCCCTGAGCCGAAAGACGGGAAAGATCTTTAACCTCTCCGCTGATCGGTTAGTTGAGGAGTTCCTCCTTATGGATATTTCAGTGGGATGCTGTGGTTTGCAGAGTAGTTTGTCTGTGGCAGAGCCGTCCTGGATTTCTTTATCCAGACTGCACCAGAAGGAAGACCCGGATCTGTTGCACTTATTCATCCGGACAGAGAAGGGAGAATTGCCAGATTTTGCTATCAATGATGCAGGTACTTTGAAGTACCGCGGCAGGTTTTGCATCCCCGCCGTTGGGGATATTAGAGGTATGATTTGCAGAGAGGCTCATGGATCTAGCGTTGCCTATCATCCAGGATCTACGAAGATGTACCGTGACTTAAGGCAAATTGCCTGGTGGTATGGCATGAAAGGTGATATAGCCCGATTTGTTGCTGATTGCCACATTTGCAAGCGCGTGAAGGCCGATCATGGAAGGCCTGGTGGCAAGTTGACCCCGTTAGAGATCCCGACTTAGAAGTGGGAGAGTATATCTATGGACTTCATTACGTGCTTACCAAGATCTCCGAGGGGATTTGATTCTGTTTGGGTTATAGTGGATAGATTGACGAAGTGTGCTCACTTCGTGCCTTATAAGATTGATTACCCGATGAAGAAGATAGCCGAGTTGTACTTGAATGAAGTCATCCGACTCCACGGTGTGCCGGTTAGCATCATTTCTGATCGAGACTCCCGGTTTACTTCTCGTTTTTGGCAGAGTCTGCAGGAGGGTTTGGGTACGGATCTGAGATATTCTACTGCGTACCACCCACAGACCAATGGGCAGATGGAGCGGGTGAATCAGATTGTTGAGGATATGATCCGATGCTATATTTTAGACCGCGGCGGAGCGTGGGATGAGCGGCTGCGACTTATGGAATTTGCTTACAACAACAGTTATCAGGAAAGTTTGCAGATGGCTCCGTTCGAAGACTTGTATGGGAGGCGCTGTAGGACTCCGTTGTTTTGGGCTGAGGCTGGTGAGAGGCCGTTGTTGGGTCCTGATGCGCTGGAGGATATGGAAGTCGCCGTGAAGCTTATTCGGGAGAAGCTTCGTATAGCTCAGGAGAGGTACGAAAAGAACGCCAATCGGCGTAGGTCTGCTTTGGAGTTCTCTGTAGGGGACCTTGTATTTCTTAAGGTTTCCCCAATGGTGGGTGTAAAGAGGTTTGGTAAGAATCGGAAATTAGACCCAAGGTATGTGGGCCCGTTCGAGATCTTGGAATGGATTGGTGTGTCAGCTTATAGATTGGGTTTGCCAGCAAACTTCCCAGGAGTTCATAATGTTTTTCATGTTAGCCAATTGCGGAAGTGTGTGCGCAGCAATGGGCAGGTCTTGGACGAGGTGCCGGTTCGTATTTTGGATACTCAAGAGCGAGTGCTGCGAAAGAAGTCCATACCGATGGTGAAAGTTCTATGGAAAAATCAGGATTTGGAGAGCGCAACTTGGGAGCTAGAGTCGGCCATGAGGAGGGCTTACCCTCACCTGTTTCCCTGATTTGATCGGTATGTTTCCCTTCTCGTAACTCCTATTGGTTACTTTTCCTTCTTTAGTAGGAGTGTTGTGCGTAAAGTTTCGGGACGAAACTTTCTTTTAGGGGGAGTGACGGTAACGCCCTCGATTTTTCTGTGCTTATTTTTATTCTCGTTTGGCGTTACGATGACGCGTTTCCGTGGCTTGTGCCATTTGTGGAGTGTGGTTTAGCTCCTTAGAACTGAGTGCCCTATTCTGTAGCCTGTTGGCAAGATCTCCCTAGCAAGCCGAGTCGTTTTGGGTGACCCGGTGTGGCCTCTCGGGGGGGATGTTGGTGTTTGGCTTTATTTGGGTATAACTCGAGTTCTGTTCCTCGAAAATTAATTTCGACTTCTCCGTTGTGTTCATAGCGTGGGTATTTAGATACGGTGCGAATTTCATCGAATTCCGAGGTAGTTCGGTTTTCGCGTCGTTTTGGTGCTTTATGTAATTTTGTAATAAAATATATTATTATATATTAATATATATATATATATATATAAGCATTAGGTTAGAATTAGAGAAAGAGCCGCTCATCTTCTCCAAAATTTGGAAACCGCCGCCTGTACGAGAGAAAGAAAACCGCCGGACTACCCCTTTTCTTCGGACGCCGATTACGGGAGATTTAGCGGTCGGAATTCGATTCCGAGAGTGGATTCGGATTGCTCTCGTCAAGACCTTCATTCCTACGGTAAGAAATTCGATTTTCGTGGAGTTTTAGGGGGATTGGAATTTTTTGTTTTTGAGGTTTCCGCCATTAAAGTTCGGATTTGCTTGTTAGGTGAGTTTTTGGTGCTGCTCTTTCTAGTGCAGCGTGAAGAGGAGGGAAAGCCGACCAAGCTTCACCGGAAATCGAGGCAAGTGGTGTTCTTGCCCTTGCCAAGTTGTTTTCTTTTGTTTAAAGCCTATTGTTTCTATCGTTTTATCTCCTATTTTCCGTCTCGAATGATTAGTCATAGTTTGAATGGTAGTGGCGCGCGTCGTTGGTAGTTTCCTACTGCTACTGTAGTTGCGTGGGTCGTGTGCGCGTTCTGGTGTCGTCCGGGAAATCCCAACGGTACAGGTTAACCGCGCACGGTCATCAACCGTTAGGGCGCACGACCACTGGTCGTGTGCCTCTGTTCGTGCGCGGCTGTCTTTTTATTTTCCAATGTTCTGTCTCGGCAATCGCACGAGCGCTGGCAACAGTGCGCACGAACACTGGTCGTGCGACACTGATCGTGCGCAGTTTCTAGGTTTTCTGTCAGGTTTCCCAGGTTCACTTCGCACGATCATCAGCCGATGAGTGCGTGATGCGCGTAAAATACGGCAAGCGTACCGGTCGCTCAAGTAATAAAGTTGGGAATGAATCCCCGGATGTCGGTCTCTTGAGGAATGCAATTGGCGTCGAACGATCTAGACTCTAAAACTATCGTTATGAGAGTTAATTTAAATAAACAGAAAAGAAAGGTGCTTTTGTTGGTGGTCTTACGACCGATTACACTAATGTAAACTATGCGGGTCGCAATCACCGCTTCTCAAGGCGAGATGGATGTAGCGGCCGCGATGCTGTACTTCGATTGGCGAGTGGACGGAAATCTAGCGAGTGAGGTGATTAGTGCGGAGCAAGCTTGAGTGAAACGAACATGTGGAGTGGAGCGAGATGAAGCGAGGCGCATCAAAGAATAAATCTCAAGAGCAAGATGAAATACAACTGATAACAATAATGCTAGAAGTTGATGTCCATTACAAGCACAAACATTTCATACAACAAGAAAAAGAGAGGAAATGCACAACCATGAGATTGAAGATCCACCGCGGTTGTTGGCCGGAGGTGCGGGTTGTCAATCCGCTTCCAAGCGCAGTCCGAGGAGGGCTTCCGGTACCACCGAGCTGTCACCTCGAGGGCCTGTAACTCCGTTCTCTAGGGGTGCTTCGTCTTCTTCCTTGGTGGAAAGCTCGGAGAAGAATGCTTCAATGGCCGGGAGGATCGCCGGAGGAGGCGAAATGCTTCGGAATCACCGGAGAAGGTCCTCCCGTTGGTATGGATGAAGGTGGAGGTGAATGGGACTTGCTGGAGGGTGAAACGGCGGACTGGCGAAGGTTCCGTAATGATCGTCCCGCCCTAATTCGCGGAACAGCGTATTTATAGCTTGCAGAATAAATAGCGCGCACGACCACTGGCGCACGACCAGTGATCGTGCGCGACCAAGGTCAGCGCCCGTGCGTGAGCAACCTGCAAAACTGCATCAGAAAATCAGTAGTCGCGCACGATCAGCAGCGCACGATCAGTGATCGTGCGAGGCAAGGCTGATGATCGTGTGGAAATAGCCAGACAGACTTTACAAAACGGGTATGACTGCGCACGATCGGTGGCGCACGAGCAGTGGTCGTGCGCGGTATGGCAAGTGATCGTGCGGAAGGTTCAAGACAGAGTTTCACAAATGAGACCGGGCTGCGCACGATCAGTGATCGTGCGCCAGGAGGTCGATGGTCGTGCGTGGGTAAAAACGCACGACCACTGACTCCTTTGCCAAAAATAGTGAAACGCCTATCCCGAATGCCCTCACGATCCCCAAACCTGCAGGAAAACTGCACGGGGCATCGATCACGGCAGCCACAGCAAACAGTGATAAACATAGCCAGAAAGTAAATGCACACAAGCACAGAAAATGGGCAACAAAGGTGCACAGGGCGCGGAAAACCGTAGCGAAACAAAAGGAGTGCAAATGACGCTAAACGGTGTGCAAAGACAAGGAAATAAGCCCAGATGAGTCCGAAAATAGGTATATAAAGAGGACTCATCACACCCCCAGACTTAACCGTTTGCGCGTCCCGAGCAAACAGAACCTAAGCAGACGGAGAAAAATGAACTAGCTAAAAAGAGAAATTGCCAAACGGAGTACCATGCGAAGTCGCATGCTCACGTGCATAAAAATAAAGTAGAGGGAATTCTTAAGTATACAAAATATTTTATATTTTTCACAATGCGTAACAAAAATTTATTAGTACTCAAAAGTGGAATCACGGTGAATCAGCAGGTCCTACGCAGGGAGAAAGTAGACAGGCCACTAAGGTGAGCATTGCCGAAGACCGGGGCTCAAGATTACCCCCAAAGGAATCCACCAATGTCGGAAACCATAAGCTTGCCCGATCGCACTCTCTCCACGGCACTAGTCAACTCAAGCGCAAGTCCGTAGGACTTCGGGTAATAATGGGGCTTGGGTTACGGTGAGGAAAACAACGATAAACATGATGGGTATGCACCTAACCCAAATGAGCAAACGTACAGAACTAGTACCCGCTGCCCACAAAATAAACACGGGTGCACCACACCCCCAGACTTAACTTTTACTAAATGGGTGTGTGCACCGCCTACTCGAAATCCAAATCTTCTCAAATAAAGGTTTTCAATCAAACTTTTTCTTTTCACTTTTCATTTTCACTTTTTCTCTTTTTCAAATATTTTTCTTTTCACAAAACACAATTTTCAGCAAATAAAGCTTGGGGGCACTTTCACATTTTCACGAATAAAAATACCACATCACAACCCCACATGAAAATATAAAACACTAAGCTCGACTTGGGTGTGCGACTAGGATCGGCTGTGGGGCTTTGGTGAAATAATGGTGGAGCTGAATCAAAAGGAAGGGTAGGCACAAATGGGCTAGCAAGGGCGATGTTAGGAATGGGTACAAAGCTCAACCGGGCCAAAAGGTGGCCTACATCACTCTCACGCTAGACTAACCGTGTACCAATGCTTCAAGAATAGCTTGGGGCAAGTTCTTAGCAACCGAGAAGGATAATCCTTCCTCCCGACTCAAGCAATATGAGTCTAGTGGCGGCTACACACATTCCTACGCTACCGTATGATTCACACCGGATTCACAAAGTTTTGAGTAGAATAAGAAATATGTACGCAAATAGGAAAATATAAAACTATAAGCATACAGAAAAATTAAATCTACACAAATTTCTATACAAAACGAGAGCAGTTGACTAGAAACACAGCAAGGCCAACATTTTACTCCGTCGCGCAATCCTGAACTAGCACAGAAATTTTCCAAATCTAACAAAGATACAAGCTCAACTCGTGGCACGCTAACAGCTAAGCTCGCGCTCAAGTGGGTGCAGTGGTGTGCAACAGGAATCTAACATAATAAAGCGAAAAAGGAAAACTACTGGCATGCGAAATTAAATGTGCTCGTGGAGTGCACAAGCGGCTCTTCCCCCCAGACTTGAATGAAAACATAAGCAAGAAAAATAAACATTCAACCAGAAAATGAAATCTGAAGCGAGAGAGAGTACCAATGCTCCAAAGAGGGGAGCATGCCAGAAGATAGCATGATGATTCGCGGGCAGTGCTGCATCGCACAAAAGATAAGCTGAACCTGCGAATTAGGCCAAACAATAGAAAATACAAAAAGATAGAAAGCATAAAATAAAATCAAACAAAAACAAGGGGACCAAAAGGTCCAAGCTTGGGTTGTCTCCCGAATAGCCCTTTTGTTTACCGTCCTTAAGGTGGACCAAATACCTGTATTAGCAGTTGTATATAATGTTTATGCATCAAAATAAAATAAAATAAATCTCAAAATGTTCCAAAGCAGCAAGGAAAGTAAGCAGGAAACACGAGGCAGAGCGGCAATCAGCTATATGCCGATTTGTGGTAAGTCTTCTCGGTGGAGAGCGAAGGAGAGGCAGAACCTAGCATAGGATCATGAGGAGGGGATTTCCCTTTGCTCAAATGGTGCGCAAACGCTTGGAAGGAAGAATAACGCTTATCACGCAAGCGTTTCGCCTCCTTCAGCTTCTCCACCGATGGAGACCTCCAAGGGGTGGATTTCACAGTTTTCCCAAATTTTACAATCGATGGCATCATTTCCGACACCGTGATGGCGATCGGATCAGCCCAAGCGACAGAACGCTTAATAGAGTCATGAATATTATTACACGAATAACAGTCTAGGGATTTCTCCCGCATGTAACTAGAAGTGTCATGCTCCACAACAACATCGGTAGGAAGTGGCACGTTCACCGTGTCTTTGGGGCGCTCAAACATCTTCGCGGGCGCTGAACTATCCTTCTCATCGGTCATCTCGGTCAATCCTCCCTTGGTTTTCTCATCCACAAGGGTTGCCTTCAAAGCTGGGACTCCGAAATCTTCCTGGGGATCTGCACTACGTAGTGAAACGTCATTTCGAACAAGAGAGGAGTGTACGGAAGTATCATCGAGGGTGCAAGCATCAGCCGGCCAGGTGACGCGTCCTTGGGAGAAATCCAGGGATGCGCCACTGGCCGTCAGAAATGGGACACCAAGTATAGGAATGGAGTCATTCTCTTCCGGTCCCATGACCTGAAAAGCAGTGGTAAAATGTTTGCCATTAACCTCGATATCAACTTCCCTCACACCACCATCTGTATCTACCACATTACCATTAGCTAGAATAAGTGATTTCCGATCTGCGGTGTCTATTTGCAGTTGCATCTTCGCGACATCCTGCAGAGTGAGGATGTTGCTGGATGCCCCGGAATCACATAAAGCAGTAGTTTCAACGTTGTTAATCAAGCAGCTAATCACGAGTTCGTTGGTATTCCCCAGCCGTCCCTCCCCAAGGCTTTTCCCTTGTTCATGGGGATTTTTTTCAGTGTTGCTTGGGAGGGTACCAAGCGTGCGCTCGGAGACCATTTGAGCTAATTGGCCCAACTGGGCCTCGAGCTTACGCATTGACGCGGCTTGATTTGTCATGTTTGTTTGGGAAACTTCAACAAATTTTTCAAACATTTGAGCCAAAGAATTGGTTTTTTCGGCGGGGGGGCCTTGAGGATAATTCGGGTGGGGTGGCCGCGGCTGGCTCCCGGAGGCGGAGGCATCATATTGATGCTGCCCCGGTTGCCATCGTTGGCCCGGTGCATTTTGATTCCATGAGAAATTCGGGTGATTTCTCGCACCCGGATTATAAGCATTTCCATATGGCGCGCCCCTGTTTTGATTTGCGATAAAATTCACGGTTTCATTGGAGAAGGCGGGGTCATACATTACCTCCGCTCCAGGGCACTCAAAGCTGTGATGATCGGTACTTCCGCAACCTTGACACGAGATGGCCAACACCGGAGCAGCAGCAGCGGGCCTTGATGCTTCCACAGCAAAGATGCCACTTGTCCCACGGGGGTATTCCTTCCCGCGGTCCAAAAGGCGCTGTGCGTGGCGGTGTCCTGCAGAACTCTCAAAGCATCCTCAGGAGCAAGGTTCATAATTGTTCCACCAGAGGCGGCGTCAATCATGGCGCGGTGTTGAGGTTCGATGGAGAAGTAGAAGCATTCCACAAGATTCCACGTTTGGAATCCGTGATTGGGGCACTTCCGCAGCAACTCATTGAAGCGCTCCCAGACTTCCGCCAAACTTTCATGGTCGTTTTGCCGGAAATTAGCGATGGCGCGTCTCAAACTCACAATACGGTCAACCGGATGGAATTTGGCTAGAAACTTTGTGGTAAGAGCCTCCCAGGTTGTGGTTGTCCCAGGAGGTAGGGAATGAAGCCATGACTTGGCCTTGTCACGTAGAGAGAAGGGGAAGAGACGGAGCTTTACCGTATCGTCAGGAATCCCAGCATAACGGAAAGTGGCACAGATTTCTGAGAAGTCTGCCAAGTGTAGATGGGCATCCTCAGTAGCCAGTCCAGAAAACTGTGCGTTGTTCCGGATGATGTTAAGAATTGCGGGTTTGATCTCGAACTGTTGGTTTGCGATCGCCGGTCCAAACCCAGGGTAAATGCTCCCAACAGTGGGGGTAGTGTAATCTCTCATGGTTCGGACATGCGGCGGTTGCACCTCATTCTCATCCCCGTTACGGTTATCAGGGAGGTTCCCTCCAACACGAACTTCGTTGTCATGGTTCAACTGGTCTCCCATTGTGATTGGATCTAATGCAGTGGCACGCCTTTGCACACGAAGAGTTCGCTCGATTTCGGGATCGTAAGCAACGAGATCTCTTGCAGCACGTCCCTGCATCCACTGAAGCAACAAAACAAAGAAACGAAAATCAAAAAAAAAACACTAACTCTTATACCAACACTTTCAGAAATCGTGATCGTTCAACAGTTGCATTCCCCGGCAACGGCGCCAAAAACTTGATGCGCGTAAAATACGGCAAGCATACCGGTCGCTCAAGTAATAAAGTTGGGAATGAATCCCCGGATGTCGGTCTCTTGAGGAATGCAATTGGCGTCGAACGATCTAGACTCTAAAACTATCGTTATGAGAGTTAATTTAAATAAACAGAAAAGAAAGGTGCTTTTGTTGGTGGTCTTACGACCGATTACACTAATGTAAACTATGCGGGTCGCAATCACCGCTTCTCAAGGCGAGATGGATGTAGCGGCCGCGATGCCGTACTTCGATTGGCGAGTGGACGGAAATCTAGCGAGTGAGGTGATTAGTGCGGAGCAAGCTTGAGTGAAACGAACATGTGGAGTGGAGCGAGATGAAGCGAGGCGCATCAAAGAATAAATCTCAAGAGCAAGATGAAATACAACTGATAACAATAATGCTAGAAGTTGATGTCCATTACAAGCACAAACATTTCATACAACAACAAAAAGAGAGGAAATGCACAACCATGAGATTGAAGATCCACCGCGGTTGTTGGCCGGAGGTGCGGGTTGTCAATCCGCTTCCAAGCGCAGTCCGAGGAGGGCTTCCGGTACCACCGAGCTGTCACCTCGAGGGCCTGTAACTCCGTTCTCTAGGGGTGCTTCGTCTTCTTCCTTGGTGGAAAGCTCGGAGAAGAATGCTTCAATGGCCGGGAGGATCGCCGAGGAGGCGAAATGCTTCGGAATCACCGGAGAAGGTCCTCCCGTTGGTATGGATGAAGGTGGAGGTGAATGGGACTTGCTGGAGGGTGAAACGGCGGACTGGCGAAGGTTCCGTAATGATCGTCCCGCCCTAATTCGCGGAACAGCGTATTTATAGCTTGCAGAATAAATAGCGCGCACGACCACTGGCGCACGACCAGTGATCGTGCGCGACCAAGGTCAGCGCCCGTGCGTGAGCAACCTGCAAAACTGCATCAGAAAATCAGTAGTCGCGCACGATCAGCAGCGCACGATCAGTGATCGTGCGAGGCAAGGCTGATGATCGTGTGGAAATAGCCAAACAGACTTTACAAAACGGGTATGACTGCGCACGATCGGTGGCGCACGAGCAGTGGTCGTGCGCGGTATGGCAAGTGATCGTGCGGAAGGTTCAAGACAGAGTTTCACAAATGAGACCGGGCTGCGCACGATCAGTGATCGTGCGCCAGGAGGTCGATGGTCGTGCGTGGGTAAAAACGCACGACCACTGACTCCTTTGCCAAAAATAGTGAAACGCCTATCCCGAATGCCCTCACGATCCCCAAACCTGCAGGAAAACTGCACGGGGCATCGATCACGGCAGCCACAGCAAACAGTGATAAACATAGCCAGAAAGTAAATGCACACAAGCACAGAAAATGGGCAACAAAGGTGCACAGGGCACGGAAAACCGTAGCGAAACAAAAGGAGTGCAAATGACGCTAAACGGTGTGCAAAGACAAGGAAATAAGCCCAGATGAGTCCGAAAATAGGTATATAAAGAGGACTCATCAGTGCGCACGACCACTGGTCGTGCGACACTGATCGTGCGCTCTGAATATTTCTTTTTTTTTTCGGCACTCGTGTTTAGCTGGCGTCGATACGCGGGTTAGGTGGGCATGAGTGTTTTGTGTAGTGTTAAGGTAGTAAGGTAAGAGTTATTGTTGTGATAGTTCGCCTTGCGTGGCACGTTGAGTGGGTGAAGCTCACTCAATGCGGTGTCGAGAGGACCCAGCGCCACGTCGTGTTGAGTCATTTCAACACTTTTTTTTTCTCTTTCCTCGATTTACGTTCCCGAGTGAATTCCTTGTTTATATTTGTAATTTCCTTGTCGGTCATGTTTCTCTTTCCTAATGGCCGAATCGTGGGTCGTGGGTAGTAGTGGTGGTTTGTAGCTCTTTATGGGGGTGGAGTTGTGTAATTTAGCCAAGGCCACTCGTGTTTTTCTTGCTCCAGGTATGGGCTGGGCATGTGGGTGGAAGGTCCCTTGTGCTTTCACGTGTAGACCCTCGAGCTTGTTGACTTGGACATGGTGGATGGGGGGACTAAGTTTGCCTCCAATCCGGTTCCTCGTTGTTTGTTTTTGCTACTACCTCCTCCCACAGTTTAGGGTGTTAGAAGTTTCTTCCTTGGTAGTTTGCAGCACTTTTGGCTCTTGGTAGCCTAGTAGGTCCTGCAGGATGTTGTTCCTGGGTTGGGTTGTTGCTGTTTCTTGCACGTAGTGCTTTTCTTGTTGTCCTGTTTTGGACAGTTGTGGCTCTTTCTACTGCATGTTTTTCAGGTACTTTTCCCCTTTTGGTTGACTCTTTCATGCAGTTTTACTTTGTTTAGCTTGATGAGGTATTCTGTTTTATTTTGGAATACCCCAGGTTCTGAGCCGTAGCCAGTTGGGTGGCTAGTTTGCAGTGGTGGTGTTGGTGGTCTCTTGGACCTTGGAGTTCCGTTTGCCGTGTTGGTGAGGTAGTTTTTCAGTACTTTCTTATAGACATACATATATGCCAGTGGGTTCGTGTCAGGTTGTTGGCACTCACTGGTAGTTTTTACCTTTGTACTAGATATAGTTACTTATGCTGCTACCATTTTCTGGAGATAGTCTACTTGCCCTGAGAAGGTTTTATGCTAGGTTGCTAGTTATTTTTAAACTATAATTATTATTATAAATAAAGCTCATGATCAGCATGTTTTTATAAAACGTAATCACTATTTTCCAAATCACGTATAAAGACCATTTTCTTATATATTATATAAATTAAATGTAGGGTCTTGCATAGCATGAGTGGTTCTCTTGGGACCCTTATGTGCTCCTTAGGATGTCAAACCTGATAAAGTATTTTCTTTCCGCAGCGTTTAAATATAGTTTTTCTTTTGTGGACTAGGTGATCCACTAAGCCGGGGGATACGGCCTCTAAAATATAACTTATTTTCTAATCATTAATCACATGATTTTTCTTTCATTAAGTTGGTAGTTGGTTTTGCTTGAGCGTCAGCAGTTATCCCCTGCTTGACGTGGCATCATGACGCGTGTTTTCTCTTACTCTGATAATTCTTAATTCGGAGAAAATGCGGGTTGTGACAGATAAAAGCACGGGTCAGGCGGAACCGTACCCGATCTATGTCGTTCAGTGGGACCGTTGGCATGGATGAGAGTCTTCGGCGGTCTATGGCTTAAATTGTCGTGACCAAGGCCAAGAAGACAAGATGCTCATATGGTTGGCCGTCCAAGAGGCGGTGGTGGAACGGGAACATCTATGGCTTGAATTGACGTGACGTTGGCCGGTTCGCCGTGAATGTGCCCTGTGTGCACGAGGTGTGTGGCCGTGCGAGCCTACGCCTGTGATGATGTGTGTTCACACTAATATATTGCCTATACTAATAAAGTGCAGGGAAAGAGCATCGCCGCCCCGATTTTGGGGGCGGGTTCATTATAATTTGGTCAGCATAGCTGACCGTTGCTTTTGTTTGCCATCGGGCGGTGGTTTGTGCTTGCAGGTGATGCGGAGCCGAGCGGAAAATAGCGGGCTAAAGCCCATGTGGCGGTGCTGGCTCTCGAAGGCCTAACCCTTTTATGCTTTCCGTTTATTTCATGTATGGCCGGCCAGAGAGCCGAAGTATGTAAGACATGTTTTGTTAAGCAAACCTTGTAAGGCCATAAGGCCGGTACTTTTGTATTATTCATTCCTATTGTTATTTCTGTAGTGGACATTCTTGCTTAGCAGGGTTCTTGTATTTGTGCAACTTAATAAATTGCTTCCGCTAGAATGACTCTGTGTAGGACGTTGGTGATTGGTTGTATGGTTTCAACGCGTAACCAACCGGTCTGTCCGTAGTATATGGCGTCGGGCCCCGGCCGGACCTACTGCTATATGCTATACGACGGATAGGGGTATTACATCTATGCCTCCGTTTTCCACATGCTCCCGGATGAAGTGATATCGAAGCTCTATGTGCTTTGTCCGGCTGTGGGAGACTGGGTTGTTGACGATTGCTATTGCGTTGGATGAGTCGCAGAACAGAGGAACGTTCTGGAACTTCATGTTATAGTCTTCAAATTGATTCTTGATCCATAGAAGCTGTGCACAACAGCTGCCTGAAGAGATATACTCTGATTCAGCTGTTGAGATGGCTACACTGTTCTGCTTCTTACTGCTCCATGAAATAAGTCTCCTTCCGAGAAATTGGCAAGTCCCGGAAGTACTTTTCCTGTCGTCTTTGCTCCCTACAAAATCTGCATCTGAAAATCCAATTAGTTCACTATCATTACTTCTTGGGTACCATAAGCCAAGATTTGGTGTACCTTTGAGGTATCTCAAGATTCGCTTTGCAGCAATGTAGTGAGATTCCTTAGAGTTCACCTTAAATCTAGCATATACACATGTTGAAAACATTATGTCTGGTCTACTTGCGGTAAGGTAGAGCAAGGACCCAATTATGCTTCTGTACTTGGTTTCATCAAAAGGTTTCGCTTTCTCATCCTTGTCCAGAGACATAGCTGAGGCTATTGGAGTCCTCATAGAGGTTGCATTCTCCATTCCGAAATTCTTAAGTAGCTCTTTGGTGAATTTGGTCTGTGAGATGAAAATTCCATCCTCAGATTGTTTCACATGAAGCCCTAAAAATACTTCAGCTCTCCCATACTTCTCATTTCAAACTTCCTTTGCATAACTTTAGAAAACTTCTTGCAGAGGTTGTTGTCTGTAGAGCCAAAAATTATGTCATCGACATAGATTTGCACTAGCAAAATCTTGCCTTTTATTTCCCTAAGAAATAATGTCTTGTCTATCTTTCCTCTTGTGAACTTGTTCTCAAGAAGAAAGGTAGACAGTGTCTCATACCAAGCTCGAGGAGCTTGTTTAAGACCATATAAAGCTTTTTGCAGTAAATAAACATGATTAGGAAAAGTTGAGTCAACAAAACCTGGCGGTTGCTCTACATACACTTCTTCCTTTATATCACCATTCAGGAAGGCGGACTTGACGTCCATCTGATGGACGGTAAAGCCCTTAAGTGCAGCGTAGGCAAGAAATAACCTGATCGCCTCCAGTCTTGCCACTGGAGCATATGTTTGGTCAAAGTCGATTCCTTCTTCTTGACGATAGCCCTTGGCGACAAGTCTGGCTTTATTCTTTATAATCGTTCCATCTTCGTCCATCTTGTTCCAGTAGACCCATTTTGTCCCAATGACGTTCTTCCTCTTGGGTCAAGGAACAATTGTCCAAACTTTGCATCATTTGAACTGATTCAGCTCATCTTCCATGGCTAGAATCCAGGATGCGTCGGAGTTGGCTTCCTCAAATTTCTTTTGTTCAACCTGTGAAAGAAAACTTAGGTGTAAATTTTCGTTAGTTGTACCTCGACGAGTTCTGACGCCATCCCGAGGATCTCCTATGATTTTGTCTAAGGGATGATCCTTCACGTGTCTGAACTCTAGAGTCGTTGCATCTGGGATCTCTTCAGCCACTGGAGTTGCATCTTCAGCTGGGATGTGTTCTTCATCTTGATCATCTACCTCTCCAATAGGGGTTGTAGAGGTGATCTTGATGGACGTCTCATCTTTACCTTCAGTAGGTTCATCCAAGCTGAGTTCCTTCATCTTTGTATATGAATCTTCAATAGGCACAGTAGAAGAGTTGGTTTGCAGCAGACTCGTCTCATCAAATACAAGGTGTATCGACTATTCTACCACCAGAGTTTTCTATTAAATACTCTGTAGGCCTTACTATGGCTACTATAACCTACAAAAATACCTTCAAAGCTTTTCTCGCTAAACTTGGTAGTGTGATACTTGCCGTTGTTAAGTACGAAGCACTTATAACCAAAGATTCTAAAATATGAAATGGTTGGTTTCCTGCCTTTTAGAAGTTCGTAAGGGGTCTTATCATGGTTCTTGTTGATGAGAGCTCGATTTTGCACGTGACAAGCGGTGTTGATGGCTTCAGCCTAGAAATACTCTGGAAGTGAGGCATCACTCAATATAGTCCGGCAAGCCTCTATGAGTGTTCTGTTCCTTCTCTCAGCTACTCAATTTTGCTGTGGAGTGCGAGGAGAGGAAAACTCATGAAAGATAACTTGACTTTCGCGGAATTCTGTCATGGCTCCAGACTTGAATTCCGTTCCATTGTCACTTCTGATTTTGACTACGGAATAGTTGTATTCATTCTTGATTTTCCTAACAAAACTAGTGAAAGCACTCTAGGTGTCTGACTTGTGTTTCAGAAAGAACACCCACGCAAAGCGCGAGTAATCATCCACAATAACCAACGTATATTCCTTACCTCCCAAACTTCTAACTTGCAGTGGACCAAAGAAGTCCATATGGAGAAGCTGTAAGCTTCTATTGGAATCCTTGCCTATTATGCTTTTAAATGAACTCCTTGTTTGCTTGCCTTTGATACAGGCGTGACAAAGACTGTCCATAACGCACTTGACATTAGGTGCATCACGTACTAAGTTTTTAGAGAATAGTTTATTAATAGTTTTGAGATTAATATATGCTAGTCTCTTGTGCCATTTGTCAGCAAGAGATGCACTACTTTTTGCTAAAAGACACACTGGTGTAGATGAGTCTATACAAATGAAGTTTAAACAGAAAATATTTCTGCTTCGAGTGCCTGATAAAATAGATTCCATGTTGTCAACCGATTTTATCAAACACTTATCAGCATGAAATTCAACCACGTATCCTTTGTCGCATAGATGGCTTATGCTGATGAGATTGTGTTCCAATCCTTCAACATAGGCTACATCTGAAAAGGATACGCTACCGTTAGTAATCATACCGTAGCCTTTAGTTATTCCTCGATCTGAACCTCCAAAGATGACTTTTGGTCCGTTACAGACTGAGGTAAAATTCTGGAGTAGGCTTCTTGTCCCGGTCATATGCCGAGAGCATCCACTATCCAAGTACCAGATTGGCATTTTGGTGGTCTTTGGACATACCTGCAATTACAATCACTTAGCCTTAGGAACCCAAACAAGTTTGGGTCCTTGGTCTCGAGTTATAATACTCCCCCTACGAGCATTAGCCTCATGAGTGGTCATTCTCACGTTGCTAACTTGAGGGGTTGCAACATTTCTAGGATTGAACCAACAATCGATGCCAAAATGACCAATTTTGCCACAGCACCAACAGTCGAACCTGTTGTATCTTTGCCTAGAGTATTCCTGCTTGATTTTCTTAAGTGATGGTCTAGCAGGAACTTCACTCTTGGAGGAAGAAGCTTCATGATGATGGCAGCTACATGAAGTCTTCTCCTTTATAGGCTTTTCCACAATAGGTTTTACCTTTGGTGTTTTCTTGATGTTATGACCATGAGCATAAGGTCCATAGCTTTGAAGTTGAATCTCTTCATAAGGGGCCTTAAAGACACTCTCTCAAAAGTTACGAGGACGAGTCCAACCTTGGTATCTTGACTTAGGCTTCTCGGGGATCAGCCTAGAGAAGTGTCCATAGGTGGACTCATAGTCGTATTCGTTCGTAGGAAAGATAACTTTCTTGAACAAAACTGGTTCCAAGGGAGCTTTCCCTTTTTCTTCAGCTAGAGCCTTCTGGGAAGCCATATTCTTTCTCTTGGCCTTGTTTCTCCTAGAAGATTTACTAGAAGCACCAATGTGGCCTAAACCAGCACCCTTGGCCTTAGCTGAGAACCCAGCAACTAGTGGAAGAACTGTCTTAGGCTTGGAGAAACTCTCAACAAGTTTCTTCTCAGCCTCGAGTAGTTGTTCCAATTCTTTGATGATTTCATCTTTAAGGTCGAGGTTCTTGAGAGCTTGATTGTATTCCTCCATAGCAACATTGAAGTTCTTTTGAAGAGAGTTAGTCCTAGTGACTTCTTCTCTCAAGCTGCTCTCAATAGCCAGTAGAGATTTTATCTCTTTGGCTTGAGTTTTCACAACTCGGCGACATTTTTCGTAAGCCGTGAGTAACTCCTTATACTGTCCCATGAGTTCAGATTCATCCTCAGAGGAATGGACCTCTTGCTCATTATCATCATCAGATTCAGAGAGAGGAGTGTGAGATTTTACCTCTCCAGTGAACTGGGGGACTTGTTCATCATTAGAGTGAGCCATGAGCCCGAAGTAAGCTTCCTCTACTTCACTCGACTCAGATGAGTCGGAGTCGCTGAGAGATTTGCTCTTCTTGGCTAATAAGCTCTTCTCTGTCCTCTTCTTGTGGTATGAGTATTTCTTTTCCTCTCTTCTTCCACCCTCTTTCTTCTTGTGAGGGCAGTCCGCGATGACGTGACCTGGCTGATTACAACAATAACAAATGATGTCAGTTGAAATCTGTTTGTACTGTTTAGAGTTATACCTGTCATGGCTACTTGAGCCTTTCTTTCGCTTATCACCGTCATGTCGTGATCTTCTGTATGAGGTATCTTTGCCTCTCCATTGCTTCTTCCTATTCAAGAATTTCTTGAACTGCCGCGAGAGCAATGAGAACTCTCCTTCAGATAGTTCTGAGGCTGAGGTGCTTGGCTCGGAGCCTTCTTCTTCACTTACTTCTTGAGGAGGTGCTTGTGAGGCAACTTTTCCCTTCCTTGAACTGTCATCCTTTAAAGCAACTGACTTCTCTTTTGAGGAGAAGTGACTATTCTCTTCTTCAGCTTTTCTGGAGTTGATCTGCAGTTCATAGGACATTAGCTTGCCAAATAGATTCTGTGGATCTGTCTCTGCTAGTCTGCCAAACTCTCGGATTGCATAGACTTTGTTACCTCATTCCTTGGTGAGAGATCTCAGAAACTTATCATTCAGCTCCCCATTGGTAAAGACTCGGCCATACACTCTTAGTCCATTGACTATCTTAAAGAAGTTTTCAAATGTGTCAGCTATGGGTTCCTTGTGACCTTGTCGGAAGGCTTCAAACTTCTGATTTAAGAGGGATCTCCGATCATCCCTAACTTCCTCAGTCCCTTCCATCAGAGTCTCCAGGTATTGCCACATCTCCTTGGCAGATTGGCAATGTATAAGATTTTGCAGCATTGAGTCATCGACTACACTTGCGATAATATTTTTAGCTTTCTTGTCTAGGGAGACAAGTGCAATCTCGTCTTTATCCAAGTCCATCAACTTCTTTGGAACCTTTTTGGTTGGGTCTATTGTTGATGCAGTCATAGGAACATGCGGACCTTCTTCCACAATCATGAAGATCCGGGGATCTACTGCTTCCATGAAGAGCTTAACTCTTTCCTTCCACATTGGAAAATTGTTCTTGGTGCAGATAGGGAGCTTAGCAAAATCCTTGGTCTTACTCATGCTTAATACTTCTCTTGAGACAACTTGGTGAGGATTAGATCAAGGTGTTAACCTTTTAACGATCTACCTCCCTCTGATACCAATTGAGAGAACTAAGTTGTCAACCTAAATCACCTAGAGGGGGGTGAATAGTTGAAATACGTGCCAAATGCGGAATAAAAATTAACACAGCACAGATAAGTAATCAAGCAATCACACAGACGACAAGAGATTTACAGTGGTTCCCCAATCTTGGGTACATCCACTTTCCTCACCGATCTAGCAAATCACTAGACTAGGCTACTCCACTATCTCGGATTGCAAACTAATCCTACACCTCGGAACTACGTTCCTACAAAACTCGATCCCAAACGGATCTACACTCGGAAGATAAGACTTCCTACCACTCAGAGATAAATCTCCTAAAATGAAATTGTTTGAAGAAAAATACAAACAAAATAATACAGATCTGGTTCTTTGGCTTTGTCTTCTTCGTTGAGAGCTTTTAACTTGGACAGAAAAAGGTTGAGGAAGACTTGACCGAAATCCGGAGATCTGAAATCTGGAATCACCACGATCGAATAGAAATATCAGAGATCGATGAAGCACGATGTGATCGGATGATTCTTCTTGAGTTTGGATCGCTGTAGAAACTGAGATCGATAGCAGCGGCTTGAGAACGACGATCCAGAGCTTCTTCCGAAAACAGTAATGGTGGCAGACAGAAAGATTAGGGTTTTCGGGATTTTCTCTTTCTTAAAAAGTAATCTCTGTAAACGCGTATATTTAGTCAAGTCTGAAAAGACCTATTTATAGGTGGTCTCCAACGGTCATAAACATAATTAAGGATGATACGTGGACCAATCAGAAAGGACTATTTGAAAATACACAAAGAAACTTGACTTAGAGAAATTTAGGAAATTCGAATAGACATACTCGAGAGACAGAGATATACTCGAGTAAGAGGTTATATACTCGAGTGGGTATGAGGGATATACTCGAGTATCAAGATAGAAACTACTCGAGTGCTTTAGGGATCAATACTCGAGTGACTTAGAGAACCTACTCGAGTATGAGCAAATATACTCGAGTATAAGCACTTAGAAAAATTTCTCAGATAAGAATTGAAGAGCTACTCGAGTATAAGAGTTTGAGATACTCGAGTATGGAGAAGATAGACTACTCGAGTATCTAAGGAAAACTACTCGAGTGACCACTTACCTACTCGAGTATGAAAAAAAATCTACTCGAGTACAGAGTTACTTACTCGAGTATTTCAGAGAACTACTCGAATTTGAGGACTTAGAGACTTTCTAGGATAAGAAGTCAAGATCTACTCGAGTATAACCAGAACGCTTACTCAAGTAACTAACCATCTACTCGAGTATAAGGTATCACTTACTCGAGTGAAGGAAAATCTACTCGAGTATAAGCTTTCATACTTGAGTAAATAGAGAATCCACTCGAGTAAGTAGTCCAACCTACTCGAGTACAGACTCACTTACTCGAGTATACTATAGAAGTACTCGAGTATGTGGACTTAGAAAAATTCTTCTGAGATAGACTTCAAAACTCCATAGTCCAAGTGCATATTGATGAAGTGTATCCCAATAGAGAGGCTATACATGAGCCAACACCTTGGATCACACAATGAGGAATTACATTGTATGGTCCTGTGTTTGGTGACCCATTATAGTCTGACATTGGTCTACACTTGGCAATAAGAACCGGTACACATACAACTCAAACACAATATCAAATACACCTTAATTCATCTTAGTTCAAGGTCTGACTTCCTACAAATCTGAGGTATTGTGGAGACAAATCCCAACAGGGGTTGAGGAGGTTATCACGCACTCCCAATGTCCCGTCTTCTTCGTGTCACGATGTGTAAGAATCATGGTACAACTTCTCCAGGCACGGTTGAGAAAGCTAGATCAAAATTCTCCTTGAAGCTCAAGGATGAAGAAGGAGGCCGAGAGGAAGCTCCGGCTTGGATTTGGCATTGAATGCTTGCCAGGATATCGTCTCCTAAGTGGAACAACGAATTTTTTCCCTAAAATCGCCGAGGGGATGGCTGGAAATGAAGCTCTCGGTATTAGCTGAGAATCTGCGCTTAAATAGAAAAAGATCAGAAAAAATGGTTGAGAGGTCTAAGTTGTTAGCCTAAATCACCTAGAGGGGGGTGAATAGGTTAAATGCGTGTCAAATGCGGAATTAAAAACTAACACAGCAAATATCAAGCAATCACAGAAGACAAGAGATTTATAGTGGTTCCCCAATCTTGGGTACGTCCACTTTCCTCACCGATCTAGCAAATTACTAGACTCGGCTACTCCACTATCTCGGATTGAAAACAATCCTACACCTCGGAACCACGTTCCTACAAATCTCGATCCCAAAACGGATCTACAAAAACTCGGAAGACAAAACTTCCTACAAGTCTCGGAGAAGAATCTCCTACAAAGAAATTTGGTTTGAAAATATAAATCAAAACAATAATCTCAGATCTGGATCTTTGACGGTCTTCTTCTTCAGGAACTTCGGCTTGATCAGAAAAAAGGTTGAAGATGACCTGAGAGAGATCCACGAGTCTGAAAACTAGAACCACCTCGATCGAGAAGAGAGATCTGGAATCGTCAAGGCTCGGCAAGATCGAGTGATTCTCTTTCTTCTGGATCGCTGGAGAAAAGATCGATGAAAACGAAGGTCGCGATCCAAACTTTTCTTCTTCTTCCGTGAACGGCAATGGCGGCGGCGTGAAATTAGGGTTCACGGAATTCCTCTTTCTTAAAAAGAATATTTCTGTAATAACGCTTGAAAAGTCATTTCTGAAAAGACCTATTTATAGGTGGGTTCCAACGGTCATAACATTGATTAATGATGACACGTGGACCAATCAGAATTGACAGATTCAAAGTACTTATGATGAAAATGGACTTAGAATAATTCTGGAGAAGTTGACTGCGATACTCGAGTAATGGAGGATATACACGAGTATGGAGAGATGGATTACTCGAGTAGCAAGAGGCAGTATACTCGAGTATAGAAAGAGAGAAATACAGGAGAGAAGAATGAATTACTCGAGTATCAAAAATGGTATACTCGAGTATCAGAATTGTATACTCGAGTAATAGAAAAGTATACTCGAGTATCAAGACGATATACTCGAGTATCAAAAGGCTAAACTCGAGTATCAGAAAATATACCTGAGAAACGTTTATATACACGAGTATCAGAGTCAATTACTCGAGTATGGAAGAATTTACTCGAGTATCAAAAATCAATTACTCGAGTATGAACGTACTTACTCGAGTATCAGAAGATATACTCGAGTATAGAGAGAACTTACTCGAGTATCAGAAGATATACTCGAGTATCAGAAAACACTTACTCGAGTATGGAACATACTTACTCGAGTATGGAACATACTTACTCGAGTATGGAACATACTTACTCGAGTATGGAACATACTTACTCGAGTATCAGAAGATATACTCGAGTATAGAGAAAACTTACTCGAGTATCAGAAGTTATACTCGAGTATCAGAAAACACATACTCGAGTATCATGGTATTTACTCGAGTATCAGAAAACACATACTCGAGTATCATGGTATTTACTCGAGTATCAGAAAACACATACTCGAGTATCATGGTATTTACTCGAGTATCAGGGACTTAGAAAAATTCTATGAGGAAATTTGCTCCAATGCTTCTGTCCATCAATCCAAGTGCATGAAGGAAGTGTATCCCAATAGAGAGGCTATACATGGGCCAACACTTTGAATCACACAATGAGGGATTACATTGTATGGTCCTGTGTTTGGTGACCCATTATAGACTGACATTGGTCTACACTTGTCAATTAGAACCTGCACACATACAACTCAAATACCACATCAAATACAACTTAATTCATCTTAGTTCAAGATCTGACCTCCTACAAATCTGAGGTATTGTGGAGACAAACCCCAACAATCTCCCCCTATTTGTAGATGTCAGCACTCTCTATACTAAGGTGAATTACTTAGGAGTAAAAGAACAAAAAGCATATCAAGGAGAATAAACCTAATTAAAACAGGATAGACAGAATATGGCCATAATCAGAATTAAATATATATATATGAGGAAATGTTTTTAAAGCACATAAACAAAATAGTCCAATTCCACTTTCTCAAATCCACTCATGATGAAGCATCCTTGTGCATCCTTTCCCTTTTGAGCTGTTGCCTCTCCAGGTAGCTGTAAGGCTTTGGGAAATAGGTCCTGGGCCTGGGAGGAGCAGCAGGGTTGTTGTGTCCCCAGTTTCTGTCATGGAGTCTGATTTTAATCTGTGAAGCTTCATATGCTTTCCACTCTGAGTAGCTGTAATGATTGTCTCTGTTTTCACCAAGATCTGTCACTAATTTCAGGGTATCAAGAATAAGGGATTTGGAGGTTGGACTCCAAATCTCTGAGTGAACAATTGCTGGATCTCTTCTGGGTTCAGAACGACTTGCAGAAGCACCTTCACCATACTTTCTTTTCCTCTTAGATGGACCTTGAGAACTGGAAACAAAATCATCTTGCCACATGTCAGAGTAGTTAAGAGGAGGCTCAGTCAGATCACCCTCAGGTCTAGGAGAGAAGACTGGCACACCACTTTCTGGAATGGTAGCTTGGACAGGGGCATCTACAGAGGGTTGCTCTTCAAGAGGATTTAGGTGCTGAGGAATGATGGCTGGGTTGAGCTGAGCATTGGGGAAGTTCATGTTATGCAGCCACACAGCAGTATCATAGGTATAAAACTTTACAGATTGAAGTTGAGAGAGAATGTCTGCTTTCATTTCCTTTACAATTCCATCCACTGTAGTTTGAGCCTGTTTAGAGAGAGTTTCAACTTATTCCTTTACAGCTATTTGAGCTTGCTCATGTAGTTTGTCCACTTGTTCTTTTACAACTTTCTCCCCCTTGCTGATATCTATGTTTAGCTTTGCAATGGCTTCATCTTTGAAGGTGCCCACTTCATTACACACTTTCACAACATTCATTTCAGCTCTCTCATCTAGCTTGATCTGGTTGTGAGCTACTGTCTCAGCCTGATTTCTTAGCTCACCAATGCTTGTAATGGTGTGGTCTATGGCTTTGCCTCCAATTTGGAACAACCTTTTTAACTCATCAGTATTTGCTTGAATCTCAGCAAAGCCTCTGCTCATCTCTGTTTCAAGAGCAGAGACCTTGGATGTTACTGATTGCAGAGAGGCATCAAAGTATTCTCTCTGTTCTTTGAGCATAAGCTCAATCTTGCTTATTATATCTGAAGAGGAGGGAGCTGGGGTTGGTTCAGGAGCTGAAGCAGCAGGAGCAAGAGTAGAAGTAGAAGCAGAAGCAGTCCAAGGAGGGATTTCTGAGATCACCACTGAGCTGACTGCTCTCTTGAATGGAACTGTTTCAACATCTTCTTCTGAGGGTAGGAGAGAGGGCATGGAGAAATCCAAAGTCCTCAGAGGTGCCTCCACAGGATCTGGAGACATCTCATCATCAGACAGGAGAATATGAGCTGATTTACTAGGCTCACTCTCAGGAGATTGGACTGGAGATTTAGCAGGAGAAGGAGCTGGGGTTCTAGCAGGAGACTGAACTGGAGTATGGACTTCAGACTGAACTGGAGACTTAGCAGCTGAGTCATTCTGGAAGAGAGGGGCATCTGAGCTGAGCTCATCAATGAATTTGTTGATATCCTCAGCTGTAGACAGAAGGGCTGCTGAGTCTGGAAGCTCTGAGTTTGGGTTTGCTGATTGAATATCTGCTGGAGGAGGAGAGATTGGAGGAGTAGGAATTCTTACTTCTTCTTGTACTGGAATTACTGATTGTGAAGAAGCAGGCTCCCCCTCAACTATTGCACTAGTGGTAGCAGTAGTTTGATGTAGAGAGGGAGATGGAATCCTGTCTTCAGGGAAACTGCTGTCTTGGTGTTGCTCTGAGGTGGCATCAACCTTGGAGGCTTGGGCAGGGTTCATGATCTTGAGGTCATACCTCTGAATGGATGATATTGAGACTTTCTTCATGTGGTGAAGAGGAGTCCCTTTAGAGAAGTCAAACACTGTAGGATTGATCTCATGGAGGAGGAGGGAGATAATCCTGGCAAAGCTGGGATGTTTGACGCTTTCTTTGATCTTATCTAGTATCATCATTCCAAACTGAAACTTCTTCCTGCAGACAATAGCTTGCATAACATCAAAAAGATTTTGTGATACATCTCGAATGGAGTAAGTCTTGCACCAGAGGATTTTGGCAATGATGTCAACTAGAAACTTCCCTTCTGGATTGAACAGAGAGCGGTTCAGGGTTTCACCTCCACCTTCTGGATCTCGACCACAGAATAAGGAGGTGCGGTCGGCATCTGCCTTGTCTAAATCATCTTCTTCGTCGACCACGGGCATCCGAAGCAGAGTAGCGACAGAGGTTTTATCTAACCGAACATCAACTCCCCTTACCTTTGATTTCAGAACTGTACCATTGTGTCTAATCTTCAAGTTTTTGTAGAACTCTTCAACATCAGGAAGCAAAAGGCGGCAAGGTTCTTGAAGAACGAAGGTCAATCCGGCCGTGTCCAGGAGAATCAGAAGGTTCTTGAAATCATCGGAGATATCTTCAATGCCATCAGTCACTAATTCCGAGCCGATTCCAAACTTGGAGAAGGGAGGAGCCATCAGCGATTCGGAGATCTTGCGGTGAAGGAAGACGAAGAGCAGGGTTTCGGGAATACGAACAGCCGGCGGCTACTCGAGTGAATGAGAAGTGGAAAGGACTTTGTTGTTTTGAATATATATAAATAATCCTAATTAGGTTTAAAACGAATTAAGTATAAAGACATACCTCAGAGTATCCAACATTTCTGACCTCTTCTAAATTTCTGAGTCCATCATTGGTCTTCTTTGTTAAGCAGTCCAAGCTCAGTTTTGAAGAATGAAAACTTGGACTCATCCAGCGGCTTGGTGAAGATATCTGCAACTTGCCTGTCTGTGGAGACATACTGTAGATCTATATCTCCAGTTTCCACATGCTCCCGGATGAAATGGTAACGAAGCTCTATGTGCTTGGTCCTGCTGTGGGAGACTGGGTTGTTGGCTATTGCAATTGCGCTGGAAGAGTCACAGAACAGGGGAATGTTCTGGAACTTCATGTTGTAGTCTTCAAACTGATTCTTGATCCATAACAGCTGTGCACAACAGCTGCCTGCAGAGATGTACTCTGATTCAGCCGTTGAGATGGCTACACAGTTTTGCTTCTTACTGCTCCAAGAAATGAGTCTCCTTCCAAGGAATTGGCAAGTCCCGGAGGTGCTTTTCCTGTCGTCTTTGCTTCCTGCAAAATCTGCATCTGAAAATCCAATTAGTTCACTATCATTACTTCTTGGGTACCATAAGCCAAGATTTGGTGTTCCTTTGAGGTATCTCAAGATTCGCTTTGCAGCGATGTAGTGAGATTCCTTAGAGTTCACCTGAAATCTAGCACATACACATGTCGAGAACATTATATCTGGCCTACTTGCAGTAAGGTAGAGCAAGGACCCAATTATGCTTCTGTACTTGGTTTCATCAAAAGGTTTCCCTTTCTCGTCCTTGTCTAGAGACATAGCTGAGGCCATTGGAGTCCTCATAGAGGTTGCATTCTCCATTCCGAATTTCTTAAGCAGCTCTTTGGTGAACTTGGTCTGAGAGATGAAAATTCCATCCTCAGATTGTTTCACTTGTAGCCCTAAGAAATACTTCAGCTCTCCCATACTGCTCATTTCAAACTTCCCTTGCATAAGTTTAGAAAACTTCTTGCAGAGGTTGTTATCTGTAGAGCCAAAAATGATGTCGTCGACATAGATTTGCACTAGCAAAATCTTGCCTTTTATTTCCCTAAGAAATAATGTCTTGTCTATCTTTCCTCTTGTGAACTTGTTCTCAAGAAGAAAGGTAGACAGCGTCTCATACCAAGCCCGAGGGGCTTGCTTGAGACCATATAGTGCTTTTTGTAATAAATACACATAATTAGGAAGGGTTGGATCAACAAAACCTGGGGGTTGCTCTACGTACACTTCTTCCTTAATGTTACCCTTTAGGAAGGCGGACTTCACGTCCATTTGATAGACGGTAAAGCCCTTAAGTGCAGCGTAGGCAAGAAATAACCTGATTGCCTCCAGTCTTGCTACTGGAGCATAAGTTTGGTCGAAGTCGATCCCTTCCTCTTGACGATATCCCTTGGCGACAAGTCTGGCTTTATTCTTTATAATTGTTCCGTCTTCATCCATCTTGTTCCGGTAGACCCACTTTGTCCCGATGACGTTCTTATGCTTGGGTCTAGGAACAAGTGTCCAGACTTTGCATCTTTTGAACTGATTTAATTCTTCTTCCATGGCTAGAATCCAGGATGCGTCGGAGTTGGCTTCCTCAAATTTCTTTGGTTCAACCTGTGAGAGAAAGCTTAAGTGTAAATTCTCGTTAGTTGTACCTCGACGAGTTCTGACACCATCCCGAGGATCTCCTATGATTTGGTCAACAGGATGATCCTTCAAGTGTCTGAACTCTAAAGTCCTTGCATCTGGGATCTCTTCAGCCACTGGAGTTATATCTTCAGCTGGGATGTCTTCTTCATCTTGATCATCTCCCTCTCCAAAGGTGGTTGTAGAGGGGATCTTGATGAACGTCTCATCTTTATCTTTAATAGGTTCATCCAAGCTGAGTTCTTTCAACTTTGTACCTGCATCTACAATAGGCACACTAGACGAGTTGCTTTGCAACAGACTCGTCTCATCAAATACAAGATGTATCGACTCTTCCACAACCAGAGTTTTTCTATTGAAAACTCTATAGGCCTTACTATGGCTACTATAACCTACAAAATACCTTCAAAGCTTTTCTCGCTAAACTTTGTAGTGTGATACTTGCCATTGTTAAGTACGAAGCACTTACAACCAAAGATTCTAAAGTATGAAATGGTTGGTTGCCTGCCTTTTAGAAGTTCGTAAGGAGTCTTATCATGGTCTTTGTTGATGAGTGCTCGATTTTGCACGTGACAAGCGGTGTTGACGGCTTCAGCCCAGAAATACTCCGGAAGTGAGGCATCACTCAACATGGTCCGACAAGCCTCTATGAGTGTTCTGTTCCTTCTCTCAGCCACTCCATTTTGCTGTGGTGTGCGGGGAGAGGAAAACTCATGAAAGATACCTTGACTTTCACAAAATTCTGTCATGGCTCCAGACTTGAATTCCGTTCCATTGTCACTTCTGATTTTGACTACGGAACAGTTGTATTCATTCTGGATCTGCCTCACAAAATTAGTGAAAATACCGAAGGTATCTGACTTGTGTTTCAGAAAGAACACCCACGCAAAGCGCGAGTAATCATCCACAATAACCAACGTATATTCCTTACCTCCCAAACTTCTAACCTGCAGTGGACCAAACAAGTCCATATGGAGAAGCTGTAACCTTCTATTGGAATCCTTGCCTATTATGCTTTTAAACGAACTTCTTGTTTGCTTGCCTTTGATACAAGCGTGACAAGGACTGTCCGTAACGCACTTGACCTTGGGCGCATCACGCACTAAGTTTTGAGAGAATAATTTATTAATAGTTTTGAAATTAATATGTGCTAGTCTCTTGTGCCATTGGTCAGCAAGAGATGCACTACTTTTTGCCAAAAGACACACTGGTGTCGAAGAGTCTATACAAAGAAAATTCAAACAGAAAATATTTCTGCTTCGAGTGCCTGATAAAATAGTTTCCATATTGTTAACCGATTTTATCAAACACTTGTCAGCATGAAATTCAACTACGTATCCTTTGTCGCATAGTTGGCTTATGCTGATGAGATTGTGTTCCAATCCTTCAACATAGGCTACATCCGAGAAGGATACGCTACCGTTAGAAATCATACCATAGCCTTTAGTGATTCCTCGATCTGAACCCCCAAAGATGACCTTTGGTCCGTTACAGATTGAGGTGTAATTTTGTAGTAGGCTCCTCGTCCCGGTCATATGCCTAGAACATCCACTGTCCAAGTACCAGATTGGCATTTTGGTGGCCTTTGGACATACCTGCAATTACAATCATTTAGCCTTAGGAACCCAAACAAGTTTGGGTCCTTGGTCTCGAGTTAGAATACTCCCCCTACGAGTATTAGCCTCATGAGTGGTCATTCTCACGTTGCTAACTTTAGGGGTAGCAGCATTATTAGGATTGAACCAACAATCACTGGCAAAATGACCAATTTTGCCACAACACCAACAGTTGAACCTGTTGTATCTTTGCCTTGGGTAGTCCTGCCTGACTTTCTGGAATGAAGGTCTAGCAGGAGCCTTACTTTTGGAGGAAGAGGCTTCATGATGATTGCAGTTACATGAAGTCTTCTCTTTCATAGGCTTTTCTACAACGGGTTTTACTTTTGGTGTCTTCTTAAAGTTATGACCATGAGCATAAGGTCCATAGCTTTGAAGCTGAATCTCCTCATAAGGTGCCTTGAAGACACTCTCGCCAAAGTTACGAGGACGAGTCCAACCTTGGTATCTTGACTTAGGCTTCTCAGGGATTGGCCTAGAAAAGTGTCCGTAGGTGGACTCATAATCGAGTTCGTTCGTGGGAAAGATAACTTTCTTGAACGCAACAGGTTCCAAGGGAGCTTTCCCTTTTTCTTCAGCTAGAGTCTTTCGGGCAGCCTTATTCTTTCTCCTGGCCTTGTTTCTTCTAGAGGATTTACTAGAAGACCCAATGTGGCCTAAACCAGCACCCTTGGCCTTAGCAGAGAATTCAGCAACGATTGGAAGAACTGTCTTAGGCTTAGAGAAGCTCTCAACAAGCTTCTTTTCAGCCTCGAGCTGTTTTTCCAGTTCTTTGATGATTTCCTCTTTAAGGTCGAGGTGCTTGAGAGCTTTATTGTATTCCTCCATAGCTTCATTTAGGTTCTCTTGAAGAGAGTTAGTCCTATTGACTTCTTCTCTCAAGTTGCTCTCACTAGCCTGTAGAGAATTGATCTCTTTGGCTTGACTTTTCACCATTCTACGACATTTCTCGTAAGCGGTGAGTAATTCCTTATACTGTCCCATGAGTTCAGATTCATCTTCAGAGGAATATCCCTCTTGCTCATTGTCATTTTCAGAATCAGAGAGAGGAGTGTGAGATTTTACCTCCCCAGTAAACTGGGGGACTTGTTCATCATCCGAATGAGCCATGAGCCCAAAGTAAGCTTCCTCTTCTTCACTCGACTCAGATGAGTCAGAGTCGCTGAGAGTTTTGCTCTTCTTGGCTACTAGGCTTCTCTCTGTCCTCTTCTTGGGGTGTGAGGATTTCTTTTCCTCTCTTCTTCCACCCTCTTTCTTTTTGTGAGGGCAATCGGCGATGACGTGACCTGGCTTATTGCAACAATAGCAAATGATGTCAGTTGAAATATGTTTGTTCTGTTTAGAATTGTACCTGTCATGGCTGCTTGAGCCTTTCTTCCGATGATCGCCGTCATGTCGTGATCTTCTATATGAGGCATCCTTGCCTCTCCATTGCTTCTTCTTGTTCAAGAATTTCTTGAACTGCCTTGAGAGTAGGGAGAACTCTCCATCAGATAGTTCTGAGCCAGATGAGCTAGGCTCAGATGATTCTTCTTCATCAGCCTCAGGAACTGGGGCAAGAGAGCTAGCCTTTATCTTCCTTGAGCTATCTGCCTTTAGAGCGACAGATTTCTCCTTGGATGCAGACCTGCTTGTCTCTTCTTCAGCTTTTCTTGAGTTGATTTGCAGCTCGTAAGACATAAGCTTTCCGAACAGATTCTGCGGGTCTGTTTCAGCTAACCTTCCAAACTCCCGAATGGCACATACCTTATTATCCCATTCCTTGGTTAGGGATCTTAAGAATTTGTCATTGAGTTCCCCGTTGGTGAAGACACGGCCATACACTCTTAGGCCATTTACTATCTTGAAGAAGTTCTCAAAAGTGTCAGCTATGGCTTCCTTATGACCCTGCCTGAAGGCTTCATATTTTTGGTTCAGTAGGGATCTACGATCATCCCTTACTTCTTATGTACCTTCCATTAGAGTCACAAGGGATTGCCACATCTCCTTGGCAGACTGGCAATGAATCAGATTTTGCAGCATTGAGTCATCCACTGCACTTGCTATAATATTTTTGGCTTTCTTGTCCAGAGAGACAAGTGCAATCTCATCCTTATCTAGATCCATCAGCTTCTTGGGAACTTGCTTGGTGGGATCTATGGTGGATGCAGTCATAGGAATGTGGGGACCTTCTTCAACAATCATGAAGATCCGGGATCTACTGCTTCCATGAAGAACTTTACTCTTTCCTTCCACATAGGAAAGTTGTTCTTGGTGCAGATAGGGAGTTTAGCAAAATCCTTGGTCTTACTCATGCTTGATACTTTTCAAGAAACAACTTAGAAGGATAAGATCAAGGTGTTAACCTTTTAACGATCAACCTCCCTCTGATACCAATTGAGAGGTCTAAGTTGTTAGCCTAAATCACCTAGAGGGGGGTGAATAGGTGAAATGCGTGTCAAATGCGGAATTAAAAACTAACACAGCAAATATCAAGCAATCACAGAAGACAAGAGATTTATAGTGGTTCCCCAATCTTGGGTACGTCCACTTTCCTCACCGATCTAGCAAATTACTAGACTCGGCTACTCCACTATCTCGGATTGAAAACAATCCTACACCTCGGAACCACGTTCCTACAAATCTCGATCCCAAAACGGATCTACAAAAACTCGGAAGACAAAACTTCCTACAAGTCTCGGAGAAGAATCTCCTACAAAGAAATTTGGTTTGAAAATATAAATCAAAACAACAATCTCAGATCTGGATCTTTGACGGTCTTCTTCTTCAGGAACTTCGGCTTGATCAGAAAAAAGGTTGAAGATGACCTGAGAGAGATCCACGAGTTTGAAAACTAGAACCACCTCGATCGAGAAGAGAGATCTGGAATCGTCAAGGCTCGGCAAGATCGAGTGATTCTCTTTCTTCTGGATCGCTGGAGAAAAGATCGATGAAAACGAAGGTCGCGATCCAAACTTTTCTTCTTCTTCCGTGAACGACAATGGAGGCGGCGTGAAATTAGGGTTCACGGAATTCCTCTTTCTTAAAAAGAATATTTCTGTAATAACGCTTGAAAAGTCATTTCTGAAAAGACCTATTTATAGGTGGGTTCCAACGGTCATAACATTGATTAATGATGACACGTGGACCAATCAGAATTGACAGATTCAAAGTACTTATGATGAAAATGGACTTAGAATAATTCTGGAGAAGTTGACTGCGATACTCGAGTAATGGAGGATATACACGAGTATGGAGAGATGGATTACTCGAGTAGCAAGAGGCAGTATACTCGAGTATAGAAAGAGAGAAATACAGGAGAGAAGAATGAATTACTCGAGTATCAAAAATGGTATACTCGAGTATCAGAATTGTATACTCGAGTAATAGAAAAGTATACTCGAGTATCAAGACGATATACTCGAGTATCAAAAGGCTAAACTCGAGTATCAGAAAATATACCTGAGAAACGTTTATATACACGAGTATCAGAGTCAATTACTCGAGTATGGAAGAATTTACTCGAGTATCAAAAATCAATTACTCGAGTATGAACGTACTTACTCGAGTATCAGAAGATATACTCGAGTATAGAGAGAACTTACTCGAGTATCAGAAGATATACTCGAGTATCAGAAAACACTTACTCGAGAATGGAACATACTTACTCGAGTATGGAACATACTTACTCGAGTATGGAACATACTTACTCGAGTATGGAACATACTTACTCGAGTATCAGAAGATATACTCGAGTATAGAGAAAACTTACTCGAGTATCAGAAGTTATACTCGAGTATCAAAAAACACATACTCGAGTATCATGGTATTTACTCGAGTATCAGAAAACACATACTCGAGTATCATGGTATTTACTCGAGTATCAGAAAACACATACTCGAGTATCATGGTATTTACTCGAGTATCAGGGACTTAGAAAAATTCTATGAGGAAATTTGCTCCAATGCTTCTGTCCATCAATCCAAGTGCATGAAGGAAGTGTATCCCAATAGAGAGGCTATACATGGGCCAACACTTTGAATCACACAATGAGGGATTACATTGTATGGTCCTGTGTTTGGTGACCCATTATAGACTGACATTGGTCTACACTTGTCAATTAGAACCTGCACACATACAACTCAAATACCACATCAAATACAACTTAATTCATCTTAGTTCAAGATCTGACCTCCTACAAATCTGAGGTATTGTGGAGACAAACCCCAACAATGGTCACGCACGGTCCCGCACACGACCGTGCGCGCACCGTGTGTTATTAACTTACATATCTTGATCGCGGAAGAAGAAGAGTTGACTCGTGCATTTTACTCGCGCACGGGCGATTACACCCGTGCATGAAGGAAATCGCACGGGTAACGACAGAATGCAGAAATACAGGAGAAAATAGAGGAACTGTGTGTTTAACTCGCGCATGGGAAATTCCGCCCGTGCGTGAAGGAAAACGCACGATTAACCACAGAAAGCTTGAAAGCTAGGCAAGAGGTGTAGGCCATGCGTTTCCTTCTCGCACGGTTTGGCATAAATTGTGGTAGAACAAAATGCACGGGTAACGACAAAAGTCCCCTGGAAAGCTCTGTGAAACATACGGTTGCACTGAAACCGTGCGAGAAGAAATTCACGCGACCGTGCGCTTTACACAGAAACTAGAAATGTATTTCTTGCCAACCCAACAACCTGCACAACAATGAAACAAAAAGTGGAGCACAAGCTCCCAACACCAAAAAGGCCAACAAAACTAAATAGAAAGATAACGAGGAGCACCATGTGCATACCCCCAACAATAGAATGCACAATTGCACACCCAAGGGCCAAGATAGAGCACTTATCGTGAAAAGCAAAATAATTGAAATATCAACGATAACACACTAAAAGTGAAGTGCAAGAGCGTTAAAACAAGCCCAGATGAGTCCGAAAAATACTATATTAAGAGGACTCATCAGGCACACAGCCTGATATACGGGCGTGTCCAGGGCCGTGTCCTGATCGGGCTGTTAGACGGGCTGTGTCGAGTAAGTTACATAGCCTGGGACATGGGCGACTCCCAGGGTGTGTCTGGCACACGTCATGTGACACTGGAGTGTCACATGTTCGTGTCCTTTTCGGGATGTTTTGGTCCTGTGTCGATTGCGGAACACGCCCCGCAATACGAGCATGTACTGATTGACAAGGGCATGCCAAAGTTTGAGACAGGCGTGTCTAAGCCCGTGTCCTGGTCGGGATATGACAGTTTAACCATCAATTGAGTCACACGGCCTTGGATACGGGCATGTTTCAAGCCGTGTTAGGCCCAAAAATGTTATTTTTAGGGAGAATCGTGGCTGTTGTTTCCTTCTATTGGGATCCAAGGGCCTACGATGGTCCTTGCTGAGTTAAGTATGGGAATATGTTTGAAACCCTCATTCCTCATCAAGATTTCTCTTTATAAAGGTTTAGAGAGAGGGGTGAGCAAGGAAGAAGGAGAAGTAGAGATCTGGCCGCCGGAGGAGCTTTGGAGCCCCAAATCGCAAGCCGAGTCCAGATCTATGGAGGCGAGGCCATTGCGGTGCTTTCCATATGTCTAGATCTTCATGGCGCCAAAGAGAACCACGAGGGTAACGATTCTCTTCATATACATGTGAAGGACTCTTTCATTTTTACATAGGAAGCCCTCTCTCGCGAGTATACGGTGAGTGCGAGGTATTCCTCGGGTAGACATGAATAGTCCCCATTATTTTTCATGTAGAGTTCGGAATCGAAGTACGGACATAAGCATGGTGTGTGAAGCCTACCTGGACAAGTTGGTCTGGATCAGTGATGTTTCATTATACATGAATGGTCGGAGAAGACCCCGTGCTGATGGTTGTTTTCGGGTTTTCTACGTGGTAGATTGTAGCAGGGATCCTTGGGGATTAACTCCAAGGTGCACCAGGAAATCCGGGCGGAAGCAAAGTTTTTCCATAACGGTGGCCTGGGAGCCAGCCGTGTACATAACAAGGTTATGTACGGTTGTTTGATCGATATTTTGGGACTGGGGGAAACTTGGCCTGCGCCAATGACTTGTATGGTTATGGAGAGGTGAGAAATGGGCGGGTGGAACCTTACCCACTCCAAGTGGTTCAGTGAAAGTTGTCTTGGAGGGAGAGTCTAGGTTTCGACTGAAAGGACTTTAATACTCACGTGTTTAACATCCTGGGTGCGGTGGTGAATCGCGTAACGGACCGGGTTCATCGAGTAAGTGCCCTGAGAGCACGGGGTGTGGGGCCCTAAATGCCTACGCCTGTGGTGAAGTGTGCTTAAGTTGTACTCTCACTTCAATGGTTGGTTTATACTAATGCAATGCATGGAAAGAGCAATGCCGCCCTGAGTAATGGGTCTGGGTCCTTATAATTTGGTCAGCTTTAGCAGACCGTTGCTTTTGTTTGCCACCATTGCGGTGTATTGTTGCTTGCAGGTGCTGTGGAGCCTAGTGGAAAATAGCGGGCTGAAGCCCTTTTTTCTGTGCCGGCACTCGAAGGACTTTGCGAATGTTTACTTTTATTCACATGTGTGACTGGCCTGCGCGCCGATGTTTGGAAGACACCATTTGTTTTTAGTAAACTCATGTAAGGTCATAAGCCCAAGTACATTGCGTATTTGTATGCTCATTCCTATTTTGGGTATTTAGTGGACATTCATGCTGTGTTTTGGGTTCTTTTCTTTGCAACATTTAAAAGCTTACGCTAGAATGTGCTATGTGTAGGATGTTATTATTGGAAGGATGGTTTCATTGAGTAACCCACTGGTCTGTGTGTGGTATATGGCATTGGGCCCTGGCCAGAACTACTTCTATATGCTATATGACGGATAGGGTTGTTACACAGTACAAGCGAATTTACTTCCAGTGCAACCAGTCAGGTCATATACGGTTCAATTGCCAATAGCTAGGTGGTAATGCTCCCCTTGCTCTTCCTCCTGCAGCTCCACAAGGTCGGGGACACATGCATGGTCGAGTACGAGGACCGCGCGAAGGAATCCCGGACCTGCTCGGGATCAGGTGTTTGAACTTGACATGGTGCAGGAATGGAACCCTCAGGAGGTGACTGCAAGTATGTCGTGATTTTGTTAATATGTTATAAGCATTTATTTTCGATTGCATAGGACATGCTAAGCGTCTAGCTTTGAGGCTTTGAAATTGATACCCAGACATCATGATGGTTGGTCGGAAACTAACTTACACTATATTCGATACCGGTGAAACACACTGGTTTGTGTCGGCAGACTTCATTAAAGACCTAGAAGGAGTGCAATACTTCACCGGAATTTCTCGCAGAGTACACCTCCCGGATGGCTCTGAGATGACTACTTCCGCAAAGTGTGAATTTGAGTTACTTCTTAGAGGAAAGTTCATTGAAACCCCTGCAATAGTGCTCAGAATGCCAGAATTCGACCGCTTTCTGGGCTTGACATGGTTAGATTGGCACCACACTAGGATTGATTGTGTGGCGAAGCAAATCAGGTTAAGGTATGGGGACTCTAAAGTCATCTTTCACGGTATTATACTTGCACCGCGTATGTTATTGTCTTCAATTCAGACTGTAAAAGGCCATATAAAAGGGGATGAAGTTAATATGATCTATTTATAACTAAAAGAGATGACAGTTCATTTGAAAGACGTGTGAATAGTCCGGGATTTCCCTGAGGTATTTCTTGAGAAATTGCCAGGTTTACCCCAGTATAGAGAGGTGGACTTCCAAATTAAGTTAGTACTGGGTGTCAAGCCCATCTCTAGGACCCCTTACCTGGTGCAAGAATTAGTGGAGTCAGGGTTCATCCGCTCCAATTCATCACCTTGGGGAGCCCCTATTCTATTTGTTATAAAGAAGGACAGAACCTTAAGATTGTTCATAGACTATCAGGTTCTCAACAAGCTGACAGTGCGGAACACTTATCCCTTACCCCGGATCGAAGAGCTATTCAACTAGTTAGTGGGAGCGCATTGGTTTTCTAAGTTTGATTTTCGCTCGGGGTATTACCAGCTGAGGATACGAGAGGAGGATGTTCAGAAAATGACATTTTGTTCGAGGTACGGTCTATATGAGTTCACTGTAATGTCGTTTGGGCTTAAATATGCCAATTCAGCGTTAAAACATCGCAAGCTTATTCTAACGCAAACTTATTTTGACTTTCTGTTGATCTCATGGAGCAGTGATGAGTCCAATATTTATAGGGTTTTTTGGACTCATCTGGGCGTATTTTCTCACTCGTACACCGCATTTCAGCCGGTAATTGGTTATATTTTTTCGTTCAGTTTATGACCACTTTGTGCATTATTTTTGCCCAAGGGTGTGTAATTGCGCATTGTGTTGTCGGTGGTAAGCACCTGGGTTTCCCCATGGCTCCTTTTGGATGTTCTTGATTGCAATATGATGTTGGGAGCTTTTGCTCTAGTTTTGTTTTATTACTATACGGGTAGTCGAGACATCCCAGATTCAATTTCCAGGTCCTGTGTAAAACGCACGGTCCCGCTTGTTCATGCAGTGTTTGAGATTAATCGTGCATTATACACAACAATTCTAGGGACGTCTGTGGTTACCCGTGCATTTTGTTCCCGCACAGTTTCGGCTAAACCGTGCGAGAAGGAAACGCACAGTTTTCCTGTAGCTTTCTTGTTTGTACCAATCTGTGGTAAATCGTGCGATTTGTTCATGCATGGGTGGCAGCGCCCATGCGTGAGTAAAATGCACGGTTCCACATGCTTGACTTGAATTCTAGCTTTCTGTTGTTACGAGTGCAATTTCCTTCACGCATGGGCGGAAACGTCCGTGCACGAGTAAAACGCACGGGTCAACGCTTCTCCTCCACAGGCTTGTTCTGAAATTTAATATCGCATGGTGTGCACACGGTCGTGCGTCAAACCGTGCGTGACCATTATTTCTGATTTTTCTATTTAAGACGCAGATTTTATTGTCCCGGGGAGCCAGTTCAATCTAGCCCGCCATTTCCGCTCCTCTGAGCAGTAAAACTTCCCTCCAGCCGTTATTTTCTCTCTGCTCCTTGGAGAGTTGATCTAGCCACCATTCTTCCTCCAAGAGCTCACAATAGCATCATCTCCGGCAACTATTGTCTTCTCCAAACCCCAAGCTCGGTTTCAAGCTCTTAGGGTGTTGCATCAATGGAGTTCTCAGGATAGATTTAGCCCAGCGATTATTCATGAAGATGACGGGTTATTTGAATGAGGTGACACCCCTTCATGATCTAGGTCATCTGTAGACCAAGCTCATACGAGGCCCGACAACCCTTGACTCCGGCCGATAATCTCGGAAAGCCTTCGTGCATTTGGTTGTATTTCTCCCACTCCTCTTATAGTTATATTGTTCTAGACTTGTGGTTGTTTGATTGTTGCTTAAGAACAATGTTTAGTTTAAGTATTTCAGAATATTCTTTGCTCGCCTTTCCTAGAGATCGAACACTTCTATGTGTTGTTATATCTTAGTTCTTGATTGTGTTGATGAGATTCAGTTTTTTTTGTTCTTGTTGATATAGTGTCGTTCTAGAGATTGCTAGAAGCGTGTGTGGAGAAGAGGAGATTGTGACCCTCATTGCATCTTCCATCTTTCATATTACTCTCTTGAGTAATCCACCAAAGAGACGCGGTGACGGCGACCCGCAATAGGTTTATTAGTGTTAAACTTAGGAAACTCCAAACCAAAACCACCTTTGTTTATGTTAACACTTGCAATGACTTTTTCAATAGCGAAATCACACTCCCTACTTGCACTCCTCGAGAGATCGATATCCGATGATTCAACTCCTCCACTTTATTACTTGACTACGATCGGTACACTTGATTACACATTAACATTTTGGCGTCGTTGCCAGGGAACAAAGTCGTGAGAGTTTTTTGGAGAGGGAGATAGGAGATAGAAGCCATTTTCGATTTGTACATTTCATGTTTCTTCTTTGCTTTAGTTTTTAGAATTTTTTGCTTAATTTTTTTTGTTCATTTTTTCCGATTTGTTGTTTAGATAGCAGATCCGTGTTATTTTTATTCAAGTGTGTAGCACCCTTTCAGTAATTATTTTTGTTTGCAATGTATTTTGTTGCTGAGTGCCGTCTTTATGACACTTTGCGCTGATACATCGATTCCATGGTTGTTTTAAAAGCTAAGCATTGTATTCGATGTTTGCTATGTCAAGGTATAAGCTATATGGTGAAGGATTTCCCTCGCTTGTGCGAACCTTCTCCCTATGAGGGCGTGTGCGCAATAAACTCCTGTTTGCGGAAGAATGTTGTGGACAGGCCTACCACGGTGTTGCCTGGCCCATACACTGACATCGTTCATCTAGCTCTTTCTTTACCTATTGATATTACCAAAGAATCTGATAGAATCGATTTCAACATAACCCAAACACCAAAGGGGGGGGGTGAATAGGTTTTTGTTCTTTTTCACTTAAGGAAGAACAAGAATTCAATTCTTTAAATAGAATCTAACTATTCTACAGCTAACACAACAATCACAGCACAAAATTCACAATCACAAACACATCATAGATTGCACACTGGTTTATAGTGGTTCCCTAAGGTCATGGTACATCCACTTTCCACCTTCGCCTATCCAGCAGTGTGCTAGATTCGGCCTAACTTCTTCCTTCTACTCAGATCCTCAGATCTTAGAGCTCAGAACCCTGAAAGGTTCCTACAACTCAGAATATATCCACACTCCTACAGCTCAGGCTAACAGCCCTATCTCAGCCTTGTCACAAGGCCTACAACTCAGAGAATGATTTCTCCTACACTCAGACTGAAATGTCCTACGACTCAGAGATTTATATGTCCTACACTCAGCTTTTATATAATAGGCTTACAAATCAGATCTTGAAAGGTCCTACAGAAAAAAAATCTTATAGATTGACTCTTACCCTTGTTGAGAGAGAAGGGATAAAAGGATTCTTGATCAGCTCTTGATAAGACTGATTGCTGAGATCAACCTGTTCTTAGCTTTTTTCAAATCTTCCTTAATCTGAACTCAGTAGGGTTAATCTTCTTTGAAGTTGACTGGCTGCAAGCTCCCTTCTTAGAATTCAGAAATAGATCTGAATCCTTCTTAGCAGATTAGTTCAAGATCTTCCTCTTAAGAGACTTATAAAAATCTCCTTATTCACTTCAAACAGTTGGAGCCCTCTCTCACTCTCCAAACCTTCTGATGTTTCTTATGAATTCTTTGTTGAATTCTCCTTAGACAAATTCTGAGAAGATTCACAATTTAGACTGTCTTCTTAGATCTTCTCACGAAAATCTTCTTCTTTGTGTCGTACCCTTTCTTGATCAATGATCAATACTTCAATAGTTGTTCGTTTTTTTTGTTGTTTTTTTGTATTTTACAGTCTCCGTCTTTATATAAACTTCATCCATGGTAACCGGCTGATCTGGTTTCTAACAAACTTCTGACAGTTCTGATAGCTTCAGCAAACTTGTTGGAATTCACATCTGTCAAGTCTTCAGTCATTTCTTGAACCTTTATCTTTGTTAGCAAAGCATCGAGACTAATCTTCATTATGTATCGACACAAGTAGATTAAGTGCCGACACAAGCTTTGGTGATGTCGACATAGCTCCTTTGGTGTCGACACTGCATCTGTAGAACATGTCGACACAACTTCTTTGTGTCGACACAGACACATCTTCTCTTCATAGCAAACAACTTTGGTGAAACTCTTCTGTGTGTCGACACAAGTCGTGTGTGTCGACACAGTTGATATAGTATCAGAATTTGTGTGTTGACACTGCCTCCAGGTGTCGACACAGTTGATGTCGACTAGAACTTCTGTGTGTCGACACAGTTTCTTCTGGTGTTGACACTGCTTTTCCAAGTGTCTACACAGGCTTTCTTAAGTGTCGACTCATGGACTTAGAAACTTTTTCTGCATTTTAGCAAATTTTTAACCTGCAAATATAAACTCAAAATAACATCAAATACACATTGATGTATATCATTGAGCTAAGTGTGGCTTCTTCAAATCAGGTACACATTTTCCTATGTACCCAACAATCTCCCCCTATTTTGAGAAGTCAGAACCCTTTCGTTAATGATATACACCATTTATAATAAACAAACATTATGATGTATATAAGCATTATATGATAGGGCAACTTATAAATAAAACATATACCAATATGACATTACAGAATAATAATACAAGCTAAATGAACATGAAACATTGTTTTGTTTATACTTATCAAAAAGTTTCTTAACAACTGATTACATAGATTTCTTTTAACACTAAAGATTACATTGTTCTTGTAAAATCTAGTAAATCTATACTAAGGATGATCAGGATCCCTAATGACTATGCCTTTTCCTGGCTTAATCTGAGCCTGCACAGTAGGTTCTGCATCATCAATGGGCTTCTTCCCTTTCAACTCTGCCTTCTTCTTGCTTCAGCCTTGATCCTCTGCCTTTCAAAATAATGAAAAGGCTTAGGTAAGTATTTGTAAGGCTCTTGAGCATTAGGAGGTAGCTTCCCAATTTTAGCCTTCTTTCTATATTGCAGAATGGATTCTTGCCTTGTTTCATACTTCAACCAATTCTTGTTGATTATACCATTTGCCCCTTTCATGAACTTGTTCTTTCACAGCTTTCCCGGCAATCAAAATTATATTCCTGGAAGTGGGGCTCCACTGCTCAAAATCAGGCTTTAACTCAGCCTGTTCTCTGAACCTTTTCTTTGACAGTTGTGCTTCCTGCTGAGCTTTTAAGGCAGCTTCTGGCATTTCTACTTTCTCAATAACAACATTATCAATTTCCTATTGAGGATTGTACATTGGCTGAACCTGTTGCTGAATCATATCAAAATCTGGTGGAGGATAGATGACCTGAGCAACTTCAGATTGATCACCTTCAATATAAGCAGGTTGAACACCTGACTCAGCAACATTATCATCATAATAAAGGGGTGGATATCCCAGAGTGGCTCTAATGCTATTGGATATCCAATTGGCATGATCTGAGCTGGCTTTGACTAACACTCTCTCCCCCTTTATGACTTCTCTTTCAATATGATCTCTTAAGTCATCTTTCTGAAATCTTACTTGTCCATCAAGAAAATTAACACCATCTTTATAAAATGATTTTAACTTGAGAAGCTTGTCAGATATTGATTTCTGACAAGTAGTAATTTCTGTTTGAAATGAGTCTAAGGCAGCTTGTAGCTTCTTTTCAAACTTCTCTTTCTCTTTAGTTCTTTCTTCAGTCAGTGTAGTGACTATATTCTTTATGTTTGTTACTATCTCATTATGAGATTCAGTCAGATTGTCATTAATTCTAATCTGATTCTCAAGGACATATCCTTGTTTAATAGCAATATCATTCACTTTAGCCTTGACTTCTGCTTGCTGCTTATCCAGAAATACTACAACATTGCCCCTTTTGTGGAAGCAATCTGTCATCTCTTTCTTATGTAGATTTACTTCAAACCTTATGGATTTGATATCCTGAGCCAAATCAAATTGAAGTGACTTTTGGCTTTCATCCATATACTTCTTAAGAGCCATTCTCTGCTCATCTAAGTTCAGTTGCAAGGCCACAAAATAATGAGCTGTAATCAGCCTCTGGGGCAGGTTGTGGAGCAGCAGTTTGCATTGCTTTCTTGTAGCTTTGGCTCCTCCTCTTAAAAACGATCAGTTTTCTCCTTTTTGTACTTGTGATTTCTTCATATTTTGAAGATGATGAACTTGTAATGTCTACTCTTACCTTAGGACTAGGAGGCATCTCCTTTTCAGTCCTATTCTTCCCCCCCCCCCCCCCCCCCCGTCAATGTCAGCCTGCTCCCCTCAATCCTTACTTGCTCCCCCTTACTTGTTGCTCCCTTAATATCAAGAAACAACTCCTCAAGAGTAAACTCTCGTTGAGTGTGGACTGGTGGTACTTCTGTCTCAGGAGCATCAACAACTACAAATGTATCATCCATGATTACATCTTTTGCTGGAATGTTGACATGAGGTCTTTCAAGAATGGATTGTGAAGCCATCTCACTTGCCAAGTGTGTTGACTCTTCTTCCAGTACCTGTGCAGTATTTAGCTCCTCCTGTTCTTGTGCATTATAGGTATTGTCCTGTGCCTGTGTATTATCTGGCTACCTTTGCACCTGTGCAGTATCTGTAATGTCCTGTGCAGGTTATTTCTCAGCAGCTTCTTGTCTTTCTATATCTTGTATGTCCTTTGTTAAGATCCTATCCCATCTGGAGATAATCCTGATGTCCATTTTTCTCATATGATTAATTTTAGAACCAGAAATTTTGTGCATTACTTCCGGAATTTCTCCAGCCAAGTATAAGCTCATCAGTCTAGCCAAATTAGCCTTGTTTATGCCTTCCTTAATCTTCTCAAACAGTACTATAGACCAATCTGTGTTTAGTCTAAAACTTATTCTTGTCATTTGGCTGAACATATAGGCTGAAATCCTATTATGTTCCCCTTGCTTACAGAGAATTACCTTTCCAACCACTTCATAAGGGAATTTCCCTTATTGATTCATCCCTTTTCTGTTTATAGCTGATCCAATCTTCATGGTGGGATCCAATCCACACCATTGTAGCGCTTCCCATGTCTTAGAGACGGGTACCTCTTCTTCATCCTGAGTCCTTGGAAGATTAAGAATTTTCCTCAAACTCTTTAAGGTCACTTTGACTCTAGCGCCATGTACCGTCGATTTAATCTTAAGGCTAGATGAATCTACTACAGCCACGCCATAAAACTCAAGTATCTCTTTCTTCCATATCTTTGTTGGTTCGAAAACCAAAAACACCAAACCAATCTCAGTAATTAGGGTAATTACTCCTTTAATCTCTGAGTCTGCACCATCAAAGGAATGGCGAACCATCTCATATCCTTCGTTGATTTTATCTTCTACCTTTGGCGCCATTGGGATGGTGAGAAAGCTTGGATGAGAGAAGAGAGTTTGTCAACACAAGGTTTTGGTCTCGAAAACCATGAGAGTGTGTCGACAGAGTTTTGTTCTTGACCTATTTATACCCTTCTAAGCAAAGAAGGTCAAAAGGCGAGCAAAAACAGACTAAATGTGTTGACACTGTTGAAATGTGTCGACACATACTTTTAATGTCTTGACAATGGCATTGACTACTATGTGTCGACACCAAATGATGATATGTCGACACTAGACATACTTAGTAGTCCAACGGAAATTCAGTGTGGACTCTTATTGTATGTGTCGACACAATTTCTGGATGTGTCGACACCACTACTCTGAATGTGTCGACACCACTTTCTGAAGTGTCGATATCACTTCTCTGGATGTGTTGACACAGATTTACTAAAGTGTCGACACCACTTCTCTTTATGTGTCAACACTTTTTTACTTAGCCAATTTTGATAAACTAATCTATGTTTCACATTCCTAATTCAATTTTAAATTTATTGAATTTAGTTTCATCTAGAGGCTTAGTAAACATATCTGCAATTTGATAATCTGTTTTGACAAATTCTAGTGAGATGTCCTTTTTCTCTACATGTTCTCTAAGAAAATGGTATCTAATTTCTATATGCTTAGTCCTACTATGTGAAATAGGATTATTAGCAATAGAAATAGGACTTGTAGAATCACAAAACAAAGGTGTTCTACTTACCTGAATAGCATAGTCTTCTAGCTGGTGTTGAATCCATAACAGCTGTGCACAGCAACTTCCTACTACCATATATCCAGACTCAGCTGTGGACATTGACACACTAGTCTGCATCTTACTACTCCAAGACACCAATCTTCCTCCTAGAAATTGACAGGTTCCTGTTGTGCTTTTTCTATCTTCTTTGCAACCTGCAAAGTCTGCATCTGAATAGCCTGTCAGTAAAAAATCTCCATTCCTAGGGTACCCTAGGTGTACAACCTCGGGCTCACAGGAGGGAACCCAGCAGAGAGGGAATTAGAAGAATCCTCAAAAGGAGACAAGGCCCTAGGCGAGAGGGGCCCGACGCAAAGACCACTCGCACTAAGCGAGAGGGGCCTAAAAGCTGGGTCCACACGCAATGGGCGAGAGGAGCCCTAAAGCTGGGTCCACTCGCAATGGGCGAGAGGAGCCCAAAAGCTAGGTCCACTCGCAATAGGCGAGAGGAGCCCAAAAGAGGGTCTATTCGCAATAGGCGAGAGGAGCCAAAACATGGGTCCATTCGCTTGGCGGGTGGGGGTCAAAGGAAGATTGTCTATATGTCGTCTGAGGGTCTTGCCCGCGAGGTAATCCTTTTCAGCCGCAAGGTGGTCCTCTCGCCAAGCATCGGGTCGGCAGGAAGAGATAAGGCCGGTTCAGCAATTGGGTGGGGACCGGCTCACTTAGCAAGCGGTTCATCCTTTTTGGCCTTTTTACTCTTTTACCCTCGGTGGTCTGCTCATAGCCCTTCAGAACAGCGGAGTTTGGCTGTTGGCAGACCCAACCCAGGGTATTCAGGTAATTTCACAGATGCTTGTTTTGGTTATTTGCAGTTCAAATCCTGAAGCCTATAAATAGACCGGTAAGGTGTCTGAGAAGAGGGCATGTGGAACCTTCTTTTTCCTTCTCACTCAGGCACCTAGCTCAGCATTGGCTAGGGAGGGGAAGGATTCTAGTCCTTCTGGGTGAGTGGTGGGACCTCCGAGCTGAAGCTCCCGGTCTGTTCCTTTAGGTGTCTTGTTAGGAGCGTGGTTCAAAGAAAGTAAGCGTGGGTTGCAGCCTTAGATCCGAGCTTTTAGGAGAAACTAGTTCGACTGGTTTCAACATTTTTGGTGCGGTGAGCGTGGATAGCAGCCTGCGTCGAAGAACTTTGGATCATCTCATGGCAGGAGATCTAGGAGGAGGAGATGAGGGCGGAGGAAATGAGGGCGGGTCCCAGAACCCAGGAGGATATGTTGGGAGGGAAGAATTCATGGCGTCCATCAGGGGCATCATGGGGATGTTGCAGCAGATCTCGCAGCGAGGCGAGTGCGTGACCCCTCTACCTCAGGGGCCGGGCCTCTCGCCTCCGGAAGGAGCCGTCTCGGCAAGGGTGGACGAGGATGCGCCAGGAGGGCGGCCCGGAAAGGAGAAGGTGGTGGAAGGAAACGGGCGAGATCTGGCAGGAAGGGAGTTGTTCCCCAGCCCGGCGAGCGCCGTCTCGCCAGTAGACCTCGTCGCGCGAGTGGAGACGGCGAGACCCCTGGCGAGAGGGTCGCCCTTTTGCGAGCTGGTTCTTTCGGCTCCCGTCACGGAGGGGTTCCGCGAGCCTGAGATGGTTTATTATGTGGGGAAGGATGATCCCCTCCAACACTTGCAATGGTTCGAAGATGCGGTCTCCATCAGGCCGATGACGGATGCATTCATGTGCCGCCTTTTCGCGATCACCTTGAAGGACAAGGCCCGGGACTGGTTTCATCAACTCCCAGCAGGGTCAATATATGGTTTTGAAGATTTGAGTAGGAGCTTCCAGCTGCGCTTCTCGACCTCGAAGAAGAGGAAGAAGAATCCGGAGTCCATCTTCCTGATCAAGCAAAAGGCAGACGAGTCCTTAGCCCAGTACGTGGATCGCTTCCAAGAGGAAATCCTGGACATTCAGGAGGTGCCGGGATTTGCTCTCCAGATGGCCTTTACTGTGGGTCTCAGGGAAGGCTTCTTCAAAATGAGCCTCACCAGGAAGGCACCCTTATCATTTGAAGGGTTGATGGAGAAGGCAGCCAAGGAGATAGCGATGGAGGCAGCGAACCCGGCTTTTGCCAAGAAATTAGCAAGGCTGACGGAGGTAGAGTCCAGAGAACCAGGAGGAGCGAGGCAGCAGGAAGGGAGGAGAAGGGAGGAGCCAAGGGGGCCGGCACAGCAGGAGTTGAGTTGGAGGCAACCGGAAGGCCCGGTTCAAGGGCAATGGAGAGGTCTTCCCCCGGGGGAAGGAACTACTACCATGGAGGAGCAGGAAGGTTGCCACAGCTGGGGTGGAGACAGGGACCTAGGCCACTCCCACCCCCGCCTCAGCAGGCTATGGCTATAGGCCGGGGAAGAGGAAGAGGAAGAGAGCGAGGAAGGGGGGAGCCGGAGCAGGGAGGAGAAGGAATCACCAAGAAGGGAGGCAGGAGGGGGAAGTAGCAATGCCATTCTGTGACTTTCACGAGGAGGAAGGTCACGCGACAGCTACATGTCCAGAGTTTCTGGAGCTGAAGGGGAGAAGAGGAGCGGGAGAGCAGCAGCCACCGGCGCGGATAGTAGAGATGACCGGAGTGGGGGAGGAGGATAGATGTGTCGATCGGTCAGATGTGGGGGATAGAGGGGGGATCGGGGTGATTCATGGTGGGGTGGGAATCGAGGCTACCCGAAAGGCCAGCCTTCATACAATGTACCGTCGAGGTGTCGCCTCGACGTCGCAAGCCCCGCCCCCGGACGAGAAGATCACCTTCTCCAGGAAGGACTTGCCAGATCACGAAGACCCATTCTGCGATGCGCTGGTGATTCGGACGGCTATCGAAGGTTTCACGGTATCAAGGATCTTGGTGGACAATGGGAGCTCGGTTAATGTCATCTTCAAAAAGGCATTCAATGAGATGAGGGTGGAAGCCAGGAGGGTGTTAGCAGCGGATGGCCCGCTGTTCGGATTCTCAGGAGAAAGGAAAGAAGTAGAGGGGGGAGTCGGTCTCCAGGTAACCCTGGGAGGGCTGTCCAGGAACTGCCGCTTTGTGATAGTGGACGCTCCCAGCAGTTACAACGCCATCTTCGGGCGCCCCTTGATTAGTGCCTTTAGGTTTGTACCATCATCTTTTCATCAATGTTTGAAACTCAATTCAGGAGGGACCCAGATCAGGGTGAGAGGAGATCCGAAGGCGGCCCGGGAATGTTATGTGACGGCAGTAAACGCTATCTCATGGAGGGGGGATGCGGAAGAGTTAGAGAGAAGACTGGAGCGGGAGGAACAAGAGGAGAGTAGAGTTGAGGAGTTGGAAGGTGGCATTGCGGAGGAGCCAGTAATGGCAGGGGAGTTAAGGGTCGGAGGAGAAGGGAAAGAGGAGAGAGGAAGGAAAAGAAAAATGAGAGAGGTGGAAGAGTCAGTACTAGGAGGAGGCCCGGTGCGGATGGAGGATAGGTTCGTAGAGAAAATAGACATGGCAGTGGAGAGAAAGGAGGGTGGAGAGCAAGAGCTCGGAAACCAGGAGGAGGGGCTGGCAAAGGAAGAGGAGATTCCGAAAGATCAGGAGGAAGAAGAAGAGCCCTCGAGGCTGAAGGCTGCAGTTGAGCTACAGGAGGTGGACATCCTAACAAAAGAAGGAAGGAAAGAAAAGATCAGAATCAGCGGAGAACTCGGTCTTGAGGACCAGGAGGAGATCCGAAAATGCGTGCAGGAAAACATTGATGTCTTTGCATGGAGCGCGGCCGACATGCCAGGGATTGACGCAGATGTGGCATGCCATCGTCTCAACCTTGACCCCAAGGTTCGTCCCATCCAGCAGAAGAAAAGGGCCATCGCCTCCAGGATGGCCAAGCCTATCAGGGAGGAAGTGGAAAAGCTGCTCCAGGCGGGGTTCATATCTGCAAACAAGTATCCAGGGTGGGTGAGCAATGTTGTGATGGTAAGGAAGGGGGAAGGGAAGTGGAGAATGTGTATTGACTTCTCTCTTTTGAATAAAGCATGTCCCAAGGATTGTTATCCTCTGCCTCGAATCGACGCGCTGGTTGATTCAGCCGTCGGTTTTTCACTAATGAGTTTTTTAGATGCCTTTTCAGGATACCATCAAATACGCATGCATCCACCGGACGTCAAGGATGTCACCTTTATCACCGAGGATGGATGCTTCAACTATAACATGATGCCTTTTGGGTTGAAGAATGCGGGGGCGACCTACCAACGGATGATGGACCGGATCTTCCGAGAACAAAAGGGACGGAACCTCGAAGTCTACGTAGACGACTTGATGATCAAGAGCCAAGATCTCAAGTCTCATATTGCGGATCTGGAAGAAACGTTTGCAACGGTAAGGAAGTACAAGATGAGGCTTAATCCGCTGAAGTGCGTATTCGGGGCCTGTAGGGGAAAGTTTTTAGGACATCTCCTCACCCCATCAGGAGTAGAGCCTAACCCGGATAAGGTAAGGGCTATCCTAGAACTAGAGTCTCCAACGAATACTAAAGAGGTCCAGCGCCTTACCTGCAAGTTGGCGGGGCTCAGCAGATTCCTTTCCAGGGCAGGAGAGAGGTGCTCACCTTTCTTTCGGACATTGAGGGGGGGGGGGGAAGATATTCGAATGGACCTCCGAGTGCGAGAGTGCTTTTCTAGCCTTGAAGCAGCAGCTCACCAAGGCACCGCTACTCCAGGGCCCGAGAGAAGGAGAGATTCTATTCTTGTACCTAGGGGTAGGGGCAGGGGCAGTGAGTTCTGTCCTCGTGTGGGAAGAAGGTAAAAAGCAATTCCCGGTTTACTATGTAAGCAGAGTCCTCAAAAAGGCAGAGCTAAAGTACCCTATCCTGGAGAAGCTAGCCTTCGCCCTCGTTATCTCAGCTCGAAAGCTCAGGCCCTATTTTCAGGCCCATTCCATCCAGATCGTGACGGACCACCCTCTCCGCCGTATTCTAGAAGGGGTAGAGCACTCAGGAAGATTAGCTAAATGGTCAATAGAACTCAGTGAGTTTGACCTTTCTTATGTTCCTCGGTTGGCTATCAAGGCGCAAGCTGTAGCAGATTTCCTGGTAGACTACACGGTGGAGGTCAAGGAGGCCGAGACGTCTCCCATAGTAGCTTGGGAGATGCTAGTAGATGGGGCCTCGGGTAAGAATTCCTTTGGAGGAGGGATGGTTTTGATAAGTCCCGAGGGAACACGGATCGAACAGGCCCTGAAGGTTCATTTCACTCTCACCAACAATCAAGCGGAGTACGAGGCCATTATTGCAGGGCTGAGGTTGGCTCGTGAGCTCGGTATACAGGATATCAGGGTCTCCACGGATTCTATGATAGTGGCGAGGCATATAGAAGGGGAATTTGAGGTAAAAGAACCCACCCTCCAGCTGTACTTAACAAAGGTAAAGAGGATCATTGGTCAGTTTCGCAGTTTCGCAGTCCAACACATCCCAAGAGAGGAAAATACTCGGGCGGACCTGGTCGCCAAGCACGGTCCCCGGGCCGGAGAAACCATGACGGAGCTCTTTAGGCCCTCCATCGAAGAAGGAGAGCTGATGGAAGTAGATCAGCAGGGATCCTGGATGGATCCATTTACCACCTACTTGACAACGGGACGTTTGCCTGAGGGAGAGATCGAGAAGAAGCAAGTCAGGTACAAGTCGGCATACTACCTGCTAAGAGAAGGGATCTTATACCGTAAGACGTTGTCGGGGCTGTTGGCTCGATGCGTATCCGAGAAGGAGGTCGCGAGGGTGCTGGGAGAAATTCATTCTGGAGAGTGCGGCAGCCATTCCGGGAGTCGGACCTTGGAAGGAAGGGTGTTGAGGCAAGGCTATTTCTGGCCCACCCTTAGGAAGGATGCCGAGGAATTCGCAAGGAAGTGCAGGAAGTGCCAGGAATTTGCCCCTCTTCAGCTCCTCCCGGCCCAAAGGTTGCGCACGATCACAGCTCCGTGGCCCTTCGCCATATGGGAGCTAGATCTGGTGGGTCCATTCCCTCAAGCCAGTGGCCAGAGGAGGTTCCTGCTGGTCATGGTAGACTACTTCTCAAAATGGCTGGAGGTGAAGGCATTGGCGAAGGTGACGTCTCAGGTGGTCAAAAGCTTCATATGGGGGGAAATCATCTGTAGGCATGGGCTCCCTCTAGCCATTGTCACGGATAACGGACCGCAATTTGCCAGCAGAGAGTTCGTAGATTTCTGTATACGACTAGGTATAGACCTTCGGTTTGCTTCAGTGCATCATCCTCGAAGCAATGGGCAGGTGGAAGCCGCGAATAAGGTCATCGTGAATCTCTTAAAGAAAAAGGTGGAAAACTTGAGGGGAAGTTGGGTGGAGCAGCTCCCCTCCGTCCTCTGGGCCTTAAGGACCACGCCAAGTTCCGCCACGGGGGAGACACCGTTCAAACTTTCCCATGGCTCTGAGGCCGTCTTACCTGTTGAGTTCGAGGTTGAGTCACCTAGAGTAGCTGCGGCAAGGAAGGGAGATGAGAAGTGGCTGGTAGATAATGACGAAGAGCAAAGGCTCTCCCTCGACTTGGTGGAGGAGCTTAGAGAGCTGGCATCTATCCGACAGGAGGAGGTCAAGCGCCGGATGTCAAGATATTTTGATAAGCACGTCAGAGTCAAGCAGTTTGAGAAGGGAGACTTGGTCCTCAAGAAAGTGGATGCAGCAGGGAGAGGGGCTTCGGTAGGGAAGCTCAACCCCAACTGGGAAGGTCCTTTTATTGTAAAATAGGTCTTGAAATCAGGAGGGTATCACCTCTAAGATGTAGACGGGACACCCCTAGATCGCGCCCGAAGCGGCGACGACCTAAAGCGTTTCTATCCTTAACTTTTGTTCCTGTTCATTATCTATGCTGAATGAGATGTGGTTTCCTTGGTTTTTCTCTCTCACTTTTCAATGTTAGCCAATCTGGCAAGGCCTTCTGGTACCGCCATACAGTTTCAAATAGCTGTCTCCTCAAAGCAGGAAGATTTTATTTTGGAGAGGAGACCCCGAGAAGACCCGCTGTCCAGGCTACCATCGAGCTGGCAGGTCTGTAGGCTCACTCGGTGGTTGGAGTTGGTTTTGAAGAGGAGACCCCGAGAAGACCCGCTGTCCAGGCTACCATCGAGCTGGCAGGTCTGTAGGCTCACTCGGTGGTTGGAGTTGGTTTTGAAGAGGAGACCCCGAGAACACCCGCTGTCCAGGCTACCATCGTGCTGGCAGGTCTGTAGGCTCACTCGGTGGTTGGAGTTGGTTTTGGAGAGGAGACCCCGAGAAGACCCGCTGTCCAGGCTACCATCGAGCTGGCAGGTCTGTAGGCTCACTCGGTGGTTGGAGTTGGTTTTGGAGAGGAGAGCCCGAGAAGACCCGCTGTCCAGGCTACCATCGAGCTGGCAGGTCTGTAGGCTCACTCGGTGGTTGGAGTTGGTTTTGAAGAGGAGACCCCGAGAAGACCCGCTGTCCAGGCTACCATCGAGCTGGCAGGTCTGTAGGCTCACTCGGTGGTTGGAGTTGGTTTTGAAGAGGAGACCCCGAGAAGACCCGCTGTCCAGGCTACCATCGAGCTGGCAGGTCTGTAGGCTTACTCGGTGGTTGGAGTTGGTTTTGAAGAGGAGACCCCGAGAAGACCCGCTGTCCAGGCTACCATCGAGCTGGCAGGTCTGTAGGCTCACTCGGTGGTTGGAGTTGGTTTTGGAGAGGAGACCCCGAGAAGACCCGCTGTCCAGGCTATCATCGAGCTGGCAGGTCTGTAGGCTCACTCGGTGGTTGGAGTTGGTTTTGGAGAGGAGACCCCGAGAAGACCCGCTGTCCAGGCTACCATCGAGCTGGCAGGTCTGTAGGCTCACTCGGTGGTTGGAGTTGGTTTTGAAGAGGAGACCCCGAGAAGACCCGCTGTCCAGGCTACCATCGAGCTGGCAGGTCTGTAGGCTCACTCGGTGGTTGGAGTTGGTTTTGAAGAGGAGACCCCGAGAAGACCCGCTGTCCAGGCTACCATCGAGCTGGCAGGTCTGTAGGCTCACTCGGTGGTTGGAGTTGGTTTTGAAGAGGAGACCCCGAGAAGACCCGCTGTCCAGGCTACCATCAAGCTGGCAGGTCTGTAGGCTCACTCGGTGGTTGGAGTTGGTTTTGAAGAGGAGACCCCGAGAAGACCCGCTGTCCAGGCTACCATCGAGCTGGCAGGTCTGTAGGCTCACTCGGTGGTTGGAGTTGGTTTTGAAGAGGAGACCCCGAGAAGACCCGCTGTCCAGGCTACCATCGAGCTGGCAGGTCTGTAGGCTCACTCGGTTGTTGGAGTTGGTTTTGAAGAGGAGACCCCGAGAAGACCCGCTGTCCAGGCTACCATCGAGCTGGCAGGTCTGTAGGCTCACTCGGTGGTTGGAGTTGGTTTTGAAGAGGAGACCCCGAGAAGACCCGCTGTCCAGGCTACCATCGAGCTGGCAGGTCTGTAGGCTCACTCGGTGGTTGGAGTTGGTTTTGAAGAGGAGACCCCGAGAAGACCCGCTGTCCAGGCTACCATCGAGCTGGCAGGTCTGTAGGCTCACTCGGTGGTTGGAGTTGGTTTTGAAGAGGAGACCCCGAGAAGACCCGCTGTCCAGGCTACCATCAAGCTGGCAGGTCTGTAGGCTCACTCGGTGGTTGGAGTTGGTTTTGAAGAGGAGACCCCGAGAAGACCCGCTGTCCAGGCTACCATAGAGCTGGCAGGTCTGTAGGCTCACTCGGTGGTTGGAGTTGGTTTTGAAGAGGAGACCCCAAGAAGACCCGCTGTCTAGGCTACCATCGAGCTGGCAGGTCTGTAGGCTCACTCGGTGGTTGGAGTTGGTTTTGAAGAGGAGACCCCGAGAAGACCCGCTGTCCAGGCTACCATCGAGCTGGCAGGTCTGTAGGCTCACTCGGTGGTTGGAGTTGGTTTTGAAGAGGAGACCCCGAGAAGACCCGCTGTCCAGGATACCATCGAGCTGGCAGGTCTGTAGGCTCACTCGGTGGTTGGAGTTGGTTTTGAAGAGGAGACCCCGAGAAGACCCGCTGTCCAGGCTACCACCGAGCTGGCAGGTCTGTAGGCTCACTCGGTGGTTGGAGTTGGTTTTGAAGAGGAGACCCCGAGAAGACCCGCTGTCCAGGCTACCATCGAGCTGGCAGGTCTGTAGGCTCACTCGGTGGTTGGAGTTGGTTTTGAAGAGGAGACCCCGAGAAGACCCGCTGTCCAGGCTACCATCGAGCTGGCAGGTCTGTAGGCTCACTCGGTGGTTGGAGTTGGTTTTGAAGAGGAGACCCCGAGAAGACCCGCTGTCCAGGCTACCATCGAGCTGGCAGGTCGGTAGGCTCACTCGGTGGTTGGAGTTAGTTTTGAAGAGGAGACCCCGAGAAGACCCGTTGTCCAGGCTACCATCGAGCTGGCAGGTCTGTAGGCTCACTCGGTGGTTGGAGTTGGTTTTGAAGAGGAGACCCCGAGAAGACCCGCTGTCCAGGCTACCATCGAGCTAGCAGGTCGGTAGGCTCACTCGGAGGTTAGGTAAAGGGACAGCATATGGATAGGAGTTTCATAATTTGATCAAAAGCAAGATCCTTGTCCCAAAGGAAGAAGAGGAGGAAGGAGTCGGTCCCTCAAGATCCTCTCGCGCCAAGGGGCAAGGCGAGTGGAAGGGTACATGGCTATTCGCACCTAGAGTAAGGGGTCTGCTCTTCGGCCAAAGGGCGAGAAGAGGAGTACCTTCGTCTCGCAAACGAAACCAAGCATAATAACGATTCGAGACCCACTCGCGCCTGGGGTGTCCGGGGATAAGGCGAGAGGGAGTGATACGTCCCTGCGCGAGAGCACTGAGGGCCCGCCCACTCGCGCCACAAGTAAAGCTAGCCCCTCCATCGTCAGGCGAGACAAGTCGTGATCTCGTTCCGCAAAGTGAAGAGAGGGTAGGCATACAGGAGAGATGAAAGGAAGGGCCTTAAAAATAAAATGTATATATGTCATCCACAAAAAGAGGCTGTAATACAAAAATGCCTCAGCAGCAAGTATCCAAAAGAGAAAAAGGGGGGGGGGGAGAAGAGGAATATACAAAAAACACTGTAAAATAAATCCTCTATTCTTCCGCGCTGGAGGACGGGCCGTCTTCCTCCTCGCCATAAATCTCTGGTACCAGGTCGCGGGCAGTGACCTCCTCGCAGCCTTCCCTGATAACTTCCATCTCCTTCATCATCTTCACGATTAGTTCGGCGGTCCTGATGTTGGCGTCTTTGCAGAGTCCCACGACCTCGGCATGAGAATAATGAGAGGGAGGAGGTTGGGGAATCACCACGCGAGAAGGCGAGAGAGCAGCCTCCTGAAGCCGAATGATCTCGGACTCCATGCTTTTAACCTCCCCTTCCAGAGTAGCTATGCGCGAATGCATCCTATCGGCCGTCTCGGCATCCTGCAAGAGGTTTATTCATTAGGGGAAGTTGAAGGTGAACAAAGAAAGGGAAGGAATTGAGAATGGGGAAACTCACCACACCACCCCGAGCCTTGGCGAGAAGGTTTTCGGCCACGGCCAACCGTTTCTCAAGATCCGTAGACTTCTCGCGCTCTGCCGCCAGGCTCGCCTCTGAATCCCTCCAGCTCTTATTATTGTAAATCAGACGGCGTGAAACCTGGTGCGATAGCTCTAGCGAGCGCATCTGGGATTGCGCGGCCCTTAGGATCAAGTCCCGCGAGGGGGGCTCAGCGGCAGCTTCTCGCTCTGCGCCTCCATAAAGGCCAAAGCCCAGAGAGAATGCATGAGCCGTGGGCTGGTCTCGCTCCATCCAGGGAGGAAGGAGGGTAGAGATAGAGACCCGGTTCGCCTCCTTGTCCCATATCAGGGTTGGCTCACCGGCAGCATCCGGGATCGCTGGGCCCATATTGAAGTTCAGATGAGTGGAGGGAGCCGGGCGGCTGGAAGAGCCCACCTCGCGAGTAGGAGATTTCGGGGGGATGTTGTCAGCAAGAGAATCAGGTTGACCCGCCCCGCTAATCGGCGAGACGGTCCGCTGATCAAGGAGCCGAGAAGGGGATTGGGGAGATTGAGAACCCAGAGAGATGGGGGATAAGGATCCCGACACATCTACCATCTCGGCAGGAACTTGCTTTGCCTTTCCAGAGGGAAGAGGCGCTCCTTTCTTGACCTTTGCTTTCTTCGAAGGACTCTGGCGAGACGGGGGGGAGCCTCCTGCAGGCCTTTTCTTCAGGGAGAGGGGTAGGTTTTCTCTCGCCGCCTCAGCTGCCATCGTGGCGAAGGCTACGTCTTTGGAGGGTTTGATGCTGCTTTTATAAGGCGGGCGAACGGGAACATTTCTTTCTCCTGGAAACGGCGAGACGATGCGTTTATAACAGCTATTCGTTAGACCTAGACGAAAATAAAGGGCCCCAGCATTTACCTTCGCCTGGAAGCACAGGAAGGAGGGAGTCGAGGCCGCGCCTCAGGAACTGTACCTCGAAGTTCTTGCCGATGAAGAAGTCACAAAGAAGCTTGTCCGTGCCACTAACCTGGGGAGTGGTATAGAACACCTCGGCTGGCGACACAGGCGCCAGCGGAATGCCACCCATGTTGCCGCGGATGAAGACGAAGCGAGTAATCCAATGATGATTCTTGTTAGGCGTCTCGCAAACCTTGAGACCCTGCCCCGTGAAATAGGAAACGCCGTCGGCATTGGCATGGTAGATAAAAAGCTTGCGGAAGGAGTTCAGGCTGAACTCGATTCGCTCCCTGCGCATGTAGCAGGCGAAGGCAACGAGTACAGAGATGGCGTTTGGGTTTAGCTGCGCAGGAACAGTCCCGAAGTATTTGAGAACCTGTTTCACTTCTGGCCAGAGGGGCAACCTCAGCCCCGCTTCGAAATGCGGGACGGGGAAGGCGAGTTCACCGGGATAGAAAGTGTTGATTGACTAGCCCACTTTTGGAGGGCGGGACTCAAAACCTTCCGGCAAGAAATCGCGAGTAAAGGCGTTGTAGTCCTCCTCGGAAATCCGGCCGGGAGGAAAATCATGGTCACCAAACCGCCTCCCGCATCGGCTTCGCCCCTCGCCTTCTTCAGCCTTCCTTTTCCCCATTCTGGACAGAGAGAGCGAAAAGGAGGATGCGAGAAGAACAGGCGAGACGAGGCACCAGCAGGATCAGTTCGCGAGAAAAGGGAGAGAGAGGTGAGGTTTAGGGCGCCGAGACAAATCAAGAGCATGATCCGGGCCCCAGGGATAGGGGGTATTTATAGCCCGTTGAATAAAGAGAAAAATACGAAGAGGTGGAAAAAATATATAGTGTAAAGGAAGGGGAAGAGTCGGCCGTCCTTCTCTCTCTCCTAGTCTCGATTGGTGTAGCCTAACGTAAGCCCCAAGCTGGGGGCGAGGCAGTATCCTAAAAAATACAATAAAAATAAAAAGAGAGTAGTGATTTAAGCACAGATACAACGCGCGAGTCACAGAGTAGAAAAGCGCGGTACTAGAAGTAAAATTATCAAAGGAACTATTAAAAGAAGTTATTAAGCCGACCCATTCAGTAGATCCAAAGAGTTCGGGCGGTAGCCGCGAGAGGAAATGTTATTACAAAACAAAGAGCGGTACAAAGAAAATAAAGGCGTAGGGTGGCGCGAGGGATTCAATCCTTATGCCACCGCCACCGCCCCCCACCGCGAGACCTCGCGCAGGGAGGACGGTGGGGGAGGTGAAAAGCGCGAGCCGCATCCACGCCGCGACGCGCGAGACGGAGTTGCTGATCGACCTCGTTCAGAATCGCCTGGGGATCGGTCTCGTCTATCTCAATATCAGCATCAACTTTGGAGGTCAAGCGGGCGACCTCCACCTCTAGCCAATCAATCTGTCGGTCGGCCGTTTGCTTGTCTTTCTCCAACTCTTGAATCATGATCGCGTGTTTTCGGAACAACTCGGCCACCCTGCGCTTCATCGCCAGCGGATCCATAGGGTCGCCAAGGTAATCTTCTATCTCGTCCATGGGAGGAGGAGGCGAGGAGACCGCTCGCCTCGGGCGCTCCTCAGCAGGCGAGTCTTCGGCAGATGAGTCTACTCGCACATCTGCAAAGGCAAAAACAGAAGGAAAGACATAATAAAAGGTGGACGGCCAGAGAAGGCTAGAGCCAAGGGTAGGGGATTCCTAACCAGAGTGGCGAGAGGTCCCAGCGACATGGGAAGGCTCACCATTCTTCCCACCAAGAGTAGAAGGAGGAGTAGAAGGAGGAGGCGAGACAGGGTTTAGATGATGGCTGGCGAGATGAGTTTGTGTGCTACCAGACTGACCGAGGGGTGCGTGATTTTTCTGAAAACCAACAGCAAAAGGAGCAATGAAAGATAGATAACGAACAGATGAGGTATACAAGGACCTTACCTCCTTTTCTTGGGGAAGCGACGGTGTAGGAGGGATGCGTCTTTCCGGGGGATCCGGTAAGAGTCCTCCCGACGGGGGAGCCAGATCGGTTGTTCTCGCTTTCTTTGGGCGAGAAGACGAGGGCGGAGGTGAAGAAAAAGTGCGAGCAGGAATTAGGTTCAAGGCAGCCGCACTCGCCTTGTTCCGCTGGCGCACCAACGCGATACGATCGCGAAAGCTTTTGCTAAGAGACATGGCAGCAGGGTAGATATAGCGGTAACAAAGAAAGGAGGCCTGCTGCACTTGGGGAGGATCCCAATATTTATAGACTCGTGGGGGGGAATCTCACCCGAAAAAGATTCCGCTTTAAAGTCGCTGAGGTGACGTGAGCCTCGGTTGGACTTTTCTTTTCGGGCTTAGACAACCACGAAAAGAGCGGGGATTGTGTACAACCTCGGGCTCACAGGAGGGAACCCAGCAGAGAGGGAATTAGAAGAATCCTCAAAAGGAGACAAGGCCCTAGGCGAGAGGGGCCCGACGCAAAGACCACTCGCACTAAGCGAGAGGGGCCTAAAAGCTGGGTCCACTCCCAATGGGCGAGAGGAGCCCAAAAGCTGGGTCCACTCGCAATGGGCGAGAGGAGCCCAAAAGCTAGGTCCACTCGCAATAGGCGAGAGGAGCCCAAAAGAGGGTCTATTCGCAATAGGCGAGAGGAGCCAAAACATGGGTCCATTCGCCTGGCGGGTGGGGGTCAAAGGAAGATTGTCTATATGTCGTCTGAGGGTCTTGCCCGCGAGGTAATCCTTTTCAGCCGCAAGGTGGTCCTCTCGCCAAGCATCGGGTCGGCAGGAAGAGATAAGGCCGGTTCAGCAATTGGGTGGGGACCGGCTCACTTAGCAAGCGGTTCATCCTTTTTGGCCTTTTTACTCTTTTACCCTCGGTGGTCTGCTCATAGCCCTTCAGAACAGCGGAGTTTGGCTGTTGGCAGACCCAACCCAGGGTATTCAGGTAATTTCACAGATGCTTGTTTTGGTTATTTGCAGTTCAAATCCTGAAGCCTATAAATAGACCGGTAAGGTGTCTGAGAAGAGGGCATGTGGAACCTTCTTTTTCCTTCTCACTCAGGCACCTAGCTCAGCATTGGCTAGGGAGGGGAAGGATTCTAGTCCTTCTGGGTGAGTGGTGGGACCTCCGAGCTGAAGCTCCCGGTCTGTTCCTTTAGGTGTCTTGTTAGGACCGTGGTTCAAAGAAAGTAAGCGTGGGTTGCAGCCTTAGATCCGAGCTTTTAGGAGAAACTAGTTCGACTGGTTTCAACACTAGGCATAAATTAGGTGTGCCCTTTAGATATCTCAAAATCCTTTTTACTGCAGTGTAATGAGATTCTTTAGGACATTATTGGTACCTAGCACAGACACTTGTTGCATACAAAATGTCTGGTCTACTAGTAGACAGATATATAAGAGAACCTATTATTCCTCTATATAAAGACTCATCCACAGGTTTACCTGCATCATCTTTGTATATAGGCATACTTGTTCCCATAGGAGTTTTTATGGCGGAAGATGATTCCATACCATACTTCTTAATAAACTCCTTGGTGAACTTAGACTGGGATATGGACAAGCCATCATCAGTCTGTCTTACTTGGAGTCCCAAGAAGAGCTTAAGTTCCCCCATACTGCACATCTCAAACTTCCCTTGCATAAGTTTAGTAAACTTCTTATAAACATTGTTTTCTGTAGACCCAAATATTATGTCATCTACATAAATCTGGACTAAGATTATCTTTCCTTTGGACTCCCTTAGAAAAAGAGTTTTGTCTATTTTCTCCATTGAGAATTTGTTCTCAATAAGGAAAGTATACATGGTTTCATACCAAGCCCTTGGGGCTTGCTTTAACCCATATAAAGCTTTCCTAAGTCTATAAACATAATCAGGTTTGAGAGAATCAACAAAACCTGAGGGCTGCTCTACATAGACTTCTTCTTTTAGATTTCCATTTAGGAATGTTGATTTTACATACATTTTGAATACCTTGAGGCCTTGATATGCTGCATAGGCAAGGAACATCCTAATTGCTTCCAGTCTTGCTACCTGGGCAAAGGTTTGATCAAAGTCAATACCCTCTTCCTGCCTGTATCCTTTTGCAACAAGTCAATACCCTCTTCAATGATGTTGTAGTCTTTTGTTTAGGAACTAACTCCCATACCTTGCACCTTCTGAATTGATTCAGCTCCTCTTGTATGTCATCAATCCAATGTGGGTCTAGAATAGCTTCTTCAAATCTCTTTGCCTCAAGTTGAGATAGGAAGCTTGAGCAAAGAACTGTGTTTAAGTTCCTGCTTCTGGTTTGCACTCCATGTCTTAGATCATAAATTATCTTAATTGTTGGATGATCATTTAAGTGTCTAACAGCTAGAGGTAGACTATCTTTAGGTTGAACCTCTCCTGTCTCTTCAATATGATGCACCTCTAGGTTTTCAACAACATCTTGGGAGTCCTATACTCCCCTTGGACAGTAGTAACCATTTTCCACTTCCTGCTCTTCATTTGATTCTTCTGTAATGGTATGCTTGTCCATTTTCTCATTTATACCTGTAGAACTGCATGAGCTATAAGGCAACTCACTGTTAATCAATCTTGTTTCATCAAAGACATCATGTACAGACTCTTCTACAACTTGAGTAATCAAGTTGTAGACTCTATAAGACTTACTATTTTTGTTGTACCCAACAAATATCCTATCTTGGGATTTGACAGCAAACTTAGTTAGATAAGACTTGCCATTGTTAGGGACATAGCACTTGCAACCAAAGATCCTAAAATAGGATAAATTTGGTTTTCTACCCTTCATGATCTCATATGGAGTCTTTTTGTGGCTTTTGGTGATAGAAGCCCTATTGATCACATGACATGCAGTATTTACTACCTCAACCCAAAAATATTCTAGGAGAGAAGTGTCACTTAATAGTGTTCTACCAGCCTCAATCAATGTTCTATTCTTCCTTTCAGCAATACCATTTTGCTGTGGTGTTCTAGGTTAGGAGAATTCTTGAAAAATCCCAAATTCTTCACACAGTTTTGTCATACTCTAAGATTGAAATTCAGTGCCAAGGTCACTTCTGATTTTGACCACTGTACTGTCAAGTTCATTCTAAATTTGCTTGACAAAACTATATAAAATACTTGGGGTTTCTGATTTTTGTCTTAGAAAGAATACCCAGAAATATCTAGAATAGTCATCTACCACCACAAAAGTATAAACCTTCCTACATAGACTATGAACTGGCATAGGAATAAATAGATCCATATGCAAGAGGTATAGACACCTCACTGAATCCTTAATCTCAAGGATATGAAAGGAGGATTTTGTCTGCTTGTCCTTTTTGACAAGTTGAGCATATCCCATCCTTTATACACTTAACTTTAGGACCATTCCTCACTCACTCTTTGCTAAAGAGTTGGCCAATTGTTTTGTAGTTAAGATGGGCCAGCCTCTTGTGCCATTTGACACAATGAGAGGCTCTCTCATCAGCTACTAGACAAATAGGATATCCTTTATTCTCACACTCAAAATCAAGACAGTACACATTTCTTTTTCTATATCCTGTCAATATGACCTTTTGATCACTTGACCTTTTGATATGACATCCATTCTTAATAAATGAAATGTCATATCCAAAATCACTCAGCGGACTTATGCTTATAAGGTGGTGTTTCGAACCCTTCACATAGGCCACTTGTGTGATAGTAATCTTATTACTAGAAATGTTACCAAATCCTTTGATGATTCCTTTTTCAGAACCACCAAAGATTACTTTAGGCCCATTTATGATAGGTAAATACTCCTTCAACAATCCCTTTATTCCAGTCATGTTCCCGGAACATCAACTATCCAAGTACCATATAGGGGCATGGTAACTTGGACTCACCTACAATAAAGAATTACCTCACCTTAGAACCCAAGTAAGTCTTGAGTCCTTGGTTCAAGTTAGCTTCATACTTAACAAATCTACCTGTTGCTCTTCTAACAGGTAGACTGTTGTTCTTCATGACACTAATGTTGTGCCAGTAGTCTAAGGCATAATGGCCTGTCTTGCCACAGTACCAGCATTCATACTTGTTGTTTATATTTTTAGATACATTCTTGGCAGTCTGGTTGACATCAAATCTTTTATATTGTACTAGTACTGCTGTAGCTATATCCACTGTTTTCTCAAAAACATGGGTTTTATGGACCTGGGCTGCCTTATTGACATAAACACCCTTGTCATTCAAAACTTTAGTCTTATTATCACAATGAGGATTCTCAAGGTTATACTTGTTAGAAGGCTCTTGTACCTTTCTAAAATCTATAGGGACTTTAAAGTTCAGTGGCTGGACTGAGGCTTTTCCCTTTCTCTTAAATTGGACAGCCCTTGTGTTACCTTTAAAGCCTATTCCAGCCTTACCATTTTGAGCTATAAACTCATCTATTAAGGGTAAAACTGATTTTGGCTTGAAATAACTAGCCACCAAATCTTTTTCTTTTTCAAGTCTGACTTCCAGACTTTTAATTAGATCATTTATGTATGTGATTGTGCCCATCTGAATAATAGTTATAGTTTTTCGTTTGGCAATCTCATTCACTTTTTGATCCAATACTTTCTCTAAATAAGACGCAGACATCTTAAGATCTGCAATTTCCTTAGCTTGAGTTTTAGCCAAGTTTTTGCTTTTCTTTAGTGCCTGCAACAAGTCCCCATATTCATCTATAAGCTAATGAATATCACCTTCAGACTCAGACCCATCCACATCACTTGATGTAGATGTAGCTGACTCTGAACCAGTACTACAATCTTAATTAATAGAAAAACATTATACCTTACTAGGACAAGGCTGATCCTGGCACTTGTCTTCTTCTCACACAGCCATCAGTCCCATGCACTGATGGTCTTCTTATTTATAGATAGAGTTCAGTAATTGCATAAACTCATCTTCTTCATCTGCTGCATATAAACCATTGTATGCCTCAGCTTCAGATTCAAACTCTGAAGCTGATTGGTTTGTCAAGCTCTTCTCCTTCTTAGAACTAAAGGATTTCTCCTTTTGCTCTTTTTTGAGACTTTCTTTTATAAGCAGACTCATTTCTTTTGTCTGGACACTCAGCCATGACATGTACAGGCCTATTATAGCAGTAGCAAACTATCTCTGATGTTGTAGATTTGCTAGGCTTAGACCTGCTCCTGTCCTTCCTAGATGACTTCCTCTTTTAAAAATATTCATCCACAGGCTGAGATGTGGAGGGCCTAGACTTCCACTGCCTCTTCTTATGGAATCTCTGAAACTGCCTTGTAAAGGCAGCAAAGTCTTTATCTGAGTCACTGCTGTCTGAACTTTGGTTGTCTGAATTATCTGAAGTAATTTCAACAACAATCTCAAGAGGTGATGGAGACATCCTCCTATTCTTCCTAGTTGCTTCCACCTTGAAGGCCACAGACTTTTCTAGATGCTCCCCTTTTGCACTTTTCACTTCCTCTTTCATAGCCATCAGCTGCATCTCATATGACAGAAATTTTCCAAACAAAGTTGGAGGAGAGATATCTGCAAGTTTGGCCACTTCACTAATTGCACAAATCTAAGTGTCCCAATCCTTTGTCAAGGATTTTAGGAATTTATCATTCAGTTCATATGTACTGAAGATCCTTCCATAGGAAATCAACTCATTTACTATTCTATAGAACTTTTTATTACACTAAGTAATACCATCTGACTTTCCTTGTCTGAAACTCTCATATTCCTGGTTCAGCATAGATTTTCTATCTTGTCTAACTTCTTCAGAACCCTCAATGTAGACTATCAAAGTGTCCCACATTTCCTTGGAGGTCTTGCAGTGAATCAAATTTTGAAAGGTTGAATCATCTATGGCACTTACTATGATATTCTGGTCTCTTTTATCCATAGTTGTCCAGGATGATCTTTTCCTTAGTCATCTCTGAAAAATCTTTGGGAGTTCATTGATTTGCATCTAGACCTGACAACTTCATTGGAATGTACGTACCTTCCTTTACTTTAATGTATATCCTTGGATCAGAAGCCTCCATGAAAAGCCTGACCCTTTCTTTCAATATTCCAAATATCTCTTTCTTGCATATGGGTAATTTCATAGAACCTAGTTCCTTATTATTTTCTCCTAAACCCATTTTCTTGATCTTGAATCTGCCTTATGGATCTTACTATGACTGTTAAGTACTTCTTTGAGTAACCTCCCTCTGATTCCACTTGATAGAATCAATTTAAAGATAATCCAAACACCTAGAGGGGGGGGGGGAATAGGTTTTTGTACTTTTTCACTTAAGGAAGAATAAGAATTCAATTCTTTAAATAGAATCTAACATTTCTAATGCTAACACAATAATAACAGCATAGAATATACAATCACAAACACATCACAGATTGCACACTAGTTTATAGTGGTTCCCCGTGGTCTGGGTACATACACTTTCCCCCTTCGCCTATCCAGCATTGTGCTAGATTTGGCCTAACTTATTCCTTCTTCTCAGATCCTTAGATCTTACAGCTCAGAACCCAGAAAGGTTCCTACAACTCAGAATGTATCCACACTCCTACATCTCAGGCTAACAACCCTACCTCAGCCTTGTCACAAGGCCTACAACTCTGAGAATGATTTCTCCTACACTCAGACTCAAAAGTCCTACCACTCAGAGATCTATATATCCTACACTCAGCCTTTATATAATAGGCTTATAACTCAGATCTTGAAAGATCCTACAGAAAAAAAATCTTTTAGATTGACTCTTACCCTTGTTGAGAGAGAAGGTATAAAAGCATTCTTGATCAGCTCTTGATAAGACAGATTGTTGGGATCAACCTGTTCTTTGCTTTCTTCAAAGCTTCTTGAATCTCAACACAGTTTGGTTGATCTTCTTTGAATTTGACTGCCTACCAGCTCCCTTCTAAGAATTAAGAAATAGATCTGAATCCTTCTTAATAGATTAGTTCAAGATCTGCCTCTTAAGAGACTTGTAAAACTCTCCTTCTTCACTTCCAATAGTTGGAGCCCTCTCTCACTCTCCAAACCTTCTGAAGTTTCTTATGAATTCTTGGTTGAATTCTCCTTAGACAAATTCTGAGTAGATTACCACTTCAGACTGTCTTCTTCGATCTTCTCACGAAAATCATCTTCTGTGTGTCGTACTCTTTCTTGATCAATGATCAATTCTTCAATAGTTGTTCGTTTTTTTTATTATTTTTTTTATTTGACAGTCTCTGTCTTTATATAGACTTCATCCATGGTAACTAGCTGATCCAGTTTCTAACCAACTTCTGACAGTTCTGATAGCTTCAGCAAACTTGTTGGAATTTACACCTGTCAAGTCTTCTGTCATTTCTTGAACCTTTGTCTTTGTTAGCAAAGCATCGAGACCGATCTTCATTATGTGTCGACACAAGTAGATTAAGTGTCGACTCAAGCTTTGGTGATGTTGACATAGCTCTTTTGGTGTCGACACTGCTTCTTGACACTGCATCTGTAGAATGTGTCAAAACAGCTTCTTTGTGTCGACACAGACATTTCTTTTCTTCACAGCAATCAACTTTGGTGAAACTCTGCTGTGTGTCGACACAGTTGATATAGTCTCAGAATTGGTGTGTCGATACTGCCTCCAGCTGTCGATATAGTTGATGTCGACTAGAACTTCTGTGTGTCGACACAGTTTCTTCTGGTGTCGACACTGCTTTTCCAAGTGTCTACACAGGCTTTCTTAAGTGTCGACTCATGGACTTAGAAACTTTTTCTGCATTTTAGCAAAATTTTAACCTGCACATATAAACTCAAAATAACATCAAATACACCTTGATGTATATCATTGAGCTAAGTGTGGCTTCTTCAAATCAGGTACAAATTTTTCTATGTACCCAACAGAATCTCTCGCTGCATACAGATCCTTCATGGGTCCCTCGCTCCCTTTTTACGAGCTTCCCTTGAGTGATGACAATCACTATTGTGTTAGCCAGCAAAAAGAGGATCAGGAATCCATGGCGCTCCTGTATAGGACGTAGAGATTATTCCCGTCGACGGGGTGGTGTCTGCGAATGATATTGCGATGGGGCCTGCTCATTCTATGCCTAATTTTGAGAGCAGTTTTTCCACTCCGCAATTTTTGCCTGATCGTGCAACTCCTTTTTCTTGTAAGTCGGCTCATGATACCTTAATCGTGGGTGATTCGGTGCACGAGATTGCGCCGAAGTTGGATGATGACTCTACTATCTCCAACGGAGAATATGGATCTTCATAGCATTATGACGCACCCTGGTAGGATGAGGAATATTCCCTTTCCGATGCCGAGGTTTGCATATCCTTATTGGATGAGGCGGTTCATCTTACCATCGCGAACCTTGTGTTCTCGGATTCTCCCTAATATGACTCACTCTGTTGAGAGTGATACCGGGATCACTCTCCCTTATTCTGAATTTTTTAGTTCTTCTTCTTTTTTATTAATTGACCCCCCTAATTTATCTGAGCCTGTATAGGTTGAGTCTCGACAGGTATGTTGGGATGACAATGAGCCTTGTGCTCATGCTGTCACAATCGATTCCTGCAAACCTGTGGTCTATGATGCCTTGCTAGGCAAGGATTTATATTGTGATAAGATTAGCGAGGACCAGTGCTCCTACTCTTCTTATTTCCTATTTCTTCTACCTGAATTAGTCAGGTATTATTATTTAGGTGGAGGGGTAACTGATTTATCGTCGTATCGGTACTTGCTACTACAACGGATATTAGGCCAGTTACCTGTTCATTTTTTATTTCATAGGCCCATTAGCAAATACTTTTCATATTTTGAATAAGTCGTGCAGGGTGGACAACAACCCCAATACTTATATAGGAGTAGGACTAGTTATTTAATCTTTACTATTCTAAAAAAATTGTTTTTCTTGTTCTATAGTTTAGATCTAATTTGATATTGTGGTTTATATACAAATTTTTTGATGGAGCTATTTTGTAGGATGTTTTTCCCTTATGCGGCGGAGAAGAATATTTGTTGTAGGTTTGGCTTCATGCTTTATTGCGAGCTTCTGGTATTCTTATTTGCTGAGCATGGGGTAACCTCTCCCCAACTTTTATTTCTCTATTTTTATTGCACATCTTGGATAAGTTTTTTAGTTTAAGTCTGGTGGGGGAGAGTTATGCGGGTTACCTATGAACATGCACTATTAGCACTTTCATACCAAAAGTATATTTTCATGTTCTATTTTTATATTATCATGTCTACATCGTGCACAAACACCCACATGAGTGTGATCTTAATCACGCGCGTGGATCGAGTCAAATTTATTTCTTTTGTGTCAACTTCAAAATAGTGGTGCTGACATAGGATTTTAGGATAGAGTAGTGTGAAAATCCTACAGTCCTCCTAATCGAGTACTCATGGTGTGTAGAAAAAGACTAGATATAATTTTTCTTTATGCTCGTAGATTTATACCTTTTCTACATTTGTCAATATTATTTGTACTACTCAAAAGTGTTGAATCTGGAGTAATCAAAGTAGTGTAGGAATGTGTGTAGCCGTCACTAGCCTTGTATTGCTCGAGTTTGGAGGAAGGATCATCTTTCTCAGTGGATAAGAACGTGCCCCAAGCTACTCTCGAAGCATTGGTGCATGGTTTGTCTAGCGTGAGCGTGATGTAGTCCATCTTTTTGGCACGGTTGAGCCTTGTACCCGTCCTAAAGATAATCCTTGTTAGCCTATTTTGAGCCTACCCCTCCTGTTGATTTAGCCCCACTTCGCAATCACCAGAGCGTAAAAGCTTTTCCCAGTTGCACACCCAAATCTCGATGTATTAGTATGTTAATTCGTCCATTGGTGTTGTTGCTGTGGTGTTGTTATGTGGTTGTGCGGTGAAGTTTTCTTAAAAATTTGGCTGAAAGTGTATTATAAAAATCTGGAAAAATAAAAGGAAAAAAATATGTGTTGATTGATATAAAATAAGAAAGTGAAAATGAAGAGTCTATTTGTGTTATTGTTGTGGTGATAGGCGGTGCGCTCACCCGTATTGTAAGGTTCAAGTCTGTTGGTATGGTGCACCTGCATGTTTTGTTGGCGAGAGGATTTCATTTGTATAAGATCATTTTGGTTGTGCGTAGCCATCGTTTTTATCCTTTTGCATCCTTACCTACGTATATACCCAAGCCCCGATCTTGATGGATTTCTTTGGAGGTGATCCTCGACATTGATGGATTTCTTTGGAGAGAGTGTGAACGGGCAAGCGTATGGTCCCCGACATTGATTGATTTCTATGGAGGTGATCCCGAGCCCCGATCTTTGGCAATGCTTAACTGAGTGGACTACCCACTTTCTTCCTACATATGACCGAACGATTCTCCAGAATTACATTTTTGAGTAGTTACAATTTTCATTTACGCCTGTCGAAAGTTATAAACTCTGTAGTATAATTAAAAATTATAATTATTATATTTTCTACGCCCATGAAGTATTTTATTTCTCGCTTTACCTTATTTGAAAATTTCTAAGCCAGCTACCTGTTTTCTAGTTCACAGAGAAATGATTTGCTAGGGACGAGCAAATGTTTAAGTCTGGTGGTGTGATGAGTCTGATATTTAAAGGGTTTTTCGAACTCATCTGGGCTTGTTTTCTCACTCGTGCAGCGCATTTCAGTAGGTAATAGGTTATATTTGCTTTGTTCGGTGTATGACCACTTTGTGCACTGTTTTGGCCTATGGGTGTGCAATTGCGCATTCTGTTGTCGGGGCTAAGCACCTGGTGCTCCCCGTGGCTCTTTCTGGATGTTGCTGATTGTATTCTGGTGCTGGGAGATTTTGCCCTATTTTGGTTTTATTGCTATACAGGTAGTCGGGACATCCCAGATTCCATTTCCAGGTCCTTGGTAAAACGCGTGGTCGTGCAAATTTGTTCACACATGGTTTGAGATTAATCGTGTGTTATACACAGCAATTCTAGGGACGTCTGTAGTTACCCGTGCATTTTATTCCCGAATGGTTTTGGCTAAACCGTGCTAGAAGGAAACACATGGTTTTTCTATAGCTTTCTTGTGTGTACCAATCTGTTTTTAATCGTGCGATTTGTTCACGCACTGGCATCAGTGCCCGTGCGCGAGTAAAATGCACGGTACCACCTGCTTGACTTGAATTCCAGCTTTCTATTGTTACCTGTGCGATTTTCTTCACGCACGGGCGAAAACGTCCGTGCGCGAGTAAAATGCATGGGTCAACGCTTCACCTTCCGCAGGCTTGTTCTAAAAGTTAATATCGCATGGTGTGCGTACGGTCGTGCGCCAAACCGTGCATGACCATTATTTTTGATTTTTCTATTTCAGATACAGATTTCATCATCCCGGGGAGCCAGACCGATCCAGCCCTCCATTTCAGCTCCTCTGAGCGGGAAAAGTTCCCTCCAGCCACTATTTTCTCTCTTCTCCTTGGAGAGTTTATCCAACAACCATTCTTCCACCAAGAGCTCGCAATAGCATTATCTCTGGCCACCATTGTCTTCTCCAAACTCCAAGCTCCATTTCAAGCTCTTATGGTGCTGCATCCGTAGAGTTCTAAGGATAGATTGAGCCCAGCAATTATTCACGAAGAAGACGGGTTTTTGGATGGAGGTGACAACCCTTCTTGATCTCGGATGTCATCCATACACCGAGTTCGGACAAGGCCCGACAACCCTTGACTCCAGCCGTTAATCTCGGAAAACCTTCATGCGTTTGGTTGTATTTCTCCCCCTCCTCTTGTATTCACTTTGTTCTGTACATGGGTTTGTTTTATTGTTGCTTAAGAACACTGTTTTGTTTAAGTATTTTAGCATGTTTATGTGTTGTTATATCTTAATTCTTGATTGTGTTGATGAGCTTATGTTTTTCTTGTTCTTATTGAGATAGTGTAGTTCTAGCGATTGCTAGAAGACTGCGTGGCGATGAGGTGATTGCAACCCTCATTGGCTCATCCATCTTTCATATTACGCTCTTGAGTAATCCACCAAAGAGACGCGGTGACGGCAACCCGCAATAGGTTTATTAGTGTTAAACTTAGTAAACTCCTGAGAGAACTAAGTTGTCAACCTAAATCACCTAGAGGGGGGTGAATAGATGAAATGCGTGCCAAATGCGGAATAAAAAAAATTAACACAGCACAGATAAGTAATCAAGCAATCACACAGACGACAAGAGATTTATAGTAGTTCCCCAATCATGGGTACGTCCACTTTCCTCAACGATCTAGCAAATCACTAGACTCGGCTACTCCACTATCTCAGATTGCAAACCAATCCTACACCTCGGAACTATGTTCCTACAAAACTCGATCCAAAACGGATCTACACTCGGAAGATAAAACTTCCTATCACTCGGAGATAGATCTCCTACAATGAAATTTGTTTGAAAAGAAAAACACAAACAACAATTAGCACAGATCTGGATCTTTGACTTTATCTTCTACTTGAGAGCTTTTCGGTTTGAACAGAAACAGTTGAAGAAGATTTGAGAGAGATCCACGATTTTGAGATCTGGAATCACCACGATCAAGAAAATAAATAAGAGACGATGAAGCACGGAGAGATCAGATGATTCTTCTTGAGTCTGGATCGCTTGAGAATTAGAGATCGATAGCTGCGGAAGAGAGAAGACGATCCAGAGCTTCTTCCGAAAACTTTAATGGCGGGGGATGGAAAGATTAGGGTTTTCAGGATTTTCTCTTTTTTAAAAATAATCTCTGTAAACGCGTGTGTTTAGTCAAGTCTGAAAAGACTTATTTATAGGCGGTCTCCAACGGTCATAAGCATAATTAAGGATGACATGTGGACCAATCAGAAAGGACTTTTTGAAAATACATAAAGAAACTTGACTTAGAGAAATTCAGGAATTCGAACAGACACACTCGAGAGACAGAGACATACTCGAGTAAGAGGTTACATACTCGAGTGGATATGAGGGATATACTCGAGTATAAAGATTGAAATTACTCGAGTACTGCAGGGATCAATACTCGAGTGACTTAGAGAACCTACTCGAGTATGAGCTAATATACTCGAGTATAAACACTTCGAAAAATTTCTCAGATAAAACTTGAAGAGCTACTCGAGTATAAGAGTTTGATATACTCGAGTACGGGGAAGATAAACTAGTCGAGTATCTTAGGAAAACTACTCGAGTGATCACTAACCTACTCGAGTATGAAAATCAATCTACTCGAGTACAGAGTTACTTACTCGAGTATTTCAGAGAACTACTCGAGTATGTGGACTTAGAAACTTTCTAGGATAAGAAGTCCAGATCTACTCTAGTTCAAACAGAACACTTACTCGAGTAACTAACCATCTACACGAGTATAAAGTATCACTTACTCGAGTGAAATAAAATCTACTCGAGTATAAGCTTTCATACTTGAGTATATAGAGAATCCACTCGAGTAAATAGCCCAACCAACTAGAGTACAGACTCACTTACTCGAGTATACTAAAGAAGTACTCGAGTATGTGGACTTATAAAATTTCTACTGAGATAGACTTCAATACTCCATAGGTCCAAGTGCATGTTGATGAAGTGTGTCCCAATAGAGAGGCTATACATGAGCCAACATCTTGGATCACACAATGAGGAATTACATTGTATGGTCCGGTGTTTGGTGGCCCATTATAGACTGACATTGGTCTACACTTGGCAATAAGAACCTGCACACATACAACTCAAACACAATATCAAATACACCTTAATTCATCTTAGTTCAAGGTCTGACTTCCTACAAATCTGAGGTATTGTGGAGACAAATCCCAACAATATCCCCCTATTTGTAGATTTCAGCACCCTCTACACTAAGGTGAATTACTTAGAGTAAAAAGAACAACAAAATATATACTGAAAAAAAATGAAATAGGAATAATAAAGATGGCCATAATTAGAATCAAATATATATATATTGAAATGATTTCAAAAGATTAAATGTCCATATCCACATCCTCATTCACTCAAGAAGGGGCTCCTCTATGCAGTCTTTCTCTTTTAAGCTCTTGCCTCTCCAGGTAGCTGAAAGGTTTGGGAAAATAGGTCTTGGGCCTTGGAGGAGCAGCTGGATTGTTATATCCCCAATTTCTGTCATGCAATCTTATTTTGATTTGAGATACATCATACGCTTTCCATTCTGCGTTGCTATAGTAGTTATCTATATTTTCACCAAAATCTGTTACCAGCTTCAAGGTATCAAGGATAAGAGACTTGGAGGTAGGACTCCAAACTACTGCATGAACAACTTCTGGTCTACCTTCTGTATCTGGGGAAGGCTCTCTCCTTGGTGCAGAATCGCTAGCAGAAGCGCCATCACCATATTTCCTTTTCTTTCTAGGGGCACCCTGAGAACTTGGAGGAAACTCATCTTGCAAAATATCAGCATAAGAAAGAGGAGGCTCAGTCATGTCACCAGTAGGTCTAGGTGAGAAGACTGGCACATACTCTGGAATGTTGGCCTGAGCTGGAAAGTTAGCCTGATTTGGAGCACCTGAGGGAGGATGTTCTTCAAGAGGATCTAGGACCTTTGGAATAATGGCAGGGTTAAGTTGGGAGTTGGGAAAGATCTGATTATGCACCCATATAGAAGTGTCATAGATATAGAATTTTATATATTGAAGTTGAGCAAGGATGTCTGCTTTCATTTCTTTGACTAGACTATCCACAGATGCTTGAGATTGTTCAGATATTTTTTCAACTTGTTCTTTGACTATCTTCTCCCCCTTGGTGATATCTACTGAGAGTTGGGCAATTGCTTCATCTCTAAAGGTTCCAACTTCGTCACAAACTTTCATAACATTTGCGGCAGCATCCTTTTCCAATTGAATCTGATTATTTGGAACTATTTCAGCTTGATCTTTGAGTACACCTATACTGGTGATAGTATGATCTAGGGCTTTGCCACCCAACTGAAATAGTCTCTTGAGCTCATCAGTGTTTGCTTGAATTTCAGTAAATCCTCTACTCATCTCAGTTTCAAGAGTAGAGATCTTATTGTTTACTGATGCCAGAGAATCATCAAAGTATTTTCTCTGTTCACGGAACATTTGCCCAATCTGACTGACTAAATCTGAGGAGCTAGAGGGATCTGAGGCTGGGGCAGAGGTTGAGGGAATAGGAGCAACCCAGGGGGAAATTTCAGTAATCACAATTGAGCTTTCAGCTCTCTTGAAGGGTGGTATCACAACTGAATCTTCTGTATTGATGAAAGAGGGAAGAGATAAGTCTAGTGTCCTCAGAGGAGCATCCACTGGTTCTGGAGACATGTCCTCGTCATCAGACAGTTGATTAATCTCTGGATGACCTTGCTATTTATCAGGGGACTGAGGAGGAGAGGTAGGGGGTACCTTTGCAGGGGAGGGAGAAGGATCCTTTGCAGGGGAGGGAGAAGGATCATTTACAGGGGAGGGAGAAGGATCCTTAGCAGGTGAAGGATCTGCTTGAGAGTGATCCTCAAGAGATAGCATAACTGAATCATCTTGAAACACTAGAGCATCAGACCTGAGTTCATCAATCAGTCTGTTAATATCTTTAGCAGTAGAGAGAAGGTTTTCTTGAGCTTGAACTTCTGAGGTGAGATCTTCTGGAGGTGGAGAAGGAGGAGGAGTAGGATCTTGGATCAGATCTTACTGAGAAGAGTCTTCTGAAGCTTTGTGCTGAGGATTAGATGAGGCAGGCTCCCCCTCAACTATTGCACCCGAGGTGGTAATAGTGTGATGTAAAGGAGGAGATGGAATCCTGTCATCTGAGACAAGGGGCTCTCTGGGCTCATCTTCTGAGGTAACAGCTGCTTTTGAGGCTTGAGCAGTGTTGAGGAGTTTGATTTCATATCTTTGGATTGAGAGGATGGATACTTTCTTCATATGATGGAAGGGTGTGCCATTAGATAAATCAAACACTGTAGGATTAATCTCATGGAGGAGGAGTGAGATAATCCTGGCATAGCTCGGTTTTTTCAAACTTTCTCTGATTTTGTCCAGTATCATCATTCCAAACTGGAATTTCCTCCGGCAGACTATGGCTTGCATAACGTCAAAAAGATTTTGGGAAATTTCTCTGAGGGAATAGGTTTTGCATAGAAGAACTTTGGCAATCACATCCACAAGAAACTTTCCCTCTGAATTGTAATCTTCACGGCGGAACGAAAATCCTTCATACGGGTTTGTTCCACAGAAGAAGCTGGTTCTGTCGGAATCTTCAGGAGTCAGATCATCTTCTTCATCCACCACTGGCAATTTTAGTAGAGTAGCTAAGGAAGTTTTGTTCAGATGGATTTTGATCCCACTGACCTTGGATTTTAGAACTGTACCATTGTGCTTGACCTTCAGATTTTTGTAGAATTCCTCGACTACAGGGAAAATGACTTTGCACGGTGTCTGGAGGATGAACGAGAGTCCGGCAGTATCGAACAGAATTAGCAGGTTTCGGAAATCATTGGAGAGGTCAGCTATATTTTCAGGGTCGAGCTCTAAGCCGATTCCGATCTTGGAGGAGGGAGCCATCGGCGATTCTGGAGTACAGAAGAGACAAAAACGACAGAGCTCTGCGGGTTCCGGAATATGAAGCGATGATGGCTACTTGGGAGAATGAGGAGTGGAAAGGATTTCCGATTTTATAAATATATATATGACACTAATTAGGTTTAAGTAGGAGTGATAAGGATAAAATCATACCTGTTACGGAGCGGCAAACACTTTGGCGCGAATAAGAAAAAGAAAGGAGATTTTCAAATTACTGATTGCCGTATACTCGAGTATATATCGCCATACACGAGTATGAGATCGAGTATACACGAGTATGAGATGGAGTATACACGAGTATGAGATGGAGTATACACGAGTAGGTCGAGTACATACACGAGTAGATTACCAACTACTCGAGTATGGAAATTTTGTTACTCGAGTATTTTCCGTTTACTCGTGTACATACATATGGGAGAATTTTACTGCCACTGATATCTTCAACTCTGAGCCTGTCTTTGAATCCACCATCACTATTCCTCTTTGTTGAGCAGCCTGAGTTCCGTTTTGAAGAATGAAAACTTGGACTCCTCCAGCGGTTTGGTGAATATATTGCCAACTTGCCTGTATGTGGAGACATATTGTAGATCTATGTCTCCGTTTTCCACAGGCTCCCAGATGAAGTGATATCAAAGCCCTATGTGCTTTGTCCGGCTATGGGAGACTGGGTTGTTGGCGATTGCTATTGCGCTGGATGAGTCGTAGAACAGAGGAACGTTCGGGAACTTTATCTTATAGTCTTCAAATTGATTCTTAATCCATAGAAGCTGTGCACAACAGCTGCCTGCAGAGATATACTCTGATTCATCCGTTGAGATGGTCACACAGTTTTGCTTCTTACTGCTCCAGGAAATAAGTCTCCTTCCGAGAAATTGACAAGTCCCGGAAGTAATTTTCCTGTCGTCTTTTCTTCCTGCAAAATCTGCATCTTAAAATCCAATTAGTTCATTATCATTATTTCTTGGGTACCATAAACCAAGATTTGGTGTTCCTTTGAGGTATCTCAAGATTCGCTTTTCAGCAATGTAGTGAGATTCCTTAGAGTTCACCTGAAATCTAGCACATACACATGTGGAAAACATTATGTCTGGTCTACTTGTGGTAAGGTAGAGCAGGGACCCAATTATGCTTCTGTACTTGGTTTCATCAAAAGGTTTCCCTTTCTCATCCTTGTCCAGAGACATAGTTGAGGCCATTGGAGTCCTCATAGAGGTTGCATTCTCCATTCTGAATTTCTTAAGTAGCTCTTTGGTGAACTTGGTCTGTGAGATGAAGATTCCATCCTCAGATTGTTTCACTTGAAGCCCTAAGAAATACTTCAGCTCTCCCATACAGCTCATTTCAAACTTCCCTTACATAAGTTTATAAAACTTCTTGCAGAGGTTGTTGTCTGTAGAGCCAAAAATAATGTCATCGACATAGATTTGCACTAGCAAAATCTTGCCTTTTATTTCCCAAAGAAATAATGTCTTGTCTATCTTTCCTCTTGTGAACTTGTTTTCAAGAAGAAAGGTAGACGGCGTTTCATACCAAGCTCAAGGAGCTTGTTTAAGACCATATAAGGCTTTTTGTAGTAAATAACATGATTAGGAAAAGTTGAGTAAACGAAACCTGGAGGTTGCTCTACATACACTACTTCCTTTTTGTCGCCACTCAGGAAGGCGGACTTGACGTCCATATGATAGACAGTAAAACCCTTAAGTGTAGCGTTGGCAAGGAATAACCTGATCGCCTCCAGTCTTGCCACTGGAGCATATATTTGGTCAAAGTCGATTCCTTCTCTTGACGATAGCCCTTGGCGACAAGTCTGGCTTTATTCTTTATAATTGTTCCATCTTCGTCCATCTTGTTCCGGTAGACCCACTTTGCCCCAATGATGTTCTTCCTCTTGGGTCTAGGGACAAGTGTCCAAACTTTGCATCGTTTGAACTGATTCAGCTCATCTTCCATGGCTAGAATCCAGGATGCGTCGGAGTTGGCTTCCTCAAATTTCTTTGGTTCAACCTATGAAAGAAAACTTAAGTGTAAATTTCGTTAGTTGTACCTCGATGAGTTCTGACGCCATCCCGAGGATCTCCTATGATTTGGTCTAAGGGATGATCCTTCACGTGTTTGAACTCTAGAGTCCTTACATCTGGGATCTCTTTAGCCACTGGAGTTGCATCTTCAGCTGGGATGTGTTCTTCATCTTGATCATCTACCTCTCCACTAGGAGTTGTAGAAATGATCTTGATGAACGTCTCATCTTTATCTTGAGTAGATTCATCCAAGCTGAGTTCCTTCATCTTTGTACCTGCATCTTCAATAGGCATACTAGAAGAGGTTCTTTGCAGCAGACTCGTCTCATCAAATACAATGTGTACCGACTCTTCTACCACCAAAGTTTTTCTATTAAATACTTTAGGCCTTACTATGGCTACTATAACCTAAAAAAATACCTTCAAAGCTTTTCTCGCTAAACATGGTAGTGTGATACTTGTCGTTGTTGAGTACGAAGCACTTACAGCCAAAGATTCTAAATTATGAAATGGTTGGTTTCCTGCCTTTTAGAAGTTCGTAAGGAGTCTTATCATGGTTCTTGTTGATGAGAGCTCGATTTTGCACGTGACAAGCGGTGTTGACGGCTTCAGCCCAGAAATACTCTGGAAGTGAGTCATCACTCAACATGGTCCGGCAAGCCTCTATGAGTGTTCTTTTCCTTCTCTCAGCTACTCCATTTTGTTGTGGTGTGCGAGGAGAGGAAAACTCATGAAAGATACCTTGACTTTCGCAGAATTCTGCCATGGCTCCAGACTTGAATTCCGTTCCATTGTCACTTCTGATTTTGAGTACGGAACAGTTGTATTCATTCTGGATTTGCCTAACAAAACTAGTGACAGTACTGAAGGTATCTGACTTGTGTTTCAGAAAGAACACCCACGCAAAGCGCGAGTAATCATCCACAATAACCAACGTATATTCCTTACCTCCCAAACTTCTAACTTGCAGTGGACCAAACAAGTCCATATGGAGAAGCTGTAAGCTTCTATTGGAATCCTTGCCTATTATGCTTTTAAATGAACTCCTTGTTTGCTTGCCTTTGACACAGGTGTGACAAAGTCTGTCCGTAATGCACTTGACATTAGGTGCATCAGGTACTAAGTTTTGAGAGAATAGTTTATTAATAGTTTTGAGATTAATATGTGCTAGTCTCTTGTTCCATTGGTCAGCAAGAGATACACTACTTTTTGCTAAAAAACACACTGGTGTGGAAGAGTCTATACAAATGAAATTTAAACAGAAAATATTTTTGCTTCGAGTGCCTGATAAAATAGTTTCCATGTTGTCAATCAATTTTATCAAATACTTGTCAGCATGAAATTCAACCACATATCCTCTGTCGCATAGTTGGCTTATGCTGATGAGATTGTGTTCCAATCCTTCAATATAGGCTATATCCGAAAAGGATACGCTACCGTTAGTAATCATACCATAGCCTTTAGTTATTCCTCGATCTGAACCTCCAAAGATGACCTTTGGTCCATTGCAGACTGAGGTGAAGTTCTGGAGTAGGCTCCTTGTCCCGGTCATGTGCCGAGAACATCCACTGTCCAAGTACCAGATTGGCATTTTGGTGGTCTTTGGACATACCTGCAATTACAATCACTGAGCCTTAAGAACCCAAACAAGTTTGGGTCCTTGGTCTCGAGTTAGAATACTCCCCCTATGAGCATTAGCCTCACGAGTGGTCATTCTCACGTTGCTAACTTGAGGGGTTGTAGCATTTCTAGGATTGAACCAACAATCGATGGCAAAATGACCAATTCTGCCACAGCACCAACAGTCGAACCTGTTGTATCTTTGCCTAGTGTATTCCTGCTTGATTTTCTGAAGTGATGGTCTAGCAGGAACTTCACTCTTGGAGGAGGAAGCTTCATGATGGTGGAAGCTACATGTTGTCTTCTCCTTCATAGGCTTTTCCACAATAGGTTTTACCTTTGGTGTCTTCTTGATGTTATGACCATGAGCATATGGTCCATAGTTCTGAAGTTAAATCTCTTCATAAGGTGCCTTGAAGACACTCTCGCCAAAGATACGAGGACGAGTCCAACCTTGGTATCTTGACTTAGGCTTCTCGGGGATCGGCCTAGATAAGTGTCCATAGGTGGACTCATAGTAGAATTCGTTCGTAGGAAAGATAACTTTCTTGAACAATACTGGTTCCAAGGGAGCTTTCCCTTTTTCTTCAGCTAGAGCCTTCTGGGCAGCCTTATTCTTTCTCTTGGCCTTGTTTCTCCGAGAAGATCTACTAGAAGCACCAATGTGGCCTATACCAGCACCCTTGGCCTTAGCTGAGAACTCAGCAACGAGTGGAAGAACTGTCTTAGGCTTGGAGAAACTCTCAACAAGTTTCTTCTCAGCCTTGAGTTGTTGTTCCAATTCTTTAATGATTTCCTCTTTAAGGTCGAGGTGCTTGAGAGCTCGATTGTATTCTTCCATAGCAGCATTGAAGTTCTCTTGAAGAGAGTTAGTCTTGGTGACTTCTTCTCTCAAGCTGCTCTCACTAGCCTGTAGAGATTTTATCTCTTTGGCTTGAGTTTTCACGACTCTGCGACATTTTTCGTAAGCCGTGAGTAACTCCTTATATTGTCCCATGAGTTCAGATTCATCCTCAGAGGAATTGCCCTCTTGCTCATTATCATCATCAGATTCAGAGAGAGGAGTGTGAGTTTTTACCTCCCTAGTGAACTGGGGGACTTGTTCATAATAAGAGTGAGCCATGAGCCCGAAGTAGGCTTCCTCTTCTTCACTCGACTCAGATGAGTCGGAGTTGCTGAGAGTTTTGCTCTTCTTGGCTAATAAGCTCTTCTCTGTCCTCTTCTTGTGGTATGAGGATTTCTTTTCCTCTCTTCTGTCACCCTCTTTCTTCTTGTGAGGGCAGTCCGCGATGACGTGACCTGACTTATTACAACAATAGCAAACGATGTCAGTTTAAATCTATTTGTTCTGTTTGGAGTTATACCTATCATGGCTACTTGAGCCATTCTTTCGCTGATCACCGTCATGTCGTGATCTTCTGTATGAGGCATCCTTGCCTCTCCATTGCTTCTTTTTATTCAAGAATTTCTTGAACTGCCGCGAAAGCAGTGAGAACTCTCCTTCAGAGAGTTCTGAGCCTGAGGTGCTTTGCTTAGAGCCTTCTTCTTCACTTTCTTCTTGAGGAGATGCTGGCGAGGCAACTTTGCCCTTCCTTGAACTGTCAGCCTTTAAAGCAACCGACTTCTCTTTTGAGGAGAAGCGACTTTTCTATTCTTCGGCTTTTCCTGAGTTGATCTGTAGTTCATAGGACATCAGCTTGCCAAATAGATTCTGTGGATCTGTCTCTGCTAGTCTGCCAAACTCTCGGATGGCACAGACAATATTGTCCCATTCTTTGGTGAGAGATCTCAGAAACTTATCATTCAGCTCCCCATTAGTAAAGACTCGGCCATAAACTCTCAGTCCATTGACTATCTTAAAGAAGTTTTCAAATGTGCCAGCTTTGGGTTCCTTGTGATCTTGTCAGAAGGCTTCATACTTCTGATTTAAGAGGGATCTCCGATCATCCCTAACTTCCTCAGTCACTTCCATCAGAGTCACCAGGGATTGCCACATCTCCTTGGCAGATAGGCAATGTATAAGATTTTGTAGCATTGAGTCATCGACTGCACTTGCGATAACATTTTTAGCTTTCTTGTCTAGGGAGACAAGTGCAATCTCGTCCTTATCCAAGTCCATCAACTTCTTTGGGACCTTTTTGGTTTGATCTATTGTTGATGTAGTCATAGAAACATGCGGACCTTCTTCCACAATCATGAAGATCCGGGGATCTACTGCTTCCATGAAGAACTTAACTCTTTCCTTCCACATAGGAAAATTGTTCTAGGTGCAGATAGGGAGCTTAGAAAAATCCTTGGTCTTACTAATGCTTGATACTTCTCTGGAGACAACTTTGTGAGGATTAGATCAAGGTGTTAACCTTTTAACGATCTACCTCCCTCTAATACCAATTGAGAGAACTAAGTTATCAACCTAAATCACCTAGAGGGGGGTGAATAGGTGAAATGCGTGCCAAATGCGGAATAAAAAAATTAACACAGCACAGATAAGTAATCAGGCAATCACACAGACAACAAGAGATTTATAGTGGTTCCCCAATCTTGGGTACGTCCACTTTCCTCACCGATCTAGCAAATCACTAAACTCGGCTACTCCACTATCTCGGATTGCAAACCAATCCTACACCTCGGAACTATGTTCCTACAAAACTCGATCCCAAACGGATCTACACTCACAAGATAAAACTTCCTACCACTCGGAGATAAATCTCCTACAATGAAATTTGTTTGAAAACAAAAACACAAACAATAATTAGAACAGAACTGGATCTTTGACTTTATCTTCTTCTTGAGTGCTTTTCAGTTTGAACAGAAACAGTTTAAGAAGACTTGAGAGATCCACGATTCTGAGATCTGGAATCACCACGATCAAGAAAATAAATCAGAGACAATGAAGCACGGAGAGATCGGATGATTCTTCTTGAGTCTAGATCGCTTGAGAATTAGAGATCGATAGCTGCGGCAGAGAGAAGACGATCCAGAGCTTCTTCCGAAAACTTTAATGGCTGCGGATGGAAAGATTATGGTTTTCAGGATTTTCTCTTTTTTAAAAATAATCTCTGTAAACGCGTGTGTTTAGTCAAGTCTGAAAAGACTATTTATAGGCGGTCTCCAACGGTCATAAGCATAATTAAGGATTACACGTGGACCAATAAGAAAGTACTTTTTGAAAATACACAAAGAAACTTGACTTAGAGAAATTCAGGAATTCGAACAGACACACTCGAGAGAAAGAGACATACTCGAGTAAAAGGTTACATACTCGTGTGGATATGAGGGATATACTCGAGTATAAAGATAGAAATTACTCGAGTGCTGCAGGGATGAAAACTCGAGTGACTTAGAGAACCAACTCGAGTATGAGAAAATATACTCGAGTATAAACACTTGGAAAAATTTCTCAAATAAAACTTGAAGAGCTACTCGAGTATAAGAGTTTGATATACTCGAGTATGGGGAAGATAGACTACTCGAGTATCTTAGGAAAACTACTCGAGTGATCATTAACCTACTCAAGTATGAAAATCAATCTACTCAAGTACAGAGTTAATTACTTGAGTATTTCAGAGAACTACTCGAGTATGTGGACTTAGAAACTTTCTAGGATAAGAAGTCCAGATCTACTCGAGTTCAAACAGAACGCTTACTCGATTAACTAACCATCTACTCGAGTATAAGGTATCACTTACTCGAGTGAAAGAAAATCTACTCGAGTATAAGCTTTCATACTTGAGTATATAGAGAATCCACTCGAGTAAGTAGCCCAACCTACTAGAGTACAGACTCACATACTCGAGTATACTAAAGAAGTACTCGAGTATGTGGACTTAGAAAATTTCATCTGAGATAGACTTCCAAACTCCATAGGTCCAAGTGCATGTTGATGAAGTGTGTCCCAATAGAGAGGCTATACATGAGCCAACACCTTGGATCACATAATGAGGAATTACATTGTATGGTCCTGTGTTTGGTGGCCCATTATAGATTTACATTAGTCTACACTTGGCAATAAGAACCAGCACACATACAACTCAAACACAATATCAAATACACCTTAATTCATCTTAGTTCAAGGTCTGACTCCTACAAATCTGAGGTATTGTGGAGACAAATCCCAACAACTCCAAACCCAAACCTCCTTTGTTTACGTTAACACTTGTAATCACTTTTTTAATGGCGAAATCGCACTCCCTACTTGCACTCCTCGACAGATCGAAATCCGGGGATTCAACTCCTCAACTTTATTACTTCATTACGATCGGTATACTTGCCGACTCATGAGGTAGTAAGAAGTAGAATTATGTGGCAACTTCTACCACCGAGTCAGAGTATATCTCTGTGGGTAGTTGTTTCACACAACTTCTATGGACCCAGAATCAACTAGAACACTATAATTTGAAGTTCAGAGAGATTACAATATATTGTGTCTCTTCCAGCGCAATAACGATCGCAAATAATCCAGTCTCCCACAGCCGGACAAAGCACATCGAGGTGCGATATCACTTCATCCGGGATCATGTGGAGAATAAGGACATAACCCTCATCTTTGCCCCAACGGAAAAGTAGGTCGCAGATATTTTCACGAAGGTGCTGGACGAGGAAAAGTTCTCGTTTTTCAAAACGGAACTAGGTATGCTTGAAATTGACTCCTGAAGAAGTCCAAACAATCAAAAAGTCTCTCGGGAACTATGTCTGAAAAGAAAAGAATTTTTCAAAGGAAAATTTGGCGAATAGCCGACGGCAAACTTGCCGATTCATCGGATATCTGGGGATACTCGCCGAATCAGATTCTGCATCAGGTGAATCTCGCCGAATTTAATTTGTGCGTAAATTCAATCTTACTATATTGGATCTGAAGAACTGATGAAAAATAAGGTATGCTCCTCCTCAGTAAATTTGTAAATTATATATATATATATATATATATATATATATATATATATATATATATATATATATATATATATATATATATGGTAAAAGGGAGGGCAACCTACTTCAAATTTTCGGAATTTCAAAACTTTTCAACGAAATCCATCCGCCTACTCGCCGAACGACAAACCCCGACCTTTTGGATCCTGCTCAAATACATCGTCTTCCTCCCGCAGTATTGGATTATATCTTCTTCGTTTGGGTTGTGACCGATTTCCATGCCCTAGCCGACTGCAAAAGGACCATTTTTCGCCGATTTCGTGTCGTGGCCTGCTCCCGATAACTTAGTTTCGCCGATTTCGACTAGCAGCTGTTTGACAAAATTCTCTACTCCAGACTCCTGTTCTTGATTCTCCATGGATCCCAGATGCACCCGTGGATTTATAGGGTGAGGTAAGTTGGTTTGCACATGGTTTGCTTCTGCCTCTAATGAGCTCCAGATTGTCATTCTAATGTTGAAGACTGCTGGAATCTCCTTCATCCTAGAACACCCATTCAAAGTTCTGGAAAATGAATTTCTTGAATTTTTCCACAATGCAAAGCTCTGACACAAAGATATTGTAATCAAGAGCAAAGTTCGTGGAACCACCATTAAGGTGAAGGCCTCTCATCTCACCCGGCTCTTGAGGCTCCCAGCTTGTGGTGAAGTAGATCACCTCGACGAGGAGGACTTCACGAGGGCTATGTTATTCTGTGGTTTGCCCAAAGGTACAAATGCAATCGAAAGAAAAGGAATTAATGAAGAAGGTAAACTGCTGTCAGACATCATCGGAAAAGTGCTTCTATGCAAGACTTGTTCACATGACTATCGATCTTCTGAGATGTTCAAGACTCTTGTGGTGATAATTTACAGGAAGAGGTTTGAATGGGGTGCTTTGTTGTTCAAGAAAATCAAGGATAGCCTTCGCACTTCCAATATTGGAAGGATAATCAGCCTGTACTTGAATTAGATGGATGGTGACAGGTTTGATATGACCAAAGGGGTACCTATCCACAATCTCAAGAAAATAGACTCCACAAATATTCACAAGATGGGATATGAGGATTGATAGGCAAGGGGGATCCCTGAATGTGGCTTTGGAGGAGGATGATTAGGCTCCTGAGGATAGGATTCCTACTCCACACCCTAGTGAAGACCCTGATAAGTTGTGTGTAGGAGCTGATGGGAAGCCAGCTGTTACTTCAGTTGCAGAAAGTCCAGTTCAACTTCTAGTGCCAGAGAATCTTCTAACAGAGGTTGCTCAGACTACTATTGATGAGTTAGTGCATGATGAAGTTAAGGTTAATAATACTTCTGATGATTGTTTGACTATGGATGACTATGAGATAGATGCTGATTAGGAAATGTTTGTTGTTGATGAGCCCAAAGATGCTGATAATGCTATTGATGGTTCTGAGTTAGTTCAAACAGAGAATCTGATTGTCCCTCTCCCAGAGATTGTTCCAGCTTCATCTTCTAAGGAGGAGGAGACTAGGCCCTCGATATCAGTTGCTACTAAGGTTGATAGGTTTATACGCAACCTTGAGAAGAGAGTTGCAAAGGAAACAGAAATACCTCTAATTCTTCCTAACGAGGTACTTGAGATTTGTTATGAGGAAGGAGATGCAGCAGAGCATCCTCCTGTCCCAGCTGCTGTAGTGCTTTTGCTGAGTTCAAAACCACGATTATCTCCGATCTATGAGTCTCTCAATGAAGATCTGCCTTCTCTCCCACCTATTTCTTCTGAGACAATTTCCACCTCCAGTGCCGATAGTTTAATCCTCAAGACAATAGAGGTCATGATGGCAAGAAAACAAGCACAGTTTGAAGTGACAATGAAGACAGTTCTAGACAAGGTAAAAGAGACGGAGAAAGACGTTAACAGAAGCCTTGCTGAAGTCAAAATTCAGATTGAAGTACTTGATACAACGATTGATTTACTATTTGTTGAGGGTGGAAAAGCCATCAAGCTTAACATGGATAGCCTATAATATACCAAAGAAACTATGGATAATGTAGACACAAATTCCTATACTATGATTGAAGCGCACAATAATTCTATGGCTCATTATGATGACAGCTTGTAAGTGTTTGCAAATGCTTTGGCTGTAGTAGTCAGAAAGGGGGAAGACTCCATGGAATCTAAGGTGGTAGCTAAGGTCACTACACTTGAAGTAGGAATGTTAGGAAATTTCAAAAGTGTAAATGACTTTAGTTATAATGACTATGTGTGGCTGCATAGTAAGTTGACAGGATCCTAAGTACCTGTTGTGCCTGTACCAATACATGATGAGACTCATCCTGCCCAGGATTACTCGTATTTCTGGTCAGACACAGGGTTTTTCTCAGGTTGATACTGCTGCTGCTACTACTGCTGAGGCTCCAGAGGTAGATTTTGTTGAAGACTTCCCTCCTTTGGCTCACAAGCAAAGAAGATATGGGGAAGGCCCGTCTGTTGTCAGGTCAGACCAAATTGAGAAATTGAAGAAGCGTGGAGTCCCATATCTAGATGTGTTATATTGGATAAATTATCCTTAGTGGACATTGGTGGTGAAAAAAATCTGCATCACTATGATCAGGAAGAATGGAACAACTACAAGCTGTCATGCACAAAAAGAAGAATTCACTTCAAAGATCATAGAAATGCTGATTCGATGCCTACACCTCCTCCAAAGTACTTTCCAAAGCCAAAAGCTTATTTTGATAAGCAAAGACAGAAGAGTTAGAGCAGGCAAGAGCAGTAGTTATATTTTTTGTTGAGTTATGGGTTGCCTCACCCCTGTTAAAATCTATGAACCATTTCTGATATATATCTATATATGATTTTTACAATTGTCTTGGAATGTGTGTTATGTTTAATTTTTGTTATCCTTTCAAGTCTTAATGTTATATTATTTCATTATTTTTATATAGAATTCACCTTAGCTTATAGGGTTCTGACTTCTTTATATAGGGGGAGATTGTTGGGTATTGTATCCACGATAACCTGGATTTGAAGAAGGGGTAAGTTAAGCTAACATAAATTGTGACTGTATTTGATGTTGCTTTTGAGTTATGTACTTATAGGTTTTCAATGCCAAGTACACACCAAGGTCAGGTTACAGTGGGTCAGTAAATACAGGACTATAAAATGTAATTCCTCATTGTGTAGGCCAATGTGTTGACTCACTTATAATCTCTTTATTGGGGTGTACTTCTTTCCCAAGTACAAGAGAAGGATCAAGGATGGTCAAGCGTTAGACCTAGGAAAAATAGGAATTTTACCTAAGTCAATTCGGTGAGTATGGTTAAGCATACACGTAAAATTTGTCGAGTAACGTCGTTGATGCACGCCGTATTCGTCGAGTATACTTACCAATACCCATTGAATTCGTTGTATATACTTAGGGTAAATTCATTGGAGAATTTAAAAACCTAATAAGTATAACTCGTCGACTTCATCGAATGTATCTAAACGCCGAATTCGTCGAATATATCAAATGACTCTAGCCGAATATGTCGAATATGCTAAGTGATACACGCCGAATTCGTCGAGTCCAGTTGGCGCTACTTCTCAAGATTTTTCAATGTATAATAGATCAAATATCAAAGAATTGAGTGAGTTGAGTTAACTCAACGATATTCATCGAATGTTTCCTTGGCGTGGAGTGATCTAAAAGGGTCGAGTGTAACGACGTTAAGGGTGTCGAGTCTGTTGACCTATACTCGATGAATTCGTCGAGTATGCAAGGTGATACTCGATGAATTCTTTGAGTATGACTCTTTGACATGGAGATGAGTGACTAGCCATCCTGAGATGTTTTGGCTAAGTCCTTTTCATCGTATACGAAGATGTATATTGATACTCGACGACACTCGACGGATTTGACTTTGTTCATTTTTGGAAAATTTCTTTTTAATGTTGGAGGGTTTATCTCTATAAATACCTCGAGATATTTCTCATTTTTTGCTAATCTTGCTTTGGTGCTAAATTGATCACCGATTCAAAATGACAAAACATTCTAAATGGGCAACCAGTCTGCCTCCCTTATGCACACATTTTTCGATTGGCCAAATACCGCAAGCACTTCAAAATCCAATCATTCTTGATGTATATGTCTTGATTGATACCTACAAAAGTCTTCTCTTCCTCCAGATCTAAAAAGGTGAAGATTAAAGATCTAAAATATTTCAAGTTTTTGAGTTCTCCAATTTGAAGTTCAACCCTTTCGAAGAACGTCGGAGCGAAGACTTGTAATCGTGTTTATTGTTGTAATATTGTTTTAACTATTGTAGGAGATTTACCTACGAGTTAGTCGATTCGTTTGTGGATCGAGAGAGTTGATCCGATTGTGGATCGAGAGTGTAGATCCGATTTGTGGATCGAGTTCTAGGAAAGGTTATCTCTGAGTGGTAGGAGCGTCGTTTCTGAGTTTTGGGAGTTGCGGCTATGAGGTGTCAGCTTTGACAAAATCTGAGTTTGGTAAAGTAGCCGAATCTATCCCTTCGTGGTAGATAGGCGAGGGGGAAAGTTGATGTACCAAACTCAGGAAACCATTATAAATCTCTGTGTTTGTGTGCTTATTTTTAAGTAATTCTTATTCCGCAAAATGACACAAACATCACCTATTCACTCCCCTCTAGGTGATTTAGTTAGACGCTAGATACTTTCATGCATTATTCGACAAATTCGTTGACATAACTCGACGAATTAGACTTAGACTCAAATCTCACTTAACGCCAAACTCATACTCGACGGGCTCAACGCTTTATACTTAGCGGAGACAGAGACACTCAATGCCTATACTTATATTTGTCGACTCAACGCTTAACACTCGACGAATTGGACTTAGTCTAAAACATCACTCAACGCTGGGGTTTATTACTCGACAAATGCAATAACACTCAACGCCAAGTATCATACCCGATGAACTCAACGCCCAATACTCGACGAGTTTAACTTAGTCTATTACATCACTCAATGTAAAGCTGATATTCGTCGACTCAATGCCGAATACTCGTCGAATTTGACTTAACTGAACGCCAAGCATTACTCGACGAATTTACATAACATACTCGATGAATTTGGCTATGGTCCTACTAATACTCGCCGAATTTTACTTGGACCAATCCCAACTACATCTGATAAATTATATCTACTCATATACAACAAATTTATACTTAAAATACTTGTTATACAACAAAAAAATATGGCTTAGATGTACAGTTTCTAAACTCGACCATTTACCCAAGTCCAACACAAAAACCCGACGTATAACCTTATGAAAATCAACAAGTTTTACTCAGCTCTACCACAAGATTGACTACGAAATTCCTTGCCAGAAAAACTATATGGTCTTGCAGATCGGCAAAGGTCGAACCTGACGTTACCCTACTCCTAAATCCAGGGAGATAAGAAAAGTACTGAATCATATAATGGGAAAAAAGAAACTTGGCAAGGGGAAGAAGTCATCACTTTCCTCGATCTGGCCGAAAAATGGCCATAGAGCCTCCTCCTCACGGGTTTGGCCGCAAGAATGCCTAAGCAACAAAACAAGAAATTTTTCGAGAGGAGAGAATGTCAAAACCGCATATGTCAATCTCTAAATTACAAGAAACGGGAAAAACTCACCATAGAAAAGTAGATCGTGGTGAGAGCAATCCGAATCTACCCTCTAAAAATGATTTCGTGCAACAGAGCTCCTAAAATTGACAACCAAAGGCTCTCCAAAGACCGCCTCCTTCTCTCTTTCGCAAAATAGTCGGCAGTTTCAGGAAGAAGACGATGAATAGGGTTTACGTCTAATCAGAGGTTATTTATATGGAATAAATAATTATAATAAAATAAAATATTATATTATTATCAAAACGTCCAAATGACCAAAACTCGCACTAATTTAGATTTCTACGGAACTCGCAATGTAGCTAAATACCGATGCTACGAACTAACGGAAATGTCAAAATCGAAATCCGACAAACCAAACTCGAGTAAACATTCCTGAAGTTAAAACATAACATTCACAAAAGGCTCCTCTGTATTTCAAAACGAACACTTGCTCGCAAGGCAATATTAAAACTTACAAGAAATTAGCCATGCTAATATTATAAGTCAAAATCCCGGGTACCAAAAAGCAAAAAGCCACGCTCCAACAACGACACCCATTAACTATGCGTCAAAGTAACGCCCTTATGTCAAAATACGACACTAATGGAATTAAAATAAACCTTGGAAAATCAGGGGCGTTACAGCCACACCCCCTAAAAGAATGTTTCGTCTCAAAACATTTCGCATCAAAAGATTCCACTATGGAAGATAAACAATCAAAGATTATAGAATGGAAACACATATCGAAATAAACTAGGAGAACAGATGAGGATGATCCTTCCTCATAGCTGACTCCAACTCACAAGTCGCACTTTCCACATCTTGGTTCCGCCACAAAACTTTAACCATTGGTATGGCCTTCCTTCGCAACACTCAATCTTTAGTATACAGAATGCGAACAAGCACTTCGACATAAAAACTATTAGGCTCTAGCTGGGGCATATCATTAAGAATCTTCCGGTCGCTGAGTACACAATTTCGCAACTGGCTTACGTGAAACACATCGAGCATACCAGGAAAACTTGCGGATAAATCCAGCTTATAAGCTGATATTCAGATACATTCAACAATTTCGAAGGGTCTGATGCGTGGAAAATACGGCAAGTGCACCGGTCGCACAAGTAATAAAGTTTGGGAATAAATCCCCGAGTGTCGGTCTCTTGAGAAACACAGTAAGGGATGAGTTAATGTCGAGGAGTACTTGAGATTGAAGTCCTCGGGTCGGCTCAAAAAGGGGGGGGGGTTTGATTGTTACGGAAACAGGAAGTAAAATCTACAAGCTACTCCTATGCAATGCCGCTATGCGATGCTTCACCAGGCGGGATAGAAACTACACGGGCCGCTATGCACCAAATCGCTTGGCGGATGGACGAGTGGGCTAGCGGATGAGGTTGTTAGAATGGCGGAATGAGGGTCGTGAGCACCTCTTCGTAACGCACACCACTAGCAATTGCTAGTGCGGCAAGGGTGGATGGGATATGGCGCACCTCAAGCAATAATAACAAAATCACAATAACTCATATAGACATGAATAAGTGAAAATGCTAATCAATAAAAATACTTCATCAATACATAGAAATTAAACTAAGCTATCAACAACAACATAAGAGGAGTGTGCGAAATCGACCGAGTCCGAAGCCTTATTGAGGGTTCACGATTGGAATCCCGGGTTGTCAATCCGAGTCCAAGCTCGGTCCTCAACTGCGTCCGGGGTAGAGAAGGGCTGTCACCACCTTCCAATGGCCCGTCTTCTCCGTATCACGCTGCGGAAGATGTAAGCACATGCTCCTCCTAGCTTGATGGAGAAAGCTAGGTCAAACCTCACTTGAAGCTCGAGGATGAAGGAGGAGGCCGAGGGGATGCTCCGGCTTTGATTTGGCAGTGAAAGCTTGCCCGGAGACCCTCTTTAAGGTGGAGAATGAAGGAGGATGGCGGAAAAACTCGTCGGGGACGAAATACGGCGGAAAATGTCGAGCGATACGGAATAGGGCGAAACCTGCGCTATTTATAGAAAGCAGATTAAACAGCGCGCACGATCACAGGCGCACGACCAGTGGTCGTGCGCGATATGGTCCGTGATCATGCGATATGGAGGCAGCAAAATGGAAAAAGAAGGTGTGACTGCGCACGACCGGCAGCGCACGAGCAGTGATCGTGCGCGGTATTGCTGGTGATCGTGCGATATGCCGGGACAGAACTTTCACAGGAGAGGTCATGACTGCGCACGACCGATGATCGTGCGCCAAAGAGGTCGATGGTCGTGCGTGGGTAAAAACGCATGACCATGGACTCCTTTGCCAAAAATGGTGAAAGTCCTACCCCGGACGCCCACACGATCCCAGAACCTGCAGGAAAACTGGATGGGAAGTCGGCATGGCAGTCACAAACATAAATATAATGCACAACAAAAGGGAAATACACACACGCACAGAAATAGGCTAATAAAGTGCACAAGACGTGGAAAACCGTAGCGAACCAAAAGGAGTGCAAATGACGCTAAACGGTGTGCAAAGACAAGAAAATAAGCCTAGATGAGTCCGAAAATAGGTATATAAAGAGGACTCATCAGGGTCCCACATACCTAGGATCCAATTTATTGTTCTTACCTAACCTCTTGACGTCAGAATTAAGGGAAACTTTAAGAAACACCATGTCCCCAACATCCAATTCCAGATCGGTCCGCCGCAGATTTGCGTTCTTTTTATAACGCTCTTGAGGTATACAAATCTTTTCTCTAATATGTGTCATAAAAATATCCATTTCTTCTAAGGCTTCCGGACCCAATAACGGTCTTTCACCGGCTTCGGCCCAAAATAAAAGAGTTCTGTAACATCACCTATACAAGGCCTCAAACGGGGCCATCTACAAGCTCTCTTGATAACTGTTGTTATATGCAAACTCCATCAATCTGAGTTACACATCCCACGCTCCCCCATGGTCTAAAATATAACATCTTATCATATCCTAAAAAATATGATTTACCCATTCAGTTTGAATATTTGTCTTCAGATGATAAGCGGTGGAATACCTCAGATCTGACCGAATCCTTCCTGTAAACTTTTCAAAAATGAGACATAAACCTGGAGTCTTGATCTGACACAATACTCACCGGCACTCCATGTAGCCTGATTTCCTCATCCATTTACAATTATGTTATTTTCTTCATGGCGTATTCAATCTTGAATGGCACGAAGTGAGCACACTTCGTCAGTCTATCCACTATAATCCAAACATAATCATGCCCTCGGTGAGATCTCGGCAAACCAGTAATAAAATCCATGGAAATACTTTCCCATTTCCAACTTGGAATCTCTAAAGGCATCAACTTGCCACAGGCCTTCCATGATAAGCCTTAACTTGCTTACAAGTGAAGCACTCATACACAAACCACCAAAAAATCTGCTTTAGATCTCTATACATCTTTGTAAAATCATGGTGGTAGGCAACACTAGATCCATGCGCGTCACTACATAGCTTAACTTTAATATCCTCAATAGTGGGGATGCAATATCTACCGCGGTACCTCAAGATACCCGCGTCATCAATAGAAAGGTATGGTAACTCCCCTGCCTCAGTTCTATTATAGAGGTGCAACAAATCAGGATTATCCTTTTGATATCGCCTTATGAGCGTAATCTATGAAGGCTCTGCCACCTCCAAACTGCTCTATGAGTCGCTACTTACGAATGAAATAAACATTAACAAAAACTTTTCTACTCAGGGCGTCATCAACCACATTATCTTTGCCTGGATGGTATTGGATCTCAACTTAATAATCCGTAACATATTCTAACCATATTCTCTTGCACAAATTCAACTCCTTTTGAGTGATAATGTACTTCAAACTCTTATGGTTTGTATAGATCATGCACAAGGTGCAAAACAACAGATGCCTACACAACTTCAAAACATAAATCACAACAACAAACTCTAAATCATGTGTAGGATAATTTCTTTCATGAGTCTTTAACTTCCTCAACCCATACACAATCATTTTGCCTTCATGCATCAAAATACAACCAAGCCCAACATGCGAAGCATCCACATAAACGACATACTCTACCCCTCCGATAGGCAAAGACAAAACCAGAGTAATGCACAATCTCCTCTTCAATTCCTAAAAGCTTCTTCACACTTATCTCTCCAATTGAATGTCGCGTTCTTCTGTGTAAGCTTAGTAAACAACGTAGACAATGAAGAGAAACCTTCCACAAATATCTTATAATACCCTTCCAACCCTAGGAAACTCCTTATCTCTTTTGGTGTGGTAGGTCTGTTCCAATCCATTACAGCAGAAAGTTTCTCTGGGTCAACAGAAATTCCATCCCTATTAACAACATGACCCAGAAAGGAAACCTGAGATAGCCAAAACTCACATTTACTTAACTTAGCATACAACTTATGCTCCCTCAAGGCAGACAGAACCAAATGCAAGTGCTGGGCTTGCTCCTCAGCATTGCGGGAATAAATTAGAACATCATCTATAAACACGACCACAAAATGGTACAAAAAATCTTTGAACACCCTGTTTATCATGTTCATGAAGGCAGAGGGTGCATTAGTCAAACCAAAGGACATCACCAAGAACTCAAAATGTTCATTCCGAGAACGTAAAGTGGTCCGTAGAATATTTGTCTCACAAATCCATAATTGATGGTATCATGAACGATGGTCAATGTTCGAAAACACAGTACTACCACGCAACTGATCCAATAAATCATCTATTTGTGACAAGGGATACCTATTCTTGATTGTCACCTTATATAGTTCCCTATAGTCAATGCACAGCCTCATGGATCAATCATTTTTTTACAAAGAACACGGGACCACACCATGTATAAGTAATCGGCCTAATAAATCCACACTACAAAAGCTTATCCTGCTAGATACGTAACTCTTCCATCTCTCGAGGGGAAATTCAGTACGGTTCCTTAGCAATAGGATGAGTACCCGACTCAAGATCTATAACAATGTCTACTTCTATCTCAGGTGGAAGATAGTAAAGATTATCTGGGAGAACTTCAGGAAACTCGCGGACCGCCGGAACATCCTCGACACACGGTAAGCTACTAACGGTTCCCAAAATAGAAACCAAATAAGCAAAAAAACCGAAATCAAAAAGCTTCCGAGCACATACCGCTGAAACAATCGGGGAATCCTGACACGGATAACCATAAACACTGCTGGGGTGACCACTGTCAATTTTTAAGTCCTAGCGATTATCCTTGCACTGAATGACCACATCATATCTGGACAACCAGTCCATGCGCAAGATCACATTGAAGTCTTCCAGGTCTATCACCTTCAAAATAGCAACAACTAGGAAATCTCCTAAAAGAATCGAACAACCCAGGATACCCTTGTCCGACACCACTGAGTCACTAGAGGGAAACATGACATGAAACACATCACCAACTTGATCAAGAGTCAAACGATGGCGCTCTACAAAGGCTTTAGCCACAAACGAGTTGGTAGCACAAGAATCAAAAAGAAAATGTGCCCAACTGTTCTTTAACATAAACCTCACTATAAAATCGCTTACATAACTAATCGAACAACATCGAAACTACAACTATGAGCTGAAAACAAAACTACGTTAGGTTCTAACCTAAGATCACCTGAGTAGACGTCTGAACTTCCTCCATGGTCACCACGTTCAGCTTGCCCTTTGTCACAACCCGCATTTTCTCCGAATTAAGAATTATCAGAGTAAGAGAAAACACGCGTCATGATGCCACGTCAAGCAGGGGATAACTGCTGACGCTTAGGCAAATCCAACTACAATCTTTATGCAAGAAAATCATGTGCTTAATGAATAGAAAATCAGTTATGTTTAGAGTCCGTATCCCTCGGCTCAGTGGATCATCTAGTCCACAAAAGAAAACTATATTTAAACCCTGCAGAAAAATACTTTAATTAGGTTTTACACCCTAAAGAGCGCATAAGGGTCCCAAGAGAACCACTCATGCTATGCAAGACACTACACTTAGTTTATATAATATATATAAGAAAACGGTTTTCGTACGTGATTTGGAAAATAGTGATTAAGTTTACAAAACATGCTGATCATGAGCTTCATTTATAATAATAATTATAGTTTAAAAATAACTTGCAACCTAGCATAAAACCTTCTCAAAGCAAGTAGACTATCTCCAGAAAAAAAAATGGTAGCAGCAATAGTATATATCTAGTACAGGGTAAAAACTACTAGTGGGCGCCAACAACCTGACACGAACCCACCAGCACATATATATGTCTGTAAGAAAGTACTGAAAACAACCTCTCAACAAGGTAAACAAAACTCCAAAGTCCGGGAGTACACCAACAACAACACCTCCAACTAGCCACCAGACTGGCTACAGCTCAGAACCTGAGGTATTCCAAAAGAAAACAGAATACCTCAGCAAGCAAAAATCAAGGTAAAATTGCATGAAAGAGTCAACAAAAAGGACAAAATAACAGAAAACATGCAGTAGAAAGAGTCACAACTGTCCAAAACAGGACAACAAAAAATGCACAACGTGCAAAGAAACAGCAACGACCCAACCCAGGAACAACATCCTGCAGGGCCTACTAGGCTGCCAAGAGCCAGAATGCTGCAAACTACCAAAGAAGAAACTTCTAACACCCTAAACTGTGGGAAGTGATAGTAGCAAAAACAACAACGAGGAACCGGATCGAAGGCAAACGTAGTCCTCCAATCCACCATGTACAAGTCAAAAGCTCGAGGGTCAACACGTGAAAACACAAGGGACCTTCCACCCGACATGCCCAGCCCGTACCTGGAGCAAGAAATCCATGGGTGGCCTTGGCTATATCACACAACTCCACCCCCATAAAGAGCTACAACCACCACTACTATCCACGACCCACGATTCGGCCTTTAGGAAAATAAAGAAAACGGCCGACAAGGAAAACCCAGAAATACAACTGGAAATCCACTCGGAAATGAAACACAAGATAACGGAAGAGTGTTGAAATAAACCAACACGACTAGGCGTTGAGTGAAACCCACTCAGTGCCTACCTAAACTTTGGCGTTGAGTGAGCTAGCCTCACTCGCCGCCAAAATAAAGTTACTACCCACAAACCCACTAAAGAAAAAGGAGCTCGACGACAGTCGAACGACCAAGGCAGAAAATCAAGAACTCGAGTAGTTGCCTGCCACTTGAGTATCTAAACTCCCGCACTCGAAACCATCTAAATTCTCCTAGCAACAGAAAATATACAAAGCGCACGATCAGTGACGCACGATCAGTGGTCGTGCGCACTCATCGGCTGATGATCGTGCGAAACGAACCTGGAAAACCTGACAGAAAACCTAGCAACTGCGCACGATCAGTGTCGCACGATCAGTGGTCGTGCGCACTGTTGCGAGCGCTCGTGCGATTGCCCGAGACAGAACTTTGGAAACTGAAAGACAGCCGCGCACGAGCAGAGGCACACGACCAGTGGTCGTGCGCCCTAACGGTTGATGACCGTGCGCGACTAACCTGTACCGTTTGGAATTTTCTGAACGACACCGGAACGCGCACACGACTCACGCCACTACAGTAGCAGTAGACAACTATCAACGTCGCATGCTACTACCATTCAAACTATGCCTAACCATTCGAATAATACCTTAACGAAGGAAATTGGCAACCACACCCCCCCCCCCTCCTAACTCTCCCTCTCGGCTACACCCGAACCAGAGCAACAATCAAAAATAAAGGAAAATAACGGCTCTACGCCAAAAATTTGGATTCCAAACATCACAACATAGGGGGGGTTTCAGTAGGAAGAACTAAGCCCTATAGTTAGCAAGAAAATGAGAACAACAAGGCCTCTAACCTGGGCTAACCGGGATTTCAATTTCAGCAAATAAAATCAAAGAAAACACTTGGCAAGGGCAAGAATACCACTTGCCTCAATTCACAGCGAAGCTTTGGACTGCTTTCCTCCTCTTCGCACGGATCAAAACGGCCACAACACCTAGAACAAAGACTCGGCCATTAATGGCGGAAAACATCCAAAACCGAAAATTCCAATCCTTCCAAAACTCCACGAAAATCGAATTTCTTACCGCAGGAATGAAGGACTCGACGAGAGCAATCCGAATCCACTCTCGGAATCGAATTCCGTCCACAAATGCTCCGGGAATCGGCGTCCGAAGGGAAGGGTCGGCGGTTACTCCGTTTCCTCTCGTACAAACCGGCGGTTTCTTACGGGGAAGAAGATGAATGATGGCTTTTCATTCTAATACTATATATATATATATAATTATATAATTATATTATTAATTACAAAATTACATAAAGCACCAAATCGACGCGAAAACCGAACTACCTCGGAATTCGACGAAATTCGCACCGTAGCTAAATACCCACGCTACGAACACAACGGCGAAGTCGAAATTAACTTTCGACGAACAGAACTCGAGTTACACCCAAACAAAGCCAAACACAAACATCCCCCGAGAGGCCACACCGGGTCACCAAAACGACTCGGTTTGCTAGGGAGATCTTGCCAACAGGCTACCAAACAGGGCACTCAGTTCTAAGGAGCTAAATCGTACTCCACACATGGCACAAGCCATAGAAACGCGTCATTGTAACGCCAAACGAGAATAAAAATAATCGCTGAAAAAACGGGGCGTTACAGTCACTCCCCCTAAAAGAAAGTTTCGTCCCGAAACTTTACGCACAACCCTCCTACAAAAGAAGGAAAAGTAACAAACAGAAGTTACAAAGGGAAACATACCGATCAAATCAGAGAAACAGGTGAGGGTACGCCCTCCTCATGGCCGACTCTAGCTCCCAAGTCGCGCTCTCCAAATCCTGATTTTTCCATAATATTTTCACCATCGGTATGGACTTCTTTCGCAGCACACGCTCCTGAGTATCCAAAATACGAACTGGCACCTCAACGAAAGAGAGGTTGGGCTCTAACTGGGGCACAACATCCAAGAGTTGCCCACTGCTGCGCACACACTTCCGCAATTGGCTAACATGAAAAACATTATGAACATCAGGGAAGTTCGCTGGCAAATCCAATCTATATGCAGACACACCAATCCGCTCCAAAATCTCGAACGGGCCCACATACCTTGGGTCCAATTTCCGATTTTTTACCAAATCTCTTCACACCAACCATTGGAGAAACCTTGAGGTATACATGATCCCCTACTAAAAACTCCAAGGTGGACCTGCGCCGATTGGCGTTCTTTTCATACCTCTCCTGAGCTAACCGAAGCTTCTCCCGAATAAGCTTCACGGCGACTTCCATCTCTTCCAGAGCATCAGGACCCAACAAAGGCTTCTCACCAGCCTCAGTCCAAAACAACGGAGTCCTACAGCGCCTCCCATACAAATCTTCGAACGGAGCCATCTGCAAGCTTTCCTGATAACTGTTATTGTAAGCAAATTCCATGAGTCGCAGACGCTCATCCCACGCTCCACCGTGGTCTAAAATATAGCACCTGATCATATCCTCAACAATCTGATTGACCCGCTCCATCTGCCCATTGGTCTGAGGGTGGTATGCAGTAGAATACCTCAGATCCGTACCCAAACCCTCCTGCAGACTCTGCCAGAAACGAGAAGTAAACCGGGAGTCTCGATCAGAAATGATGTTAACCGGCACACCGTGGAGTCGGATGACTTCATTCAAGTACAACTCTGCTATCTTCTTCATCGGGTAATCAATCTTATAAGGCACGAAGTGAGCACACTTCGTCAATCTATCCACTATAACCCAAACAGAATCATATCCTCTCGGGGATTTTGGCAAACCCGTAATGAAGTCCATAGATATGCTCTCCCACTTCCAAGTCGGGATATCTAGCGGAGTCAACTTACCACCAGGCCTCCCATGATTAGCCTTCACACGCTAGCAAGTGTGACACTCAGCAACATATCGGGCTATATCTCCTTTCATACCATACCACCAGGCAACTTGCCTTAAGTCACGGTACATCTTCGTAGATCCTGGATGGTAGGCAACGCTGGAACCATGAGCCTCACTGCAAATCATACTCCTAATGTCCCCAACAGCGGGAACGCAAAACCTGCCGCGGTACTTCAAAGTACCCGCATCATCAATAGAAAAATCTGGCAACTCTCCCTTCTCTGTCCTGGTAAAAAGGTGCAACAGATCCGGATCGTCCTTCTGATGCAGTCTAGACAAAGAAATCCAGGACGGCTCTTCCACTGATAAGCTACTCTGCAAACTACAGCATCCCACTGAAATATCCATAAGGAGGAACTCCTCAACTAATCGATCGGTGGAGAGGTTAAAGATCTTTCCCGTCTTTCGGCTCAGGGCGTCGGCCACCACATTGGCCTTGCCCGGATGATACTGGATTTCTACATCATAATCCGCCACATACTCAAGCCACCGCCGCTGACGCAGATTCAACTCTTTCTGCGTGAACACATACTTCAGGCTCTTATGGTCAGTAAAAATCTTGCACTGAGCCCCATAAAGTAAGTGCCTCCACAACTTCAACGCATAGATAACCGCTGCAAACTCAAGGTCATGCGTTGGATAATTCCTCTCATGAGTTTTCAACTGCCTTGACCCATAAGCGATTACTTTTCCATCCTGCATTAATACGCATCCCAGTCCTATATGCGAAGCATCCACATACACATCATAATCCACGCCCTCAGTAGGAAGGGTCAGAACGGGAGCAGTACACAATCTCCTCTTTAACTCCTGAAAAGCTTCTTCGCACTTCTCGCTCCAAACAAAAGCCACATTCTTCTGAGTCAGCTTGGTCAACGGTGCGGCTAGAGAAGAGAAACCCTCCACGAATCTCCTGTAATAGCCAGCCAACCCTAAGAAACTTCTGATCTCCTTAGGAGTATTCGGCCTACTCCAATCCGTCACTGCTGCAATCTTTTCTGGGTCAACCGAGATCCCATCCTTGTTCACCACGTGGCCTAGAAAAGAAACCTGAGGCAACCAAAATTCGCACTTGCTCAACTTGGCAAATGCTGCTCGTGCTCCTCAGCACTGCGAGAATAAACCAACACGTCATCAATGAAGACCACAACGAACTTGTCTAGGAAATCCTTGAACACCCTGTTCATCATATCCATGAAGGCTGATGGTGCGTTGGTCAGACCAAACGACATCACCAAAAACTCAAAGTGCCCATGCCTCGACCTAAACGCAGTCCGTGGAATATCTGCCTCACGGATCCTGAGCTGATGATAGCCCGAACGAAGATCGATCTTGGAGAACACCGTGCTACCACGCAACTGGTCAAATAAATCATCGATCCTCGGCAGAGGGTACCTGTTCTTGATAGTGACCTTGTTCAACTCTCTAGAGTCGATGCAAAGCCGCATCGACCCATCTTTCTTCTTTACGAACAAAACAGGAGCACCCCAAGGCGACGAACTTTGCCTGATAAAACCTTTAGCCAACAACTCATCTAACTGAATTCGCAACTCCTCTAACTCACGAGGGGCCATCCGGTACGGCGCCTTAGCAATAGGACGCGTACCCGTCTCCAAATCAATAACAAACTCCAAATCCCGCTCAGGAGGGATACTAGGAAGATCATCAGGAAAAACATCGGCGAAACCACGAACAATAGGAATCTCCTCCAAGCGTGGCACGCTAACAACGGTTCCAACCGCCGAGACTAAACAAACACAACAATCAGAAAGAAACAATCTCTGAACACATACCACAGAGAGAACAGGAGAATCCTGACATGGATCAGCATACACGCTGCCGGGCTGACCGTCGTCCCTGATGAAGTCCAAGCGCTTTCCTTTGCACTGAATGACCGTATCATACCGAGAGAGCCAGTCCATGTCCAAAATGACATCGAAGTCCTCTAGATCAATCATCTTCAGGTCCGCCTTCGCAAGAAAATCCCCCAACAAAACCGGGCAATCCAAAATACCCAAATCTGACAACACAGATTCACCAGAGGGAAACTTGACACGGAAGGAATCCCGAACACGATCTAGAGACAACCGATGACGCTCTACAAAGGCTCTAGCCACGAACGAGTGGGTAGCGCCGGAGTCAAACAGAACACGCGCCCAGCGGTTCTTCACCTTAAATTTCCCTATAGGAACGCACAAAGCTAAGGAACTAGCACAACAGTACCGCAAAATAATCTAGCAACTTAACCACCAGGCTAGAAAGAAAAACAACAAACAACTAACCTGAGATCACCTGGGTCGAAGTCTGAGCCTCCTCGGAAGAAATCACGTTTAGCTTCCCTTTTCCCTTGTCCACACGCTGAGGTGGAGGTAATGCCTGCAATGGAACTGCAGGAAGAGCTGACTGGACCTGAGGACACCTCGACTTAACATTACCCTTCTGCCCACACTGATAGCAGACTCTATCCCTGGACCAAAACTGGGCTGCATCATGCCCGGATCGCTTGCAAACTGAACAGGAGACATCTCTCCCAGGAGCACCCTGAATAGCATGAACCTGCTCCTTCTTCTGAGCTGCCGCCTTCTTGAAACACCTCTCGACAGGATGGCCTGACCGGCCACAAAAACTGCACACCACCCTGCTCCTCTTTACCGGAACAGCATCGGGTACCAGGGGTTTCTTCTCCTCTACCAACTTCCTCTTATCCTTCCTCAACTGCTGGCCTCTGCTCTTCGCCGTCTCAATGGCCTCAAACTTAAGAGCAGCCTCTACAACTCCAGCATAAGTCACTGACCCATAAGCACTGGCCAACTGTTGCACCACACTCCTCAAACTACCGAGGAATCGCTTAACTCGATCAGCCTCAACGCTGACCAATCCAGGGGCAAAACGGCTCAACTTGCTGAACTCTATCTCATACTCACCCACCGTGAGCTGCCTTTGCTTCAGATAGAGGAAATCATTCATGAGGCGGTCACGCTCGACCGAGGGTAAGAACTTCCTCAACAGCATCTCCTTGAACATCTCCCACGAGCACCCCGCCACTAAGCTCTCCTTTTCTCTCAGCCACCAACTCTTAGCCAACCCTTTGAGCTGATAGGTGGCTAACATCACCCTCTAGTCATCTGAAATCCCTGAGTACGAGAACATCTCCTCCATGGAGATCAGCCAGTCGTCTATCACCATGAAATCTGCCTTCCCATCATAAGTGGGAGGGCTCAGCCTCTGAAACTGCGAGATGAAGGCCATCTCTGCTGGCACCACCACTGGAGGCCTCAAGGGTGCAGGAGGAGGAGGAACAGCTAACCCCCCTGCAGGAACTTGCGCACCCTGAGCCTGCCCTACCACAACCGCAACAAAAGACTGAATCTGGGCTTGCACCTCCTCCAACTGCCTACCCATAGCTTCGCTACTCTGACGCAGACCCTCGATCACCGCATCGTTCTGAGCTCCAGAAGATTCACCCTCAGACAGGGGAGTCGATCGAGTCGCAGGACACCTAGCCATCCTAAAAATCATTACAACGCAAATCAGACCCAAATCAAACGACTAGAACCGATTACTAGTACAGACAATACATATGTAGATATAGACTTAAAGCTGCTAAACTTGCTCTGAGAGTTTATCTTCTTCACAATAATTAGATGATATGCCCTAACCTAGGATGGTTAACCACCACCTTACTAACTCTTGTGCCTAGATCGGATGCATGAACTTATGTTAGTTTGAAAACTTATGTGTGTACATATGTCATCCTGCAAATCTTTAGCTCGGCGCGTTGTGCTTATGCAATGTTATGATATGCATGTTTGTGTTATGCATTCTAAAAAGGCCCGAATGCATGATATGAGCGGCGTACACATGAAAATGTTATGCATCCCATACTACATAACATTTCCATGCAACGAAAAAGAAACGTGCTAGTCGTAGTCATGTGGTGAGGTTATGCATCCCATACTACATAACCCTCACATGTAGCCCCTATGGTGGATCCATATACGAACACATATTATGCATCCCATACTACATAATATGCCCCGTATACTTCATGTTATGCTATGAGTGTAGTGTTCGTGCTTTTGCCAAGACGTGCTGATGACATATCGGTGTGTGAATGACATGATGCTGAACTACTAAAAGCATCCTAGGAAGGTTGCCCAACTAACTTGTCAAGCAACCTCCCTCTGATACCAACTGTCACAACCCGCATTTTCTCCGAATTAAGAATTATCAGAGTAATAGAAAACACGCGTCATGATGCCACGTCAAGCAGGGGATAACTGCTGACGCTCAGGCAAATCCAACTACAATCTTTATGCAAGAAAATCATGTGCTTAATGAATAGAAAATCAGTTATGTTTAGAGTCCGTATCCCTCGGCTCAGTGGATCATCTAGTCCACAAAAGAAAACTATATTTAAACGCTGCGGAAAAATACTTTAATTAGGTTTTACACCCTAAAGAGCGCATAAGGGTCCCAAGAGAACCACTCATGCTATGCAAGACACTACACTTAGTTTATATAATATATATAAGAAAACGGTTTTCGTACGTGATTTGGAAAATAGTGATTAAGTTTACAAAACATGCTGATCATGAGCTTCATTTATAATAATAATTATAGTTTAAAAATAACTAGCAACCTAGCATAAAACCTTCTCAAAGCAAGTAGACTATCTCCAGAAAAAAAAATGGTAGCAGCAATAGTATATATCTAGTACAGGATAAAAACTACTAGTGGGCGCCAACAACCTGACACGAACCCACCAGCACATATATATGTCTGTAAGAAAGTACTGAAAACAACCTCTCAACAAGGTAAACAAAACTCCAATGTCCGGGAGTCCACCAACAACAACACCTCCAACTAGGCACCAGACTGGGTACAGCTCAGAACCTGAGGAATTCCAAAAGAAAACAGAATACCTCAGCAAGCAAAAATCAAGGTAAAACTGCATGAAAGAGTCAACCAAAAGGACAAAATAACAGAAAACATGCAGTAGAAAGAGTCACAACTGTCCAAAACTGGACAACAAGAAATGCACAACGTGCAAAGAAACAGCAATGACCCAGCCTAGGAACAACATCCTGCAGGGCCTACTAGGCTGCCAAGAGCCAGAATGCTGCAAACTACCAAAGAAGAAACTTCTAACACCCTAAACTGTGGGAAGTGATAGTAGCAAAAACAACAACGAGGAACCGGATCGAAGGCAAACGCAGTCCTCCAATCCACAATGTCCAAGTCAAAAGCTCGAGGGTCAACACGTGAAAACACAAGGGACCTTCCACCCGACATGCCCAGCCCGTACCTGGAGCAAGAAATCCATGGGTGGCCTTGGCTATATCACACAACTCCACCCCCATAAAGAGCTACAACCACCACTACTATCCACGACCCACGATTCGGCCTTTAGGAAAATAAAGAAAACGGCCGACAAGGAAAACCCAGAAATACAACTGGAAATCCACTCGGAAATGAAACACAAGGTAACGGAAGAGTGTTGAAATAAACCAACACGACTAGGCGTTGAGTGAAACCCACTCAGTGCCTACCTAAACTTTGGCGTTGAGTGAGCTAGCCTCACTCGCCGCCAAAATAAAGTTACTACCCACAAACCCACTAAAGAAAACGGAGCTCGACGACAGTCGAACGACCAAGGCAGAAAATCCAGAACTCGAGTAGTTGCCTGCCACTTGAGTATCTAAACTCCCGCACTCGAAACCATCTAAATTCGCCTAGCAACAGAAAATATACAAAGCGCACGATCAGTGACGCACGATCAGTGGTCGTGCGCACTCATTGGCTGATGATCGTGCGAAACGAACCTGGAAAACCTGACAGAAAACCTAGCAACTGCGCACGATCAGTGTCGCACGATCAGTGGTCGTGCGCACTGTTGCGAGCGCTCGTGCGATTGCCCGAGACAGAACTTTGGAAACTGAAAGACAGCCGCGCACGAGCAGAGGCACACGACCAGTGGTCGTGCGCCCTAACGGTTGATGACCGTGCGCGACTAACCTGTACCGTTTGGAATTTTCTGAACGACACCGGAACGCGCACACGACTCACGCCACTACAGTAGCAGTAGACAACTATCAACGTCGCATGCTACTACCATTCAAACTATGCCTAACCATTCGAATAATACCTTAACGAAGGAAATTGGCAACCACACCCCCCCCCCCCTCCTAACTCTCCCTCTCGGCTACACCCGAACCAGAGCAACAGTCAAAAATAAAGGAAAACAACAGCTCTACGCCGACAATTTGGATTCCAAACATCACAACATAGGGGGGGTTTCAGTAGGAAGAACTAAGCCCTATAGTTAGCAAGAAAATGAGAACAACAAGGCCTCTAACCTGGGCTAACCGGGATTTCAATTTCAGCAAATAAAATCAAAGAAAACACTTGGCAAGGGCAAGAATACCACTTGCCTCAATTCACAGCGAAGCTTTGGACTGCTTTCCTCCTCTTCGCACGGATCAAAATGGCCGCAACACCTAGAACAAAGACTCGGCCATTAATGGCGGAAAACTTTCAAAACCGAAAATTCCAATCCTTACGCTCCGGGAATCGGCGTCCGAAGGGAAGGGTCGGCGGTTACTCCGTTTCCTCTCGTACAGACCGGCGGTTTCTTACGGGGAAGAAGATGAACGATGGCTTTTCATTCTAATACTATATATATATATAATTATATAATTATATTATTAATTACAAAATTACATAAAGCACCAAATCGACGCGAAAACCGAACTACCTCGGAATTCGACGAAATTAGCACCATAGCTAAATACCCACGCTACGAACACAACGGCGAAGTCGAAATTAACTTTCGATGAACAGAACTCGAGTTACACCCAAACAAAGCCAAACACAAACATCCCCCCGAGAGGACACACCGGGTCACCAAAACGACTCGGTTTGCTAGGGAGATCTTGCCAACAGGCTACCAAACAGGGCACTCAGTTCTAAGGAGCTAAACCGTACTCCACACATGGCACAAGCCACGGAAACGCGTCATCGTAACGCCAAACGAGAATAAAAATAATCGCTGAAAAAACGGGGCGTTACACCCTTCCCTTTATCAAAATGCTGCGGCGGCGCCAAAGCCTGAAGTGGCACTGGCTGTAATGTGGGTTGAGACTGCGGGAACTTAAACGTAGCATGCCCCTTTTATACACACTAAAAATAGACCTTATCTTAAAACTAGAAATGGGAAGCATCATGCCCCTTTCACATGCACAGAGTACATAACAGATCTCCTTTAGGAGTGCCCCAAATATCATGCACTAGTTCCTTCTTCTGATCTCCTATTCTCTTGAAACATTTCACAAACGGGTGGCCCGACAGGCCATAGAAACAACACACCTCCTTGCTTCTCTTCCTTGATGCAGGACCCGATTCATAAGAGTTCTTACCCTCTTCAGGCTTTCTCTTATATTTCCTCATTTGCTGGCCTCATTTGTTAGGATTTTTGATTGCTTCGACAATTAGAGTGGCTTCTACCACTTCAGCATAACTTCCTGATCCATAAGCATTGCTAAGCTGTTGGATGTTAATACTCAGAACACCCAGAAAAAGCTTGACCCTACTAGATTCTGAGGATATCAAATCAGGGGATAATCAGATCAATTTGCTAAACTCCACTTCATACACACTCACCATGAGTTGCCTTTCCTTCAGCTATAGAAAATTCTTCATCAAGCGTTCCTGATCGATCTATGGCTGAAACATTCTCAGCAATAGCTCCTTAAAGGCTTCCCATGAACATTCGTCCTTCAATTTCTCCTTTTCTCTCAGCCACCAGCTCTTAGCCAGACTCTTTACCTTGTAGGCAGTAACCATCACTCTCTGGTTGGCAAAAACCCTAGAGTAAGAGAACATCTCCTCGATTGCTATAATATAGTCATTCAAAGCCATAAAGTCTGCCCTACCATCATAGATAGGAGGTCCTAATCGCTTGAAATGTAAGATGATGTTCATATCTGGTTGCAACAGAGTTGGGGGAACCAGAGGAGCAGGGGGAACATGAATAGCTTCACACATAGTAGGGTCTTGCACTCTAATCGGTTGCCCGGAAACAACAGATAACAATGCTTGTATCTACGATTGCATCTCTAACATTTGCCTAGCTAGGGCCTCATTGTTGTGTCGTAGTCCTTCTATCACGGCCTCATTCTGAGGACTAGATGACTCGCCCTAAAATTGGCGAGTCGACCTCATTGTAGGACGTCCCGACATTCTAGTAACACAACAAAAAACTAATCAAAACCTACCTTACTACTAGAACTACACAACTTAGATCAGATAATATATGTACAAATACTTGCTTAAGCTGTTAACTTTCTCTGGGAATTTCATTAATGATGTCATTCCTAAACTTAAGATGATATACCGTCATCCTACTGACTCATGTACCTAAACCATGAATGCATGAAATCTTATTCTGTTTTTTGACTCAAAACCATGTTCAGTCTGTCTTACTTGGAGTCCCAAGAAGAACTTGAGCTCACCTATGCTGCTCATTTCAAACTTCCCTTGCATAAGTTTAGCAAACTTCCTGCAAAGGTTGTCATCAGTAGATCCAAAGATAATATCATCGACATATATCTTGACTAGGTAAGCTTGCCCATAGATTCCCTTAGGAATAGGGTCTTGTCTATCATCTCCCTTGAGAATTTGTTCAGAATTAGGAAGCTGGACAAGGTTTCATACCAAGCTCTAGGGGCTTGATTTAGCCTATATAGAGCTTTCCTATGCTTATATACAAAATTAGGAGAGTTTGGATCTACAAAACCTGGTGGCTAATCCACATATACTTCCTCTTTTAGGTCCCCATTCAAGAATGCGGACTTGACATCCATCTTATAGACTCTGAATCCCTAATAGGTAGAAAATGCAAGGAAAATCCGTATGGCTTCCAATCTGCCTACTAGGTCAAAGGTTTGGTTAAAGTCTTTGCCATCTTATTGCTTGTAGCCTTTAACAACCAGTTTAGCCTTATTATTGACAATAATGCCATCTTGATCCAACTTGTTCCTGTAGATCAACTTAGTCCCTATGAAATTTTTTCCATATGGTTTGGGGACCAACTTCCAAACCTTACATCTCTTAAATTGGTCTAGTTCTTCTTGCATTGCTCTAATCAAGAATTGTTCCTTGATTGCTTCTTCAAACTTCTTTGGCTCTTCTTGAGATAGGAAGCATGAGTAGAGAGTTGTATTCATGCTCCTGCTTCTGATCTGGACTCAATGAATTTCATCACCAAAAATTTGGTGTACTGAATGGTCCCTTAGATGCTTAGTAGCTGGATGAATTCTAGCTGCAACTTACTGATCATCAGGGTTTCAAGCTAGCTAGTCTTTTTTTTCTTCAGGTAAGTTTTCCCCTTCTCTTTGAATAGGTAGTCCATCATCATTTTCTTGGACTGTCGGGGTAGATTTCTTGATTATCATCTTGTCCATCATCTGTTCTGTACGTGTAATACATAACCTCTAGTCACCCTTTTTTTTGATCCACCAAAGATAACCTTTGTTCCATTCTTTACTGGAGCATATCATTTAACATGCTCCTTGTTCCAGTCATGTCCCTGGAACATCCAGTGTCCAAGTATCATATAGGGGTATGGGCACTTGGACTAACCAGAAAAACAAAATTAAGTTAACCTTAGGACCCCAAATTTTATTGGGTCCTTGGTGCATGTTAGGCTTAATGTAACTCAGCCTGCAGCTTTTCTGACAAGCAAGCTAACATTTGCTCATTAAACACTATGATTGTGCCAGAAATCAACAGCAAAGTGGCCTACCTTGCCACAGCACCAACACTCCTGGATGTTATACCTTCTTTTTGGAGCAGTTTTTTTGTCTTGTTAACAGCAGCTCTTGGTCTAGAAGGAGTAGCAGCAGTCCTGTTCCATGGTTTTCCAGCTCTAGTTTGACGAGTGGTGGGTCTGGTAGTATAAGTGCTTGGGATATCTTGAGACCTTCTAGCAGCAGCTTTCTTTTCAGGAAGCATACTCTTGATGGCCTCAGTGATGCCCAGGTCAGGTCTACTAACAGCCTTGCCCTTTATCTTAGAGTGGGTTGGAGGAATTTGAGAATAGTCAATAGCTTTACCCTTGAATGAAGGGGTTGTTGCACCAAACATAAATGGACCATGATGGTCCATTTGTATTTTCTCATAGGCAATTACACCTTTGCTTTAACTACCACCATGTTGTGGAACATCTTTGTTCACATAAGATGGTCTAACATGATTCCAATGGCCATAAATACTCTCATGGTCATGGTTGTTGGAAGGAAATTGCACTCTAATAAATTTTGCAGGATGCTTAGAGGCTAGTGGCTCCACTTGAGCTTTGCCCTTTCTCTTGGGATTAGCATCTTTTGTCTTTCCCTTGAATCCATACCCTTTCTTTCCATTTTTGAGGAGAATGTGTCTATCAAGGGCAACACTATGCTATTCTTGGAATAGCTAGCCACTAGTTCCCTCTCCTTTTGGAGCTTTCCTTCAAGATTCCTGATATGGTTATTCTTGAAGGGTATGGTGCTCATTCGACTGATTATTACATTCTATAATTTGTTAACTTCTTACATCTTCTAATTCAACAATTTTGCTTATTCTGAAGCAATAAGCGTTAAAGAAACAATTTCTTAACCCTGCTGTCTTGCAAGGAGCCTGCTCTTCTTTAGAGCATGCAAAAGTGTACCATAATTATCAATCAATTGATTGATGCCTCCCCAAGATTCTGAGCCATCATCATCACTTGATGCAGATGCACAAGATTCTCAAACTGATTCATAATCTGAACATGTAGAGCTAGTGACAGTAATTACCTTCCTTGGACCAAGCTGATCCTGGCTGGTTTCTTCATCTGACTTAGCGATCAACCCAAGGAAGCAGCTGTCATCTTAAGATTCCACCTCTGAATCATCATCAGATTGTGATGGAGAGGCCCTATCTTCAATCCTGGTAGCAAGATGAACCTTCTCAACTTCTTCTAAAGTAGCCAGCCTTTTGAAGTAGTCTTCTTCTACAACTCCTTTAGGAGAGTACAACCCAATGTATGCTTCTTCTTCTTCTTATGACTTTGATGTGGAGGAGTAAGTCCAGCTTTTTTGCTTCTTGGCAATGAGGGATTTATCCTTCTTGCATTTTTTCTTGTGGCCCTTTTTCTCATAGTGTTCCTTTCTTTTGACTTGGCAGTCAGCTATCACATGCCCAGGTTTTCTACAGTGATAACAAGTCATGTAAGATGAAACACGTTTACTAGTTTTAGAACCATACCTATCCTCATTAGAGGATTTTCTTCTGCCCTTGTAGTAGTTATCCTTGGGATTAGAGGAGGTGGAAGGCCTGCCTCTCTAGTGCTTCTTCTTTAAGAACTTCTGAAATTGCCTGGTGAAGGCAGCAAAATCTTCATCAGACCATTGGTAGTCTGATGTGCGGTTCTCTAATTTTCTAGAATCAGATTCAGCATCTCTCCTTGGTGGAGAGGGTGACTTTCTTCTGCTTTTATTGTAGCCTTCAGCTTTGAAAGATACAGTCTTATCTCTTGCCTGAGAATTGTTATTGTTCTCCTCTTCTTTCCTTGCAGCCAGCTGCCTCTCATATGACAGCAGCTTCCTAAAGAGGGTGTGAGGAGCAGTGTCACCAAGCTTTTCCACCTCTCTTATGGCACCGATTTTTGTGTCCCACTCTCTAGAGAGAGATCTAAGGAACTTATCATTCTGTTCATAGTGAAAGAATACTCTTCCATAATTCTTTAGCTCATTCATAATTCTAAAGAACTTTTCATAACATGTGGTTATGTTGTCCCCCTTGGATTGCTTGAAAGCCTCATACTCCTTGTTGGGCATGGACTTCCTATAATTTCTAACTTCATTTGTCCCCACAAAGTAAGTCACCAGGGTTTCCCACATTTCCTTTGTTATTTTACAATGGATTGAATTCGGAAGTTTAGACTCATCAATAGCACCCATAATGATATTATTTTCCCTCTTGTCTATTGAGGCCAGGGCCAACTCATCCTTGGTTATCTAATCATATATCTTGGGGGTCTTAACATTAAAATCCAGTACAGAGACCTTCTTTGGGATGTACGGTCCCTCTTCAACTATAATATACATCCTACGGTTAGCAGCTTCCATGAACTGCCTCACCCTTGCTTTCTAGATGCCAAAATCTTCCTTCCTATAGACAGGAAGTCTCACAGCAATTAGCTTCCTATTGGTCAATCCTGAACCCATGAAGACAGACTTTTATCTAACCTTGGAGATCTACTCAGACTGTTAAGCCTTTAAAGAGCCACCTCCCTCTGACACCACTTGAAAGTCTTGATTTCAAGGTTAGCTAAACGCCTAGAGGGGGGAGGGGTGAATAGGTTTTTCTCTTTATTTTAACTTTTTTAATTAGTAATCAGATTTTTGTGCCTGTGATTAGGTTATTTATCAGCTTTCAAGAACATTCACTAACGACACATCAATTTTATAGTGGTTCCCCAATCTTGTGTACATCCACTATCTCTCTACGCCTATCTAATAGTGTGTTTGATTTGGCTCTCCCTCAAAAACTCAACTACTTAATAGCTTACAACACAGTTCCCGCAGGGCCACACAGGTCACGCAGACCTAACACTTAGGAACTAAGCAAATCAATAGGTCACAAAGACCTTTCACAAGGCACAAAGCCAAACATAGGTCACAAACACCTTAGCCTTTATAATATATGCTTACAACTCCAGACTCACAAAGAATCTAAACAAAAGAACAAGAAAGTTTGTATGATTAGACACTAAATCAAGAACTCTGTGTCTTCTTCTTCCTACACTTAGCAAATAGCAGTCCAACCAATTATTATTGAAGATAATTAAGTAGGCAGAAGATTCATTCTTCAACCAGCTTTCTTTTTCTCTGCAGAACTTGTAGATCTGCTACCTAAGACTGAATTCTGATCCTGCTATAACAGATGGTAATTGCTTCAGCTATCCCCTTTCCAGTAAGGTTCTCTGTGCAGAACCACTTCTTCAGGCTCGATGAAAATGGCGAGGAAGAAGATGAAGTTCGCCCGCCCTTTTTCATTTTCAGAAAACCTAGACAAGGAATCGATTGTTGATTGCTCTGACCAATTTGCTTCTTTTTATACTCTAAAGACTAATTGAGCAGTGGGTCCCATAACCAAGATTGATGGCTGAGATTTAGCCACTCAGCGCATGCTTTCCATTTAATAATGATTCAATAGCTCCTTGTTGTGTATTGTCCCCAACACTTTATGTTGGAAATATTCGTTGGAAGTGCAGAGGATGTTGATAGTTGGCCACCAACTTATCTGGAAGAAATTTCGCACCATTTGATTTTTGTTTGACTATTTGACTTTGCTTACGTCAACATGACTCAATATTTCTGTACATGGACAAAACTCAATCATCAGAAAAAAATGCATTGACTGAGTAGGTATCACTCAACGCCACAACACTTAGACAAAATTCTATCTAAGTAATGAGCTCGATGAACGCTGGGCTCCGTTCGACAAACAGCAAGCTCCGCTCTGCGAAAGCACAATTTCAGTTCAACAAACTGTAGACTTAGTACGACGAAAGGCCAAACTCAGTTCGACAAACTCCACGCTCAGTTTGACGAATGCTTAGCTCAGCTTGACGAAGCCTTAACAAAAGCCAAGCAGTCCACTAATTTGGACAACCAAATTTCCGCTTCAAGGCATTGAGAGCGTCAAGAGAATTGAGTGAGCTTGCCTCACTCAAGGCTATTTGCCATGAAAAATATTTCTGCGCCATGGCGTTGAGAGAGTAAGATCCACTCAACGCAAAACTACTTAACAGAATTTTTCTGTTATCTGGCATTGAGTGAGTAAGCTACACTCAATGCCTGTGGACTTAGTCAAAATTTTGCCCAAATTTTCTGTGGAGTTACTAGCATAGTAACACTCAATGCTAAAAGTTATATGGTGTTGAGTGAGTATACCACACTCAATGCTTATGGACTTAGCCACATTTTCAGCCAATTTCTCTAGGATTAGACTGGCTTTGCCTGACTCACAACCTTTTTGATGTATGGCATTGAGTGAGTAGACTACGCTCAACACCCGTGGACTAAGCCACATTTTTTGCTATCTTCTAGTTGAGTTGAGATAGACTAAATGCTATAAGTTATATGGCGTTGACTGAGCTGTCCTCACATAACTCCTGTGGACTTAGGCAAATTTATACTAGATAATATTGAATCCATACCTCTGGCATTGAGTGAGCTTGAAACACTCAACGCCTATGGACTTAGTCAATTTTGCTATGTCTAGCAACCACTTATTATGCTCACTTGTCCAATCAATGTGATATGGACAACCTGTACTTAAGACCTCAAATGGACATCAAATATAGTGGATGTGTGTGACAATGACCTCTTTGACTTCTTATAAATCAGGGACATTGGGAACAACGGACCCAACAACGTATAATGCAAGTACCTTAGATTAACTCACTGACATTTGTTATTCTCTCAAAAAGGGAAATAAAAATAGGTAAATAAACATATAACACGAGAACATGAGGTTAACTCGCGAACACCTACTTTTCTCTCTAAAAGAGAAATAAAATGCATATAAATATAAAATATAATGCATTTACCTAAAGAGAATTCGCGAACACCTACTAATCTCCGCAAAGGAGTATTAAAAAATAGGTAAATAAACATATAACAAGAGTACCTGAAGTTTACTCGCGAACACCTGCTAATCTCTATAAAAGAGAAGTCAAAAGTAGGTAAATTTAAAACATAATGCGAGTACCTAAAATGAACTCATGACCACCTACTAATCTCTATAAAAGAGAATTCAAAAGCAGGTAAATAAACATATAATTGAGTACCTTAGATGAACTCATGAACACTTGCAAATCTCTGTAAAAGAGAATTCAAAACTAGGTAAATTTAAAATATAACCCGAGTACCTGAAGAGAACTCACGAACACCTACTAATCTCTGCAAAAGAGAAGTCAAAATAGGTTAATAAACATATAACGCGAGTAGTTGAAGAGAACTCATGAACACCAAATAATCTTTGTAAAAGAGAAGACAAAAGCAGGTAAATTAATATTTAACTTGAGTGCCTAAAGAGATCTCTTACACAAAAACTATTTTCTATAAAAGAGAAGTCAAAAGTAGGTAAATTAACATATAATATGAGTACTTAAAAAGAACTCGTAAACATCTGCTAATATCCGCAAAATTGGAATCAAAAGCTAGTAAATAAACTAATAATACAAGTATCTGAAGTGAACATACGAACACCTGCAAATCTCCGCAAAAGAGATGTCAAAAGCTGACAAATTAATATATAACGTGAGTACCAGATGAGAACTCGCAAATACCAACAAATCTCTTGAAAAGAGAAGTTACAAGCCGGTAAAAAAATATATAAGACAAGTACATGAGGTGAACTCACAAACACATACAAATCTTTGCAAAAGAGAAGTTAAGAGCAGGAAAATTTAAAATATAATGTGAGAATCTGAATAGAACTCGCGAAAACCTACTAATCTCCACAAAAGAGAGGTAAATCACAATTAAATAAACATATAATGTGAGTACTTGAGGTGAACTCACGAACACTTGCAAATCACTACAAAAGAGAAGTTAAAAGCATGTAAATTAGCATATAACAGGAGTACCTGAAGAGAACCCGCAAAAGAGAAGTCAAAAGCAGGTAAATAAACATATGAAATGAGTATATGAGGTGAACTCGCGAACATCTGCTAATCTATGCAAAAGAGAAGTAAAAAAAATATTAAAAATATAATGCGAGTACCTGAAGAGAAATTGCAAGCACTAGGTAACTTCCAGAAAAGAGAAATCAATACAAAGTAAATTAACCTATAATGAGGGTACCTGAGGTGAACTAGCGAAAACCTGCTAATCTCTGCAAAAGATAATTCAAACGCAGTTAAATTAACATATAACGTGAATAACCGAAGTGAACTCGCAAACACCTGCTCATCTCTACAAAAGAGAAGTCAAAAAGAGGTAAATAAACATATAACACGAGTAATTGGGGTGAACATGCTAACACCTACTAATTTCTGCAAAAGAAAAGTCAAAAGCAGGTAAATAAACAAATAACACGAGTAGATGAGGAGAACTTGCGAACTCTGACTAATCTCTGCAAAATATAAGTCAAAAGTTGTAAATTTAAAATATAACGCGAGTACTGAAGAGAACTAATGAATAAAATCTCTGCAAAAGAGAAGTAAAAAAAAGTAAATAAACATATAATGCGAGTACCTTAGGTGAAATTGCGAACACCTACTAATATCTACAAAAGAGAAATAAAAAGTAGGTAAATTTAAAATATAATGCGAGTATTGAAAAAGAACTCACGAAGAGCTGCTAATCTCCACAAAAAATAAGTCAAATGAAGGTAAATATACATATACCACGAGTACTTAAAGTGAACTCACGAACACATGCTAATCACTGAAAAAGAGAAGTCAAAATCAGGTAAATTTAAAAGATAATGCAAGTACCTGAAGAGAATTTGCAAACACCTACTAATCTCTACAAAAGAGAAGACAAAATCATGTAAATTAACATATAGCGCGATTACCAGAATAGTAATCGCAAACACCTAGTAATCTCTACAATAGAGAAGTCAAAAGTAGGTAAATGAACATATAATGTGAGTACCTAAGGTGAACACACTAACAGCTGGTAATCTCTCAAAAAGAGAAGTCAAAACAGGTAAATAAACATTTAATGCGAGTACCTGAGGTGAACTCGCAAACACCTACTAATCTTTGGAAAAGAGAAATAAAAAACAGGTAAATTTAAAATATAACGCATGTACCTAAAGAAAACTCGCGAACCCCTACTAATTTCCGAAAAAGAGAAGTCAAAAGCAGGAAAAAAACATATAACGTGAGTACCTGAAGTTAACTCGTGAACAACTGTTAATCTCTGGAAAAGAGAAGTCAAAGCAGGTAAATTTAAAAAATAACACGATTACCTGAAGATAACTGACAAACACCTAAAAATATCTGTAAAAGAGAAGTTAAAAGCAGGTAAATAAACATATAATGTGCGTACCTAAGGTGGACTCGTGAACACCTACTAATCTCTGAAAAAGAGAAGTCAAATTACGTAAATATACATATAACGTGAGTACTTAAATAGAACTCGCAAACACCTGCTAATCTACGGAAAAGAGAAGTTAAAAATAGGTAAATAAACATTTAACATGAGTACCTGAAGTTAACTCGTTAACATAAACTAATTTCTCTAAAAGAGAAGTCAAAATAGGTAAATTTAAAATATAACGCGAGTACCTGAAGAGAACACGCGAACACCTACTAATCTCTGCGAAAGAGAAGTCAAAAGCAGGTAAATAAACATATAACACAAGTACCTAAGGTGAACTCGTGAACACCTGCGAATCTCTGTAATAGAGAAGTCAAAAGCAGGTAAATTTAAAATATAACGCAATTACCTAAAAAGAACTCGCGAACACATACTAATCTTTACAAAATAGAAGTCAAAACAAGTAAATAAACATATAACATGAGTACCTTAAGAGAACTCATGAACACCTAATAATCTCATCAAAAGAGAAGTCAAAAGCAGTTAAATTAACATATAATGTGAGAACATAGAGAGATCTAATAAACACCGGCTATTCTCTACAAAATAGATGTAAAAAGAAGGTAAATTATCATATAATGTGAGAACGTGAAGAGAACTCGCGAACACCTGCTAATCTCCACAAAAGTGAAGTCAAAAGCGGGTAAATAAACCTATAACGTGAGTACCTATGGTGAACATGCGAACACCTGTAAATCTCTACAAAAGAGAAATCAAAAGCTGGCAAATTAATATATAACGTGAGTACCAGAAGTGAACTCGTGAATACCTACTAATGTCTGTAAAAGAGAAGTCAAAAGCAGGTAAATAAACATATAACACAAGTACATGAGGTGAACTAACGAACACAAACATATCTTTGCAAAAGTGAACTCAAAAGCAGGTAAATTTTAAATATAATGTGAATATATGTATAGAACTCGCGAACACCTACTAATCTCACAAAAGAGAAGTCAATAGCAGATAAATAAACATATTGCACAAGTACTCTAGGTGAACTCACGAACACCTGCTAATCTCTAAAAAGTGAATCAATAGAATGTAAATTAACATATAATGTGAGTACCTCAAGAGAACTAGCAAAAGAAAAGTCAAAAGCGGGTAAGTAAAAATATAACATGAGAACATGAGCTGAACAAGCTAACACCAGCTAATCCCTGCTAAAGAGAAGTCAAAAGCAGTTAAATTTAATTTATAACGTGAGTACCTGAAGATAAATCGACAAATCCTGCTTATCTCAAGAAAAAAGAAGTCAATAACTGCTAAATAAACATATAATGAGAGTACTTGAAGTGAACTTGTGAACACTTGCTAATCTCTGTAAAATTGAATTCAAATGTAGGTAAATTAACATTTAACGTGCATACATGAAGAGAACTCGCAAACACTTACTCATCTCTACAAAAGAGAAGTGAAAAGGAGGTAAATAAATATATACCGCGAGTACCTCAGGTGAACATGCTTATACCTGCAAATCTTTGTAAAAGAGAAGTCAAAAGCAGGTAAATAAATATATAATGCGAGAAGCTAACGAGAAGTCGCGAACACCAACTAATCTCTGCAAAAGCTAATTCATAAGTATGTAAATTTAAAATATATTGAAAGTACATGAAGAGAACTCACGAACACATGCTAATCTCTGTAAAAGAGAAGACAAATGCTAGTAAATAAACATATAACGCGATCACCTGAGGTGAACTCACAAACACCTACTAATCTCTTCAAAAGAGAAATAAAAAGCCAGTAAATTTAAAATATAACGCATGCACCTAAAGAAAACTCGCGAACACCTGCTAATCTCCTTCAAAATATTTAAAAGCATGTAAATAAACATATAACGCGAGTACCTAATGTGAACTCACAAACACCTACTAATCTCTGCAAAAGAGAAGTCAAAAGCAGGTAAATTAACATATAACTTGAGTACTTGAAGAGAACTTGGGAATACCTTCTAATCTTTGCAAAAGATAAGTCAAAATCATGTAAATTAACATATTATGTGAGTTCCTGAATAGAACTCGCGAACTCCTGCTAATCTCTGCTAAAGAGAAGTCAAAAAATAGGTAAATAAATATATAATGCAAGTACCTGAGGTAAACTAACTGACACTTGATAATCTCTCGAAAAGAGAAGTTAAAAGAAATTAAATAAACATATAACGTGAGTACGTGAGGTGAACTTGCACACACTTACTAATCTCTGCAAAAGGGAATAAAAAAAGATAAATTTAAAATATAATGCTTGTAACTAAAGCAAACTCATGAACACCTGCTAATTTCCGCAAAAAAAGTTAAAAGCATGTAAATAAACATATAATGCAAGTACTTGAAGTTAACTCGTGATCACATGCTAATCTCTAAAAAATAAAAGTCAAAAGAAGGTAAATTAAAAATATAACGTGAGTATGTGAAAAAAAATCACAAACTCCTACTAATCTCTTCAAAACAGAAGTCATTAGCAAGTAAATAAATATATAATGCGAGTTCCTAAGGTGGAATCGTGAGCACCTACCAATCACTGCAAAAGAGAAGTCAAAATATATAAATAAACATATAATTTGAGTACCTGAATAGAACTCCCATACACCTGCTAATCTCTACAAAAGAGAAGTCAAAAGTACCTAAATAAACATATAACACAAGTAGCTAAGGTGAACTCACTAACACCAGTTAATCTCTCTAAAAGAAAAGTCAAAAGAAGGAAAATAAACATATAATACGAGTACTGTCACAACCCCCATTTTCACCGTATTAAATGATATGTCATAGTAATGGAAAATGTGCGTCATGATGCCATGTCAGCAGGGGATAACTACAGACGCTCAGGAAAAACTCCTACTTAACGCATAAAGAAAAATCTTTAAGTTATTTATAGAAAAATCCAGTTTAAGTTAAGAAGTTAGCCGTATCCCTCGGCTAGAGGATCATCTAGTCCACGATAAAAATAGTTATACGCTGCGGAAAAAACTTCTTTTACAAGATTAGACATCCTACATGAGTATAAATGTCCCAAGAGTACAATCATGGTATGCAAGACTCTAGGTTTATAATATTAGTAAAAATAGTTTTTACGGTCGCTAAATATAATGATTTAGAATTTTAAAACATGCAATGCATGAAGTAATAATAATACTTTTTATATTTGAAAATACCTAACATGCAATTCTAACATAAAACATCTCATAGAGCAAGTAATCTAAATAATCAAAAAGAAAACGAACTAGCAGCTAGCAAAGTGTACAAAAGCAACTACCTTGTGGGCGTCAACAATCTGACACGAACCTACATAATTCAAAAGTATGTCTGAACTATGAAAAGTCAACTAAAACAACAAACTACCTCGCAACGGTGACGTAAAAAACCACAGGCTACATTGCTGCTCAGGCACTCCAAAACCAGCTCCACTACCTACTAAAGCACCGAACCTAAGGTAGTCCAAAGACAGAACACTAAAACAAGAGGGTACAAGCAGTGGCAGAAAAGTAAGCCAAAAGTAAACAAAGGTCAAAAAGGGGTACCAACCCAAGACCAAAGGTATTGAAGTAGAGTACAAAAGTAAAGTACTAAAATCAGAAAATAGAACTTACGTGAATCATCACGTACAACAAACTACACAAAATTCAAAAGGATAAAAGATGGAAAGCGTGATTAAATCATAAGAAGAATTCGAATAACTTTATTAGACACATGCGGTCAACTCTACCCAAAAACAAGGACGAGGTGGTCACTCAATCGGACACACCCTCACAGATATAATATCTGTCTAACTGCGAGGGAGACTCATAAACTCCACCATGCAGTGAAGATGCCCAAACACCCGGTAGAGTTCCACAAGGTACAAATAAAGGGAACAAACATTTGTGGTGGTGGTTTTGTCCACTAACACCCGCAACAAAGAAAACCATGATATAAATCTCAAGACTTTGCACATCAGATTCTACTAAACATCGTTAGATTTAGGGATCGGTTAATCAACCTCTTTGAAAGATGCATGAAATGAAAAAAATTCTATCTCGTCCTACACGGTAGTTAAGCGACGATTAAAAGATAAAGATTCAACTGCAATAGTAAATCACTAACAACTCTCCAAGGTAGAATTAGCATAATAATGAACATAATAATATAAGTGGATCTTAAGTAAAAGATCAAAACAGTACTAGTAATCAGCAATTCAATCATGATAACAACACTAAATAAAAGGGGTTAGATATTCCATCAAGATCGAAAAAGGAAGGAAGAGGGAAAAACCACCACTTGCCTTATTTTTGCAAGAGGAGACCTTCAAATCGCACCTCGACGTAGATCGGGACTAAGGAAGATGGTGGAAGTTGAAATTTGAACAAAAATGGCTGAAATAGAAGTTAGGGCTAAAAACCCTAATGAGAAAAACTCAAGAAATTGGGAAAACTTTACCACGATGACGTAGCTCTCGTTGAGAGAGTACCAGATCTAAACTCGGTTGAAGATTTCAAGCACCGGAGCACTGTCGGTGGCCACTGAAAACTCCATGGAAAGGACATTTTCTCTCTTGCTTGCGCCGCTCTAGTTCAGAATTTACAGGAAGGAAGGAGTACTACTTAAATGAAGGAGGGGAAGAAAAAGGAGTAGGTATATATATATAGATATAATAAATTTAGTATTAAAATAATTACCTTTAATTATTAAATACTTACGAAAACAAAGCAGAGTTGGCTAAACCGGAATTCTCGATAAGGAGTCATGGATTTCTCGAGAAGAATAAAGGGAAGCATTTCTCTAGTAAAAGGCAGTATCTCGAGAGCAAAAGAGGCTTCTCGAGTACAGATAAAGTTCTCTCGAGAATAAAGTTGGGCTTCTCGAGTACTAAGGAAGAAGAGTTCTCGGGAACTAAAGAAAGCTTCTCGGGAAGCGAGGGAGACTTCTCAGGTAATAGAGCAGACTTCTCGAGAACAGGTAGAAGCATTTCTCGGGAACAACTCTCTTTTTCTCAAGAAATGAAGTGAAGATTCTCGAGTACTATAAAGCTTCTCGAGAACAGCAAGACAAGAATTCTCGAGAATGAAGGACAAATCTCGAGTACTATATATGATGATTCTCGATGGCAGGGAAGGGATTCTCGAGAACTGAATGGAAAAAGCAGAAACTCGTGGGCGTTACAGTCACCCCTCCTAAAAGAAGATTCGTCCCGAAACTTAACACAACTCCAAAACTAAACAAAAATGAGAAAATCAAATACAACTGAAAACATAGAGATGTACCAAAAACTAAGAGAAGAGGTGTGGATGACATTTCCTCATCACCCACTCTAATTCTCACGTCGCACTCTCGACGTCTTGATTTATCCAAAAACCTTGACCATGAGAATGGTCTTTCTCTGCAACACTCGATCTTGAGATTCCAAAACATGGACAGGCTCTTCCACATATGGAAGGTTGGGCTGAATGTGGGGCATCGAGTCAAGGACTTGAGGATCGCTAAGAACACACTTCCACAACTGGCTCATATGGAACACATCATGGACACCAGGGAAGGTAGCAGGTAAATCCAGTATATAAGCTGACACTCCGATGCACTCAAGAATCTGAAAAGGTCCCACATACCAAGGGTCTAACTTGTTGTTCCTTCCAAACCTTTTAATACCCAACATCGGTGAGACTTTTAAAAAAACAAAGTCCCCAATTGCGAACTTCAGATCGACCCTTCGTCTATTTGCGTACTTTTCATAACACTTCTGAGCTACACAGAGCTTCTCTCAAATTAGAGTTGCAGCACAATTCATCTCTTCAAGGGCTTCTTGACCTAGCAGCGGATCTCACTAACCTTAGCCCAAAACAAAGGTGTCCTACAATTCCTTCCATACAAGGCCTCAAATGGGGCCATCTGAAGACTCTCTTGATAACTATTATTATAATCAAATTCCATGAGTCTGAGATGCTCATCCTAAGAACCACCGTGATCCAATATGTAACATCTTATCATATCTTCCACGATCTGATTTTGACTTTCTGTCTGACATTTTGTCTACAGATGATAGGAGGTGGAATACCTTAAATCGGTACCCAACCCCTCCTGTAAACTCTTCCAAAAGTGAAACGTAAATCTGGAGTCTCGATCCAATACAATGTTAACAGGAACTCCATGTAATCTGATGACCTTATTAAGGTATAACTCAGCTATCTTCTTCATAGAATACCGAATTTTAAAGGGCACAAAGTGAGCACACTTAGTCAATCGATCAACTATCACCCAAACAGAATCTTGCCTACAGGGATATTTCGGTAAACCGATGATGAAATCAATCGAAATACTCTCCCACTTCCAACTTAGAATATCGAGCGGTGTCAGTTTACCACCAGGCCTTCAATGGTCAGCTTTAACACACTGACACGTGTAACATTCTCACATAAACTTTGTTATTTCAATCTTCATTCCTGACCACCAAACAATTTTCTTCAGATCTGTATACATTTTGGTGGAACCAGTATGGTAGGCAACACTGGAAACCTGATCTTTATTACAAATTTTAGTCTGAATAACCACAAAAGCGAGGATACAAAATCTACCCTGATATTTCAGAGTATCTAATTAATCCAAAGAGAAGTCGTGTAGCTCTCCCTTCTCAGTCCTATTCTCGAAATGTAGTAAATTGGGATCATCCTTCTAGTGTACTCGGGAAAGAGAAATCCAAGAGGGGTCTTATGCTTCCAAACTAGCAGGCACAATAATACTCCCAACTTCAATGTCCATCAACAAGTATTCTTCCACCACGGACTCCACAGAAAGATTGAAGATTTTGACGGTCTTCCTACTCAAAGAATCATCAAATACGTTAGCCATTCCCAGGTGATAGAGGATCTATACTTCATAATCGGCGACATACTCTAACCACCTACGCTGGCGTAGATTTATCTCCTTTTGAGTGAAGACATACTTCAAACTCCTATAGTCTGTATAGATCTTGCACAGTACGCCATACAGTAAATTTCTCCAAATCTTCAGCGCATAAATTATAGCAGTAAACTCTAAAGCATGTGTTTGGATAGTTTCTTTCATGAATCTTTAATTGCCTTGATACGTACACGATCACCTTTCCTTCTTGCATTAAAACACAACCAATTCCAATGTGTGATGCATCCATATAAACAACATACTCAACTCCTTCAGTAGGAAAAATTAAAACTAGGGCAGTACATAATCTCTTCTTCAACTCTTGGAAAGCTTCTTCACACTTATCGCTCCAAATGAACGCGGTGTTCTTCTGTGTAAGTGTAGTTAGAGGTGCAGACAACACATAGAACCCTTCTACAAACCTTCTATAATAGTCGGCCAGACCTAAGAAGCTCCTAATCTCTTTAGGAGTAGAAGGTCTCTTCCATTACATCACAGAATAAATTTGGCCTGGTCTACGAAAATACCATCCCGTCTCGCCCAGAAAGGGCACCTGGGGTAACTAGAATTCGCACTTACTCAGCTTGTCATAGATCTTGTGCTCCCTCAGGGTCGACAAACCTAACTGCAAGTGTTGAGCATGCTCCTCAACACTACGTGAATACCCGAGGATGTAATCTATGAACACGAGCACGAATTGGTCCAAGAAATCCTTGAACACTCTATTCATTAAGTCCATAAAAGTAGAGGGGGCATTTGTCAAACCGAAGGACATCAACAAGAACTCAAAATGTCTGTGTCGGGGACAAAAAGCCTTTCGTGGTATATCATCCTCACGGACCCTGAAATATTGGTAGCCTGAATAAAGGTCAGGCATCGAAAACACAGTGCATCCCCACAACTGATAAAGTAGATCATCAATCCGAGGCAACAAATATTTGTTCTTAATGGTTACCTTATTTAACTCCCTATAATCTATGGAGAGCCTCAAGAAACCGTCTTTCTTCTTTACGAACAAAACAGGGGCACCCCACGAAGAAGACCTCAGCTTAATAAAACCACACTACAGTAACTCATCAACCTGAGTGCACAAGTCTTCTAACTCATGAGGAACCGTACATTACAGTGCCTTAGCCATAGGGCGAGCACCTAGCTCGAGTTCTATCACAAAATCCACCTCTCGCTCATAAGGATGTCTTGGAAGACTATCAAGAAAGACATCTAAAAACTCTCGCACTACCGAGATATCCTCAAGAAGAGGGGTAACAAAAGCTGTTTCCAAAGCAAAAACAGAAACAAGACACACCTCGCAACCACACTATATAGCTCGACAAGCACGTACCGTAGAAATAATAAGGGAACACTTGCCCTGAAAACCATAGACACTCATAGGTTTGCCGTTGTCCATCATGAATTCAAGTCACTTTGCCTTGCACTTGATGACCGCATCATACTAGGACAACCAGTCCATGCCCAAAATCACGTCGTAATCCTCCAGATACAACACCATTAGATCCACAAAGGCTAGGAAATTACCTAGACAAATAGGGCATCTCTGAATTCCTTGATTTTATATTACCAGATTTCCGGAGGGATGCTTGATTTTGAAGGAATCTTCTAACTGATCCACGTCCAAATAATGTCTATCTACAAAACTCCATTCTATAAAGGAATAGGTGGAACCCGAATCAAAGAGAACACGCTCCCACCTATTTCCTCACCTTAAACTCCAATATAACTATAGAATACGTAAATAATATGAACGAGGAACTAGAGCAACAATGCAGATTAAAAGTTAAACTGGTATCTAACCTGATATCACTTGAGTAGAGGTCTGAGTTTCCTCCCTAGTCACCACATTCAACATTCCTTTCCCTTGGTCCTGGTTTTGGGTAGGCGGTTAATCTCGAAGCGGGGAGGATGCAGTGGAGACTGAGCCTGGGGGCATGAAGACTTCAGGTGCCCCTTCTGCCTGCACTAGAAGCAAGCCTTTTCCTTCGCCCAGCAACAAATCACGTCATGTCCCTTCTTTGTACAAAACATACACACCAGATATCCTTTGGGTGCACCTTAAAGATCAAGTACCTGCTGTTGCTTAAGAGCTACACCCCTCTTGTAGCACTATTCGAAAGGGTGGTCATATCAACAACAAAAGCTACATAATTCTCCACCTTTCTTCTTGGAAGAAGGGACAAATGCTTTAGAACTTCCATCATCTTCAGCCTTTCTCTTCTCTTTCTTTAATGTCGCGCCTCGATTCTTGGCATTGTCGATATCCTCAACCGTCAAAATGGCTTGCACTGCCTCAACATAACTTTTCGCTCTAAAAGAGCATGCCAACTGCTGGGCATCGCTTCTTAGTACTCTTAGGAAACGTTTCACTCTTCCCTCCTCTAAAGCTACCATATCAGGAGCAAATCTACTCAACTTACTAAACTCAATCTCATATTCGTTCACTATGATCTGTCTTTGCTTTAGATGCAGGAAATTATTCATCTGACGGTCCTGCTCTACCGAGGGTAGAAACATCTTCTGAAGCATCTTCTTAAAAGATTCCCACGAGCATCCTTCCTTCAGACTCTCCTTTTCCCAAATCCACCATCTCTTTGTCAGGCCTTTTAGCTGGTAGGCTGCAATCATTACCTTCTAGGCTTCTACAATCCCCAAATTTGAGAACATCTCCTAGATAGCAATGATCCAATAATCCAAAACCATAAAGTCGACACTACCGACGTAGGTAGGAGGTTCTAATCGCTGGAAATGAGAAATAAAATCATTTATGGTAATAGCATCACTGGGGGAACCAGAGGAGCAGGAGTAACAGTTATAGCTTGACCCACGACATGATCTTACACAACGGGTTGCTGCGCAAGAGTGAAAGACAACAAAGACTAAATTTGTGATTGCATCACAACTAATTGTCTGGACAGAGCCTCGTTGCTCTTACATTAGCTCTCGAGCAACGCATCGCTTTGCGCACCTGATGACTCAACCTCCGACTGGGGAGTCGACTTAGTGGCAGGACGTTTAACCGACATTTCTAAAAGGGCAAACGAACAACTCATAAAAATACTAGCTTACAACATGGCCACACAACTTAGTTTTGACCATACTTAAAAGACACATGCTTATGCTACAACTTGCTCTGTGGTTTTATAATGATGCCATGTCCAACTTAGGATGATATCCTCTCATCCAATTGCTCATGTGCCTATGATACGAATGCATGTATTCTTTATTTTAATTAAAAAAAATCATGTGTGTACATGTGTCATCATGTAAACTTTAACTTAGCACTCATGCTTATGCGATGATGAAAGATTTGGTTTATAGAGCCTAAACACCTAGAGGGGGGGTGGGGCGGTGAATAGGTTCAAATCCTTTTTAACAACTTAGGAAATTAAAAATTTTAAACGCAACACTACTATCATAGCATAAAGAATACCAATCATAGAAAATTCACAGCACAGTACACAATGGTTTATAGTGGTTCCCCAATTTATGGGTACGTTCACTCTCCCCCTTTACCTATCCAGAAGAGTACTGGATTCGGCCAAACTTCCTTCCACTATCTCAGATCCTCAGATCTTACAACTCCGAACTGAACTGGTTCCTACAGCTCAGACTTATTCAAGTACTACAACTCAGATCTTCCCAAGAATCCTACCTCAGGCAATAACCCTACCGTTGCCTTAACAACCAGGCCTACAACTCAGATCACCAAGATCCTACCACAGGAACTTAGCCCTACCTCAGCCTTAACCATCAGGCCTACAACTTAGATCACCAAGATCCTACCTAAGGCACTAAGCCCTACCTCAGCCTTTATATATTTAGGATTACAACTCAGAGAGACAACTCTCCTACAATCAGATCTACTAGAGATCTTATAAAAAAATTTATTCTTTAAAATAATAAATTCTTCCCCAAGATAGAAAGAGAATGAGATTAAGACTTTCTTGATAAGTTCTTGATTGAACTAACTTCTTAAGATCCAACCTGTCTTTGATTGTTCAAAGCTTCTTGAATCTTAACAAAGTAAGGTTGATCTTCAATTGAAGTTAGAGATAATCTTCAATCCAACCTCCTTCTTGTATTCAGAATTAGATCTGAACTCCTCTTATAGACTTGTTCAGGATCTTCCTTCTTCTTTTGTGATTGTCTCTTAGTTCATCGTTCACTCTTCACTTTTTTTCTTTTTCCCTGTTTGTCATAGAATAGGTATTTATATAGAACCCATCCAAGGTTACCGGTTGATCTGGTTGATAACGGCCTTCTGACAGCTCTGATAGATGTGATAGCTTTGTTACTTATGACAGCTATCAGGTCTTAAGTCTTGATACCTGACCCCTCCATGAACTTCTATCATAATAGAGACTTATCTGGAGAACACTTCAAATGTGTCAACACAAATAGACTATGTGTCGACACAAGTCTTGATGATGTCGGCATAGCTCCTAATATGTCGACACAGTAATTCTTTATCTTCTTAACACAACTTCTTTTGGATGTGTCGATACAAGTCTTGTGTGTCGACACAACTGCTTCTAGTCTCGACATAGCTTCTGTAGAACGATTTCTTGAGTGTGTGTCGACACAAGTCCTATGTGTATACACAACTGCTTCTAGTCTCGACATAACTTATGTTGATAGATTTCTTGAGTGTGTGTCGACAGAAGTCCTGTATTTCGACACAACTACTTCTAGTCTCGACATAGCTTCTGTGTGTCGACACAAGTCTCGTGTGTCGACATAACTGCCGCTGACAAAATTTTTGTTTGTCGACACACGTCATGTGTGTCGATAAAATCTGGCTTCTAGTGTCGACACATTTCCATCACAAGTGTCGACACTTATACTTTGAATATTTTCCTTCATTTCTTTAACCTGCACATTGAAACTCAACATCCCATCAAATACACACTGATGTATATCATTGAGTTAAGTGAGGCTTCTCCAAATCTGGTACATAGTTTACAGTGTACCCAACAATCTCCCCCTATTTGGAGAAGTCATAAACCTTAATCAATGATATACACCACTTATAATAAATCAAAGATTAAGAAGCATATAATCATTACACAGATAGGGTAACTCATAATGCAGAAACAACATAAAATATCATCACAGAATATGATAAAATTCATTAATCAGGAATTAGTTTTTGATTTACAAGATTTTTAGAACAGAAAATTACACAGTTCTAAAACTAGCCTATCTATCCCTAAGATTTATCAGGCTCCTTGATAACTATTCCTTTGCTAGATTGAATCTTAGCTTGCACCTTGGATTCTGTGTCATCAGCTGGCTTCTTCCCTTTTATATCTTTCTTTTTGAGCTCTTTTGCCTTAAAATTCTTCCTTTCAAAGTAATGATAAGGCTTTGTGAAGTACTTGCTAGGCTCCACAGAGTTTGCAGGTAACTTCCAGCTTTGATATCCCTTCTGATCTGATGTATGGCATCTTGCCTTTTCTGATATTTACCCCACTCTTTTTAAGAATACCATTTGTCTCTATCATGCATATTATCTTTCACAGCTTTCCAAGCAGTAAGAATGATATTTCTAGAGGTTGGACTCCATTATTCAAAATAAGCCTTTAATTCATCCTTCTCTCTGAATCTTTTCTTAGAAAGTTTAGCCTCTTTCTGAGCATACCTAGCTCTTTGTGCATCTTGTTATCTTTATAAAGCAGCTTCAGACCTTTCAACTTTTTCAATAATAACATTATGTGCCTCCTATGGAGGGCTATACATTTGATGTACTGCCTGCTGTACTTCTTTAAAATCAGATGGAGGATAGATTACTTGAGCAACTTCCTACTTAACCCCATCAATGTAAGCAGGTTGAATACAAGATTCAGGAGTAATATCATCATCACAAAGGTGTGGATTTCTAAGAGTATCTCTGATGGTATTGGATACCCATTTGGCATGATCTAAGCTTGCTTTGACTAACACTCTCTCCCCCTTTATTACTTCTCTTGCCACATGATCTCTTAGATCATCCTTCTGAATCCTTACCTGATCAGCCATAAAATCTATGCCCTCTTTGTAGTAGAGTCTGAACTTCTATAGTTGATCATAAATAGCCTTTTCAGATGCCTGAATTGCTGCTTGGACAGCAGAAAGATCTTCTTTAATCTAGTAAGATACTTCAGTTTTCACATCAGTAGTCATACCTCCCATTTTTGTGAGAATAACACCATTTGAGTCTGTGAGATTTTCATTCATTCTGAATTGATTTTCTAGAATATATCCTTGTTTATCTGCAATGTGAGCTATTTTAGTTTTCATGTCCTGTTGTTGTGTGGCCAAGTATACTACAACATTACCTATCTTATGGAAGCAATCTGTCATCTCCTTATGAAAATTTACTTCAAATCTGATAGACTTGATATCTTGGGTGTAACGACCCCATCCGTTAAATGACGTATAGTAGAAGGTCTGGCCGGGGCCCCACACTATATGCCACAAACAGACGGTGAGGTCACAGGATAATACCAAACCATACGAAGCCTAACTCAGAGCATTCTAGCGGAAGCTTATTAAGTGCAAGAACTCATAATAATGAATGTCCACTAATATATAAATATCACATTTATATATATAACCAGGAATGTTTACAAAACCACACCGCACACGGCCTTAAGGCCTTACAAGTTACTCTTTACAATACACATAATTTCATACATCGGCACGCAGGCCGGCCACACATGAAATCCAACACTTCGCACGGCCTTCAAGGGCCTACCAGCAGCATGGGCTTTTGCCCGCTCAATCCATCAGCCCGCAACACCTGCATATGGACGTCCACCCCATGGGTGATAAACAAAGCAACGGTCAGCATTCAGCTGACCAATTATAACGACCCCACCCCTTACCCGGGGCGGTGGTTCCTTCCCTGCATGTATAGCAACTTCAACATATAAATAACATACACCCAACATCACAAACGCCGGCCTCAATGCCAGGCGCTCCGTGCACTCAGGGCACCTTTTATGGTTTGTACTTGGTAGGCGGGCATAAGCCTCCAAACCCTTGTTGAAGACCTCACGCACCCGTCTCACTCAGAGGTACGCACCACACCAAAACCCGTGAGCACTATCAGTCGACCTACCCCCGTAGTGTAACAAGCCTAGGGAATTCGCCCTGCTGCTTTGCTACCAATCGACCGCTCACCCGATCTTAACATTGCCACTTGGTGGAATGGGCATAAGCCTCCAAAACCCCTGTTGAAGACCTCTCGCACCCACCCACTCAGAGGTGTTCATCGCCACTTGGTGGAATGGGCATAAGCCTCCAAACCCTTGTTGAAGACCTCACGCACCCACCCACTCAGAGGTGTCCGCACTCCATCAACCAGCTCTTAACAAGCATGCAACCAAAGGAGCTATGCAAAGCATCCTATACACCAAGCACATCGTCCTCACCATCTCCGCAGGCTAAACGATGAATACACAGAGTCTTCTCCGGTTCGCAATATAAATATCACCAATCCCGACATACGTCTGGATGGGCTTCACACAGCATGCCTATGTCGTACTACAGACTTCCGGCTCTAGATACAGACTCAACTGCTGGAATCACTTACGCGTTTCCATCTCTTGATGGAGGATCCCATGCACATGCAAAACAAAGGGCTTCACCTGCCCAAGGAAGAAAGATCGTTACCCTTGACGATCGCTTCGGCGCCATAGAAAACTAGCCGGATGGAAATCACCGCAGCGGCCTTGCTTCCGCAACGCTGCACTCGGCTCTCTATTCGGCTTGACGAAGCTCCACCGGCGGCCGGAAAGCTCCTCCTCCTCTTCCTCTAAGCTCTCCTCTCTTTCTTCTCTTGAGAGAGAGAAAGGCTAAGTGGAAATGAGAATTCATCTCAATCCACGGCCTTAAAGAGGCTGGAAAAGCTTTGGACCACAAGATCCAAATAGAAGGAAACGAACGGCCGAGATCTGCCCAAACACCCAATTTTTGCCTGACACGGCCTGTGACACGCCCGTATCACAGGCCGTGTACCCTTAAGCGGCACACGCGGTTTGGAACCGACTGAACAACACGGGTATAGACACGCCCGTGTCGACCCTGACACGCCCGTGTCATTCTTGAGACACGCCCGTGTCTCCTGCTACACGGCACTCACCGACTTCCAAAACCAGTACACGGGTCGGAACACGGCAGCTGACACGCCCGTGTCCAGCCTGACACGCCCGTGTTCATGGCCGTGTTTACGGCCGTGTACGGCTCTGACTCGAATAGGCCAAATTCGAACTTTAATTCGAACACGCCCTGGGACACGCCCGTGTCGGAGGCCGTGTCCCAGGCTCGACGATCGTCGACTCTAAATCGTCGACTAAGCTGAACACGCCCTGGGACACGCCCGTGTCCCAGGCCGTGTACACCCGACACGCCCTGGGACACGCCCGTGTCCCAGGCCGTGTCAAACAGCCTGCTACTCAAAACTGTGTACAAACACATTTTGAGATTCTGGGGTGTTACAACCCTCCCCTCCTTATAGAAATTTCGTCCCGAAATTTAGCGCAACGCACAAGTATCAACACAACCACGCTGTTGCGATACAACCCAAAACGATCCAGGTTTAGAGCTCAGAGGCCACAGCTTGGCTCGCCCCATGGAATCGTACCACCACAACTGTTTGTCCCAAACAAAAATACATACATACATACATACATACAACAGACAACAAAATAAAGTGCACACTCCACTTTATTTCGGCTTCTCCGCATCTCGCAGAATCCGTTTAGCGGCCTCCATTAAGTCCAAAGCACGGATTTGCTGTTCTGCTTGATTTGAGCTTTGCGGCTCCTGCATCTCAAGAGTGTATATTCGTGGTTGCGCCCGCGATGCAGACGACTCTGCCACAACTTTCCCTTTCTCGTCATAAGACGCACCTGTCTTTCTTTCACCCCTTGATGCACCATTCCAGCAAAATCGTGCGATATGTCCTGGCCTCCCACAAATGAAACATGTACGCGGCTCAACCTGTTCTTGCCCAAACGTTGCTCCTGACGCAACATCTGAAGAAGTTTGTTCAGCAGGCCTGAACCGCTTCTTATCACGTTTCCTGAAATCTGATTGCTCTGATGGCGGAACTTTGAAGTCGGACTTTTCCACCGCTACGTTCTTCTTCTCCCATACCCGCTTCAAATCCTTCTCTAGCGCACTAGCGGTATGCACCAATGCTTGGAATCCTTGGTTCACTGAACTCGGGAGAGCCAACCTCAGCTCATCACGCAGCCCTTCATAGAATCGATTCGTCTTCCGCGCCTGGTCCGCAAACGTCGACCCCGCATAACGACCGAGCTTGGTAAACTCATGCAGGTAATCGTCCATGGTCTTATCACCCTGTACCAGACGTTGAAATTCATTTTCCATTGCAATTCTCTGCGCCATTGGCAAATATTTCGCCCAAAATAATCTAGAGAATTCGTCCATCGATATGTCGCCCAGATCTCTACCTCCCAACTGGTGCAACTCGATCTCATCCCACCAAAGCCTCGCCTCTCCTTCCAGGAGGAAAGTGGCTAACGGGACTTTCTGCTCCTCACTAATCCTGAGCGCAGCCAGGATTCTTTTCACTCTAGAGAGCCAATCCTCGGCCTCTGTTGGAGACGTTGCCCCGACAAACGTAGGCGGATTAAATTCCATAAAGTGCTTAAGTTGCTCGTCCGCTGCTTGCACAGCAACCGGAACCTCAACATGCTCTTGCCTCGCACCAACCTCAACATGCTGTTGCCTCGCACCAACGTGCACTGGCGCCACAGCGGGCCTCGCTTCCCCAAAAGGTTGTGCCTGAAGCATAGCAAAGATCATCTCCGCAACTAAGCGCACCGTTTCCGCAGAAGGGGGAGGTGTAGGCACCTCAAGTGGTGCCGCACTCTCATCCGAACGCTGGGGCTCCGACTGCCCAGCTCCACTCCTCGTCACCTATAGGTGAACAAGATAGCATTACTTTCCATGGTAATACGGCAAACTCACCGAATAGACACACATACACATTCCTAGTTGACATTCTTAAGTTCATTAGCATTACAGCAGGTCGCACAAACACGTGCTCGCCACCCCACAAAAGAATTCGTCCACGAATTCGAAAGAGGAAGACCGACAAAAGCTGATACCAAAATGTAACGACCCCATCCGTTAAATGACGTATAGTAGAAGGTCCGGCCGGGGCCCCACACTATATGCCACAAACAGACGGTGAGGTCACAGGATAATACCAAACCATACGAAGCCTAACTCAGAGCATCCTAGCGGAAGCTTATTAAGTGCAAGAACTCATAACAATGAATGTCCACTAATATATAAATATCACATTTATATATATAACCAGGAATGTTTACAAAACCACACCGCACACGGCCTTAAGGCCTTACAAGTTACTCTTTACAATACACATAATTTCATACATCGGCACGCAGGCCGGCCACACATGAAATCCAACACTTCGCACGGCCTTCAAGGGCCTACCAGCAGCATGGGCTTTTGCCCGCTCAATCCATCAGCCCGCAACACCTGCATATGGACGTCCACCCCATGGGTGATAAACAAAGCAACGGTCAGCATTCAGCTGACCAATTATAACGACCCCACCCCTTACCCGGGGCGGTGGTTCCTTCCCTGCATGTATAGCAACTTCAACATATAAATAACATACACCCAACATCACAAACGCCGGCCTCAATGCCAGGCGCTCCGTGCACTCAGGGCACCTTTTATGGTTTGTATATGGTAGGCGGGCATAAGCCTCCAAACCCTTGTTGAAGACCTCACGCACCCGTCTCACTCAGAGGTACGCACCACACCAAAACCCGTGAGCACTATCAGTCGACCTACCCCCGTAGTGTAACAAGCCTAGGGAATTCGCCCTGCTGCTTTGCTACCAATCGACCGCTCACCCGATCTTAACATTGCCACTTGGTGGAATGGGCATAAGCCTCCAAAACCCCTGTTGAAGACCTCTCGCACCCACCCACTCAGAGGTGTTCATCGCCACTTGGTGGAATGGGCATAAGCCTCCAAACCCTTGTTGAAGACCTCACGCACCCACCCACTCAGAGGTGTCCGCACTCCATCAACCAGCTCTTAACAAGCATGCAACCAAAGGAGCTATGCAAAGCATCCTATACACCAAGCACATCGTCCTCACCATCTCCGCAGGCTAAACGATGAATACACGGAGTCTTCTCCGGTTCGCAATATAAACATCACCAATCCCGACATACGTCTGGATGGGCTTCACACAGCATGCCTATGCCGTACTACAGACTTCCGGCTCTAGATGCAGACTCAACTGCTGGAATCACTTACGCGTTTCCATCTCTTGATGGAGGATCCCATGCACATGCAAAACAAAGGGCTTCACCTGCCCAAGGAAGAAAGATCGTTACCCTTGACGATCGCTTCAGCGCCATAGAAAACTAGCCGGATGGAAATCACCGCAGCGGCCTTGCCTCCGCAACGCTGCACTCGGCTCTCTATTCGGCTCGACGAAGCTCCACCGGCGGCCGGAAAGCTCCTCCTCCTCTTCCTCCAAGCTCTCCTCTCTTTCTTCTCTTGAGAGAGAGAAAGGCTAAGTGGAAATGAGAATTCATCTCAATCCACGGCCTTAAAGAGGCTGGAAAAGCTTTGGACCACAAGATCCAAATAGAAGGAAACGAACGGCCGAGATCTGCCCAAACACCCAATTTTTGCCTGACACGGCCTGTGACACGCCCGTGTCACAGGCCGTGTACCCTTAAGCGGCACACGCGGTTTGGAACCTACTGAACAACACGGGTATCGACACGCCCGTGTCGACCCTGACACGCCCGTGTCATTCTTGAGACACGCCCGTGTCTCCTGCTACACGGTACTCACCGACTTCCAAAACCAGTACACGGGTCGGAACACGGCAGCTGACACGCTCGTGTCCAGCCTGACACGCCCGTGTTCATGGCCGTGTTCACGGCTGTGTACGGCTCTGACTCGAATAGGCCAAATTCGAACTTTAATTCGAACACGCCCTGGGACACTCCCGTGTCGGAGGCCGTGTCCCAGGCTCGACGATCGTCGACTCTAAATCGTCGACTAAGCTGAACACGCCCTGGGACACGCCCGTGTCCCAGGCCGTGTACACCCGACACGCCCTGGGACACGCCCGTGTCCCAGGCCGTGTCAAACAGCCTGCTACTCAAAACTGTGTACAAACACATTTTGAGATTCTGGGGTGTTACATTGGGCCAGCTTGAACTGTATTTCTTTGTGTGACTCATCCACATATTTCTCCAGAGCAAGTCTTTGCTCATCTATTTTCACTTGCAGTTTCACCAAAATTTAACTGAAGTGTATTCCTAGAGCAGATGTTTGAGGGATAGTCTGCAAGGCTTTCTTATAGCCTATGCTCCTCTTCCTGAGGGCCACCAGCTTCCTTTTCTTTGCCCTGGTGTCTTCTTCATCTTCAAGAGAATTTGATGAACTTTCTTTAGCCACAGATTCCTTAAGACTTTAGGCATTTAGTGGCATCTCCCCCTCCGTCCTTGCCATCTCCGCCTCAGTTTGAGCTCCTTGTAAATCAGGAAATGACTCTTCTAGAGTTACCTCCTGCTGCATCAGAATAGGAGGGATAATGTTCTCTTTTTCAACAAATAGTTCTCCCCGGACATCAAGATCCTTTTCCAGGGTTTTCTCTAAACTGGAGGAGTGGAGTTGCTCACCTTGATCTGGGTTTGACATATACGCATCCTGTGCTTCTTTCTCCGTGATGACTGTTGTAGCATTATTGATTTCTGAGACTATATCCATAACAGTATCAGTTGAATTCTCACTATCCAGTGCAACTTCAGCTATACATCCCCCGTGGGCTGGCAGCTGTGATTATTCAGGTTCTTGAACAATTTTAATCTCAGTGTTGTCTCCCCCTGGAGTGGAGAACATCTGGTTTTCAGGTAGTTGAATGCTCTCCCCTTGGGCTTGTGCCTCTTTAGCTTGTGTTGGTGTAGTTGATTTTCTTTCTTGCTCTTCATCTGAGCTGAAGTCCACCTACTCTTCAGAATCACTAAAAGATTCTGCTGCCTGGGTGGAAGTTTTCATTTTCTTATCCTTCTTCACTTGTTTTTGTGTGATAGAAATATCTTTTGTCAAAACTCTATCCCATTTGGATAGTATTCTCAGATCCATTCTCCTCATGTGATTAATCTTGGTTCCTGGAGTTTGATTCTTCATTTCTGGAATTGTGGAAGGCAGAAACAAGCATAGTATTCTACCCAGATTGGGCTTCTTTGCACTTTCTTTGATCTTGTCAAATATTACAGCAAACTAGTCTATTTACACCTTGTATATAACTTTGGTCTTGAGTTTGAATATATATGCAGAAATCCTATCATGTCCTCCTGTTTTGCATAGAATAACCTTGCCTATTATCTCGGACAGGAACTTACCCTTGGAATTCATTCCCTTCCTGGTCATTGAAGATCCAATCTTGGTAGTGGGATCCAGTCCACACCATTGGAGTGCATCCCTTGTCATGGATGATGCGATATCATATTCTTCCTTAATCTTGGGAAGTTGAAGTGACTTTCTAATATTCTTCGGTGAGAGTTTTACTGTAATACTATTTAAAGTGGACTTTATCTTCTTTCCCTTAGAATCAATTATTACTGACGAGTAAAATTCAAGAACCTCCTTCTTCCAGATCCTTGTAGGTTCTGAGACCAAGTATTTCAATCCATTTTTAGTGATTAGGGTAATCACGGCCTTGATTTCAGGGGAGGAAGTCTCAAATGCCTTGCGTACCAGTTCATATCCCTCGTTGACCTTGTCTTCCTGTTGTGGCGCCATGAGTGAAAGAGAGAGAAGAGAGTCGACGGGAGAATTTCTTGTCGACACAAAGTCTAGAGTCAAGAGTTTTAAAAGCGCAGTCGGCCAGATTTAGTCTTCCCCTTTTTATAGTGTACTTTTAGAAGGAAGGTCAAAAGATGCGCCTGACTAGGGATTTTACTATTCGTCAAAATTTTACATGTGTCGACATAAACGACCTAGGTCTCAACAGAGCTTTGTAGGTGTCGTCATGTCTATGTATCGACATACTTTTGCCTGTGTCGACATAGACTACTTAATTCTTGACAGAGTATTTAGGGTGTTTATATGTCAATGTGTCGACAACGAATTTTGTGTATCGACACAAAAATCTAATAATACATAGTCTCGATAGAGTTGTGTCGAGACAAACTTCTTATAGTGTCGACAAAATTGGCATGTGTCGAGACAAACTTTCTAACTTAGCCAAATTTCTTGAGAAATTTTGTGTTGACCTAACATCTCATTCTAGGTTCAACATACCTAATTCAATTTTAAAATAATTGAATTTACTTTCATCCAGAGGTTTTGTAAATATATCAGCAATTTGATTGTTAGTGTAGACAAATTCTAGACTTATGTCTTCTTTTTCAACATGTTCTCTGATGAAGTGAAATTTGATTTCTATATGCTTAGTTATGCTATGTGAAACATGATTTCTAGCAATAGATATAGCACTAGTAGAATCACAATATAATGGAATTCTACTTACCTTGATGTCATAGTCTTCAAGTTGATGTTGTATCCACAACAACTGAGCACAATAATTGCCTGCAGCTACATATATATTCTGATTCAGAAGTGGAAATAACTACACTTGTCTACTTTTTGCTGCTCCTTGACACCAACCTTCCACCTAGGAACTGACATGTTCCTGTGGTGCTTTTCCTATCTTCTTTGCAGCCTACAAAGTCTGCATATGAAAAACCTGTTAGCAAGAAATCTCTATTCTTAGGGTACCAAAGAACTAGATTAGGTGTGCCCTTAAGATATCTTAAGATTCTCTTAACAGCAGAATAATGAGATTCCTTTGGGCAAGCTTGGTACCTGGCACAAACACATGTGGCATATATGATGTCAGGTCTACTAGCAGTCAAGCAAAGTAGGGAGCCAATTATCCCTCTATACAAAGACTTATCAACAGGTTTTCCTTCCTCATCTTTTCCTATAAGCATACTTGTCCCCATTAGAGTTTTCATGGTGGATGCTTACTCCAAGCCATATTTCTTAATAAACTCTTTGGTGAACTTAGACTGAGATATGGACAATCCATCATCAGTCTGTCTAACCTGAAGTCCCAAGAAGAATTTAAGCTCACCCATGCTGCTCATCTTAAACTTCTCTTACATAAGTTTGGCAAACTTTCTACAAAGGTTGTTTTCAGTAGAATCAAAGATAATGTCATAAACATATATCTGGACTAGGATGATCTTACCTTTTGATTCCCTAAAGAATAGAGTATTGTCAATTTTCCCTCTTGAGAATTTTTTCTCAATAAGGAAAGCAGACAGTGTTTCATACTAGCACTAGGGGCTTGTTTAAATCCATATAGAGCTTTCTTAAGCCTATGTACATAGTTGGGATAAAGAGGATCTACAAAACCAGAAGGTTGTTCAACATAAACTTCCTCTTTTTAGTCAACATTTAGAAATGCTGACTTTACATCCATTTAAAATACTTTGAACCCTTGATAAGCTACATAAGCCAGGAATAGTCATATTGCTTCTAACCTTTCCACTAGGGAAAATGTCTGATCAAATTCTATCCCTTCTTCCTGTTTGTAGCCCTTTGCTACCAGTCTGGCTTTGTTCTTGATTATACTCCCATTTTCATCTAACTTGTTCCTTTAGATCCACTTAGTTCCTATGACATTGTGGTTCTTTGGTTTAGGAACCGACTCACATACATTACATCTTCTGAATTGATTCAACTCTTCCTGCATGGCATCAATCCAATGTGTGTCTTGTATAGCCTCTTAAAACTTCTTAGGTTCCATCTGAGAAAAGAAGCTTTAACATAGAACTGTGTTCACGCTCTTGCTTTTGTCAAAACTCCATGTCTTGCATCACAAATGATTTGGTGTGCTGGATGATCCTTCAAATGTCTTCTTACTGGAGGAAATTTGTCCACCTCTTGGTCTTCTTCATTGTCCTCATCTAGATGTACTTAATTGTCTTTATCTTCATCTAGTGAGACTTGTACTTCCCCTGGACAGCATCCATAATTTTCTTCATCCTGTCTTGCAGGTTGGTCTTCACTAATTATAAGCTTGTCCATCTTTTCCTTCAAACCTGTAAGGCTAATATAAGTGCTATACAACTCACAGTTAATTATCTTAGACTCATCAAAGACTACATGGACAGATTCTTCTATAACTTGTGTACTCAAGTAGTAGATATTGTAAGCCCTACTGTTATTGTTGTACCCAATAAATATCCCTTCTAGGGATTTGGCAGCAAACATAGTTTGATAGTGCTTTCCATTATTTAGAACATAACACTTGCTACCAAAGATTCTAAAGTAGGATATGTTAGGTTTTCTGCCTTTCATAATCTCATAGGGAGTCTTCTTGGGGTCTTTTATTGATGGATGCTCAATTGAGAACATGACATGCAGTATTTACTGCCTTAGCCCAAAAATATTCTGGGAGAGAAGTGTCACTTAATAGTGTTCTACTTGCATCAATAAGAGTCCTATTCTTTCTTTCAGCAACCCCATTTTGCTGGGGAGGTCGAGGTGAGGAGAACTCATGATGAATCCCAAGTTCTTCATAGAACCTTATCATACATTCAGACTGAAATTAAGTCCCATGGTGACTTCTGATTTTTACCACTGAATTGTTAAGTTCTTTCTAAATTTGCCTAACAAAATTCTGGAAGACAGTAGAGGTTTCAGATTCTTGCCTCAAGAAGAAAACCCATGAAAATCTAGAATTGTCATCCACAATTACAAATGTGTAAGCTTTCCTACCAAGACTATGAACTGGCATTGGACCAAATAAATCCATATGTAGGAGGTAAAGACATCTCATAGAATCTTTGGTATCATGTCCATGGAAAGAGGTCCTGGTCTGTTTGCCCTTTTGGCAAGCTGAACATACACCCTCCTTAAAGCACTTGACCTGAGGACCATTCCTCACTAACTCCATACTAAAGAGTTTTCCTATTGACTTATAGCTCAGGTGAGCTAGCCTCTTGTTCCATTGGACACAATGAGATGCTTTCTCATCTCCAACTAGAAAAATAGGAGAGATCTTATTCTCACAATCAAAGTTAAGAAAGTAGACATTTCCTTTCCTAGTGTCTGTGAGAATGATCTCTTGATCACTTGACTTTCTTATTTGGCACACACACTTGAGGAAAGAAGTGTCATAACCAAGATCACTTAGTTGGCTTATGCTAATTAGGTTATGTTTTAGACCTTTCATATAAGCCACTTCAGTGATAGTGATATAGTTATTGGAAATGTTACCAAATTATTTTACGACTCCCTTTTTAGATCCACCAAAAATCACTTTGGGTCCATTTTCTCTCGGAGAGTAATCCTTCAGCATCTTTCTTGTTCCGTTCATGTACCTGGAACATCCACTATCCAAGTACCATCTAGGGGTATGGCCACTTGGACTCACCTGCATAAAATAAAATTACCTATCCTTAGAACCCCAATTATTATTGGGTCCTAGGTCCAGGTCAGCTTGATATTTGACATGCTTACCTGCAGTTTTTCTGATAGGTAAGCTTGCCTTTTTAGAAATACTAGCATTACACCAACAATCAATGACATAGTGGCCCACCTTGCCACAACACCAGCACTCAAATCTGTTTTACCGTCTCTTAAGTCTAGGCTTAACAATATTGCTGTCAGCAGTCCTTTTAAGTGCAGGTGCTGGAGAGGCAAACACTAAGGATTCTTTAATAACCTAGTGTGTGTGCTCATGGGCTGCACTTTTAGCATTTGCTCCATTGCCATTCAGATTACCATACTTACAGTGACCATGAGTGATGTCATGATCATACCTGTTAGTAGGCTGAATCACATTTCTAAAAGAAATAGGGGGTATGAAGGTTAGTTGGTGAACTGGGGCTTTGCCTTTTCTTTTGGAATTAGCTGCAAAAGTTCTTTCCTTGAAGCCTCATCCTATCTTACCATTTTGGGAGATAAAGTTTTCTATTAAGGGTAAGAATGACTTTATCTTTGAGAATTTAGCCACAGGATCCCTCTCTCTTTGAAGTCTGACTTCCAGACACTTGATGTGATCATTTTTGAAGGTAATTGTACCTATCTGAATAACAGTTATTTTTTTTCAGTTTGGCGACTTCATTCAGCTTCAAATACAGCACTTTTTCTGAATCTGATGCAGCCAATTTAAGAGAGGCAATTTCCTTAGCCTGCTCTTTGACAAGGATTCTGCTTCTCTTAAGAGCTTGCAATGGACTGCCATACTCATCCATTATTTGATGGACATCCCCTTCAAATACAGAACCATCCTCATCTCTTGATGCTTATGCTTTTGATTCTGATCCTGTATAATAATCAGAGACTTATGGTGGATTGTATACCTTACTTGTACCAGGCTGATCTTGGCATTGATCTTCCTCAGACAAAGCCATCATCCCTCTATAATAATGATCTTCACTCCCATTTATAGATTCCAGCATTTGCATGAATTCATTTTCTACAAAATCCTCTTCTATAGTGAACAATCCAATATAGGCTTCTGCTTTATCATCTTCTCCAGATTTTTATGATAAAGGGTCAGTCTAACTCTTTTGCTTTTGGGCAACAAGGGATCTCTCTTTCTTTACCTTATTTTGATGCTTCTTCTTGTTCCTAGATTTCTTTCTTTTATCAGGACAATCAGCTATGACATATCCTGACCTGTTGCAACAATAGAAAACAATTTTAGAAGAAGTTTGTTTATTAGAATTAGAGCCATACCTGTCATCCTTAGAAGTTTTCTTCTTCTTGTAATAGTCATTTTTTAGAGAGATGAAGATGGATTTGTTCTTCATTTCTTCTTTTTCATGAACCTTTGAAACTGCCTTGTAAAGACAACAAAGTCTTAATCAGAGTTGTGGCTGTCTGAAGTGTTGATGTCAAAATTATTTGATTCAACCTCAGCAATTCTCTTGGGTGGAGAAGGAGACTTTCTCCTACCCTTTCTTGTGGCTTCAACCTTGAAGGCTACAGACTTTTATTTATATTCAGACCTATTGCTTTTCTCCTCCTCCTTTCTGGCAGTGAGTTGCATCTCATAAGATAACAGTTTTCCAAATAAGGTTGGTGGAGGTGTATCAACAAGCTTGGCCACCTCTCTGATGGCACATATTTTTGTATCCCAGTCCTTGGTTATTGACTTGAGAAACTTGTCATTCAGATCATATGTGCTAAAAATTCTTCCATGGGTCATTAGCTTTTTTACAATTCTAAAGAATTTTTTGTAACATTCAGTTATGCTATCTATCTTGGCTTGTCAAAAGCTCTCATATTCTTGATTTAGCATGGAGTTTCTATCCTCTCTTACTTCTTCAGTTCTCTCCATATAGACAATCAAAGTGTCCTACATCTCCTAGGACATTTTGCAATGTACCAGATTCTGGAATATAGAATCATCTATGACACACACAATTATGTTTTGTGCTCTCTTGTCTAAGGTTGCTAGGATGATCTCTTTCTTAGTCATTTCAGAATAGTTCTTTGGAGTTTTGAGATTTGAATCAAGAACTGATATGTTCATAAGAATAAAAGGTCCTTCTAGAATTGTGATGTAGATTCTTGGATCAAATGCTTCCATGAACAATCTGACCAATTTTTTCCATAAACCAAAGTTTTTTTTTTAACAGATAGGAAGTTTCATGGATGCAAGTTCCTTCTGATTTTCACTTGAACCCATTCTTGCTAACAGTTTATTGCCTTGGAGATCTACACGAACTATTAGGTCTATATTTAAGTGAACCTGCCTCTGATACTACTTGAAAGATTTGGTTTATAGAGCCTAAACACCTAGAGGGGGGGGGGGGGTGAATAGGTTCAAATCCTTTTTAACAACTTAGGAAATTAAAAATATTAAACATAGCACAACTATCACAACACAAAGGATAACAATCACAAAAAATTCACCGCGCAACACATAATGGTTTATAGTGGTTCCCCAATTTATGGGTACGTCCACTCTCCCCCTTCACATATTCAGAAGAGTATAGGATTTGGCCAAGCTTCCTTCCACTATCTCAGATCCTCATGTCTTACAACTCAGTACCCAACTGGTTCCTACAACTCAGACTTCTTCAAGTGCTTCAACTCAGATTCTTCCCAAGAATCCTAGCTCAGGAAAAAGCCCTACCTCAGCCTCAACAACCAGGCCTACAACTCATATCACCAAGATCCTACCTCAGGCACTCAGTGTAACACCCCAAAATCCTAAAAGTCCCAAAATGGGGTTCACGCTGGGTGACACGGTTTGGGACACGGGCATATCCCAGAGCATGTCCAGTGCGCACAGCCTGGGACACGGGCGTGTCCCAGGGCATGTCATGCTATGTTTTCTTTGGTGTGAATTTGGTCTCGAGAGAGCGTTGAGTGAGGCACACGCCCTAGGACACAGGCGTGTCCCAAGGCATGTCCTTCTCTATGTCGTCTCGAGCACTCAATGCCATGCACTCGACGATCATTGACAGGTGATATGGCTAGGGACACGGGCGTGTCTGAGGTCGTGTCCTACTCGGGTAGGTAACTAGGTGACGTTGAGTGTGGCGCACGACTTGTGACACGGGCATGTTACAGGGGCGTGTTTGGCATAAGGCCAAGGATACGGGCGTGTTCCCCAGCCGTGTTCTTTTCGAGAGTGTTGGAACAGTGTCAATTGAGGGACACTCCCCTCGATAAGGGCATGTATTACGTCACACGAGCGTGTCAGGTGATTGAGACGGGCGTATCTAAGCCTGTGTTCTTGTCTGGGTGAGTCGGTTCATGTAACGCTTAAAGTACACGGCCTGTGACACGGGCGTGTCATATGCCGTTTCAACAAAAAATATTAGACTTCTGTGGAGATTTGTGGCCAATCATTTCCGTCATCCTAGATCCAATGGCCCAGATATTTTCCTACTTGGTTAAGTCAAGGCTTTGAGTGAAGAGTTCAATCATGCTTTGGATTATTCTCTTTCGAAAAGAGAAGAGAGAAGGGAGAGGAGGAAGGGGAAGGAGGAGAATATCCAGCCACCGGTGGAGCTCCTGAGTTTTGATTTGAGATCCGAAGCTAGTTCTGTGGAGGCAAAGATGCTGCGGTGCTTTCCAATCGACTAGAATATTTATGGCTCACAAAAGATCTTCAAGGGTAACGATCTTCCTTCTTGGATAAGTGAAGTCCTCCTTTATTCATGAGCATGGGAACCTCCACCAAAAGGTGGAAGTGTAAGTGATCCCCGTGGGTTGATAGTTTTTATCCCCAATTGAGTTTGCATTTAGACCCAGAAATGTGTAGTACGGGATAGGCATGCTATGTGAAGCCTATCTGGACAGGTTGGTCTGGATTGGTGATGTTGCATATTGCGCACCGGAGAAGACTCCGTGTATAAACGTGTAGTTTGTGGAGTAAATGGGTTGTGCCTGTGAAGGGAAGTAGCAGGAAGTACTTGAATGAGGAATTCTAGGAAAATACCCTTGTACTGCTTGTGATGTGGCTATAGTGTATCCAGTCTATTGTGGAGATGGTAGCCAGTCCTTGGTGGACAGTGTGGCTATTGTGAAGCCATTCCTTGGCGGACATTATGGCTAGTGTGAGCTGCGAGCTCTGAAAAGGCTTCTTGCCTAACAGGAAAGGTGAAACCAACCGTGCCTTTAGATATAGCCTCGGGTACGCTGTACTTGGTGATGGCAAGGCGACTTGAGCAACGAGGGTGGTTGATCCGTAACTGCATTATGTCGACTGTACAGGAGAGCATCAAGGCATTGATCTTTTGTCAGAGGCATAATGAGAGTCTTAGGCCTACGCGCCAGTAAGACTAAATGCTCAATACTGTGTAAACGGTGGTGTTGACCCAGGTTCTCTGGTGCACCAAGAATCTACCCTGAGTGAACGGATTGTTAGGCCGTGTGGCTGACGATTGTGATGGATTTATTGTGCGTAAGAGCACAAGTTATGATATATATCTATCTATGCATTGCTATGCCTGCAGAGAAGGAATGTTACTGCCCCGGGAAAGGGGTAGGAAGGTTATAAATTGGTCAGTTGAATGCTTCTCGTTGCCTTGTTTGCCACCTTATGGGTTGGTTGTCACTATGCAGGTGCTGGAGAGCTGTGCGGGAAGTAAGGGCTGAGGTCCCTGCTATTGCTGCTACTGCTGCAACCGCTGCTAGTACTTGAAGACTAAGTTTTATATTATGTATTGTTCATGTGTGGCCGGCCTGCGCGCCGATGTAAGAATTCCACACTGTGAAAAGAGGAACTATAAGGCCTTAAGGCCAACTTGTGTTGTATTTTTTGTACTCTCATTCAAGAGTTGATATATAAATATAGTTTATATATGTAGTGGACATTCCTGGTATGAGTTCATCTTATTGTTAAAATATTCTGCTAGCATGCTCTTAGTTAGGTGCAATGGTGTTGTGGTATTAACCTGTGACATCGCCGTCTGTTTGTGGCATATATTGTGGGGCCCCTACCGGACCTTCTATTATATGTTATTTAACGGGTGGAGTCATTAAATTTTGGTATCATCTTGTCTTGGTCTTCCTCTTTAGAAATCCTGGTCAAATTCTTTTGGGGGTGGCGAGTACGTGCTAGTGCGAACCGCTTTAACACTAATGAACTCTTTAATGTCCACTAAGGAATGCAAATACACTTGTTTGGGGAACCTGTGCGATCCTATATTGTTGTTATTGCTTGAGCGAGATCCCTAATGTGTGTCTTGTTCACCTATAGGTGACTCGTAATTGTGCTGGGTAGGCTGAGCCCCGCATTGTGATGAGAGTACGAAACCATCTGAGGTGCCCACACCTCCTCCATCTGCGGAAATAGTTCGCTTAGTTGCTGAGGCACTATTTGCCATTATTCGGCCGACCGGGCCGGTACAGCCGTCATTTGTTCAGCCAATTGGGCAGGCGCAGCCGTCGTTGGTGTCAGATCGTGTTGGTGTAAGACCCGAACCGGTTGAGGATGTGGATCCGCGAGCATCTGAATAATTGTTAAAGAAATTCATGAGCTTCAGTCCGCCTATGTTCACGGGTATGGGATCCCCAACGCAGGCAGAGGATTGGTTATCTCGAGTTAAGCGTATATTGACGGCGATCGGGACAGAGGAAAGTAATAAGGTCACCTTGGCCACCTTCATGTTGGAAGTAGAGGCGTGGTTATGGTGGGACGTCTTGCTTTCAAGTTCGGTGAACCAAGGATTTCAGGTATTGGATGGCACTGCGTGTGTACTGGAGAAGGACCTGAAGCTGGTGCAAGGAAAAAGGGATTTGGCTGTGACAAAACCAGAGATCAAAGCACTCACCTTGAAAAATCATACTACCAGAAGAAGTGGGGCAAAAGGTCCAAGCCTTCTGGGCAAGCTTCTACATTAGTTGTATCAGGAGCAACTTCAAAGCAGGAGTCTCGTTCCTACTTTACCTATGGCAAAGTGGGGGCATATAGCCCGTGATTGTAGGGTTGCTTAGCCAAAGGGGGAAAAGAAGATGGGTGCATCTTATGCTGAGAAGGGCAAAGCAGTGGTAGAGTCCTCTGCATCCCTGGCGCATCCTAGAGTTTATAATCTTTGCCAATAGGAGGCTATAAAAGAAAAGTGACATCGTCACAGGTACGATTTAAGATATTACTTGCTTTGGTTTTTTTTTATTGCATACTTTCTATGTAGCTTGTGCATGTTGTGTGTGCTATAGGATTTGTCTTGATTCGGAACAACCCAACGAAAGCCCTATTTGATATTGGTACTTTGCATTCGTTTCTGTCTAAGGACTTCGTATCTCGAATTGGAGTACCGAGTCATATGACGACAGCTAGTATCAAGGTGTTATTACTGAATGGTTGTGTGATGCTTGCGGTTAGAGCTTGCGATGTTAAAGTTGAAAAAGGAAGTTGTGATTTCGGTTTGAGTGCATTTGTTCTACCGATATCAAAGTTTGATGTGATCTTTGGCATGAACTTTCTCTCAGAGCAGCGTGCCTTTATTGATTGCAATTCAAAGGAGATCACATTGGGCCATAATACCGAGCTTGAGACTAAGTTCTCTGGTATGCGAGGAGTGAGCGGGATCTTGGTGTCTGCTTTCAAAGTCATCAGTGCTGTTCGAAAAGGCGCGAAGTTATTTTTCATGATTATTAAAGCTGCTGAGCCAAAGGCCAATGTGAGTGATGTTCTGATTGTGTCGGAGTTTCCAGATGTATTGCCTAAGGATCTTCCTGGGTTATCGCCCCAGCAGGAGATCGGCTTCCTTATTGAGTTGGTGTTAGGTGCGAAACCTATGGCCCGCTCAACATATCATGTAGCGCCAAAAGAAATGGCTGAATTGAAAGTCCAACTACAAGATTTGCTGGAACAGGGATACATACGCCAAAGTATGTCACCTTGGGTCGCGCCTATTGTATTTGTGATAAAGAAAGACAGTAGTTTAAGATTATGTATTGACTATCATGAGTTGAATAAGATGACGGAGAAAAACAAGGATCCGATTCCACGGATAGATGACTTGTTCGATCAACTAGTGGGCTTAACCGTATATTACAAGTTGGACTTAAAGTCTGGATATAACCAGCTAAGGATTTAGCAAGATGGCATTCCCAAGAAAGCATTTGGAAGACTCTACGGGCATTATGAGTTCAACGTAATGCCGTCTGGCTTATGTAATATGCCTTTGGTATATATGGATCTAATGCACCGAATGTTCTGAGAGCACTAGGATCTATTTTTGATTGTCTTCATCGATGATATCCTAGTGTACTGTAAGTCGGAAGCCGATCATGAAAACCATTTGCGGTTGGTGTTATATACCTTGCGAAAGAATAAGCTCTTTGCCAAATTCTCAAAGTGTGAGTTTTGGCTGTCGTCGGTGGCTCTTCTTGGACACGTGGTAAGTGGAGAGGGCATAGCAGTAGATCCGTCAAAGATAAGTGCCATCCGAGAGTGGCCAGTGATGTCTTCAATGGCCGAGGTCATGAGTTTCCTTGGACTGGCAGACTATTATAGACGGTTTATGGAAAACTTCTCACGGATTGCTATGTCCCTGACCACGTTGACGAGAAAGGATCAGAAGTTCGTTTTGACGATGGAGTGCGTGCGAGATTTTGAAGAGCTGATGAGTCGTTTGACCCCGGTTCCTGTGTTGAAATCGCCATATGGTACAAATGGCTATGATATCAATAGTGATGCTTCAAGGAGCGGCTTAGGCTCTGTTCTGCTACAGTTTGGTAAAGTGATTGCTTATGGCTCACGCTAGTTGAAAGTGCATGAACGGAATTATCCCATCCACGACTTGGAGTTAGCAACGGTGAACTTTGCACTTAAAATGTGGCAGCACTATCTATATGGAATAAAGGTGGATATCTATACAGATCATAAGAGCCTAAAGTATCAGTTGGATCAGAAGGATTTAAATATGCGACAACGAAGGTGGATGGAGTTCCTTGGGGACTACACCTTTGATATTTATTATACTCCCGGGAAGGGGAATGTGGTTGCTGATGCATTGAGTCGTAGGACTCTGGTACGGGCAAGTTGGTTGTAGATGCATGATGAGCGTCTGATCCAGAAATTGGAAGCGTTAGAGATTTCTTGTGTTGACAAGAATTCCATAGCCGATGCATGCTTGAACTAGACGGAGGTACCATATGACCTTGCGAACAGAGTTCAGCGGGCAATGGAGCTTAATGAAAGTCTCCAACACTATGCAAAGGATGGGTCAGACGACCAATTCTCCTGGGATGATGACTTGTTATGAAAAGATGACTGATTGTGCGTCCCAAGTACGGGTAAGTTGAGAGAAGAGTTGATGTATGAAGCTCACTTTGCAAAGTACTCAATTCATCCTGGGAGCACAAAGATGTACAAGGATATGAAGAAATTATTCTGGTGGCCAGGACAAAAGAAAGACATAGCACGTTATACCGCTAAGTGTCAAACTTTTGTTTTGGTTAAAGCAGAATGTCAGAAGCCTGGTGGTTTCCTGAAGTCGTTACCTATTTCAGAGTGGAAGTTTGACGATATCACAATGGATTTCGTGCACGGATTACCGAGATCTCAACGCGAGAATGATTCAATCTGGGTAATTATAGACCGGTTGACAAAAGTGTCTCACTTCCTGTCGAATAAGAGGGACGATTCAGTGGAAACCTTGGCAAAGATCTATGATGATGCATATTTTAGCTTAATTTATTAGGGTAAAAATATGTTATTTTCGTTTTAAATCTCTTTCTTTATGTTATTTTTTGCTTCTTTTTATGTAAATATTATAAATAATTTTTATTTTCTGTTTTTGCAGGTTTCAGACAATTTCCAGGAAAAAATCCCCTGACACGCCCCCCTGTCACGCCCTCCACGGGCGTGACTCAGGGCGTGTCACCTGCTCCCGATGTTGAAAGCCGCCAGGTGAATTTCCCGCCAACGAATCCCCTGTCACGCCCCACCGACACGCCCTCCCCGGGCGTGTCACCGGGCGTGACACGGGGCGTGTAACCCTCTCTCTCCGCCGTTGCGAATTTGTGTATCAAGTTTTTGGCGCCGTTGCCGGGGATTGTTTTGATATTTTGAAAAAAGGATAGCTATTAATTTTTTCGTTTTTGTTTTATTTTTATTTTTATTTTATTTTTCTCTTTTCTTTTTTCTCTCGTCTCTTTAACCCCACTCTCGCGGTTGATTAATTTTATTTTAAAATGTGTAATCTTTGTTTTAATTGTGGAGAGTTCGGTCACTCTCGCGAGGAGTGTTGGGTAAGGTATCCTTCATCCTCCCATGATTTTATCCCTTCCGGATCGAATCAATTTGGCCAAATTGATCCGTCCGCGAATTTTTTTTCATGGGGTTACGATGGTTTTCAAACGCCTTCCTACCCTACTCCTCCGAATTTTTCTGATTTTAATTCTTATGGAAATTTCTTGAATGGACATTTTGATCCTAGCCCTACTTTGAACTACTCAGGGTGGCAACACCCTGATCATTCTTGGGGCCAAGGTGATCATCAATCCATTCCATCTCAAGATTTTTCCACTTTTTCTCCACAAGTTTGCGCGCCTCCCATTTTTGATTCTAGCGAAAATGAAGTCATTTTTGATGGTGTAGCATTTGATGCACGCATCAATGCTCACTTCAAAGTGATTTTTGACGCTTTGGCTGCTGAGGCCGCATCTTTTTCTTCCCCTCCTCCTCCTATTTATCTTTCGAATTATGAATCTTCGGATATTCCGCAGTGCCTTCAATCACTTGCGGAAGACGATTATTCAGAAATTCATTTGTGCCTTCAACCTCTCGAGGAGGAAATTTCCCCCGATATTCCGATTTTTTTTCAAGTTTCTGAGGAAGACGAACTTTCTTGTATTCGATCTTCTGAAGAGATTGATTTTTCGGATATCCCGGTTTGCTCCCAATCTACCGAAATGATTGATATTCAGGTTGAGCAACCAGATTTTTCTGTCCAACCATTTTCTTGTGATCAACCGCAGTCGCCTTCTTCTTTTTCTTCTCTTCCCCCTTCTTGCGAAAATTCTATTTTCTTTTCTTGTTTTATTTTTCCTTCTAGTTTAGTTTCTTCTTCTTCTTCGCCCCCTTCTAATAGTATAATTTCTTTTTCTAGTTTTTTTTCTTTTTCTAAATCTTCTTGTTTTTTGTTTTATTTAAAAAATAAAAAATTACAAAAAAATATTTTTATTTTCTTAAAAAATGTTTTGGCACTCGCGCCGAAACGCATATTGTGCGAGCTGCCATTACATTTCTTTTTTTATTTTCCATTTAGCTAACCATAATACGTCGAGCTCAACGACGTTTTAAACAAAGAGCGCTCTTGGGAGGCACCCCTTGCTTATCTTTTTCTTTTTTTGGTTTTTGTTTTTGTTTTTCCTTTTTTTATCTTTTGTTTTGTACAGGAATAAGCTCCCGCGTGTTTGTGCCGCTTTTCGCCTCGCAACTTGGACTGAAGCCGATCTTTAGCTCAAGTTTGGGGGACGCATTTTCCAACGTCTGGGCATCAATCGCTAGGGAAGCATCTTCTCCCTCTCTTTGCATTTCTTTTTTTTTTCTCTCTTTTCTCTCTCTTTTCTCTCTCTTTATACTTAACATTAAACATTGGGGACAATGTTTAACTTTAAGTATGGGGGAGTGTTCCCTTAATATTTTACTTTAGAAAAATCAAAATAAAAAAAATATATAAAAATTTTAGAAAAATTAAAAAAAAAAAAAAGTAAAATATTTGTTGTATGTATTATATTTTTGAAAAAAAAAATATATATATATAAGTACTTTTGAAAAAAATCCCAAATTAAATTGAGTTAATTTTTGCCAAATCAATTAGTACCCCGCTACTTTGCTTTTTATTGTTTTTTCAAGCTCATGTCTACTTGCTTAGTTAGAATAAATTTGATTAATTTTCTGTTTAAATATGTTTAGCGAGTTGTATGTTGACTCATGCAGTGTTCCTATTTAGGGTAGTACGCTATTTTTGAAAATTTTTTGAAATTTACTTTACTTTTCCATAGCCTTTCTTTTATTTCTTTTACTTTTATAAAACCCATCATCCCTTATTTTTCATTATTAAAATCTTTTTAAACGTTAATTAGTTTTAAGTGTAGTAGACACAAAACGGTCTAGACGCTTATTATCATTATTTTCATGAAAGCAAATTCTCTATTTTTTTATTTTTTTGTGCTTATCCTCTTTTGAAATTTCAAAGCTTTACTTGGAGTAGATTTAGGAAGCATGAAAATGATTTAGGCATTTCTTTTGTAACGTTTGAGCCTTTGCACCTCGCCTAACAATAACCATTGCTAGCCATTTTTGTGCCTTTTCCTTTCCTTTTTGTAGCCCCACTTTTTATTTCACCACGGCCAAATAGCCTACCTACATGCACACTTTAAAATTATTTTTGAGCTTTAATTGCTAATGTGCATCTTTTTGAAAAATTAGTGGAAAATCTTTGTGTTATCTTTTGCTACAAAAGTGAAAAGTTATAAGTATAAAAAAAAAATGAAAAAATATGATGAAAATAAGTGAAAAAAAGAAAAGGTAAAAGAAAAGAAAAGAAAAGTATTTATTTTGGCTAGTTTTATTTTGACAAAGCTCATTTTCTTTTTGTTTTAAGTGTGCAAATATCCCTCGTGTTTATCTTTTTGAATATCGCACCCTTAAAAACCTAAGCCTAACTAAACGCCTAATTAAAGCCCTAATGATTCATGCTTTCTACGTTTACTTTTTAGTATAGTAGCGAGAAACTAGATTGAGTAAGTATTTTTGATAGAAATATTGAATTTTGTATTGATTGACTGTGGTTTTAATTTGTCTCTTAGACTTTAGTAGTGACTCAATGCGCTTTTTACTCGTTACTTTATTAAGTTTTAATTCTATAAAAATTTGGGATGATTTGTTTTTATATTTAGTAAAATTTATAAAATTCTGTGCTAAGTTAAAGTAGGACTTTTCGGTTCTTTTTCAAAAATTTCTCTACCTCTAAATTCCCGTCTTACTCGTTTATAGCATTTTTAAACTTTTCAATTAACCCTTTTTATTTTCTCTAACTCGTAGTCTTTGCTTGAGGACAAGCAAAATAATAAGTATGGGGGAATTTGATGATGCATATTTTAGCTTAATTTATTAGGGTAAAAATATGTTATTTTCGTTTTAAATCTCTTTCTTTATGTTATTTTTTGCTTCTTTTTATGTAAATATTATAAATAATATTTATTTTCTGTTTTTGCAGGTTTCAGACAATTTCCAGGAAAAAATCCCCTGACACGCCCCCCTGTCACGCCCTCCCCGGGCGTGACTCAGGGCGTGTCACCTGCTCCCGATGTTGAAAGCCGCCAGGTGAATTTCCCGCCAAAGAATCCCCTGTCACGCCCCACCGACACGCCCTCCCCGGGCGTGTCACCGGGCGTGACACGGGGCGTGTCGCCCTCTGCCCGAAGTCTGCGCCTCCTTCAATGCTTTGTACACAGCTGCACGCAACAGTACTGTCACGCCCCATGTCACGGGCGTGACCTGGGGCGTGACTGCCCCCATTCGGACGTCTGATGGACCTGCGACTGCTGAATTTGACTTGACACGCCTGTCACGCCCCCCTGTCACGGGCGTGACCTAGGGCGTGACCACCATCGTACCGAAATAATCATCATTCCCGCCAGAATTCAGCTCCCGAGGTCAAATCCGTACTTGTCACGCCCCCGGACACGCCCCCCCTAGGGCGTGTCGGAGGGCGTGACCAACCCGTGGGAAAAGTCTATAAATACCAGACCCCCCCTTCCATTTCAGCAAGCTTTTGGGGAGAGGGGGAGGTGCTGCCCCTTTAGTTCTTCATCCTTTTTTTATGCTTTTTCTCTCTCTCTCCCTCTCTCTCTTATTTTGTAATTATTTTCTTAACCTAGCTTAGTGTTTTGCTTTTAGCTCTTGCATTTCCTTTACTTGCTTAATATAGGGCTAGAATAGGGCTTTAATTCATGCACTTGTAATTTCAATTTCATTAGTGTAACTTGCTCCTTTTAATTAATATAAGTGCTCTTCCTATTACTAGTGTTCTTTTTATGCTCTACTACTCATCCCCCTCCTCCACTCTATTATGATTAACTAATCCTCCTTGTACTCGATCTTGATGATCCGAGGTTAGAGCGATTAAGTTATGATGCTTTAATTAATCTTTTCTTTTTAGGTTAGGGCCTTGAATTATTCTTGATTAATCACGGGTTGGAGGTATATTTTCGATATATACTCTCCGCCTTTGCTTTCGTTCTGGGCTAGCCGAGAGGCCGATTGAATGAAGTGAGCATTCAAGAGTAAAGGGAGTTGTATGCACCCCTCGAGAGAGGCAGACGTCCAAATCTCCCGGATTGGAGTAAAATCCAATAGAGGGGTTCACCGCGTAAAGCGAGCTTTAGGCCTCCGATTTAGACGAGAGTCGGTCGGACCTTCTTAAACTCAGTTGGGCACGACTTCGAGAGAAGCGTGTTCAAGCATTAGGAACCTCCACGGTCAAGGACCTTTATCCTATTAAGTTTAGATTTTTATCGCATTTTCTTAATCGTCTTTAGCCGAGGTGATTCTAGATTCGAGTGCGCCTCTTTATTATTAGCTATAAATCTTTTTATCCTGCAAGTAATTAGTTCTCTTTTCTTTTAGCTTAGTAATTTAATTTCAGTTTTTAGTTTAGTAATTAATAGAAATTCCAATTGATAAAATAATAGAAATCTCCTTTGAGTAGAAGTAGTCATTACGCCCCAGGGAAATACGACCTTGATACTAATCTTTAGTATCCTATACTATAACCGATAAGGTACGCTTGCCTTTATCGGATATAGAATCGGAGAATATTCTCAACCACCACATCCACTTTCTCTTCTCTTCTCTCTAACCCTCTCTCTCCGCCGTTGCGAATTTGTGTATTAATCTATGTGGAGCAGATTGTCCGATTGTACGGTGTTCCCCTGAGCATCGTTAGTGACCGTGATGGGCGATTCACATCAAATGATTGGAGGCTAATCCATACATTGTTGGGAACAAAGTTTGCATTCAGTACGGACTTTCATCCCCAAACGGATGGCCAAACTGAGCGGACCAACATGAGGATGGAAGATATGCTCCAAATGTGTGCCCTGGACTTTGGTAAGAGATGGGAAAATCATCTCTATATGGTGGAGTTTGTCTACAATAATAGCTACCAAGCGAGCATCGGTATGGCTCCGTATGAAGCTTTGTATGGTCGGAAATGTCGTACACCGCTAGCTTGGGCGGAAGCAGGCTAATAAAAAGTATATCCACGCAAGGATGTCGAAGAATCAACTTCGCCGATATGCTCTATTCAGGAGAGGCTATTAATAGCCCAGGATAGGCCATCCAAATACTACAATGCCAAGCATCGGAAAATGGAGTTTGTAGTGGGCGATTGGGTATACTTTATAATCAAACCCTTCAAAGGCATGTGCAGGATTCGGCGGTTGAAAAAGCTAAGTCTGAAATATCTTGGTCTGTTTGAAGTGGTGGAGCGAGTAAGGGAAGCTGCCTATCGACTAGCTCTTTTGGAAGAACTGAGTGGCTTGCATGATGTGTTTCACATCTCAGTGCTTCGGAAAGCCGTCAAGGATCTAGCTCAAGTGATTGAGAATGATCGCGTACCGGTCAAATATTGGCTAACGACGAAGGTTAGACCCATTCGGATCGAGGATCGAGCCGAAAAATAGTTGCGCAACAAGAAGATCGGGATGGTCAAAGTCCGGTGCGACAATTTTGGTCGTGAAGAGCTAACATGGGAGCGGGAGTAGACCATGCGTGCTGATTTTCTCGAGTTATTTTTTTGAACTGTTGTAAAGTACGACTTTTGTTGTAACAATCATTTTAAAGTTATAGCATTATGTTTGCTGGGTTTCCTTGTTGTGAGCAAATTTCAGGACGAAATTTATTGTAAGGAGGGGAGGGTTGTAACACCCCGAAATCACAAAAGCCCCAAAATGAGGTTCAGGCTGGGTGATACGGCCTGGGACACGGGCGTGTGCTAGGGCGTGTCCCAGTACGTGTCATGCTCTATTTTCTTGGGTGTGAATTTGGTCTCGAGAGAGCGTTGATTGAGGCACACGGCCTAGAACACGGGCGTGTCCCAGGGCATGTGCTTCTCTTTGTCATCTCGAGCACTCAATGCCATGCAGTTGAAGATTGTCGACAGGTGACACGGCCAGGGACACGGGCGTGTCCGCGACCGTGTTCTTCTCGGTGGATAACCGGGCGACGTTGAGTGTTTCGCACAGCCTGTGACACGGGCGTGTCATAGGGGGCATGTTTGGCACACGGCCAAGGACAAGGGCGTGTGCCCCAGCCATGTTCTTTTTGGTAGTGTTGGTCCTGTGTAGATTGAGGGACACACACCTCGATATGGGCGTGTATTAAGTGACACGGGCATGTTAGGTGATTGACACGGGCATGTCTAAGCCCGTGTTCAGGTCTGGGTGAGTTGGTTCATGTACCGCTTAAAGTACACGTCCTGTGACACAGGAGTGTCACAGGCCTTGTCAGCCCAAATATTATACTTCTGTGGAGATTTGTGGTCATTCGTTTCCTTTATCCTAGATCCAATGACCCAGATATTTTCCTACTAGGTTTAGTCAAGGCTTTGAGTTAAGAGTTCACACATGCTTTGGATTATTCTCTTTCTAAAAGAGAAGAGAGAAGGGACAGGAGGAAGGAGAAGGAGGAGAAGATCCAGTCTCCGGTGGAGTACCCGAGTTCCTATTCGAGATCCGAAGCAAGTTCTGTGGAGGCAAAGCTGCTGTGGTGCTTTCCAACTTGCTAGAATTTCGATGGCTCCCAAAAGATCGTCAAGGATAACGATCTTCCTTCTTGGACAAATGAAGTCCTCCTTTATGCATGAGCATGGGATCCTCCACCAAAAGGTGGAAGAGTAAGTGATCCCCGTGGGTTGATAGTGGTTATCCCCAATTATGTATGCATTTAGACTCGAAAATGTGTAGTGCGGGATTGGCATGTTGTGTGAAGCCCATCTGGATAGGTTGGTCTTGATTGGTGATGTTGCATATTGCGCACCAGAGAAGACTCCACGTATAAACGTGTAGTTTGTGGATTCAATGGATTGTGCCTATGAAGGGAAGTAGCAGGAATTACTGGAATGAGGAATACCAAGAAAATACCATTGGACTGCATGTGCTGTGGCTACAGTGTAGCTAGTCCATTGTGGATATGGTAGCCAGTCCTTGGTGGACACCGTGGCTATTGTGAATCCAGTCCTTGGCGGACATTATGGATAGTGTGAGCTGCGAGCTCGGAAAAGGCTTCTTGCCGAACAGGAAAGGTGAAACAGACCCATGCATTTAGATATAGCCTCGGGTATGCTGTACTCGGTGATGGCAAGCCGACTTGAGCAACGAGGGGTGGTTGATCCGTACCTGCGTTATGTCGACTGTATAGGAGAGTGTCAAGGAATTGAGCTTTTGTCAGTGGCATAATGAATGTATTAGGACTTCGCGCTTGTAAGACAAAATGCTCAATACCGTGTAAACGGTGGTGTTGACCCTGGTTCTCCGATGCACTAAGAATATGCCCTGAGTGCACGGATCGTCGGGCCGTGTGGCTGATGATTGTGATGGATTGATTGTGCGTAAGAGCACAAGTTATGATATATATCTGTCTATGCATTGCTATGCCAGTAGGGAAGGAATGTTACTGCCCTGGGAAAGGGGTAGGATTGTTATAAATTGGTCAGCTAAATGCTGACCGTTGCCTTGTTTGCCACCTTCTATGTGGGTTGTCTGTATGCAGGTGCTGGAGAGCTGAGCGGGAAGTAAGGGATGAAATCCCTGCTATTGCTGCTACTGTCACTACCGCTGCTAGTCCTTGAAGACTAAGCTTTATATTATGTGTTGTTAATGTGTGGCTGTCTTGCGCGCTGATGTATGCAATCAACACTGTGAAAAGAGGAACTGTATGGCCTTAAGGCCAACTAGTGTTGTATTTGCTGTACTCACTTTCAAGAGTAGATATATAAATATGGTTTATATATGTAGTGGACATTCCTGATATGAGTTCATATTTATTGTTAAAATCTTCCGCTAGCATGATCGTAGTTAGGATGCGATTGTGTTGTGGTACTAACCTGTGACATCGCTGCCTATTTGTGGCATATAGTGTGGGGCCCCGGCCGGACCTTCTATCGTATGTTATTTAATGGGTGGATTCATACACTCAGCCCTACCTCAGCCTTAACAACCAAGCCTACAACTTAGATCACCAAGATCCTACCTCAGGCACTCAGCCCTACCTCAGCCTTCATATGTTTAGGCTTACAACTCAGAAAGACAACTCTCCTGCACTCAGATCAACAAGAGATCTTACAGAAAAATTGATTGTTTAAAATAATAAATTCTTCACCCAGATAGAAAGAAAATGAGGTGAAGACTTTCTTGATAAGTTCTTGATTGAACTGACTTCTTAAGATCCAACCTGTCTTAGCTTCTTCAAAGATTCTTGAATCTGAACAAAGTAAGGTTGATCTTCAAATGAATTTGGAGATGATCTTCAATCTAGCTTCCTTCTTGTATTCAGAATTAGATCTGAACTCCTCTTGCAGACTTGTTAAGGATCTGCCTTCTTCTTCTGTGTTTGTCTCTTAGTTCGTCGTTCACTCTTCACTTTTTTTCTTTTTAACTGTTTGTGATAGAATAGGTCTTTATATAAAACCCATCCAAGGTTACCAGTTGATCCGGTTCATAACGGCCTTCTGACAGCTCTGACAGATGTGACAGCTTTGTTACTTATTACATCTGTTAGGTCTTCAGTCTTGATACCTGACCCCTCCTTAAACTTCTATCACAGCAGAGACTTGTTTGGATAACACTTCAAATGTGTCAACACAAATAGACCATGTGTCTACACAAGTCTTGATGATGTCGACATAGCTCCTAATATGTCGACACAGTCATTCTTTATCTTATTGACAAAGCTTTTGTTTGAGTTGTCGACATAAGTCCTGTGTGTCGACACAACTGCTTTTAGTCTCGACATAGCTTCTGTTGAAAGATTTCTTGAGTGTGTGACGACACAATTCTTGTGTGTCGACACAGCAGCTTCTAGTCTCAACATAGCTTCTGTTGACAGATTTCTTTCTGTGTGTCGACACAAGTCCTGTGTGTGGACACAACTACTTCTATTCTCGACAAAGCTTTTGTGTGTCGACACAACTCCCGTGTCTCGACATAACTGCCGCTGAAAGAATTTATGTGTTTCGACACAAGTCCTGTGTGTCGACACAATCTGACTTCTGGTGTCGACACATTTCCCTCACAAGTGTCGACACTTGTACTTAGAATATTTTACTGCATTTCTTTAACCATGAACATTGAAACTCAACATCCCATCAAATACACATTGATTCATATCATTGAGTTAAGTTAGACTTCTCCAAATCTAGTACACAGTTTCCAGTGTACCCAACAAATGATATGCTATATATGCAGTACTAAGTATTCTAAAAAGGCATTAATGCATATTATGAGCAGCGTACACATGAAATGTTATGTATCCCATCCTACATAACATCATTTGCAATGAGAAAAGAAAACATTCTTATGGGCATCCATGTGATGGTGGTTTTGCATCCCATACTACATATTAATCACATGTCGCCTCCTATGGTGGATCCATATACAAACAAGTATTATGCATCCCATACTACATAATATCCCTCATATACTTCTCATCCTACTATGAGTATATTTACAATGCTTCAGCTAAGACTTACTGATGACACATCGATGTGTGTATGAAAATGAATGAAGGAAATCAAATCTACAACAGATTGGCTGGTTCGACCAACTTTTCATTCCAACCTCCCTCTGATACCAGGTGTTACAACCCGCATTTTCACTGCATTAAATGATATATCAGAGTAAGGGAAAATGCGCATCATGATGACATGTCAGTATGGGATAACTACGAACGCTCATCCAAATCTCCTACTTAACACATAAAGAAAGATATTTATGTTATTTAGTAAAAAATCCCCTTTAAGTTAAGAAATTAGTCGTATCCCTCAACTAGTGGCTCATCTAGTGATGGAGACGATGACCCTCAACATATTGAAGATGGTGACGGCGTGCTTATAGAAGAACTTTCTCCTCCTTCAAATAAGATTTGCTGCGCCGTGATGACCATGTGGAGCGTCACCATAATATCTACCCGGGGAGCAAACCAATTTATAAATTATTATTAATAATTTATTAAAAATTATTAATAATAATTAAGTCATTTTTATGTTTGTTTTAATTTTCATTTCATGTGTAATGATGGGTACTTATAACCAACATGTGTTGTTTTAATTATTTCATTTCATGTGCTATGATGGGTGAATATAACCATCATATTTTCAATTATAATTTTGAATTTTAAATGGAGGGAGATTGAGTGGTGTAGGCTATATATAGCCATGTTATGAAGGATTGATTAGAGAGAAGAATAATAAGAAAATAATACCCCTAAAGATCTTTTGAGATCCTCCTCCCCCCTTGGCAAAATTCGGCCATCCCTCTTTCCCCCTCTTCCTTGGCAATTTCGGCCACCCTCCTCCCTCTCCTCCTTGTGGAATTCGGCCACAAGACTCCTCCCCTATTTCCCTCCTATTTTCTCACCTTAACAACCATCTCCTACTCCTTTTCGCCCCTCAAAACCAACCTCCAACAAAGCAACCATTCAACCCACCTCCTTGAAGAAATCGGCCAAGGAAAAGATTTCGTTTGTGGATTCCAACTCTGGCGTGACGCGACGAGGGCGGACAAGTTTCTCTCCAACCAACATGACTCCGGTGGATACATTGAAGAATGATCCAAGTAGAGAAATCAGAATCATCCATTCTGATAGGGTAATAAATCCTTTCTACTGATTGTGTGTTTCTCTTCCTTGATTAATTCCTATGGTGATAGATTCTTAGCGTTGAATTTTTGACAGTAATAAAAATTATATCGCGGTGATCTTTCAATTGCTTTTTTTGTCCCTCTTAATTTCCTTTAATTTAGAGAAAGTCTTGGCGAATCTTCGTTTTCTTTTGTTGTGAGAAATCTACCTTTTCTGAATCGTATTTTATTTGGTATATCTCTTTTTGTACAATACCGCTCGTTCGGACCGGGTAGGTCTTTTTAGCCAGAAAGAATATTGTCCTTTCGCCTCTATTCGATCCTAATCAGTTTGGCTACTAGTACGCTAACAAATAATTGATATAATTAAAAACGTGGTGCGGCGTAGAATGGTTGTGCGGTATTAGGATTTGGATCGTAGAGCGATAAGCGTGCTAGCCCGTAGATATATTTCGGTGTCAACCTGCAAGCCTGCATCAATTTGGTATCAGAGGGAGGTTAACGTAAATTTCTTAATTGGCCCCCTCCCCCTTTTTCTATGAACTCCGACACGCACTTGCACGTTCATTGCACAACATATAAAACAATTTTTAAATTTTTGTCTGCAAATAGCGGCCTAAAATTTTCAACTATTCTCAAATTCACAAAAAATAAAATTCTGGAAATTCTCCATCATTTTCTTATTAAGAAATCCCCAAAAATATTATTTTTCATTAATTCATTATTTTTATTAAATTGTTATAAAATTTTAATTTTGGTCTGCAATTTGCGGCCTATATTTTTATATTTTTTAGCAAAAAAATCAAAAAAAATTATTTAATATTTTTCATATTATTTCATGCAAGCAAATCAAAAAAAATCTTTTATCACCATAGTTATAAAGTGGGAAAAATTCCATCTTTGAAAATTAAATAGGGTCAGGTTCACTTCTCATTGCATGTGCACAAGTTTCGGGTGAGTTTCCTCTCCAGTTATCACTAAAATGGAATATGATGTATATGCTGCCTGGTTAGAATATTCTTATGTTAAGGATATGGCTAAACAGACCCCTAGGGCACGCCACATTTATCCTACTTATGACGGTTTAGGATGTCCCCAAATTTTTAGAGATTGGCTTAAGAGAATAGAGCATTATTTTAATTGCCACTTATTGGATGACCTTTGCTCGAGAGCGATTAGTAGGTCAAGCCCAGTTGTTTTGGTTAAACAAAGAGCATCGTGTTTGTAGCTATCATTACACTTGGCCGCACATGCTTTGCCTACTCTCGGATTAATTTGATCTCGCCTACCTTTGCCCTGATAACACCAAGTCTATGAGTGAGTATAGTTTTAGCACTAGATCCATACCTACCATTAGGAATGATTATAAACCAAATGGCCAAACCAAACGACAGATAACTGATGATTTGACTAACCTTAAACATGGGAACAAGTCGGTCTCAGATTATATGCGTCTTTTTAAAGATATGATGGTTAGAAGTGGTGTGAAGGAGTTGTCAGAGATCACCCTCTCTAGGTTTCGTAAGGGCTGAAACCCCTACATCCAGGGTAAATTACTGCGTTATTTTCACACTGATCTAGACACCACTTTTATTATGGCAGGGGAAATTGAGAAGCACTACATTCATATGAATAAAGCTCACTCGTGTCAGACTGAAAATGCAATATTAGGACCACCACCACCCGTTAGGGAAACCTCTCCTAATAGATTTTTTGTTGTGGACTCGATAGATGTAACCACTAGGGTTATGCCACCATTAGCCTCGACATCTAAGCCCCTAAAGATAGTGACTGATACCCCTATTGATGTTGATGTTGATATACTATCCTTGGATTTTGAGGATGACCACTTAGGTGAGAGTATTCTGTCATGTTCGTTAATGACCGACGAATCTGATATGTCTGAGTCAGAGGGAATTCATAGTGATCTAGAGGACGATGTTTTGGATGATGATGATAGTCCAAGCTGTGAGAGTATCTCTTTGCCTATTATGTGCCCTACTAGTGTTGTGTCTGTGCACCCTAGTATTGAGTGCCCTCTCCCGGATACGATCCCCATTGCGTTAGAGCATGCGATTATACCCACTGAGATTTTATTTGACTTTCCTAAGGATCCTGTGAATGAGGATTTTTCCATTCTCATTGACGACCCTGACTTAGTGGATGTTCAAACTGATTGGGAAGACTCAACTTATGTGAGAAGGTTATGTTTGTATGATTTTAGATCTGCGAACCCGAACGATAGTTATTTGATGATATCACCATTGTCTGAAGTTCCATCTGAATTAAATTTTATGTCAGGTTCGATTTTGCCCATTTCTGAGACCTATACTGATTCTTAATTAAATGACTTGTCTAGTGTGTCGGAAGAAATTGCAAGCGAGGAAGTTGTATTTTTTAACAATTCTTATGTTTTACCCCCGGATGAGAGTTCATTAAAGTTATCACCTATCGGTGAAAGTTATTCTGATTTGGATTTTATCCCGGGTTTGATTTTACCGACCCTTCCTCCTATCTATGAGCCCATATTAATTGATGATTTAGGACGTGACATTGGTAGTCCTACACTTAGTTGTTGTGACACTCCCACTCTTTTAGTTCCTACCTTGGCATTGTCTCAGCACTTAGATATTAGTACGTTGAACACACTAGTTTTTTGTCTGATCACCGGACTGCGTAGATCTGACTATGCAACACATTTGGCTATTCATTTCTCTGCATGTCTTACTATGGTTCTATCCTCATCCTGTTCTAATTCCTTGGCAATTGTGCCTCTGGATGTGGTGTCTACTTCACATACCTATATCCCACACCCAGTCGCACGTATTTACCCACCGCCATTTGATGACCTTTTTCCCACACGTTAGTGACCAAGGTTAGGCCCCATGAGTTGTATCGCTCACATGTCTTTTCACATCTGGGAGCGTCCAAATTTTTAGTATTATGATGAGCGGTTTCCCTTGGCATATCTTAATGCCAAGAGTGAAAATAATAATTATAAAATTAGGACTTTGAATTAGAAGCCTATAAAAATCATCTTTGATTATAAGGCTCTCATACCACAAGACTTAACCCACATATCCTTTGTATTTGGGGAAAGTCATGTAGCCCACGGTTTCACTCTTCACGATAGTATGATACTTAGGAGCACTTTAAGAGAAGTAATCACTCAAATTGCATCTTTTTATTTACTTTCTACTTTATCGCCGAAACTCGCACCAGATTATGCTCATCATGATCACATTTTATATAAGCACATTAGTTAAGCGCTAACCACACCATATAAATCTTATCAATTTCATGCTAGCTTACAAAAAAGAGCATCTCACTATATGATTGGCGATTTAGTTTTGGTGCGTCTCGTCCCTGAACGGTTGCCTTCGGGCACTATAAAAGTTGGCGAGTTGGCGAACTATACCTTTTCCGGATATTAATGAAATTAGGAGAATACACATATCATTTGAAGTTATCCACTGATTGGGGTTTTAACCGTATTTTTAATGTTTCTAATTTAATGCTATATATTTCTCCACCACTTGAATTATCTGTCTGTATGTTTGGGTCCACTTTGTTTTCTAATGGTTTGGGTAGTGAGATTGTGCATGGATCGCTCTCTTAACCGGTCTTCACTTGAGGTACGTTGGTTGTTTATGTAGAAATTTGTTATCCTTTATTGCCTATTACTTTCCCGAGGTTCTCTAGGACCACCTTTTTGCATGACAGGATACTCCAGGTTGAAGTGCTCACTTCTCTAAGTGGTGATGTTTGCCGCTACGTGTTTTTTGTGATGATGCTCTCCTGCACCGGTACTTTAAGACCAACTCATCAGTGATTAGTACTTTTGAGCGGGGGAGGATTAATGGAGACGGCGGCCCTCAACATATTGAAGACGGTGACGGCGCGCTTACGGAAGAACTTTCTCCGCCTTCAAATAAAGATTTGCGGCGCCGTGATGACCATGTGGAGCATCATCATAATATCCCCTGGGGCGCAAACCAATTTATTAATAATTATTAATATTTATTAATAATTAATAATAATTATTAAGTAATTTTTAGGTTTTTTTTAATTTTCATTTCATGTATAATGATGGGTGCTTATAACCATCATGTGTTGTTTTAATTATTTCATTTCATGTGCTATTATCGGTGAATATAACCATCATATTTTCTATTTGAATTTTGAATTTTGAATGGACGGAGATTGAGTGGTATAAGCTATATATAGCCATGTTATGAAAGATTGATTAGAGAGAAGAAGAATAAGAAAATAATCCCCCTAAAGATCTTTTTAGATCCTCCTCCCCCCTTGACAAAATTCGTCCATCCCTCTTTCCCCGTCTTCCTTGGCAATTTTGGCCACCCTCCTCCATCTCCTCCTTATGGAATTCGTCCACAAGACTCCTCCCCTCTTTCCCTCCTCTTTTCTCAGCTTAACAACCCTCTCCTACTCCATTTCTCCCCTCAAAACTGACCTCCAACAAAGCTACCATTCAACCCACATCCTTGAAGAAATCGGCCAAGGCAATAATTTTTTTTGTAGATTCCAACTCCGGTGTGACGCGATGAAGGCGGACAAGTTTCTCTCCAATCGGCGTGACTCCGGCGGAGCCGTTGAAGAATGATCCATGTAGAGAAATAAGAATCATCCATTCTGATAGGGTTACGAATCCTTTCTACCGATTGTTTGTTTCTCTTCCTAGATTAATTCCTGTGGTGGTAGATTATTAGTGTTGAATTTTTGGCAGCAATAAAAATCATATCATGGTGATCTTTCAATTGCTTTTGTTGTCCCTCTTAATTTCCTTTAATTTCGAGAAAGGCTTGACGAACCTTCGTTTTCTTTTTTTGGGAGAGATCTACCTTTTTTTAATCGTATTTTATTTGGTAGATCTTTTTTGGTACAACACCGCTCGTTAAGACCGGGTAGGTCCTTTTAGCTGGAAATAATATTGGCCTATCACCTCTATTCGATCCTTATCGGTTTGGCTACCCGTACGCTAACATATAATTGATATAATTGATAACATGGTGTGGCGTAGAACAGTTGCACGGTTATAGGATTTAGATCGTAGAGAAATAAGAGTGCTAGCCCGTATATATATTTCGGTGTCAACCTGCAAGCCTGCATCATCTCGTCCACGAGAAAAATAGATATATGTTGTGGAAAATACTTCTTTTAAAAGATTATAAATCCTATATGAGTATAAATGTCCCCACAGGACAACTTATGGTATGCAAGACTCTAGGTTTGTAATAGTAGTAAAAATAGCTTTTACGGTCATGATGCGTTTGAACGGCAAGTATACCGGTCGCACAAGTAATATAAAATGGGTTGCTTTCCTAAGTATCGATCTCTTCAAGGAACACAGTAAGGGGGGAGTTAATATCGAGGAGGACATGAGATAGAAGTCCTTAGGTCAGAGTTATCTATAGGTGTTTTGATTATTGCGATGAAATAAAGAAAAACACTTACAACTACTCCTATGCAATGGTGCTATGCATCGCTTCACCAAGCGGGATGGAAGACTACACGGGCCGCTATGCACCGAATCGCTATGCAGATGGACGAGTAAGAAAGCGTAAGAACAAGAATTTGAGGGTCGTATGCACCTCTTCGCTATGCATGCTTCTAGCAATTTCTAGAATGGCAAGACGGATCGATGGCGGATGGAAAGATGGCGCAACTCAAGCAACTTAAGCGGTACAAAGAAATAGGAATCACATAGACATAAAACACATAACATATACAACCAAAGTGCAGATAAACTATATAGAAATATTTAACAACACATATACACCAATAAAGGAAGAACAAGGCAAGTGATCCACCGAATCTGAAGTATTGCTGAGGATTTGCGGAAGGAATAGCTGGGTTCTCAATCCGTGTCCAAGCTCGGCCCTCAATTGTGTCCGGGGTAGAGAAGGCTGTCACTACCCTCCAGTGGACCCGTCTTCTTCGTGTCACGATCCGAAAGAAGGTTGCAAGCTTCCCTTTTCTTGATGGCTATGTCGTCAAAGCTTGATGCAAAGCTAGTAGATGAAGGAGAAGGCCGAGAGCAAATGCTGGAAGATGTAGGCTTCGTGATCATGGTCGTAGCTTCTCTCCTTGGTGGAAGATGAAGAACGGAGGTGAAACGGCGGAGTTTCGCCCTAAATCGGCGGAGAAATCGGTTGGAAGAAGTCTGTCCAAAAATAATTCTCAAATGGCAGAAAATCTGCTATTAAATAGAAAAAGATCAGAAAATTGGTCACACACGGTCTGGCGCACCACCGTGCATGAACAGTGTGATATTCGCCCGCAGATAATGCTTGAGGACGAAGAAGCATTGACCCGTGCGTTTTACACGCGCACGAGAGATTCCGCCCGTGGGTGAAGGAAATCGCACGGGTAAACACAGAGCGAAAGAATGAAGGAGAAAACAGTGGAACTGTACGTTTTTCTCACGCATGGGCGCTATTGCCTGTGCGTGAAGGAAACACATGATTAACCACAGATCACTGGAAAGCTAGGCAAAAGGTGCAGGGAGTGCGATTCCTTCTTGTACAGTTTTGCCGAAACCATGTGATTCCTTCTCGCACGGTTTGGCTGAAACTGTGCGGGAACAAATCGCACGGGTAGAAAAAGATGCCCCAGGAAAGCTGTGTGAGACGCACAATTGAACTTGAACCATACACAAAGAAATGCGCACGACCGCGCGTTTCATACAGAACTTAAAATAGACTTCGATACATTTCGACTACCTGCATAATAATAAAACCAGGCTTGAGCAAAAGCTTACAGCAACAAAATGCAAAAAAAACTAAACAAAAAGATAACGAGGAGCACCATGTGCATACCCCCGACACTAGAATGTGCAATTATAAAAGTGAGGGGATAAGATACTTACTACTCTAGAGTGGGGGGGGGGTGAATAGAGTATTAAAAAATTAAGGAGACTCTAAACACTTCTCTTAGAGCTATTTGCGGAATATAAAAATAAAAGCTTTAAATCTAAAGCCTAACTGAGTGTAGTGAATAAAAGAGAAGCCCACTGAATTTTCAGTTGAACTTTTATCCTAACACAACAACTAGCAACCTAGTTACAACTATCACAGCCACGGAGCAATGATTAAAATTAGCAACAGACAACACAAGAGCTTTATAGTGGTTCCCCAATTGGGTAAATCTACTCTTCTACCACCCTGGTAGGAATCCACTATAGGTTTTTGCTCAGGTGCCCTGCCACCAGTAGATCTGCTTCTGGTAGATCTAAAGACCCTTCATGCTTTTGATCAGGTGCCTAAAAACCAAACACACAGGTTTTTGATCAGGTGCCCTGCTACCAATGGTTCACTTTTGAAGAGAGTAGTAACCCTTTTACAGGAGGTTGAAAGAGAGAATTAAGATGTCTTCTCTGTGTTCAGAGAAGCTAGTGGATGGCTCTGAAAATATCAAAGCTCCCCCTGGCTTAGAGAATGTCCACGAAGAAGCTTTGCTTCAGGGTGTAGGATCTCCAAATTGCTTGAGAAGACTTTCTGATGCAGCCTTTAAGAAGACTCTAGATTTGAGTGAATGTTCTTCTTCAACAGCTTTTGCAATCTGGGAGAGTTTTCAACCAAGAATGTTCAGCAATCTGGGAGGTTCTTCTTCTTGAAAGCTTGAACTCTGAGTATTGATTTTCCTGAAGACAGGATGAACTCAGGAAGAAGAAGAACTTTTATTTTCTCTTGAGATTATCTGGTTTTGTGTCTACTGAGAGTTTGTATGAGTTATTCTATGTATTCTGAGTTGTGAGTGAGTATCTTTGTCTTCAGCCGACTGCACTGATAATATTGAAACTTCTCTTCTTTTGAAAAAGCCTTGAGCTCTGCACTAGAAAAATTTCCAAATACTAGGATAAAACAAAATATGGAAACCTGCACCTGCAATCTTTTCTGTCATTCCCAAAAAGGAATTAAGGATATTATAAAATATCCTTTCAATTTGACTTTACAAATTGGCACAGGAAACAAAGCCTAACGACTATTTTACAGCTATAGAAAAGCACGATTTCCTCTAATAAAAACGGCTTTATTCTGCCAAATCTCTCAATTAATTCAAAAAGAATATTGCAAATAAGAAAAAGAATATAAGCATTAAATTGAGCAGAATATTCTGAATAAAATATGTCTTAAACAAGAGAAAATAAATCACAGATCAAATGAAATGACTATAGTTAAGAGCAGAAAGAAAGCGTCGACCAGAGATCGAAGATCGTCGATCTGAACAAGCAGATCGTCGACCTGAAGAAAAACTGTCTTCACGTAAATTTTCGACCAAGGCTACACGATCTTCGATCTAAATAAGAAGATCGTCAACCAACTTATGAGTTCATATAACTCTTAGATCATCGATCTTCATTCGAAGATCGTCGAGCGCCAATCGACTATCGTCGAGCACAATTCTACTTAACCATTTTCATTTCAATTCAATCTCAACTAATCTAACCTAAGGGTAGACTAACCTTTAGTCTAACCATTGACCATAGATAATTCTTGGGTCAATTAAGCCTAATTGAGATGACATGACCCAAATCAAAACTAGGGAACCAACAATCTCCTCCTATTTGGGTGATGTCACTCAAACAAAAACAAATCTAATACAAGCAGATAAGAATAAACAACAATAGACATATCATCAAACAGATTGAATAAAATTAGATTGTCAGAACAAACATCACATAAATTTATCAATAGAGTCTGAAGGAGGAATAGAAGTAGCAGGAGAGAAAGTAATTTTTTGTCTAGGATCACATGCATCCTTCTTTGATAACTTCAAGTCTTGCTCTCCAATAATCTTTAGTTCTCCAGCTTTGGGCAGAATAGTTTTAGGATGTTTTTCCATATATTTTGAAGCATCAAAAACTTCTGAGCTGACTTGGAACCTGTCCAATTCTTTCTTTCTGTATGTTGATATGGTAAAAAACATGTGATATCTGTACCTTCAGCTTTAGCTTTCTTGATCTGAGCAGTTCCCACCAATTCTAGAAGTCTAGCCATTTTGAAGTTAGTATCAAGCTCTTGACTTTCATAAGTGTATTCATCATCTGGATTCAATGGATTTACAGCCTTAAATTTTACTGATTGAGTTAGAAAACTCTCTGTTTGATCTTGAGATGGCTTGGCATTTGAATCTTTTGGCTCTTGAATCATTAGACTAGATGGAGGAAAAAACTCAGCATATTTCTTTCTTGATTTGTCAGAGTATATAACTCTTTTTCTTTTGACATCTACTAGCTTGACCTGAGCAGGTTTTTCCTTTGAAGGTGACAATTTTGCTTTGGGAAGAGACCTAGGAGCTGAAGGAGGATAGAAAGTTGGTTCTTGATATACAACTTCCTTTACTTTCTCTCTTTGACTGTCTGAATGCCTAGTCTGCCTCTAATAATAAGACCTGCTTGGAGGAGGCTGCCTGCCCTTCCTTTGATAGATGTATGGTTGATTTGGTCTGGTAGAAGGAGCAGAGGATCTGGGAGCAACATTTCCTTAAGCACCAGTAGAGGGAGGAGGAGGAGGAGGAACTCTCTGAATCCCCTTGGGAGGAGGAGAGTTCTTCCTGCTCTTCTTTCTTTCTTTCTGAGCGTTTTTAGAATACCACATCCAGGCCTCAAAATACTTAGATTTAGGATCAATTCCTTTCAGAATATAGTATGGAATATCATGGTCTGGATTAGGAGGTGCTGGAGCTATGGCCTTCCTTTTCTTTTGAGCAGTCCTTTTCTTTTTCTTATTACCTTCTGAATCATCAGAATCTTCATCCTCATCCTCAGAATGTGAGGACTGAGGTTTTGCATACAGATCATCAATATCTTTTAGCAAAGCTTCCTCTTGTTCTTTAGCTTTTTGAAGAGCCTTTTCTCTTTCTTCTTCTAATATATCTTGAGCCAAGAGATAATACAAATCTGGACCTGGGGAATCATCCCAAAGAGTAGAGGGCGCAGAAGATACAGCAGATTCAACTTCTGGAACAACAACTGGCACATCTTTATCTGAAGACTCTACTGAATTCCACTTAGCTTCTAAGGGGGAGCTAATAATCCCTTATAGATATCTGGCAACTACAGGATTGGAAATCTCCTGAAGACAAAATTTGAAGGTAAAGGCTGCTTAAGCTATTACTTCAGAAATAATAAAATTGTCCAAAATCTGAAGGCTCATTGGTCTCTAATAGCACACAATGGCCTGAAGGGGATCAAATGAACAAGGGGAGGACTGACAGATATAATGGTCTCCAAGAGATGAGAGTGAGGACTGATCATCTGAATTAGGAAATGCCTCCAGTTCATCTTGAACTACTGGAGCATCTATATCTATTAATATCCTCTGTACTGAATCTGGAAAGACTTCATCTGGAACTGTATCTGAACATGTTTCTAGCTCCACTGCTGCTGGAGATTGCACAACCTGACAAGCCAAAGAAGAGAATGAATCATCATCATTGAGCAACTCCCCCTGCCTGGGTTCAGTGGCCTAAACCCAGTCCCCTAGATGAAGAAAGGGCTGAGAGGGCAGTGATGGAAGCAGTAAGTGAAGAGATTGAGATAGCAAGGGGGCAATGGATTCAGCTATCATTATTTTGATGGATAAAGTAATGAGGTCTAGGATATTGGCAATGAATTCTGGTGTAATTTGAAATGATGGAGGAATGATAGAAGGGGCATTAGAAGAAATGATGGTCTTTTGAACTGGGTCTTCATCAATTGGAGAATTATGATGAGATGGATGATCATTTGTTGGTGATTGATGATTTTAAGTAGCTGGGGAATGATGAGGAGATGGAGTAAGCAGATTGAACATGGAATATATGTTGAAGTGTGGTATCTCAGTTAGATGAGCTGGAGTTAGAGAAGAAGATTGTGATGGATGGTTCACAGGAGAAGAATGAGTTTCAATGGAGGTGGATGGCAAGGAGGATGAAGCAGGAATTTATTCACTAGGGTGGGAAGTGGCTTCAGGAGCCCTTGTGCCCTCAAATGTTGTAGGGGAATACCCAGCCTTTGATTGTTTCTTGATGGTCCTTTTCAACTTAACAAACAGAGAAGGATCAATTCTCTTGCTGGCATTGATTGCGGTAGGAGCAGAGCCTAGCAGCTGGGAAGCTTTCTTTGATAGAAAGAACCCAACCAGCCTACTTTAAGTCACCTCTTTCTTGTTGTTCTTTTTCCTGAGCAATTCAAATATAAATCCAGCCCAGTTGATTGTTTTCTTATTCAGTATCGCTAACATCAAGGCAAATTGTTGCCTGTTAATGTTGTCAGTGGCTGAATGCTTTCCAAGCAACACTTTTCCAACCAAGTCAGCCAAGAACTTAAAACCAACAAATAAATTTACTTTCAGGAGCTTAGATGGAAAGCCTTCTGCATGTCCCTTCTCTAATAGCATCCTACTATACTCAGCAGAATCTTGCGCATACTCATCAGATCCATTCTTTAACTCAAAGTTCCGTCAGAATTTCGTGAGTAAGAGTTACCTCCACACCGTTGATGGTTCCTGTCATTGCTTTATCATCTGAAGAAGATGTATAGACCCATTCCTTTATTTTGGATAGGTGGAGTTTGATTTTCTTAGACATTAGTTTCTTGAGACCTTGATCATCACATAACTGCAGCATCTCTTAGAAAACTTGTTCGCAGTTGCTGAAAGAATCAAAATCAACACTGAAACCGGCATCAAACTTCATCACGGACTGGGTTCTAAAGGAAATCGCCATGGAGTCGACGAGAGAAATCGCAAGAAGAGAGAGGGAGAAAGCGCGGGAAAGAGATCAAAACAGTCCTGAAAGCAGAATACGAAACGACGAGCTCTGTCGACGATCTTCAGACCTAAATAGATGATTGTTTAGAAATAAGCTAGAATCGTCGATCTCTGAATGAAGATCAGGAGAATCGGTTGTCGATCGTCGATCGACGATCGATTTCCGAAGCAGAGTCGTCGATCATCGATCGACGATTTCTGTCTCTAAACGCAAAGAGTTGTCGTAGACCAAGGGTCGACGATTTCTCAACCTGTTCGACTATCTTCGAACACCGTTCGACGATCTCCGAACAGATTTCAACTTAGCAGATTTTTACACTTAGTCTGATCCATTCATCATGCCTAGTTGATTTAAACAGAATAGATGTTTCTGTTCATCTAAAGGCTTTGTAAATATATCACTTCTCTAAAGATCTGTGGGTATACACTCGATATTTATTTTATTCTTGTCAACACAGTCTCTAAGAAAATGGTGTCTAATGTCTATGTGCTTAGTTCTAGAATGATGTACAGGATTTTGTGATATGGAAATATCACTAGTGCTGTCACACATAATTTTTTTGTTTTTGTGTGTGTACCCATAATCTAAGAGTTGATTTTGAATCCACAGTATCTGTGAACAGCAACTAGCAGCTGCTATATATTCAGCCTCTGCAGTTTAAGTTGAAACAGAAGCCTGCTTCTTGCAAAACCAAAAGACTAATCTCTCACCTAGGAACTGACAAGTCCCTGAGGTGCTCTTCCTGTCAACTCTACAGCCAGCATAGTCAGCATCTGAGTATCCAATCAATTCAAATTCTGATTCAGCTGGGTACCAAAGTCCTAAATTTGGCCATCCCTTCAAGTATCTTAAAATTCTCTTAAGAAGAGTTAAGTGAGATTCCATGGGTTTGACCTTAAATCTAGCACAGAGGCATGTGGCAAACATTATATCAGGCCTACTTGCAGTTAGATATAATAGGTAACCAACAATGGCCCTATAATTTTTCTTATCAACAGGCTTTCCCTTTTCATCAGAATCAATAACTCAATTAGTAGCCATAGGAGTGTGCATTGCTGAAGCATCTGTCATCCCAAACTTATTTACCAATTCCTTGGCATATTTAGATTGGGATATGAATATGCCATCAGCATCTTGTTTCACTTGGAGACCAAGGAAATAAGACAGCTCACCCATACTACTCATCTAAAGCTTAGAATGCATTAGGTCTGAGAACCTTTTGTATAGTTTGGGATAAGTGGAACCAAATATAATGTCACCCACATAAATTTGAACTAACATGATCTTGTCATTATGGTGCTTAATAAAAAGGGTTCTATCAACTATGCATCTAACAAACTTATGTTCTAATAGGAAATTAGCTAGAGCTTCATACCATGCTCTAGGAGCCTGCTTAAGTCCATACAGAGCTTTTTGCAACTTGAAAACATGTGAGGGATAAGTTAAAGTAATAAAACTAGGGGGTTGTTCAACAAATACCTCTTCCTTTAGCTCTCCATTCAGGAATGCACTCTTTACATCCATTTGGAACACCTTAAACTTCATGTAGGTTGCATAAGCTAGAAAGATCCTTATTGTCTTTAGCCTTGCAACAGGAGCAAATGTCTGATCATAATCTATGCCTTCTTATTGTCTGTAGCCCTGTGCTACAAGCCTTGCTTTATTCCTTATAATAATTCCTTGAGCATCCAACTTGTTTCTAAACACCCATTTGGTGCCTATAACTAGTTGACCTTTTGTTCTTGGGACCAAATTCCAAACTTTACACCTTTCAAACTGGTTTAGCTCTTCTTGCATAGCAATGATCCATTGGGGATCTTGCTCAGCATCTTTTATTGTTAGGGGCTCAATCTGTGAAAGAAAACAAGCAAGCATCACATCTTGACTTAGTTGATGTCTAGTTTGCACACCAGTTGAAATTTCTCCAATCACTTGAGATGTAGGATGATCTCTAAGTGTGACATAATCAGTTGGTGGTATGTGATCTTCAACAGCAATTGGAATCAATTCCTCAGGTGGAATTAGATTGGCTGTTGGTAGAGTTGCAATCACTTCTACTTGGTCTTCATCACTATCTGAATCAGGTATCTGAAAAAATAGTTGAGGTTTAATCTCCTGACTGAGTTTCAGCTCATCAAAATTCTTGCACAAGTCAGGTACTTGCAAAGAGTTACTGGAAGAAGTTTCCTTCTCTCTGTAAAACATGTTGGTTTCATCAAAAGATACATGTACTAACTCTTCAATTTTCAAAGTGGATTTATTAAATACCCTATAAGCTTTGCTTACTTGGGAATATCCTAGAAAAATTCCCATTGAATCCTTTGCTTCAAACTTTCTAATGTAATCTTTGTTATTGTTGTGAATGTAAACTACACAGCCAAAAACTCTAAAATAATCTATTTTAGGTTTCTTTTCTTTAAGCAATTCATAGGGAGTCTTCCCCTTTAGTTTATGTATCAGACTACTATTCAGTACATAGTTAGCTATGCTAACTGCTTCTATCGAAAAGGATAGAGGCATATTAGCATCTGCTAACAATGTTCATGCAGCTTCAATCAGGGTTCTGTTTTTCCTTTCCACTACCCCAGTTTGTTGAGGAGTTCTAGGAGCAGAGAAGCTATGCCTGATACCTTCTATCTCACAGAATTCTTGCATAAGAAAGGATTCAAACTCAGTACTATGATCACTTCTAATCAAGGTAACTTGAGTAGAGTACTCAGTCTGTATACCAAGTAGAAAATCTGTAAGAACTTGAAAGTTATCAGATTTAGTTCTAAAGAAGAACACCCAAGTGAACCTAGAGTAATCATCTACAATTACTAGGGTATAGAATTCCCCTCCTAGACTCTGTACAGCTATTGGACCAAAGAGATCCAAGTGCAATAGGTACAGGATTCTAGGTGAATCACTTTTATTTACAGCTTTGAAACTATTCTTAGTTTGCTTGCCTAGCTGACAAGCCTTGCATAGGCCTTCCTTCTTTTAAGGGCAAGAGGGCAAACCTCTGACAAGGTTGTATTTAGATAACCTAGATATATTCTTAAGGTTAACATGACCTAGCCTTTTATTCCACAAAGTATTATTACTACTCACCTCATTAAATAAACAAATTTCAGAAGAGGTGAAATTAAAATCTACATGATAAATATTTCCTTTCCTAATGCCTACTAATACAACATTATTATCCAAAGTAATATTTCACAGAGTATTAGAAAACCAAACATGGTAGCCAGGATCACACAGCTGACTTACAGAAATAAGGTTGTGCTTCAGTCCTGTGACATAAGCTACCTTCTTGAAAGTCACTGACCCTATGGTGAATTTACCATATCCTTTAGTCTGACCACAGCTGGAATCACCAAAGACTACCTTTGGTCCCAACTTGGCTTTGAAGCTTGAAAGGTTCTCTTTGTTTCCAGTCATATGCTTGGAGAATCCACTATCCAAATACCACTTTTCCTGAGTGATAGGATAGGTCTTCACCTGCAATAAGATAGGTTAAACATTGTGGACCCAAGTAACCTTTGGTACTTTGTTCTTCACAAAGGAAAAACTAGAAATGAAATAATATGCAGGTTCAGGGTGATATCCTAAGGGATGAGATCTCCTAGGTGGGATAATCCAATTAGCAGACCTAGGGTTGCTATTTAACTTATTTTTTCTGTGAGCATTGTTGTGATTCTGGAAATTTAGTTCTCATCGTCGATCGATGTTCGACAATCGGTTCCCAGATCGTCGATCTTAGTTTAAGGAAAAGGATTCTTGATTCCACGATCATCGATCTCTGTTCGACGACTCAGGCTGAGATCGTCGATCACTCATTGCTACGTAGTTATACCCAGTAGGTGAGTTCAGAGATCGTCGATTGTCGTTCGACGATGGGTATAGCGATCGTCGATGGTCGTTCGACGATTTTTGTATTTCTATGAATTTTTGTTTCCTTTTGTCTTTCTTAATCTTATTTAAGGTTTTCTTAGCCTTTTGAATAACCTCAGTGTTGTGTATTCTCTTTTAAGAAACAAAATTTACTGGAGTAGAAAGATTGTGATCAAGGAGCAATGGGGGTTCACTAGGGGAGGCACCTAAGCCTAACTTATTGTTTCCTGTCCTAGTGTAAGCAGTGCTTGTGATTTCTAGCAACTAAAGGCTTCTGCGATTAAGTGAATCTTATAACCTCTTAGCTTTAGCTAGTTCTAGTTAAAGAAAATTGATTTCTCCAGATAATCTAGTTAGTTCAGATTCTAACCTAATGTTTTCACTAGATAGAGATTCTGATCCAGCTAGTTTATCTCTAAGCAACTTAATCTCCTTTTGTGAGCTAAGTAAATCTAGGAAAAGGGTTTTAAATTCATGCTTAAATTCATGAGAGGTAAAATCATAAGATGCAATTACCTGCTCTTCATTAGATAATTCATCCTCCTCATCTTCAGTCATCTCTACAGCTGAGTTGCTGTTACAGGCATTGATTGCCATAAGGCAAATCTCCTTTGCTTTCTTCTCTTCATCATCATCTTCACTAGAGCTGGAGGAAGAGGAGTCTTCCTCAGTATCACTCCAGGTCTTTACAACAAGACCTTTCTCTTTCTTCTTATATTTGTGAGAAGATGTCTTGGAATAGTGCTTCTCAAGTTCCTTCTCTTTTCTCCTTTCCTTATGCTTTGTCTCTGGACACTCAGGGAGAATGTGTCCAGGCTTCCTGCATCCATAACATATAATTTCTTTAGATGGGGTTTTATCATACCTTGGCTTGTCATCATATTTTGATGACTTTCTTCTGTTGTCCTTTCTGCCCATCTTGTAGAACCTCTTGGCAAAGAGTGTCATCAGTTCTTCATTTGATTGAGTCACTTTGGACTCATCATCAGCCTTAAGAGAAAGGGTTTGCTCTTTCCTTATTAGAGTAGATACTTTGGCTTTAGCTTCAGCTTCCCTGGTCTTCCGTACTTGTTGAAATGATTTTAGCTTGCCAAGGAGAGCTTCAGTTGAAATCTCTGTTGTACTTTTGGACTCATTGATTGTCCAGATTCTGAGATCCCATGTGCTGGGGAAGAACATCAGTATTTTATCATTGACTTCTGTTAATGTGATCTCCTTATCAAGTGTCCTTTGCTAATTGATAATGGAGTTGAGCCTTATGTACGTAGCTTCTATTGTCTCAGCTTCTTCCTTCTTGAAGTTCTCATATTGGGATATGAGGTTGGACCTTCTGTCCTTCCTCTCATCAGCTGAACCAACTACAATATGATTCAATGAGTCCCACATGGCTTTTGCTGAGGTGCAATCAGCCACTTTCTTGAATGTCTCATCAGACATAGTCTGAGCCAAGAATATTCATAGCTTTGGCATTAGCTATCTTGGACTTCTTGTAAGTTTCATTATAGTCAAGAGGTGGCACTGCACTGAGATTTCCAGATGTTGTAGAAGTAGCTGCAACAGGTGGTGTTGGTGGACCTGTTAAGATATAGGAAAAAATATCTTCATCAATAGAGTTCATGTAAAGTCTAATTCATGCCTTCTAGATGCAAAACTTGGCTAAGTTGCATACTGTAGGCCTGGTGCTAGATTAATCTTTGTACTGGGCCATGAATCCAATGTGAGTGTAAATGGTATCAAAGTATCTTATCACAAGATCTTATTGTTCATGGTTTAGCCTGTTCAACCAATCAACCTGATAAGGATATAGTTGTTGAATAACCAACCTCCCTCTGATACCAATTGAAAGTGAGAGGATAAGATACTTACTACTGTAGATGGGGGTGAATAGAGTATTAAAAAATTAAGGAGACTCTAAACACTTTTCTTAGAGCTATTTGCGGAATATAAAAATAAAAGCTTTAAATCTAAAGCCTAACTGAGTGTAGTGAATAAAAGAGATGCCCAATAAATTTTCAGTTGAACTTTTATCCTAACACAGCAACTAACAACCTAGTTAAAACTATCACAGCCACGGAGCAATGATTAAAATAAGCAATAGACAACACAAGAGCTTTATAGTGGTTCCCCAATTGGGTAAGTCCACTCTTCTACCACCTTGGGAGGAATCCACTATAAGTTTTTGATCAGGTGCCCGGCCACCAGTAGATCTACTTCAGGTAGATCTAAAGACCCTTTAGGCTTTTGATCAGGTGCCTAAAAACCAAACACACAGGATTTTTGTCAGGTGCCCTTCCACCAATGGTTCACTTTTGAAGGGAGTAATAACCCTTTTACAGGAGGTTGAAAGAGAGAATTAAGATGTCTTCTCTGTGTTCAGAGAAGCTAGTGGATGGCTCTGAAAATATCAAAGCTCCCCCTGGCTTAGAGAATGTCAAGGAAGAAGCTTTGCTTCAGGGTGTAGGATCTCCAAATTTCTTGAGAAGACTTTCTGATGCAGCCTTGAAGAAGACTCTAGATTTGAGTGAATGTTCTTCTTCAGCAGCTTTTGCAATCTGGGAGAGTTTTCAACAAAGAATGTTCAGCAATCTGGGAGGTTCTTCTTCTTGAAAGCTTGAACTCTGAGTATTGATTTTCCTGAAGACAGGATGAACTTAGGAAGAAGAAGAACTTTTCTTTTCTCTTGAGATTATATTGTTCTGTGTCTGCTGAGAGTTTGTATGAGTTATTCTCTGTATTCTGAGTTCTGAGTGAGTATCTTTATCTTCAGCTGACTGCACTGATAATATAGAAACTTCTCTCCTTTTGAAAAAGAATCGAGCCCTACACTAGAAACACTTTCTAAATAATAGGATAAAACAAAATAAGGAAACCTGCACCTGCAATCTTTTCTATCATTCCCAAAAAGGAATTAAGGATATAAAAAAATATCCTTTCAATTTGACTTTACAAATTTGCACAGGAAACAAAGCCTAACGGATATGTTACAGTTGTAGAAAAGCATGATTTCCTCTAATAAAACAAACTGCTTTATTCTTCCAAATCTCTCAATTAATGCAAAAGGAATATTGCAAATAAGCAAAAGAATATAAGCATTAAATTGAGCAGAATATTCTGAATAAAATATGTCTGAAACAAGAGGAAATAAACCAAAGATCAAATGAAATGACTATAGATAAAAGCAGACAGAAAGCGTCGACCAGAGATCGATGATCGTCGATCTGAACAAGCAGATCGTCGACCTGAAGAAAAACTATCTTCACAGAAATCGTCGACCAAGGCTACACGATCGTCGATCTTAATAAGCAGATCTTCGACCTACTTCAGAGTTCAGATAACTCTGAGATCATCGATCATAATTCGAAGATCGTCGAGCTCCAATTGACTATCATCGAGCATAATTCTACTTAACCATTTTCATTTCAACCTAATCTCAAATAATCTAACCTAACGGTAGACTAACCTTTAGTCTAACCATTGACCATAGATAATGCTTGGATCAATTAAGCCTAATTGAGATTACATGGCCCAAATCAAAACTAGGGAACCAACAAATTGCACACCCATGGGCCTAAACAGTGCACTTATCGAGAAAAGAATAATAAAAGAAATATCAGTGATAGCATACTAAAAGTGAAGGGCAAGTACGTTAAAACTAGCCCAGATAAGTTTGAAAAACACTATCAATATCTGACTCATCACACCACTAGTCTTAAGCATTTGCTCGTCCCGAGCAAATCATCTCTCCGTGAACTCGAAAATAGTTAGTTCTAAGTTAGTTCGATGACGGGTTAACGCTCGGCATCGAATCAGATTAAGACTAAAATAATTCTCAACAATTATTAAACTTTGTTTTTAAATTAATAAAAGGCACTTGGCCGTGGGGGTTCCAAAATTATGAGCGCACTTATCTCTAGGAATATTGCTCACCTAAACATTAAGACTATTCGACTGATCGTTAGACCGGCGAAGGATTCCTCCTAATGCCCGCTTTACGCTAAGAACCCCGCTATTGGGTGGGGAACCCAATCCGGCAGAACTATGCTTCTCCTCTTTCGAGGGGGCATACGCAGTTCTCTTTACCCAAGGGGATCGGTCCATACGTGCAGCCTCTCAGCGTCACGTATGGATAACGGAAATAGAGCCCACACATCGATTATGTGGTCATATGCGTCGTTAACCCGGGGTAAACCTTAAGTCCTTAAATTAAAATAAAAATAAAGTTTTTTAATTATTTCAAATTATTTTATATATCCCAATGCTCTTTGATGCCGAAGGCAAAAAGAGATTAGCCACTCATCGGTATGGGGATGGCTTTATGGTTTTAGCGAAACGTGAGTTTGAAATTAAGCACTAAACAATTATAAGAGAAAACATAAAAAAAAACAGGACATTTAGATATATTGAAGGAAAGCTAATTGATGCAGGCACTCACGCACACTTCAAAACCATAAAGAAAGTAAATAAAGCAAGCCCTACTCGAATGAGTAGGGGGAAATAAATGCAAGTACAAGTCCTACTCAAAACTGAGTAGGCGGTAAATTAAAGCAATGCGCCATTTAACTCTTAACGAGTAGGCGGAAATAAATGCATAAATAAAAAGAAACTAAGTTACAAAAAATGAAAATTACAAGTCCCACTCAAATGAGTGGGCGGTAAATTAAAGCAGAGCGCCGTTTCTCTTAACGAGTAGGCTGAAATAAATGCTCACATGCACACACTCTACATAATTGAATAAAGCATTAAACAAAGCATTAAAAGTTATCCTCAAACACTCACACACACTTCATAATTGAAGAAAGGAAAAGAGAAAGCATGAAAAGTTATTCTCTTACACTCACACACACATAAGAATAACATGAAAACAAAAGTTATCTAAAAATTAAAACTACAACTTTTCCACACTTAGAACTTGCCAAAAACAAATAAAAAGATGAAATAAAAATTGTTTGAACACTTGAAATTGAAAACAAAGTTGAAATCAAAGTTGTTGAATAATTAAAATGTTTACATTTTCATCCATAGGATTTCGTAGAAATGATTAAAAAGCGAAAAGAAAAATTAAAGGCCCAAAAAAGGTTTGACAATCCTAAAGCAAATCTAAGTAAAAAAACAAAAACACCTTAAAACCACTTTTACAACTTCATAGGAATGAAAATATAACCCTTTAGAAAGTTTTCAATACAACTTTGATTCTTTAAAAAAAAGACTTAAACTAAATTTTTGCCATTATAACGGCTCGAATTTTGATAAAGGCCTAAAATAATGCCTAACATTACAACATATTGCATGAAAAATTAAGACAAGTTATACTCATACTCACACACACACACTTTCTTAAAGAGGAAAAACAAAGATGAACAGAGAATAAAAAGGAGAAGGAGAGTGAGCCAACCAAATTTCATTTCATTCCATGTAGAAAGAGAAAAAACAACATTTTATTTATGATAAAAAAGCTATTACAAACTATTACAAAGCAAAAGGAAAAGCTAAAACAAACATAAGAAGGAAGAGAGAGAAAGTCTCCTTACATGAAGGTGAAAGTGCACCAAGGGCAGCCCATAAAAGACACTAAATTTGGCTCAAAAAGGTGAACCTTTGGTCATTACAGAAAACTGCTATTTATAGAAAAACTTTCGGGTTGGTCACGCCCGTGACTAGGGCATGACAGGGGGGCGTATCATTACTGTTCATGAGCTAATCGAGTGATTTGACTGGAAAGTTGACTTCGGCTGAAAATGTGGCGGTCACGCCCCAGGTCACGGGCGTGTCTTGTGTCAGTCACGTGCATGACTAGGGCGTGTCGGGGAGGTCGATCTGGGCGCAGTCCAGCAGCAAAGTCGCGCGCGTCATGTCGGGCCAGGTGGCTAAGTCACGCCCGTGTCACACCTTGACACGGGCGTGTCTTGGGGCGTGTCGAGCTCGGTTTGATGATCGTCGATCGTCGAGCTAGCACCTGTGGCCGGATATCGTCGAAGGCGTGACACGGGCATGTCGGTCATGTGACATGGGCGTGTTAGTCAACTTTTTGACTTTTTCTGGAATTTTTCTGGAATAAAAATAAAGCTAAGTTAGAAATAATATTTACAAAAATAAGCAATTTATTGAATAAAACTAATAAAAAAAAGACAAAAATAAACAAAATTGACTTAAACAAAATATGAAAATATAGGTATATTTACAACTCATCAAATACCCCCATACTTAAGCTTTTGTTATTCCAGAGCAAAAGTTTGAGGTGAACTTATAAGGAATAATAAAAAAAAGTAAGTTTTGCTACCGCTAAATTAATTATAAGAGAGATCAAATAAAATATACGGGGTATTAGAGTTAAGTCATAAAATCATTTAGATGATTTAAACAGGGCAAAAGTTTTGGCCAAAAGACTTCTTGATGTAATCAAATAGAAAGCAATAATTGTATTGGTTAGATTAACAGAAAATAGTTTGGAGTTATACGAACTTTAGCTTACAGGAGTTTTACCGGAAATAATGCAATTTACGAATTATGCTCTCAAAAAGATTTTTGAATTAATTCTAGAGTCATGAAATTGGCTAAGGGGGGTTGATGTTGGTTTATGAAGGTGCTTGGATTTTGAGGCGAGGCTATTATTTTTTTCGAACCTCCATTTTTTGGATGTTAAAGGAAAACGAAATCTTATTTTCCTTAACATAAATTTTTTCTTCTTCATAAATAAAAATAACCCAATGTATATGTGTTGGAGTAATGAATTTTATCCTCTTACTCCGTAACGTATAATCTTTTAATTTATTGGGTGCCTATGTTTACGGAATGAAATCTTATTCCCATTGACATAAGATCTTTTTCTTTCTGGGGAAATATTTTTATCATACCAAGTAGGTTATGATAGGTAAGGGGAGAAAAGAGAACTAGATTTTTAATTGAAAAAATAATTGAGAGCAATCTTTATAAAATGTACGTTCCAATTTTTTAGAAAGCTAAAAGCAAGCACAATTGAATTCTATAGTCGTTATTTTCTAACATGGTACATATGCTCCTATCTATGAAAAATTAGAAGTAGTGCCTAAAGCGAGTCCCCTATTTTTAATAAAGTATAATAAATTCTTTAAAACTTAACCCCGGCTATTTCGATTTTTCAATCTATAATTAACAAATGAATAGTGAACAAATAATTGATCAAATTCGCATATAAATAAACTCAAAACTAAATTTTTGGATAGCAAGAAACTTAAGAATGAGATGTTTGATTTATTTGTTTCATAACTTACATAATTTTTTGAAATTTTTTTTGAAGTTATGCTCTTTTTTTGTATTTTTGTATTTATATCTTTAATATATACATACTAAAAAAATTAAAATAAAAAATGCGAAAAATAATTTTTTTTTAGATTTTTAAGTTTTGCGAATACAAAAATTTTTTTTTTGTATTTTTAAGTTTTGTGAATTTTTTTTGTATTTTTATGTTTTGTGAATTTTTTTTTGTATTTTTATTAAAATATTCATTCTATTTACAAAAATTTGGAAAAAAAAAGAAAAAATATTTACAAGGATGAGAGGGAAAAAGGGAGAGGGGAAAAAGAAAGAATATTTACAAAAAGTACTTATAAAAATTATTTACAAAAAATATTTACAAGAATATTTACAAAAATATAAACTAGGTTGTCGCGAGATGACTCGTTATGTGGATGGCTCGATGAGCCGGATCTCGCAGACCGAGTTAAAAATAAGTCAAAGTTTCAAAAATGAAACTTCAAAATTTTTAATAAATTTTTTTTTTATTTTTGTGTTATATATATATTTTTTGTTTTTTTTGAAGTTGTGTTTTTATTAAATTTTTTTTTTTTGTAAGTGAAAAAGAAAGTATGAAAATACGAAAACACCCCCATACTTTGATCCAAGATTGTCCCCAATGTTATATGCTAAGCATGAGGAACAAGACAGCAGGTATATGTACAAAAAAAGGAAAAAGAAGGGGGCAGAAAATGTCCCTGATCCGCGCTCGGGGAAGCCCATTAGAAACCCTGCATTTATTAGAAAAATAGAAAACATAATAAATAAAGACATAAAAAAGATAGACGTGGGGTGCCTCCCAGGAGCGCTTTGTTTATAGTCGCGTAGCTTGACTATAGTGGCGGGTTTATAAGTCGAGGAGGGATATGGTTTCTCTATACTCGATCACTGGGTCACCTGCTATGTAAGACTTTAACCGATGACCGTTTACTTTAAACGAGCCTTTTTCCGGGTGGGAGACGAGTACGGTCCCATTTGGAAAAACTTCTTCAACTAAGAAGGGACCGGACCAACGGGATTTGAGTTTGCTAGGAAAAAGTTTAAGACGAGAATTATAAAGAAGGACTAGATCGCCCGGAGAAAAAAAATTTGGGGGTTTTAATTTTTCGATCGTGATAAAACTTAGAACGCTCCTTATAGAACTTATTGCTCTCGTAAGCGTTCGCTCGCCATTCATCGAGCTCGTTTAGTTGCAGTTTTCTATTCTGAGCGGCTAAGTTAGAGTCGAGGTTTAAGAGTTTTAATGCCCAAAGTGCGCGGTGCTCCAGTTCTACGGGTAAATGGCACGCTTTGCCATAGACTAATCGAAACGGGGTACAACCGGTAGCGGGTTCGTACGTCGTACGATACGCCCATAATGCGTCGTCGAGCTTAACGGACCAATCTTTCCTATTAAGTGAAACGGTTTTTTCTAATATGCGTTTTATCTCTCGATTTACTACCTCAACTTGGCCACTTGTTTGCGGGTGGTAGGGGTGGCAAGCTTGTGCGTGACTCCATATTTAGCTAACGTCTTAGCCATTAGAGCATTACAGAAATGCGTTCCCCGATCACTAACAATAGCGCGAGGCATGCCGAAGCGAGAAAATATTTTTTTTAGAAATATAACGACGACTCGCGCATCGTTGGTGGGGAGAGCTTGCGCTTCCGCCCACCGTGATACGTAGTCGACCGCCACTAAAATATATGAATTTTTATAAGAAGGAGGTAGGGGGCCAACAAAATCTATGCCCCATAAATCGAAGACTTCGCATTTTAAGAACATATTTTGTGGCATCTCGTCTCGACGTGAGATGTTACCCGACCGCTGACAGCTATCACATGCGCGCACAAAATTGTGCGCGTCTTTGAAGAGAGTGGGCCAAAAGTAGCCCGCCTCTAGCGCCTTCCTAGCGGTCTGGTTGGCTTGATAGTGCCCCCTGGCTGGACCCTCGTGGCAGTGCCTCAATATTTGTGTGCACTCCACTCCCGCGATGTATCTTCGAACCACTTGGTCCGCGCAGATACGGAAAAGAAATGGGTCATCCCAAAAGAAATTTTTCAAGTCGGAAAAAAATTTCTTCTTTTGATGAGTTGAAAAATCTTTTGGAAGTAGCCGCGCGACTAAGTAGTTCGCAAAATCTATGAACCAAGGCGAAGATGACGAAGACGAACGAATGGCGAGAAGGCATTCCTCGGGGAATCTGTCATTTATTTCAGATTCGACGAACGCTTCCGCACCCGGATTTTCTAAACGGGAGAGGTGGTCTGCCGCTAGATTCTCCGCGCCCTTCTTATTCCGGATCTCCAAGTCAAATTCTTGAAGGAGTAGAATCCATCGAAGAAGGCGGGGCTTCGCGTCGGTTTTGGCTATTAAATACTTAAGGGCGGAGTGATCGGTGAAAATGATAACTTTAGATAGCGTAAGGTACAAACGAAACTTATCAAAAGAGAAAACGACGGCTAAGAGTTCCTTTTCCTTCGTCGTGTAATTCACTTGTGCGGAAGTGAGCGTCTTGCTAGCGTAATAAATAGGCTGAAAATGTTTTTCTACGCGTTGGCCAAGAACGGCTCCTAAGGCAATATCACTAGCGTCGCACATGATTTCGAACGGAAGGGACCAATTAGGGGCCACTAGAATTGGAGAATTGATAAGTTTTTGTTTTATAAAATTAAAAGCAGACTCACAATCGCTACTAAAGACTAAAGGTGATTCCTTTTCCAAGAGGTGAGTAAGCGGCTTTGTTATTTTTGAAAAATCCTGAATGAAGCGCCTATAAAAGACCGCGTGGCCTAAGAAACTCCTAATGGATTTTATGTTTGTCGGCTGAGGAAGCTTTTCTATGATTTCTACTTTGGTCTTATCGACCTCTATCCCCTTAATCGAAATCTTATGGCCGAGGACCAAACCTCATTGAACCATAAAGTTACACTTTTCCCAATTTAAAACAAGATTTGTGTCCTCGCATCGCTGGAGGACACGATCGAGATTACGAAGACAATCCGGGAATGAACATCCGAATACAGAAAAATCATCCATAAATACTTCCATAATATCTTCTACTAGCTCGCCAAAGATTGCCAGCATACATCTTTGGAATGTAGCTGGCGCATTGCAGATGCCAAATGGCATCCTTCGGTAGGCGAAGGTGCCAAAGGGGCAAGTAAAAGCTGATTTCTCTTGGTCCTCGGGGGAAATGGGGATTTGGAAAAAAACCCGATAAACCGTCGAGAAAACAATAATATGGATGACCGGAGAGACGCTCGAGAATCTGGTCAAGGAACGGTAGTGGGAAATGGTCCTTGCAGGTGGCATCATTATGTTTGCGATAATCGATGCACACATGCCAACCCGTAACAATACGAGTTGGGACGAGCTCGTTGTGCTCATTCGCCACTACGGTCAGACCGCCCTTCTTGGGCACGACATGAATGGGACAAACCCACGCACTATCAGAAATGGGATAAATAATCCCCGCATCTAATAATTTAATTATCTCAGTTTTCACGACGTCTTTCATGTTTGGGTTAAGACGTCGCTGGGGCTGAATGGTTTTGCGGCAATTATCATTTAAGAAAATTTTGTGAGTGCAGAAAGAAGGGTTAATGCCCTTTAGGTGAGAAATTTGCCACGCAATTGCGTGGCGATGTTTAAGCAAAACCTCCAATAAATCGGAGGTCTCCGAATCACTTAAATACAAAGAGATGATTACCGGGAGTGTATCATTTTTCCCCAAAAAGGCGTATTTGAGGGATTCGGGTAATGGTTTGAGATCTAGGGTGGGTGGTTCTTCTAGTGAGGTTTTAGTGCTAATGTCTTTTGAACCAATTGGTTCAAAAGGCACATCTGTAGACGTATCCTCATCGCAATAAAAATTTTCGAGCGAAAAAATATTTTCGTTTAAAAACTCAGACACGAAAACCGGAGAAGAACAATCTCCATAAAAAGAATCTAAAGAGTAGCAGAAATCGTCGCTCGGCGACGAGTCTTCCATTGAGGAGTTAATAGAAAAAGTAACTTGGTCGTCTCCTACCCGAAGGAGAAGCTGACCATTACTTACATCGATTAACGCACGTGAGGTCGCGAGGAAAGGGCGACCAAGTATTATTGGTACGTTGGCGTCTTCCTCAATGTCCAAGATGACGAAGTCCACCGGGAAGGTGAACTTGTCTACTCGGACAAGGACATCCTCAACAACCCCGATGGGGAATCTAACCGAGCGATCCGCTAGTTGGATGCGTATATTGGTAGGAGCTGGAGTACCCAAACCTAAACGCAGGAAGAGCGTGAACGACATCAAATTAATGCTCGCGCCTAAGTCTGCTAAGGCATATTTTACTAATACATTGCCAAAAAGGCACGGGCTGGAAAACCGTCCCGGGTCATTTTGTTTTGATGGCAATTTACTAGTAAGAGACTCCGAGCAGACAGCGTTGAGAGATATATGCGAAATATCCTCGAGTTTGTGTTTATTAGAAAGTAGTTCTTTTAAAAATTTCGCATATTTTGGCATTTGCGAGATAGCCTCGCAAAAAGGAACATTAATATGAATTTGTTTAAGCAATAAAATAAATTTTTCATATTGCGCGTTTACTCGCTCGTTATCTAACTTATGCGGGTAGGGCAACGCCTTGTTTAAAATAGTTTGGTCGTTAAAAATCGGTAAGGGTTGCATAATCGAAGAAGAGGGAAGAGGGGTCGGAGGTGAAATATGTACCTGAGGATCGATCCATTTTGGATCGACCACCTCCTTACCGCTACGGAGGGTTATAGCGTTGGCAGTTTCCCTTGGATTGGGCTCCGTATTCCCTGGCAGTGCCCCCAGAGCGCGTTCTGACATAAGTCGCGCCAGCTGTCCAACCTGGATTTCTAAATTTTTTAGCGATCCGATGATGTTCAGGATATTGGACTCGTTGGACGCGACATAAAGATTAAAATTTTCCTCCACCGGGGATGGCTTCATAGGAGGTGGAGGAGGAAACGTTGGCGCAAAGGGAGGGGGAGGGGGGCGCTGCGCGTTGTTCGGGTTGCTCCAGGAGAAATTCGGGTGGTTCCTCCAACTCGGATTATAGTGGCTACTATAAAGGTTGTTTTGAAAGGAGGGACGCACCGGATTTCCCATGTAGTCCACGAACTCGTCGACTACGCAGACGTTAGAGGAGGGAAGAAAACAAGGCAGAGTGGAGGAGGCAACAGACATCTCCGCCACCTGCTTAGTTAGCCTTTCGACTTGAAGGGCTAGCTGAGCAGTAGCATCAACTTCATAAAGCCCCGCCTGCTTATGGCGCGCTCGCGGGACATTCCATTGATAGGCATTCATAGCCATCTCTTCGAAAAGGGCATGGGCGGCCTCGGGGGTCTTATTATTCAGAGTTCCCCCGGCAGCCGCGTCAATCATTTGACGCGTCTGACTGTTCAGTCCATTATAAAAAATTTGTACCTGCAACCACGTTGGCAGCGCGTGGTGCGAGCACCGGCGGAGAAATTCCTTAAAACGCTCCCAAGTCTCATAAAGAGACTCGGAGTCGATTTGCACAAAAGAGGAAATGTCCGCCCGCAATCTTGCAGTTTTTGCGGGCGGAAAATATTTAGTAAGGAATTTTTCCGCCAACTCCACCCAGGTCGTGAAGGATCCCCGCGGGAGGGAGACCAGCTACTCCTTGGCTTTGGACTTAAGGGAGAAGGGAAAAAGGCGCAAACAAATGGCCTCATCAGTGAAGCCATTAATCTTAAAAGTATCGAAAATTTCCAAAAAATTAGACAAGTGATTATTCGGGTCCTCATCTGGCTGTCCGTCGAACTGCACGGCATTTTGGATCATTTGTATAACACTTGACTTTATTTCAAAATTATTGTTCTCCACTGCAGGCCGAACAATACTCGACCCCGTATCATCCAAGTTGGGTCGAGTGTAGTAAGACATCATACGCTCGGCCGCTTGGGCATTATTTGGGTCGGCCATAGAGGAGAAAGAGGGTTCTCCGATAGATTCTGCGGGGTCTAAAAAGGGAATTCGACGGAGAGATCGGATACGGGCAAGAGAGCGGTCGATCTCGGGGTCGAATTCAAGATTTTCAGAACTCGAAGGTTGTCCACGAGTCATACACCCTAAAAAAAACAATGAAAGGGGGAAGGATTTTTTTTGTATAAAAATTTTTTATTTGAAAATAAAGTAAAATTAATAGAGTCCCGGATTCAATATAACAACCGTGGTCCCCAACAACGACGCCAAAAACATGATGGTCGCGGAACCGAGACCGACTGTGGTTGGTTCGAAATGGTCAGATTCCGCGGGCCGAGTTAGATGATCGAGTTTTCTAACGAGAGGAGGCAAGTCCACCTATCGCAAGTAGTACTCGGTATTCGGGAAAATACCGAGGTCGTATTATTCTCGGGGACGCGTTGATTATATCTACTCTTCCAGGAACACTATTATCTTACTATCAGTAAGGGGGGATTTTTTAGTTTAATTAAAACGGAAGGAAAGAGAGCTGAATTTTTCTAAGTTAGTTCGATGACGGGTTAACGCTCGACATCGAATCGGATTAAGACTAAAATAATTCTCAACAATTATTAAACTTTGTTTTTAAATTAATAAAAGGCACTTGGTCGTGGGGGTTCCAAAAATATGAGCACACTTATCTCTAGGAATATTGCTCACCTAAACATTAAGACTATTCGACCAATCGTTAGACCGACGAAGGATTCCTCTCAATGCCCGCATTACGCTAAGAACCCCGCTATAGGGTGGGGAATCCAATCCGGTAGAACTACGCTTCTCCTCGTTAGAGGGGGCGTACGCAGTTCTCTTTACCCAAGGGGGATCGGTCCATACATGCAGCCTCTCGGCGTCGCGTATGGATAACGGAAATAGAGCCCACACATCGATTATGTGGTCCTATGCGTCGTTAACTCGGGGTAAACCTTAAGTCCTTAAATTAAAATAAAAATAAAGTTTTTTAATTATTTCAAATCATTTTATATGTCCCAATGCTCTTCGATGCCGAAGGCTAAAAGAGATTAGCCACTCATCGGTATGGGGACGGCTTTATGGTTTTAGCGAAACGTGAGTTTGAAATTAAGCACTAAATAATTATAAGAGAAAACATAAAAAAAACAGGACATTTAGATATATTGAAGAAAAGCTAATTGATGCAGGCACTTGTTGCGCGCTAGGGTTCGAAGAAAATAAACGCAACCGAACTAGCAACCCGATGAGGCAAGTATACCTATCGAATTGTAGCAAGGGGACACAAGTGTCGTATTGAAATCCGGGAACTGTTGGCTATGCTTACTCACACGAATGCTATTATCTTATCGACGGAAAAAACTAGGGTTTTAGAAAATCTAAGTGCAAGGGAGAAAGTAAAGTTATACTAGAAAGAGAAACACTGCAATTAAGAAAAGCTATTAAGCAAACAACTAAGCTAGAAAGGAAATTACTGCAGTTAATTAAAGAGCACAAGACAGGAGATTAATATGAAAGGTAGGAAATATGAAATGGAAATGCACCCGATCAAGATTCACCTCGGCTAAAGACGATTAAGAAAATGCGATAAAAATCTAAACTTAATAGGATAAGGGTCCTTGACCGTGGAGGTTCCTAAAGCTTGAACACGCTTCTCTCGAAGTCGTGCCTAACTGAGTTTAGGAAGGTCCGACTGACTCTCGTCTAAATCGGAGGCCTAAAACTCGCTTTACGCGGTGAACCCCACTATTGGATTTTACTCCAATCTGGGAGATTTGGACGTCTGCCTCTCTCGAGGGGTGCGTACAACTCCCTTTACTCTTGAATGCTCACTTCTTTCTTTCGGCCTCTCGGCTAGCCCAGAATGAAAGCAAAGGCGGAGAGTATATATCGAAAATATACCCCCAACCCGTGATTAATCAAGAGTAATTCAGGGCCCTAACCTAAAAAGAAAAGATTGATTAAAACATCATAACATAATCGCTCTAACCTCGGATCATCAAGATCGAGTACAAGGAGGATTAGTTAATATAATGGAGTGGAGGGGGGAGATGAGTAGAAAAGTATAAGAAGAATACAAGCTAAAGGAAGATCAATTTTATTAATGAAAAAGGGCAAGTTACACTAATGAAAATAAAATTACAAGTGCATGAAAATTAAATCCTATTCTAGCCCTACAAGTAGCACTAAGCAAGAGCAAAAAATACAAAGAAAAGCTAAGACAAACTACAATTAAGCTAGGGTTAAACAAAAATTACAAAGAGAGGGGGAGAGAGAGAGAGAGAAAGCATGAAAAAGGATCAAGAAACAAAGGGGCAGCACCTCCCCCACTCAACCAAAACTTGCTGAAATGGAGAGGGGGGGCTCTATTTATAGATTTTTTTTCTCGGGTTGGTCACGCCCTCCGACATGCCCTAGGGGGGCGTGTCAGGGGGCGTGACAGTACTATGTTGACCTCGGGCTCTGGATTCTGGCAGGAGGGATGATTGCTTCGGTACATCGGTGGTCACGCCCTAGGTCACGCCCGTGACAGGGGGCGTGACAGGCATGTCATGTCCAAATCATTGGTCGGAAATCCGTCAGTCACCGAAAAAGGAGGGTGTCACGCCCATGTCACGGGCGTGACATGGGGCGTGACAGTACTATTTGCGTGCTGAGGCGGAACGGCATTTAATGCGGTGGCAGCTTTGCGGCAGAGGGCGACACGCCCATGGTCACGCCTGGTGACACGCCCGGGGAGGGCGTGTCAGGGGGGCGTGACAGCGGTTTTTGACCATTTTCTGTCCCCTCCAGCAGGTGTCCTCGGGATCGGGTGACACGCCCTAGGTCACTCCCAGGGAGGGCGTGACAGGGGGGCGTGACAGGTCATTTTGGCAATTTTTCTGGAAACCAGCAAAAAGACAGGAAAAAGTTAGTGGCAATAAAATTTACATAAAAAGGATAAAAATAAACTAATAATAAACATAATTTGTACAATATAAAATATAAAATACGATAATAGTTTAGGCTACAAAACGTATTATCAAATTCCCCTAAGCTTAAGCTTTGCTTGTCCCCAAACAAAAATATAAAAACTAGATATTTATAAAAAGGACTAATCAAAAAGTTCTAATTATGCCTACACAAGTACTATGCGAAATTCTTAGTAGGGAAAAGGTGAAATGTAAGTCTAAAACAATTATTTAGGTATGGTAAAACTTTTATAAACTTTACTTAATAAAAACAAATCATCCAAAATTTTAACGAGATTTTTTTAAATGGACTTAAGTAAAGCAACGAAAATGAAAAACACGCATTGAGTTGTTACTAGATCCAAGCAACGAATTATAATTATATCAATTTAATTATCAAAAATCTAGGTTTAAATCTAAAACTAAAACTGATTTACTGTTTTTCTTCTCTTAGTTGTTAAATAAAAAATCAAAAAGCGTGAATCAAAAGGACTTAAATAGGACAGAAACATTTGGTTTAGGAAAATGATTAGGAGTGGAATTCAAAGATAAACGTGAAGGTTTTAAAATCACACTAAATCAAAGCAAAGAGTTTCAAAAACTTTATAAAAATATATACACACATTCTTTTTCTTTTTTTTTCTTTTTTTTTCTTTCAAAACAAAGGCCATAAATATTTTTATTTTCCTTTTTGAGTTGGCTAAACAAAAATAAACATCACTTTCAAACATACTTTTTTTTTCGAAAACCTTTCTCCCATAAAAATCACAAAATACCCTATCAAAATCGTCAAAATAAATTATGAAACTCAAACAGGCTAGTGTGATTCGATAGGTTGGAATTTTTGGCTTTGGTGAAACTGAAATGAAGGGAGGAGCTATCAAATGAAATCGGAAAAAGGCTCAAAAATGGCTAACTAGTGGTAAAAGTTTTTAGGTTGGCAGGAAGGCTCAAACGAAACAAAAACGGCCTAAATCATTTTCACGCTTTTGTATTTATTTAAAACAAAGGTTTGAAAAATTTTAAAAAAGCGAGTCCTAGATAATAAAGGAAGATTGATGAAATTAACTTGAAAATAGAAATAATAGGTGACTTGGATCGTTCACATCTACTACGTTATTCAAAAGTTGACTTTACAAAAATTATTCAAAAACGAAAAAGAAAATAGTGGATGATGAATTTTTAAGAAAGTAAAGGAAATAAACAACAAAAAACCATAATAGAAATGCGAGTTTTAGAAAAATATTTCACCTTAACATGCTACCGCGAATTAGAAACACAGCATGGCCAACATTTTACTTGTGAAACATAATTAAAAAGTACGATTAGTAATATTATATTTAACTAAGTTGTTTATAGGAGATTTTGAGTAAAACAAAACTAAAAACTAGGGGTACTATTGAAATACCAAAATGTCTAAACTATTCAAAAACACATATATTTTTTTTTAATTTAATTTTGTGAAATATTCTCTTTTTTTGGATTTTAGAATTTTAAGATATTCATTTTTTTTGGAAATATTTACAATATATACAAAAAGAAGATTATTTACACTACGCAAAAATGAAGGAGGAAATCCTCCCCCAAGCTTAAAACAGACATTGTCCTCAATGGCTAAAGAAGGGTATTGGAGAAGGAGAGAAAAATAAAGTTCAGAATTGAAAGACAGAATTGAAATACAGGTACTTCCCCGGATTTATTTAATGCGAAAGCTGAGTGATGCCGCTCCCCGAATGTCTTCTTCTGACTTTGTGATGGATTCAGCAATGTTGGAGCAGGCGATCGCAGAAGCTTCAGCTTGTCGGAGCCGTCCGAGGCAAAAATTGTAAAATAAAGAAAACAGAAAAAGATAACTTGGGTTGCCTCCCAAGAGCGCCCTTTGGTTAAATCGTCGTTGAGCTCGACGCATCAAAAAAATAATTTTGTCCAAAAATATTGTTGTCCCGAAATAAAATTGTTTTTAGCAAAAAATAAAAAGTTCAAGATTAGAGTTCGTGAAGCAGAAACTTAATAATGTTTGGACTGACATCATCATCACCAGAAAAATAGAGTTTAAGACGCTGACCATTCACTTTGAAATTACCCTTATCAGGGTGAGAAATTAAAACAGTTCCATAAGGAAATACTTCTAAAACAGAAAACGGGCCAGACCAGCGAGATTTTAATTTGCCCGGAATTAAACGTAAACGAGAATTATATAAAAGGACTTGGTCGCCCGGCTTAAAGTTTTTAGGGTGCCTTAAGTTTTTATCGTGTAAACGCTTCGTCCGCTCTTTATAAAGTTTATTATTTTCATAAGCATAAGAGCGCCACTCGTCGAGTTCATTTAGTTGAAATTTTCGAAGGTCACCGACTGAGTGGGGATCGAAGTTTAAAAATTTTAAGGCCCAAAAGGCGCGGTGTTCTAACTCTACGGGTAGATGGCACGATTTTCCATAGACCAGCCGATACGGCGTACATCCGTGGGCGGTTTTGTACGCTGTTTGGTAGGCCCATAAGGCATCGTCAAGTTTGGCTGACCAGTCTTTTCTAGAAGTTGAAACAGTCTTTTCTAAAATTCTTTTTATTTCTCTATTAACTACTTCGACTTGTCCGTTAGTTTGGGGGTGGTAGGCAGTGGAAAGTTTATGCGTAACGCCGTATTTGGTAATAATTTTTGAAAATTGCGCGTTACAGAAATGGGAACCCCTATCGCTAACGATTGCGCGAGGCGTACCGAATCTAGAAAATAATTTTTTTAAAAACATGACTACAACTCGGGAGTCGTTTGTGGGAAGAGCTTGGGCCTCAGCCCATCGTGAAACATAATCAACAACAACTAAAATATATTTGTTTCCGAAGCTAGAAGGAAGGGGGCCAACAAAATCAATTCCCCAGAGGTCGAAAATTTCGCACTTTAAGAAATAATTTTGCGGCATTTCATTTTTATTAGAAATATTGCCCGACCGTTGGCAACTATCACACCTGCTCACAAAGGCTTGCGCGTCTTTAAACAGGCTAGACTAGTAAAAACCCGCGCAAAGCACCTTATGAGCGGTGCGAGCAGCTTGATAGTGCCCACCTGTCGGACCTTCATGCAAATGTTTTAGAATATCAATTCCTTCATCAAAAGAAACACATCTCCTTATCACTTGATCCGCACAAATTTTGAAAAGATGTGGGTCTTCCCAAAAGTAGTTCTTCAGCTCAGAAAAGAATTTCTTCTTTTGCTGAGAGGAGAACTCCTTTGGGAGCACCCGGGCCACTAGATAGTTGGCGATGTGCGCGAACCAAGGAGAAGTAGATGTATTAACTAAAAGCAGCTTCTCGTCAGGAAAATAGTCATTAAAAGATTTTTCATTTAATTTTTCTATAAAGGGGTTATCTAATCTGGATAGATGGTCGGCGGCCAAGTTCTCGGCTCCTCACTTATCACGGATCTCTAAGTCAAACTCCTGGATGAGTAAGACCCAGCGAATCAAGCGAGGCTTGGCATCCGTTTTGGCAAGAAGGTACTTGAGGGCCGAGTGGTCCGTAAAAATAATGATTTTTTAAAGAGTAATGTAAGGGCGGAATTTATCAAACGCAAATACTACAGCTAAGAGCTCCTTCTCGGTTGTGGTGTAATTTTCTTGTGCAGATGTGAGGGTTTTACTAGCGTAATAGATGGTGTGGAAGTTCTTAGATATGCGTTGACCTAATATGGCCCCCACCGCAAAACTACTCACATCGCACATAATCTCGAAAGGAAGGTCCCACACCGGAGCTATCATAATTGGTGCGTTAATTAACTTTTCTTTAATTGATTCAAAGGCAGAAATACAAGAGTCATCAAAAATGAATGGAGCGTCTTTTTCTAAGAGATGGGTGAGCGGATTTGTGATCTTGGAGAAGTCCTTTATAAAACGACGATAAAAACCAGCGTGGCCTAGGAAACTTCTTATAGATTTTATGTTTATAGGCAGCGGCAACTTCTCAATAACTTCTATCTTGGCAACGTCTACCACAATACCTTTAGCAGAAATTTTATGACCCAAAACTAACCCTTCCCTCACCATAAAATGGCATTTTTCCCAATTTAGGGCAAGGTTAGTTTCTTCGCATCGTTCTAAGACTTTTTCGAGGTTTTCTAAACATCTATCGAAGGTATCGCCGAACACGGAGAAATCGTCCATGAATACCTCCATAATGCTTTCTACATACTTGTCAAATATTGCGAGCATACATCGTTGGAATGTAGCCGGCGCATTGCATAATCCAAACGGCATTCTTCGGTACGCGAAGGTGCCGAAGGGACAAGTAAATGTAGTTTTCTCTTGGTCCTCGGGAGAGATGGGTATTTGAAAGTACCCCGAGAGACCATCGAGAAAACAATAAAAGCTATGGCCAGAGAGACGTTCTAAAATCTGGTCGATAAACGATAAAGGAAAGTGGTCCTTGCGGGTGGCGTCATTTAACTTACGGTAATCTATGCACATACGCCAACCCGTCACCGTCCGCGTCGGGATTAATTAATTATTCTCATTACTAACTACGGTTATCCCTCCCTTCTTTGGAACTACCTGAACGGGGCTAACTCACTTACTGTCCGATATAGGGTAGATAATTCCTGCGTCTAATAGTTTCATAACCTCGCCCTTAACTACTTCTTTCATATTCGGGTTTATACGGCGCTGAGGTTGGATAGAGTTACGCGAATTATATACCATTAAAATTTTATGTGTACAGAAAGATGGGCTTATGCCCTTGATATCAGAAATTTGCCAAGCAATAGCCCGGCGATGCTTACGTAGAACTAGAAGAAGTTTATTGTTTTGCGTATCCGCGAGGTACGCCGAAACGATAACTGGTAACTTGGAATCTTTTTCTAAGAAAGCATACTTAAGGTGTTCGGGAAGTTCTTTAAGTTCTAGGGTAGGGGGTTCTTCATAAGAGGATTTTGAGATTCTTTCTTTTTCAAAAATAATATCTTCATAAACTTTTTTATACGGAACGTAATAAGGGGTGGGGCTAGCAGCCAAGACAGCTTCTTGTAGAGATTCAGTGGGAAGAAAAGAGGAGGAGCAAAAATCAGAAAATTCTTTTTCAAACTAAGAAAAACAATAAGAAGATTCATCACTTCCTTGCAGTGATTCCGTTGTAAGAAAAGAGGAGCAAAAAGTAGAAAATTCTTTTTCAAAGTCGGAGAGGCAGTAGGAAGAATCATCACTTACGGCGTCTACGAAAAAACATGAGTCATCGTTCGCTAAGGTGTTCTTCATCGAAGGGGTGATAGAAAATGTGACTTCATTATCGCCTACTCGAAGAAAGAGCTTACCATTGCTTACGTCAATGATGGCTCGGGAGGTGGCAAGGAAGGGTCGGCCAAGGATCAGGGGAACCTCGACGTCTTCTTCGATGTCCAAAATGACAAAGTCCACCGGGAAGATGAACTTGTCGACTTTCACTAGAACGTCCTCCACTATTCCTAACGGGTACTTGACGGATCTATCGGCCAGCTGGATACTCATACGCGTGGGGTTAAGGCTACCAATCCCTAACTTTTTGAACAACGAAAAGGGCATCAGGTTTATACTTGCGCCTAAGTCGGCTAACGCGTGTTTAACAAAAAGATCACCAAAGACACACGGGATAGAGAAACTACCCGGGTCACTGATTTTCTTCGGCAAACCGTTTGTTAAAACAGCGGAGCACTCGGAGTTTAGCGTGACGTGCGAAAGATTCTCTAACTTCTTCTTGTTTGTGAGGAGGTCTTTAAGATATTTGGCGTATTTCGGCATCTGCGAAATAGCCTCGTGGAAGGGAAGATTAATGTGGATTTGTTTGAAGATTTCTAAGAAGCGGGAGTACTGATCATCTTGACGTTGTCTATTAAGTTCAGAGGGGTATGGAGGAGTTGAATTATTTTTGAAGATGGGTGGTGGAGTGAGATTATTTTCTAAAGCGGGGGTGATTACTTCTTCAGCAGAGGGTGGAAGCGGAGCGGAGCTTTGATTTTTAAAAGCGGGAGCGGAGCTTGACTCGGGCTCTTCACTTACCATACCGGAGACTTGCTTCCCACTCCGAAGAGTTATAGCTTTTGCTTGCTCTCTCGGGTTGGGTTCGGTATTGGAAGGAAGAGACCCTGCGGGTCGCTCAGAATGTATTTTCGCAAGCTGTCCTACTTGATTTTCTAGACTTTTTACGCTTCCGGTTAACGTTCTTATAGTGGCGTCATTTGTGGTGATATATTTAGAAAGTAATTCCTCCCAGCTTGGAGGTTTTGGGTAATTTTGAAGAGGTGGTGGTGGTGGTGCAGAAAAATCATTTTGCGGGGGTGGGCGCATCGCATTCGATGGATTACTCCATGAAAAGTTCGGGTGATTTCTTAAAGCGGGGTTATAACTATTCGGAAAATTAAAACCAGGCGGAGGAAAATTCGCAGCAGAAAAATTATTAAAAGCAGTTCTAGGCATATTATTAACATAATCTAAATGTTCTGGAGTAGGGGTTGCAGATTCCCATACCTGAGGGGCGGAGGCAGCAGTCATCTCCGTTATCTTTTTGCTTAGGATTTCTACTTGCAGAGCGAGCTAGGAGACGTTGTCCACTTCATAGATACATGCAGGCTTGTTCGGGCGGGACCTAGGCACATTCCACTGATAAGTGTTCATGGCCATGTCCTCAAAAAGCTCAAGAGCGGCTTCCGGGGACTTATGATTTAAAGTACCGCCAGAAGCTGCATCTATCATTTGCTTCGTGCTTTGATTTAGCCCGTTATAAAACGTCTGCACTTGTAACCATACAGGCAGCGCATGATGTGGGCATCGTCTTAATAATTCTTTAAATCTCTCCCAGGTTTCGTAAAGGGTTTTAGAGTCTATTTGTCCAAAGGCAGAGATGTCGTTCCTAAGTTTTGCAGTTTTAGCTGGCGAAAAATACTTCGCCAAAAATTTTTCAGTTAATTCATTCCAAGTGGTTATGCTATTTTTTGGAAGTGTGTTAAGCCACTGCTTAGCTTTAGTTCTTATAGAGAAGGGGAAGAGTCTTAGCCTGATCGCATCATTTGTGACACCATTTATCTTGAAGGTGTCACAAATTTCAAGAAAACTAGCTATATGTGCGTTCGGATCTTCATCTTGAAGTCCGTCAAATTGCACATATTGCTGCACCATTTGAGTTATGCTAGGCTTTAGTTCGAAGTTATTATTTTCTATAGCAGGGCGGACTATACTTGATTCTGTTCCCTCGAGGTTCGGTCGTGCATAATAGGACATAGTCCTTTGCACGGCCTCATCTACGTTGGGTTCTTCCATTCTTAAAGTAGCAAATGACTCGGAGTCCTCAACCGGTACTTGGATAGTAGGACCTTGAAATCACGATCTTCTCCGAAGAGTACGCTCAATTTCGTGGTCCAAGTCCAAAATAACCAACGGACTCCCGCGGGTCATGTACTAAAGAACAGAAAAGAAGAAGAGGAAGAGAAAAAGGATAAACTAGAAAAAAGATTAGAAATTTTGTTTCTTTTTGAAATAGATTTTTTTTTTTTATAGATTAACTCCCGAACTTCCCAAGGACTACCCCGTGAAGGGTTCGCAAGGTACTAGACAAGACAATGGCGCTTAAAGCCCTTTGCCCTTTTCGAGAGAATTAGGTGGCGTAGAAAAATTGTGAGGTTGGTTTCTATTAAGAGCGGTGATAAAATTTTTTTTTATTTTTAAAATTTTAAAGAAAGAGGATGAGAAAGAGAAGAGGTAAAATTAATAGGTTCGTGTTTTCAAAATATCAACGGAAGTTGGTTCCCCGGCAACGGCGCCAAAAACTTGTTGCGCGCTAGGGTTCGAAGAAAATAAACGCAACCGAACTAGCAACCCGATGAGGCAAGTATACCTATCGAATTGTAGCAAGGGGACACAAGTGTCGTATTGAAATCTGGGAACTGTTGGCTATGCTTACTCACACGAACGCTATTATCTTATCGACGGAAAAAACTAGGGTTTTAGAAAATCTTAGTGCAAGGGAGAAAGTAAAGTTATACTAGAAAGAGAAACACTGCAATTAAGTAAAGCTGTCAAGCAAACAACTAAGCTAGAAAGGAAATTACTGCAGTTAATTAAAGAGCACAAGACAGGAGATTACTACGAAAGGTAGGAAATATGAAATGGAAATGCAGCCGATCAAGATTCACCTCGGCTAAAGACGATTAAGAAAATGCGATAAAAATCTAAACTTAATAGGATAACGGTCCTTGACTGTGGAGGTTCCTAAAGCTTGAACACGCTTCTCTCGAAGTCGTGCCCAACTGAGTTTAGGAAGGTCCGACCGACTCTCGTCTAAATCGGAGGCCTAAAACTCGCTTTACGCGGTGAACCCCACTATTGGATTTTACTCCAATCCGGGAGATTTGGACGTCTGCCTCTCTCGAGGGGTGCGTACAACTCCCTTTACTCTTGAATGCTCACTTCATTCTTTCGGCCTCTCGGCTAGCCCAGAATGAAAGCAAAGGCGGAGAGTATATATCGAAAATATACCCCCAACCCGTGATTAATCAAGAGTAATTCAAGGCCCTAACCTAAAAAGAAAAGTTTGATTAAAACATCATAACATAATCGCTCTAACCTCGGATCATTAAGATCGAGTACAAGGAGGATTAGTTAATCATAATGGAGTGGAGGGGGAGGAGATGAGTAGAAAAGCATAAGAAGAACGCAAGCTAAAGGAAGAACAATTTTATTAATGAAAAAGGGCAAGTTACACTAATGAAAATAAAATTACAAGTGCATGAAAATTAAATCCTATTCTAGCCCTACAAGTAGCACTAAGCAAGAGCAAAAATTACAAAGAAAATCTAAGACAAACTACAATTAAGCTAGGGTTAAACAAAAATTACAAAGAGAGGGAGAGAGAGAGAGAGAGAGAAAGCATGAAAAAGGATCAAGAAACAAAGGGGCAGCACCTCCCCCACTCAACCAAAACTTGCTGAAATGGAGAGGGGGGCTCTATTTATAGATTTTTTTCTCGGGTTGGTCACGCCCTCTGACACGCCCTAGGGGGGGCGTGTCAGGGGGCATGACAGTACTATGTTGACCTCGGGCTCTGGATTCTGGCGGGAGGGATGATTGCTTCGGCACGTCGGTGGTCACGCCCTAGGTCACGCCCGTGACAGGGGGCGTGACAGGCATGTCATGTCCAAATCATTGGTCGGAAATCCGTCAGTCACCAAAAAAGGAGGGTATCACGCCCATGTCACGGACGTGACATGGGGCGTGACAGTACTATTTGCGTGCTGAGGCGGAACGGCATTTAATGCGGCAGCAGCTTTGCGGCAGAGGGCGACACGCCCATGGTCACGCCTGGTGACACGCCCGGGGAGGGCGTGTCAGGGTGGCGTGACAGCGGTTTTTGACCGTTTTCTGTCCCCTCCAGCAGGTGTCCTCGGGATCGGGTGACACGCCCTAGGTCACGCCCAGGGAGGGCGTGACAGGGGGGCGTGACAGGTCATTTTGGCAATTTTTCTGGAAACCTGCAAAAAGACAGGAAAGAGTTAGTGGCAATAAAATTTACATAAAAAGGATAAAAATAAACTAATAATAGACATAATTTGTACAATATAAAATATAAAATACGATAATAGTTTAGGCTACAAAACGTATTATCAGCACTCACACACACTTCAAAACCATAAAGAAAGTAAATAAAGCAAGCCCTACTCGAATGAGTAGGGGGAAATAAATGCAAGTACAAGTCCTACTCAAAACTGAGTAGGCGGTAAATTAAAGCAATGCGCCATTTAACTCTTAACGAGTAGGCGGAAATAAATGCATAAATAAAAAGAAACTAAGTTACAAAAAATGAAAATTACAAGTCCCACTCAAATGAGTGGGCAGTAAATTAAAGCAGAGCGCTGTTTAACTCTTAACGAGTAGGCGGAAATAAATGCTCACACGCACACACTCTACATAATTGAATAAAGCATTAAGCAAAGCATAACAACTTATCCTCAAACACTCACACACACTTCATAATTGAAGAAAGCAAAAGAGAAAGCATGAAAAGTTATTCTCTTACACTCACACACACATAAGAATAACATGAAAACAAAAGTTATCTAAAAATTAAAACTACAACTTTTCCACCCTTAGAACTTGCCAAAAACAAATAAAAAGATGAAATAAAAATTGTTTGAACACTTGGAATTGAAAACAAAGTTGAAATCAAAGTTGTTGAAAAATTAAAACGTTTACATTTTCATCCATAGGATTTCGTAGAAATGATTAAAAAGCGAAAAGAAAAATTAAAGGACCAAAACAGGTTTTACAATCCTAAAGCAAATCTAAGTAAAAAAACAAAAACACCTTAAAACCACTTTTACAACTTCATAGGAATGAAAATATAACCCTTTAGAAAGTTTTCAATACAATTTTGATTCTTTAAAAAAAAGACTTAAACTAAATTTTTGCCATTATAACAGCTCGAATTTTGATAAAGGCGTAAAATAATGCCTAACATTATAACATATTGCATGAAAAATTAAGACAAGTTATACTCATACACACACACACACACTTTCTTAAAGAGGAAAGACAAAGATGAACTAAGAATAAAAAGGAGAATGAGAGTGAGCAAACCAAATTTCATTTTCATTCCATGTAGAAAGAGAAAAAAACAACATTTTATTTATGATAAAAAAGCTATTACAAACTATTACAAAGCAAAAGGAAAAGCTAAAACAATCATAAGAAGGAAGAGAGAGAATGTCTCCTTACATGATGGTGAAAGTGCACCAAGGGCAGCCCACAAAAGACACTAAATTTGGCTCAAAAAGGTGAACCCTTGGGCATTACAGAAAACTCTTATTTATAGGAAAAATTTCGGGTTGGTCACGCCCGTGACTAGGGCGTGACAGGGGGGCGTGTCACTACTGTTCATGAGCTGATCGAGTGATTTGACTTGAAAGTTGACTTCGGCTGAAAACGTGGCGGTCACGCCCCAGGTCACGGGCGTGTCTTGTGTCAGTCACGGGCGTGACTGGGGCGTGTCGGGGAGGTCGATCTGGGCGTGGTCCGGTCGCAAAGTCACGCGCGTCATGTCGGGCCAGGTGGCTAAGTAACGCCCGTGTCACACCTTGACACGGGCGTGTCTTGGGGCGTGTCGAGCTCAGTTTGATGATTGCCGATCGTCGAGTTGGCACCTGTGGTCGGAGATCGTCGAAGGCGTGACACGGGCGTGTCGGTCATGTGACACGGGCGTGTCAGTCAACTTTTTGACTTTTTCTGGAATTTTTCTGGAATTTTTCTGGAATAAAAATAAAGCTAAGTTAGAAATAATATTTACAAAAATAAGCAATTTATTGAATAAAACTAATTAAAAAAAGACAAAAATAAACAAAATTGACTTAAACAAAATATGAAAATATAAGTATATTTACAACTCATCATGCGTGCACGCCTACCACGTTCAGAAAACCAACAATAATTCACAACTTAATAACCACATATATATTATTTTTATTCCCAACCGGGAAAATTCATTTCATTAAATTTTTTTTATATACTCTTTTAAACCAAATACCCGCGCCTAATACAACAACACGACAACTGTAATACCCCAAAACTTAAAAGAGGGACGGCTGACGTTTTAAGCCAAGTCTGGGTTTTGGAGCAGGTGTCATGGGCGTGACACGGGCATGACACGGGCGTGACACGGGCGTGACACGGGCATGACATGGGCGTGACACGGGCGTGAAACGGGCGTGACATGGGCGTGACACGGGCGTGACACGGGCGTGACACGGGCATGTCACGGGCGTGACACGGGCGTGTCCAAGGGCGTGTCGCGCTAGGGAGTTTTCTGAGTCATGCACACGGGCCATGACACAGGCACAGACAAGGGCGTGTCACATGTGACACGGGCGTGTCGGGTGCCGTGTCATAGGCCGTGTCCACCTCGGGAAACCAGTGTTGGCAGTTGCACATGGGGCGTGACACGGGTCATTACACGACCGTGTCTCATGCGACACGTGCGTGTCGAAGGCCGTGTCGAATGCCGTGTGCTTTTATCGCGTCAGTCGATACGGCGAATGGGCGACACGGCCCTAGACACGGGCGTGTCGCAAGCCGTGTTCGGCCCAGATTTTGTAAAATTGGGCAGAATCGCAGCCGTTCGATTTCTTGATTTGGGATCTGATGGCTCAGGGCTATTGCTGGTATGTTATATCCGAGGAATAGGGTTTAGAAGCCCTCATTTCACTTGGGCTTTATCTCTCTAAGATCTAGAGAGAAGGGAGAGCAAGGAGGAGGAAGAACACCAAAGATCTGGTCATCGGCGGAGCTTCGGAGCTCTAAATCACGATCTGAGTCCGGATCCGTGAAGGCGAGGCCGATACGGTGCTTTCCATCCGACTAAATCGTCCTAGCACCGATTAAAAGCGCAAGGGTAAAGATTCTCTTCTTGAGCATGTGAAGCTCTTCTTCCTTTGCATGGGAAAACCCCTCTCCCGCGAGTGTGCGGCGAGATTGTGGTATTCCTTGGGGTAAATATGTAAAGTCCCCATTGTTAGAGTCCAGAATCGTAGTACAGACAGAGGCATGATGTGTGAAGCTGACCCGGACGTGTTGGTCTAGATCGTTGATGATTTGCTGTGCATTTTTTACCGGAGAAGACTCCGAGCGTTATGATTGTTTTTGGGTTTCTATGCGGTAGAATGCATCAAGGAATCTTGGGGATTAACCCCGAGGTGCACCCGGAAATCTGGACGGAAACGCATTTCTTTCATACCGGTGGTCTGGGAGCAAACCGGGTACATAGCGGGGCTATGTACCGTGTTTGAACGTAATTGGGACTGGGGAAGCTTAGTCTGCATCAAAGGCCAAATGGCAACGGCAGGGTGAGCAATGGGCTGGTGGACTCCTACCCACTCCATCTGCTCGGTTAAAGCGACCTAAAGTTTTACGCGGGATTTACCGAGGATTGGAGATCGAGTCTTGGCTACGACCGAAAGGGCTAAATGCTCACGAGGTTGCCAACCTGGGGGTGGTGGCGGAGTCGAGGACCGGATAGGGTTCGGACTGGCCCGCCGAGTAAGTGCACTGAGAGCACGGGGTGTACGGCCGTGTGAGCGTGCACCTGTGATGTGATGCTTATTTTGCTATCTTGCATGTTTTGCTAACAAGTGCAGGGAAGAAGCTTTGTCGCCCCGGTTTGGGGGCAGAATCATTATAATGTGGTCAGCATAGCTGACTGTTGCCTTTGTTAACCACCGTGCGGTGGATTGTTGCTTGCTGGTGCTGCGGAGCCGAGAGGTAAATAGCGGGCTAAACCTGAGTTGCTGTGCCGCCCCTCGAAGGCCAAGTTTTGAGTGTTTTCCTTATTGTACTCATGTGTGACCGTCCTGCGTGCCTAGGTATGGAAGACACTTTTCTTAAGCAAACAATTGTAAGGCTATAAGGCCTTTATTCATGTATTAAACATTCCTTTTTGTTTTGAGTAGTGGACATTCATGCTTCGCAGGGTTCTTTATTCCTTGTGCAACTTAATAATTTACTTCCGCTAGATGCTCTGTGTAGGACGTTTTGATTGGTTGAATGGTCTGAATAAGTAACCAACCGGTCTGTCCGTAGTGTATAGCATCGGGCCCCGGCCAGACCTACTGTTATATACTATGCGGCGGATAGGGGTGTTACAAATTGGTATCAGGCTACTGGTTTCGGTCAAGCTTAAATGAATTCGTGGACGAATTCACTTTAAGGGGTGGTGAGCACATGTGTGTGCGTCATCATTATAACATGAAAAGAACCAATGAATGTCCACTTAGGAATGAAAATACACATGTTTGAGGAACCTGTGTTTTTCTATAATTGCTTTTTGCAATTTTGTTCAGTCACTTATGGTGTTTTGAACGGCTATAGGTGTCTGGGAGTGGAGCGTGGCAGTCTGAACACATGTTTGCTGAGCAAAGTACTGCACCAAGTAACGTTCCTGAGACCCCTACATCTTTGGAAACAATAAGAAGGGTTGTTGAAGCGGTGTTCGTTGTGACCAACACACAACATTGGAGTAATGTGCAACCCTTTATACCTGAGATGGCCCCAACATCGGGTGGTATGTTGGAGCAAAGGGCTTTTGGGGGTCAATTAGAGCAGCAAGTGAGCATGACTGTGGTGCAGGGAGCACATTCAGTTGACGCATATTTGCAGACGTTCCATATGATAAGGCAGTGTAAGACCCCCCTCCCGGAACACAAAACACGGCACGAGAGGGGTCTTATGCCCAAAACAGCCGCCTTGCGGTAGTACTAGCACTCGAGCTAGCATGTACCACAGGGCGCCTACTCTGCCAGCTACAACCAATATCAGAAAATAACTGCCAACCCAACCATAATAATATGAAAGTCAAATCCACACCAAGCATATGTCCATAATATTATAAATAAAGAAGCTACAACAAGCTTCTAATATCAGAGTACGAGAACAAAATTGCCCCGAAGGGCTACAACAAAATCTCTCTCTCACTCACATCTGTAACCGACGGTAGAGACGGTACCATCCCTTCAGGCCCTTTCACCCTTGCTTGGCTGTCCGTCTGCATAGCCTGCTTCTCCACCTGCTGGGTTTCCTCTTAAAAAGGTAGACATAGCAACCGTTAGTCAAAAAGACTAAGTGGTTTCACATCCGCTCCCCCGGCGACTCCTCGGCACCGGGCGGAGGAAGGAACAAGTACAATAAATATATATCAGTAGTACAAGCAAGTGAAGTATGTGTACATATCATAAATAGCAATAGAAACAGTATACAAATGAACAAGGTCTTATTTTACAAATCTACAATCTACAGCAGCAAGAGAGTATATATCTAGAATAGTAAGTAACTCAACTTATATGGGTTCCCATACAAGCATATAAGTTGAGGGTCGTTCAACAGAAAGTAACTCATCGTATAAGAGTGCCCATACAAACTTATATGATGAGGGTCTTGTGTATGTAATTAAGTGCAATGCTATGCATACAATGCAATGGCACACCCATGATCAGGCACATACAATCGCTATGTCGACACAGACTTATAGTTCCCACTATTCGATCAGGTAGCTAACCTCTCAGGCATCAACCGTCGTGGCCAAACGGTGACAGTAGAGCGGGCATCTCCACTACTAGGCTGGTCTCCGCACTACCTAGCCTAGGCCTCCGTACGCCTCAACTCTAAGAACACAATAGCGGAGCTCACATGCGTACTACGGCTCAGCGGGTTCTCTCGGGTAAATATGCACCAAGATCCTAGCCCCGACTGGCCTATGGTATGACACGGAAGGAGCCTCAGAAATGAGCACGAGGACCAAGCCCAACCGTTCACTTGGCACGGAAGGAACCTCGGGACGTGAACACCAAGGACCAAGCCCAACCGCCCAAGGTCTAACTGTCAACTCCCATCGGTGTGACGATTGGCGAGCCCGTAGACCTGCCACACTATCCTTAACCCGGGATTACGACACCGCGTGTCGACTCCCACCGCATGCAATTCCACAATTCATGGCATGGAAGGAGCCTCGGAGAAAGCCCGAGGACCAAGCCCAACCATCCAACAAATACGGATGGAGCCTCGGGACGTGAACACCGAGGACCAAGCCCAACTGTTCACGTGGCACGGAAGGAGCCCCGGGATGTGAACACCGAGGACCAAGCCCAACCGTCCAATTTTATCCAACTCAACCTCATTCCCATTAGTGACGGTCAACACCGCACTTGTTAACTTCCACAATGTTACCCGTAGGGAGACGACACTCTAAGAATTGGACTATCCAATCCCTTCCATCAATTCATTATACATCAGGGCCATAGTTTAATCATTTACAAATCCTTCCACATGAATTCAACATATTATAGATAATGCGCATAATGGTGATCTACCAAATATAACAAAGCCTTTCATTCACTTAGGCTTGATTCACATCTCAGCATAGGAATTCAAGTCCTCAAACATAAACCTTCACATTACCTTGGTGATTAACACAAAAGAATTCACCCAACCTCGAGATGGATTGCAACATCTATTCCATCGAATCCAAGTTCATATTGTAATCACCTAGAATTATATGTAATCTGGTCAGCAACTTTGACTGAGGATTCCTGTGGCTACAGGTATCGCCTGAAAACGTGCAACCACTCATTGGAAAGGTAATTTCAAGGGCTACGACTTTCGTGTTTAGTCGAAAGCCAAGATCCAACCCTTTCTTGCTTAAAAGTAGCCAAGAAGGTCGCTTCGTGTAGAACACAGATTCTGCACGCATCTTGAAGCGAAGTGAACGGCATCCGTTCATCTTCCTCCTCAAGCGATTTTCCCCAAATCACAACCAGAAGTTCCTCCACCCTTATTCTCCCTCTTGAGGCCATTTTCTCCTCACGAGACCACCCCTATCATCACTTTGAAGCGAGGAGAGGTTGAAGATGACTAAGCTTTAGAACACAAGTTCTAGCATAGTCTTCCTAGAAAGCTTCATCTCACACATCAAGACTCTTTTGAGTCCATGTCTCGCCTAAGAATAGCTACAGATCTAGCACCAAGGGAGAGGGGAGGAAACTCACTTCATTTCCGGTGTTTCTTCCGTTGCCGGCCATGGATCGCGTTACCCTTCTTCGCGGCATCCTTGCCTTCGTTAGTAGTGTTCTTCCATGGAAACGGCGGAGCTTTTTCTCCATAATCCGGCTCCGGCGACCCGCGATATCCTCCTCTTCCGCTCCCGTCGGCTTTGCACAGTGACGGCTCAGCAAGAATGATCGGATTCGATAGCTAGGGTTTGGTTTACTCCCTTTTATATTACATATTAGGTTAAGTCCCTTCCGCCACGTGTCACTCTCTAATTGGACCGCCCAAATTAGGTTTCATTTGAAGTGACCTGTCCACGGATCATTCAACACGAATCCCGGAGTCCGGTTCGGTCCGCCTGTACAAGTCGGTGAATCTGCCTGGGCGCGGAAAACGCACAAGTCAAATTCGGCGGGAATCAGCCAGTGATTCCCGTCGATCGGCGAGTATTAGCGGGTCATTCTCGACGAATTCGTCGAGTATCAACAATGATACTCGACGATTTTCCCTTAGCCGTTTTATCGTACATCCTGTCATTGTGTGCGTTGAGTATCAGTTGGCGATACTCGACGGTCGGTGGGTATCATCGGGTATTCTTGGCGATCGGTGAGAATCGTCAGGCATTCTCGACGATTTTCCCTTAGCCTACTGCAGTTTTGAGTCCGGCGGATATCGACCACCGATACCCGTCGAATCGGCGAGTATCAACCTCCATTCTCGATGATCGACGAGCATCAACCTCCATTTCCATCGATTTTTACTTGGCCGAGTTCCCTCATCTCGGCTACTGGTTGGGGAATCCTTGAACCCAACCCTACACTTATTCAATGCACCTAACACCTCGCGTCAGTGCACCCCGTGCCCGAGTTGAGTTTCTTGACTCAGAACACGTGCGAGGGGCCTAGCGCGAATTGGGACGTTACAAATCCTATAAATAAAATAAAAAGATTTCGTCCCCGAAATCAGGCTGAGGTCGTGGGGAGTAAAGCATACAGAAAACAAAATATGCTTTTAAATAAAATTACCTGAAGCAAATAACTCAGGGTAGCGTCTTTGCATCAAATCCATTGGCTCCCATGTGAATTCCTCTTTCCCATGATTAGACCATAGCACTTTTACCAAGGGGACACTTTTGCGGCGCAAGGTTCTTATCTCATTATCAACGATCCGCACCGGCTCGAATCGAACATATCTGTCAGACGCCACAGTACCATCAGTTGTGGGGATGTATTGTTCGGGCCTCAACAGCGCCTTCCGAAGCGACGATACATGGAACACATCATGGAGAATCTCTAGCTCGGGCGGTAGCTCCAGCCGGTAGGCCAAAGGGCCAACCCTTTCCAATATGACATAAGGCCCAACATACCGTGGATTGAGCTTCTTCACTCCTCGCACTCGTGACACTCCATGCATCGGCCGGATTTTTAGAAACACCTTATCACCCACTTGAAATTCCACCATACGGTGCCTTGCGTTGTAATACTTCGCCTGCCGACTTTGAGCCTCCAACATGCGATCCCTTATCAGCCTAACCACCACATCAGTGTCATCTATGTACTCAATTCCCAAAGTCTTCGGGTCTTCATCTTGCACCCAAGACAAGGGGGTCCTACACCTTCTTCCATATAGGGCTTCATGTGGCGCCATGTCAATACTAGCTTGATGGCTATTGTTATAGGAGAATTCCACCAAGGGAAAGAGTCTCTCCCACGGCTCTCCCTTATCTATCACACACAACCTCAACAGATCTTCTAATGTTCGGATGGTCCGCTCAGACTGTCCGTCCGTCTGAGGATGAAATGCGGTGCTGAAGGTAAGACGTGAGCCCAAATACGTCTGTGCCGCCTTCCACACCTTGGAGGTGAAACGACCATCACGGTGTGAAACTATCATCTTGGATACGCCGTGATACCGTACAAATTGTTCCACAAACAGGCGTACCAAGACATCCACATGAGCCTCCTTCATAGGAATGAACCGGGCAACCTTCGTCAGGCGATCAACGATCACCCACACTGAATCATTCCCTGAGCGGGAGCGAGGTAGCCCATGTACGAAGTCCATGGAAATATCCTCGAACTTTCATTCGGGGATTGACAACGACTGCAACAGGCCACCAGGGCTCTTACATTCCGCCTTCACTCTTTGGCAGGCTTCACAATGCGTGACAAAGTACCAGACATCTTTCTTCATCCCTGGCCAACACATCGTCTTCCGTAAGCCGGCGTACATCTTTGAAATTCCTGGGTGCACGGAATATTGAGAGCAATGTGCTTCTCTCATAATATCCTCCCGGATTCTGCCACCTTTGGGAATGTAGAGTAGGCCACGAAAGTAAACGAGGCCGTCCTTTAGTGTGTACTCGTCAGTAGTCCCATCTTCGATTAACTTTATTGCCGGGGCCAAAGCCGCATCCAATCATTGCTCCACTCGGATCCGGTCCCGGATATCACAAACTATGCTCATGCTGGACAGGTACTCCGTATATTCTGAAGAAGCCTTAAATATTAAGGTGATGTCCATCTCCTCGATCATCCGTGCCAACTCCATGCTCATCAATCGAGATTTTGGGTTCGAGCCGGGTACTTTCCTACTCAACGCATCGGCTACCGAGTTTGCTTTTCCTGGGTGGTAGTTCAAGGTGAACTCATAGTCGCATAGAAACTCTAACCACCGCCGTTGTCTTAAGTTCAATTCCTTCTGGGTATGGACGTACTTCAAATTTTTATGATCCGAGAAGATTTCGCAGTGGACGCCGTATAGATAATGCCTCCATACCTTCAAGGCGAACACCACCACTCCTAGCTCCAAATCATGCACCGGGTAATTGATTTCATGCTTCTTCAATTGTCTTGAAACATAAGCAATTACGTGCCTGTGCTGCATCAACACCGCTCCCAACCCCTGATAAGACGCGTCCGTGTAAACTTGGAATCCTTCCTTCCCAGACGGAAGGACAAGGATGGGGGCAGAGGTAAGTCTATCCTTCAATTCTTGGAATTCCGCTTCACACTGGGGTGTCCACTCAAATGGCACTCCTTTCTTTGTCAAGGAAGTAAGCGGGAGGGCAATCTTGGAGAATCCTTTTACGAACTTGCGGTAGTATCCGGCAAGTCCAAGAAAACTCCTCACATCGGCCGCTGACTTCAAAGGTGACCACTCCTTCACGGCACGCACCATGGCCGGATCCACAACCAGTCCAGCCCCACTGATTACGTGACCCAAGAAAGCAACCTCCCTAAGCCAGAATTCACACTTGCTAAACTTGGCGAACAGGGCGTGCTCCTTTAACTTCTCCAGTACCAAGGCCTAATGTCCGACATGTTCTTCCTCCGTCTTCGAGTAGACCAGGATGTCGTCAATGAACACAATGACGAAGACATCTAAGTAGGGCTCAAACACTTTATTCATCAAGCTCATGAAAGCTGATGGGGCATTGGTGAGTCCAAACGGCATCACTGTGAACTCATATAAGCCGTACCTTGAGTTGAAAGCCGTTTTCTGTATATCATCCTCCTGTATTCTCAATTGGTAGTACCCCGAGCGCAAGTCTAGCTTGGAGAACCAATGCGCTCCCACCAGTTGGTCGAACAACTCATCGATCCGAGGTAACGGGTAGGTGTTCCGTACTGTCAGTCGGTTGAGTTCCCGATAGTTTATACATAAATGCAGGATTCCATCTTTCTTCTTGACGAATAGAACAGGGGCTCCCCAAGGCGACGAGCTGGGGCGAACAAACCCTGATTCTACCAACTCCTGCAATTGCACTCTAAACTCCGCAAGTTCTTTTGGGGCCATCCGATAAGGGGTCCTGGAGACAGGCTTAGATCCTAGTACAAGCTTAATCTGAAAATCCACTTCTCTATGCGGGGGTAACCCTGACAATTTCTCGGGAAATACCTCAGGGAAATCCCGTGCTACCCGCACGTCCTTCACATCTACCTTCATCTCTTTTAGTTCGAATCGTATCATGTAGACTTCATCCCCTCTCATGTGAGCTTTCAAGGTCTGGATTGAGGATAACAATATTCATGGTGCGAAATTTAAACCTTGGAAGACTACATCAGTATCCCCATGTCTCAAATAGATACGCTTCTCCGCACAGTCTATTCTTGCATGGTGCCAATCCAGCCACGCCATACCCAGAATGAGGTCGAACTCTGGTATTCTCAAAATTGTGGGAGGGGTATCAAAGGTCTTTCCCCCAATGGTTATCTCTAACTCACACTTCGTGGTTGCCGTCATCTCAGATCCGTCTGGGAGGCGTACTCTTCGAGCAGTACCAGTGAAATATTGCACTCCGTGTATATCTTTGATGAAGTCTTCAGACACGAATGAATGTGAGGCACCGGTGTCAAATAACGAATAAACCGGTTTCCCGCCGACCATCACGGTGCCTAAGTGTCATTAATAATACTCAAGCTAGACGTCTAGTATATCACAAGCAACTAGAGGATATTAATGGAAGCACAATGACTAATTCAAATCGTACGTGCAATCATCTCTTGAGGGTTCCGCTCTTGAGTCATGTCCAGGGCATACATCTGATCTCGAGCGGGTCCGGGGTTTCTTCCTCGTGGTCCTCGTCCTCGACCACGCACATACCCTCTCCCCCATGGGGTTGCTGGAGGGAGAGCAAAAGGCGCATCTCCAAACAGTTACGGGCTGTAGCTTCGAATGTGGCCCGGTTGGTTGCATTCAAAGCACACCCGTTCCTGCCTTCCGTCGTGTTGCTGAAACTATGGAGGTAGAGGTAATGCTAGAGGTTGTGGAACCGGGCGCTCCTCTCTAAAGTTCTGGGGGAAACGCCCGCCACCCCTCCGATATCCTCTTCCTCTTTTATTGTCAAATCTCCTTCTGTTGCTGGGGCCTGCTTCCATCACGCCTTCCGCTGGCCTCTTACCACTTCCCATGTGGTCCGCTTCCAATCTCTTTGCCATATCAATAATCTCCACCAGACAAGAGTCCGATATAAACAAAAGGGCTTTCCTTAGGGGATCTCGCAAGCCTTTATAGAATCGTTTGGCGTACCCTCTATCATCCAGCTCATAGGAGTCAGCGAATCTAGCCAGGTGCTGAAACTCCCGTTGGTACTCCATCACCGACATGGACCCTTGCTTTAGTTGCAAAAATCTCTCTTCCAGACCATCCCGAGCGGCCGAGGGTATGAAATGCTCTACGAAGGCCTCGGATAATTCGCTCCAACTAATGTTCGTGTACACTCTTCCACGAAAAGTGGAGCCCATGAGGCACTTCCACCACATTTTGGCGTGCAGCTCTAAGAGTGTCACCACAAGGGTCACCGCCATGTTGTTTGGACATCTTATTCCTGCCAACAACTCTTGTATAGTGTCGAGCCACTCTTCCGTACGCACTGCCGACTCTGTCCCAATATAAGCGGGAGGGGAGAGAGCTCGAAAAACGCTTAACCAACTAGATCCCGGACCCTGTTGTTGTACAGGTGTCTGCTGAGATTGGGACCTAAAGGCATCCAGAATAGCTGTGAGCGTCTACCCCAGCTCTGATTGTTGGAATTGTGTAGGTACGGATGGGGCGGGGGTGCCCCTTACTGGCTCAACATTTGCTGGGATCTACACATAAGGTACAAACCTAGGGTTAGGTTGGCTAATCTAAGGTTAAAGATGGACAACTTAGTGTGAATTACATATGGGCACACCACTGCTTCCGCTAAGTCAGCTTGTCCCCAAACTGACCAATCAAACGGGGGTGGCACCATTGTTAAGTGACTTTCACCTTGGAGGATCGTAGCAAGCTGATACCATTTGTAAGACCCCCCTCCCGGAATACAAAACACGGCACGAGAGGGGTCTTATGCCCAGAACAGCCGCCTTGCGGTAGTACTAGCACTCGAGCTAGCCTGTACCACAGGACGCCTACTCTACCGGCTACAACCAATATCAGAAAATAACTGCCAACCCAACCATAATAATATGAAAGTCAAATCCACACCAAGCATATGTCCATAATATTATAAATAAAGAAGCTACAGCAAGCTTCTAATATCAGAGTACGAGAACAAAATTGCCCCGAAGGGCTACAACAAAATCTCTCTCTCACTCACATCTGTAACCGACAGTAGCGACGGTACCGTCCCTTCAGGACCTGTCACCCTGGCCTGGCTGTCCGTCTGCATAGCCTGCTACTCCACCTGCGGGGTTTCCTCCTAAAAAGGTAGACGTAGCAACCGTTAGTCAAAAAGACTAAGTGGTTTCACATCCGCTCCCCCGTTGACTCCTCGGCACCGGGCGGAGGAAGGAACAAGTACAATAAATATATATCAGTAGTACAAGCAGGTGAAGTATGTGTACATATCATAAATAGCAATAGAAACAGTATACAAATGAACAAGTTCTTATTTTACAAATCTACAATCTACAGCAGCAAGAGAGTATATATCTAGAATAGTAAGTAACTCAACTTATATGGGTGCTCATACAAGCATATAAGTTGAGGGTCATTCAGCAGAAAGTAACTCATCATATAAGAGTGCCCATACAAACTTATACAATGAGGGTCTTGTGTATGTAATGAAGTGCAATGCTATGTATGCAATGCAATGACACACCCATGATTAGGCACATGCAATCGCTATGTCGACACAGACTTATAGTTCCCACTATTCGAGCAGGTAGCTAACCTCTCATACATCAATTGTCGTAGCCAAACGGTGACAGTAGAGCGGGCATCTCCACTACTAGGTTCGTCTCCACACTACCTAGCCTAGGCGTCCGTAAGCCTTAACGCTAAGAACACAACAGCGGAGCTCACATGCGTACTACGGCTCAGCGGGTTCTCTCGGGTAAATATGCACCAAGATCCTAGCCCCGACTGGCCTATGGTATGACACGGAAGGAGCCTCGGAAATGAGCACGAGGACCAAGCCCAACTGTTCACTTGGCACGGAAGGAGCCTCGACATGTGAACACCAAGGACCAAGCCCAACCGCCCAAGGTCTAACTGTCAACTCCCATCGGTGTGACGATTGGAGAGCCCGAAGACCTGCCACACTATCCTTAACCCGGGATTATGACACCACATGTCGACTCACACCGCATGCAAATCCACAATTCATGGCATGGAAGGATCCTCGGATAAAGCACGAGGACCAAGCCCAACCATCCAACAAATACGGATGGAGCCTCGGGACGTGAACACCGAGGACCAAGCCCAACCATTCACGTGGCACGGAAGGAGCCCCGGGACGTGAACACCGAGGACCAAGCCCAACCGTCCAATTTTATCCAACTCAACCTCATTCCCATTAGTGACGGTCAACACCGCACTTGTTAACTTCCACAATGCTACCCGTAGGGAGACGACACTCTAAGCATTGGACTATCCAATCCCTTCCATCAATTCATTATACATCAGGGCCATAGTTTAATCATTTACAAATCCTTCCACATGAATTCAACATATTATAGATAATGCGCAAAATGGTGATCTACCAAATATAACAAAGCCTTTCATTCACTTAGGTTTTATTCACATCTCGGCATAGGAATTCAAGTCCTCAAACATCAACCTTCACATTACCTCGGTGATTAACAAAAACGAATTCACCCAACCTCGAGATGGATTGCAACATCTATTCCATCGAATCCAAGTTCATATTGTAATCACCTAGAATTATATGTAATCTGGTCAGCAACTTTGACTGAGGATTCCCGTGGCTACAGGTACCGCTTGAAAACGTGCAACTACTCGTTGGAAAGGTAATTTCAAGGTCTACGACTTTTGTGTTTAGTCAAAAGCCCAGATCCGACCCTTTCTTGCTTAAAAGTAGCCAAGAAGGTCGCTGCGTGTAGAACACAGATTCTGCACGCATCTTGAAGCGAAGTGAACGACATCCGTTCATCTTCCTCCTCAAGCGATTTTCCCCAAATCGCAACCAGAAGTTCCTCCACCCTTATTCTCCCTCTTGATGCCATTTCCTCTTCACGAGACCACACCTATCATCACTATAAAGCGAGGAGAGGTTGAAGATGACTAAGCTTTAGAACACAAGTTCTAGCATGGCCTTCCTAAAAAGCTTCATCTCACACATCAAGACTCTTTTGAGTCGATCTCTCGCCTAAGAATAGCTACAGATCTAGCACCAAGGGAGAGGGGAGGAAACTCACTTCATTTCCGGTGTTTCCTCCGTTGCCGGCCATGGATCGCGTTACCCTTCTCCGCGGCATCCTTGCCTTCGTTAGCAGTGTTCTTCCACGGAAATGGCGGAGCTATTTCTCCAGAATCTAGCACCGACGACCCTCGATATCCTCCTCTTCTGCTCCCGTCGGCTTTGCACAGTGACGGCTCGGCAAGAATGATCGGATTCGATGGCTAGGGTTTGGTTTACTCCCTTTTATATTACATATTAGGTTAAGTCCCTTCCGCCACGTGTCACTCTCTAATTGGACCGCCCAAATTAGGTTTCATTTGAAGTGACTGGTCCACGGATCATTCAGCACGAATCCTGGAGTCCGGTTTGGTCCGCCTGTACAAGCCGGTGAATCTGCCTGGGCGCAGAAAATGCACAAGTCAAATTCGGCGGGAATCAGCCAGTGATTCCCGTCGATCGGCGAGTATTAGCGGGTCATTCTCGACGAATTCGTCGAGTATCAACAATGATACTCGATGATTTTCCCTTAGCCGTTTTATCGGAGATCCTGTCGTTGTGTGCGTTGAGTATCAGTTGGCGATACTTGACGGTCGGTGGGTATCACCGGGTATTCTCGGCGATCGGTGAGAATCGTCAGGCATTCTCGACGATTTTCCCTTAGCCTACTGCAGTTCTGAGTCCGCCGGGTATCGACCACCGATACCCATCGAATCAGCGAGTATCAACCTCCATTCTCGACGATCGACGAGCATCAACTTCCATTCCCGTCGATTTTTACTTGGCCGAGTTCCCTCATCTCGGCTACTGGTTGGGGTATCCTTGAACCCAACCCTATACTTATTCAATGCACCTAACACCTCGCGTCAGTGCACCCCATGCCCGAGTTGAGTCTCTTGACTCAGAACACGTGCGAGGGGCCTAGCGCGAATTGGGACGTTACAGGCAGTACCCAGGCTTTGAATGGGAAAGTGAGCAATCTATAGTTGATAGATTTTATAACGGTCTGCCCAGCGAGTTACGTATCCTACTGCTAGGACCAAAGTTATTGGGATTCCGAGCTTTGGTGGAATCGGCCAGATCTTTGGAGGTGGAGTTGGGGAAAACTTTCCAAGTACCAGTGAATAGGGTACCAAACCCTACAGATCCTATAAGGACTGTCTATCGAAAGACGTTGAGTAAAGAGGCTAAATCATCTCCTAGCCAAACCACTTACAAATGTTATTCTTGTGGAAAGAAAGGGCACTTTGCCTGAGAGTGTTGGGTGGATGTTCAGAAGACAACAAAAGTTTTGACAGGAGCAGTCGAAGATGCTATGGCAAAGGATTCGGTGGTCAAGTTGACAACCTCAAAATCTGGGTACCGTAGGTGGTACAAGAAGGCTAGGAGGTCTGGTCTAGTCCCTTCCTCTAGCACATCCGGAGCGACTACAGTTCAAACCCAAGATGCATGCTTTGCTTGTGGAAAGCCGGGGCACTATGCCCGGGATTGTTTGAGTGGACGCCCAATGTCCAAAAAAGAAGCCGGGGGAGATATCTGAAGAGAAAGGCAAGGTGGTGGCATCATCCGCATCATTGTTTACTCTGGCCCAACCGGGAGTGAACATCCTTGGCTAGTAGGGGGACATGTGGCCGACCGTCGGGATGTCAGGTATGGTTCTTCTTGTTAGCAAACTAGTTCCTTATGTCGGATACCTTATGCGTGGTAACTTAGAACTGGAAGTTCTAGGCTTGGTTTTGGAAAATAGGTAGTCCGGAGAGATCATAATTTCGATACGGGAACTTCGCATTCCAGTTATCCGAAGAATCTGTATTGTGCATCGGAGTTTTCCCTTTGATGGTAAAGGAACAATTCAGATGGGTTATTGCCCAGTGGTCGTCCAATGCGCACGGAGATACAGTCTGGGCCGTAAGAGTCTTATTGAAAGTCAAGGATTCGACTTGCTAGCGTCGCTGTTGCCGCTAGTAGAGTTCGACTTCATCCTTGGTGTGGACTAGCTTTTGGGGCAGAAGGCTTTTATCGTTTGCAAACGTAAAGAGACCTAGCTGGGTGTTGGGATGGAGATATTGTTTGCGGAACTGAACGGATCGAGCAGGACGCTGACGCCTACCATCCCGGTGGTCAAGACAGTTCATGCGGGCGCAAAGCTGTTCTTCACATTAGTGGAGGCTGTATTCTAGTGGTTTGTGAGTATCCCGATGTGTTCCCGAACAATCTCCCTGGAGCCCCAGCGTAGCGAGAGATCGATTTCATGATTGAGTTTTGCCAGGTGCCAAACCTGTGTCACGCCCTCCTTATAGGCTGATTCCTAAGGTGATAGCGGAGTTAAAGGTTCAACTAGAAAAGTTGATGGAGCAAGGGTATGTGCGTCCAATCTCGTTGCCTTGGAGCGCACCGGTCCTTTTTTACTCAGAAGAAGGATGAGAGCTTGCAATTTTGTATCTGTTGCAGAGAGCTGTATAAGTTTGCATAAATAGGACAAGTCATCAATCCAAATGATCGATGATCTTCTGATCAGTTAGTCGGGTCTTCGGTGGACTCAATAGTGGATCGTAAGTCCGGTTACCCTCATCTGAGAATAAGGGTAAGTGTTATCGCAAAGGCGGTGTTAAGCACGAGTGATGAGCAATCCGAGTCTACGATCATGTTGTCTTGGCAGTCAAGTGTGGCATCAGTGTTCATAGACCGGATGAACGGAACGTTCATGGAGTACCTAGTCCATTTTGTGATCGTCTTCATCGAAGACACATTGGGTGTAATTGTAGTGTGAAGGGTATCGCTTCTGAATATCTACTTTTGGTTCTGTGGACGCTAAGGAGGAACCATGTATACACCAAGTTCTCCGAACACGAGTCTTGTGTTATCCTCGTAGCGCTGCTCGGTCCTATAGTTGGTAGAGTGAGAGTGTGTGGGTCCAGCGTTATTAGTCGCAATACGAGGGTGGCCTTTGTCGTCTCGGTAACGGAAGTGCAGAGTTTCTGGTGTGGTCGGCTACCACAGGAGCTTTGTACAGGACTTCTCGCGGATAGATTTACCCCTCGCAACGTTGTCAAGGAAAATCTTAAAAGGATTGCTTAGATATGCGAGAGCGCCCAAGCTGTGAAGGGTTAAAGAGTTGGTAAACCACGGCGCCAGTGTTAAGTTCACCGAGTGGAACCGAAAGCTGTGAGATCTACGACACTGCCTTAGGAAGTGGATTGGACTGTGTGTTGCTGCAGCATGGTAATGTTGTGGCTTATGGCTCGCACTAGTTGAAAGAGCACGAGGGGAATTGTCCAGTCCGTTATCTGGAGTTTATGTCCGTATGTTTTGCACAAAAACTAGGGAGGCTCTATGTGTATGGTGCAAAAGTCAGTGTCTGTACCGATCATAAGAGCCTGATACATCGGTTGGATCGAAAGGATCTGAAATTGAGGCAGCAAAAATGGATGGAGTTCTTGGGGGACTATACGTTCCAAAGTTTTTTTGTGCTCGTTGTAAGGCAATGTAGTTGTGGATGCGTTGAGATGCAGGGCTTCTGACAAAGCCAACTAGTTGAAGGTTCATGTTGAGGGTTTGACCCGGGAGATGGAGATGTTAGTTATCTCTTGCGTTGACAAGCAGACTAGCGTCAAAGCGTAATTGAACTGGTCGGAAAACCAGTATGACTTGGCTGATCGTATTTTGCAGACTATGGTTTGGGAAACAGCGTGAAGGAAATCATGAATACAGCTTTGATGGGTCAAAGTCCAAAATCAACGATTGAAGGTGGGCTACCAAGGAAAGACCATCGTTTGTGCAGCCCAAGCATGGGTAATCTATGGTTGTAGTTGTGATACGTTATACCAAGTACTCAACTCGCTTAGGAGGAACAAGTTGTGCCGATATCTGAAGAAGTTCTCTGGTGGCCAGAACTCTAGAAGGTCGTGGCACTATGTGAGACAAAATGCCAGCCTTGCGCCTTAGTGAAAGTAGAGTGCCAAGTGCCGGGGGATTCTTGAATCCTTTCCTAGTTCGGAATAGAAGTTCGACTGGACTGGGTGAATGGTTTGCCAAAGTAACAGTGGGGAAGCGACCCCGTGTGGGTGATCGTAGTTGTGTTAACTTTAGTGTCGCACTTCATTCCGCATAGGAAGGATAATTCGGCGGAGTAACTGGAAAATGTTTTTGGATAACATAGTTAAACTGTACGGTGTGCCCCGCAACATCGTGAGCAATCGATGTGGGCATTCTATGTCCAATGATTGGAGGTGGTTACAGAAAGTGCTGGAGACTAAGTTGTAGTTTAGCCCAGTCTTGCATCCGCGGACGGATGAGCAAACCGAGTGGGTCAACAGGATGTTGGAGGACGTGCTTCGGATGTGCGTTCTAGACTCTGGGAAGCAGTGGGAAGGCCATCTGTTTTGGAAAAGTTTGCGTACAACTTTAACTGCCGAGCAAGCATATAAATGGCGCCCTTCGAGGCCCTATAAGGTTGAAGTTGTCGCATGCCATTGTCGTGGCTAGAAACGGATGACACGAAGTTGTATTTAAAGCAAGAGATTGTAAACACTACCCCTTTCGTGTGAACCATATGAGAACTATTGCTAATCGCTGAGGGGAGGCAGACAAAGTACTTTAACGCCACGTATCGGAATGTGGAGTTATCGGATGGAGTATAGGAAGTTATAGTCGTTCAAGAGTGTTTCACGGGAGCGATGCTTGGGTAAGCTTAGCCCGGTATACCTTTGACCACTTGAGATTTCTAGAGCGGTTTGGTGAGGCGGCGCAAGAGCCTTCGAACTTCATCGTGAGTGATCAAGTTTTGGTGGACGAAAGGTTGACGACTAGGGTCAAACCTGTTCGTTTTGGAGACCGTGAAGTCGAGCGACTTTGTCTCAAGGAGATCAAGATAGAAGTTGTCCGGTGGGGCAATTGCGATAGCAAGGATCTCTCTTAGGAATGAGAGCAATTTATGCTGGATGTGTACTCGGAGTTATTCCGCCTGGGTACCGCTGAGAGTTTCTGTTGTCTATCCTTTAGTAATTTCGTGGACGAAATTATTTTAAGAGGGGGAGAGTTGTAAAACCCCGAAACTCAAAAGAGGGACGGGTGACATTTTAAGCCAAGTCTGGGTTTTGGAGCAGGTGTCACGGGAGTGACACGGGCGTGTCACGGGCATGACACGGGCGTGTCCCAGGGCGTGTCACGCTAGGGAGTTTTCTGAGTCATGCACACGGGCCATGACATGGGCAAAGACACGGGCGTGTCACATATGACACGGGCATGTCGGGTGCCGTGTCGCAGGTCGTGTCCTCCTCAGGAAACAAGTGTTGGCAGTTGCACACGGGGCGCGACACGGGTCGTGACACGGCTGTGTCACATGTGACACGGGCATGTCAGAGGCCGTGTCGATTTTTGTGTGCTTGTTATCACGTCGGTCAAGACGACGAATGGGCGACACGGCCCTGGACACGGGCGTGTCGCAGGCTGTGTTCGGCCCAGATTTTGTAAAATTGGGTTGAATCGCAGCCGTTCAATTTCTTGATTTGGGATCCGACGGCTCAGGGCTGTTGCTCGTATGTTATATCCAGGTAATAGGGTTTAGAAGCCCTCATTTCACTTGGGCTTTATCTCTCTAAGATCTAGAGAGAAGGGAGAGGAAGGAGGAGGAAGAAGACCAAAGATCCGGTCACCGACGAGGCTTCAGAGCTCCAAATCACGATCCGAGTCCGGATCCGTGAAGGCGAAGCCGATACGGTGCTTTCCATCAGACTAGATCGTAATGGCACCGAGGAAAAGCGCAAGGGTAACTATTCTCTTCTTGAGAATGTTAAGCTCTTCTTCCTTTGCATGGGAAAACCCCTCTCCCGCGAGTGTGCGGCGAGATTGTGGTATTCCTAGGGGTAGATATGTAAAGTCCCCCTTGTTAGAGTCCGGAATCATAGTACGGACATAGGCATGATGTGTGAAGCCTACCCGAACGTGTTGGTCTGGATCGGTGATGATTTGCTGTGAATTTTTAGCCGGAGAAGACTCCGAGCGTTATGATTGTTTTTGGGTTACTATGCGGTAGAATGCATTAGGGAATCTTGGAGATTAACCCCGAGGTGCACCCGGAAATCTGGACAGAAACACATTTCTTTCATATCGGTGGTCTGGGAGCCAACCAGGTACATAGCGGGGCTATGTACCGTGTTTGAACGATATTTGGGACTGGGGAAGCTTATCCCGCATCAAAGGCCAAATGGCAACGGCGGGGTGAGCAACGGGCTGGTGGACCCCTACCCACTCCATCTACTCGATTAAAGCGACCTAACGTTTTACGTGAGACTTACTGAGGTTTGGAGATCGAGTCTAGGCTACGGCCGAAAGGACTAAATGCTCACGAGGTTGCCACCCTGGGGGTGGTGGCGGAGTCGAGGACCGGACGGGGTTCGGACTAGCCCGCCGAGTAAGTGCCCTGAGAGCACGAGGTCTACGGCCATGTGAGCGTGCACCTGTGATGTGATTCTTATTTCGCTATGTTGCATGTTTTGCTAACAAGTGCAGGGAAGAAGCTTTGCCGCCCCAGTTTGGGGGCGAAATCGTTATAATTTGGTCAGCATAGCTGACAGTTGCATTTGTTTACCACCGTGTGGTGGATTGTTGCTTGCTGGTGCTGCGGAGCCGAGAGGTAAATACCGGGCTAAAGCCTGAGTTGCTGTGTCAGCCCTCGAAGGCCAAGTTTTGAGTGTTTTCCTTTTTGTACTCATGTGTGACCGGCCTGCGTGTCGAGGTTTGGAAGTCACTTTTTATTAAGCAAACTCTTGTAAGGCTATAAGGGCAGTATTCATGTATTAAACATTCCTTTTTGGTTTGAGTAGTGGACATTCATGTTTGGCAGGGTTCTTTATTCCCTGTGCAACTTAATAATTTACTTCCGCTAGATGCTCTGTGTAGGACGTTGTGATCGGTTGAATGGTCTCAATAAGTCACCAACCGGTATGTCCGTAGTAAATGGCGTCGGGCCCCGGCCGGACTTACTGTTATATAGTATGCAACGGATAGGGGTGTTTCAGCAACACCACAAGCTGCACAAACATGACGGAAACGAATGATAACAAAGCAAACTAACTGAGCGATCACCTCCGGATATGCTAGTAGGAGAGGCTATAAGGCTTAGGTAGCGAGGCGTAGGGATGTCAAAAGAAGGGACAGGCTAAATTGGGATAACAATGGGTAGACGTCGGGAATGGTATAAGGCTCAAACTAAACAAATGATGGCCTAAATCATACTCACGCTCGACTAACCAAGCACCAATGCTTCGAGAGTTGCTTGTGGCAAGTTCTTAGTCACCGAGAAAGATGATCCTTCCTCCTGACTCGAGCAATACGAGTCTAGTGGCGGCTACACACATTCCTACTCTACAGTTCGATTACTCCTGATTCAGCAATTTTGAGTAGTGCAAACAATATTTACGAATGTAGAAAAGTATAAACTACCAGCATACAGAAAAATTGAATCTATACTATCTCTACACACCATGAGTACTCTATTAGGATCACTGCACGAGTTTTGAACCACTCTATCCTAAAATCCGAAGCCAGCACTACTATCTTAGAGTTAGCACCAAAGAAATAAATTAAACTTGGGTCGAGCGCGTGCTTAAGTGCACGCTTGTGCGGTGTAGGTGCACAATATTGTCATGATAAAAACTAAAAATGAAAATACTCATGACGTATGTAAGTGAATGTAGTGCATGGGCACAGGTAACACGTGACTCTCCCCCACCAGACTTTAACTAAACAACTTATCACAAGATTTACAATAAAAGAAATGAAGTAAAGTTGGGGAAGAGGTTACCTAATGCTCAGGAAATGAGCATACCAGAAGATCGACATTAAAGTATGATGACAAACCTACAAAAAGTTTTATCTCACCCTGCCACACAAAGGGTAGGCCACCTACAAAATAGCTCAAACAAAAACGTAAAACAAGGTATAACCAATATAAGCTAAGCAACACTTGTGAGTTAGTACCAAACATAATATCACACACATCTATCACCTGAAACGAAACACAATAGCACAGGAAAGAAAGATAATGCAAACAAAACAACTAATAGCCACCTTGGGGACGAACACCCAGCTTAATAAAGTAATGTACAAAATCAGTCAAACAAATATAAAAAAATACAAGAACAACAAACACCCCAATCCGGGTAGAATAATAACAATCACTCAGGTAGATCAAAAAAAGGCGGAGGCAGAGGCAGAGTACGAGCACGCGAAGTAGAAACTCGAGCAGGGATAGCAGGAGGGACCCCAAGAAAATCAACAATTTGCTCGGTCATGTTGTGCTGCTGGAGAATCATCTCTTCCATCTACAAATGCTGCGCGTACTAGTCGGGATAATCCACAGCAAACTCCTATGATGCGAGGCATGGGCATAAGAATAAGAACGGGCCAAAGGCACAGTAAGGCCGGGAGCAGCATCGTTAAGCCTACGCGAATCCGAAGAAGAACCCGCAGCAGCAAAAGGAGCCTCAGCAGGCTGCGCTCGATCAATAGTACAAACAACGTAACGCCACGTACTTCCAGAAGAAATAAGCCGCGGGAAATGGGAGTCATGGCGGGAAATGTGTCAAAGACTCCTAATCCCTTGGCGATTTGCGTAATAAAATGCGAACCTCTGATGGCTTTCAAGGGTACGTACGTGGCCTTGTAATGGAAATAGTCTGCTAGAACACCACCTAGGTTCGAGAGGGACACTGTGCTGCATGCTGTAGTGGTAAAGAAGATCCGACCATCCCTCTACATTCTGGATCATTGCACGAGCATTGATACTATGCCCGATCAAGTGCTGAATGTAGTGGAGGGAAGGCGATATTATGCGGGAGGATATGGCCGCGTGCACCTCATACTGTTGCGTCAGGTCGGTGATCTCCTACAAAAATGCGTGAGGAGATACACCAGTGGGGAATTCATGGGGTCGATACAAATCATTAGACTCCATGAGCTCCTCAGTGGTGTATATCCCAGCATGTACGACAAGCATACCCACACCGAAGGTGTAGGGACGGGAGTTTATCTTAAATGACAAAGAATTGGACTCCCCAGTAACTGCGTCACGTCGCTCTAAGATGCGGAAGGTGGAAAGGAACTCAAGAGTTAGTTCACGAAATCCCATCTCCACAATGGAGAAAAGATGTCGCCATGAACCAACATTGAGTAAGCAATCCACTTACAGCTTTAGGCCAACGGCCGCGTGTTCTTCCTCTGAAACAAAGCGAAAATCCAAAAATGGTTTTCGAACAAGGCGATCAAACCTCGTTATCATCTCCGGCCACCCGAAACGGAGCATCCTTTCTACCTTTTAAGAATCCACCTGAGCATCCGGACCACCTTACGGCTCATCCGGAACCACATTCCGAGTAGAGGAGGATGAAGTACCGCCCTTGCCGTGCAACAAGCCAACCACTTTCTTGAATGGACTCTTGTAGATGAGGAGCAAAGAAAGTGAAAGAGAAAGAAAGGAAAAATGGGGGAAGATTTGGAAGAGGAGGAAGAATTTTTGCCGGAGAAGAAAGAGGTGAAGCCGTAGCTCGAGCAGACACATGGGATTAGGGCCAGCGTGAGTCAAAAATGCCCGGCCTGGACTTTAAATAAAAGAAAACGCACGGTCGTGCGTTTTTGCCGCGCACGGTTTTCACCAACCATGCATTTTGCAAAAACAGGCCAATTCACATCATTTTCTCCGGGAATCCTTATCCTGCGACAATAGTGAGAAAAATAAAAACAAATGGAACAAAGAATATCCTGGGCGACTAAGCCACTTCCTGAATTTGGTACAAGCAGATAAAACTCTCGCAAGCAAGCATTGAAACAGAAAAATTTTTTCAAAAAAAACACATGAAAAGCTACTGTAAAACAGTAAATACTAACTAGTTAATCCTACTCCTAGATAAATACTGGGGTTGCTGTCATCCCAGCACGACATATTAAAAATCAGAAAAGTACTAGCTAATAGGCCTATGAAAAGAGAAATGCACAGGTAACTGTTCCATTATCCGTTGCGGCAACGGGTACCTATACGGAGATAAAACAGTTACCCCTCTGCCCAAATAATAATACCAGCTCCTCGCAGACAGAGGAAATAAGAAGTAAGAAAAAGAGGAGCACTGGTCCTCGCTCATCTCGCACAAAATAAATGTTTGCCTAACAAGGTATCGTCCACCATAGGTATACAGGAAGCGATGGCGACGACATGGGAACGAGGCTCCTCGTCATGCCACCGTACCCGTGGAGACTCATCCTGCACAGGCTCAGATAAAGAAGGGGGATCAAGTAATAAAAGAGACGAAGAACTAAAATAATAAGAAAATAGGAGAGCGACTCTGGCTTCACTCTCAGCGAGATACAAGCATAGATCATCGTTGTTATCATACGAGTCATATTGGGGGGAATACGACAACTCGAGGTTCGCGGTGGTAAGAGGGACCCCCTCATACAATAAGGAGGTGCAAACCTCTGCATTAGAAAGGGAATATTCCTCATCCCCTCGAGGTGCATAAAAGTGTTCCGAAGATCCACATTCTCCGTCGGAGATAGACGACTCATCATCCCACTTTGACGCAACCTCGGGCACCGAATCATCCACAAATATGGTATCATTAGCCAACTCACTCAAAAATGGAGCAGCAAACTCCTGCAAAAATTGTGCAGGGGCAAGGCTACTCTCAAAATCAGGCATAGAATTAGCTGTCCATATCGCAAAATCATTAGCAGACACCACCGCATCGACGACCGGAGCAATCTCATCATCCCATTCAAGAGCATCCACGAGTTCTAGATCCAATTCTCACAAGCCAACCCCAGAGTGATCGTTATCACTCAAGGGAAGCTCGTAAAAAGGAACCGAGGGACCCATTAAAGATCTGTATGCGCCAAGAGATTCTTTAGTAATCTCAACGGGAAAAGAGAGAGCAAGGTGTGCGATGTCAGTGTATGGGCCAGACAACACCCTGATAGGCCTGTCTACAGCAGTCTTCCACGATCGGGAGGTTGCGGCAGGCATGCCCACAGCGGGAGATGTCTCGTACAAGCGAGGGCAATCCTTCACCATGTGGCCTATACATTGACATAACACACATCCAATACAATGCTCGACATTCAAAGCATCCATGGCATCGATGCTTCGGCGCAAAGTGTCAGGTAGACTGTACTCAGCAACAGAATACATCGCGAATAAAAGTATTTACAGAAAAGTGCTACACAGCAAAAAATAAAATAGCACCGATCTGCTATCTATGTCAAAACTCGGAGAAAGGCAAAAAGGAATATGCAAAAAATAAAAAATTCTATCAACTAAAGCAAATAAGAAGATGATATGCACACATGGAAAAGGGCTTCAATCTATTATCTCCCACTCGAAAAACTGACATGATTGTGTTCCCCGGCAACGATGCCAAAAACTTGATGCATTTGAACGGCAAGTGTACCGATCGCACAAGTAATATAAAATTTGTTGCTTTCCCAAGTATCGATCTCTTCAAGGAACACAGTAAGGGGGATTTAATATAGAGGAGGACTTGAAATAGAAGTCCTTAGGTCGGAGTTATCCATGGGTGTTTTGATGGTTGCGATAAAATAAAGCAAAACACAAACAACTACTCCTATACAATCCTGCTATGCATCGCTTCGCCAGGCGGGATGGAAGACTACACGGGCCTATATGCACCAAATCTCTAGGCGGATGGACGAGTAGGCAAGCGTAAGAACTAGAATTTGAGGATCGTAAACACCTCTTCGCTATGCACGCTTTTAGCAATTGCTAGAACAGCAAGAACGGATGGATGGCGGATGGAAAGATGGCACAACTCAAGCAACTTAAGCGGAAAAAAGAAATAGGAATCACATGGACATGAAAAACATAACATATACAACCAAAGTGCAAATCAACTACATAGAAATATTTAACAGCACATATACACCAATAAAGGAAGAACAAAGGAAGAAATCTACCGAATCCGAAGTCTTGCTGATGATTCACGGAAGGAATCGCCGGGTTGTAAATCTGTGTCCATGCTTGGCCATCAACTGCATCCGGGGTAGAGAAGGCAGTCACTACCCTCCAGTGGACCCGTCTTCTTTGTGTCACGGTTCGAAAGAAGGTTGCAAGCTTCCCTTTTCTTGATGGCTCTGGAAACAAAGCTTGATGCCAAGCTAGTAGATGAAGGAGAAGGCCAAGAGCAAGCGCCGGCAAGATGTAGGCTTCGTGAGCATGGCCGAAGCTTCTCTCCTTGGTGGAAGATGAAGGGCGAACGTTAAACGACTGAGTTTCACCCTAAATTGGTGGAGAAATCGACTGGAAGAAGTCTGTCAAAAAACAATTCTCAAATGGCAAAAAATCTGCTCATAAATAGAAAAAGATAAGAAAATTTGTCACGCGCGGTCTGGCGCACGACTGTGCGTGAACCGTGCGATATTCGCACGCAGATAATTCTTGAGGAATAAGAAGCGTTCACCCGTGTGTTTTACTCGCGCACGGGCGATTCCGGCCATGCGTGAAGGAAATCGCACGGGTAAACACAGAGCGAAAGAATCCAGGAGAAAATAATGGAACCGTGCGTTTTACTCACGCACGGGCATTGTTGCCCGTGCGTGAAGGAAAAACACAATTAACCGCAGATAACTTGAAAGATAGGCAAAAGGTGCAGGCCGTGTGATTCCTTCTCGCACAGTTTGGCTGAAACCGTGCGGGAACAAATCACATGGGTAGAAATAGATGCCGCAGGAAAGCTGTTTGAAATGCAAGATTGAACTGGAACCATGCACGAAGAAATGCGCACAGCCGTGCGTTTTACACAGAATTGAAAATGGACTTCGGGACATCCCGACTACCTGCACAATAATAAAACCAGGCTAGAGCACAACCTTCCAACACCTAAATGCAAACAAAACTATACAGAAAGATAACAAGGAGCACTATGTGCATAATCGTATAATAGAATGCGCAATTGAACACCCATGGGCCAAAACAGTGCACTTATCGAGAAAAGCATAATAAAAGAAATATCTGAGATAGCATACTAAAAGTGAAGTGTAAGTGCGTTAAAAGTAGCCCAGATGACTCCGAAAAACACTATAAATATCGGACTCATCAGACCACCAGACATAAACATTTGCTCATCCCGAGCAAATCATCTCTCCGTGAACTCGAAAATAGCTAGCTGGCATAGAAATTTCAAAATAAAGTAAAGCGAGAAATAAAATACTCATGGTCGCAAAGAATAAAATAGAAAAACTTTTTAATAATGCTACGGAGTATATAAATTTCAACAGGCGTAAACAAATATCGTAGCCACTCAAAATAGGAATATTGGAGAATCGTCCAGTCATAAATAGGAAGAAAGTAGGCAGGCCACTGAGGTGAGCATTGCCAAAGACCGGGGCTCAGGATCACCTCCAAAGGAATCCACCAATGTCGGGAACCTTACGCTCGCACATTCACACTCTATCAACGATGCAAGGCTAACTCAAACATTAATCAGTATGACTTGTAGGATAGAATGGGGCATAGGCGAAGGCAGGATAGACTAAACAAAGTGTCTAAAATAGTAGTTGTTATACTTAAAAATACCCAACATGCAATCCTAGCATAAAACATCCCAGAGAGCAAGTAATCAAAATAATCAGAAAAAAAAAACAAACAAGCAGCTTAAAAAGTGTCCAAAATAAACTACCATGTAAGCGTCAATAATCTGACACGAACCCACACAATTCAAAAGTATGCCTTAACTAGGTTAAGTAAACTAAAACAACAAACTACATCGCAACGGCGAGGTGAAAACCACAACCAACACTGCTACTTAGGCACTCCAAAACCAGCTCCACTACCTACTAAAGATTTGAACCAAGGGCATTCCAAAGATTGAATACCTCAGAAAGTGGGTACAAGTAGTAGCAGAAAAGTAATCCAAAAGTAAACAAAGGTCAAAAGGGGTACCAACCAAAGACCAAAGGTACTGAAGTAGAGTACAAAAGTTGTAACATCCCATTTCCGGCTAGACCCCTAGGAGTCGGTTGGTCGTGATGGAACCCTGGGAAGTCCAAAAACAGAATTAAATCGACCAAGATTTCGGGTCACGGGTTGGTCACGCCCGTGACCGACCAGTCACGCCCGTGACCTGGGGCGTGACTCAATTCGACGATCGTCGATCTCAGGGAGACGATCGTCGGGCGAAGAATTTTCAACCCGGCCCTATCACGCCCGTGACCCAGGTGTCACGCCCGTGACCAAGGGCGTGACCCCTTCGGCGATCGTCGATCTCAGCGCGACGATCGCCGAGCGCTGAAATTACCTCATGACCCTGTCACGCCCATGACCCGCAATGTTACGCCCGTGACATAGGGCGTGACCATGTTCGACGATCGTCGATTTCAGCTCGACGGTCGTCGACCCAGAATTGGTCACACGGGCCTGTCACGCCCGTGACCCCCAATGTCACGCCCGTGACATAGGGCATGACCACGCTCGACGATCGTCGATTTCAGTTTGACGGTCGTCGACCCAGAATTGGTCACACGGGCCTGTCACGCCCGTGACCCCCAATGTCACGCCCGTGACATAGGGCGTGACCATGTTTCACGATCGTCGATTCCAGTTCGACGGTCGTCGACCCAGAAATGACCACCCGGCCCGTCACGCCCGTGACCCAGGTGTCACTCCCGTGACCACCTTTCGACGATCGTCGATCTCAATTCGACGATCGTCGAACCCAGAACTGGCTAACCGGGCCTGTCACGCCCGTGACCTATGTGTCACGCCCGTGACCAAGGCCGAAACGTCAGCCAGACTGGAAATTTCAGTAACCGATGTCGAAATTAATTCTGATTAAGGAATGAACAGCAGGAATATTTATGGGCCGTTTCCTACTTTAATTATTTAAATAAATAAGGAAATGTTAGTCCAATGGGAAATCGCCACCTGGCAAACATCTCTTCGTTTCCAGCAATTCAATTACCAGCATCATAACCGAAACGTTATTCAGAAGAAATATTAATGGCGATGAACGTTTCAACCTTTCCCCTCCCTCCTTTCTTCCCTTTAAAAAGGCCCCTTAGGCTCAATGGATGAAGTTTCTCAGCCCTTACCTGAAGTTTCGAGCCTCCTACTGTGCTGTAGAAGAATTCCGACGACGCCACCACCGCGCCATGACAGTCCAACATCCATCTCGCCGTCAAACCATGAATAAGGTCCTCCCCTCCCTCTTCTTCTGCGGATAGATCTTAGGAATCGTTAGGAGAGATATCGGGCTCAAAAGAGCCAGATCGGGTGAGCGTATTCGTGGTTTTCCGAAAATTTCATGGTGGCGGGTTCGCTGGAAACCGCCTCTCCAGCGGCCGTGCCGCCGCCCGACGATAGCCCTCGCCTCAACGGAGGTGGTGGTGGTGGTGGCCGGCCAGGGAGATGGCTGGATGGCCGGGAAATAGCATGGAAAAGCTACAGGAAATTAGGTTTTCAGGCCTCTGGTTCGGGCTGTAGAAGAAGATGAACAGTGCCGTCAAATTAGATTTATTTTTAAAACAATTTCTGAATGAAATATCTGTCATGTTAAATAAGTTGGGAAAAATACCTAGATGCTCCTACATGAAAAATGATCAACATAGAAAATGTAGCCCTTGAAGTCTACTTTAATTCAAAATTAATTTCACTCGATTTGGAATCCTGGTTAGAACACAACACCCTGTTTGGTGAGGTCTATCCAGAGGGCTGCCTTGACCTTAGAAATATTCCCCACTCCAATCCAGTCATCCAAATGACTTGAAATTTGGGGTGTGGTCTAATCTTACATATATCTAGGTGCTATCCAAAAATGAGAATTTTTGGAGAATATTTTTCTATAGTTTTTAGAAAAATTCAATAATCCTAGCCGAATTTAATTAGATAGTTAAATAATTTCCAAACCCTCCCAAATTCTGGTGAGTGGTCCCTGGGGTCACCATAAGGTTCTGTATGATTTTTCATCTCATTTGTAGATGGTTTGGCTTAGAAATGATCAACCCTAAGTTTTGCCCTAATAAGGGGTCTTAGGTTAAAAGTGCACTTTTGAAATTTGAGTGGTCAGATCACCTCAACAGAGGCTGAGATTTTTACCACTGTCTAGTAATATTCTCTAGCACCCCCTCATGGAGTTTGAGGTGGATCGGGGTAAGTTTGCCCTAAGGACCAAGGCTAAACCCTAAGGATGTATCTTGGTGGTTTGTGAAGGTCATGTGGTCAAATGACCTTAGATTGACCCGAAATTGGGTGAAGAGAACCATAGGGCCAATATAGTTCTCTGGATGAAATCTTAGTAAATTTAGAGACCGTTGGGATACCTAAAAATCTAACCCTAGTTTAGGGCGCAAAACTTGTAGAGATAGGAAATGACACTAAATCACATTGAAAAGTGGTGAGATTTGGGTAGAGTGAATTATAGGGTTGGTACAAGCTCTGGATATTTTTCTATGAATTTTGTGATCATTATTTTGAATACTTCCTTTAATGATTTAGTAGATGTATGATTTGCTTAGAAAATTTATTAGGGAATACACACTCTTTGGAAAGTGATGAAATTTAAGCAGAGAACGTTTATTATGATTTTAAATCTCTGCGAATTTTTATGGGATTTTTGGAAGATTAATTCTAAGGCTTGCTTCTTTAAGTATATTTTACCTTGATTATTTGATTAAATCTTTAGTGGTGTTTAGCAAGCTAGTAAAATTATGATTCTCTGCACAAAGATCTTTTATATATCATACTACTGACTAGTGATTTTTCTATAATTTTTAGATGAATAATTTCAGTACTTCCTTCATTACGTAGAATTAACGTGATTATACTGAATAAATTATTTAGAGGTTAAATACTTTCTATAAAATTCTGGAAATTTGTATTTGAGGTTATCTTGCTGTTATTTAATGATCATGATTTTTGAGTAGCCATATCTTAAGAGGATCATGTACTTCATGTTTAAAATGACCCATGGCCCATCCTTTGGGAAAATTAAATAAATATCAGATTAATTAGGAAAATTATAAGTTTCTGGATTTAGACAAATTATGTTATGGTAGACCTCCATTAAATATTATAGGAGATTTGGAAGACAATTTGGTGTACCTCCCCTTGTGTACCCCATATAGTTTAGGATGGTCTGCATATAGTAAAGACATGGAATTTTGGTAGTTGATGGTTGGTAGGGCAAATTAAGATTGAGTTCATCATTGGAAGTCAGGATAAGTAGAGTGTGAGACTGGTTAGGATAAGGGAGTACGGGAACGACGAAAGATCGTCCATCCCTGGAAGAAGAGGCAGAGTCTTAATACTCTAGGGTTAGAACTAAAGTAACTAATGAGGATCGGGTTAAGGGAGGTCAACCAATAATAATAAGTGCCTTGCGAAAGGGAACTTCGGGCCGTAATGCCGCCGTCTTGGTTCCTAGTGCCCTTTGAGAGCCCTTGACGGGGTATGCCGAGGGCAGTCCTGGGATAACGTAAACCATAGGAATAATAAATTAAAAGAGCAACTAGTATAACTAGGGTTGCACATTTACACTCCCCGATAGCTAGGAAAGTAGAATAATAGGACTTGTTGCCATTCAGACAGTAGCTCTGAAGGTAGATGCACGGACGGGACTGTCCGGGGGGCCGAGGGCTCGAGGGTTGGAGTACAGAATAAAAGTGGTGGGTCATCGGTACTAGGCGATCGATCACACCGACAGCGGTACGTTGACTCGGCGAAAAAGCCTAGTGTGTACAGCCAGCACAGTACGCGGATACTCTAGGTTGTGTTCTTCTAGGGGCGTACGGAAGGGCTAGGCCTGGTAGTGTAGTTACCCGCCTAGGAGTGGGGGGCCCGACTCACTGTCTCTGTTTGCCACAACGGAGGTTCCTGGGGGTGAAGCTAGCCTCCCGAACAGGGGGAACTAAAGGTCTGTGCGCATAGAGTCATGTGCGTGAGTTGCACTTGCATGAATCATGGCATAACATATCACTACACTCATATTTGCATACAACCGACACCCCAACGTATAAATCGGTATGGGACTTTTTATACGATGGGAGCCTTGCAGAAGATCCCTTAACTTATAAGTTTGTATGGGCATTCATATATGTTAAGGTTACTTACTTATCTACTTGCTTGTTTACTTACTGTTCTCTAGCTGCCATTTTATATAAATTGCTACTTATTAATTGCTTTACTTATTACAACATTTAAACTGTTCACCTATTATAACTTGCTAGCATAGGTCCGCTGTCACCTGTTTATTTGGTTTAATCTCCCCCTTCATGTCCTTCCCTTTCTTCCTCTCCGCTCGGTACCTAGGAGCCATGGGGGAAGGGGTAGGGGATGATAGGGCTTAGTCTTTATGACTAAAGGTTTTCGAACCATAACATTTTAGGTGTACCATATGGAAGGGTCACGGCTTTTGCAGTTCCTGACAGAGTCGACCCCGCGACCGTGTTACCATTGTCACCAGCCGGGACATACACGGGTTAAACGCCCCTTGATGGGTGGGACTCCACCAGCTCAGCAACCAGGAGGCCGAAGACGTAGCCGTAGACATGGATCGCGAGGCGGCGAAGGCAGGCCGAAAAGGAAGAAGCACCCAGAGATGCAGCAACAGCGGAGTACAGAGTCGGTGGAGATGGGCCAGTCCAGCTTGGGTGCTCTCAGTTCAGTGACAGTTACGGTGACGCTTGGTTTTAGCTTTGCTTCCGCGAGTGATTTGTAGTGAGGATATGATGTACCGGGCATAAGCCCGTATTTACAGTACTCTGATATATTGTGGACCCTCCCTTCGTGGAGGTTTATTTATATAAATGTGATTATTGTTGACTTGCTCTTACTTTATTATGCTACTATTCTGCGATCGAAAAGGGCAGGCAGAATTGGCGTTTTGTAGTGGCGACCTTCCCGTGAGTCGGTGCCACCGCAAAGCGGCAATTCTGGGCTAAGACCCCAGTGGTTGAAAAAGAAAAAAAAGGGGGTCTTACAAAAGTAAAGTACAAAAATCAGAAAATAGAACTTACGTGAATCATCACGTACATCAAACTACACAATATGCGTAAGGCTAAAAAATGGAAAGCATGATTAAATCATAAGAAAGAATTCTCATAACTTTATTAGCCACATGTGGTCAACTCTACCCAAAAATACGGCCGAGGTGGTCACTCAACCGGACACACCCTCATAGATATAATATCTGTCGAACTACGGGGGAGACTCATACACTCCACCATTCACCGCGGATGCCCAAACACCCGATAGAGTTCTATAATGTACTAATAAAGGGAACAAACATTTATGGCTGTGGTTTCGTCCACTAACACCTGCAACAAAGAAAACCATGATATAAATCTCAAGACATGGCACATCGGATTCAACTAAACATCGTTAGATTTAGGGATCAGTTGACCAACCTCTAGGAAAGATGCAAGGCCTTAAATAAATTTTTTTTTCTACATGGTAGTTAAGAGATAATTAAAAGATAATGATTCAGACGCATCGGTAAATCACTAATAACTCTACAAGATAGGATTAGCATAATCATGAATATAATAATATAAGTGGATCGTAAGTAAAAGAACAAAATAGAACTAGTAATCATCAAGTCAATCATGATAACAGAACTAAATAAAAGGGGTTAGAGATTCCATCAAGATCGGAAAAGGAAGGAAGAAGGGAAAAACCACCACTTTCCTTGGTTTTGCCAGAGGAGACCTCCAAATCGCACCTCAGCGTAGATTAGGACTAAGGAAGTCGGGCAAAGTAAAAATATGAACAAAAATGGCTGAAATAGAAGTTAAGGACAAAAAACATAACGAGAAAAACTAAAGAAATGGGGAAAACTTTACCACTAAGATGTAGCTCTCGTTGAGAGTTTTCTAGATCTATACCCGGTTGAAGATTTCGAGCACCGGAGTACCGTCGTTGGCCACTAGAAACTCTACAGAAAGGAAGTTTTCTCTCTTGCTTGCACCGCTCTGGTTTGGAATTTACGGGAAGGAAGGAGTACGGCTTAAATGAAGGAGGGGAAGAAAGAGGAGTAGGTATATTTATGTATAGATATAATAAATATAATATTAAAATAATATACCTTCTATAGTAAAATACTTACAAAAACAATTCGGAGTTGGCTGAAGCGAAATTCTCTAGGAGTCTTGGATTTCTTGAGAAGAATAGAGGGAAGCATTTCATGGGTAGAAGGCAGTATCTCGAGAGCTAAAGAGGCTTCTTGAGTACAGATAAAGTTCTCACGAGAATAAAGAGAGACTTCTCGAGTACTGAGGAAGAAGAGTTCACGGGAACTTAAGAAAGCTTCTCAGGAAGTGAGGGAGACTTCTCGGGTAATAGAGAAGACTTCTTGAGAACAGGTTGAAGCATTTCTCGGGAACAACTCTCGGCTTCTAGAGAAATGAAGGGCAAATTCTCGAGTACTTTAATGCTTCTCGAGAACTAGCAAAGGCTTCTCTAGAACAGCAAGACAGGACTTCTCGAGAATGAAGGACAGATCTCGAGTACTATATCTGAAGATTCTCGAGGGCAGGGAAGGGCTTCTCGAGAACAAAAGGGAAAAAGCAGAAAATCGGGGGCGTTATAGTCACCCCCCCTAAAAAGAAGATTCGTCCCAAAACATAACACAATTCCAAAACTAAACCAAAATGAGAAAATCAAATACAACCGAAAACATGGAGATATACCAGAAACTAAGAGAAGAGGTGTGGATGACATTACCTCATCGCCCACTCCAATTCTCACGTCGCGCTCTCGACATCTTGATTTCTCCAAAAACCATGACCATGAGAATGGTATTTCTCTACAACACTCGATCTTGAGATTCCAAAACATGGACAGGCTCTTCCACATATGAAAGGTTGGGCTGAATCTAGGGCACCGAGTCAAGGACTTGACGATCACTAAGAACACACTTCCACAATTGGCTCATATGGAATAATTCATGGACACCAGGGAAGGTAGCAAGTAAACCCAGTCTATAAGCTTACACTCCGATGCGCTCAAGAATCTGAAAAGGTCCCACATACCGAGGTTCTAACCTATAATGCGAATAACTGAGGTGAACTCGCGAACTCCAGCAAATTTCTACAATAGAGTAGTCAAAAGCCGGTAAATTAACATATAATGTAAGTACCAATAGAGAACTCACGTACACCTGTAATATCTTCAAAAAGCAGTCAAACGTAGGTAAACAAATATAGAACATATGTACCAGAGCTAAACTCACGAACACTTGCTAATCTCTATAAAAGATAAATTAAAAGCAAGTAGATTTAAAATATAACTCGAGTACCTAAAGAGAACTCGCGAACAACTACTAATCTCTACAAAAGGGAAATCAAAAACAGGTAAATTTAAAATATAACTTGAGTCCCTGAAACTAACTCATGAATAACTGTTAATACTTATAAAAGAGAAGTCAAATGCAAGTAAATTAACATATAATGCAAGTACCTGAATATAACTCATGAACACATGCTAATCTCTATAAAAGAGAAGTCAAAAGTAGTTTAATAAAAAAATAACACGAGTACCTGAGGTGAACTCACTAACATATGCTATTTTCTCAAAAATAGATGTAAAAATATGTAAATAAACGTATAACGTGAGTACCTGAGGTGTACTAGCGAACACCTACTAAACTCTGCAAAAGAGAAAAAAAGAAGGTAAATTAAAAATATAATGCATGTACCTATTGAGAACTCTCGAACACCTGCTAATCTCTATAAAAGAGATAAAAAGCTGGTAAATTAGCATATAACATGAGTACCTAAGGTGAACTCACGAACACTGCTAATCCCTGTAAAAGAGAAGTGAAAAGAAGGTAAATTTAAAATATAACACGGGTACCTAAAGATAACTCGCGAACAACTACTATTCTCTACAAAAGAGAAGTCAAAACAACTACATAAACATATAACGCGAGTACTAGAAGAGAACTCATGAACACCTAATAATCTCAACAAAATAGAAGTCAAAAGCAGGTAAATTAACAAATACGTGAGTGCCTAAAGAGATCTTGTAAACACCTGCTATTCTCTAAAAAGAGAAGTGAAAAGTAGGTAAATTAACATATAACACGAGTACTCAATGAGAATTCATAAAAACCTTCTAATCTCTACAAAAGAGAAGTAAAAAACAAGTAAATAAACCAATAATGCGAGTATCTGAGGTAAACTCGTGAACACCTACAAATCCTTACAAAAGTGAAGTCAAAAGCCCGTAAAATAACATATAATGTAAGTACCTGTAGAAAACTCACGAACACTGGTAATCTCTACAAAAGAAAAGTCAAAAGCGGGTAAATAAACATATAACACAAGTACATGAGGTGAACTCACGAACACCTACAAATCTCTATAAAAAAGAAGTTAAAAGCTAGTAAATTTAAAATATAATGTGAGTACTTGAATAGAACATACGAACACCTGATAATCTCCTAAAAGGAAAAGTCAATCACATGTAAATAAACATAGAATGCAAGTACCTAGGTGAACACACGAACACCTGCTAATCTTTGCAAAAGAGAATTCAAAAGCAGGTAAATTAACAAATAACGCGAGTAGCTTAAGAGAACTCGCAAAAGTGAAGTCAAACATATGAAATGAGTACATGAGGTGAACTCGTGAACACCTACTATTCTAAGCAAGAGAGAAGTCATAAGCAACTAAATTTAAAATATAATGCGAGTACCTGAAAAGAAATTGCGAATACCGGCTGGCTTCTAGAAAAGAGAAGTCAATACAAAGAAAATAAACATATAATGAGAGTAACTGAGGTGAACTAGCAAACACCAGCTAATCAATGCAAAAGAGAAGTCAAACACAGATAAATTAACCTATAACGTGAATACCTGAAGAGAACTCGCAAACACCTGCTCATCTCTGTAAAATAGAAGCCAAAAAGAGGTAAATAAACATATATCGTGAATACCTGAGGCGAACATGCTAACACCGACTAATCTCTGCAAAGGATAAATCAAAAGCAGGTAAATTTAAAATATAATGCTTGTACATAAAGAGAACTCACGAACACAGGCTAATCTTTGAAAAAAGAGAAGTCAAAAGCAGGTGAAAAAATATATAATGCAAGTACCTGAGGTGAAATCGCATCATACCGATCTATACAAAAGAGAAATTAAAAGAAGGTGTTGGGAATATTCCCCTTAATGTTCCCTAGATTTGAAGAGGAATCACAATCAATACTAAGATCAAAATTGTATTTGTTGTTGTTCAAGTTCACTGTATGCAATATGTTCCTTGAAATAAATTTGGATAGGTTGTCTAAGTGATTGTGACAGGTGGTCACAAGGTTGAAATGCAGAGAGATAGAAATCTGTCCAATTCCACAGGCATTGAGTGAAGCCAGATCACTCAAAACAAGATATTAAAGAAGGATATAGGAAAGACTGAAAATTGTCCAAGTCCAACGGCATCGAGTGAAGCCGGTTCACTCAACGCCATATGCCAAAAAGCATTGAGTAAAGGATGGACAGTCAAATCCCAATAGTTTGCAAAGAAGATTTGCGGCCAAGTCCACGGGCTTTGAGTGAAGGCAGTTCACTCAATGCCTTAAAATATTAGGTGTCGAGTAAAGCTCAGTCTATCAAAGCTTCATCATTGCCAAGGGAGAAATTAGGCTAAGTAGAGAATCATTGAGTGAGGATACCTCACTCAACGCTTGAAGAAAGAAGAGATGAGACAAGCTCAGGAAGTCAAAGCCTTTGAAGAATTTTTCAAGAATTCAGGCTAAGTCCATAAGCGTTGAGTGATGACAACTCACTCAATGCCCAAAGTAGAATTCGTCTACAAGACCAGTGTTCAGTAAAAGCTTAAGAAGAGAGACCAAAAAATGTGTTGAAATCAAGATGTGTTGAATGAGTACAGCTCACTCAACGCAAGCCCATCACTAAAATTGGCTAAGTACAGAAGCGTTTAGTGAAGCCAATTCACTCAATGCCTTAACATGAAGGCAGACAGTCAGTGAAGCGGCAAAGTCCAGAAGCATTGAGTGAAGAAGGTTCACTCAACAGACTCAACGCCTAGCAGTGCAGAAGTAATTGGCGAAATCAAAATGCGTTGACTGATGATGGTTCACTCAACGCACTCAATGTCTAATGGTGTAGAGATATTTCCTAAGTCCAAATTCATTGAGTGATGACGGTTCACTAAATGCCTGGTTGTGTAGAATATTTGGCAAAGTGTTTTGCGCTGAGTGAAGGCTATTCACTAAACGTGTAACACCCCAAATTTCGATTTGGAGTTCAGGCTCGGTGACACGGCCTGGGATACGGGTATGTCCCAGGGCATGTCCAGCTCTGGGTACTCGGCTGTGTCGTGAGAGCCTTAAAAAGATGAAGTCCGCAGGCGTTGAGAGGCGACACGGCCTGGGTCACGGGCGGTCCCAAGGCGTGTCCTGCTCGGGTTGGAAACTAAGTGGCGTTGAGTGTGGAATACGACCTGTTACACGGGCTTGTCAGAGGGGAGTGTTTTGCACACGTCCAAGGACACAAGCATGTGTCTTAGCCGTGTGCTTCTCGGGAGTGTTGGTCCTATGTCGAGTGAGGAACACGCCACTTAACATGGGCATGTACCAACTGATACGGGCGTGTTAGGGGCTTGACATGGGCGTGTCTCAGCCCGTGTTCTGGTCTGGCTAAGTCGGTTCATATACAACTTGCAGTACACGGCCTGTGACACGGGCGTGTCACAGGCCATGTCAGCCGCAATATTAGACTTTTCAGGCAATTTGTGGTCGTTCGTTTCCCTCATCCTAGATCTAATGGCCCAGGGTATTTCCAACTGGGTTTTACTCCGAGATTGCCATGAAGTTGTCATTCAAACTTGGGCCTTTATCTTTCTAAAGAGACGAGAGAGAGGAGATCTTGGAGGAGGAAGAAGGAGAAGCTTTCTAGCCACCGGTGGAGCTCCAGCAGTATGACTCGAGATCCGAAGCCAGCGTTGTGGAGGCAAGGCCATCGCGGTGATTTCCATCCGGCTAGGTTCTTCATGGCTCCAAAGCGATCGACAAGGGTAACAATCTCCTTCTTAGACAAGTGAAGTCCTACTTTATGCATGTGAATGGGATCCTCCACTAAGAGGTGGAAAGTGTAAGAGATTCCAGCAGTTTAGTCTACATCTACATCCAGAACGGTGTAGTACGGATTAGGCATTTTGTGTGAAGCCCATATGGACTGGTAGACTGGATTGGTTATGCTGCGAACCGAAGAAAACTCCGTGTATAAATCGGTTTACCTGCGAAGAAGGTGAGGACGATTGTGAATTGTGAGAAGGATGTTTTTCATAGCTCCTTTGGTTGGATGCTCGGCACGAGCTGGTTGATGGATTGGAATGCAGCACTGTGTGTCGGTGTTATCAGATGTATTGCGGACACCTCTTAGTGGGTGAGCGTGAGAGGTCTCTGATGTGTGTTTGGAAGTTGATGCCCATGTCTAACAAGTGCGATGTTAGGATCAGGTGTGCAGTAGATGGGTAGCATTGCAAATGGGGGGTTTCAGACCTTCCCAGCGTATTTCACTACACGTATAGGTCAATGGATAGTGTTCACAGTTGCCGTGAGGTGATTGCCTCTCCGTGAGCCGGGTGCGTGAGGTCTCCGATGTGTGTTTGGAGGCTTATGCCCGGCCAATAAGCTAAACACTACGAATTGGTGGTGGAATTTAGAGGTTTTCGGTACACCATAATCGTGCCCTGAGTGCATGGAGCACCTAGCGCTGAGGCTGGCCTTTCCGATGTTGTGTGTGATATATATATTGTGATTGTTGTCCATGCAGGAAAGGAACCACTGCCCCGGGTAATGGGTACGTTCGTTATAATTGGTCAGTTGAATGCTGACCGTTGCTTTTTTATTTACCCTTGGGGTGGATGCCCATATGTAGGTGCTGCCTTTGTTGATGCTAAAATGGATTAAGCGAGCTGAATCCCTTGCTGCTGCTGCTGCTTATAAGTCCTTAAAGGCTGTGCGAAGTATTAGATTTCATGTGTGGTCGACCTGTGTTCCAATCTTTGAAACCATCTTTTGTAATGTGAAATATGTAAGGCCTTAAGGCCGTGAGCGGTTGAGTTGTAAACATTCCTGGTGTTGTATATAAATGTGCTATTTATATATGTGTAGTGAACATTTGTTGATTTATTTCTTGCAAGTAATAATCTTCCGCAAGAATGCTCTGAGTTAGGATGCGAATAGAAAGGTTTTTGATATTCATAAGCAATTCGGCCGTTTGTCTGTGAAATATGGCGTGGGTCCTTGGCCGGAACCTCGTTTATATTCCATGTGATGGATGGAGGCATTACATTTTGGTATCAGAGGCCCTCGGTTTTCCGCTTTTGAATTCGTGGCCGAATTCTTTTGTCAGGTGGCGAGCACGTGTACGTGAGAACTGTTTTAACATAGTTAAACTCAAGAAAGTCCACTAGGAATGCGCACGTGTGTATTCGATATGTTTTCCATTTTGGATTGGAGGTTGATTATTGATATCTTGTTCATATATAGGTGACAAGGAGTGGTGTTGGGCAGTCTGAGCCCCAACGTTCGGATGAGAGTGCGGCACCAGCTGAGGTGCCCATACCTCCTCCTTTTGCAAAAACTGTATGCTTAGTTATGGAGGCGATATTTTCCATGTTTCAAGCACAACCTATTAGGTAGGCAATGCCTGTAGTGGAGCAATTTTGGGTTGGTGCGAGGCAAGAGCGTGTTGAAGCTCGGGTGGACGAGCGAGTTACGGACGAGCAACTGAAGCGGCTTATGGATTTTCATGCACCTACGTTTGTCGGGGCAAATTCCCCAATGCAGGCGGAAGATTGGATTTCAAGTGTGAAGAGGATCCTGACAGCGCTAAGGATTTATGAGGGGTACAGAGTTATGTTAGCCACTTTACTACTAGAAGGAGAGGCAAGACTTTGGTGGGATGAAGTCGAGCTGCACCAATTGGCAGGCAGAGGTCTGGGAGAGATTTTGATGGAGGAATTCTCAAGATTATTTTTGGCAAAGTATTTTCCATTATCACAGCGAATTGCAATGGAGAATGAATTTCAACGTCTTGTGCAGGGTGAGAAGACTGTGGATAATTACCTGCATGAATTTACCAGGCTGGGGCATTATGCGGGGTTCACTTTAGCGAAAGAAGTGCGGAAGACGAATAGATTCTATGATGTACTATGAGATGAGTTGAGATTAGCGCTTCCGAGTTCAGTTAACCAAAGATTCCAAGCCTTAGTCGATACAGCCTATGCGCTGGAGAAGGACGTGAAACGGGCGTGGGACAAGAAGAACATGGCGGTGGAAAAGTCAAAGTTCAAAGTTCCGCAGTCTGAACAATCGGAGATTAGGACACTGGATAAGAAGAGGTTCAAGCCCGCCGAACAAACGTCTTCGGATGTTGTTTCAGGCGCGATGTTAGGTCAAGGACGTGTTGAGTCGCGTACCTGTTTCACTTGTGGGAAGCAGGGGAATATAGCCCGTTACTATTGGAAAGGCCCGTAAAAGAGTAAGCAAAAGACAGGCGCGTCCTATGAGGAAAAGTGTAATGCAGTGGAGGAATCGTCTATATCCCGGGCGCAACTGCGAGTGTACAATCTCGAAGTGCAGGAGCCACAAAGCTCACATCATGAAGTACAACAGCCTCGAGTGTATAAAATGGAGTTTTAGGAGGCTTTTAAGAAGCTGTTAAGAGACGCGGATGAGCGAAAATAAAGTCGCGTGTGCACTTTATTGCTTTTGTGTTGGACTTTGTACATTTGGTATGCTTGTGTGTTTGTGAAAACACTTGTGTTGGTGCGATGCCGTAGGGAGAGAAAAGCTACGACATCTGAGCTCGCAACACGAATCGTCTTTGTTTTTATTGCAACAGAGTGGTTTTGTTGGTATCTACATTGCGGTAAATTTCGGGACGAAATTTCTGTAAGGAAGGGAGGATTGTAACACCCAAAATTTCAATTTGGAGTTCAGGCTGGGTGACTCGACCTGGGACACGGGCGTGTCCCAGGGTGTGTCCATCTCTAAGTACTCGGCTGTGTCGTGAGAGTCTTAAAAAAATGATGTCCACAGGTGTTGAGAGGCGCCTCAGCTTGGGACACGGGCGTGTCCCGGGCGTGTCCTGCTCGGGTTGGAAACCAAGTGGCGTTGAGTGGCGTTGAGTGTGGAACACGACCTATGACACGGGCATATCACAGATATGTGTTTGGCAGACGACAAAGGACACGGGAGTGTGCCTTAGCCGTGTGCTTCTCTGGAGTGTTGGTCCTGTGTCGAGTTAGGAACACACTCCTCAACACAGGCGTGTACCAGCTGACACGGGCGTGTCAGGGCCTTGCCACGGTCTTGTCTCAGCCTGTGTTCTGGTCTGGGTAAGGCAGTTCATGTACAACTTGTAGTACATGACCTGTAACACGGGTGTGTCACAGGCCGTATCAGCCGTAAAATTAGACTTTTGAGGCAATTTGTTGTCGTTATTTTCCCTCATCCTAGATCTAATGGCCGAGGGTATTTCCAGCTAGGTTTAACTCTGGGATTGGCATGATGTTATTATTCAAACTTGGGCCTTTCTATTTCTAAAGATAAGAGAGAGTAGAGCTTGGAGGAGGAAGAAGGAGAAGCTTTTCGGCCGATGGTGGAGCTCCAGCGGTGCGACTCGAGATCCGAAGCCAGTATTGAGGAGGCAAGGTCGTCGCAGTGATTTCCATCCGGCTAGTTTCTCCGTTGCTCCAAAACGATCGTCAAGGGTAACGATCTCCTTCTTGGACAATTTATGTCCTACTTTATGCATGTGCATGGGATCCTCCACCAAGAGGTGGAAAGCGTATGCGATTCTAGTAGTTGAGTCTGCATCAAGATCCTTAACTGTGTAGTACGGAATAGGCATGCTGTGTGACGCCCATCTTGACTGGTAGTCAGGATTGGTGATGATGCGAACCGGAGAACACTCCGTGTACAAATCGGTTAACCTGCGGAGAAGGTCAGGATGATTGTGAATTGTGAGAAGGATGCTTTGCATAGCTCCTTTGGTTGGATGCTCGGTACGAGCTGGTTGATGGATTGGAAAGCGACACTGTGTGCCGGTGTTATGAGATGTATTGCAGACACCTCTGAGTAGGTTGGTACGAGAGGTCTACGACGTGTGTTTGGAGGCTGATACCCATGTCCAACAAGTGCGATGTTAGGATCGGGAGAGCAGTCGATGGGTAGCATTGCAAATGGGGGGTTTTACACCTTCCTGGCGTGTTGCACTATGCGTGTAGGTCGATGGATAGTACTCACAGTTGCCGTGAGGTAATTGCCTCTGTGTGAGCTGGGTGCGTGAGGTCTCCGACGTGGTTTTGGAGGCTTATGCCCGACCAACAAGCTAAACACCTCGAATCGGTGGTGGAACCTAGAAGTTTTTGGTACACCATAATCGTGCCCTGAGTGCACGAAGCGCCTGAAACTGAGGTTGGCATTTGTGATGTTGTGTGTGATATATATGTTGTGATTGTTGTCCATATAGGGAAGGAACAACTGCCCTGGGTAAGGGGTAGGGTCGTTATAATTGGTCAGTTGAATGCTGACCATTACTTTGTTTTTCACCCATGGGGTGATTGTCCATATGCAGGTGCTGCATTTATTGAAGCTGAAATGGATTGAGTGGGTTGAAGCCCTTGCTGCTATTGCTGCTTGTAAGCCATTGAAGGTTGTGCGAAGTATTTGATATCATGTGTGGCCGGCCAGCGTGCCAATGTTTGAAACCATCTTTTGTAAAGGGAAACATGTAAGGCCTTAAGGCAGTGAGAGGTTGAGTTGTAAACATTCCTGGTGTTGTATATAAATGTGCTATTTATATATGTGTAGTGTCCATTCGTTGATTGAGTTCTTGCAAGTAATAATCTTCCGCTAGAATGCACTGAGTTAGTATGAGAATAAAAAGGTTTTTGATATTCATAAGCAATTCTGTCGTTTGTCTGTGAAATATGGCGTGGGGCCCCGGTCGGACCCTCTGTTATATTCCATGTTATGAATGGAGGCGTTACACAACGCACTCAACTCCTAGGATGAAACTTGAAAATGTCTAAGTCCACAAATGCTGACGTCAGCATGATTCAAAAAAGTATCAAGTTATTACGGGAAAGCTACAGTACACGACAAATGGCGCTGCAGGCATACTGTATGACTTTTTCTATAAATGCAAAGTTGCAGCCAACAACTTCAGGTGGGGCAATGGGTCAAATTTCTGTGGAAGGCGGAAGATAAAAGGCTTGAGTTTGGCGGAGACAAACTTTTGCAAGATAACTTTATAGGGTTTAACATTTCACAAAGAGGAGGAACTTCATAATCTTCTTCGTCGCCAATGCTGTAGAACTTAAAGCTGAAGATCAAACCCGCTTATCTAACAGTTCACCAAGATAGTTGTAGCGATCTTCATCTACTATAGCAAGTTTAGAAGAGATTTTTTAGAAAAAAGAAGAAGATCAATCATGTTTCTACAATCAAGGTTAGCTAATTAAAAAGCATAAGAAACTCACAAATCTTTGTCTTCATTAGTAAGTTTATAGACTTGTGTTTCTGAGATACTTCCAGTTCAAGCAGTAGTTTTCTTAAGATCAAATTTCGTATTGCTGAGAAGAAGTTAGGGCTGAGATTTTCTTATCTCAAAAATAGAAGGCTCAGAGAAATTTTTCTGTAGTCAAATCAACTCAAACACCTTCTTTTTTGTAGGATCCTTTGGATCTGAGTTGTAGACCTATTTTTTAAAGGCTGAGGTTTGATCATTTATTGATCTGAGTGTACGACATATATGCTTGAGGTACGATTATTTGCATGAGGGAGGGGAGTCATTCTTTATGAGTGGTGGGCCTTTGTGCTTGAGTTGTAGGATTCAGCTTTGGATCTGAGGTAGAGCTTTGTGCTTGAGTTGTAAAAGAGTCATTCTCTCTGAGTGGTAGGTGATCTTTGGATCGCTAAGTTGTAGAAGCAAGCTTGCTCTGATGTAGGGCCTTGTTCCTAAGGTAGGTATTGGAGAATACAGAGAGATCCTGAGGGATGTGTGTTGTAATCTCTTAGGAGCTGAGCTTTGGAGAAGTTCCTTATCTAACACACTATTAGAAAGGTCGATCTGTCGTAATCTTGGTTTATGCTTTGTGATTTCTTAAAAGCTAACATATAACTAACACTCAACACACCTAAAGAGGATAATGATTTATAAAGAGGCCAAAGACCTATTCACCCCCCTTTAGGTGTTTAGCTATCCTTGAAACTAAAGTCTTTCATATGGTATCATAGGGAGGTTGCTCAAGAATGACTTAACAGTCTAAGTAGATCTCCAAGGGTAGCTGAATGAAGTATACTTATGGGTTCAGGAGGGAATCATAAGAAGATGGGTTCCATGAAGCTTCCCATCTACAGGAACGAGAGATTTGGGATCTTAAAAGAGAGGGTAAGTTTTTTTAAGGAGGCATCTGACCCAAGGATCTTTATTACTGTTAAAGAGGGACCTTTCATCCTAATGAAAGTCTCAGTTCCGGATGCAACATTCAAGACACCAAAGAAATAATCATAGATGACCAAGGATGAGGTCATTCTTGCCAACATGGATAAAAGGGCACAAAATATCATTGTCAGTGTTAAAAATGACTCAACCTTCCAGAACTTGGTTCAATGCCAGACCTTCAAGGAGATGTGGAACACTTTGGTGGTCTATATGGAGGGCACAGAGGAGGTCATAGATGATAGGAAGTCAATACTCAACCAAGAGTATTTGGCTTTCAGGTAGTGCCATAAAGAGAGCGTAGTTGTATGCTATGAAAGATTTTTCAGAATAGTAAATAAGCTGAGGACTTTTGGGAGAGTCTTCAGCCATTATGACCTGAATAATAAGTTCTTTAGATTTCTAACAAGATATTGGGGGATCAAGATATTTTCCATCAGATAGGTGACAATGCTTGCTAAAACTTAACCTCACACTCTATTTGGAAAGTTTCTCTCTTATGAGATGCAACTAACTGCCAGGAAAGAGGAGGAGACCATCTGCAAAACCCATGCCAAGGAAAAGTCTTTGGCCTTCAGAGCTTAAACACTAAGAGGAGCAATTAGAGGATTGCCTCTCCTCCAAGGAGTCTTGCTGATTCAAACAACATAGGGCCAATCTCATTAGACTACAGCAGCTCTAATGAAGAATTTGCTGCCTTCTCCAAGCAGTTTAAGAAGTTGATTAAGAGGAAGAAATGGAGGAGCAGACCTAATGTTAGACCCTGTTTTTTCACCTCCGGGTCTTAAGCCCAAAATTGCCGCCTTTCTGTGACTCGGACTACATGTTAAACACCACCGCATGATGCCGATCCTGCTGGCTAAAACGATCACATCACAGTAGGCAAAGCAAAGAGAAGTAAGTGAGTAATACAAGTCCACAGATCACAATTCACTATCAATATGTATATAAAGAACAATAATCCATAATGAGTACAAGTATAAAAAAGAGTAGAAAAATGGGCTTAAGCCCGGTACATGTTTAATACAAAAAATCTCTCTCACACAACTAACACATCTAGCAGAAGCAAACTGAAAACCATCCTCGACCTGTCGCCAAGTAGTAGCAGTAGTGCGCAGTAACTGCTTCTCAAGTCCTGCAATCCTTCTATGATCGGTGCATCAAATGTATATATTCCAGTCCTTGATGCTATCTGAATCAAGTCTGCAGAGTCATACCTAAGGTATACATTTTAATTATATTGTTTGCTAATTTTTTACAGTTTCCTAGAGTTATCATACTTTCGATATAATGACATAGCGATTTAATCTTATCTTCCCTAATATACTGAATCTTATTACCCATCATCTAATTCACATGATATCTTGTAATTGTCAAGTCTCGTATTACTCCTTATTACCATGACATTGCCCTATCCTGAACTTCATTTTTTCAACCTAATGACTTTGGTATGTCAGGTAAGCGTGGAGAGTAGTGATATATAAATCTTCATGTTTAATTCATCAATTCCCAACATTTAATATATGATGGGCTTGGTCACTTTTTTTGATAAATCAATCTTCATGTTTTATTCATCAACTAGTTTGTTGTGTATATTGGAAACATTGTACTTGATTTGAAGAAGCCCTTTAAACTCAATGATATACAAAATTAGGTATTTGATGTATATTTTAGTTCATGCTTCCAGGTTGCCTATGTTATATTGATTTGACAGGTAGTCTAAGTTACATTGAAAGGTGGACTCTAAGAAGATGACTAAAAAGTGAGGAAAATTGTCTAAGTACAAAAGCGTCGAGTGAAGTCAGCATAGTGCTGAATGAAGTCAACACAGTCAGCATCTAGCAACTTGCAGTGCAAAAAATTGGCTAAGTACAAAAGTGTCGACACACTTCAACTGTGTCTACACCATTGTAGAAGCTGTGTCGAGACAAGTCAGCTAACTCAACACATTGAAGATTCATTACAACTATGTCGAGACAAGTCAGCAAAATCGACACATTGAAAATTCAATACAACAGTGACGGGACAGGTCAGTCTAAGTCAGCAATGTCAAGACAAGTAAGCTAACTCGACACTTTGAAGACTAAGTCAGCAGTGTCGAGAAAAGTCAGCCAACTCGACACTTTGAAGGTTAAGTCAGTTGTGTCGAGACAAGTCAGCTGTCTCGACTCAAAGAAGACTGAACATTATTCTAAGTAAAATTGTGTCGAGATAAATCAACTGTCTCGACACAATGGAGGATTAAATAAAGTATAAAAGTGTCGATACCGATAGACTAGAGTGTCGAGATAATTCAACTGTCTCGACACAACGATGAAAAAAAACAAGTATACATGAGTCGACAATAGCAGACTGGATTGTCGAGACAATTTAACTGTCTCGACACAGTGATAAATTAAATCAACCATAGAAGTGTCGACACATGGCAGACAGTTTTGTCGATACAATTCAACTATCTCGATATAGTGCAAATTAACAAATGTCGAGATGACAGTTGTGTCGAGACAATTCAATTGTATGGACACTTTTAAGTTCAACATGAAAATTCTTCGTAAAATTGTGTTGAGACAGCTAAGATGTCTCGAAACCTTCTAAGAACAAGTGTAAAGACACTTTGGACATCTCAACACTTATTTATGCAGGCCAATGGTTTCGACGGATAAAACTACGTGTTTTAGGTGCAGACAATTAAACAAGTACGTAGCGTGTGAGATCTCTACTTAACATTATCAATAACTCAAGCAATTAAAGGCGCAAACATTAAAAAATACGGAACACAAAAAGGTCGTTCCCCTTTTTGAGATTAAACAAGGGCTCTATGCTAATGCTCGCTCAAGCGAATTAGACCTACCCGATTCAGACAATTAGCAATTCAAATTAGATCTACCCGCTAGCATTCACAAATCAAACACGAGAGGATCCGGACTAACAAACTGATTTAAAAGAATTCCAAAATCGATCACAAATTAATTTAAATCGAGGATAACCAAATCAAATGAACTCGAGGAGAAATCAAGGATAATGAAACTGATTTCTACTAGAATTCTCGAGATAAACCCGATCTGAGTTATATGAAAATATTCAGAAGAAACACACATTAAAATTAGATTTAATTAACCACGAATTTCAATATAAATCAGGACTAAATACTAGCCTTCTATTCCACCAGACCTCACAAATATTATAGAAGAAATCTCACAAGAGAGGTTTAGAAATCGTTACACAATCCCATGTGAAATTCATCCACAAATATGAGTGGAGGAAGCACACACGACGGTGGATGGATCTATTTCCACACAAAATTCTACAGATCTGCGCCGGACGATGAAGTCGGAAGTTGTTCTTCCTTTTGCAAAACCCTAGGAGAGGGAAACCTTGGTCGACAAAGATATTGAAATAGGAGAGAGAAAAAATGGTGGGAAAATTCTTTTGGTAAGAAAAAGGAGAGGGAGTGGGTGGTGTTTGGTTTGGTGAAAAGGAGGGCTGCTCAGTTTTGGTGGAGAAAATGGTTGATCGAATTTTGTGAAAGAGAGAGAGAGATAGAGTGGCGGTTTAGGAGGAGGGTCGAATCCAAGATGGAAAGTGGTGGTCCGCGGTTCTTGGAGAGAAAAGAGAGGGGCTCGTCTTCTTTAGGTATAAAGAGGTGAGGGAGATATTAAGGAAGGAGGAGGAGAATATGAGGAGGCCGAGAAATAGTGAGGGAGAAGGGGAGGGCAGTGGCCAATAGGAAAGAGAGAAGGAGGAGGCCGAACTTGGCAAGGAGAAAAGAGGGGGAAAATTCACACTTTTAATTCATTGGTTTTTCTTTTCGTTCATCAATCTACATTTCTCTTGAAAATCATGGTCTTTTATAGCCTACACCACTCAATCTACTCCCTTCATGAAGATGAAAAATACATGATTGTTATAAGCACCTATCATAATTAAATTACAAGTACTTGCATGAAATTAAAATACTAGATGGTTATATGCACCCATCATACATGAATAAAATACAAAAATCAAATGCATGTAATAAAACACTTAAAATGAAATTGCTTAAAAATAAAAATTGTTAACAATATATAATTATAAATATTTAATTTATAATTATATATTTTTATTTGATGGCGGCGACAAACGTTGTGCAAAAAAATAGCGGCGTTGGCGAAGAACGTCATGGTAGAATCCCATCCTCGAGCTTGCGGCAACGTTCGTCCCAATTAATGAACTCTCAAAGTTGGGAATCAACGACCGCATCAGCAACGACTCCATCACTTATGTTTCTGAATATGTGCAGAGTCAACACAGAAGTGATAGGACAGGAAAAAAATTTCACATCAGCTACAGTAATGTGGTATCATACCAGAAACTTTTTAAAGGAGAATTTGAAGTATGATGTCACATTCTGATGTCATCAAATAGAATCCAACAATCCACAAAGGCTATATATAGAGGGGTTGTCTACACAGAATGCAATTTTCAACAATCAGACAAATAATTCCTTTCTCTGATTTTGATTTTTCTAAGTTAAAGGAGGGAGACAATCGTGAGAAGGAGAAGGAAGAAAAAAGTCTTCAAGAAGATCTTCAAATCGATTCATCAAGTGACCAAAAGATTCAAGTGGATCTGTGCTACAAATTCTTCAATGAAATCAAGTTGATCATCAAGAAGATAGCCGATTCGGAGAAGAATATCTTCAGCCAGATAATTCATCAAGTTTTGTTTCTTGGTAGCATAATTGAAGAATCTAAATTCATTTAGATAAGTTAGATTACAGATTAGTTTTCTAAGTACTTATTCCTCTTAATTTGGTAAGATCTCCTTGAGATCTGAGTGGGTAGGAGAGTTTACCTTTTAGTTGTAAGCCTAATTTATAAATGCTTAGGTAGGGTTCTTGAGGGACCTTAGGTAGGTGATTTGAGTGGGATCACATAGGTGTAAGTCTGTGTTATAAAGGCTGAGGTAGGGATCTTGAGGGACCTAAGGTAGGAGATTGGGTGAATCCTTGAGGTATTACCTTATGCTCTGAGTGTAGGATTCTTAACAGAAACATAGCTTGTAAGATCTTTGGATATGAGTTAAAGAGGAGGAGCAATAACCTTATCTAGCACATTGCTAGTGAGGAAGAAGGGGGAAAGTGGATGTACCCTTGATAGTGGAACCACTATAAATTATGTGTGTGTTATGCTATGTAATTTGCATGTGATGTATTTTGTGGTTCAATTATGCTGAGTTAATGTGAAGCCAATTTCTCAAGTAAATTATTTGTTGAACTATTAAGTGACAAAGAATCGTCAAAGTATTTTAAAAGACACTTATTCACCACCACCCCATCTAGGTGATTATCTACCCATAGGATTAACTTTCAAGTGATATCAGATGGTGGTTCTTAAAGAAAAACCTAACAGTCTGAAAAAGATCCAAAAATAGTAGTTGAAAATTATCAAATCAAATGGCTTCTGAATCTCACAGAGAACTCAGTTATATGAAACTATATAAATATACTAAAGATAACTTTGATATATGGAACTAGAGAGTATGATTGTTTATGGAGGCTTCAGATACAAGAATCTTTGTCACTATACAAGAAGGATCATATGTTCCAATGATGATATCAATCTTAGAGGCAAATGCTAAAACTCCTAAGAAACTATCATAAATGACAAAGGATGAGTTTGTTATTTCCATCATGGATAAAAAAGCTCAAAATATAATATTCAGTGCTATATAATTCAATTTTTCATAATCTAGTGCACTGCAAAACATCCAAGGAGATGTGGGACACTCTCATTGTCTACATAGAAGGAACAGAAGAAGTAAGAGATGATAGAAATTCTATACTAATTCAGCAGTATGAGGCATTTAGACAAGGAAAGACTTATTCTATAAAACTATGTTATAAAAAGTTATTTAAAATAGTAAATGAATTAAGGAATTATGACAGAGAATTCTCAAATTACGAGCTGAATTAAAAATTTCTGAGGTCCCAAAATAAAGAATGGGACATCGAGATTTGTAAGAGAAATGTGAAATCTGAGAAACATGTGTAAGACCCCCCTCCCGAAACACAAAACACGGCACAAGAGGGGTCTTATGCCTAAAACAGCCGCCTTGGGGTAGCACAAACACTCGGGCTAGCTTGTACCACAAGACGCTTATTTTGCCGGCTACAACCAATATTAATATTTATATGCCAACCCAACCAAAATAATATAAAGAAATCAAATCCACACAAACTATAAGTCCAAAAGTACAGTAATATAGAAGCTAAACATGCTTCTACAAAATGAGAGTACAGCTATAAATTTTCCCCAAAGGGGCTACAACAAAACTCTCATATACTCACATCTATAACAGACGGTAGCGACGACACCGTCCCTTCAGGTCCTGTCGTCCTAGACAGGCTGACCGGCTCCATGATTTGCTGTTCCATGTGTGGGGTTTCATTCTAAAAAGGAAGACATAGCAACCGTTAGTCATAAAGACTAAGTGGCTTCACATCCTCTCCCCGACGACTCCTAGGCACCGGGCGGAGAAAGGGATATGGTACAATATATCTATATAAAGCAGGAGTATAAACAAGCAAGTGGTATAGGTACGGTATAACTATGTATATGAAGTATTTTATAATCAAGTAATAAGTTATTCTAGCTTTTTTACCATCTATCACAACACATGAGTAAAACTATAGCAAAGGTAACTCAACTTATATTAATGCCCATACAGATATATAGGTTGAGATTCGTTCAGCAGTAAGTAACTCATTATATAAGAGTGCCCATACAAACTTATACAATGAGGGTCTTGTGATTGTAATGAGGTGCAATGTTATGTATGCGATGCAATGACTCACCCATGTTCACGCACATGCAGTTTCTATGTCGACACAGACTCGTAGTTCTTACTTTTCGAGCAGGTATCTAACCTCTCAGGAATCATCCATCGTGGCCAGACAGTGACAGTAGAACGAGCACTACAACTATTAAGTTGGTATCCACACTACTTCACTTAGGCCTCCGTACGCCTCTACGCTAAGAACACAACAGCGGAGCTCACCTGCGTACTACAGCCCAGCTGGTATCTCGGGTAGATGTACACCAAGATCCAAGAACCGAACTGTCCTTTGGTGTGACCCGGAAGTAGCCTCGGAAATAAGCACGAGGGTCAACCCCAACCGTTCACTTAGCACAGAAGGAGCCCCAGGACATGAACACCGAGTGACAAGCCCAACCCCCCAAAGTCTATCTGTCAACTCCCATCAGTGTCACGATTTGCAAGCCCATAGACCTGCCACACTATCCTTAACCCAGGATTACGACACTGCAAGACGACTCACACCACATGCAATTTCACAACACCGTTGCTTGGAAGGAGCCTCGGAGAAAGCACGAGGACCAAGCCCAACCATCCACTTTACTCATCTCAACACCATCCCGTCTAGTGACGGCCAACACCGCACTTACTAACTTCCACAATGCAACCTGTAGGGAGACGACACTCTAAGCATTGGACTACCAAATTTCATTATATCAATTCAACATATATCATGGCAATAGTTTATTCATCTACATGTCCTTCAGAATGATTTCAACATAATATAAAACAATGTGCATAAATGATAGTCTACCAATTTATATCAAGCCCCTTTCGTTCAACTAAGCTTGCTTCATAACTCGTTATATGAATTATAATTAATAAACTTCAAACTTCATATCACTATGATGATTACCACAAAAGAGTTCACCCGATCCTCGAATTAGATTGTAACATTAATTCCACCAAATATAAATCCATGTTATACACTACCCATAAATTTAGGTGTAGAATAAATCTTGACAGCAACTTTAACCAAGGATTTACATGACTACAGGGATCCGTTGAGTGCGTATAACTCCTCGATGGAAAGGTCTTTCCCTTGTCTACAACTTTCATGTTCAGACAGCAACCCAGATCAGACTATAACCCACATGAAATTGGCTTCAAAGCCTACACCGTACAGAATACAATTTCTGTGCGCTTAGTCTACAACCCTTACTTCGATTAGACATTTCTGTGGCTACAGGCTTCACTCAAAGGTTTGTAACAACTCGTTGGAAAGTTAAGTTCAAGGGCTACAACTTTTATGTTTAATCGAAAGCCCAGATCGGACCATTTCATGCCTTAAAACAGCCAAGAAGGTCGTTGCGTGCAGAACCCAGATTCTACACGCATCTTGAAGCGGAATTAACGACATCGGTTCATCTTCCTCCTCAAGCCAATCACCCCAAATATCAACTAGAAGTTCCTCCACCCTTTTTCTCCCTCTCAAGGCCATTTCTCTTTACGAAACAGCCCCCATCATCACTTTGAAGAAGGGGAGGTTGAAGATGACTAGTCATTAGAACAGAAGTTCTAGATTGGCCTTCCTAAAAACCTTCTCCTCACACATCAAGACTCATTTGATTCGATGTCTCGCCTACGATTATCTAAGGATCTAGCACAAAGAGAGAGGGGAGGAAGCTCAGTTCATTTCCAGCGGTACCACCGTTTCTGGCCATGGATCTTGTCATCCTCCTCGGTGGCATCACTTTTTCCTTGATGGCGGTGGCGTTTATCCTCCTTCAAGGTTTGCTCTAGGAAGATCTCATCCTCCAGAAATCTCCCACTAGAAAAATAGGGTTCGGGAAGAGAATGTGATTACCAGGGTTTCACTTTTCCTTTTTTATACAAAAGTGACACGGGTAGGGACACGACCGTGTCCTTACCCATGTTCAGTCCTAGCGAAACGTCATCAGCGGTTTGACTGCCATTTCATGCTCATACAATGGTACTGACACGCCCGTGTTGGTACCCATGTCCAGGTGACACGATCGTGGTTATGGTCGTGTCAATACCCGTGTCTTGGTCAGGACACTTCACATCTTGCTCGCCTTAGAGAACCCGGGTAGGGACCCACCCGTGTCTCTACCCATGTCCTTCTCTGGACAGACTCAAAGACACTGAATACAGGTATGGACACGCCTGTGTCCCTCCTTATGTCCTTCTCGGGACACAACACTCAACGCCAGTGAACACGGGTAGGGAAACACCCGTATCCCTACCCGTGTCCTTCTCGGGACATACCACTCAACGCCATTTCAGAATCACTCAGCACCATAGTCACTCAACGCCACTTAACACGGGTAGGGAAACGGCCGTGTCCTTACCCATGTCAAGCTCAACACAAGTTTTCAGCCTATTTCCGTGTTCCCCGTGAGTGCGCACCTAATCGCTTGCACCCCCTTGAGCCTAAACTAGCTCTCCTGACACCAAAAACACGCACGAGGGGCCCAGCGCGAATCGGATTGTTACAAATCCTATAAACAAAATAAAAGATTTCAACCCCAAAATAAGGCTAAGGCTATGGGGAGTGAAGCATACAGAAAAACAACATATGCTTTTAAAAAAAATTACCTGGAGCAAACAACCCCGGGTAGCGTCTTTGCATCAAATCCATTGGATCCCATGTAAACTCTTCCTTCCCATGATTAGACCATAGCACCTTCACCAAGAGAACACTTTTGCGACGCAAGGTTCTTATCTCGTTGTCTAGAATCCGCACCGGCTCTAGTCGCACAGACCTATCAGACGCCACATAACCATCAGTTGTGGGGATGTATTGATAAGGCCGTAACAGCGCCTTGCAAAGTGACGACACATTGAACACATCGTCGAGATTCTCTAGCTCGGCCAGTAGCTCAAACCGATAGGATAACGGGCCAACTCTTTCCAGTATATTATAAGGACCCATATAACTCGGCCTGAGCTTCTTCACACCACACACCCGTGACACTCCATGCATCGGCCGGATTTTCAGAAATACTTTATCACCCACTTGAAACTCCATCAGACAGTACAATGCATTATAATACTTCGCCCGCCGACTTTTAGCCTCTAACATGTGATCCAGTATCAGCCTAACCACCGCATCAGTGGCATCTATATACTCAACTCCCAAAGTCTTTGGGTCTTCATCTTGCACCGAAGACAAGGGGGTTCTACACCTTCTTCCATAAAGGGCTTCATGGGGCGCCATGCCGATGCTCTCCTGATGGATATTGTTGTAGGAGAATTCCACCATGGGTAAGATCCTTTCCCACGGCTCTCCCCTATCCAACACACATAATCTCAACAGATACTCCAATGTCCGGATGGTCCGCTCAGACTGCTCATCCATTTGAGGATGGAACGCGGTGTTGAAGGAAAGGCGCGAGCCCAAATACGCCTGTACCGCCTTCCACTCCTTGGACGTAAAGCGATCATCACGGTCAAAAACTATCGTCATAGGCACTCCATGATACCGTACAAATTTCTCCACAAAGAGGCGTACCAAGTCATCCAAGTGAGCCTCATTCTTCATAGGGATAAACCGTGCTACTTTCGTCAGTCGATCAACGATCACCCATACTGAATCATTCCTTGAGCGTGAGCATGGTAGCCCTTATACGAAGTCCATGGAAATATCCTCGAGCTTCCACTCGAGGATGGGAAATGACTGTAACAAGCCACTGGGACTCCTGCACTCCGCCTTCACCATTTGACAGGTTTCACAATGTGTACCAAAATATCGGACATCCTTCTTCATTCCCAGCCAACTCATGGTCTTCTGTAAGCCGGCGTACATCTTTGAAATTCTTGGGTGCAATGAATACTGAGAGCAATGCGCGTCTCTAAAGATATCCTCCCGGATTTTACCGCCCTTGGGAATGTAGAGCATGCCGCAAAAATAAACGAGATCACAATTTTGTGTGTATTCGTCGGTACTCCCATCTTCGATTGACTTGATTGTCGGGGCTAGAGCCGCATCCACTCCTTGCTCCACCCGGATCAGGTCCCAGATATCACAAACTATGCTTATGCTGGCCAAGTACTCTGCATATTATGCCGAAGGAGCCTTAAATATCAAAGTAATATCCATCTCCTCAATCATCTGAGCCAACTCCATACTCATCAACCGAGACTCTGGGATCGAGCCTGGTATTTTTCTACTCAATGCATCGGCTTCTGAGTTCTCTTTTCCGGGGTTGTAGTTCAAGGTGAACTCATAGTCGCATAGAAATTCTAACCAACGTCATTGTCTTAAGTTCAACTCCTTCTGACTATGAATGTACTTCTAGTTTTTGTGGTCTGAAAAGATCTCGCAGTGGACGCCATATAAATAATGCCTCCAAACCTTCAAGGCGAACACCACTGCTCCCAGCTCCAAATCATGAACCAGGTAATTGATTTCGTGCTTCTTCAATTGTCTTGAAGCATAAGCAATCACATGCCCATGCTGCATCAATACCGCTCCCATCCCTTGATATGATGCGTCCGTGTAAACATGAAATCCTTCCTTCCAAGATGGAAGGACAAGGATGGGGGCGGAGGTAAGTCTATCTTTCAATTCTTGGAATGCAGCTTCATATTGGGGTGTCCACTCATACGGGACACCTTTCTTTGTTAAGGAAGTAAGAGGAAGAGAAATCTTTGAGAATCCCTTTACGAACTTGTGGTAGTACCCGATAAGTCTAAGGAAACTCCGCACATCGGCCGCCGACTTTAAGGGTGACCACTCCTTTACGGCACGCACTTTGGCCTGATCCACAGCTAGCCCAGCCCCATTGATGACATTACCAAAGAAGGCAACCTCCTTAAGCCAGAATTTGCATTTTCTAAATTTGGCGTACAAGGTGTGCTCCTTTAATTTCTTCAACACCAAGGTAAGGTTCTCGCCATGCTCCTCCTCTGTCCTTGAGTAGACTAGGATATCGTCGATGAAAACAATGATGAAGATGACCAAATAGGGCTCAAATACCTTGTTCATCAGGCTCATGAAAGCCGAAGGGGAATTTGTGAGCCCAAATGGCATTACGGTGAACTCGTACAACCCATATCTTGAACTAAATGTTGTTTTCTTTATGTCCCCTTCTTGTATTCTCAACTGGTAATACCCTGAACATAAGTCTAGCTTAGAAAACCAATGCGCTCCCACTAGTTGATCGAACAACTAGTCCATCCGAGGTAGCGGGTCGGTGTTCCGCACCATCAACCGATTGTGTTCCCGATAATCTAGGCACAGACGCAGGGTTCCATACTTCTTCTTCACAAACAATACATGGGTTCCCCAGGGTGACGAACTGGGGCGAATAAACCCTGATTCTACCAGTTCTTGTAGCTGAACTCTAAACTCCGTGAGTTCTTTCGGGGCCATTCGGTAAGGGCCTTGGATACAGGCTTGGCACTCGGTACGAGATTAATTTCGAAGTCAACCTCTCTATGCGGGGGTAATCATGGCAGTTTCTCAGAAAATACCTCGGGGAAGTCCCGCACCACCCGTACATCTTTTACGTCCAATGCTACTTCCTTCAACTCGAACTAGATCATAAAAACTTCATCCCCCTTCATGTGGGCTTTTAAAACCTGAACGGATGATAACGTCAGATGAGGTGTGAAGTTAATACCTTAGAAGATGACATCGGAGTCTCCATGTCTCAAATAGATCCGCTTCTCCGCGCAGTCGATCCTTGTAAAGTGCCAGTCCAACCACATCATGCCCAAAATGATGTCAAATTCCGGCATTTTCAAGACAGTGGTAGGCGTAACGAAAGTCCTTCCCTTAACAAGTACCTCAAGCTCGCACTTAGCGGTTGCAATCATATCCGAGCCGTCCGGAAGGCGCACTAGTCGGGCTATTCCAGTAAAATATTGCACACCCCCATGTCCTTAATGAAATCCTCGGACATAAAGGAGTGTGAGGCACCAGTATCGAACAATGCAAAGGCCGTCTTTCCGCCAATTATCACGGTGCCTAAGTACCAATAATAAAAACTTATTACTAGATAGCTATTATGTCGTAAGCAACTTAAGTTTAACAGAGAAAACATGAAAGCTTACTACACATACCTGCAATAACATTCTGGGGATTCCGTTCTTGTGCCATGTCTAGTGCGTACACTTGATCCCGGGCAAGGCCGGGGTTACCTCCTCGCGGTCCTCGTCCTCGACCACGCATGTAACCCTGCCCTCAAGGGGCCGTCGAAGGGAGAGCGGGAGGGGCGTTCTCAAACATATACGGGCAATAGCGTCGAATGTGACCCGATTGGTTGTATTCAAAACACACCAGCCCACGATGCCTCTCGAGTTGCTGAAATTGTTGAGGCTGTGGCGGTGGAGGCAACGCGGGCAGTTGCGGAACCGGATGCTCCACCCTATAGTTTTTGTTGACACGCCCTCCACCTCTTTGATATCCTCTTCCTCCTCTAAAGTCCTGTCTGCTTCTATTGCTCGTGCCAGCTTCCATAATACCCTCTGCAGGTCTCTTACCACTACTCAAGTGGTCTGCCTCCAATCTTTTTGCCATATCAATAATCTCCGCCAAGTTAGCATCCACTATAAACAAAAGGGCCTACCTTAGGGGATATCGCATCCCTTTGTAGAAACGCTTGGCGTAACCTCTATCATCTAACTCGTATGAGTCCGCGAACGGATGAAGGAATGAAATGCTCCAAGAAAACATCCGAGAATTCGCTCAAACTTATCTCTTTATATACTCGGCCTTGGAAGGTGGAGCCCATGAGTGACTTCCACCACCTCTTAGCATGTAGCTCTAAGGTGGACACCGCCAATGACACATCCATGTTGGCTGGACAACGTATACTAGCAAATAACTCCTTTACTGTGTCAAGCCATTCCTCCATGTGCACGGCTGACTCCGTCCCAAGGTAAGTGGAAGGGGAGAGAGCCTGTAAGGAGCTCAGCCAGTTAGAGCCCGGGGCCTGTTGTAGCACCGGAGGATGCTGTGCTCTAAAATCATCCAAGATGGCGGTGAGCGTTTGCCCCAACTAGGACTGTTGGAATTGAGTTAGTATGGAAGGGTCAGGAGTGCCCCCAACGGCTCAACTCGCACTTGAATCTATACATAGAATGCAAACTTATTGTCAGGTTGGCTAATCTTAAGGTCAGAGTTGGACAAACTTAGTGTGAATTATATATGGGCACACCATTGCTTCCGTTAAGTCATTTTTTCCCTAAACTGACTAGTCGAACGGGAGTGGCCCATTGTTCAACAACTTCTTTAGTTGAAGATCGTGGCAAACTGATACCATTTGTAAGACCCCCCTCCTAGAACACAAAACATGGCACGAGAGGGGTCTTATTCCCAGAACAGCCGTCTTGGGGTAGCACTAACACTCGGGCTAGCCTATACCACAAGACCCCTATTCTGCCGGCTACAACCAATATCAATATATATATATGCCACCCCAACCAAAATAATATAAAGATATCAAATCCACACAAGCTATAAGTACAAAAGTACAATAATAGAGAAGCTAAACATGCTTCTACATAATTAGAATACAGCTATAAAGTTGCCCCAAAGGGGCTACAATAAAACTCTCATATACTCATATCTGTAATAGACGGTAGCGACGGCACCGTCCCTTCAAGTACTGTCGTCCTGGCCTGGCTGACCGGCTAAATGACCTGCTGTTCAATCTGCGGGATTTCCTCCTAAAAAGGAAGACGTAGCAACCGTTAGTCATAAAGACTAAGTGGCTTCACATCCGCTCCCCCGGCGACTCCTCGGCACCGGGCGGAGAAAGGGACATGGTATAATATATCTATATAAAGCAGGAGTATAAACAAGCAAGTGGAATTAGTAGGGTATCACTACGTATATAAAGCATTGTCAAATCAAGTAATAAGTTTTTCTAGCATTTCTATCATCTATCACAGCACATGAGTAAAACTATACCAAAGACAACTCAACTTTTATGAATGCCCATACATACATATAGGTTGAGGTTCGTTCAGCAGTAAGTAACTCATCGTATAGGAGTGCCCATACAAAATTATACGATGAGGGTCTTTTGTATGTAATGAGGTGCAATGTTATGTATGTGATGTAATGACTCACCCATGTTCACGCACATTTAGTTGCTATGTCGACACAAACTCGTAGTTCCCACTTTTCGAGCAGGTAGCTAACCTCTCAAGAGTCATCCATCATGGCAAGACAGTGACAGTAGAACGGTCACTTCTACTACTAAGTGGGTATCCACACTACTTCACTTAGGCCTCCGTACGCCTCTACGCTAAGAACACAATAGCGTAGCTCACCTGCGTACTACGACCCAGCGGGTATCTTGGGTAGATGTGCACCAACATCCAAGCCCCGAACTGGCCTATGGTGTGACCCAAAAGGAGCCTCGGAAATAAGCACGAGGGTCAAGCCCAACCATTCACTTGGCACGGAAGGAGCCCCGGTACATGAACACCGATGGACAAGCCCAACTGCATAAAGTCTATCTGTTAACTCCCATCGGTGTGACGATAGGCGAGCCCGTAGACCTAACACACTATCCTTAACCCAGGATTATGACATCGCCTGTCGACTCACCGCTTGCAATTTCACAACACCATGGCATGGAAGGAGCCTCGGAGAAAGCACGAGGACAATGCCAAACCATCCACTTTACTCATCTCAACAACATCCCGTCAAGTGACGGCCAACATCGCACCTACTAAATTCCACAATGCTACCCATGAGGAGACGACACTCTAAGCATTGGACTACCAAATTTCATTCTATCAATTCAACATACATCATGGCCATAGTTTATTCATCTACATGTCCTTCCGAATGATTTCAACATAATATAAAACAATGTGCATAAATGATAGTCTACCAATTTATCTCAAGCCCCTTTCGTTCAACTAAGCTTGCTTCACAACTCGTTATATGAATTCAAATTAATAAACTACAACATTTATATCACTATGATGATTACCACAAAAGATTTCAACCGAACCTCGAGTTAGATTGCTACATTAATTCCACCGAATATAAATCCATGTTATACACTACCACGAAATTTAGGTGCAGAATAAATCTGGATAGCAACTTCAACCGAGGATTCTCGTGACTACATGGATCTGGTGAGTGCGTGTAACCCCTCGATGGAAAGGTATTTCCCCTGGCTATAACTTTCATGTTCAGTCGGCAACCCAAATCAGACTATAACCCACATGAAATTGGCTTCAAAGCCTACAACGTACAAAATACAATTTCTGTGTGCTTAGTCTATAACCCTTACTTCGAAAAGACATTTCCGTTAAGAAAAGCTTCACCCAAAGGCGTGTAACCACTGGTTGGAAAGGTAATTTCATGGGCTACTACTTTTGTGTTTAGTCAAAAGCCCATATCATACTATTTCTCGCCTGAAAATAGCCAAGATGGTCGCTGCGTGCAGAACAAAGATTTTGCACGCATCTTGAAGCAGAATGAACGACATCGGTTCATCTTTATCCTCCAGACGATCACTCCAAATCCAAACCACAAGTTCCTCCACCCTTATTCTCCATTTCAAGGACATTCCTCTTCACGAAACCACCCCCATCATCACTTTGAAGAAGGGGAGGTTGAAGATGACTAGTAATTAAAATAGAAGTTCTAGATAGGCCTTTCTAAAAACCTTCACCTCACACATCAAGAATAATTTGAGTCTATGTCTCGCCTAAGAATATCTCAGGATCTAGCACCAAGGGAGAGGGGAAGAAGCTCACTTCATTTCCAGCTGTACCACCAAGTCCGGCCATGGATCTTGTCATCCTCCTCGGCGGCATTACTTTTTCTTTGAAGGCGGTGGCGTTTCTCCTCCTTCAAGGTTTGCTTCAGCAAGATCTCCTACTCCAGAAATCTCCCACCAGAAAAATACAGTTTGGGAAGAGAATGAGATTACCAGGGTTTTACTTTTCCTTTTTATACAGAAGTGACATGGGTAGGGACACGGCCGTGTCCTTACCCGTGTTCAGTCCTGGAGAAACGTCATCAGCGGTTTGACTGGTGTTTCATGCTCATACACGGGTACTGACACATCCGTATTGGTACTTGTGTCCAGATGACATGGCCATGGTTATGGCCGTGTCAATACGCGTGTCCTGGTCGGGACACTTCTCGTCTTGCTCTCCTTGGAGCACACGGGTAGGGATACGCCCGTATCTCTACCCGTGTCCTTCTCTTGACAGACTCAAAGCCACAAAACACGGGTAGGGACACGCCCGTGTCCCTACCCGTGTCCTTCTTGGGACAAACCACTCAACGACACTAAACACGGGTAGGGACAAGCCCGTGTCCCTACCTGTGTCCTTCTCGGGACACACCACTCAACGCTATTTCAGAATCACTCAGCACCATAGTCACTCAACATCACTGAACATGGGTAGGGACATGCCTATGTCCCTACCCGTGTCAAGCTCAACACAAGTTTTCAGCCTATTTCCTTGTTCCCCGCGAGTGCGCACCTTATCATCTGCATCCACTTGAGCCTACAACAGCTCTCCTGACACCAAAACCACGCACAAGGGGCCCAGCGTGAATCAGAACGTTACAACATGTTACCTAAAGACTTATATGGAAAGCTATTATCACATGAGCTTCAGCTATATTCTATAAAAGTTGAACCTGAATTTGCTAGAAGTTCAACTCAGACTAAATCTGTGGTCTTCAAAGCAGATATATCAAAGAAGCCTAGAAAAGAAATCCCAACATCACCAAGAAGGGATGATGATACAGAAAGCACTTGAACCTGTTCTTCATCAATAGAATTATCCGCTGATGAATTGGCACTGTTTACAAAGCAATTCAATAAAATGATGAGAAGAAGGAAGTAGTGGAATAAGAAGAAATATACAAGACCAAGTTCCAGTAATAGCTGTGAGAAACGAAGTAAAACAAACCGGAAGCGGTTTAAACTGAAATTTTATTATCAGAAAAAGGTTTCTATTACAAAGGTATGGCCTCCCTTATATAGAATAGAGAAGAGAAGAGAGAATTAAAATAAGAGATGTTGGACTAAAAAATTACATGACACAAGCGGACTGTATAGACACAACAACACAAGCAACGCTGTTTGATAGTAGGGCTAACCGCTCGGCAACTGTCAGAGAGAGAGAGAGAGATAGCCATGTGAGACTGCTAGACCGCCCGGTCTCCAAGTCGCCAGTGAAAAACTGCTAGACCGCTTTGACCACAGACAGCAACACACAGCAACCAGACCGCTGAAGGGAAACCGCCTATCCGCGCGGTTATAAAATCCGCCAGGCCAGACCGACAAATCGCCCGATCACTAACTTAAACACTCCCCCTTAAGCTGGAGCATATATATCGATCATAGCCATCTTGTCACAAATATGGAAAAACATGGCGGATACTAGCTTGGTGAAGATGTCAGCCAGCTCTTTATCAGAAGTGACAAAGGGAGTGCAAATTTGTTCATTCAAAATCTCTTCACGAATGAAATGACAGTCGACCTCAATTTTCTTGGTTCTTTCATGGAAGACTTGATTCTTGGAGATGTATATGGCAGCCTTGTTGTCACAGAACATCGGTAGAGGATGGTTGTAGACCTCTCCTATATCCAGCTTGAGAGCCCGTAGCCATTTTAACTCACAAGTGGTCAATGCCATACTCTGATACTCTTCTTCAGCACTGGACCTGGAAACAACAGACTTCTTCTTGCTCTTCAAGCTTACCAGATTTCCACCAACAAAGGTGTAGAAACCGGAGGTAGACTTGCGATCGCCTTTGTCATCAGTGTAACTCGCATATGAGTAAGCTTCAAACCTCAGATGACCATTCTTCTGAAAGATTAATCCTTTCCCAGGGGATGCTTTGATATACTCCAAGATTCGCAAGGCGGACTGAATATGGCACTCCCTGGGTGCTTGCATGAATTGACACACCTTGCCCACAGTATAGGAAATGTCGGGCCTGGTCACTGTGAGAAATATGATCTTGCCAACTAGACGCCTGTACCGCGTAGTATCTGAAAGAAGAGGCGAATCATCTGCCCAGGTTTTGTCTTCTCCAATAGCCATAGGCTATCGGGCAGGTTTGGCTCCAGTCAATCCTGCATCTTTTAGAAGTTTAAGGGCATACTTACGCTGGGAGAGGACAAAGGAGTTGGGCTTCCGAGAGATTTCGATCACCAAAAAGTACTTCGGAGAGCCCATATCTTTTGTGACCAGATGTTGATGAAGATACAGCTTTGTCAAGGCTACCCCTTCCTGTTCATCACTAGAGAGAAGAATATCATAAAAATACACCGCAAGAACCACCAGCCCTGAGGAGGTTTTGCGAATAAATAAAGAGTGATCAGCAAAGCTGCGCACAAAACCAACGGCCTCCACAATGCTGCTGAACTTGTCAAACCAAGCTCGAGGGCTCTTCTTGAGACCATAGATTGCCTTCTTTAGCCGGCATACTCGTGTCTCCCCCTGAGCAACATACCCAGGAGGTTGCTCCATGTAGACGGCCTCCTGAAGATCACCATAAAGGAAGGCATTCTTAACATCCAGCTGGGAAATCGGCCAATCTTTATTGACTGCCACAGAGAGAAGGACCCGTATAGTGCTGCAACGAGCCATGGGAGAGAAGGTGTCAAAGTAATCAACCCCATAGGTCTGAGTAAATCCCTTAGCAACAAGACGAGCCTTACAACGGTCCACAGTGCCATCCGGGCTAAATTTGACCACAAAGACCCAACGACAGCCAACAGCCTCAATACCAAAGGGAGGAAGAACAAGAGTCCAGGTACCTCGCTCCGTCAGGGTCGCCATTTCCTCATCCATAGCCATATTCCAGTGAGGAATATTAAGGGCCTCCTGGTAGGAACGAGGTGTGGCAATGGCAAGGATAGCCAGCGCAAAGGCCCTGTGAGAAGAAGTAAGACGATCATATGAAACAACATCAGCAAGGCGGTGTAGGGTACACGTCCGCACCCCTTTGCGAAGAGCTACATGAAGATACAGGTCGTCGAGTTCCTCGGCATCCAAAGCATTCGTGGCAGAGATAGCTGGCCCGGGAGGAGAGAGCGACGACATCTGAGATGAGGGAGATGGAGGCGGATATAGAGGAGTGGATGGAGATGGAGTAGGGGTGGATATCGCAGGAGGAGATGAGGGAACGAAGGGAATAACAGGAGAATCAGAGACTGGGGGAATAGAATAGGAAGCTTGGGAAAGAGAAGTGGAGTCATCCGAGAAGTAGGAGGCATTCTCGAAGAAGGTAACGTCAGCAGAGACGAACTGCTTATGAAGAATAGGGTCAAAGAAACAGTAGCCTTTCTGAGTGGTGGAGTACCCCAGAAAGACACATTTGGTGGAGCGAGGGGATAGCTTATCACGGGTGGCAGACGGGGCATGCACAAATGTAGTGCACCCAAAGATTCGGAGAGGGAGAGGAAAAGGCTCCTTGCCCGGATACAGTATTGAGAATGGGGTTTTCCCGTGGAGAACTGAGGAGGGAATGCGATTGATGAGGTACCAGGCAAGCAGAACAGCATAGCCCCAATATGAGCGAGGGACATGCATCTGAGTCATCAATGTGCGAGCGACATCGAGGAGGTGACGGTTTTTGCGTTCCGCCACCCCATTTTGTTGGGATGTATAGACACAGCTCGTCTAATTAATAATGCGATGTTGCACACAAAAAGAGGAAAAAGCATGACTCAAGTATTCTTTAGCATTGTCAACGCGAAATGTTTTAATAGAAACACCAAACTGATTTTTAATTAAATGATAAAAAGAGAGCCATACATCAAAAAGTTCAGAGCGATCTCGTAATAGATACACCCAAGTACATCTAGAAAAATCATCAATGAAAGTTAAAAAATAATAAGTACCCCGACAAATGGTGAGGGTAGGAGCAGGTCCCCATACATCGGAGTGCACTAGATCGAATGGACGAGTGGAGCCCCGACCTTGCTTTGGCGGGAAGGAGGAACGGTGATGCTTTCCATGTTGACAAGCATCGCAGTTGAGAGGAGTAGTGGAGGGTGGGAGGTGGGGTAGAAGCTGATGTAGAAGCCGTGGTGGAGGATGACTGAGGCGGAGATGCCATTGTAGAAGATCTGTATAAGAAGAATAGAAGGCGGACAAAGCTGAAACATTGTCGAGGAAGTAGAGGCCACCGCTCTAATACCATGTGAGAAACGAACTAAAACAAGTCGGAAGAGGTTTAAACTGAAATTTTATTATCATAAAAAGATTTCTATTACAAAGGTATGGCCTCCCTTTTATAGAATGGAGGAGAGAAGAGAGAATACAAATAAGAGATATGGAACTAAAAAAATACATGACACAAGCGGACTGTACAGACACAAACCGCACAAGCCGCACGGTTATACAGAAGGGCTAACCGCTCTGCAACTGTCAGAGATAGAGAGAGAGATCGCCATGTGAGACCGCTAGACCGCCCGGTCTCCAAGTCGCTAGTGACAAACCGCTAGACTGCTTGGACCACAGACAACAACACACAACAACCAGACCGCTGAAGGGAAACCGCCTATCCGCACGGTTATCAATCCGCCAGGCCAGACCGCCAAACCGCCCAGACACAAACTTCAACAAAAGCAAAGACAAACACAAAGAAGAATAATTGGTAAGCTATGATTCTCATCAGAATAAACAATTTAAGACTTACTTTATCTACTATTGATGTAACAGGCCTGGGTATGTCATTGCTACCTGTCCAGTAAAAAGAAAGGAGAACAAAACGTCAAAAGAAAATAAGTTCTATAAAGACATGAAATCAAAAAAGGGTCTGATGGAAAAGAAGCCAAAGACCTTATTTGATAGTGATACTGATCCAACTGAATCAAAAGAAGAACATGCTGGACTGTTCTCATATGAAGAAGAATTCATCAGAGAGGCCATATATAAGGGCAATTACTTCACAACTTTTTCACACTATGGTTATTCTGAAAAATATATGGAGGTTAATTTGATGGCACTGTCTAATAATCCATATCTAGAAATTACTGAATATCAGGATACTCACGTAATCTTTGACAATTCCTGTTGTTCTACAAATTCTGTTCATGAGACTGAGGATGAGCAAAACTCATATGACTCAAAGTTTAATTCACATAAGTCTAACCCTGAGACTAAACTGTAGCAGCTCACAGTCAAATTTAGAAAACTATTGGAATCCCGTGTAAGTAGCAATAAGCTTGTAAAAGAACAAGCTATAGAGATTGCATCACTAAAAGGTCTTGAGTATCATCATAAGATGGATACTCAGAAAATAGGTCTTCAAAGTTTAAAGTTAGCAAAGCTGACAAAGATCATTGACGATCAAATTATGTTGATTAAACAAAATGATGCAATCATTCAGGAGTTAGAACTTAAACTCCTGAATGAGAAAATACTAATACAGCTATTTTCTAAACCTAAAACTGTGTTGCCTATAAGAGATATGTTCTCAAAAACACCTAGAAGTGGTCTTGGTTATGTTAAAACCAAGATAAAAAGAGGCTAAAAGCTGACAGGACAAAAAGGTCCAGTCATTCCACAACCTATGTTTCAGACTAAGGGAAAAGAACCCAGAAGTTTGAATCAGTTGGTCCAAGTTTATATTTGAATAGGAAAGCTATTCCTAATGTGACTGCTCCAATTAATATTGTTATAACTGAGAGACAAAAGAACATTTTTTCTCCCAGAAAAAATACAACTGTAAAGTTTGCTGATTCTTGTCCTAAGGAATGTCAACATAAAGTTCCTTCTATTTCTCCAAAGAGGAGGTACAACAGATATGAATGTTGATGTTGTGGAAAGATAGGACACTTTTCCTTGAACTGTTGGTTCAATAACACTGTATCTCATGCCCAGAAAATGTATCTAGTTAAGAAATTCACAGGTGGTCTCAATGGATCCATAGATAATAAGAACCTAGGACCCAATATAATTTGGGTTCCTAAGAAAAATAAATTCTTATTTTGCAAGAATGTCCAAGCACCAGAGATAGGCCAATCTGGTACTTTGATAGTGGGTGTTACAGACACATGACTGGAACAAGAGGAAATTAAAGAGTACTTATCCTCATGAAGAATGGACCAAAGGCGATCTTTTGTGGAGCTGACAAAGAAATTACAAATGGTTATGGTAAGACCACAAATAGCTTAGTCACTTTCACCAAAGTAGCTTATATGGAAGGGTTGCTACACAACCTTATAAGCTTAAACCTTCTTTGTGATCTTGGCTATGACAATTCATTACTCAAGAATGAGTGCCTAATAAAGAAGTCAAGTGACCAAGAGGTCATCTTGACAGGCCCTAGATGTGGGAATGTGTATTGTTTGAATTTTCTTTGTTTAAAGTCAGACTCACCCTTATGTCTTGTTGTGAATGAAGAAGTCTCACACTATCTCAAATGTCACCACAGGCTAGCTCAATTGAACTATAAGGCCATATGCAAACTTTACAGTACATATCTAGTTAAGAATAGTCCTAACATTAAATTTTCTAAGGAGAGCATTTTATCTGCATGACAAAATGGTAAGCAGACCAAATCTTCATTCAAAATATTGAATCAAAAGACTAAATGAGGTGTTTATACCTCTTGCATATGAACTTGTTTGGTCCTATGCCAGTTCATAGTTTAGGAAGGAGAGTCTACACCTTTGTAATTATTGATGATATTCAAAATTCAATTGGGTTTTATTCTTAAGGAAAAAGTCTGAAACACATGATGTCTTCAGGACATTTATCAAATAAATACAGAATGAATTGAACAGTTCTGTGGTCAGAATTAGAAGTGATCATGGAATTGAGTATCAATCTGAATATATGACAAACTTTTGTAAAAAACTAGGGATTCAGCAAGAGTTTTCCTCTCAAAGAAAACCCCAACAAAATGGAATTATTGAGAGAAAGAACAAGACTCTCATTAAAGATGGAAGAACCATTCTGAGTGATTCTTCTCTCCCTGAATATTTATGGGTTGAAGCTATTAACACAGGATATCATGTTCTTAATAGAGTTTCAATCAACAAAAGGTTGAATAAAACTCCTTATGAACTAATGAAGGGAAGATAACCAAACTTGGCCTATTCAAGAATCTTTGGATGTAGATGTTTTGTCCTAAATAATGGGAAAATATACATAAGTAAGTTTGATGAGAAGTCCTATAATGGCATATTTGTTGGTTATAGTAACCACAGTAGGGCCTATAGGGTCTACAACTTGAGGGATCAAGTTGTGGAGGGGTCTGTTCATGTTGTATTTGATGAAAGTTCTATGTTTTATAATGATATGCCAGGTACATCAAGCACAATAGGAGAAGAATTGAAGATAAAGTATCTATCTATAGAAGATTCAGTTCCAACATGGAAAAATATACAAGATGGAGCCAACATTGTGAAGAAGTGCTTGCACAGGAATACCAAGGAGAAGAAACTCAGCAACAATATGTAGCTGATCAAAGAGAAGAAGTCACATTCCAATATGCTCTCAGAAATCTAAGGGATAGACCAAGATAATTGATCAATTGAGATACAACTCAGGGTGTGACTACAAGAAGAAAACATCAAAACACTGTGATTTACTCAAGTTTTCTTTCTCAAACAAAACCAAAGAAATTTGAAAAAGCCAATGTCGATCCATTTTGGATAGGTGCAAAGCAGGAAGAATTGAACCAGTTCAAAATATGCAATGTCTGGAAGCTGGTTTCAAGACCAGATGATTGAACATTAGAGGAACAAGGTGGATCTACAGAAAAAAAATTGGATGAGAATGGTGTAATAGTCAAAAATAATGCTAAACTGGTTGAAAAGGGCTATAGAAAAGAAGAGGGCATATAATTTGATCAAACCTTTGCGCAAGTGGCTGGATTGGAAGCTATAAAACTCTTCCTAGCATATGTAGTCTACAAAGTATTCAAGGTCTACCAAATGGATGTAAAGTTAGCATTCCTAAATTGTAACCTTAAAGAAAGGGTCTATGTTGAGCAACCCTCTGTTTTTGTTGATTCTACTAAACATACTCATGTTTATTTACTATTAAGAGGTCTCTATGGTTTAAAACAAGCCCCAAATCTTGGTATAGGACTCTATCTAAAATTCTACTTGAGAATAAATTCTAAAGAGGGAAAATAGACAAAATACTATTTCTAAAGGAAGTCAAAGTCAAGACTATCTTAGTACAAATATATGTTGGTGACATTATATTTGGTTCTACTGATGAGTCATTTTGCACTAGGTTTGCCAAACTTATGCAAGGTATGTTTTAGATCAGTAGTATGGGTGAACTCAAGTTTTTCGTGGGTCTCCAAGTTAAGGGAACTTTAGATGGACTTTTCATTAGTCAATCAAAGTTCACCAAGGAGTTAATCAAGAAGTATGGTATGAAACAACCCCTTCCATGAGAACTCAAATGGGGTATAGTATGTCTTTAAACATGGATGATGCTGGCAAGCTAGTTGATATCACCTTGTATAGGGGCATAGTTGGATCAATACTCAATCTAACAGCCAGCAGACCAGACATATTGTATGCCACATGTGTCTGTGCTAGGTATCAAGCATGCCCTAAAGATTATCACTATACATCAGTTACAAGAATATTGAGATATCTAAAGGGCACACCTAATCTTGGCCTAAGGTATCCCAAGAATACTGATTTTTAACTGGCAGGCTTTTCAGATGCTGATTATTCAGGATGTAAGGAAGATAGGAAAAGTACATCTGGTTCATGACAATTTCTTGGGAGTAAGCTAGTATCTTGGAGTAGCAAAAAGAAAATAAGTGATGTAGGGTGCGTCCTGAATCGGAGATCTCCACGAAACTAACGCTTTTCTACGCACTACACGTCGTAGATCTACTGCACCTACACAGCACCTATCGCCCACAATAGTTCTCGTCGCAAGAACGCAGCGCAAATAACAAAGGAGGAATGGTCGACTCAAAAACAACGATCGGAAATTTGAGTCGGAATATTCCCTAAGAAAACACAAAGGTTGCCACTCCTTTTAGAGAGCAAGACCAAGGCTATAGGCCCAGATCCGCTCAAGAAAATAGAATCCACCCGATCCGGAATTATAAAGCCTAGCAACGACGAATTCTATTCAAAACTTGCAGCGATTAAATTAACTTTGTGGAGAAAATGATTGTGAAAACACCACAACTATATAGAGAATCACACAAGGAAAAGGAAAGAGTGTACCCAACCGGGATGAAGTTTTCACACAAGATAATGGTGGGAGAATCACTCTCTCCACGGATCAACCGGCATCACACCGAAGGGCTTGCAACCTTCTTCCCGGAGTCGCACCGAAGGAAGCCGCGCCGGAGTCGCTCCGAACGGATGGAGGGAGCAAAGGGGGGCCGACGGCTTCACACCACAAACAAGGGAAAGAGGGGGGTGGCGGCTAGGTGTAGCGTCCTCTCTTTGGTCAAAATTTTCAAGGCAAAATTAGGGTTCTTCTTTTTCTAATTATCTCATAATGAAGCCTCCTTATATAGGAGTTACAAACAAGCCTTAACCATTCATGATGGAGATGTAATCTCATCCATCCGAATGGCTAAATGGACACCAACATTAAAATTGTTCAAAATTAAAAATAACAAAACATGCAATGAATATAAAATTATCACTTAACATAGGATAATTTTATATTCCAAATATAAACTAGAATAAATAAGGCTAATTAATTGCAGTGGATGTAGCACGCCGAGGGCGGAAGTTGTAGCGTAGCCTTCTATTAGCGTCATCGTGCCGCCTCACGTCGTTGAGTTGTATTGCCTTATCAACCGGATCATCATCAGCATCTTCAGCATCGTCTTCAAATGCTGGAGGAGGGGCCACGCAATCAATACTCCCCCGCTCAAATCCACGCATCTCCGTTGCGTGGTCCAAGTGATAGCGGTTAAGGAGAGCGGCATCCAAACTTTACACCTCCATCTCGAGTACCCAAGAGTCATCCGAAGGGGGCCGATCTCGCCAACGGATGAGAAAGCGGTGGGTTTCACCATCAGCAGTGGTAATAGGCTCAGCATTAAGTATCATCTCTAGAGTGGAAAACGTACGTGGAAACCTGGGGAACATTTTAGCAGTAGGCAGGAAAGAAGGCAACTTACCATCCGATGATATACCTGTGGGGACACAAACATCGTTCTTGCGACGAGAACTATTTGCAGCTCAGTTGGTGATGAGAGCTGTTAGGAAAGCTCTTTATCAAGGGGGTTGGGATCGAGACCTCGCCTCAACATCCCGCCGTGCTGAGAATAGGTGTGGTCATGGGTGCAGTGCTTGGGCTGCAGCCCGACAGTGGGTGCCATTCGTGTTCCTCTGGCTCGGTGTGACTCCGACAGAGCGTGGAGGCTCTGGGCCACTGCATCAAAAAAGTGCACTTTTTTGATATAGTGGCCCAGAGCCTCCCCGCTCAGTCGGAGTCACACCGAGTCAGAGGAACACGAATGGCACCCACTGTCGGGCTGCAGCCCAAGCACCCCACCCATGACCGCACCTATTCTCAGCGTGGCGGGATGTTGAGGCGAGGTCTCGATCCCAGCCCCCTTGATAAAGAGCTTTCCTAATAGCTCTCATCACCAACATAGATGCAGATCAGTTGGTGATGAGATCTGTTAGGAAAGCTCTTTATCAAGGGGGCTAGGATCGAGACCTCGCCTCAACATCCCGCCGCGCTGAGAATAGGTGCGGTCATGGGTGGGGTGCTTGGGCTGCAGCCCGACAGTGGGTGCCATTCGTGTTCCTCTTGCTCGGTGTGAATCCGATAGAGCGGGGCGGCTCTGGGCCACTACATCAATAAGTGTAGCAATATCCGTTGCTAAATCTGAGTACATTTCAGCTAGAAGTTGTTGTGCATAATTGCTTTGGATCCAACATTAATTATAAGATTACAACATAAAGCTAGGTAAAATTCCTTTATTTTGTGATTCTACTAGTTTTATCTCTTTTGTTTATAACCATGTGTCACACAGTAGAACAAAACACATTGAAATTAAATATCAATTTATATGGGAGCATGTAGAAAATAAAGATATTAGTTTAGAATTTGTTCCAACATATAAATAAATTGCTGATATTTTTACTAAGCTCATAGAAAAAGAGAAATTTAATTTCTTTAAGTTTGAACTAGAAATGTTGAATCTTGAGTAATTGATGCACATAATAAAACTAATACAAAATTAGAATAAAATAATTAGTCAGTAATAAAGTTTACTTATTTAAATATCAAGGATAATCCTCATAAATATCAAGTATATTTAACTTAGAGAACAAAATTTTATCTAAGTTAGAAGTTGCGTCGAGACACCAGAGAATGTCTCGAGACATCTAAGAAAGTGTCGAGACACCAGAAAATGAGTCGACACTATAATTAGTAATGTGTCGAGACACCAAAAAGTTTGTCGACACAGCATAACTGCAAAGTGTCGAGACACTAAAGTAAGTGTCGAGACATAAGGGTGTCTAGACCCGGAGGTATATGTCGAGACACATTATCCTTATATCGACTTGTGTCGACACATCTCGACAAACAATTTATCCTTATGTCAAGAATAGGTATTAACCTTAAAATTTGGAAAAGTCTAAATTGAGCGCGCCCTTTCGCCTTCAGGAAAGATTAGACTATAAATAGGGTGTGAGAGTGAGATTAGACTATGCCTTCTTGATTTCTTGAGCTTTTAATTCCTGAGTGTCGAGACATAGAATCCAGATTAGTCGACACTCGACAATCCTTTCTATCAACTTTAATGGCTCCCAAGAATGACGACAACATCTTTGAAGGTTATTAAATAGTGCGTAATGGATTCGTCTCAGTGCAAGAAGAAATTAGGAACGTCATTGACCTAATCACTGAGGCAGGTCTGGAATATCTACTTTCAGAACCATCAAAAATTCGGAAATGTGAAGTTTCAGAGTTCTTCTCCAATGTTAAACTGGATTCAAACTCAGCAAAGATAAAGTCTATAGTGAATGGAGCTAAGGTTAAACTCACAACCAAGAGGCTGGAAATTATATTTCACATACCAAGAATCGATCAGGAAGATGGCATAGACTCAGCCAGGACTACAGAAGCATTTGTGTGGTGTAGTTTGGCCCCAACCACAAACATTGGAAGCACCCTGAATAGGAAGGGTAAGAATTCCCAAGGAAAATTAATGTCTGAAATTATTTGGAAGGTGCTACTGTTCAAGAAAAGGGCACATGACAGGATACTACTTAGATGTTTTATCAGATGACCAGTGTATTTTCAAAATCAAGACAAACTATAGTAGAGTAGTCTTTGATAAAATTGCAGAAAGTATCAAGAAGCGTAATATGGGCAGAATTTGAAGTCTATACATGGTGCAAGCCCTTCCTGACAATATTAATTTGAAGAATGGATAACAAATTAATTATATGAGAAAAATGGATATGAGGATTTTTGCAAGATGGGATAGAGTCTTGTCCATAGAAACACCAATAGTTGATAAGAAGAAAGACAAAAATAAGAAGGTTGTAGTTGTTGAATAAGATTCTTCCAGTGAATCTAGAGAACAAGAAAGATAAAGATTTGAAAAATAGGTTGATATAATAGCTGAGAATTCTCCAAGGCCCTTACCTGGAACTAGTGATCAGGTGCAGTGGGACAATGTATAAGAGATGGATCAAATTAAGGGGGAGAAACTCAATGAACTGCTAGAAATAGGTATGGATAGTGTTCACACTATTATAATAGAAGTAGTAGAAGAGCTTGACACATCTCTGAAGCAAGCAGAGGTTCCTGACCAAGAAATGCCTGACAGAGAAATTGAGGATACAAACAACAAGAAAATTGAAGAGGAAATTTTTTTGAATATAGATCTAGAAGTCTAAGGGGAGATAACAACTACTCTAGAGGACCCTTTTCTTGATGTTGAAATTCAGCAACATGAGGCCAACTTGGAAAACATCACTATTTATGAAGAAGGTGCAAGGGTTCAGGGAGAGTTAGCAGATCAGGCCCCAACTACTACAACAGCTAAAGAGCCTACATCTATTGTGGTGGCTAGTTAATGAGAATATGAGGAGGAAGAAGGTTAAAGAAAAGGAAGTTGTCTAAATTAAAGAAGAAAAGTAGAAGTTATAAAAAGATAATTCAGATTGGAACATCATCTACTCCTTATGTTTATTTATATTCACTTATAGTTAAACTGCAAATAATGTTTGACCAACAAAGAACACAACTTGAGAAGTATGTAGATGAAAGCAATAAAGAATTGCAATTTTAGCTGGCTCATGACATAAAATCTATTAGATTTGATGTAAACCTATTAAAGAAATACATACTAGATTTCTTTGAAAGAGGGGCAAATACTGTAATATACATTGCTAAAAAGCAAGTGGAATCACAAAAAGTTGAAAATGACATAGCTATCAAACAAGGATAGGTTATGAAAAATCAAACTAGAATGAATGAGAATATGATAGTTATGCATGATACTACATTGGCAGAGTTTTATAAACAAACCACTACTTTGGATACTAAGATTACTTCTACTTCCCAGGATATTGAAACTATGCTAACAACTCACTCTGCCTCTTTGATTAAGTATATAAATGCTTCTGACAAAGATTTGGATGAACATTTACTAAAAGTAAAGAACACTTTAACCTCACGAATTAAATATCTAGATGGTCAAGTAAGATTTCACAAGAATGACTTAAGAGATAATGTTGAAAGAAAGAAGTCATAAAAGGGGAGAGAGTCAAGATAAAGGAAAGCTCTGAGAATGCAACTTGGATTTCAAAAAGCATCAGAGACACGTTAGGCCATCCTCCCATATGGTATGATGGAGACCAAATTGTTTATTCTAGTTACCAACCAGCTCCTTTTAAGGCTATTCAAACTGCTGTCCAGTCCATATACAGTCCTCCACAACAAATTCAGAATATTGTATATGAAGAGGTAGAGATGACATCTTCTGCATTGTTAAAAGAAAAATAACCTCAAGTATCAAAGAAAAGATTCAGGTAGCAAGGTGAATCAAAGCCTGATTTTGAGCAATGGATTCCAAATTCTAGATCCATCATTCTAATAGCATGGAAAGCATTCAATAATGCAAATTAAAGGGGAAAATGGTATTCAGAGCAAGAGTGGGCCAAGCAAACAAAGAAGCAGGAGATCATCCAGAAATTCAAAAAAGATCTGAAGGCAGGGAAGATTCCAACTGACTTAATAGAGCCCAGCAAATATTTAAGCAAGCCCTATCATTATCATGAAAGGCAAAGAATCAAACAAGAAGAAATTACTAAAGCCAAGAATGCAAAGGGAAAAGAGAAAGTGGTTGATGACAAAGTGCCTGATGTCCAAGCTAAAATTCAATCTGGAAAAGGCATTGTCATCAAGGAGCCAGAAGATTCTTAGTTAATTTTTCTTATCTAAAAAACTATATACTTTTGTTTTAAGAACTTTGTAACAAAACTGAAAGATGTAATCTTTGATTAAATTTGAATGAAAAATTTGGTTGCACATGGTCAATCTGTGTAATTATTGTTTGTGTTCCTTTATTTTTTGTTCAGTATTTTTCTTATACATGAAAATTAATATATTTTGGTATTATGGTGTATATCATTGAATTAGGGTTATGACATCGCCAAATAGGTGGAGATTGTTGGGTATATTGGAAATAATGTACTTGATTTGAAGAATCCCTTTCAACTCAATGATATATACAATTTTGTATTTGATGTATATTTTTTTTCATGCTTGCAGGTTGCTGATATCATATTTATTTGATAGGTGGTCCAAGTTACATTGACAGGTGGACTCTAAGAAACTAACTAAAAAGTGACGAAAATTGTTTAAGTACAAAAGCGTCGAGTGAAGTCAGCACAGTGCTAAGTGAAGTCAGCACAGTCAGCATCTAGCAACTTGTAGTGTAGAAAATGTGCTAAGTAAAAAAGTGTCGACACATTTTAACTATGTCGACACCTTTGTAGAAGAAGTGTCGAGATAAGTCTTCTATCTTGACATACTGAAGATTCATTACAGCATTTTCGAGACAAGTCAACTATCTCGACACATTGAAGATTCAATACAGCAGTGTCAAGACAAGTCAGACTAAGTCAACAGTGTCGAGACAATTCAGCTAACTTCACACTTTGAAGGCTAAGTCAACAGTGTCGAGATAAGTCAGCTAACTTAACACTTTGAAGGTTATGTCAACTATGTCGAGACAAGTCAACTGTCTTGACACAAAGAAGACTGAAAATTATTCTAAGTATAATAGTGTCGAGACAAATCAACTGTCTCGATACAATGGAGGATTAAAGCAAGTATATATGTTTCGACATCGATAGACTGGAGTGAGGAGACAATTCAATGTGTAGACACAGTGAAGAAATAAAGCATGTATACAAGTGTCGACACCAGTAGACTGGAGTGTCAAGACTATTCAACTGTCTCGACACAGTGAAGAATTAAAGCAAGTATTGAAGTATCGACACCCGGCAGACAGTTATGTAGAGAAAATTCAACTGTCTCGACACAGTCCAGACTACCATATGTCAACATAGATGATAATTGTGTCGAGACAAGTAAATTATCTCGACACTTTCAAGTTCAATGTGAAAATTCTTCTATGTAAAATTGTCTCGAGACTGCTAAGATGTCTCGACACCTTACAAGAATAAGTGTCAAGACACTTTGGACTTCTCGATACTTATGTTTCTGAAGATGTGCAGAATCAATACAAAAGTTTTATGACAGGTCAGAAATGTCGCATTAGCTACAGTAACGTGGTATCTCAACAGAAATAGTTTAAAGGAGAATTTGAAGTAGTATGTCATATGTTGATGTCATCAAACAGAATCCAGCAATCCATAAAGGCTATAAATAGAGGGGTTGTCTACACAGAAAGAAATTTTAAATAATCAGACAAATCATTCCATTCTCTCATTCTGATTATTCTAAGTAAGAGGAGGGCGACAATCCCGAGAAGGATAAGAAAGACGAAAGTTTTCAAGAAGATCTTTAGATCCTTTAATCATGTGATCTGAAGATTCAAGTGGATCTATGCTCTACAAATTCTTCTAGGAAATCAGGCTGATCATCAAGAAGATTGCAGATCTAGAGAAGAATCTCTTCAGCCAGATAATTCATAAGGATTTGTTTCTTGGCAGCTGAATTAAAGAATCTGAATTCATTCAGATAAGTACATTTTACAGATTAGGTTTCTAATACCTATTCCTCTGAATTTTGTAAGATTTCCTTGAGATCTGAGTCAGTAGGAGAGTTTATATCTGGGTTGTAAGACTAATTTATAAAGGATGAGGTAGGGTTCTTGAGGGACCCGACGTTGGTTATTTGAGTGGGGTCACTAAGGTGTAAGCGTGTGTTATAAAGGCTAAGGTAGGGTTCTTAAGAGACCTGAGTTAGGATATTCGGTGAATCTCTGAGGTAAGACATGTTGGTCTGCTTGTAGGTTTCTTAACAAAAATTGAGCCTGTAAGATCTTTGGATTTGAGCTAAAGAGGAGCTATAACCTTATCTAGCACATTGCTAGTACGGATAAATGGGGAAAAGTGGATGTACCCTAGATAGGGGAACCACTATTAAATCTTTGTGTGTTCTATTATGTGATTTGCATGTGTTGTGTTCTATTGTTTAGCGGTGCTGAGTTAATGTGAAGTCCATTTCTCAAGTAAATTATCTACAGAACTTTTAAGTGACAAAGATTTGTCAAAGTATTTTAAAAGACACCAATTCACCTCCCCCTCTAGGTGATTATCTACCCATAAGATTACCTTTATTGTTCCCGAGGTTTAAGGAATAATATTGCTGTATAAATTATTCAACTATGAGATGGCGTGATTTTTAATAAAATAGGTTGTCTGTTAATAACTTCTGAATGCCCTGAATCACAAGAAATTCGAAATATAATTCTAGCTTGTACGACCTAATTTCAATCCAAAATTTCCAATTCTTTAACTAAGGTCAAGTATTTGTCTGATTAACGATGTCTAACCATTATCCTGGTAACTTTGCTCGAGTAACATCGAATAAGATCAACTTCAAGATCACTATATTTGTGATAGCACATTTTCAAAATTAGGTCTAAGAAAATCCGTTCTTAGTAACTAATTTGCCCAATAAACAAAAGATAAGCCCCCAATGAACAAAAGATAAGCCTGTGCCTATCTTGGGCTAAGTATCATCGATATCACTAAGTTATATTCGTTCTATAAATTCACAAAATCCTTAGGGTACACAACTTTAAACTTGGGGTTCCATCCTGAGGAATGTTGATATACTCTAGACTTCAGGATCTCCAGGTTACCATTTATGAAAATCCTCTTAGGGTCAATATGTGATCTAGTCCCAAATGGGTCTCTTCTGAACTTGAATTCTTATCCGACCCTTGGTATTTGGCATGATGGTTGTCTCATCCTAATCATGTCATCGATACGAGGGTTGTGTCTATGAGTCACCTACTATTCCGCTAATGTATTATAGGCATCAACTCTCCTTAAGACGGTCCTATTAATTTGGGTAATAAGTGATAGTACAACATGATAAGTAAAGTAGGGAAATCAGAGTTTACGATTCAAGTTGTAACTCTCACGTTAGACTCTTCCACTAGCCTCTTCGGGTATCCCCGTACCATAACTGAATTTATACCAAGGGTATTTTTTTTACAAGGATATGCTAAGTATCATCTTGATAAGTAATGTTTTTTAGTTGGGTTGACGTAGCTCATTGATTTATGGACTATATATTATAATCTTTATACATGGTCACATCATAACTTTCGCTACTTAGTTTTTCCCCAAAATAATGCTTGTACGGGGTGACCCAGTGTTGTGGACTTAATTCTTTATGATCGTGGTCTCCTCTGGTACCAGTTGGTGAGACCCCAATTTTGGATCGGAATCAATTGAGCCTAATTTCTCTCCTAATTGATCTAAGATATTTGTATAAGGGGAGAGGTGGAGAAGTGGACCATTTTGGTGTTCGACGACGATGGTGGCGGCGGTTGGTCGTGATATTTTGAAGGTGATGGGTTGGTCAGAAGTTGGAATGAGGGTTGTATAAGGGGATTTATAATTTCCATGGGAGGGGAGGTGAAGGGGGGGGGTCGGCCATGATTGTTGAGCTCCCTCTATTAGTGTTAGCTGGGTGGAATTTATAACATCCTCATCCTAAGAGGAAAGGGAGATGAATGGGGGCAATGGAGAAATGAATGGAGTGACCCATGGCCTCCCTCCATAACTCATTTCTAGCTTTCTACTTTCTCTCTCTCCATTAAGGGGGAAAACTCCCATTTTCTCTCTCCAAGTCACCACATCCAGATTTTTAGTGGCATCCATGTAATTTCAGTTGTGACTCAACATTTGGGCCATTGAAATTGGGCTTATCCCAAAGGCATTGAGCTTTGGGCTTAATTAACCAAATTTGGGTTATATTGACAAGTGTTGACTTGAATTGTTTACTAGAAGTGTTGACTTAAAGGGTTGACATTGTCAACTGATTGGTTGACTAGTCCAAGGGGTGTGTCTTAAGTCCCTTGATACCCTCCAATGTTGGTTGGGTCATGGTCGTGTCCCATTTGGACAAATGAATCCAAAAGGCGCAGGTTTGACCAATTTTTGCATAGGTTTGACTTTGGTCAAATTGACCACTTTGGTTGACCCCAATGGGTTCTAGGTGCTCCAAGGGACCCCCTAATGGATTTGGGATGTTATGGTGGGGTCAAAGGGTCAAAGTGAGGCCTTAAAGTCAAAGCATAGGTTAGGTAATTGAAAAGTGTTATTTGTAGACCATGTTGATCTTCACCTTCATGCCTAAGTTGACATGGTCTCTTTGAGCTTACTAAGATTTTGTCATGACCTAGTCATTACAAAACAATCTTAGGGGTCTAGTTGCTTGAGAGATTTTACACCATCCTCCTCCTCTCATCACTGGAAGAACCACTCGAAAGGAGACAGGTATGACTCAAAACCTAGTAAACATATTTCCTCTAAAGCTGTTTGTTATTGTTGCAACAAGCCAGAGAATGTTATAGTTGACTGCCCAGTCAAAAGAAGAGAGGCTGATAAGAAAAGTTCCACTAATAGAAGGTCAATAAGAAAAAGTCCTTCATTGCAAAGAAGGAGAAGAGCTGGAGTCTGTCTGACTCATCATCTTCTGAGTCTGAAGAGGTAGAGGCCTATATTGGGCTCTTTGCTGCTGAAGAAGAAGCTGGAGAAGAAGCTGAAGACTATCTTGCTTCCAGGATAGGGATCAAGGCCCCTTTGTCACATTTATATGGTGACTCATAGGAGGATGAAGATGAAAAAGATGCCAACAGCTGTTATGGGCTGATGGCCAGGTCTGAGGTAGAATCTAGACAGGAATAGCCTGGTCTAGAAAAGGTACATTCTCTATTTAGTTCCTCATATGAGTCTGGCTATGAGACTAGTCCAAATTCAGAAGCATCATTATCCAGTGATAAAGATGAATCGTAGTCTGAGGAAGATGTCAATCAATTGATTGGCAAGTATGGAGCCCTTTTGGATGCATTGAGAATAAGCAAGAAGCTAGCTAAGAAGCAAGCTGAAGAGATAATCTCTCTTCAACTAGCTTCTTCCTAGCAGGCTGAGATAACATCATTGCTGGATCAGAAGGATGGGGAAATCAGCCAACTAAAAACCATTTCATTCATTCAAATTAGCACCATCAAGTTCAAGAATAGTCCTATCAGGGATCTTGAAGAGAAACTCCAGAGGGAAAAAAATGATTGTGGCTAATTACTCTAGTCCAAGTACTTTATTTCCCCTGATAGACTCCATGTCCTCTTAAAAGGGTATGAAGGGGGTGGAATTCAAGGGAAGCACAAGAGTTTCCTATTCCAATTGGAATGACAAAGCTGTAGTTCAGCCTCTAGCATCCAAGCCTCCCATTCCTTTTAGGAAAGGTCAGTTTCCTTCAAACAGGTATGACCAAGAAAGCATCAATGGTGACTGGATGAATGGTAGATCCACTGGTGTGAACAAAGATGTTCACAGCCATGGTGGAAGATTAATTAGGGAAATGAGCGCCTTTTAGGCTCCCCATGAGGAAATTCAAAGGGCTCATCATGAACCATTTGTATTTGGTGCTCCAGCCCCCATTCCCTAGAATGTGGCAGTGTCCAACTCCCTAGTCCACTCAACAAAGACTCAGACCAAGGGTAAGTCCATCAGTAAGCCTGATTTGGCTATCTATTAGGATATAAGAGCCAATTCTCTGCAAAGAAAACTCCTGTCAATGGCAGTCAGAGTAAGCAAATTAAGTCTGCTAAAAGTCTAACCTTTATTTAGATCCTTGCTGAAAGGAACTTGAAGAAGGCTGCTTCTCCTCTTCCTTCTACACAGTCAATAATTAACCAAACTACAGGACCTTCTCAAAATAAAAGATATAATATTCAAGAGTGTTGGTCTGTGGTAAGGTGCGGCATTTTGCCCTAAATTGCTGGGATAATCCATGTTTTCCTAGAGCAAATGTTAGTCCTCCTGTCAGAAACTCTGCAGGAAGACAGTTTCTATTTCATTCTAATCAGAACCTAGGACCCAATAATTATTGGGGTCCTAAGGTAAGATAATTTATATACAACATGTTAGTCAAAGTGCCCATACCGCCATATAATACATAGATAGTGGTTGTTCCAGGCACATGATTGGAACAAGGAGTAACTTAAAGGAGTACAGTCCAGAGAACATTGGCCGCAAATTTATCTGTGGTGTTTCAGATTGAGGAGTGATAAGATGATATGGTAAGATTACCAATGGCATAGTCACCATCTCAAAAGTGGCTTATGTTGATGGGTTGAAACAAAACCTCATAAGCATATGCTAACTCTTGGATCTTGGCTATGTCATTGCATTCCACAAGGATGAGAGCCAAATTAAGAGGTCAGGTGACAAAGAGGTCATCTTGATAGGCACTATGAGTGTAATTTTTTTTAAACATTCAATGTCTTAATAAAGACTCTCCTATATGCTTAGTTGTAAATGAGAAAGTCTCATATTGTGTACAATGACACAAGATACTAGCTCATTTGAATTAAAAGACTATTGGCAAGCTCTTTAGTGAACAGATAGTTAGGAATGGTCCCAAGATGAAATGCACCAAGGAAGGCATTTGCTAAACATGCCAAAAGGGCAAGCAGACCAAAGCTTCCTTCAAGGGCATTGGGACCAAAGATTCTGTGACGTGTGTATACCTCATGCATATGGACTTGTTTGTCCATATGCCCGTTCATAGTCTAGGTAGGACAGTCTACACCCTTATGGTGGTTGATGACCATTCTAGGTTTTTTGGGTTTTCTTTCTTAAGAAAATGTTTGAAACCCCTGACCTCTTCAAGACTTTTGTCAAGCAGATTCTAAATGAGTTAAATAATACTGTGGTCAAAATCAGAAGTGACTATGGGACTGAATTCCAGTGTAAAAATAAGACAAGGTTCTGTGAAGAGCATGAGAATTATCAAGAATTTTATTCTCCAAGAACACCCCAGCAAAATGAGATTGTTGAGAGGAAAAATTGAACTCTCATAGAGGCTGGCAGGACCTTGCTAAGCGACACATCTCTCCCAGAATATTTCTGGGTTGAGGAAGTAAATAGTGCATGTCATGTCCTTAATAGATCTTCTATCACCAAGAGCCACAAGAAGACTCCCTATGAGATTATTAAGGGTAGACAATCAAATCGGGCCTATCTCAGTATCTTTGGTAGCAAGTGCTATATACTAAATAATGGGAAGTCCTATGTGACTTAGTTTGTTATCAAGTCCTACGATGAGATTTTTGTTGGGTAGAACAATCATTATACGGCCTATAGGATCTACAACTTGGAAAGTCAAGTAGCAAAAGAGTTTGTTAATATAGTATTTGATCAGTCAACTATGATTAACAGTGTGCTGCCAAGCTCCTCTTCTAGTTCTGCTGATACAAAGTTGATGAAGGATAAGCTAACCATCAAGGAAGCTACTCCGGCAGTCTAATATGGAGTGGACATTCTAGGAGAAGTACAAGTCATACTTGAAGTGTATGAAGATCAGCAAGATATAGCAACTGAAGCTCATAATGATGAAGAAAGATTGCCTCCAGATGTCACATCTAAGGGATCATCCAAGACACCAGATTATTATTGATGAAAACCAAGGAGTGGTGACAAGGTGTAGAAGTTTTAATACATCTTTGTATTCAAGTTTCCTATCACAGGTTGAGCCCAAGATATTTGAAGAGGCCAAAAAATATCATTTTCTGTATTGTAGCAATGGAAGAGTAACTTAACCAGTTTATGAGGTGTAAGGTCTAGAATCTAGTTCCCAGACCACAAGGACATAATTTCATTAGAGTCAAGTGGATTTATAGGAATAAACTTGAAGAAAATGGCATTAAAATCAAGAACAAGGCTAGGTTGGTAGCTAAGGGGTACAAATTAGAAGAAGGTATTGACTTTGATCAAACTTTTGCCCTTGTAATAAGATTGGAAGTCATCAGACTTTTCCTTGTATATGTTGTATACAAAGGATTTAAAGTCTACAGGATGGATGTGAAGTCAGCTTTCTTGAATGGTGACTTAAAGGAATTAGACTATGTTGAACAGCCTTTCATGTTTGATGATTCAAACTCTCCTGATTTTGTTTAAATAATTAGGAAAGCTTTATATGGGTTGAAGCAATCCCCTTGAGCATGATATGAGACATTTTCCCGCTTCCTCATTGAGAAAAAATTATCAAGGGGGATGATAGACAAGACCCTAATCCTAAGGGAATCTAAGGGCAAGATCATCCTAGTCCTAATTTATATAGATGACATAATTTTTGGGTATACTGTTGACAACCATTACAGGAATTTTTCCAAACTTATGCAAAGGAAGTTTGAGATGAGAAGTATGGGTGAGCTAAGGTTCTTCTTGGGTCTCCAAGTAAGATAGGCTGAAAATGGATTTTCCATATCCTAAGCTAAGTTCACTGGGAAGTTGATTAAAAAGTTTTGAATAGACATAGCCTCCGCCACGAAAACTCCCATGGGGTTTAATATGCCTATTGAAAAAGATGAGGCAGGGAAACCCGTTGATCAAACTTTATATAGAGGGATAATTGTCTCCCATCTATATCTTACTACAAGTAGGCCAGACATTATGTATGTTACATGTGTTTATGCTAGGTATCAGGATAGACCTAAAAAAACTCACTACTCTACTACTAAGAGAATTTTGAGGTACCATAAGGGAACACCAGATCTTGGCCTATGGTACCCTAGAAATAGGGATTTTGAACTAATAGGATATTCATATGCAGATTTTGCAGGCTCCAAAGAGGACAAGAAGAGCACATCAGGCACTGGTCAGTTCTTAGAAGGAAGGCTTGTGTCTTGGAGATGCAAGAAGCAGACCAGTGTTGTAATTTTAATAGCTGAGTTAGAGTATATCTCAGCAGGTAGCTGTTGTGCACAGTTGTTGTGGATCCAACATCGGCTCCACGATTATAACATCCAAATAAGTAACACTCCCATGTACTGTGATTCAACTAGTGCAATTTAAATTGCTAGGACTCTTGTCTCTCATAGCAGGACTAAACATATTGAGATAGGTATTATTTTATTAAGAAGCATGTGGAAAAGTGTAACGCCCCAAAACTTAAAAGTGAAACGGGTGGTGTTCGAACCAAGTTCGGGTCTTGGTAGGGTGAACACGGCCTGTGACACAGGCGTCTCACATGGCCATGTCGTGCTCGGGTCATCGAGTTGAGGTCGACGAGCGTTGAGTGCTCGAACACGGCAAGGGACACGTGCGTGTCCCAAGGCGTGTCAGGCACACGGCATGTGACACGGGCGTGTCACTTGCCCGTGTACTCTTCTGGAAGTTTGGGCCTGTGTCAACATGGGACACAGCCCAGAGCATGGGCATGTATTGTATGACACGGGCGTGTCGGATTCGGCACGGGCGTGTGGCTACCCATGTCCACCAAGGGTCGTGACGGTTGGCGTGGCGGTTATTCTTGACACGCCACTGGTCATGGGCATGTCGATGACCCGACATGGGTGTGTTAGGTTGGGACACAGGCATGTCCTACACCGTGCGCTTTTCTGTACTCCACAATCATGTCTGGATCGATGCACATGGCCTGGGACATGACCGTGTGCAAAGCGGTGTTTGGCCTAGGATTAAGTGATTTTAGGCAAATCTGAGCCGTTTGTTTTCTTTAAACAAGATCTGACAGCCCAGATGAGTTCCTGCTTTCTTAAGTCCGGGAATAGAGGATTAATTCCTTATTTCCTCTTAAGTTTTCTCTTTCTAAGGAGTTAGAGAGAGTAGAGAGCAAGGAAGAGGGAAGGGGAGGAATCCGGCCACCGTCGGATATCAGAGCATGAAATTAAGAACCGAGACCAGATTCGTGGAGAGAATTCCCTTGTGAAGCCTTTCATCTGGCTAGTTTTTCATGGCGCCAAAGCAGACTTCAAGGGTAACGATTCTCAACTTGAGTATGTGATGATGTTCTTCCTTTGCGAAGGAAAACCCTCTCACGTGAGTGTGCGGTGAGTTTGCGGTGTTCCTTGGGGTAGATATGTAAATTCCCCCTTATTAAGAGTCCGGAATCGTTGTATGGATATATGCATTGTGTGTGAAGCCTACCCGGACATGTATGTCTGGATCGGTGATATTGCATTGCATGAGTGGTCGGAGAAGACTACGTGTCTTTGATTGTTTTCGGGTTTCTATACGGTAGATTGCAATAGGGATCCTTGGGGATCAACTCCAAGGCGCACCCGGAAAACTGTGCGGAAACATAATTCTGCTAACTTGCCGGACAGGGAGCCAGCCTTGAACAAAATTGGGTTATGTATTGTTGGGAATGAATAAGGATCCGGGTGAAGCTTGGAACGCGCGGACGTCTTAAAGTAACTAGGCGGAGTGAGCAACGGGTTGGTGGAAACGGATTTGGGCTTTGCGGTTCGATGCTAGAGGCCCTAAAGTGGAACTGGCCATTGGAATAGTCGAGAGTCTTGAACTACGGTCGAAAAGACTCAAAAATGCTCACAATGTTTTCCGTCCCGAGGATGGTGGTGAAGCCACAGAATTGACCGGATTCACTGAGAATGTGCCATGAATGCACGGGGTGTTTGGCCGAGCGAGCCTACACCTATAGCGAATTATACTTATGCACTTAATTGTTTACCTGGGCTAATAAAATGCAGGGAAGGAGCACCGCCGTCCAAAGTAAGGGGCGGGGTCGTTATAATTTGGTCAACCTTAACTGACCGTTGCTTTGTTTGCCACCGTGCGGTGGAATGTTGCTTGCAGGTGCTGCGGAACCAAGCGCCAAGTAGCGGTCTGAAGCCCAAGGTTCTTAGCTAGCCCTCGAAGGCCAAAGAGATCTATTGCTTTACTTTTGTCATGTGTGGGCGGCCTGTGAGCCGATGCATGTAAAGCATTATATTGTCAAGTGAACATTTCTAAGGCCATAAGACCAAGTACTCTTTTATGTATTTGTTGTATTTCATTCCTGTGGTGTATAGTGGAAATTCATGCCATTGCTGTGCAAATTTTTGATTGTCTTAAACTGTTTAAAAGCTTCCGCTAGAATGCTCTGTGTTAGGGCGAGTAGTTGAGTTTTTGATATTCTTATGTAACATTTTCGACTCTCCGTGGTATATGGCATCAGGTTACAGCTGAAACTTCTGTTATATGCCATACGACGGATGGGGGGTGTTACAATTTGGTATCAGACTACCAGTTCCGGTCTTTCTTATTGGAATTCGTGGGCGAATTCTTTTAAGGTGTGGTGAGCACATGTATGTGCGTCATCGTTATAACATAAAAAGAAACAATGAATGTCCACTTAGGAATGAAAATACACTTTTTTTGAGGAACCTGAGTGTTCCAATGATTGCTTTTAGAAATTTGTATGTCGCCTAATCGATAGTTGATGGGCTAAAACCAGAACAGGAATGTGTACCTGTCGAATCATAGTATAAAGGTCATATTTAAACTCGGGGCAGGCAAGTACTATTACTCACAATGATTCTATTATCCTACCGAACGATTGATGAGTTTTGAAAATAAAATAAAATAAACTTAGTTAAAAGATAAATAAACTATTGCAAAAGAGTGCTCGATCGACGATTCACTTTGAAATAAAATAACGGAATAAATTAGTTTAACATTTGCAATACAATTAAGACCGTGACGGATCCGATATTAGGAAATAATCTCGCTAGAGCATTAAATCCCTAACTTATAGAGGTTTTGACCGAAATCTCTTTCAAGTCCAAAAGGCCTAAAGTCGCATTACCGAAGTGACCCGCACTATTGGATTTTACTCCAATCCGGAGGATTTACGTCATCCTATCTCTAGGGTTGCGTTCAACTCCTTCCTTCCTTGAGTGATCTTTCACATTCACGAGCCTCTCGGCTACTCAAATATGAGATCGAAATCTGTTAGGCTACCGCTAGGGTTCTAAGCAGAAAAGGAACTAGGAAAGGAAAAAATGGCTAGGGTTTCAAAGAAGAAGAAGGAATACCTCAAATGATAATTTGCATGCCTCCAAAGAGGGAAGAAAAGGGGTATTTATGGAGCCCCCTTTTCCCTAGGGCCGGCCGGCCCCAATAAGAGCTGAATCGGTGTGGTTCAGCCCTCCTTCCTCTTATTGATTAGTTATGGGCTGAACCGGATGGTTCAGCCCGGTCTTTATCCGGCGCTCCTTTGGGTCTTCTGGTGTATTTGAATCCTCGGAACCGCAACTCGTCTGGGGCCATAACATTCCCCTCCCCATCAAGAGACAGCTTGTCCTCAAGCTGGAAGTAAGGAAATAACTCCCGGAACTCCAAGAAGTCCACCCACGTGTTGTGTGCGGCAGATAGATCCTTCCACTTGACCAGAATCTCCGAACGGTACACCGTGCCATTTTTCTTCCATCGGGTCAGCAGAATATCCTCTGGGCTGGGACGCAGCTCCCCCGTCGTAGTAGTCTCGGGTAGAGAGGGGAGCACTGTGGCTGTCTCTCCCAACTTCTTCTTCAGTAGTGAGACATGGAAGGTGGGGTGGATGCGAGATCCCTCAGGAAGGGCAAGCGTGTAAGCGACCGGACCCACCCGTCGAGTGATGCGAAACGGCTCATAGAACCGTGGGGCTAGCTTCTGATTGGAGCGGCGAGCAACTGAAAGCTGTCTGTAAGGCTGGAGTCGGAGAAACACCTCGTTCCCAACCTGAAAGGTTCGTTCTGTCTGGTGCTTATCGGCCTGCACCTTCATCCGGTCCTATGCAACCCGTAGATTGTCCCGCAAGAGAGCCAAGGTCTTATCCCGGTCTCGTAAAGCTCGATCCATGGCCGGCAGGGCAGTGCTGCCCTGTTCATATGATCGGAGAGGGGGCGGTGAGCGCCCTTATACAACCTCGAACGGGGTGATCCGATTGGTCGTGTGATACGACGTAGTGTAACAGTACTCCGCCCAGTATAACCATCGAGTCCATGTGCGGGGCTCATCCATGACAAAACAACGAAGATATGTCTCGACCCCCCGGTTCAGCACCTCTGTCTGGCCATCAGTCTGCGGATGATTTGTCGTGCTCATGCGTAACTTGGTGCCTTGCAACCTGAAAAAGTTCCTGCCAAAATTTGCTGACGAAGATTGGATCGCGGTCCGATATGATGGAGCTCGGAAGACCATGAAGGCGCACTACCTCCTGGGAAAAGAGATCGGCGACGGTCTCCGCAGTGTTGGGATGGCTTAGAGCGAGGAAATGGCCGTACTTGGACAGCTTATCCACTATGACCAAGATCACGGACTTGCCCTGAGATCGGGGCAAGCCCTCAATAAAATCCATCGAGACCGTTTCCCATATCTACTGGGGAATCTCCAAGGGTGTGAGCAATCCGGCTGGTGATGACGTCTCATACTTCTGTCGCTGGCACATATTGCACTGCTGCACAAAACGCTGTGTATCCCCGCGTAACCCCCTCCAAAAGACGTTGGCCCGCAGCTGCTGTAAAGTGCGAAGCACTCCGGCATGGCCTCCGGCCGGAGAAGAGTGGAACTCCGGTAACATGATCTCCTTCCAAGGGGAGGAAGCGGGAATGGCCACCCTCCCGTGGTAATACAAATGTCCCCCAACCAGCTGGTATCCTGGCGGTGTGGGTTGGCCCTGAGATAAGGCCTCCACAATAGGTTGTAGCTCAGGGTCGGTGGCTATCTCTCTCTGAATGTCATCTTAGGACTCGATCAATGGCACCGAGAGATGGAAGAAAGTACTGTCCGGAAGGCGGGATAGGGCGTCGGCTACCAAATTCTCTTTGCCCTGCTCATACACGATCTCATAGTCATATCCCAGTAATTTTGTCAACCACTTCTGCTAGAGGGGAGAGGCCAACCGCTGATCCAAGAAGTGCTTCAGGCTCTGATGATCAGTGCGCACTTTGAAATGATGAACGAGCAGATAAGGGCGCCATAGAGTCACTGCATGTAAGATTGCTAGCATCTCCTTCTCGTAAGTGGAAAGACCCAGAGTCCGTGGTGCCAACGCCTTGCTGAAGTAGGACAACGGCCGCCCCTCCTGCATCAAAACCGCACCGATACCCACTCCTGAGGCATCCGTCTCTACCACGAACTCCTTGGTGAAATCCGGTTGTGCGAGCACCAGCGTGGTCGTCATGGCCTCCTTGAGGGTGCAGAAGGCCCTTTCCGCTTCGTCGTGCCAAGTAAAGGACTCCTTGTGGAGTAGCTGAGTAAGTGGTTGTGCTAGCTTACCATAGTCCTTCACGAATCTCCGATAGTATCCAGTGAGGCCCAGGAAGCCTCGAAGTACTCGCATGCTGGTCGGTCGCGGCCACTCCACCATGCTTTCGATCTTCTTTGGGTCCGCCCTGACCCCTTGAGCCGAAACCAGATGCCCCAAATATTCCACCACTAACTGTCCAAACGAGCACTTTGATAGTTTGGCATAGAACTGATGCTGCCGCAGAATGGTAAGAACTTGTGCCACGTGCTCAACATGCTCCTCCCACGACCGACTGTATATCAGTATGTCATCGAAGAAAATGAGTACCGATCGCCGTAGGAGGGGCCGAAAGGTCTCATTCATCACGGCCTGAAAGGTCGATGGGGCATTGGAGAGCCCAAAGGGCATCACCAGGAACTCGTCATGCCCATCGTGTGTGCGAAACGCGGTCTTGTCGATGTCTTCAGTCTTCATTCTAATCTGGTGGTAGCCGGATCAGAGGTCCAGCTTAGTAAACAAACTCGCTCCATGCAGCTCGTCTAAGAGCTCCTCTATCATCGGTATCGGAAACTTATCCTTAATTGTTGAAGAATTCAAGTTGCGGTAATCCACGCAGAAACGCCAAGAACCATCTTTCTTTTTCACCAGGATGATGGGTGAGGAAAAGGCGCTGGTTCTCGGTCGTATGATGCCGGTTGCAAGCATTTCTTTCACACTTTTCTCGATCTCCGCCTTCTGAATGTACGGGTACTGGTAGGGACGGACGTTCGGGGGAGCAGCCGCTTCTTTCATCTGTATGCCATGATCCCTGAATCTGGGCGAAGAAAGTCCCCGGGGTTCTTGGAAAACATCTTTGAACTGTGACAAAAGTACCTGTATCCTCTCTGGAATGACCGGTGGGTCTTGGATCACGGCCTCCACCCCGACTACCATGGCCATCGGTGATCCCTGCTCCTCCAATCGCTGCAAGCTTCCCAAGGAAATCTCTTTCAAAGGTGAAGACCGAATGCCCTGCTGTTGGGTACATTTGAAAATGTGTACCTGATTTGAAGAAGCCTAACTTAGCTCAATGATATACATCAAGGTGTATTTGATGTTATTTTGAGTTGACATGTGTAGGTTAAGAATGTACTAAAATACAGGAAAAATATTCTAAGTCCATATGTCGACACTAAAAGAAGCTGTGTCAACACTTCAGAATAATTGTGTCGACACTTGAAGAAGGCTGTGTCGACACAGAGAAAAAGAGTCGACAACATTTGTGTCGTCACCGTGAAGCAGTGTCGACTCACAGAAGTTTAGTCGACATCAACTGTGTCAACAATGAGAGGCTGTGTCGACACACAAAATTGCTAGTCGACAACATTTGTGTCGACACCAGAAGACTGAGTCGACACACAGAGGCAGAGTCAACAACATCTGTGTCGACACATTCTCAATATACAGTGTCAAGAAGCTAAGTCGACATCAAGATAGCTTTGTCGACATCACCAGAGGCAGTGTCGACACTTAAGTCACTTGTGTTGACACATCTTGACAGTTGGTCTTGACACTTTCTGACAGACAGTCTCGACACTTTGCTGACAAAGACAAAGATAGAAGATCTGTTTGAAGACTTGACATCTGTGGGTTACAACCGGTTTACTGAAGCTATCAGACTCTTCAGAAGTTAGTTAGATACCGGATCAGCCGGTTACCAAGGAGGAAGTCTATATATATAGACAGATTAAGAAGTAGAAGAGACGCACGATGACACATTTATCATCTATTGGGAGATAAGATCTCTGATCAAGAAAGTGCAAGGCACAGAAAAAGATCTTCGTGAGAAGATCTAAGAAGACATTCTGACGTGTACAACCACTCAGGATCAGTCTAAGTAGAATTCTTTCAAGAATTCTGAAGTATCATCAAAGGTGGTGGATAGAGAGGGATCCAACCATTTTGAAGACAAGAAGGAAGCTGTCACTGGTTTCTCAAGAAGCTGTCAGGAAATCAACTCAACTAAGTTCAGATTCAAGAAGCTTTGAAGAAAGCTAAGATCCAGTTTATTTCATCCATCAGCTGATCAAGTGATATCTTTTCCCTTCTCTCTCAATAACGGAAAGATATTATAAACTCTTTTTCAAATTCTGTAGGATCTATTTTTATAGATCTGAGTTGTAAGCCTATGTTATAAAGGCTGAGTGTAGGAGATTTGTTCTCTGAGTGGTAGGGGTGTTTATGCCTGAGTGTAGGAGAAGGTATTTCTCTGAGTTGTAGGCCTTGTGGCAAGGATGAGGTAGCGCTTATTATCTTGAGCTGTAGGAACCTTTCAAGGTTTTGAACTATAGGATCTGAGGATCTCAGATAAGTTGGAAGTTAGGCCGAATCTTACAAACTGCTAGATTGGTGAAGGGGGAAAGTGGATGTACCCAGACCTTGGGGAACCACTATAAATCTGTGTGCAATCTGTGATGTGTGCATATTTGTCATTGCTGTGTTGTGTTTGGTGCAGTCTTTGCTGAATTCTCTTATAGTCAGTATTTATATTCTGCCTTAAGTTAAAACAAGCATTAGAACCAATTCACCCCCCCCCCTCTAGGTGTTTAGGTGGTCTTGAAAGTAAAACTATCAAGTGGTATAGGAGGGAGGTTTCTTAAAAAAGGACTTAACAGTCTGAGTTAGATCCCTAAGGCAGAATCAAGAACCAAGAAAATGGGTTCTGGGGAGAATCACTAGGAACTAGGGTCAATGAAATTACCCAACTGCAGGAAAGAGTTTTTTGGAATCTGGAAAGAAAGGGTTAGGTTGTTTATGGAGGCTTCTGATCCAAGGATATATATCACAGTACAGGAAGGCCCCTTCATTCCAATGAAGGTATCAGTTCTTGATGCAAATATTCAAACTCTAAAGAGTTATTCTGAAATGACCAAGGATGAGATCATCCTGGCAACACTAGACAAAAGAGCACATAACATTATTGTAAGTGCTATAGATGATGCCACATTTCAAAAACTGATTCACTGAAAAACCTCCAAGGAAATGTGGGACACTTTGATTTTCTACATGGAGGTTTTTGAAGAAGTTAGATAAGATAGAAAGTGTATGCTCAACAAAGAATATGAGAGTTTTAGACAAGGGAAGTCTGATAGTATAACTGAATGCTACAATAAATTCTACATGATAGTGAATGAACTAATGTCCTATGGAAGGGTTTTCAGTACCTATGAATTGAATGACAAATTCCTAAGATCCTTGACAAAGGATTGGGACACCAAGATTTGTGCCATAAGAGAAGTGGCAAAACTGGTAGACATTTCTCCTCCAACCTTGTTTGGAAAGTTTCTATCATATGAAATGCAACTAATGGATAGCAAGGAGGAAGAAAATAATTCAAAAGGAGAACATAGAGAAAGGTCTGTGGCCTTCAAGGCTGAAGCCACTAGAAAGAATAGGAGGATATCTCCATCTCCTCCTAAAGAAGTTGCTGAAGTTAACACAGAAAATTCAGACAATAAGAACTCAGAAAGCAGTGATTCAGATGCAGATTTTGCTGCCTTTACAAGGCAGTTTCAGAGGTTCTTGAAGAAGAAGCAGTGGAATTCAAGGCCCTCCACATTACAGCAAGTTGATGATTACTATCAGAAGAGAAAATCATCAAGAAAGGAGAGGAGCAGGACTAAGCCCAGCAAAGCTACTACATCAAAGATTGTTTTCTATTGCTGCAATAGGCCTGGACATGTGGTGGCTGAGTGTCCAGAAAAGAGGAAGGAGTCAACAGACAGAAAGAAGACTCAACAAAAGGGCAAGAAGGAGAAATCCTTTGTTGCTAAGAAGGAAAAGAGTCTTACAGATCAATCCTCCTTAGAGTCAGAATCTGAAGATGAAGCATATATTGGACTGTATGCAGCTAATGAAGAAGATGAGTTTATGCAATTGCTAAACTCCATCTATGAACAAGAAGATCATCATTGTATGGGACTGATGGATGGATCAGAAGAAGACATGAGCCAGAATCAGTCTGGTCCCAGTAAGGTACATTGTCCTTCTATAAAATCAGTTTATAGTACTAGTGCAGAATCAGCTACATCTGCATCAAGTGATGTAGATGGATCTGAATCTGAAGGAGATGTTCATCAGTTAAAAGATAAGTATGGGGACTTATTACAGGCTCTTAAGAAAAGCATGAACCTAGTCAAAACTCAGTCTCAGGAAATTGCTGATCTTAAGGTGGCTACATCTGAGCTTGAAAAAGTATTGGATCAAAAGTTAAATGAGATTGCCAAACTGAAAAATATAACTATTATTCATATGGGCACAATCAAATATAATAATGATCAAGTTAAAAGTCTGGAGGCCAGACTGAGAATAGAGAAAGATTTAGTGGCTAGTTACTCTAAGCCAAAATCTGTCTTACCTATAATAGATGAGTTTTTGGCTCAAAAGGGTAAGGCAGGATTAGGCTTCAAAGGTAACACCAGGGCTGCCCAATTCAAGAGAAAATGCAAAGCTCCTGTCCAGCCACTAAACCTTAAAGTCCCTATTATGTTTAGAATGGTACAAGTGCCTTTTAACGAATATGATCTTGAAAATATTCATGGTCATATTAAGACTGATGTTCTGAAAAATAAGGGTGTTAATGCCAATAGGTCTGCCCATGTTCATAAACCCAATGGTTATAAGAAATCAGTGGGTGAAGCTGCAGCAGCACCAGCACTGGACCGAAATTTTTCTGCCAAGGGTATATCTAGACCTAGATACAACAAATATGAATGTTGGTGATGTGGCAAGAGAGGCCATTTTGCCTTAAACTGCTGGCATAACATAAGTGTAAGGAAGAACAATAGTTTGCTAGTTAGAAGAGATGCTGGTAGTTTTGATGTGAATGGTGCTAACCTGAACCAAGGACCCAAGACTTACTTGGGTTCTAAGGGAAAGTAATTCTGTATTATAGGAAAGGCCAATTTGTCATGCCCCTATATGGTACTTGGACAGTGGGTGTTCCAGGCACATGACTGGAACAAAGGGGCTGCATAAGGAGTACACATCTATCAAGGATGGGCCTAAAGTTATCTTTGGTGGATCTGAAAGAAGGATCATCAAAGGGTTTGGTAACATTTCTTCAAACCAAATTACCATCACTCAAGTGGCATATGTAAAAGGTTTGAAACATAATCTGATAAGCATAAGTCAGCTGAGTGATCTTAGATATGACATTTCATTTGTTAAGGATGGATGTCATATCAAAAGGTCAAGTGATCAAAAGGTCATATTGATTGGGTGTAGAAAGAGAAATATTTATTGTCTTGATTTTGTATGGGTAGAACATGGTTTCTTCTATCTGTCTTGTAGCTGATGATAATGCATCTCATTGTGTCAAATGGCACAAGAGGCTGGCCCATCTTAACTACAAGACAATTGGCCAACTCTTTAGCAAAGAGTTAGTGAGGAATGGTCCTCAAGTTAAGTGTATAAAGGAAGGGATATGCTCAGCTTGTCAAAAGGGCAAACAGACAAAATCCTCCTTTCATAGCCTTGAAAACAAGGATTCAGTGAGGTGTTTATACCTCTTATATATGGATCTTTTTGGTCCTATGCCAGTTCATAGTCACGATAGGAAGGTCTACACTTTTGTGGTTGTAGATGACTATTCTAGATATACATGGGTGTTCTTTCTGAGACAAAAATCAGAAACCCCAAGTGTCTTACTTAGTTTTGTGAAACAAATTCAGAATGAACTGAACAGTATAGTGGTAAAAATCAGAAGTGACCATGGCACTGAATTTAAATCTGAAAGTATGACAAAATTATGTGAAGACTTTGGGATTTTCCAAGAATTCTCCTCACCTAGAACACCACAGCAAAATGGTATTGCTGAAAGAAAGAATAGGACATTGATTGAAGCTGGTAGAACTCTATTGAGTGACACTTCTCTTCCAGAATATTTCTGGGCTGAGGCCGTAAACACTGCATGTCATGTGATCAATAGGGCTTCTTTCACCAAGAGCCACAAAAAGACTCCCTATGAAATTATGAAAGGTAGAAAACCAAATCTATCCTACTTTAGGATCTTTGGTTGCAAGTGCTATATACTTAACAATGGCATGTCTTATCTAACTAAGTTTGCTGCCAAATCCCAAGATGGGATATTTGTTGGGTATACCATCAATAGTAAGGCTAATAGAGTCTACAACTTTACTATTCAAGTTGTAGAAGAATTTGTACATGTTGTATTTGATGAAACAATTTTAATCAACAGTGAGTTGCCTTGTAGATCAAGTAATCCAACAGGTATATGCAAAAGGATGGACAAGCTTTCAATTGCAGAAGCATCAAATGTAGATGAAGTATTGGAAAATGAAGGCTACTATCTAGGGGGAGTATAAGACTCAATAGAAGCTGATGACAACCAAGAGGTGCAACATAATGAAGGAGCTGGAGACGTTCAACCTGAAGGAAATCTACCTCCAGCTACAAGACATCTAAATAACCATCCAGCAAATAAAATTATAGGTGATCGAAGACAAGGAGTGCAGACTAGAAGCAGAAATCTGTGCACAGTCCTGCACTCAAGTTTTCTATCTCAACTGGAGCCTAAGAAATTTGAAGAAGCCATCCAAGACCAATACTGGATTAATGCTATGCAAGAGGAGCTTAATCAATTCAGAAGGTGCAAAGTCTGGGAGTTAGTTCCTAAACCAAGAGACCACAACATCATTGGCACATATGGATCTTTAGGAACAAGTTGGATGAGAGTGGAGTAATTGTGAAGAACAAAGCAAGATTGGTTGCTAAAGGATACATGCAGGAAGAAGGGATTGACTTGGATCAAACATTTACCCCAGTAGCAAGACTGGAGGCAATCAGAATGTTCCTTGCCTATGCAGTATATCAAGGATTCAAAGTATACCAAATGGATGTGAAATCAGCATTCCTGAATGGTGATCTAAAAGAAGAAGTCTATGTAGAGCAGCCATCAGGTTTTGTAGATTCTCTTAAACCTGGTTATGTCTATAGACTTAGGAAAGCATTGTATGGGTTAAAGCAAGCCCCAAGGTCTTGGTATGAAACCCTGTCTACTTTCCTTATTGAGAACAAATTCTCAAGAGGTAAAATAGACAAAACTATATTCCTAAGGGAATCAAAAGGTAAGATAATCTTAGTCCAGATCTATGTAGATGACATAATTTTTGGGTCTACAGAGAACAACCTTTGCAAAAAGTTTGCCAAACTTATGCAAGGGAAGTTTGAAATGAGCAGTATGGGGGAACTTAAGTTCTTCTTGGGACTCCAAGTAAGACAGACTGAAGATTGCTTGTCCATATCCCAATCTAAGTTCACCAATGAATTAATTAAGAAGTATGGTATGGAATCATCCTCCACCATGAGAACTCCTACGGGAACAAATATTTTAATATGCAAAGATGATGCAGGTAAGCCTGTAGATGACTCTTTGTATAGAGGAATAATTGGCTCTCTATTATATCTCACTGCTAGTTGACCAGATATTATGTATGCTACATGTGTCTGTGCTAGGTACCAAGCTTGCCCAAAAGAATCACATTATACTACAGTCAAAAGGATCTTGAGATATCTTAAGGTCATACCTAATCTAGGCCTTTGGTACCATAGGAATGGAGATTTTCTACTAACAGGTTATTCAGATGCAGATTTTGCAGGCTGTAGAGAAGATAGAAAGAGTACTACAGGTATATAACAATTCTTGGGAGGAAGATTGATATCCTGGAGCAGTAAGAAGCAGACTAGTGTGGCAATATCCACTGCTAAGTCTCAATATGTGGCTGCAGGAAGTTGTTGTGCACAACTATTGTGGATTCAGCATCAGTTAAAGGACTAAGGTATTCAAGTAAGTAGAACACATTTATTGTGTGATTCTAAGAGTGCTATTTCTATTGCAAACAATCCTGTTTCACATAGTAGAACTAAGCATATAGAAATAAAATACCAATTTCTTAGAGAAAATATAGAAAAAGAAGACATCTCATTGGAATTTGTTAAAACAGATTATCAAATTGCAGATGTATTTACTAAGCCACTGGATGAAACTAAATTCAATAAATTTAAAATTGAATTAGGAATGCTGGCCATAGGTTAATTTACCATAAAATTGGCTAAGTAAAATGGTGTCGACACATTTAGTGATAAAGTGTCGACACAGAGGAGTCATGTCGACTAATCAGGGAAATTGTATCGACACATGAGAAAATGTGTCGACACCTAGGAGTCAAGAGTTGACTCATCCAGAAATGTAGTGTCGACACATCCAGTATAATGATGTCGACACTTACATATTTTGTGTCGACTCTTATACTAAGAGTCGACACATAATTTTTGATGCACTACTTAGTATCTCCCGTGTCGACATATCATCAATTGGTGTCGACATAAAGTAGTCAACATTGATGTCGAGACAATAGAAGTTTGTGTCGACACATTCCGACTATGTCAACACATTTAGACTATTTTTGCCCGACTTTTGACCTTCTTTCATTAGAGGGTATAAATAGTTCGAGAACGTATTCTGTCGACACGCTCACAAGGTTTTCGAGACTAAAACCCTGTGTCGACAATCTCTCTTCTCTTCTCTCAAGCTTTCTCATCTTTCCAATGGCGCCAAAGGTTGAAGACAACATCAATGAGGGATATGAGTTGGTTAGGGCTGCATTCGACAATGCCGCGCCAGAAATCAAACAGGTGATTTCTCTTCTTGCTGACAATGGATTGGAATACCTTGTTTCTGAACCTTCAAAGATTTGGAAGAAAGAAATTGTCGAATTCTATACTACTGCAACTTTGGACTCCACTGGTCTCAAGATAAAATCTACAGTTCATGGCACTAAGATTAAAATTACTTTAAAAAGTATAAGAAAGATTCTTCATCTACCTAGTATTCAAGATGAAGAAGAGTTCCCAGCCTCCAAGACAAGGGAGGCTCTCCATTGGTGTGGATTAGATCCAACCATAAAGATTGGTGCAGCCATCAATCGAAAGGGAATGAATCAACAGGGAAAGTTTCTATCTGAGATAGTAGGAAAAGTAATTTTGTATAAACTAGGAGGCCATGATAGGATATCTGCCATGATGTTCACTCTCATGACAAGGATACTCTACAAGATTAACACAGACTGGTCTGCAGTTGTGTTTGATAAAATAAAAGAAGGAATAAAGAAGCCAAACTTAGCTAAAATCATGAGTCTAGACCTGACTGGGCTCATTCCAGAGGTCATGAAACATATTCCAGGGTCTAAGATTAATCATATGAGAAAAATGGACATGAGATTATTCTCCCGGTGGGATAGAGTTCTGTCCAAAGAGGTGCCTGATATGGACAGGCAGGACACACCTGAGACATCACTTGGACATGATCAGGGCACTGAACAACTTCAAATAGAACAAGTTAGAGAGCAGGTTGAGGACCAGACTGGGTCTACTCAAGTCTAAAAAGAAACATTACCTGCACAGGTGCAGGGGGAACCAGTTCATTCTCCTGGACAACACATTTCTAATCCTGAACAATTGCAGGGGGAGTCAATTTCTAAACAAGTATAAGTGGAAGAAAGAGTACACTTATCAGAAGATTTGAACACTGCTGGCCTTGATGACTCATCTTCTGCTCAAGCACAAAAGGAATTCACTCTAGATGAGTTGTTTACTAATGATGGAATTGCTACTGATAGGATTGAGGAGGAGCAAGATGTTGAGGGGGAGCGAGTGAATTTTGAGGAAGAACAACATGTCACTGAGACAGAAGTTCCTACAACACCTCCTGAAAGAGTTCATATTGAAAGTTCTTCAGAATCTGAGATAGAAGAAGCCAGGGAGGCTAAGAAAAGGAAGCTCATGGCCTTTAAGAGAAGAAGTCAAAGCTATAAGCAAGCTCTCCAGACTGCAAGTCACCAATCTCCTACTGAGTTTGATTACAATAAGTTCCTGGTGAATTTGCAAGTGAAGATGGATGAGCAAAGAAAAGCCTTGGAAAAATATGTAGATGAAAGTAATAAGTCACTTCAGTTTGATATTGCCTAAGACATCAAGTCAATCAGATTTGAGGTAAATCTGAATAAAAAGGAGATGACAGATTGCTTCCACAAGGGAGGTAATGTTGTGGTATATCTAGCTAAATAGCACCAAACTATCCTTGGTAAGGTGGATGACATTGCATTGAAACAAGGATATGTTCTAGAAAATCAGCTGAGAATGAATGACAATCTGACTGAATCTCACAATGAAATTCTCACTGAGTTAAAAGATACTGCAACAAAGCTGACTGCTGCAAGGACTAAAGATATGGAAGACTTTGATCAAAAGCTCAAAGATGCCTTAGATTCAGTTCAAACTACAATAACCTCCTCACAGAAATAAATATCTGCTAACCTTCAAACATTAAAACCATTCTTTAAAGAGGGTGTGAATTATCTTGATGGCCAGATAAGGTTTCAAAAGAATGATCTTAGGGATCATATTGCTAGAGAAGTCCTAAAGGGGTAGAGGGTACTCACTCATGCTGGCTCAGAACATGCCAAGTGGGTTACCAACAGTGTTAGAGCCACATTTGGATATCCACCATTGTGTGATGATGATGCAATTGCTGAGTCAGGAATACAACAAGGTCTACTTGAAGGCAATCAACCTGAGGTTGCCCAAGTCATATACCCCCCTGCTGATCTTGAATTGATTCATAAGCAAGTATAGGCCTTGTACAGTCCTCCAAAAGAAGTTACAAATGTAATTATTGAAAAAGTTAATCAGCCAGGAGCCAATTTGAAAGATCAACAAGATGCTCAATTATCCAAGAAGAGATTTAGAGAGCAAGCTGAACAAAGACCTTATTTTGAGCAGTGGAGCCCCACCTCAAGGAACATTATACTAACTGCCTGGAAGGCTGTGAAGGATCAAATGCATGAAAGAGGAAAGTGGTATAATGAAATTGAATGGCAAAAGTATGAGGCCAGACAGGAGGTCATAGTACAGTTCAGAAGAAAGGCTAAGATTGGGAGGCTACCACCTGATGCTCAGGAGACGAGCTAGTATTTTCCCAAGCCCTTTCATTACTTTGAAAGACAAAGGCTCAAGGAGGAAGCTCAAAAGAAAGCTGAACTGAAAGGCAAAAAGCCTGCTGATGTTGCTGAACTTACTGTGAAGGCTCAGATTCAATCAGGAAAAGGAATTGTCATCCAGGAGCCTGATCAGTTTTAGTTTAAGTTTATCAGTTCTTTCAAATGTTTTGTAATGATTTGTTTGTTAATCCAATCAATGTAAACAAGCTGTAACAAACATTTCTAAATTGATAAACAAAACCTTGTTCTGTAATCAATTCTTCATGTTCATCTTTATTCTGTGATGAATCTGTGGTTAATGTTTTGTTTATAAAAGATTCCTGTTGTATTATTCTCTTGTACATCATCATATTAAATTTTCATAAATGGTGTATATCATTAGCTAAAAGGGTTATGACTTCTCCAAATAGGGGGATATTGTTGGGTACATTGGAAAATATGTACCTAATTTGAAGAAGCCTAACTTAGCTCAATGATATACATCAAGGTGTATTTGATTTTATTTTGAGTTGACATGTGCAGGTTAAGAATGTACTAAAATACAGGAAAAATATTCTAAGTCCATATGTCGACACCAGAAGAAGCTGTGTCAACACTTGAGAATAATTATGTCGACACTTGAAGAAGGCTGTGTCGACACAGAGAAAAAGAGTCGACAACATTTGTGTCGACACAGGGAAGCAGTGCCGACTCACAGAAGTTTAGTCGACATCAACTGTGTCAACACTGAGAGGCTGTGTCGACACACAAAATTGCTAGTCGACAACATTTGTGTCGACACCAGAAGACTGAGTCGACACACAGAGGCAGAGTCGACAACAACTGTGTCGACACATTCTCAAGATACAGTGTCAAGAAGTTAAGTCGACATCAAGACAGCTTTGTCGACATCACCAGAGGCAATGTCGACACTAAAGTCACTTGTGTCGACACATCTTGATAGATGGTCTCGACACTTTCTAACAGACAGTCTCGACACTTTGCTGACAAAGACAAAGGTAGAAGATCTGTTTGAAGACTTGACAGTTGTGGGTTACAACCGGTTTACTGAAGCTGTCAGACCTGTCAGAAGTTAGTTAGAAACCGGATCAGCCGGTTACCAAGGAGGAAGTCTATATATATAGACAGATTCAGAAGAAGAAGAGACACACGACGAAACATTAATCATCTATTGGGAGATAAGATCTCTGATCAAGAAAGTGCAAGGCACAGAAGAAGATCTTCGTGAGAAGATCTAAGAAGACATTCTTACGTGTACAACCACTCAGGATCAGTCTAAGTAGAATTCTTTCAAGAATTCTGAAGTATCATCAAAGGTGGTGGATAGAGATTGATCCAGCCATTTTGAAGACAAGAAGGAAGCTGTCACTGGTTTCTGAAGAAGCTGTCAGGAAATTAACTCAACTAAGTTTAGATTCAAGAAGCTTTGAAGAAAGCTAAGATCCAGTTGATTTCATCCATCAACTGATCAAGTGCTGTCTTGTCCCTTCTTTCTCAACAAGGGAAAGATATTATAAACTCTTTTTCAAATTCTATAGGATCTATTTTTATAGATCTGAGTTATAAGCCTATGTTATAAAGGCTGAGTGTAGGAGATTTGTTCTCTGAGTGGCAGGGCTGTTTATGCCTGAGTGTAGGAGAAGGTATTTCTCTGAGTTATAGGCCTTGTGGTAAGGCTGAGGTAGGGCTTATTAGCCTGAGCTGTAGGAACCTTTCAAGGTTCTTAACTGTAGGATCTGAGGATCTGAGATAAAGGTGCAAGTTAGGCCGAATCTAGCACACTACTAGATAGGTGAAGGGGGAAAGTGGATGTACCCAGACCTTGGGGAACCACTATAAATCTGTGTGCAATCTGTGATGTGTGCATATTTGTGATTGCTGTGTTGTGTTTGGTGCAGTGTTTGCTGAATTCTCTTATAGTCAGTAGTTATATTCTGCCTTAAGTTAAAATAAGCATTAGAACCTATTCACCCCCCCTCTAGGTGTTTAGGTGGTCTTGAAAGTAAAATTATCACCTGCAGGCAATAATCCTTCCCCTGCTGTGTGAACTCCATCGTCAGACGAACCCAATCGGTGGTCACCCTCTGCAACTTTCGTAACCATTGGACCCCCAACACCATGTCCGAACCCCGGATCGGGAGAAGGTACATATCCGTGTGGCACACATAGCCCTGCACGCGGATCTCCACCCTCTTCATCACTCACTCGCACCTGAGCTTACTCCCATTTGCCACCATCACTTGGAAAGCTGCCCCTCTGTCAATTGTTTGTCCCACCTTCAAAGCGACTGCGGGATTGATGAAGTTGTGGGTACTCCCACTATCCACCAGAATGGTCACTCGCTCCTTGCCCACCCCGCCGGTGAAATGGAGCGTCACAGGGGCCGTACACCCCTCCATCGTCTGCAAGGAGACTCCGAACTCTGCCAAATCCAGATTTGCCAAATCCAGATCCCCCACATCGGTTGCTTCTACCTGTTCTTCCTCGTCATCCTCCTCATGCAACATGAACACCTGAACCTTCTAACAAGCGTGTCCCTTTGTGTACTTCTCATCACAGTTAAAGCACAGTCCTTTCTCTCTCCAAGCCTGCATCTCCGACCAAGTCAGCCTGGTCACTGTAGGCCGCGCGGTCGTTGGCTGCTCTTGTCGTACCGCCACGGGGGCCGTGGGTGGTTTCGTTATCATCCGGTTCCGCTGCCTGTTGTAACGTTCTTCCTGTATCCGAGCGATGCTAATGGCATGGCTTAGACTGCGCGGTAAGTATGCATGGACCTTGTCCCGCAAGTGGTCCTTCAGCCCAAAGATGAAACCACTCAGTAACGTATGCTCGCCCCACGCAACGCGGTTTGCCAACCTCTCAAACTCCGTCCTGTACTCCATGACGGACACCCGCTGACGCAGTTTTTGAAGGGTAGCCTCCACGTCCTCATACTCCAGCGGCCCAAAACGAACCGAAAAGGCCTCTACGAACTCCGGCCACGGAGCAAAGTTGCGTCCCCGCAAAAACCACTGCGTACATTGATATGCATCTTCCTCTAGATGGAAGGCCTCCATTTGTACCCACTGAGCCTCGGGAATCTCCTGATATTTGATAAATAACACCGTTTTCTGGATCCACTCCAGAGCATCCCCTCCCCTAAACTTGGGGAATTCATCCGTGTTCGTTTGGGTTGCATGTATGGTCTCTGATAAGGCTCTCCCCAACCTCCACCATCTTGTCCCATTACTCCGGGTTGCCCAAAGCCTCCTTGAATTCCTCCCTGGTTCCACCCCGGATTTCTTCCCGGCCTTATATTGGTCGGACCGTATCCTCCATTAGGTGCATTTGCTGGTTGAGGAGGAAAAACCCCCATGGTACCACTGAGAGGGACCGCATTTGCTCCAGTCGGCCGAAACAGTCCGAATCCTTGGTTTTGTGGTCTCCAGGGCTGTGCCGAAGGCTGCCCGAGCCCCGATCCTTGCCGCAGTAGCCCTCCGTGAGTCGGGAAAGGCTGTTCGCACCCCCACACTGATGCTGATCCACCGCCGGCCCCCCAGCAACCTCCCGTACAGTCCACCGCTCGACCAGGAGGGGCGAAACACCCGCCGAACCCTCCGTTGCCCTCCAGTTGTCCGCGTGGAAGCCCGCTGGCTCGGGTAGGGGCATTCGATGCACGAACGATGTCAGGCGAAAACCCCGCGCCCGATCTCGAGCCTGACGCGTCGTTTCTGTGACTTCCGCCTCCCGGATTTCCTCCGTGAGGAAAATTTGTCGCCTCTGTGTCTGATCCCGCGCCATTCACGGCCTTCCCTTTCAGATTTTGCAAGAGGAGGGCTTTCAACTCCTCCAACTTCTCGTCGAGGCGTTCTTCCATTTATTATTGCGAGTTTTTCATGCTTTCTTCGATTGCCGCTACAGAATCCGTCAACGCCACATAGTTCTCCTCCATGGTGGCCAATCGCGCCGTCTCCGCCTCCGTACGTGTCACCATGGTCACAGGAAGGAGGCTTTGATACCAAATGTTATGCTACTGCTAGGGTTCTAAGCAGAAAAGGAACTAGGAAAGGAAAAAATGGCTAGGGTTTCAAAGAAGAAGAAGGAATACCTGAAATGATAATTTGCATGCCTCCAATGAGGGGGGAAAAGGGGTATTTATAGAGCCCCCTTTTCCCTAGGGACGGCCAGCCCCAATGAGGGCTGAACCGGTGTGGTTCAGCCCTCCTTCCTCTTTTTGATTAGTTCCGGGCTGAACCGGATGGTTCAGCCCGGTCTTTATCCGGCGCTCCTTTGGGTCTTATGGTGTATTTGAATCCTCGAAACCGCAACACGTCCGGGGCCATAACAAAATCTACTTCCGTATACTAGAAATACGGTATCGATACAAAATAATTCAAGGTCGGATCAAAAATAGAAAAATACAAATGCAAACATAAAATTAAAGATGCGTTATTTAATCGCAAAGTTATTCGCGATCGGGCACAAAATAAAATTAGCTAAGCATAATAGAAAGGGAAACCATGAAAGTAAAAGAAAAAGATTTCATTTGTATTGCTTAATAAAAGAGGTACACAAAATAAGAACAAGACAAAAGTATTCTACTAAAGGAAAAATTACAATAAAAAGAACTACAACAAGGAAAGAAACACTCTTGAACTAGCACTCTACCAAAACTACTTCCTCCAAAAGCTTGAGGGATGGGGTCCTTTTATAGATGAAGGGGAAGGTTCTAGATGGAAATGAAGAGGGGGAGACATGGGGGTTGCCGGCAATGCTTGGTGGAGAGGGTTCATGCATGAGTTTAAATGAGGGGAGAGAGAATGGGAGGATTCAATGCATGTAATTTTAGGAGAATGAAAAGAAATAAAATAAATAAAAGAGGGGGGATGGATGGGTTTAAATTAGAATGAAAGAGGGGAAAAGAGGGTTGAATGAGAAATAAAGTGGGGGGAAAATAATAAAGGGGATAGAGAGAGGGGAGGCCGGCCATGCAAAGGTGGCATGGTGCATGCATGTGTGTGGGTTGTTTTGTCTTGAAGAGGGGGCTTGGGTTTGGGCTTGTAGAGAAGCTTTGTGAGGTCGGGTAGGGTAGGTGGGCTGCTCCAATAGTGTCCAAGCTGCTCTTAAAGTGGGCTTCATCATGCTTGGGCTTTGAACCTACAAATAAAAGAAACAAAATGACATTAGTTATATAACATTACACAAATAAGTAACATGATATTGGTTTTTAAAATTAAACTAAACTTAACAAACATAACATAATATAATAATATTTATATTCATAATAAAACACTAGTTAATATAGAACATAAAATTAAACATAGAACATAAAATTAAACATAAAAATGCATAAAACAAATAATTAAACTAGGAATTAATATATTATTAAAACATGAAATAAAAACATAACATGCATAAAATATTAATCAACATAGGCATTTTGTATACTAAACTACCCCAAAAATCGATGACTAAAAGTAGTCATCAAACTCCTCCATGCTTAGGCTTTTGTTATTCCAGAGAAAAAGTATGAGAAATATTTATAAGACAATTATAAAATTTTTAATTAAACTAAAAATTTATTTACACCAAAATCTAGTTAAAATTAAAAATTTAGGGATTTGTGAATTAAGTCCTAAATTATGAAATTAAAGTGAAAAGAGAGAAATATTTAGCCAAAAATTCTCTAATAAATTAACTAGCACTCAAAATTGAGTAAATTGCAAACAAGGTTAGATTGAAATTATAAAAACCATAACTTAAGAGAAACTTAAGGAAAAAAATGCAACCTACTGATGGTTAAAACGGCGGCTCTTATTTATTTGTGAAAGTGGAGGTTTTTTATTTATAAAAAGAAGAGCGTTTTATTTTGTTAGAAACCGAGTTTTAACGAGAGGGAGGCAAGTGCACCTAACGCGTGTAGTACAGGATATTCCGGTGTGGAATATCGGGGTCGTATTGTTCTCGGGGCCGGCTTAGCTATATCTACTCTTTCCCTGAAATACCTATTATTCTACCGATAATTTTTGTAGTTTTATATAAAAAAAGGAAAATAACATAAAAATTATATAAGAAGCATAATAATAATAAGCATAAAAGAAAGCAGGAAAAAATGCAGTAAATAAGTGCGGAAGTCCGATGACCAACTTAGCGCGACGCTATCAAAAAGCGAATTGAACTAAAGTAAACTTTTAATAAAAATAGATCCTAATTTTCAATTTAATTAAGGCGGAGACTCGGCCGTGGAGGTTCCTTAGATATGAGCTCACCTTGGTCTAGGGATATCGCTCACCTGAACGCTAAGACTATTCGACCGATCGCTAGACCGACGAAGGATTCCTCTTAACGCCCGCATTATGCTGAGAACCCCGCTATTGGGTGGGGAACCCAATCCGGTAGAGTCACGCGCCTCCTCTCTCATGGGTTAGCGCGGATCTCTCTTTACCCAAGGGTGATTGGTCCATACGTGCGGCCTCTCGGCGTTGCGTATGGATAACGAAAATAGAGCCCGCACATCGATATGCGGTCCTACGCGTCGTTAACCCGGGGTAAACCTTAAGAAATTTAATTAAATAGAAAACAGGACCTTTAAATATTTAAAGCTGCTTTATCTGTCCCAATGCTCTTCAATATTGAGGGCTAAGGGCGGTTAGCCACTCATCGGAATGGGGACACTTACGCTAGAAAGCGATAAAGAAAGCTGTAAAGAAAGCAGTAAGAAAGCAGTAAATTGCAAGTCCTACTCAAACGAGTAGGACTGAAGAAAGCAGTAAATTGCAAGTCCTACTCAAACGAGTAGGACTGAAGAAAGCAGTAAATGCGAATCCCGGCTCGAGCGAGTGGGCGGGGGTAAATTTATACTCATACACACACACACTCTACTTGAAAGTAAAACACACACACTCACTCTACAATAAATGAAAACACACGCACGCACTCTAAGTTTTCCTTCTCAAGTGAGTAGGAAGAAAATGAAAGCAGTAAAAAGACAAGTCCCACTCAAACGAGTGGGCGGGAAATGAAAGCAGAGCGCCATTTAACTCTTAACGAGTAGGCGGAAATAAATGCATACGCACACACTCTACAGAAATTGAAATAAAGCAATAAAATCTAACTCATACACGCACGCACACTTGCAAAAATAAGAAAAACAAAGTTACTGAAAAATTAAAACAACTGCATTTCTACCGCTAGAATGCGGTAGAAATGCATAAAAAGTGTAAATAAAAATTAAACGGACAAAAAGTTTTGAAAATAAAAATGAAAAGCTAAGTGCTCGGAAAATTAAAATGACTGCATTTCTACCGCTAGAATGCGGTATAAATGCATAAAAAGAGAAAATAAAAATTAAACGGAGCTAAAAGTTTTGAAAATAAAAAGCTAAAATGAAGTTGATGAAAAATTATAACAACGACTTTTTCATTCTTAAGTTTTTATAAAAGCTCCTAAAAAGTGAAAATAAAACTAAAAAAGACGAAAAGGTTTACAATCCTAAAGAGCCTAAGTTAAATAAAATCAAAATGAACACTTTTTAGGTATTTTTATAAACCCTTAAGAATGAAAATAGTGAAAAGAAGAAAAAGCTAAATCTAAAAAGTGCGGAAAATGAGAGTAAAACGGGCAGCGTAACGGCTAGTAAATGCGATAAAATCCTAAACTAAGCGAGTTATAAAAGCTATAAAAAGATGAAAACATAAAAAGCACAAAAAAGGGGAACGAAAAATTACTTAAGTTAGGGCGCTTATTTGAATTCCAAGCCATGCGAAGAGAAAAAAACTAACATTTTATAAATAATAAGGCTATTACAAAGTAGAATAAAGCAAACATCCTAATACAAACTAAGAGAGAGAGGGGGGGTAAAATTCCCTTACATAGCATTTGGATTCCATTTGGGCAGCACCTCCCCTAAGGAATTTGGACCAAAAAGTGGACAAGAATCTCATACAGCAGCTGCCATTTTATAGGCAAATTTTCGGGTTGGTCACGCCCTAGGTCACGGGCGTGACAGGGGGGCGTGACAGTACTGTTCATGAGCTGATCGGGTGATTGGACTGGAAAGTTGACTTCGGCCGAAAACGTGGCGGTCACGCCCCAGGTCACGGGCGTGACAGGTGTCAGGCACGGGCGTGACTAGGGCATGATGGGGAGCTGGCTCTAGCGATTTGACGCGCGCTTTGACTTCGGGGCAGTCCACGTGGCGGACACGGGCGTGACAGAATTATCACGGGCGTGACAGGGGGGCGTGACCCGGACAGCTGGCAGCTCGATGTCGGCAGCGTTGACTGTTTGACTAATCGTTGAGTGTCGGCCTCGACACGGGCGTGACAAGCTTTGACACGGGCGTGACGTGAAGGCGTTGAGTGCCAGACAGTGAATCGTTGATTGTCGGCCTGCTGATGGCGTTGAGTGCCTGACACGCCCGTGTCGGGGGGTGACACGGGCGTGACAGGGCCGAAAATAATATTTTTCTGGAAAAATCAGAAAACAAAAAAGCTAAGTTAGAAATAAAAATTTACAAAAAAGAAACAATTTATTAATGAAAATAAACTAAAAAAGACAAAAATAAAGTAAAATGACATAATTAAAATACAAAAATATAGGTATATTTACAACTCATCACCTACTACTTGTGCTCTCCCAATATTTTAATTTAAAGACTAAGATAATAATATTGGCTAAGGGGTTTGGGGATGAAATCAACATGAAGAGGTCTTTGATTGGAGGTGATCATCATTATTTTTTATTTCACACCCCACACATTTTTTTTAATAATATATATGTAATACCAGAAAATGATAGACTAACATCCTATCACTTCCCGCGACATATATGAACTTTTAATTCCACTCTTCATTTTTGGGTTGCATATGTGTACTAGAGAATTAGGAACTAACATCTCCTTATTCCCATGACATATGATCTAATAATAAAAGAAAGAAAAAGAGATTTGGGTAAGGATAAGAGGTTAAATAAGATTTTAGAAAATAAACTAAAATACTAGAGAGCAACTACTAGTAGATTGAAATTTCTCAAAAATCTAAAAACATGAGGTAATAATCATTAGAATCCAAAATTGTTAGGCAAAATTACTACAAAATTGAAACTATTTAAAATAAAAGAGACAAAGCGCTAAAGAAATTACTCTTAGCAAATTAAAATCATAAGATTATCCTCAAAACTAAATCACTAAATATTAAATTTACTTAAATATGATGAAATAAAAGATTAGCAAATAATAAAAAGAATGCTTATAAACAAAAAACTCAAACTAAATTTCTGAAAATAACAAAAAGCTAAGCATGAGGTTTATTATATTTTTTTTATTTTTCTAAGATTTTTCAAATTTTTTTTGAGCTTTTGAAATATAATCTTTTTTTTTTGGAATTTTTGGTTTTTCTAATTTTTTGGGTTTTTGATAAGGCTAATAAAAAGCAGTACTAAAGAAACTTAATACAACTATACTAATTTTTTTTTATTTTTTTTTGTAGAAATTTAAAACATTTTTTTTTAGAAAAGAAAAAAGAAAGAAAACAACTAAACCCTCCCCCATGCTTAAATTTTGCATTGTCCTCAATGAAAAATAAAAACAAGAAAGAAAAAAAAAGAAAGGGGAGGGGAGATTCAATAAAGAAAATAAATAAAAAGAAAACGACTTCCTCGGAGTCGTAAGGCCGAAAGCAGATGTCTCTCCCCCATGCTTGAGCTAGACACCGGCTCAGGCCTAAGGAAGAGAGGAAAGGATGGAGCCAAACGAACCGTCGGGGGTTTTTTTCATACAAAACAAAATAAGCAAACAAAAAAAGGAAAAAGAAAAAAAAGGATAAGCAAGGGGTGCCTCCCAAGAGCGCTCTTTGTTTAACATCGTCTGAGCCCGCAATTATTTGTTAGCTAAATGGATAATAAAAAGTAAGGTGAAGTGGTAACTCCCTAAGTATGCGCTTAGGGGAGCAAATCAAAAAAAGGAAAAATTGATGAATCGCACCGACATGCAATGGAATCTTCAAGGGAATGACGCCCAAAAGTGAACAGACGGAGTTAAAGAAGAACTCCGCCGTATGTAAAATGGGAAAGAGGGGGTCGTCAAAAGAAGAAGAAAAAAAGAGAGGAAGAAATAGAAAGAGGAAGAAAAGAAGTAGAAGAAGAAATTTCATCAACGAAAATTTCACAAGGAGAAGGAGAGACTTGTGAAATTTCGGGAGAAGAAGGGGTAGAAAAAACTAAAGGAGAGTCATCTAAAATAAAAGAAGAAGAAGAAAAAGGTTCGCTAAAACTAGAAAAATTTGGAACAGTTGAACATTGAAGCGAAATGGAATCACAAACGTATTCAGAAGGAGAAATAGGAGATGTCTCGTCATCCTCAAAGGGTAAGAAGCACACCAGAATATCCATAGAGGTGTATTCCAAAGAAGGAAGGAAACAATCCGGTATATCTGAATAGTTATCCTCCTCGAGAGGAACAAGACAAGCCAGGATATCTGGTGACTCATTACATGAAGAAATTGGAGGAGACGGAGAAGAAGACGAAGAAAAAGAAGCGGCCTCACGAGAAAAATAATCCATATTGATTTTGAAATGCGAATTAAAATTATCAAGAGAAGTTTACAATTCAAAATACCCATTATTGATTGAATTAAAAATTAGAGGCGCGGCGCTTTGCGGGGTAAAATCATAAGAAAAATAAGACGGGTTCCCCATCTCCCAAGTAGGATAAAAATTGGAGTAAGGGTCAAATTGGCCATTTTGACCTTCCCAGAAAAATTAAAATCAAAAGAGGGAGGGGTTCCCGAAAGACATTCAGAATAAAAGTTGTCGGGCGACCCGCAAAAAGCGCAAAAATATGATGATTCCATAAAAAAACTGTTACCAAAGATTAAAAATAATTTTTTTTTGATATATTTTTTAGAAAGTAGAATAATTAAAATAAATATTTTGTTTTTTTTTAAAAAAAATTAGTAGAAGTAATAAACACGATGCTTTCGTAATATTGCCAAAAATATCCCCGGCATTGGCACAAAAAACTTGATGGGCTAAAACCCGAATAGGCAAGTGTACCTGTAAAATCGTAGTATTAAGGTCGTATTTAAAGTCGTGGCAGGCAAGTACTATTACTCACAACGACTCTATTATCGTACCGAACGATTGATGAGTTTTGAAAATAAAATAAAATAAACTTAGTTAAAAGAGAAATAAACTATTGCAAAAGAGTGCTCGATCGACGATTCACTTTGAAATAAAATAACGAAATAATTTAGTTTAACATTTGCAATACTATTAAGACCGTGACGGATCCGATATTAGGAAATAATCTCGCTAGAGCATTAAATCCCCTAACTTATAGACGTTTTGACCTAAATCTCTTTCTAGTCAAAAAGTCCTAAAGTCACATTACCAAAGTGACCCGCATTATTGGATTTGACTCCAATCCGGAGGATTTATGTCATCCTATCTCTAGGGTTGCCTTCAACTCCTTCCTTCCTTGAGTGATCTTTCACAATCACGAGCCTCTCGGCTACTCAAATATGAGATCGAAATCTACTACCGTATATTAGAAATACGGTGTCGATACAAAATAATTCAAGGTTGGATCAAAAATAGAAAAATACAAATGCAAACATAAAATAAAAGATGCGTTATTTCATCACAAAGTTCATCGCCATCGGGCACAAAATAAAATTTGCTAAGAATAATAGAAAGGGAAACCATGAAAGTAAAAGAAAAAGATTTCATTTGCATTGCTAAATAAAAGAAGTATACAAAATAAGAACAAGACAAAAGTATTCTACTCAAGGAAAAATTACAATAAAAGGAACTACAACAAGGAAAGAAACACTCTTGAACTTGCACTCTACCAAAACTACTTCCTCCAAAAGCTTGAGGGATGGGGTCCTTTTATAGATGAAGGGGAAGGTTCTAGATGGAAATGAAGAGGGGGAGACAAGGGGGTGGCCGGCCATGCTTGGTGGAGAGGGTTCATGCATGAGTTTAAATGAGGGGAGAGAGAATGGGAGGAATCAATGCATGTAATTTTAGGAAAATGAAAAGAAATAAAATAAATAAAAGAGGGGGCATGGATGGGTTTAAATGAGAATGAAAGAGGGGTAAAGTGGGATGAATGAGAAATAAAGTGGGGGGAAAATAATAAAGGGGAGAGAGAGAGGGGAGGCCGACCATGCAAAGGTGGCAAGGTGCATGCATATGTGTGGGTTGTTTTGTCTTGAAGAGGGTGCTCGGGTTTGGGCTTGGAGAGAAGCTTTGTGAGGTCGGGTAGGGTAGGTGGGCTGCTCCAATAGTGTCTGTGCTGCTCTTAAAGTTGGCTTGATCATGCTTGGGCTTTGAACCTACAAATAAAAGAAACAAAATGACATTAGTTATATAACATAACAAAAATAAGTAACATGATATTGGTTATTAAAATTAAACTAAACTTAACAAACATAACATAATATAATAATATTTATATTCATAATAAAACACAAGTTAACATAGAACATAAAATTAAACATAGAACATAAAATTAAACATAAATATGCATAAAACAAATAATTAAACTAGGAATTAATATATAATTAAAACATGAAATAAAAATATAATAAGCATAAAAAATTAATCAACTTAGGCAATTTGCATACTAAACTACCCAAAAAATCGATGAAAAAAGTAGTCATCAATAGTTATGCTATATAGGGGACTACGAGTTGTGCGGTGAGTCGCAAGGTTAGCACTCCACGGAGAGTAGTGCACTAAACAGCATGCATGAGACCCTGCTTTCTATTGAAACCATAGGAAGGATAGTTGAAGTGGTGTTCGCTGCGACTAAAGCACAACTTGGAGGGCAAGTGCAGCCCCCTGTCCTTGGGGTGTCTTCAACACCAAGTGGTGTGATAGAACAACTAGCATATATAAGACCTTTGGATCAGCAGGTTAACATGCTTTTGGCGCAGGGTACGCACTCAGTTGAGGAGTATTTGCATGTGTTTCTTATCATAAGGCGCTACCCAGGGTTTTATTTTGAGAACAAGCAGACTATAGTTAATAGATTCTACAACGGAATGCGTGATGAATTACGACTGCTACTCGTAGGACCAAAGCTACTTGGATTCCGAGCATTAGTGGAGTCGGCTAGAGCTTTGGAAGATGATCTGGCACGGATCAACAAGACATCAGAGTACAGCTTACCAAACTCCCCAGGTCCAGCAAAGTCTATACACAAAAAGAGGAGTAAAGTTAGGCCTGACGTATCTGCAAGTAAAACTTCAAATTACTGTTATAAATGTGGAAGGTTTGGTCACTTTGCCTGAGATTTCCGTAAAGACGATCAGGGGACAGAGAAAGATATGAAGGGAGTCCAAGAGAAGAAAGACTCCAGTGCTGAGAAGATAGAGTTCAAGGCGCTACCCAATTCGAAGTTCGGTTTCCATAGATTGTGTAATAAGGCAAGGAGGTTGGGTCTAGTTCCTTCTTTTGGTACGACTCGAACAACTATTGGCCGAGACCCGGACGTATGCTTTTGCTATGGGAAGCTGGGATACTTGGCCCGAGAGTGTCGAAGCGGACATCTAGAGTCCGAGAAGAAGCCTAGAGTGACCTACGAAGAGAAGGGCAAGGGATTGGAGGCAGCTACACCTCAATATGCTCCATCCCAACCTAGAGGATACAACTTTGGCCATCAGGAGGTTATTATAATATGCTGACATGGTGATAGGTATGGTTTAATTTTTGGTATGTCAGCTTTAAATACTTGTTGCCTTACGCATGTTAGCCTATGTTTGGTTGTGATAGGATTTGTATTGGTTTTCTGAGTGTCCGGTGAAAGCACTATTCGTCATGGGATTTTCTCAATCCTTTTTGTCCGAAGGATGTGTATCATGCTTCAGAGTTCCTTCTTTGATGGAAAGATACAAATCAATAGTACTGTTGCCTATCGGGTGCTCTATACACGCGAATACTGTCTGTTGTATGAAGTTATAGATAGGGAGTAAGGAGTTTTACTTGCAAGCGCCGCTACTGCTGTTTGTAGAATTCGACGTAATCTTTGGTAAGTTTGGCTCTCGGAGCAGTGTGCGTACATCAATTTCAAACGTAAGGTGGTAAGTTTGTTAATAGCTATAGGTTGTGAGATGTCGGAACTGAAGTATTACTTCAAGAGCTAGTGGAAAAGAGTTATGTGCATCCAAGTTTACTTCCTTGGAGCACATCGGTCCTCTGGTTAAAAGATGATGGAAGCTTACAACTCTGTAATTGTTACTAGAAGTTGATTTAGTTAACGGGAAAAGAATAAGTATCCAAACCCAAGTATTGATTATTTATTCGATTAACTCAATGGGTCATGTGTGTACTCAAGTGAATTTGAAATCCGGATACAATTATTTTTCGCTATGGGAACGTGATAATCCCAAAACGGCGTTCAGCACACGATGTTGACATTATGAGTTCATCGTTATGCCGCTTGTGCTGACAAATGTGTCATCCGTGTTTATGGATTTGAGGTATAGGGCATTCAGTGAGTACCTAAACCAGTTCGTGATAACCTTTATCGACAACATCTTGGTGTACTCGCGGTGTGAGGATGATCACCACAAACATCTGCATATGGTATTGGAGACGTTGCGGAAGAGTCAGCTGTATGCTAAGTTCTCCAAGTGTGAGTTCTGGTTATCCTCAATCGCATTACTTGGTCATATTGTTAGTGGTGAAGGCATAATGGTGGATCCGACGAAGATATCGGCGATTCAGGAGTGACCAGTGTTCACAATGGTGGCGGATGTCCGGAGCTTTCTGGGGCTTGCCGGCTACTATAGGTGCTTCGTAGAGAACTTCTTGCGGATAGCGGTGCCACTCATGATGCTGAAAAGAAAGGATAAAAAGTTTTGTAGACGCTGGAGTGTACGCAGGCTTCCGAAGAATTGAAGAGGTGGTTGGTCATGACGCTTATTTTGCGTTCGTCGAGTGGGTCTGAAGTGTTTCAAATTTATAGTGATGCTTCGAGCAGTGGTTTGGGCTGTGTTTTGCTACAGTATGGGAGCGTGATAGCCTATGGATCACGATAGTTGAGGGTTCATGAGAGAAATTATCCGTTCCATGACTTGGAGTTAGCGGCCATGATATTTGCTCTAAAGCTGTGGTGGCACTATCTGTACGGTGTGAAGGTCAATACCTACACCTATCATAAGAGCCTGAAGTATTTGCTAGATCAAAAGTACCTAAACATGAGGCAGCAGAGGTGGATGGAGTTCTTGGGGGACTACACTTTCGAAATTCCTTATGTGCCCTGGAAAGGAAATGCAGTGGTGGATGCTTTGAGTCGTAGGGCACCGGCGCAAGCTAACTGGTTGGCGGTGCATGATGAAAATTTGGTCCGTTATTTGGAGGCATTGGAGATCTCCTACATTGACAAGCAGGCTAGTGCCGAGGCAATATAATATTGGACGGAGGTGCAGTATGACCTAGCTGAAAGGATTCGGCGGGCTTTGATTAGGGATAGCAGTATGAAGCAGATTTTGGATTAATCGTTGGATTGGTAAAATTCCCAATTTGCGGTTGCAGATGGGCTGCTAAGGAATGATGGTCCCCTATGCATCCCTACTGCGGATAATTTTTGGGAGGAGTTGATGTACGAGGCTCATCATACCAAGTAGTCAATCCACCCGGGGAGCACAGAGATGTATAGGGACATGAAGAAGTTATTTTGGTGGCCAAGGTTGAAGAAGGATGTAACACTTTATGTGGAGAAGTGACAAAGTTTTGCTCTTGTGAAGACAGAGTGCCAGAAGCCTGGAGGTTTCTTGAAGTCCTTTCCTATCCCGGAATGGAAGTTCGACAACATTTCCATGGATTTTGTGCATGGTTTTCCAAGGTCGCAGAGGGGAAACGACGCCATCTAGGTGGTCGTAGATAGATTGACAAAGGTGTCGCACTTCATCCCGAATAGGAAGGAAGATCCGGGGGAAAAGTTAGCCAATCTCTATGTGGATAATATTGCACGGTTGCATTGTTTTCAACGCAGTATTGTTAGTGACCGAGACAGACGCTTCACGTCAAATGACTGGAGGCTAGTGCATAAGTTGTTTGGAACTAAGCTGGGTTTTAGCACCGCCTTTCATCCGCAGATGGATGGTCATACTGAAAGGGTCAACAGGACGATGGAAGACATGCTTCGCATGTGCGTCTTGGATTTCGAAAAACAGTGGGAAGATCACCTGTACATGGTAGAGTTTTCATATAATAACAGTTTTCAAGCGAGTATTGGAGTGGCGCCTTTCGAGGCCCTGTATGGAAGAAAGTGTCGCATGTCGTTGTCTTGGTTAGAGACAGGCAAGTCAAAGTTATACAAACATCAGGCAGTGGAAGATGTCACTTCAATGGTACGTACGATTCAGGAACGGTTAAAGATCGCTTAGGACAGGAAGACAAAATACTGTAATGCCAAGAATAGGAATGTGGAGTTTAGTGTTGGCGAATGGGTGTATTTGAAAATCAAGTCGTTCAAGGGTGCCTCGAAGATTCGATGCTTGAAGAAGCTGAGTCCGAGATATATTAAACTGTTTGAGATCCTGGAGCGGATTGGCGAAGCAACGTATCAATTGAAGTTGTCGGTTGAATTGAGTGGGCTACACGATGTATTCCACGTTTCGGTATTGCTGTAGGTGGTACAAGAGCCGTATCATGTTGTTGCGGTCGATAAAGTGTCGTTTGATAATGGGTTGACGACCATGGTCAAGCCAGTTCGCATTGAAGACTTTGAAGTCAAACGGCTCTGCAACAAGGAAATTCGAATGGTTAAAGACCGATGGGATAATTGCGGACATGAGGAGCTTTCTTGGGAGCGAGAGCAGACTATGTTGGAAGCATACCCCAAATTATTACACGCTGGTAATATTTAAATTGTTTTATGTACCTTTACATAATTTCGTGGACGAAATTCTTTAGGGGGGGGAGATTTGTAACGCCCCAAAACATAAAAGTGGAACGGGTGCTGTTCGAAAAAAGTACGGGTATTGGTAGGGTGAACACGGCCTTTGACACGGGAGTGTCACATGACCGTGTCGTGCTCAGGTCGTCGAGTTGAGGTCGATGAGCGTTGAGTGCTCAAACACGGCCTTAGACGCGGGCGTGTCTCAGGGCGTGTCAGGCACATGGCATATGACACGCGCGTGTCACATAGCCGTGTACTCCTCTGGAAGTTTGGGCCTGTGTCGACTTGGGACACGGCCCGGAGCACGGGCGTGTAATGTATGACACGGGCGTGTCGGATTCAGCACGGGCATGTGTCCACCCGTGTCCAACAAGGGTCGTGACGGTTTGCGTGGCAGTTATTCGTGACACGCCACTGGTCATGAGAGTGTCGATGACCCGACACCGGCATGTCTGGTTGGGACATAGGTGTGTCCTTACCTGTGTGATTTTCTATACTCGACAATCGTGTCTGGATCGAGGCACATGGCCTGGGACACGGTCGTTTGAAAAGCCGTGTTCAGCCCAGGATTAAGAGATTTTAGGCAAATCTGAGCCATTCATTTTCTTTAAGCAATATCTAACGACCCAGATGAGTTCCTGCATTCTTAAGTCCGAGAATAGATGATTAATTCCTCATTTCCTCTTAAGTTTTCTCTTTCTAATGAGTTAGAGAGAGGAGAGAGCAAGGAAGAGGGAATGGGAGGAATCCGGCCACCAGCGGAGCATCAGAGCACGAAATTGAGAACTGAGACCAGATCCGTGGAGTGAATTCCCTTGCGAAGCCTTTAATCCGGCTAATTTTTTATGGCGCCAAAGCAGACTTCAAGGATAACGATTCTCAACTTGAGCTTGTGAAGCTCTTCTTCCTTTGCATAGGAAAACCCTCTCACGCGAGTGTGCGGTATTCCTTAGGGTAGATATGTAAAGTCCCCCTTATTTAGAGTCTGGAATCGTAGTACATACATAGGTATTGTGTGTGAAGCCTACCCGGACCTGTTTATCTGGATCAGTGATGTTGCATTGCATGAGTGTCCAGAGAAGACTTCATACCTTTGATTGTTTTCAGGTTTCTACGCGGTTGATTGCAGCAGGGATCCTTGGGGATTAACTCCAAGGCGCACCCAGAAAACCGGGCGGAAACGTAATTCTGCTAATTTGGCGGCCAGGGAGCTAGCCTTGAACATAGCTGGGTTATGTGTTTTTTGGAATGAATTAGTATCTGGGTGAAACTTGGCCCGCGCGTATGTCTTAAAGTTACTAGGAGGAGTGAGTAACGGGCGGGTGGAAACTAACCTGGGCTTTGCGATTCGGTGCTAGAGGCCCTAAAGTGGAACTTGTCGTTGGCATAGTTGGGAGTCTTGGACTAAGGTCGAGAAGTCTCAAAAATGCTCACAATGTTTGTCGTCCTGAGGATGGTGGTGAAGCCACGGAATTTACCGGATTCACCAAGAATGTACCCTGAGTGTACAGGGTGTTTGTCCGAGCGAGCCTACACCTGTGGCTAATTATACTTATACACTTAATTGTTTAGCTTGGCTAATGAAATGCAGGGAAGGAGCACCGCCGTCCCGAGTAAGGGGCGTGGTCGTTATAATTTGGTTAGCCTTAGCTGACTGTTTCTTTGTTTTTCACCGTGTGGTTGAATGTTGTTTGCAGGTGCTGTGGAACCAAGCGCCAAGTAGCGGGCTTAAGCCCAAGTTGCTGAGCTAGCCCTCGAAGGCCAAAGCGAATTGTTTTTTTACTTTTGTCATGTGTGACCAGCATGTAAGCCATTGCATGTAAAGCATTATATTGTCAAGTGAACATTTGTATGGCCATAAAGCCAAGTACTCTTTTGTGTATTTGTTATATTTCATTCCTATGGTGTATAGTGGACATTCATGCCGTTGTTGTGCAAATGTTTGGTTCTCTTAAACTGTTTAAAAGCTTCCTCTAGAATTCTCTATGTTAGGGTGAGTAGTTATTTTTTTTGATATTCTTATGTAACCCTTCCGACTGTCTGTGGTATATGGCATCGGGTTCAAGCTGGACCTTCTGTTATATGCCATACGATAGATGTGGGTGTTACAAAAAGGAAGACATCTATCACAACCCGCATTTTCTCCGCATTTAAAGTAATGTAACCGAGTATGAGAAAAAACCCATCATGACGCCACGTCGTGTAGCGGATAACTGCAGGCGCTCAGGCAAGAACTTTATCCAACACTTTATATGAAATCCTCAAGTTATTATGAAGAAACTGCAATTTAAGTTAAGTTTTTATAGTCGTATCCCTCGACTCAGTTGATCAACTAGTCCACAAGTGAAAACATGAATATACGCTGTGGAAAATACTTTATTTATATTGTTTAACATCCTAGATGTGCAAAAACATCCAAATAGGACAACTCATGATATGAATACCTCTAAATTTAATATAAGTATAGAAATAACTTTTACGTTTGTTAAAATATAACGGCTTAGGTTTAAAGATGTTACGCATGAGATAGCCAAAATGATAGTTTTATACTTTAAAAAACAAACATGCAATCTTAGCATAAAACCTTTCTATAGAGAAAGTAAACTAACAATTTAATCAGAAATTGACTTAGCAGCTAGCAAATACTTAATATTCCAAAAAAAATCCTCCATTGGGCATCAACAACCTGACACGAACCCACTAAAAAGCATATATGTCTGAACTAAAAACAAAACAACAGGTTGAGCTAACAACGATGAGGAAAGAACAAAAGTAAGAGCTGCAGAACACTAGCATCAAACAACACTAGTCGCTCAACCGGCTACTGCTCCAAACCCGAGGCATTAAAAAGAAAAGAATACCTCAGCAAGAATAAATAAATGGCGATCAAAGATCATTAGTATCATTAATCCAAAGAGAGAAAAGGGTTACCAACCCTTATAAAAGAAAAACTGTCCAATCACAATAAATAAGTCATACTTTAATAGGCAGAGAAGAATTCTCAAAACAATGTAATAAAAAAGGGTGCACCAAGTGCGAAATGAAGTCATGCTTCTATAAAATCTGCAAGTGCATGCATAAGAACATATGAGCATATATATATATATATATATATATTATATATATAAAGAGAGAGAAATACAAAGAGACTGATCAGCAAAACACATGAATCATTAAAACCAGTAAAAAACGGTACTAAGTTGGGGGCCACATTATCCAACACCAACCTTCAGACCAAACATCTCAAAAAGGTATTGTGGTTGTGGCCATATTGTCCAACACAAACCAACAGCCCATAAGAAGAGAAGAAAAACCACCAGGTATAATGATTCATAAAACAACAAAGAGGTGGTAGCCCTTTATCCACTACCAACAATGGCCACAAATAATCATAAATTATATTAATAATAAAAAAAAATCTAGGCTTAGCATCGGATTTTCATGACGATGCAAAGGGAAGAAAATAAGAAGTTACTAAGGTAAACTCGACGAATATGACTTGACGAACTCAAAGTTACTCTACGGACACATCAAAATTGCCAAAACACAAGCTCTGAGATCACTTGATGCCAAAACACAGGATCTGAGTTCACTTGACACATAAACAAAGGCTTTGAATTCACTCGGCGCCTAAACAAAGGCTCTGAATTCAATCGACGCCTAAACAAAGGCTCTGAATTCACTCGATTCCTAAATAGAGCCTCTGAATTCACTCGATGCCTAAACAAAGGCTCTGAATTCACTCGACGCCTAGACAGATATAGTAAAAGCACTCGATGCCTACCTGCTTCACTCAACGCTCTGGAAGCCAATGGCTAAATTCAACTCTCTCAACCCCAAATCTCATTCACTCGACGCCAAGCCTGACTCAGTCAACACACTCTATGCCAAGGCAACACTCAATGCATTCAATGCTTTCCACTCAATGCCAAGCATCCACTCGATGCACTCAACATTTTTCACTCAACTCCAAGTCTTCACTCGACAAACTCAACATTATTCACTCATCGCCAAGCCTTCACTCAATGCACTTAATGCTTTTCACTCAATGCCAAGCATTCACACGATGCACTCAATGCTTTTCACTCAATTCCAAGCCTTCACTCAATGAACTCAACGCTTTTCACTCAATGCCAAGCCTTCACTCGATGCACTTAATTCTTTTCACTCAACACAAAGCCTTCACTCGACACACTCAATCATTTTCACTCAATACCAATCGTTCACTCGACGCACTCAATGCTTTTCACTCAATGCCAAGCCTTCACGCGATGTAGTCAATGCTTTTCACTCAACGCCAAGCCTTCACTCGATGCGATCAATGATTTTCACTCAACGCCAAGCCTTCACTCGACGGACACAATGCTTTTCACTCAACGATAGGCCTTCACTCGATGCAATCAACGCTTTTCAGCAGATTCCTGACAGAAACTCTCTTATCTAACAGAGGTTAATTGACTCCAAACTTTTGAATACAATTAAGCTCAGACCCAGAATAAGTTCCAGAAAATTAGAGAACACTGGGTTAGACCTGGCAGGAGTCCAAGCATAGATAAAAGAACCCTCCCCAAACAATACAATAAGGAGAAAGAGAAATGATTACTGTTTTGCTACATAAAGTACATCAAGGGGTCATGAAAATATAAGAACTAACAGTAGGATTCACAGAGGAAGAAAAAAATAGAAAAACAAGAAATTTGAGGAATTTGCAAGAGGTTAAGTAGGGAGCAATCAACCACTTACCTTAGACTTCCTTATCTCAACATTCTGAACTTAGATTGGCCAAAAGGAAGGTACGACAATGAAATCTATGGAGATTTGGAAAAAAGGAATGTTTAGGGCAACACACCCCAATGCCAAAAGTCCAAGAAAACATAAATCCATACCACCAACGCGTAGATCTCGGTGAGAGCTTTCCATATCTACCCCCCCCCCCCCCATCGATTATTTTGAACACCGACACTCCTTCAAGCGGCGACCGAAAGCCTTGCGAAACCCTTCACCTCCTTTATTCCACGTTCTCAATTCAATGGCTTGGGGAAGAAGATAATGAATAGAGTTTCCAATTATAAGTATTTAAATATCTATTATAATAATATAATAATCATATTAATAATTATTAAATGTCCAAACGACCAAAAGCTCGAATCAACTCAGATTTTCACAAAATTCGTACCAAAGTTAAATATCGATGCTATGAAACCATTGGCGAAGTCGATATCAGAATCTGACAACCCAAACTCGGGTAAAAACTCCCTGAAGTCAAAACTCCAAAATATTACTAAAAGGCTCCACCGAGTCTGAAAATAAACCAGGTTCACAAGGGAAAATTTCAAAAGCACACTAGAAATTTGTCATGCTAATATTCTATGTCAAAACCCCAGATACTAACGAGAAAAATTGATGCTCCAGCAACAGAACAAATCAACTACGCGTCAATGTAATGCGTGACATCAAAAATATGGCACTAAAGGAAGTAAAATAAACATAGAAAATTTAGGGGTGTTACAGCTACTCCCCCTAAAAGAAAGTTTTGTCCTAAAACGTGATACACAACTGAATCCACTAAAGAATTAAAATAACCAAGGGTTATTGAATAAAAACACTTCCTAAAAGGAACTAGGAGAACAGATTAGGTTGAGCCTCTCTCATAGCTGACTACAACTCCAAAGTCGCAATCTCAACGCCTTGATTTCGCCACAAAACATTGACCATGGATATTGTCTTACTTCACAACACAAGATCTTGAGTATCTAGAATGTGAACAAGCATATCCACATAAGAAAGGTTAGGCTACAGCTGGGGCACCAGATTGAGAACCTACCGGTCGCTAAGCACAAATTTACGCAACTAGCACACATTAAACACATCGTGCACACCATGAAAATTAGCATGCATACCTAGCCTATAAGCTGACACTCCGATGCGTTCAAAAACCTGGAATGGTCCCACATACCCGGGATCCAACTTATGGTTCCTTCCAAACATCTTAACACCATACATAAGAGAGACTTTGAGGAAAACCATGTCCCTAAGTGCAAATTCCAGATCAATCCTTCTCTGATTAGCGTTCTTCTCATAATGCTCCTGAGATAATTGAAGCTTCTCTTGAATATGCATCACAGAAGTATTCATCTCTTTCATAGCTTTTAGATCCAACAATGGTCGTTCACCAAATTCGCCACAAAATAAGTGAGTTTCGCAACGTATCCCATATAAAGCCTCAAAGGGGGCCATCTGCAAACTCTATTGATAGCTGTTATTGTAGGCAAATTCCATCAATCTCAGTCGCTCATGCCACGCTCCTCTATTATACAAGGTGTAACATCTTATCATATCTTCTAAAATATGATTTACTCTCTCCATCTGACCATTAGCCTGTTGGTGATAAGTAGTGGAATACCTGAGATCGGTTCCCACCCCTTCCTACAAAATTTTCCAAAAATGAGGCGTAAAGTTGGAGTCTCGATCTGACACGATACTTACCGGTACTCCATGTAGTCTGATGAACTCATCCAAATATAACTCTGCTATTTTCTTCAAGGAGTAATAAATCTTAAATGACACGAAGTGAGAATACTTCTTCAATCTATCCAATATATCCCACACCGAATCATGTCTTCGGGAGTTCTCGGCAAACCGATAATAAATTTCATAGAAATACTCTCCCACTTCCAAATTGGAATATCCAAAGGCGTAAGCTTTCCACCAGGCCTTCTATGATCTTCCTTGACTTGCTTTCAAGTAAAACATTCAGACACAAACTTTCCTATATCATTCTTCATCCCATTCCACCAAACGATCTGCTTCAGATCTCTATAAATCTTACTATAACCAAGTTGGTAGGCAACACTAGAACCATGTTCCTCCCTACACAACTTAGCCCGAATATCCTCAACAACACGGATACAATATCTATAGCGGAACTTAAAAGTACCCGCATCATCAATTGAAAGTCTAGTATTTCCCCTTTCTCAGTTCTACTACGAAGGCGCTACAAATCACGATCCTCCTTTTGATGTTGCATCTTATGCGTAATCCAAGAAGGCTCTACCTCTTCAATGTTTCTTGGCGAATCGCTACTCCCAACAAAAATACCCATTAACAAAAACTCTTCCATCAAGGATTCCACTGAGGGACCAAATATCTGTATGGTATTTCTACTCAAGGCATCAGCTACCACATTAGCATTCCCTGGATGATATAGAATATCAACATCATAATTCGCGATATACTTCAACCATCTATGTTGACCAAGATTAAACACTTTTTGAGTGAAGACATACTTCAAACTCTTATGGTTTGTGTAAATCTTACACAATGCGCCATACAACAAATGCCCCCATAACTTCAAGGAATAAATCACTGTCGCAAAACTCCAAATCATGAGTAGGGTAGATCCTTTTATGTGTTTTTAATTGCCTCGACCCATACGCAATTACCTTGCCTTCTTGCATCAATACACATGGAAGCCCGATGTGTGATGCATCCACATAAGCAGCATACTCATCTCCTTCTATAGGCATAGACAATACTAGAGCAGTGCATAAACTCTTTTTTAGTTCTTGAAAAGCTTCTTATATCTTTGGGTGTGATAGGTCTTTTCCAATCCATAACAATGGATATCTTCTCTGGGTCAACTGAAATACCCTCTTTGTTCACAACATGACCCAAAAATGACACCAGAGGTAGCCAAAACTCGAACATACTCAACTTTGCATAAAACCTATCTTCTCTAAGAGTTGATAGAACTAAACGCAAGTGCTGGACATGCTCCTCAGCACTCTGGGAATAAATCAGGACATCATCAATAAAAATTACAAAAAAACGATCTAGAAAATCTTTAAATACCCCATTCATCATGTCTCTGAAAGTAGAGGGTGCATTTTTCAAACCAAAGGAAATTATGAAGAACTCAAAATGTCTATACCGAGAACAAAAAGCGGTCCACGAAAACATCCGACTTACGGATTTTATACTGATTGTAACCTGAACGAAGGTCAATCTTCGAAAACACCCCACTACCACACAACTGATCAAACAAAACATCTATCTGCGGCAAGGGATACCTGTTCTTGATCGTTACCTTATTCAATTCTCTATAATCGATGCACAGCCTCATAGATCCATCTTCTTCTTTACAAACAAAACCGGAGTACCCTAAGGGAAGAACTTGGCCTAATGAATCCACACTGCAACAACTCATCCAGGTAGATACACAACTCTTTCAGATCATATGGGGCCATACCGTATTATGCCTTAGAAATAGGTCGATTACCCGGCTCCAGATTTATAACAAACTCCACAACTCTCTCAGGTGGAAGACCAGGAAGACTATTTGGAAATACAGTAGCAAACTCTCGCACCACAGGAAAATCCTCGACATGTAACAATCTAGCAGCGGCTTCCAAAAAAAACCAATTAAGTGCAACAACAACAATCTAAAAACTTCCGATCACATACCCCAAAAATGATAGGATCCTGGTGCGGAAAACCATAAACACTCCTGGAGTAGGCATTGTCAATCTTGAAGTCCTAATACATAACCTTACATTTGATAACTGTATCATATCTGGACAACAAGTCCTTGCCCATAATCACATCAAAGTCCTCCAGTTCCAGCACCTTTAGATCAAAAAAAGCTAGAAAATCGCCTAAAAGAATAGGATAACTCTAAATACCCTGGTCCGGCACCACCGAGTCACCATATTGAAAATTAACATGAAACAAATTGCCAACTTGATCAAGGGTCAGACGATGATGTTCCATGAATGTACTAGCAACAAACGAGTGGGTAGCACCAGAATCAAAAAGAACGTGCGCCCAACGATTCTTTACCTTAAACCTCCTAATAAAACCGCATACATAACTAGACAAACAATGTCGTAACTATTACTAAGAGTAGAAAAATACTAGATTAGAATCTAACCTGAGATCACTTTGGTGGACGTCTACGCTTCCACCATAGTCATCATATTTAGCTTGTCCTTCCCATTATCCAAATGTTGCGGAGGCGCAAAATATTGAAGTGGATCGACTGTAGTAGGGGATGAGATTGGGGGCACTTTGACTTGAAATGTCCTTTTTGTCCACACTTGAAGCATACCTTATACTTACTCCAACAATGGGCAGCATCACGCCTCTTTTTCTTACAGGGGGCACAAAAAAAATCTCCCTTGGGAGCGCTCTAAATTGCATGCACTTGCTGCTACTTTTTAGCTCTCTGCCTCTTGAAACACTTCACGAAGGATGGCCGACCGGCAACAAAAACTTCACATCTCCTTGCTTCTTTTCCTCGAAGCAGGACCAGATCCCTAAGAGCTCTTACCATCATCAAACTTCCTCTTATCCTTCCTCATTTTACTACCTCGATTCTTTGCATTATCGATCGGTTCGACTTTCAGTGCATCATCCACTGCCTCAGTATATTTCTTAGATCCATAAGCACTAGCCAGCTGCTAGATATCACTCCAAAGAGCAACCAAAAATTGCTTGAGTCAGCTAACTTCAGAGGTTACTAAATCTGGGGCTAACCGGTTCAACTTGCTAAACTATTTCTCGTACTCACTGACTGTGCGTTGTCTTTGTTTCAAATACAGGATATTGTTCATCAAATGGTCTTGCTCGACCGACGGTAGAAACTTCCTAAGCTGTAATTCCTTGAACGATCCCCACGAACATCCATCAGTGAGGTTTTATTTTTCTCTCAACCACCGGCTATTTCCAGACCCTTAAGATGGTAAGCAGCGACCATCACTCTCTAATCCGTAAATATTCCTGAGTACGAGAACAACTCCTCAATATCGATAATCCTATCGTCCAAAGCTATGAAATCAGCTCTAATATCATAGGTAGGAGGTCCTAGTCGCTAAAAATATGAAATAAAGTACATCTCTTGTCACAGCTGAATTGGAGGCACCAAAGGAGCAGGAGGAACATGAACGACTTGACCCACAACAAGGTTGTGCACTCTTGGTTGCTACCCTAAAACAACGGTCAATAGTGGTTGGATCTGCGAATGCATCTCCACCATCTTCCTAGACAGAGCCTCATTGCTCTGTAGCAGTCCGTCAATAACAGCCTCACTCTACGCACTAGACGACTTGTTATCAGACTGGGGAGTCGACCTCATCGTAATATTCTTATGCGACATCCTAAGATTACAACAAATAACCAATCAAAACCTATATTAACTGCTAAAACTACACAAATTAGTTCAGACCATACATGTTGAGACACTTCCTCATGCTGCTAATTTACTTTGCTATTTTCATTAATTATGTCATGTTTGACTTAGGATGATATACCATCATCCTATTGACTCATGTGCATAAACCATGAATCCATGAATTATCATTGCTTTTGTTTTAAATCCATGGGTGTATGTATGCCATCTTATAGATCTTAGCTTGGCACCTGCATGTTGTGTTCTGCATGTTGTGCTATGCATTCTAATAAAGGCCTTAATATATGTTATGAGCGGTGTACACATGAAACATTATACATCCCAAATTACATAATATCATATGCAATGAAAAGTAAAATCTAATGGACATTCATGTGATGATTGTTATGCATCACATTCTAAAAATCAGTCACATGTTGCTTTCTATGAGAATCCATATACAAACACATATTATGAAACCCATTCTACCTAATATGCCCCGTGTACTTCTTGTAATGATTATGACTCTAGTGTTCATGCTTCAGCGAAGATGTACAGATGACACATCAGTGTGTGTATGAAATGGAACAACACAACTAAAACTAACGTGAGATAGTATTTCGACCAATTGTCAAACAACCTCTCCCTCAAATACCAACTATCACAACATTAAATTTCTCTACATTTAAATCAATGTATCAGAGTAAGAAAAAATACGCGTCCTGATTCCACGCCATGCAGGGATAACTGCAGGCACTCAGGCAATTTCTCGATCCAACACTTTATATGGAATTCTCAAGTTATTATGAAGAAACTAAAATTTAAGTTAAGTTTTGATAGTTGTATCCCTCGACTTAGTGGATCAACTAGTCTACAAGTGAAAAACAAATATACGCTACGAATTGTATAAAAATTGATTAACATCCTACATGAACAAAAACATCCATATAGGATAACTCATGATATGCATACCTCTAAATTTAATATAAGTATAGAAATAACTTTTACGTTCGTTAAAATATAATGGCTTGGGTTAAAAAAATGTTATGCATGAGATAGAAAAAATGATAGTTTTATACTTTAAACTAACTAACATGCAATCCTAGCATAAAACCTTTTTATAGAACAAGTAAACCAACAATTCAATCAAAAATTATCTTAGCAGCTAGAACGAACTTAAGATTCCACAAAAAAATCTCTAGAGGGCATTAACAACCGGACAAGAACCCATTAAAATCCAATATGTTTGAACTTAAAACAAAACAATAGGCCTATCTCACAACGATGAGGAAAGAACAATTGCAACAGCTGCCGAACACTAGTAATAGCCAACACTAGCCGCTTAGCTGGTTACTGCTCCAAGCCCGAGGCATTCAAAAGAAAAGAATACCTCAGCAAGAATAAACAAGTGGAGATCAAAGATCATTAGTAGAAATAATCCAAAGAGACAAAAGGGTTGCCAACCCTTATAAAAGAAAAGTTATCCAATCGTAGCAAATAAGTCATACTTTAATTGGCAGAGAAGAATTCTCAAATTGAGTAATAAAAAAATGGCGCACCAAGTGCGAAATGAAGCCATACTTCTATAAAATCTGCAAGTGCATGCATAAGAACATATGTGCAAATATATATATATATATATATATATATATATATATATATATATATATATCTTTATTATATAATGCGATTTGCATATTTTAAAGTCACACCAAACTCTTGATTTTCACCATTAGATCAAACAAATTATTTTTATCTTTACCATCCAATCTTTTTATTTGGAATCCTCCTAACCATGCAACATGCAAAAGCCACTGACATTTAGCATTTTCAAAATCTACTGCTTCACGCCAACCTGCATTATATTTGACAGCATTTCCAAAATTTACTACACACGCCAGCCGGGATTTAATTTGCTGCATCACGTCTACAGCATGCCAACACCACTGTTGCCTGCCTTCTTTCACGCCTCCTCACATAAAAGATCTATTACTCCAACCTCGATGAAGCGTCTGCCCTCCAAAGCTCCGCCTCCACCGAGCCTCCTCACCTTCTCCTCCTTCAGTTGCTGTAAGTTCTGATAATAAGTCTCTTTTAGTTATTCTCTTTAATTCCTTCTCACTTCCTCGGCTCATCATTTATACCTTGCATTTCAGACCTAGATTCGATTTTTTTTGTGATTCGGTCAATTCGGTTTCAGATCTTCTAGGTATTTAACTTTAAATTTTACGTAAAATTAAATGCTTTTCACACCGGTGGTATAGGAGAATTTCAGATCTCCACACCGTTGGTCGAGCTTTTTCCCTGATTTTAAATAATTTTTCTTAGTTGTAATTTTTTACTTTTCACACTGGCGATGGAGGTGAATTTCAAATCTCCACACCGGTAGTGGAGCATTTGTCCCTGTTTTTCTTAGTTGTAAGAAGAGAGCAAACAAAGAGCTGCAATTGTCCACAATTGGAATGAGATTTATAATATATTAATACTCTTTATTCCAAATCAACTTTGCCCCTTTGTGAGTTCATATCTTAGTTATAAATAATTTTTTTGGTTCCCCCTTTTGATGAAAGTGCCCTTTATTCCCCCTTTAGATTATAAACTATCTTAAGATTATACATGTGCAGTTCCTAAAAAATATAAATTTTGTACTATTTGCAAATTGCAACCTCCTATAGAGGTCTCTAATATTCTCCATCATACATTTCTCTGCCAAATTGTTCTTATGGAGTTAGATGAAAGTGTGGCTGAATTTGAGATGGAAATATTTTATGCTATTTTCCTTGATGTGTGTGCTTGGGAATATTGTTTGTTGGAGATGAGATATTTGTAATCATATTTTTGTTATATATATTTTTTGTTAAACTCAAGTATAATATTCAACAACAGATCTATTTAGATGGTTGTTTTGGTTGAGGAAAACATAGGCTGCAATCCAATATACTTTTTATATGCTTATAATCTATTTGTTGTAATGCATATGAGACAGGAGATTAATTTTGTGCATGAGGACCACCACGGGTTAGGAGAATATCATTTAAAGTATCAAATTTCATTCAAAATGTTTATTTTGTGGTAATGTTCGTAAAATATTGAATTTGAGCATCTTGATGTTTGAACTTTTGGGTTTCAAAATAATTTGAATGTATCTTTTGGATTTTTAATCTTCTGAAGAATATTTTCTATAGATTTTAATTGGTAAAAATGATATTCTTTCTCCCTTCAAATTAAAAAGCATTATTACCATCACTTATTTTCTAGAATAATGATTTGATTTTCTCTTACCAATTACTTCATTAAATGGTCTGTTTTTTTATGAATAAAGTGTGTGATCTAGAGTTTATACTTATTAAAAAACACATGTGAAAAGCAGCTTGCAAAATATTAATGCTTACTCGAAATAACTCTACCCTACATTATGTAGTCACATTTCATATTTTTCATTTCACTACTAGAAAAGTGAGTATTGGCTACACTTTTTTTGGCCATGGACTAAAAATCGTGGCTAATACACTGATATTAGCCACAATTGAAAAAACCGTGGTTAATAGTTATTTTATAGCTAGGGTTTAAAAAGTGTGGCTAATACAGATGTATTAGCCATGAAAAATAATTCATGGAAAAAAAGAAATTATTGACAACAAAATGAGGACCTTCTTTTAGCTACCTTTAATATGAACCGTCGGATTCATTAAATCTTCATTAAAAGTGGGATAGCCGATAACCTAAAAGCTTCTCCCTCCCGATATCTCACAGGGCTAAACCGTAAACCCCCACGATGGCACACACCTCACTCCCCTACATCCCTCCCTCTCACGCTCCTCCTGTGATATTACTGAAGCTGACGAAGACCTCTGTCGTTGACAATAGATCACTGCTTCCATAGCACCGTCCGACAATTACTTAAGGTTCTCTTTTTTTCCCCATTTACATCTTCAGATTTAGGGTTCTCCGTGTTTCATTGCTGAAGCCGCCTGCTCCTCCTGCGATATTAGGGTTCTCTGAGGTTCTCTGTGTTTCATATTTAGGGTTCTATGTGTTTCAGATTTAAGGTTCTCTGTTTTTCCCCGTTTACAACAACGATCCTTGCACTCTTGAAAATTCAATATGTCTCAAGGTTAAGCGATGTAATACTGTGCTTGCAGCGATAGACATTGCGGTAGAAGAAAGCAAATGATGGCATTGATATACCAGGAATTATCATCTCAATTGTAACGGAGATTGAGTAAATTTGTCCAGAACGTTAACAGCTTTAAGAAATAAAGAATAATCACAAATAGAATAATTTTGGCATGTTCCAGTTTCATTTTTTGATGGTTTTGGAGTCCAAATCATGATTTGTTTGTGGGAATGATCTGATACTGATGGAATTTGTGCATAGAGGAGAATTGGAGTTCAGGCATCCTACCCATAAAGGGAGTTCAAATGAAAGATCAACAATATTTGGAGAAAGTATCCTTCAAACAAGAGGAAAGTTGTCTCCTATATAATTTTGTATTGACTTACTCTTATATGTGTGCATCTATATTTATGGAGAATTCTGATATCTAAATATGCATTTCAGTATAAATGAAACCATTAACAAGCTTATAAGTTGCATCATTTTCAATGGCTATACATTTATTGAGAAGAATTGGTGTGCATAATAAAGATCAACTTCCCTCTTTATGTATAATCAATTATTTTAAAATTGGATGTGTATATTGTACTAAGAAAATATACATGTTGTCCATATAATAATACCCTGTTTATGCTTTAGGAGGGAGTTCTGATCGAGGAGCCATTCCCCATACTTGCACTGGATGATTTTTGCACGCAGCTCAAAGACACCATCCTGGAAGCCATATCTAATAATACACTGTTTGTGTTCCAGGTGGGAATTTTGATCGAGGAGCCATTCCCCATGCTTGCACTGGATGATTTATGCAGGCAGCTCAAAGACACCATCCTGGAAGCCATTGAGATGGAGATATCTGTTACCCTACTTAAGGGCCATCCCGACCGCTCCATCAACGGCCTTTTCAATTCCTGATAATCCAACCGCACCTCAGATACTTGCCTGTTCTCAGGTACCATTAAAATCTACAGTTACCACCATATAATATAGATGATTACAATTGATCAATTGAAATAAATCATTTTAAATGCTAAACACAATTAAATTTTTTTAAAAAATTTCAAATCATAAGCCACCTAGCTCCTTTGTAACGATCATATTCATAAATAATCCAAACAACAATATGAATTCGAGTATATTTTCATATCTACAAACTCACAACTGTCCCTAAGGAATTTGTAGCCTTTATAGGTATCTTCGTGCAAGAAAACTGGATCAACGATCGGCGGAGAATTCCGAGGTTGACCTAATGCAATGCTCCGGCTATCATGATAATCCAACTACTGTGGGCTCTGGGATTTCTTGAGTGCAGCATAGCAAATGAGTCCTAGAGAGACACTGGAAAGGGACAGCAATGAGCCTCCAGAAAATACCCCTACCTTCACAACATAGCAGTAATTTCCCGAGTACATTTTCTGCAGAGTTTTCTGATCATTCAGTGTAGCACCAGCCATTAGCATGATGGATGCTATAATGAAACTAATCCTGCAGAATTTGAGTTCAGAGAATCATCAATAATTTTATACGAAGAAATGTAATCTAAACAAGTGTATAATTTATTCTTTGTTGATATTCACAATGACATGTTTAATGGTACTAGCAGAATAAGAGCGTTGGTTATTTAGGATCAAGTTTTTGTTTTTTATCCCCTCAATATTTTATTTATTGTAAGCTGTGTTTACAAGAGGTGGATATTTTGAATGTGTTTTTTTTAAAAAAACATTAATTAGTATTTGCCACGGCTTGTAACTATTGCCAATAGTTTTAAAAAAATTATGAGTTCACTTTTAGCCAGGGTTTTATACCATGGCTAATAGTTAGCTTTAGCCACGGCAGTTATTTTGCATGGCTAATAATATTTGCTACGGCCAATCCGTGGCTAAAACTTTTTAGCCACGCCGCCTTTAGCCACGGCATTATCCCGTGGCTAGACCATGACTAAAGCTTTTTACCCACGGTTTGGGACTTTTTGCCAGGGCAATTTGCCCTTGCCAAAAGTCTGTTTTCTAGTAGTGTTGACAGAATATGTACGGTGTTTTTTGGCTTACTTTGTGTAGCCTTTTTCCCTAATTTGAAATAAAATCTAAATGTCTATAGTTTCTTGCCCATGTGGCAGCGGTTATGACAACATCAAAAAATATTCAAACGGGCACTCCCAACGAATGTCGCCGCCACTGAATAATATCGCCGCCCTAAACATTGTCTCCTCCTCCAAACAATGTCGCTTGGTTGCGGGCCAAGCCCGCTTGGTTGTCAAGCGGGCAAAGCCAGCTTTGTTCTGGGCGAGGCACGCAGCGATGCATTAAGAATGGGCGAAGCCCGTTCGAAGATGCTAATATATATATATATATATATATATATATATATATATATATATATATATATATATATATATATATATATATATATATATATATATATATATATAGACAAAGTGACAGATCAACAAAAAAAACGTGAATCATTAACAACGGTAAAAAATGGTACTAAGTTGGGGGCCACATTATCCAATAACAACCTTCAAACCAAACATCTCAAAAAGGCTATGTGGTGGCGCCCATATTATCCAACACAACCCAACAACCCATAAGAACAGAAGAAAACCCAACAGGTGTTGTGATTCAAAAACCAGCACTGAGGTGGTGGTCTTTTATCCACTGCTAACCAAGGCAACAAATAATCATAAATTATATTAATAAACAACACACAAAAAAAACCAGATGCTTAGCAATGGATTTTCATGACGATGCAAAGGAAGAAAACAAAAAGTTACTAAGGTAAACTCGACGAATATGACTTAACAAACTCAATGTCACTCGATGGACACATCAAAATTGCCAAAACGCAAGCGCTGAGATCCCTCGACGCAAAAACACAGGCTATGAGTTCACTCGACGCCTAAACCAAGGCTCTAAATTCACTCGACACCTAAAGAAAGGATCTGAATTCACTTGACACCTAAACAAAGGCTCTGAATTCACTAGACTCATATACAAAGGCTCTTAATTCACTCGACATCTTGACAGATAGAGCCAAAGCACTCGATGCCCAGGTGTTTCACTCAACGCTCTCGATGATAATAGCTACACTAAACGCTCTCTACGCCAAAGCACATTCACTCAATGCCAAGACTGACTCAGTCAACACACTCAATGCCAAGGCTACACTCAACGCATTCAATGCTTTTCACTCAATGCCAAGCCTCCACACGACGCACTCAATGTTTTCACTCAATGCCAAGCCATCACTCGACACACTCAATGCTTTTCACTAAATGCCAAGCCTTCACTCGGCGCACTCAACGCTTTTCACTCAATGTTAAGCCATCACTCGACGCACTCAACACTTTTCACTCAACGACAAGCCTTCACTTGATGCACTAAATGCTTTTCACTCAACGAAAATCCTTCACTTGATGCACTCAACGCTTTTCACTCACCGCCAAGCCTTCACTCGACGCACTCAATAATTTTCACTCAATGCCAAGCCTTCACTCGATGCACTCAATGCTTTTCACTCAATGCTAAGCATTCACTCTATGAACTCAACACTTTTCCCTTAACAGAAAGCCTTTACTAGACATACTGAATGCTTTTCGACAGATTCTTGATAGAAACTCTCTTATCTAATAAAGGTTATTAGACTCCTAACTTTTGAAAAAAATAAAGCTCAGAACCATAATAAGTTCTAGAAAATAAGAGAATAGTGGGGTAGACCAAGCAGGAGTCCAAGCATAGATAAAAGAACCCTCTCCAAACAACACAATAAGAAGATAGGAAAAAAATTACTGTTATGATACATAAATTACAGCTAGGGGTCATAAAAATATAAGAACTAACATTATGATTTATAGAGGAAGAAAAAAATATAAAACAAAATATGGGGAATTTGCAAGATGCTATGCAAGGGAGAAATCCAACACTTTCCTTTAACTTCCTTATCTCAACCTTCTAAACACTCCATAGTATAGATCGTCCAAAAAGAAGGTACGACAATAAAATCTGGAGAGATTTGGACCAAACAAAGTTTACGGCCAAGCACCCCAATGCCAAAAGTCCAAGAAAAAAATACCTACCACCAGCGCGTAGATCTCGGTGAGAGCTTTCCATATCTACCCTTCGTCGATGATTTCGAGCTCCAGCACTCCTACAAGCGGCGACCGAAAGCCTTGCGAATCCCGTCACCTTCTTTCTTCCGCATTCTCGGTCCGATGGCTTGGGGAAGAAGATAATGAATAGGGTTTTCAATAATAAGTATTTATATATCTATTTAAATAATAAAATAATATTAGTATTAATAATTAAACGTCCAAACGACCAAAAACTCGTATCAACTCGAATTTTCATGAAATTTGCACCGAAGTTAAATATAAATACTACGAAACCAATGACGAAGTAGATATAAGAATCTGACAACCCAAACTCGGGAAAAACTCAATGAAGTCAAAACACCAAAATATCCCTAAAAGGCTCCACCAGGTCCCAAAATAAACCCGATTTGCAAGAGAAAATTTCAAAAACACACTAGAAATTTGACGTGTTCATATTATAAGTTAAAACCTCAGATACCAACGAGCTAAAGTCATGCTCCAGTAATGGTACCCATCAACTAAGCGTCAACGTAACAACCTGATGTCAAAAATACGCCACTAAAGGAATTAAAATAAAGAAAGAAAAATCAGGGGTGTTATACCATCTGTCTTGAGTTTGTCCCCACAGATAAGTAAGTGGCAAACATCTTTACTAAGCAACTAGATGAAGTCAAGTTCAACAACTTTAAGTTTGAGTTTGGTATGTTGAACTTGGTATAGCTTCAGTTTCTCCTAATTTCATTTTGTTGCAGGACTCACATTTCTTGCAGGTAGATAAGTCTTTAAAATAGTATCAAGACTTAGATGGAATCAAGTGTCCAGCAAAGAGAATGACAGCAGATGCTCCTATTGAGGGGGAGCAAGTCAGAATGCTCCTATTGAGGGGGAGCAAATCCAGCAGTTGTAGGAATAAGTTTAGCTTCCTAGACAGTGCACAGACTAAGGGGGAGATCAACCCTATTGGAAGGCTTCTGCTGTGAAGTCACTACTACTACTGAAAAGACAATTTTGTTGCGGGGGAAGAGGAGAATGCCAACACTTCCCTGACTACAACTCTTTCTGCAGAAGTTTTAAGTGATATGAGGAGTGGCATAAGCTCAAGTGAAAAACTAATAGCAACTAGCTTAAGTGGATCAGTGGACTACTCAAGTGTAAAGTGACTACAGTGATGTGTTGTATCAGTGGTATAAACACAAGATTTTGGATAGGATTTAGAGATAAATTCTCTGGTGCTTGATCCGTTCACCTCCCTCATTTGATAATTTTCTTTTGAAGAAGCCAAAAAGGGGGAGATATCTGCAATACCCTAACCCCCAAAGGGGGTTGTGTGGGCAATAATGCAGGCAATACTTGATATGACCAGGTCATGTTGAGTTAGTGCATATTGCATGAAAAAATTCAAGTAGTATGAGGAGTGCAATGAGTGCATATGGGGCCTTTAAATTTTACTGTCTCACCTCCAAGTGGTATAAGGAAAGTGAATAATACTTGATCAAATGCTCAAGTGGTATGAGATAACAATGACTTGGCATGTTGAGTCAATGCATTTAAATGGAGAACATTATATTGTTATGCTGGTAATTCAAGTGGCATAAGAATGCTATATCTGCCAGCTTATAGTTACTTTCAATTTTCAAGTGGTATGAGAAAGCTTATAGCTGCCTTGAATTTATATGCTTTATATGAAAATGCTTCATATAATTTTTATGTGTTTTTCCTTCTTCAAATATGGGGAGATTGTTGGGAATATTGCCCTTAATGCTCTCTAGATTTGAAGAGGCTTAATAATCAATACTAAGAGCATAATTGTATTTTATGTTGTTCAAGTTCACTATGTGCAGGATGTTCACTACAACATTTTTATCCTTTAGAAAAACATAAAAACTGTTGCCTAAAACTGCCAATTGTTGCCAAAACAGCAAAAATAGCTGCCAAAGGTGGTGTTGTCTATTGTAACTCCTCCATCCATCACATGAAATATAATAGAGGGTCCGGCTGGGGCCTATACCCTATTCAACAAGTAGGCGGTGGGATTATAGGTTAATATCAAAGAAGTACTCGAATCCTAACTCAGAGCATTATAGCGAAAGCTTTAGGGTTTCATGAACTCATACCAAATGAAAGTCTACTATTTATAAACCACAAAATTAATATATACATCAGGAATGTAACTTAAAAATACACAAAAGTTATTGCCTTAAGGCATTAACGTTCTACTTCACAAATGTGGTTTACAAACATCGGCCCGCAGGCCGACCACACATGAAAACAGTAAATATTTTCCACTCGGCCATCGAAGGGCAGCATTACAGAAAGGTCTTCATCCAGCTATTTTCTGCTCGGCTTTTCAGCACCTACGCAGGGACAATCCTACCCCTTGCTCGGAGTAGTGGTATTCCTTCCCTGCAGGCATAATAATTTCACAAGCAGATATATCATAAAAACGTGCACTCAAAAACAGTTAAATATATCACAAACATTGGTTGTACGACTCGACGCTCCATGCACTCAGGGCATATTATCGGTATACAAGAGAACTAGGGTCCCACCACCATTCAGAGGTAACAGAAATTATGGCAAGTTTGAGCATTCTAGTCTTAATGGCGCGCAGGCCTAAGACTCTCATTATGCACTCCAACGAGACCAATAACATAGGTCTACCAGTCGGTCAGACATAATGCAGGTACAGTTCAGCCTTGCTCGTTTCTCAAATCGTCAAATGAGACGGGTCAGCTTTCCCCTTACCCGTTCGGCTCACTGGACTTTAAGGGCTCATAGCTCACAATAGCCACAGTGTCCTCCAAGGACTGGCTGGACCATAGGTTTTCTGGGAGCTATCGCCAATGACACCCACTATCGTGGGGAATTTCCGACAGATTTCAACTTCTGTCCCCAACCTCAATCATAATTGGACCAACGATCTAAGAAAACCCTGCAGCAACCTATAGTACCAGAAAAATGGTCTTTCACACCACAAATAGCTCTACAAGAGCTATAGCCATTGGTGATACTAACTATTGCCCGACGACATCCAACTTGTCTTATACTGTTTATTTATAGGGAATTTTCCTGGAATGCAAATCCAGTACCCCGCAGACCCTATATATTAATCGTTTATACTCGGAGTCTTCTCTAGCACGCAAAATAAAGATCACTAATCTAGACCAACCTGTCTAGATGGGCTTCACACAGCATGCCTATTCCATACTAAACATTTTTTGGATCTATATGCAAGATTTGCTGGGGATTTCATGAATCAACCCAAAGGAATTCCCTCGATTCTCCACCTTTTGGTGGGGGATTCCATGTATATGCCAAAATAAGGACTTCACTTGTCCAAGAGGAAGATCATTACCCTTGTAGTTTTTTTCGGAGCCATGATCGTGATCTTTGATCCGGATAGAAAAGAACATCACACTTCCTCTCCGCGGATCTAGTGTCGACTCGTGATTTTATTTGCAAGCACACCTTGGATCGATCTCCACAAGAGTTCCTGGACATTCCTAATCTTCCCTCCCCATAAGTAAAGAAGAGGAAGTATAAGTGAAGATGAGAATAAAATCTCAAGATTGAGTTCATGCACATCTCTATGCTCTATGGATGAATTGAGTACTTTGTAAAATGTGCTTCGTACATCAATTCCTCACGAAGTGTACCCACATTCGGGATGCACAAACGACCAACTTTTTGCAAAAGTCCGTCATCGAAGGAGAATTGGGCATTTGACGCATCCGCTGCATAGCGTTGTTGTCTCTTATCGAGTTCCGTTGCTCACTGAACCCTGTCTGCAAGGTCATATTGAATTTCTATCCAGTTCAGTCATGCATTTGCAGTGGAATTCTTTTCATCACAAAAAAATTTCTAAGTTCTCAAATTCCTGGATAAGAAGCTCATCATGCATACATAAAAAACTCTCCCTTATCGTATTCCTACGACTCAAGGCATCTGTGACCATATTTCCCTTCCTGGGAGTATAGTGAATCTGGAAGGTGTAGTCCCCAAGGAACTCCATCCACCTCCACTGTCATATATTTAGATCCTTTTTATCTAGAAGATACTTAAGGCTCTTATGGTCCGTGAAGATGTCAACTTTCATGCAATATAAGTAATGACGCCACAGTTTAAGTGCAAAATTTACCGCCACCAACACCAAGTCATGGACAGGATAGTTTCGCTGATGCAATTTCAACTGACATGACCCATAAGCTATCACTTTGCCAAACTCAAGAAGAACGCAGCCTAAGCCACCCCCTGATGCATCACTATAAATTACAACGCCATCTGTAGTACATGGCGACGTCAAAATAGGAATCGTGGTCAAACGAATCATTAGCTCTTCAAAAGCTCGCATGCACTATGGCATCCAAATGAACTTTTGATCTTTCCTCATAAGTGTGGTGGGAGGTAAGGCTATCCTTTAGAAGTTCTGTATGATGTGCATGTAGTTGATCGCAAGTCCAAGGAATTTCTGACTTGGCTATAATAGACAACACAGGTCACTACTGTATCGTAACTATCTTCGCAGGATATACTACAATACCTACAACACTACCTGCATGGCAAAGAAATTCACCGAAGATAGCCAGAACTCACACATTAAGAACGTGACCTAGATTTTTTTCTTTCACAGGGTATGGCAAATCATTCTTTCGATTGTTTAGTTAAGTGTAAACCAATACGTCGTCAATCAAGACGACATAAATAGGTCCAAGTACTCCTTAAAAGCTTAAGGTAATCAGTCCATAAAGACCGATACCGCATTCGTCCGCCCAACCGACAGTATCATGGACTCATAGTGATCGTAGTGTTTTCCACACGTTAACTTGGGGAATGCCATGTCCCAGAATTCTCCATTATTAATTGCCAGACTTCAACTCCAGCTTTGGTTATACCATTGATCTAACTAGCTGATCGAACATGTTATCACTCCATGGAATCGGATACATGTTCTTCTTTGATAGTTTGTTTAGTTTTTTATAGTTGATGTATAGTTACAGGCAACCATACTTCTTTTATTTTCCCTAAAGGGGCCAGTGCACCTGAAGGTGACACCCTGGGACTCCAATAGCCTTATCTTAGCAATTCTTATAGTTGAACTATTCATTTTGCCATCACCTCTAGCGTTACATACAATGGTGAGTTTGTCATAGGTTTCACACCTGGCACCACCGTAATAGTGTCATTGGTCTCCTTTAGGGACATCAACCATGGAGGTTGTTAGGAAACACATCTGTATAAGCCAGCATAATAAAAGTGTCACTCAACCGGGCTTCGGCCTAATGGTCTCTTTAGGAAAGAAGAATTACTTCGTGATTAGCTGAACAAGTTTGATGACATGGAAAGCAAACATCAATATCTTGCTCGATCCTCGCATACAAGCGAACTTCATCCCTCGTTCGGTGATATTTCCCAGTGTGACTTCTGTGAAGGTGTAATCTATACTGGTATGCTTGATGGAGACGTCATCTCCCAACTTTTTCAAGATGATGGCACGCTCGCGAAAGACCCTCCTTCGTCGCCTTCAAAAGACTTTCGTCATCATGATGATCGGGCTGAGCGACGCAACAACCTCCGCCCTCGGCGCAAGACAGCTTCAAAATATCTAGTTGATTACTGTCAATTATATTTAGGTGAATTTATTTCGTTATTTGCTTAAGCTTGTTTAATGATTTCCATTATGATTTAAACTTCATAGTGCATGTTTATTTAAATGGGCTGCATGTTGCCGAGCCATTATTGTTTGCCTATATAAGGCCTTGGATATTTAATTATGAGGTTAACTTGAATGAGAAATTGAAAACCCTAAAGCTTCCCTCTTGAATTCTCCTCCTCCCTCTCTCTAAATTTCGGCCAGGCGAAATTCTCCTCCTTCACCACCAAGCCACCAACACAACCACCTTCTCTCCCCCTCAACCTCTCGGCCTCCAACCCTCCACCACTCCAAGACACCGCCAACCTCAAGCCCTCCACCACTCCAAACCGCCAACCACCTCTCTCCTTATCTCCCCTCTCTCAGTCACCCCTCTTCCCAACAATAGCCGCCGCAAACACCTCTCCAATACAACCTTGCCGCCAACCTTCGCCCACCACATTTTCTCTCTCATATATAATACCCACGTCCTCTCCTCATCATTCAACCACAAAACCGACCCCCTTCTCAAGTCTACACCCGACCAACCCAAGCATGACGCGACGACGGCGGAAGAACTTTTCTCCATATGGCGTAACTCTGGCGGAACCGTGGACGGGCGTTCCAAGTGAGATAGTCGAAATCATCAATTCCGACTTGGGTAACGAAACTTCTACTCTCGTGTGTTTCCATCTTAATATTATTGTTGCGGCCAATTTTTGCATTGGATTTCGAAGCTTGAAAATAAATCGTGGTTTATTTTTATTGATTTGTGTTCCTCTTAATTGATTTATTTTTCGAAAGATTTGGCAAACCTCGTAACTTTTGTTTAGAGAGATCTACCGTTTTCTGGATCATAACTTTTGGTAGATCTCTTTTGGTACAACCCGCTCGGTCAGATCTAATATTGGTCCTTTTAGTCGGAACTGATATTGTCCTATAGCCTCTATTCGGTCCCAAAGCAGCTTGGCTACCCGCGCATTAACATAATCGTGATAACATTGCTTGGAGTGTGCACTGCACTAACTTCTATGCGAGTGTCAATTTCAAATCATCGAGAGGCGATCGTAATAATCCGTAGATTTCTTGGTGCTAACGCGTGGGCCTACATCAATTTAGTATCAAGGGTAGGTTCACTTCAATTTCTTAATTGGCACCCTCCCCCTTTTATTTGCACGTCGGGACGCATGTTTCTTGTTCGTTCAATTGAAAAAAAAATTAAAAAATTTTTTTGGTTTGGCAATAGCGGCCTAAAATTTTTTTTTTTCAGTGAAATTCAAATTTTTTTTTTAATAACCTCCTTTTAGTTTCCTGTAAGAAAAGCAAAAAAAAAAATTTTAACCCTACTTACTAAGTGGAAACAAATCCCTTTGTGTCCTAAGCTTTGTGTCAGTAATTTGTGTTTTGCATGTGCACTAGTCTTTGTACAGAATATCAATCGTCTTCTTCCACCATGGAGGCCGAACAGGATGCATAGCACGGTCTCACAGAGATTGAGGAGCTTTGTTAGGATTTCACTGAACAAATGACGACAATTAGGGAGACACTTCACGACTTGAGATTACATCTCGGGGCTCCCCGTAATCATCCCGCCAACCAACGAGCGGAAAGGAATGATCATCATAATGACAACCATAATAATGAACATGCTCCGTGAGCACCGTAAGAGTTTGATCTTACTAGGGCCGTCTGAGTCAAACCTCCATCCTACGATGGATTGGGAGACCCCCAAGTCTTCCAAGACTTGGTTATGGAGATAGAGTGCTACTTTGTGTGGTACAATCTGAATGAGGTAGATAGAGTGCGCGTAGAGAGAATGATATTGTTAGGCCGCGCTAAAATATTTTGGATGAATGAAGAGCTACGTCTGAGAGTCAATAATGGACAACTACCCATTTGTTGGAGTGACATGAAGGAGATGCTGACAACGTAGTACATCCCCGCGTACCATCGAACATAGATGTTAGATGATTTGGCTACACTCAAGCAAGGGAGTAGGACGGTTTCTGAGTACATGAGTCTACTTAAGGACATGATGGTTAGGTATGGCGTGATAGAAATTCACGAGGTCATCCTCTTAGGTTCTGTAAGGGGTTGAACCCCGACATCCCGGGCAAATTATTGCATTATTGTCACACTGACTTGAACGTCACATTTAACGCGGCATTAGATATCGAGAAGCACAACGTGCATAAAAACAAGTCTCGCTTGTTTCAGAAGGGAAATTCCATCTTAGGTCGACCTCCCAATTCCACCTATAAGGATAAGGGGAAGTTCCAGTCCACCGATTCGACCTCCATAGTCGTGACTGCTAGGAATAATAGAAACCCCGTGGGTGAGAGAGTCTCGGTGGGCAGGGTCAACAAAACGAGTGCGACTTGTTTCGCTTGCGGGGTTCAAGGTCATTACGCTAGTGAGTGTCCTACTAAGCCCAAACCTTTAGCCCTGTTAGATTCCACATGCGAGTCAGACGATCTTATCTATGAGGTTGGAGAGGATAGCTAGTCGTATGGAGTGCCTAGTGATATGGAAGATGAATCCCACATGATGGTTATGAGATGTATTTTGGCGACTCCACGAGCGCTTGATTACTGGAATAGGACGAACATATTTTCGCTGAATTGTAAGATTGTATAGAAATGGTGTAGGATGATAATCGATAGCGGTAGTTGTATGAACGTCATTTTTTGAAGCCACAGTGAAAGAAATGTCATTAGTTGCGGAGCCGCACCCTCACCCATATAAGGTGGCATGGGTAAACAAGTAATCCTTCCCGGTGTCAAAGCGTTGTTTGGTACCCCTTACCATCAATGATTATTTCGAAAATATTTAGTGTCACGTCATCCTTATGGATGCTTATCACGTTTTATTAGGACGTCCTTGGCTGTATGATCATTATGTAACCCACTTTTGTCGAGCCAACACTTATGAATTTAAATTTAATGGCAAGGCCATAACTTTTAAACCCACTCAGCCTAAGGATCCTTCGGTCCCCTCTAATGATATTATTGTCCCGGTCGAGAAGAAAACGTTAAGTCTGATTGGTAAGAAAGAATTGACGCATACTACCTTTATGAATGGTGTCATGTACGCTTTTGTTTGCTTGCAAGTTAAGGAAGATGCGGTGTTAACTGAGAACTTACTCCTGGCCGTAAGTTGACTCCTAGAGGAGTTCAAGGATGTGTATCCAGATGAGCTTCGGTCTGAGTTACCCCCCATACAGGACATCCAACATACAATAGACCTGATCCCGGGTTCCTCATTGCCCAACCTTCCTCATTATTGGTTAAACCCATCCGCACACTTAGAATTACAAACCTAAATTTTCGAGTTATTGCAAAAGGGGTTCATCGGTCAAAGCAAGAGTCCAAGTATCGTACCAGCTTTACTTTCTCCCAAGAATGTCGGCTCTTGGAGGATGTGTGAAGATAGTCGAGGCATAAATAAAATTACTATAAAAAATCTATTTCCTATCCCTCGCTTGGACGATTTATTGGACATGTTAGCTGGTGCCACGATTTTCTCGAAATTGGATCTTAGGAGTGGTTACAATCAGATATGAATTAGGGAAGCTGACAAGTGGAAGACGGATTTTAAATCTAAAGAAAGGCTCTAAGAGTGGTTAGTGATTCCGTTTAGGCTTTCCAATGCCCCGAGCACATTCTCTAGGATGTGACTCATGTCTTCCATACATTTATGGGAAAGTTCATAGTAGTGTACTTCGATGATATCCTAGTTTTTAGAACCTCTACGATCGATCAAGAGACACATTTGAAGATTATCCTCATTACGTTGAGGTCGGAGAAATTATTCGTCTATATTAAGAAGTGTACTTTTAATGTGTTATATATCTAGTTCCTTGGATATATTGTTAGTTCGGAGGGCATACATGTAGTCACCAAGAAATTCCAAGCTATTAATGATTGGCCAGAGCCTGCCAATATTAAAGATGTTCGGAGTTTTCATGGGTAGCTACGTTTTATGACCAATTCATTACAGATTTTAGTAGCCTCATGGCCCGCATTACTGAGTGCATGAAAAAGGGTGAATTTACTTAGACGATGTCGGCCGCTAAATCATTTAACATAATTAAATCACGCATGTCGGAAGCTCCCCTATTGCGATTACCGGATTTCAATAAGGTCTTTGAGTAATCATGTGATGCGTCTGGAGTGGGAATTGGTGGTGTATTGAGTCAAAAAGGCCATCCTATTGGGTACTTCAGTGAGAAACTCGCAGGGCCAAAATTGAACAATTCTAATTATGATCGAGAGTTTTACGCGCTCATTAGGTTCCTCCAACATTGGAGGCACTACTTGCTCCCTAAGGAATTTCACATCTTATCCGATCATGAAGCGTTGAGATTTATTAACTCTCAAACTAAGGTTAGTCCAAGACATGCCAAATTGGTCTCCTATCTTCAAGAGTACACATTCATCATCAAACACCTTAAGGGTACTCTCAACCGCATAGCCGACGCTCTTAGTCGTGTATCCTTATTATTATCTACGCTAGAAGTTAAGGTGATTGGCTTCGATAGAATTAAGGATGAATATGTCCACTGTCCGGATTTCAAGGATATCTACTTAACCACTCAAGATAACTAGCCTACGACCATTACGTTTTTTTATATTCGTGACGGCTACTTATTCAACCATTCGAAACTATGTATTCCACGTTCCTCCCTACGTCACTTCATTGTTTGGGAATTGCATAGCGGTGGGTTAGGTGGACATTTTGGCCAATACAAGACAATAACATTAGTAGAAGACAAGTTTTATTGGCCCGGTCTAAAGAAAATTGCTAATAAGATCATCGGAAGTTGTCGAGCGTGCCAATTGGCTAAGGGGAACAAAACAAATGCGGGACTTTATACCCCTCTTCCAATTCCTTCCATTCCCTGGGAAGACGTTAGTATAGACTTTATTCTAGGCCTACTTGTCACGTTTAGATATCACGATTCTATTTTGGTAATCATAGATCAATATTCCAAAATGGCATATTTTATTGTGTGCAATAAAACCAGCGATGCATCACATGTTGCACAATTATATTTTAAGGAAGTAGTTGGACATCAGGGCGTTCCAAAATCGATAGTTACCGATAGATATGTTAAATTTACTAGTTATTTTTGGAAGACCTTGTGGAGGATTATGGGGACCAAACTTTTGTTTTCTTAAGCCTACCATCCGCAGACGGATGGGAAAACGGAAGTGGTAAACAAAAGTTTAGGTAGATTTCTATGATGTCTTGTGGGAGACCACAAGGGTACATGGGACCTTATCCTTCCTCATGCTCACTTAGCATATAATAATTCCAAAAATATGTCCACTGGTTTGTCTCAGAATGAGATCGTGCACGGATATAAAGCACCGGTGCCACTTGACTTGATTCCTTTACCTCCATCTTTTAAGTCAATTCAATTTGCAATAGATTTTGCCTCTCATATTCATAATTTGCATAAGCACATAAAGGAAACACTAACCACACAATACGTGTCTTATCAAGTTCATGCTAACGTACATAAGAGAGTGACTCACATAAAAGTTGGCAATTTGGTCCTGGTGCGTCTCATCCCTGAATGGTTGCCTATGGGCACCTTAAAAAGTTAGAGGATCGGCGAGTGGGACCTTTTTGGATTTTAAATAAATTAGGAGACAATGCATTTCTTTTGGAATTACCAACTGATTGGGGTATTTTCCCTTGTTTTTAATGTTTCAGATTTAACGACATATATTGCTCCACCAGTAGATTTATCTTCCTGTCCGTTTAGCTTTACTACAGGTTCTAATGGGTTTGGGGTTGAGTGTGTTATTGGATCGCTCCTTCCATCGGTCTTCAACGGAGGTACGTTGAATATTGATGAAAAAGATTTTCCTCCTTTGTTGCCTAATGCTTTTCCCAGGTTTCCCAGGACACACTTTTTGCAAGACAGTATTCTACAAGTTGAAGTGCTTCCCTCTCCAGATGGCGATGTGCACTGCTACTTGATTTGATGATGCGGTCGTCCCGCCTCCGATGAATCTTGGCTCCCAGAATCAGAGGTAGTTCTATTGGATGACATTCTTCTTTGATGGTACCTTCAAGACAACTCATCGGTGATGAGTCCTTTCGAGTGGGGGAGGATTGATGGAGACATCATCCCAAAATTTGTTCAAGATGACGGCACGCTCGCGTAAGACCCTCCTTCGTCGCCATCAAAAGACTTGCATCGTCATGGTGATCGTTCGGAGCGACGATACAGCCTCTGTCGTCGGCGCAAGGCTGCTTCATAATTTCTAGTTGATTACTGTCAATTTTATTTGGGTGAATTTATTTCGTTAATTTCTTAAGCTTGTTTAATTATTTCCTTTATGATTTGAAATTTAGAGTGCATGTTTATTTCAATGGGCTGCAAATAGCTGAGCCATTGTTGTAAGCCTATATAAGGCCTAGGATATTTCATTATGAGGTTAACTTGAATGAGAAATTGAAAACCCTAAAGCTTCCCTATTGAATTCTCCTCCTCCCTCTCTCTAAATTTCGGCTAGGCCAAATTATCCTCCTTCCCATCCAAGCCGTAAACACCACCACCATCTCTCCCCCTCAACCTCTCGGCCTCCAACCCTCCACCACTCCAATCCGTCGCCAACCACAAGCCCTCCACCAATCCAAACTTCTGACCACCTCTCTCCTTCTCTCCCCTCTCTCGGCCACCCCTCCTCCCAACCTTAGCCGCCCCCAACATTTCTCCACTACAACCTTGCCGCCAACCTTCTCCCACCACCTTTTCTCTCTCATATATAATACCCACATCCTCTCCTCCACCTTCAACCACAAAACCGACCACCCTTCTCAAGTCTACAACTGACCACCCCAAGCGTTACGCAACGACTGCGGAAGAACTTTTCTCCATCCATTGTAACTACAGCGAAACTGTGGACGGGCGTTCCAAGTGAGATATTCAAGATCATCCATTTCGACTTGGGTAATGAAACTTCTACTCCCGTGTGTTTCCCTCTTTGATATTCTTGTGGCGGCCAATTTTTGCATTGGATTTCGAAGCATGAAAATAAATCGTGGTTTATTTGATTCATTTGTGTTACTCTTCATTGATTTATTTTTCTAAAGGTTTGGCGAACCTCATAACTTTTGTTAAGAGAGATCTACCGTTTTCAAGATCGTAACTTTTGGTAGATCTTTTTTGGTACAACCCGCTCGGTCGGATCTAATATTGGTCCTTTTAGCCGGAACGGATATTGGCCTATAGCCTCTATTCGGTCCCAAAACGGCTTGGCTACCCGTACGTTAGCATAAGCGTGATAATATTGCTTAGAGTGTGCGCTGCGGGAACTTCTGTGCGAGTGTCGATTTCAAATCATCGAGAGGCCATCGTAATAATCTATAGATTTCTCGGTGCTAATGCGTAGGCCTACATCAACGCTGCTCCAAGACCTAGTCCATACCTATGATCACATCAAACACGACTATTGTAAGCACAGACGGTCCTATGTCATGATGTGACATCATAATGACATCTCTACATATCACTTACTAGCAAAATTCACTCGTCGAGTGTAGTTGGCTCGACGAAAGCCCATTAGTTGAGTGTTGGGAGGGCTATCGCTCGACGGTAATTAGTTATCGTACGGAGGTAACTCCAGTTTTGCTCTGAGAAGGAGATTAGTTCTCTACAAAGGAGTTACTGCACCAAGTTAGCCTTACCGCCGGCATTACCACGACATTATTTTCTGTACTGTGGCTCGGGAGGGTATCGCTCGGCATTAGAGTTAGCGCCCAACGGTAGCGTACGGAAGCAGTTCCATTATTTTGCTTTCTAGCCTTCCAATTTCATTTAGGTTTTCATCCTAAGGGCCAAGACTCTCCCTCTATAGTTCTTTTATAGGGTTGAGCGGGATTTTCTCTCATTTTCTTCCCCTTTGGAGGTTTTGACTTAGGGTTTGGAAGAGAGAGTGGGAGGAGGTAGAAGGAGATCTTTCCCGCCATTGACGGAGCTTCAGAGCTTCAATCGTCGATCCGAGGCAAGATCCATGGAGAGGACTTGGAGGCGCTCGTTTTCATCCATGCAAGGAAAGGATTCCATGGCTAAGAAGAGGAATCATAAGTTAACGACACTTCTCCTCTCGGTCTGTAGGATGCGTGCATGACATCCATGTTGTTTTTTCATTCTTTCAAGCATTTGGGCACCGGATCTCTCAAGTGAGAGGGATTCGGGTTGCCATGGTTCAAGAAGAACCACCGAGTTGATTGTGTCCATCCCCGACATGATATTGCACTAGAAATCCTCTCCTTTTGTGGATTAGGCATTCTGGGTGAAGCCGTAGTCGCTACCGTTAGTCCGACTCGTTGATGTTGCATAGCGAGCCTTAAGGAGTTTGTTAGAAATTTGTTAGGGGCAAGACGTCATTTGTGATGTTGTTTTCCTACATTTTCTTGTGAGTACGTGTAACTAGAACTGGACTGGGTGGAAATTAGAGTACACGGGAGGGTGCGGGGTCGGTACGGTACGAATGGTGGATTAGGGTGTGAAAAGGCTTGGTATTGTGATGTGCTAAGGGCGGTTTGTCATTGTGGTCGGCTGGCTAGCCTGCGATGTGAAAGTCATGTGTGGAGAGTGTCCCGGCAAGACAAGCCACCTTCTGTGAAATGGACGAGGACCCTAAGATTTTGACAATCCCAGACGATACCAAATGGGTCCCACTAGGTCTCCTTCGGTGGACTTGGTCCCCATATTCGAGTCGGGCCTGGGTAATCAAGAACGGGTGGGGTCTAGTAAGGGTTCTTAGTATCGGTTGTTTTGTCTGTGTGGCAGAATCCTGAAGTGAGAAGTCTGAGATTGCAAGCAAGCCCGGGTTTTGAGACCCACGAGCGGGTGGGGCCGAGGCAAGAGTTCCGTGTGGTGGCTTGTATGCCGTTAGGGGAATTTTGAAGTACCCTTGCGTTTGCGGCTTGAACACCGATGGGGAAATTGGAAGTAACTGATTTGATGATGTGTTAGAAGCATACGCTCTACGGTGCCTTGGGTGAAGCCCAGGTATGCATACATGCTGCATAGTAGGCCCCCATTTAATTATAAGCTCAAAATAGAAATATATTTGTTCTATGAGACATCCAAACCTACTGAATGACTTTCAATGTACTTGTATATTTGCATACGAAGTGCTGACTGGTGGGGTGATGGAGTGCCCCGGGTTCCGCTAGGGATGGCCGTGAGGAGATGTGTTGGTTATATGGATGAGGTAAGCCTTTGCTGACCAATGTTACTACAATTTTTTACAGGGCAAAGATCGCAAGCAGGAGCGAGCTCGCCGACAAAAAAGGCCTATGCCTCATTAAGTGCTTCATTTTATGTAGTAGCTTTATTTTGATTAAATGATTATGCTTAATGCACAATATTTCCAGCTTGCATATCGAGGTAGCCTAGGATTTCTTATGTACGTTGTTATTTGATGTTCTTGTTTCAGTTTTTGACTCTTAATTATTGTAAGGCCATAAGGCTGTGTTGATACTCATATGCTAGTGGATAACTTCTAGTCTTGTTCATTTAGTTCCGTTGTGTTTGTTTTGAGTTTTGAGTTGGGTAGTTTATATCATCTTAGAACACTTAAGTTGTGACGTCTGTATATTGCGGGACCCCAACCGAACCCATATTATACGGTCATTATATGGGAGGTGTTACATGTATAACTTCATCCGGGAGTATGTGGAGAACAAGTACATAACTCTCAGCTATGTCCCGGAGGATAAGCAAGTTGCTGACATATTCACAAAGCCACTAGATGAGGCCAAGTTCTCATTTTTCAAAACGGAACTGGGTATGCTAAACAAGGACTCGTGAAGATGGCTAAGAAGAATTCACTTGGAGAGGACTTCACTAAGCAGAAAAATTTACCAAGGAAAATTTATCGAATATCACTCATCGGATATCGACGATACGTCGAAATATGTCTAGTACTCACGAAGACACTCGACAAATCTGGCTCTATTTCTTGCGAAACTTGCCGAATTTGACTTAAGCCGAAATTTCTCTTTCTTATATTGGATCCGAAGAGTCACGATTTTTCAGGTACGCGCGTTTTCCTCTTAAAACTTTATATATGTACATATATATATATATATATAAATATTTTTAGCGGTAAACCATACGATTTTGTCGAAAGAAACCTCTTTGTCTCCACTAATTTCATTACCAACATTTCATCTACTGCGAACAGCTCATCTTCTCTTCCCTGACAATTCGATTTCGTGCAAGAAATTCCAGCAAAATTTTAGGTACAATAGAGTTTCCAGGTTTCCCTAGATCTTCATGTCACCGGCAAGTTCATCCAGAACTGCCGCCTTCCACAGTTCATCCAGATATTCGGCATAAACAGTTCATTCCATTCAATTTCAATCCTCTATTCTCTATGGCTCCTGGAAGCACCAGCTACTTGCTAGGCGGTGGAGAATTGGTTTGTACAGGGAATTCTTCAGCCTCAGACCAATTCAAGAATGTGATCCTAAAATTGGAAACAGTCGACATCTCTATTGTCCTAGAACACCCATGCAAGGTATTCGATAAAGAAGTTCTTGAGTTCTTTCAGAATGCAAAACTTTGCTGTGAAGATACTTTAATTAAGAGCAAAGTTCGTTAAGTTAAGGTTAAAGTGAAGGCTTCTCTCCTCACCCGACTCTTGTAGCTTCCAGCATGTGACAAAGTCAATCACTTCGAAGAGGAGGACATCATGAGAGCCATGTTGTCCTGTTGACTACCCAGAGGCACAAAAGCTGTTAAAAAGAAAGGCATGAACGAGGAAGAAAAGCTACTGTCAGATATTATTGGAAAGGTATTGTTATATAAAATTGGTTCCAATGACTACCTTACATCAGAGATGTTCAAGATTCTTGTAGCAATTATCTACCAAAAGAAACTGGATTGGGGTGCTGCCCCATTTGCTAGGATAAAAGACATCCTCCTCTCTCTTAATTTTGGAAGGATTCCGAGTCTATACTTGAATCAGATGGACAGAGATACATTTGACTTGTCAAAAAGTGTGTGTATTACCACCTAAATAAAATAGATTCATCAATCTTCTCATGATAGAATTGCAGAATCTTGATGTTAGTGGGAGCCAGAGACATGTCTGACACATGTGGCCACAATGCTAGAACCCTTGAGTGTTCCCATAGTTATCGAGATAGATGCTCCAGTTAACTCTGAGCCAGAGACATAAGCTACTGCTGTAGAGGTTTAAGTTCCATTTCCAGATTCTGCAGTTATAGTTCTAGAGATATTTTATCTTCTTCAAGAGGTTGCAGAGATTGATCATGCTGCTGTTGATGAGTTAGTGCCTGATGAAGCTTAAAATGAGATTGTAGCTGATGCTATTCTGATTCTACTGATCTCGAGGATGTTCCTGCTTCTACTGATTCTTTGGATGCTGTTGTTGCATATGACTTGGATTAGCTAGTTGTTGATACAGAGCAAGATATTGTTGATTATGGTATAGCTGATGAGGATGAGCTTGTTGCTGCTAATAATATAAATGATTCTACTGCGATTGTTTTCCGAGAGAATCTCATTGTAAATCTCCACGATGTTCTACCTGTAAGGTTTGAGGGGGAGTAGAGCAATCCTTCTATCTCCATACAGACAGAGTTGGATAGATTTTAGATAAAACTTCAAAGAAGAATTGCTGCAATTCAAGGTGGACCTCCAGTGGAGGATGAAGAAGTGGTTTATTTTTAGATGAGGAAGGATATATAGAGGTGCATCCTCCTATTCTCGAGGATCCTGATTCTAAGATGATTTCCAAAGCGCATATATATCCCATGGAAGAGTCTTCCACTAACTCCGATGGAAGTGAAGATATCCCTTCCCCCCAGTGTACTAGTTATAAAAATATCTTCTACGAGTGCAGGTGTTTCTATTCTGAAATCCATCAATGTAATGATGTCCAAGAAGCAAGCCCATTTTTATATTTCCTTAAAGAAAGTGATGAATAAAGCGAAGTAGATTAAGAGAGACATTAATAACGACCTTGTAGCTATCAAAGTGAATTTTGATAAACTTGATGATATGCCGGACTCTTGATTTTTGCAGGGTGGCCAAGCAATTTTTTATACGATGGCCAGAAAGAAAATTAACTTAGAGGTGCTTAAGAACGTTGATGAAAATGCCAAAACAGTCATTACTACCCAGAATGAAGGCAAGGACTACTTTGACAAAAAAATGGTTTACTACTCCAATTCAATTGCAAACACAGTACTGGAAGAAGTCAAAAAGGGGGAGCATGCATTGAAAGCTAAGGTGATAGCTTTTGAAGCCGCCATGTGATGCAGGCGACGTCTCTCGATGAATCACAACGGACAAATGAGACTGATTTGTTCTCTCATGTTCCAATTCTACGATCTCACAAACTAAAACACAACAAACCCAATTTTGCAATAATATTAATCAAATGCTAACGTAAGAGTTCGCCACACCCTTAGAGATTGAATAGAAGCAAAAGGGATCTACCCGATCCGATTGAGCATGTGTTGTACAAAAAGAGATCCACCAAAAATAAATGACTCAGAAAATTGTAGATCTCTCCAATCAAAAAGAAAAATGAGGTCCGCCAATCCTCACGAACTTAAATAGATCAAAAGATAACACAAAATCATTTTCGATCAAAACCCCGACAGAATCACAATTTCGAAAGCCACGCCAAAGTAAAACCACCACAAGAATTATTCTAGGAGGGAAACACTAAAGGTAGAAATTTCATTACCCAATCAGAATGGATGATTCCGATTTTAAAAAAATGGTTCATTTTCTTATGGTTTTGCCGGAGTCACGGCAAATGGAGAGAAACTCGCCCGCCTTCCTTGCTTCATGCAGGAGAAGGTTCGTCATCTCCGTTGATCTTGCACAAAACTCCACCAAGAAGGGATGAAGTTGGTTGGCTGAATCCTATGAGAGAGGCCAAGAGATGGCCGAATTCCTCAAGGAGGTTTAGCATTCGAATCCTTTTGGGGAGTTGGAGAGGAGAGGTGTTATTAAGGTGGAGAAAAGAGGAGGGGATAGGGGAGAAGAGGTGCCCGAACCACAAGATGAAAAGAGAGGGGTGGCCGGAGGCTAATGGAGGAGGAGAATGAGAGGGAAATCTCAATTAAGCCTTAGATCCTTTTTTTCATCAATCTTCTAATATACTCTTCATAAAATGGCCTATATATAGGCTGCACCAATTAATCTCCTCCATTCAAAAAATAAATAAACATATGACGGCTATATGCAGCCCATATCAAATAAAAGAAAAACAAGGAAATAAATAAATATAATCCCAAATTAAAATAAGGAATCAAGGAAATAAATACAACAAAACATTATAATTATTAGATTATTGTTGCGGTGATGGCATTGTAGCGGTGATGGCATTATAGCGGCGATGGCGTCGTAGCGAATTTATTATCGCGACAATGGCGTTGTAGCAAAATAATTATCGCGGCGATGGCATTGTATCGGAGATGGCGTTAATCGAAATTATTATTGTAGCATCGTCCATCCGAGTCTTCAAATGTACGGTTGCAGCGGCGATCAACATAATACATGGAACCGGTATCTCCATGGAGCTTGAAAAAGAACTATTAAGCACCAACTACAACATCATCACGAACAAATGGCCGGACATCATCACCACCAATCAAATTGTCACAATCATCGCGAGTAACTGGCAGGACATCGTTTCCATCAATCCTCCTCCACTCAAAATTACTCATCACCGATATGTGTCCCGTGAGGGGAGAACAATCAAAAGCAGTAGCAATACGGGGCAAATTCACCCCCACAATCAAGGTCGTAGTAGCTTGGTCATCCCACATCAAAGAGAACCTGATGGGAAAAAAGTTGGTCTTGGGGAATCTTGGAAAAGCATTAGTCAAAGAAGGAGAAGAAGTTTCAACATCAACATTTAACATACCAACAATAGAGACCGTAGGAGAGAGCGATCCAGGACCCAGCTCACCCCTAAACACATTAGAAGATATAGTGGACATAATAAATGGAGAGGAAAATAATTCAAGTGGTGGAGAAACATAATACGTTAAATCTGAAACATTGAAAATAAGGGATATACCCCAATCAGTGGGTATCCCCAAATGATATGCATTTTCTCTTAACCTTTTTAAAATTCGAAAAGGATCGGCTCGCCGATTCATCAACTTTTTTATTGAGCCTGAAGGCATCCGTTCAGGGATGAGACGCACCAAGACTAAATCATCAACATTAAAGTGAGATGCTCTTTTATGCACACTAGCATGAGATTTATAAAATGCATATTGGGCGATTAATGTTTCATGAATGTGCTAATGTAAAATATGATCATGAAGAGCAAATTCTTGTGTGAAATCACTTGATTTATACGATGGAGGTAATGGAATTAAATCAAGTGGCACAAGTGCCTTATAGCCATGCACGATTTCATTGGGAGATAAGCTAGCATTTAAGTATTAAGATGCAACTTAGTTGAGTAAATTTTTTTTTAAAGTTTGCCTAAGTATCTTACTACCGTGAAGAGTGAACCCATGTGCTACATGACTTGACCCAAATATGGAGTATAAGGGGATAATGTCTGGGTGCACGGGAGCCTTATAATCAAAGATGATTTTAATGGGCTCCAAACTCGTTGTTTTAATTTTATATTTAATATTTTCACGCTTGGCATTAAGATATTCCATGGAGAACCGCTCATCATAAATAATGGAGTTAGATGCACCCGGATGTGAAAGGATGTGTGAGCGATACAACTAAAGGGGCATTACTATAGTCACTAACGTTTGGAAATGATGGTCATCAAAATTCGGTGGGTAAATGCGTGCGACCGGGTGTGGTATAAAAGTATGTATATGAGGCACCACCTCCTGAGGCACAATTGCAAAAGAATCAGAATCAGTCGTAGTAGAGGATAGAAATGTAGACGGACACGCAAAAAAATGAACATTCAAATAGGACACATACTCAGATCTTCGGGGTGCGGTGAACAAACCAAATACTATCGCGCTCAACTTACTAATATCTAAGCGTTGAGACAATGCCAATGTAGAAACTAATATAGTGGGCATGTCACAAAAACTCAAACTAGGACTACCGATTCCATGTCCTAAAAAGTCATCTAATATGGGCAAGTAATCAGGAGGAAGGGTCGGCAAAATCAAACCCGTAATAATATCCAAATCATTATAAATTTCATCCAACGGTGATAAAATCATGAAATTCTCATCCTGGTCTAAATCAATAACGTCATCAAAAGTACAACTTCCTCACTAGAAAATTTTTTCGCAGTAGACATATCATCCAAATCAGAATCAGTAAGGTCTCAAAAATAGGAAAATTTGAACCCGACAAAATTTCTAATTCAATTTGAATTTTAAGAAATGGTGATAACGTCAAAGAAAAAATTTTCGGCTTATCAGCGCTAAAATCATCCAAAAATATCCATCCCTCATAAGGTAATTCATACACAATAACACTTGGGACATCCTCACTCTCGGGCTCCTCAGATAACCCAGATACAATCTCAGTGGGTGCGATCGTAGACTCTACCAAGATGGGGATCATATTTTGGAGAGGGCACTCAATACTAGGGTAGTCAGACATAACACTAGAAGTGCAAATAATAGGTAATGGAATACTCTCACAGATCAGAATGTAGTCATCCCATACATCCTCTTCCAAATCACTAGAGATTCCCTTTATGTCAGAATAATCAGAATCTTCGGACACTAAAGCACATGATGGAATACTCTGACCTAGGTGGCCATCTTTCAGGATCAAGAGATAATATATCCACACCAGAATCCTCAGAGGTATCAGTCACTATCTAAAGGGGCTTAGGCATCGAGGATAAAGGAGACAAAGGTCTAGTAGTAACATCTTTGAAGTCAAAGATATATGACCAATTAGGAATATTTTCCCTAAAGGTGGTGGTAGGCACACTAAGGACAGGCCGACCTTTTGGGGGAGCTAATCTAGCGTTAGGTTTATAATCATTCCTATAGGCAGGTATATGACTAGCGCCATAACGATACTCGCTCACAGTCTTGGTGTTAGTAGTGCGGAGATAGGCGGGATCAAATTGATCCGAGAGTAGGCTATGCATTGCCCGCCAAGTATGTTTATAACTACCAACTCGACGCTCTTTGTTTAACCAAAATACTTGGGCTTGACCTATTAACCGGTCTCGGGCGATGTTAACCTTTTGTTCGTCATCCCATTCGAGACAATCCAAATAAAGTTTTTCCCACTTAAGCAAGTCCCTACAATATTGAGAATTCCAATAACCATCAATCATGGGTATCTCACTCATAGTGCGAGGAATAGTGTGGGGATGGTTGGAATTCTTAGGGTATGATTGCAAGGCTGGGGTAGGCATTATTTGCCTAATCAAGTCCAAAATCTCATCCACTACGGGTGAATAAACTTGTTTCCTAATGTTCAACATGGAATCAGATGATTTTTATCGGAAAACATTAACATCATAGTCCATATCAGTGAGAACTGGTGGAAAATCTACACGGAGTTTGTGCACAAACAATGAAAAAATGAACCTGACCCATTAAACTCTATGAAAGAAGGAATTGTTCCCGCTTAGTAACTAGGATAATAAATAAATGTTTTGGATTGCTGGCAATATTGTGCCGCCACTTGCTCGTGATGAGATCGTTTGATTAGTGGAGTTGATGTCCCTACATTTATTCATGATGACGTTTCAGATGGTGTTGAGGAGTTCTTTGGCAATCTCCATTACGATGCCAGGTCCATGAATTATGCTGATCGTCGCCGCAATCGTATGTTTGAAGACTTTGATGGACGATGCCGCAATAATAATTTCGATGCACTCCATCGCCGCTATAACATCATCGCCGCAACAATTATTTTGTTACAACGCCATCACTACGACAATAATTTCGCTATGACGCCATTTCCGCTATAACGGAATAGCCGCTACAATGGCATCACCGTAACAATAATCTAATAATTATAATGTTTTGTTATATTTATTTTTTTCCATGTTTTGTTATAATTATAATGTTTTAGTTTGGGATTATATTTATTTATTTCCTTATTTTTCTTGCTGAAAATATTATGAAGATTATCAAATAAAATATTTTGATTTTTTTGCAAAAAAATAAACATATAGGTCGCTACTTGCAGACCAAAAATTATTTTTTTTAATATTTTGGCAAAGACACGTGCAAGTGTATGTCGGCGTACTAAGCAAAAAGGGGTAGGGCGCCAATTAGGAAATTGACGTGAACTGCCCTCTGATACAAAATTGATGCAGGCTAGATCTACCGACGAACCACAACGGACAAACGACACGGATTTGTTCTCTCACGTTCCAATTCTACGCTCTCACAAACTAAAATGCAACACACCCAATTTTGCAATAATATTAATCAAATTCTAACGTACGGGTTCGCCACACCTTTTGAGATTGAATAGAATCTATAAGCTAATATCCTCTAAAGCGAAAGGGATCTAACCGATCCGGTCAAGCGTGTGTTGTACCAAAAGAGATCCACTAAAAATAAAGGATTAGGAAAATGGTAGATCTCTCCCAACAAAAAGAAAAATGAGGCCTGTCAATCCTAAAAAAATTAAATCGACCAAAAGATAACACAAAATCATTTTAGAACAAAACCACGATGGAATCATAATTTCGAAAGCCACACCAAAGTAAAACCTCAACAAGAATTAATCTAGGAGGGAAACACTCGAGGTAAAAATTTTGTTGCCCAATCAGAATGGATGATTTCGATTTTTAAAAAATGGTTCTCTCTTCTATGGTCATGCCGGAGTCATGTCGAATGGAGAGAAACTCGCCCTCCTTCCTTGCTTCATGTCGGAGAAGGTTTGTCGTCACCCTTGATCTTGCTCTTTGCCGAAACTCCACCAAGAAGGGATGAAGTTGGTTGGACGAATCCTATGGGAGAATCTAAGAGATGGCCGAATTCCTCAAGGTGATTTAGCCTTCAAATCCTTGTGGGGAGTTGGAGAGGAGAGGGGTTATTAAGGTGAAGAAAAAAGAATGGGAGAGGGGGGAAGAGGTGGCCGTACCAAAAGAGGAAAAGAGGGGAGAGGCCGGCGGCCAAACGAGGAGGAGAATGAGAGGTTAATCTCAATTTAGGGTTAGCTTCTTTTTTTCATCAATATTCTAATAAACTCTTCATAACATGGCCTATATATAAGATACACCACTTAAACTCCTCCACTCAAAAAATAAATAAACATATGTTGGTTATATGCAGCCCATATCAATTAAAAGGAAAACAAGGAAATAAATAAATATAATCTCAATTTAAAACAAGGAAATAAGGAAATAAATAAATATAACAAAACATTATAATTTTTTGATTATTGTAATGGAGATGGCGTTGTAGCAGCGATGGTGTTATAGCGGTGATGGCGTTATAGCGAAATTATTGTCGTGGAGATGACGTTGTAGCAAAATTATTGTCGCGGCGATGGTATTATAGCGACGATGGCGTGCATCGAAATTATTGTTGTGGCATCATCCATCCGAGTCTTCAAACATACGGTTGTGGAGGCGATCAACATAATGCATGGACCTGGAATCGCCATGGAGCTTGCCAAATAACTCGTCAGCACAATCTGGAACATCATCACGAACAAATGGCGGGACATCATCGCCTCCCATCAAACGATAACGATCATCTCGAACAATTGGCGGGACAAAGTCGTCATCACCATGGTGGAAAACTTTAAGGGAGTCAATACCTATAGTTATGATTATTTTAGTTTGCTTCACAAGGAGTTATTTGGTGGGCAAGGTAAGACTCAAGCTAGAATTCCAGAACCTGCAATGGCTGCTCTAGTAGATGTTCCTGTTAATACTGCTTAGGATTATTCTCAATACTGGATAGACAATAAGGATTTTCCTCATTTTGAACTATATACTGATGTTGCTGCAGTTTCCAATCCATAAGTTTAAGTAGTTGAAGACATACCTCAACCAGCTCAGAAAAGGAGAAAATTTGGCGAAGGCCCGTCAGCTGTCAGGTCTGAACCTAATAGAGAAATAGTTGAGGTGTGGAGTTTGATTTTAAAGATTATCATTATTGACTCATTAAAGATCGTGGACTTGGCTAATGAGAAGAGATGGGATTATTAGAGCTCATATGAATGGAAGAATTATGAGGTAGCTTGCGCCAAAATAAGACTGCATTTCAGAAAATACAATTTTGATGATCTAAATGCGCCTCCAGCTATGCCAAGATATTACCCAAAGCCGAAATCTTAGTTTGACAGAAAAAGTCAGAAGAGCAAGGGCGAACACACATTATAGATTCTTCTATGATTAATATTTGTAGAGAGTGGTTTCCCCAATATAGAACTCATTTATAAATATACGTAATTTATTGTTTTATCTGGGAATGCATTTTATTCTTAATTTATTTATCTTATTTTAATATCCTTTATTATCATTATGTGTACAATTCACCTTAGGTTGTAAAATTCTGACTTCTTAAAATAGGGGGAGATTGTTGAGTATTGTATCCACAATAACCCTAATTTGAAGAAGGGTCCCTTTAAGCTAAGATTAATTGAGATTGTATATGATGTATTGTTTTAGTTATGTGCTTGCAAGACAGTATCGATAAGTACAACCCAATGTCAGGTTACAGTGAGCCATGAAACATAGGACTATGCAATGTAATCCTTCATTATGTAGGCCAATGTGTTGACTCACGTATAATCTCTCTATTGGGATGTACTTTTATCTCAAGTGCATTAGGAGGATCAAGAAAGGACAAGAACTTGGAATCAGTAGAACAGGAATTTTACCCAAGTAAAATTCATCGAGTATCGTACGGGATATTCATCGTATTTGTCGAGTATATTTGTTGATACTCGTTGAATTAGTCGTGTATACCTACAAGCACTCATCAAATTCATCATATTTAAGCAGGGTAAAATCTTTAAGACATTGAAAATCAGTCATGTTAAAGTCATCGAGTATCATCAAGTATACTCATCGAATTCGTCGAGTGTATTTTCCAATACCCATCGAATTCTTCGGATATACATGTTGATACACAAAGAATTTGTCGAGATTTATTGGGTATACCTTTGAGTTTCCGAATTTACTTATCTAGATTTTTTTAAGTCATATTCGTCGAATATGGCTTAGGTAATGCGTCAAGTATATCAGATGGTACTCGTCGAATTCATCGAGTAGGACAACCGATACACGTCTAATTCATCGAATATTTCAGCCGATACTCGTCTAATTCGTCGAGTATGTCTTTCGTAATTCTTTTAGTTATAATTTCAACAAGTCTGAAATTCTCCATGTGTTTTTCGTTGAGATTCATGTACAGTTCGACGAGTATACACGGCTATACTCGAGGATACTTGATGAATTATACATTGGGTTATTTCCTTCCTATTTTTAAAATTCTGGTTCGTTCCTCCCTATAGCCATGTATAGTGACTTCCATACGTCTTGGTATGGAATAGTTTTTCTAACTGCTACAAAGGAATATCCCTATATATATTTTGGGTGGATTTTTCTTCAACCCTAATCGTGCCTAAATCATGAAATTTCCCGAATAAAAAGTTTTCGTCGGCTTCCTTATAACTCTCGCGAATCCTACTAAGCCAATGATTGCACTGCACGGTTCGATCATCTTAAAGCAAATCTAATTGATTGTTGTTCTTCAAAGTTACTGATTCTGTGAGATCTAGTCGATCCATGATCAAAGTCTTCAAAGCATTCAGATTTTTTGTGTTCTCCAAGACATTCAAGATCAACCTATTCGATGAACGATAGAGTGAAGACTTACATCTAAATAGGATTATATGTAATCTTTGTTTATTGTGTAAATCTCTTTTTACATTTGTAGGAGGTTTGTTTCCCTCCGAGTTGTAGATCCGTGTTTGAATTTAGTTGTAGGAGAGGTTATTCTCCGAGTAGTAGAAGCATTGTCTATGAGTTGTAGTAGTTGAGGATCTGAGGTTTTAGATTGTTTAAATCTGAGAAAGGAGAAGTCGCAGAATGTAGCCCTTCACGGTCGATAGGCGAGGCGAGACAGTGGACGTACCTAATTCGGGGAACCACTATCGATCTCTGTGTTCTATGTGCTTTATATTTTCAGTTGTTTTTATTCTACAAAAAGTAACAGACCTCGCCTTTTCACTCCCCTATAGGTTATTTAGGTAAACCTGGTGAGAAGGTTGTGGACATACCTGGGGAAGAACTGCTCAAGGTCTTGGCGGGTAGTAAGCATCTCGAATCTATCAAGGCTATGATTCCACAGCCTGCTACTACCCCAAATGTCGACAGCACCACCACTCTGTCGAGTGAAGCAAAAGGAAAGGCGGACTGTAAGACCCCTCCCCCTTACTAAGGTGGTATGCAGTCTTATGACTAGAACCGCCTCCTTAGGGTTAAACTAACATACGAGTTAGTCAACACCGCACGACACTGATCCTGGTGGCTAGTACAATCATTCAACCCTTAGGATAATCTGAAAAAAGAAATAAAAATACATTGATACCAGTCCACATAATCATCATCATATAATGAAATATAAATAGTCCACAATGAGTACAAAATAAAGAATAATGGGCTTATGCCCGGTATATGTCAAATGAAATAAATTTATCTCTCACACAACTCTAAGAAGAAGCTTAAACTGAACACTGTTCATCACCTGAAACCGAGCTATAATAGTAGTGATGCGCGGTATCTTATCCTCAAGTCCTGTCATCTCGTCATGCTGGTCGTGATGGCGGTTCATCTCCTCGAGATCCTATGATCACAACTGACCATTAGTCATATAGACTAATCCATTTTATCCTCGCCTCACCCCCGCGACTCCTAAGCACTGTGCGGGAGGTTGAAAGATGAGGACAACAAACGCAGTATCAAAATAACAGGTGACAACAGAACTATTCTATCATGAGTAACCCTCTAACATTGTGTATGTAATTTTTATAACAATTATATATGAATAAGAAAAGTAAAGAACAGTAAATATTAAACAGTAATGAAAGGAGCAATAGTGTAAAAAGTATAGTGTAGTAAAGTAAACAAATACTACTAAGCTACCATCACAAGAGTACCTTAACAAATATCAATGCCCAAATAAACTTATAAGTTAAGGTTTTAAGAATTGTAACTTATCATATAAAAGTGCCCATACTAATTTATATGATAAGGATCTGTATTATGAATGACGTAGTACGTATGTATATTATGGTATGTTTTAGATGCTTTGATTCATACAAGTACAACTCACTCACATGACTCTGTGATCACATGCCTTTAGTTCCCAATTTTTGGGGTAAGCTAAACTCTCTTATACCACTTCTATGGACACATCAGTAGTGGAGCAAATATCTCCACTCCTTGGCAGGTATACACACTTCCAGGCCTCGACCTCACAAGCTCCTCATTACACATCCTAGATGGACTCTTGAGTATTTGTGTACTATTTGATGGCTATCCCACCAGTCTTTATGGTCGGATGTGTATTTTTGGGGATTGTCCTATAGATTGTAGTATAAAATAACCAACTAGCCCCTCAAACTCTCACACCTCTCTATAGTCAACGTACTGCAATCGGTGTTATGGCTGGCCTAGTACCGATGACCCACCTTTTTTTGTTTCTATGCACATGCAAGTAATCTCAACCTGAGTATCAGTTCAGAGGACTATCTTGTCCTGATATAAAATCACGAGCCTCCTGCTCGCAGGAGTAACCATCCTGATATAAAACTCCCGAACCTCCAGCTTGCAGGATAAAACCATCCTGTATCACTCCGACCCAACAAGGGAGAGATTTTTATATTGTTTCTTCAACATAATCTATTAAACTACTTAAGTCTAAGTTTAGTTATACTTAGAGACTTACGGTTAATTTTGGACTTCCCGAGGTCTACCTCGTAAAGAGCTCGTAGCGGTACAAGGGAATACGATGGATGAAGCCCAAATCCCCCTTTCCAGGAAAATTACTTTAATTGGTGACTACCCGTTATTAATAACCCACACACATTATTAATTTTGAGTAAACTTAATGATTTAAGGTACTTATTGGAGTGATAATCTTTTGTCGGTCTCCGGTCTACCTAAACCTCTAAATGGCCATGCACACTATCACTTACACCATGTAGTGATATAACCTTGGCTTCCAACCAGGTTTCCAAGGTTTCCCAAACATGCTCCTAAATCAATTAGAGTCCACTAATATGAATGTTTTATTCATCCTACCTTTATGCATCCGTTCCATATACAGAGTGAACTCGTAAACCCTTATGTGAGGTGCAATCCTACTCGTAACTCCTTATGAACCAAAAGTATTTCTAATGATGAACAAAGACCTTATTCATGACTTTAGGTGGCTGGGTAATATTGTTATGTGGTTTGGATGATCTAAACAATATATGTCAATTTTTCTAAATGTAGCCCCAGGGTCTATTCATAGTCTGTATGAGGTGACTTCCAAATTCCCTTGGCCAAAAGCCTTCAAATATTTTATCATAGGTTGATTAAGTGGTGATTAGTGAAAAATCAGAAAATCACAATTTTCCTAATTATTTTTGGCCATAACTAAAATTATTTAATTAGGTGACCTAATTAACATTGAACATGAACTACCAAAACCAAAGGCCCTCTAGGCCTAATTAAATTTTTTGGTGTTTAGATTGGTATGAAATGTTAGTATACAAAATTTCAAATTTTCCCAGATTAGTTTGTCCCATATTTTTTATTTATGAATAATAACACATTATTACCTCTTTCAAAATGAAGTACCAAATATAATCTTCCAAAAATTCAGAGAAAATTCGAATATGATGATATTATCATGGGCGTGGTCAAATCATATTTTCATAATTATCCAGAGAGGTTTGACTTAAGATATTCACAAATTACTATACTTACAAAATGCCACTATTCATACAAATATCATATTTACCCATCCGAGAATGCTAAGAAAATTTTCAGAGATCCGTAGTACTAAAATAATGAGCTAGTAAAAATTTCATATTTTTCAAGTCATATTTGTCACCTTTTTAATCAAAAAAACCCAAGGGAATATTTGGAATTTAAACTATTCTCCATATAAAGAACATTCAAAAAATTCCACTAAATTTTCTAGAGCATTAAAATATCATTCTAGGGCTTGTGACAGAGATCTAAAATTTTCCAAGTTAAATTAACCCTATTTCTTATTGTGACATAAATATGCGATATAATTAAAATAAATTAAAACCTTGGGATTTTTTATTCCAAAAATCCTAACTTCACCATGGATGATGCTTTTCCACTCCATAAACTCCTAGCCAGAGGTTCATTGACATGCAACAAACCAAATGGGCTTAATTTCACATTTTCACTTTTTTACTAAAGGCACACCAAATATACCTAAACCTTCAACTTGCAAGTTGGATCCTCCAACATTCAGAAGTCCAAATGACATTAAATTTTTTACATGGTATTAAAATTGCCTCACAATCGGTAAGACCCCGCTCCCGAAACACAACACATTACTGAGGGGAGTCTTATGCCCAGAACATCAGCCTTACGATTGTTGGGAATATTTCACTCAATGTTCCCTACATTTAAAGAGGCATCACAATCAATACTGTAAGAAATGGACAAAGAGCTAAACAAACCGCAAACATTATTGCTCGAAAAAGATAAAGATTACATAGGTAGGCCCATTATTTATAGAAACTGCTGGAGATGAGTGAATACAACCTACAATGTGGGACTAAATACAACCCGAGTTGCTTATGCGGTTTGATAATGTCAAACCACACATATACAAAATAATTACAAACTACCTAATTATAACAATGGGAAACTGCCAGACCACAAGGAAAGACCACTGGGTAAGCCGCCAGATCATAACTGCGGGTAGCAACCAGGACACAGTTGCGGCTAAGCTCCAGACCATTCCAGCGGGTTGCCACCAGACCGCAACTGCAGGTGGCCACCAGACCGCGGTTGCGGAAAACCATCAGTCCGCTGGGTAATATACTAGACCGCTGGGAAAGCCACCAGACCGTAACTACGGGCAGACACTAGGCCGTAGTTAATGCTAAACACCAGACCGCTGATGCGGTTAATAGCCTGCCCACTACTGCAGCTATCCTCTTTACTGCCAGCTAAGAATCATCACCAGGCCACAACTGCTAGACGCTAGACCGTCCAAATAGCAAGCCGTTCGACTTGCTTATAAATCACCAATCTCGTACTCTCCCCCTCAAGCTGGAGCGTATATGTCAATCATGCCCAGCTTGCTACAAACATCTGAAGTGGAAATTAGTTTCGTGAAGAAGTCTGCCAGTTCTTTATCAGAAGTGAAGAAGGGAGTACATATTTGATTCTTCAACACCTCTTCCCTAATAAAATGACAATCCACCTCAATGTGCTTTGTACTCTCATGAAAGACAGGATTATTTGATTTGTATATCGATGCTTTATTATCACAGAACATAGGAAGAGGGTTGATGCGTTGGACGACAAGTGTACCCGTCGCACAAGTAATATTAACTGGGCGAATTTCCCCAAGTATAGATCTCTCAAGGAACACAGTAAGGTGGAGTTAATTTCAAGGAGGACTTGAAATTGAAGTCCTTAGGTAAGAATTAACTAAAGGGGGTTTGATATTTGTGGAAATAGAAAATAAAACTCTAACAACTACTCCTATGTAATAAAGCTATGCATCGCTTCGCTAGGCGAGATGGAAGACTTCACGGGCCGCTATACACCGAATCGCTAGGCGAATGGACGAGTAGGCAAGCGTATGAAATAGAATTTAAGGGTCATAAACACCTCTTTGCTACGCACGCCACTAGCAACTGCTAGTGCGGTAAGAATAAATGGATGGCTGATGGATATAAAGGAGCAACTCAAGCTACTAATGCGGTAAAATAAGGCAAGATTTACATAGACATAAACCTAACAAAGTTTACACTAAAGAGCACATCAACATATAAAATAAAGTCCTATGTACACATAAACAACAACAAAGGATGTACAAGGCAAGAGTTCGACCGAATCCGAAGTCTTGCTGAGGGTTCGGGGAAGGAAACGTCGGGTTGTCAATCCGCGTCAAAGCTCGGTCCTCACTATGTCCATGGTAGAGAAGGCTGTCACTACCTTCCAATGGACCCGTCTTCTTTGTGTCATGATGCCAGAACAAGGTTGCAAGCTTCCCTTCGCTGGTTGGCTATGGCACAAAAGCTTTAAATAGAGCTTATGGGTTGAAGGAGATTGCCGAGAGGAAACTCCTGCTAGAATATGGTGTTGAAATCTTCCCCGGAGCCACTTCGATGGTGAGGAGGAAGAAGGGCGGCTGAACCCTTGGAGCAGGATGAAAATGGCAGGTGGAAAAGGTGAGTTCTCGATCCGGAGAAAAATCTGCGCTTAAATAGAAAAAGATCATAAAAATTGTCACGTACGGTCCCGCGCACGACCGTGCGCTAACCGTACGTTATTAACTTATAGATCTTGATCGCGGAAGAAGATTTGCTGACCCGTGCATTTTACTCACGCACGGGCGCGTTTGCCCATACGTGAAGGAAACACACGATTTACATCAGAATTCAGGAATAAAGAGAAAATGTGCAGACCGTGCGATTCCTTCTCGCACGGTTTGGCATAAATCGTGCGGGAACAAAACGCATGGGTAGAAACAGAAGTCCCTAGAAATGATGTGTACAATGCACGAGTAAGCTTAAATCATGCGAGAACCAATTCGCACGATCGTGCATTTTACACAGTGCCAGGAAATGGAATCCGGGATGTCCCAACCACCTTCACATCAATAAAATAAACTGAGGCAAAGCCCCCAGAGGTCCCAAATAAATAAAAAGATCAAATAACAATTGCGTGGAGCTCAAAGAACTTACACTAGACACAAGAGTGCACAAACGTACACCACAATGGGCCAAAACCAAGCACTTAGCGTGAAAAGTTGAATGAAAGCAATAATAATGATAACATACTAAAATTGAAGTGCAAATGCGTGAAAACTAGCCCAGATGAGTCCGAAAAACAAAATAAATATCGAACTCATCATGGGTGATCATAGACTTCTCCCAAGTCGAGCATAAGCGTTCGTAACCATTTGAACTCACAGGTAGTTTAAGTCATGCTCCTGTACTATGCTTCGGCACTCCACCTTGAAACCACAGCCTGCTTATTGCTTTTCCAACTAACAAGGTTCCATCCTACAAAGGTGCAAAAACTATATGTAGACTTTCTATCCTCCATGTTATCAGCATAACTGGCATCAGAATACATTTCAATCTGCATGGTTACCATTTTTCTGAAACAACAATCCCTTTCCTGGAGACCCTTTCACATACTCAAGAATCTTCATGGCAGACCGAAGATGAAACTCTTTAGAATGTTGCATAAACTAAATTACCTTCCCAACTGCATAACAGATATCTGGTCTAATAACATTTAGATGTATGAGTTTGCCTACAAGACGTCTTTACATAGTAAAATCTGGAAGAAGAGGAGAATCTTCATTCCATTCTTTGATGCAGGCTAATACGTTTCACAATGAATAGATCTACGGACTAGCACGAATACCTCTCCATAATCCAAATCCTATATTCACACAAACGCTCTACGCGACACCACATTAATTAATTCTATCAATTATATGCTAGGGTACGGGTAGCCAAACCGATTTTGATCGAATAGATACGATTGGCCAATATTCTTTCCGGCTAAAAGGACCTACCCGGTTTGAACGAGCGGTGTTGTACCAAAAGAGATATACAAAATAAAATACTATTCAGAAAAGGTAGATCTCTCCCAACAAAAGAAAACGAAGGTTCGGCGAGGCTATCTCGAAATTAAAGAAAATTAAGAGGGACAACAAAAGCAATTGAAAGATTACCATGATATATTTTTTATTGCTATCGAAAATTCAACGCTAAGAATCTACCACCACACGAATTAATCTAGGAAGAGAAACACATAATCGGTATAAATGATTCATTACCCTATCGGAATGGATGATTATAATTTCTCTACTTGGATCATTCTTCAACGGCTCCGCCGGAGACATGCCGGTTGGAGTGAAACTTGTCCGCCTTCATCGCATCACGCCGGAGTTGGAATCCACAAAGGAAATATTTCCCTTGGTCGATTTTTTCAAGGAGGTGGGTTGAATGGTTGCTTTGTTTGAGGTCGGTGGAGAGGATTTTTGTGGAAGGTTGTGGCCGAGCTACTAAGAGGGGGGAGATAAAGAGGGACGATGGCCAAGAGAGGGAGAGGTGGGAGGAGGCTGAATTTTGCCAAGGGGGGAAGGAAAGATCTCAAAAGATTTTAGGGGGGATTATTTTCTTATTCTTCTTCTCTCTAATAAATCCTTCATAACATGGCTATATATAGCCTATACCACTCAATCTCCCTCCATTCAAAATTCAAAATTCAAAATTCAAATTGAAAATATAATGGTTATATGCACTCATCATAGCACATGAAATGAAATAATTAAAACAACACATGATGGTTATAAGAACCAATCATAACACATGAAATGAAAATTAAAACAAACATAAAAATGACTTAATAATTATTAAAAATGAAAGACTTGATTTCAAGAGCCTAGACACCTAGATGGTTGGGTGTGAATAGGTTCTAATTTTCTATAATAATTTTATGTAAGTAACTAGATCTATCACAATATACAATGTACAATCCACAGCATAACATTCACAGCACAGCTCAGTACACCAAATTTATAGTGGTTCCACAAGTTATGGGTACATCCATTTTTTGATGCAGCGCCGCCGCTAATTGATGATGACCCGGTTGCCGACGCGCTACGACATAAAGATCTGAGACGCCGTGATGACGCTGAAGGAAGTGCACGTTACAACCTCCGCTCGCGGCGTGTAACACCCCAGAACTCAAAATATGTTTGTACATAATTTTGAGTAGCAGGCTGGTAGACACGGCCTGGGACACGGGCGTGTCCCAGGGCGTGTCGGGGGTACACGGCCTGGGACACGGGCGTGTCCCAGGGCGTGTTCGATTTAAATTCCGAAGTTGGCCTATTCGGGTCAGAGCCGTACACGGCCGTGAACACGGCCATGAACACGGGCGTGTCAGGCTGCACACGGGCGTGTCGGCTGCCGTGTTCCGACCCGTGTACTGGTTTTGGAAGCCGTTGAGCGCCGTATAGCAGGGGACACGGGCGTGTCTCAAGATTGACACGGGCGTGTCAGGTTCGACACGGGCGTGTCAAGCCCCGTGTTGTTCAGTCGGTTCCAAACCGCGTGTGCCGCTTAAGGGTACACGGCCTGTGACACGGGCGTGTCACAGGCCGTGTCAGGCAAAATTGGGTTTCTTGGGCAGATCTCGGCCGTTCGTTTCCTTCTATTTGGATCGTGTGGTCCATAGCATTTCCAGCCTCTTTAAGGCCGTGGATTGAGTTGAAAGCTCATTCCACTTAGCCTTTCTTCTTAAGAAAGAGATGAGAGCTTGGAGGAGGAGGAGGAGGAGGCCGGTGGAGCTTCGTCGAGCCGAATAGAGAGCCGAGTGCAGCGTTGCGGAGGCAAGGCCGCTGCGGTGATTTCCATCCGGCTAGTTTTCTATGGCGCCGAAGCGATCGTCAAGGGTAATGATCTTTCTTCCTTGGGCAGGTGAAGCCCTTTGTTTTGCATGTGCATGGGATCCTCCATCAAGAGATGGAAACGCGTAAGTGATTCCAGCAGTTGAGTCTGCATCTAGAGCCGGAAGTCTGTAGTACGGCATAGGCATGCTGTGTGAAGCCCATCCATACGTATGTCGGGATTGGTGATGTTTATCTTGCGATCCGGAGAAGACTCCGTGTATACATCGTTTAGCCTGCGGAGATGGTGAGGACGATGTGTAGGATGCTTTGTATAGCTCCTTTGGTTGCATGCTTGTAAGAGCTGGTTGATGGAGTGCGGACACCTCTGAGTGGGTGGGTGCGTGAGGTCTTCAACAGGGGTTTGGAGGCTTATGCCCATTCTACCAAGTGGCGATGAACACCTCTGAGTGGGTGGGTGCGAGAGGTCTTCAACAGGGGTTTGGAGGCTTATGCCCATTTCACCAAGTGGCAATGTTAAGATCGGGTGAGCGGTCGATTGGTAGCAAAGCAGCAGGGCGAATTCCCTAGGCTTGTTACACTACGGGGGTAGGTCGACTGATAGTGCTCACGGGTTTTGGTGTGGTGCGTACCTCTGAGTGAGACGGGTGCGTGAGGTCGTCAACAAGGGTTTGGAGGCTTATGCCCGCCTACCAAGTACAAACCATAAAAGGTGCCCTGAGTGCACGGAGCGCCTGGCATTGAGGCCGGCATTTGTGATGTTGGGTGTATGTGCTTTATATGTTGAAATTGCTATACATGCAGGGAAGGAACCACTGCCCCGGGTAAGGGGTGGGGTCGTTATAATTGGTCAGCTGAATGCTGACCGTTGCTTTGTTTATCACCCATGGGGTGGACATCCTTATGCAGGTGTTGCGGGCTGATGGATTGAGCGGGCAAAAGCCCATGCTGCTGGTAGGCCCTTGAAGGCCGTGCGAAGTGTTGGATTTCATGTGTGGCCGGCCTGCGTGCCGATGTATGAAATTATATGTGTTGTAAAGAGTAACTTGTAAGGCCGTAAGGCCGTGTGCGGTGTGGTTTTGTAAACATTCCTGGTTTTATATATAAATGTGATATTTATATATTAGTGGACATTCGATGGTATGAGTTCTTGCACTTAATAAGCTTCCGCTAGAATGCTCTGAGTTAGGACTCGTTTGGTTTGGTATTATCCTGTGACCTCACCGTCTGTTTGTGGCATATAGTGTGGGGCCCCGGCCGGACCTTCTACTATACGTCATTTAACGGATGGGGTCGTTATATTTTGGTATCAGCGCTTTTGTCGGTCTTCCCTTCCGAATTCGTGGTCGAATTCTTTTGTGGGGTGGCGAGCACGTGTTCGTGCGACCTGCTGTAATGCTAATGAACTCAAGTATGTCCACTAGGAATGTGTGTGTGTGTCTATTCGGTGAGTTTGCCGTATTACCATGGAAAGTAATGCTATCTTGTTCACCTATAGGTGACGAGGAGTGGAGCTGGGCAGTCGGAGCCCCAGCGTTCGGATGAGAGTGCGGCACCACCTGAGGTGCCTACACCTCCCCCTTCTGTGGAAACGGTGCGCTTAGTTGCGGAGATGATCTTTGCTATGCTTCAGGCACAACCTTTTGGGCAAGCGAGGCCCGCTGTGGCGCCAGTGCAGGTTGGGGCGAGGCAAGAGCATGTTGAGGTTCCGGTTGCTGTGCAAGCAGCGGACGAGCAACTTAAGCACTTTATGGAATTTAATCCGCCTACGTTTGTCGGGGCAACGTCTCCAACAGAGGCCGAGGATTGGCTCTCTAGAGTGAAAAGAATCCTGGCTGCGCTCAGGATTAGTGAGGAGCAGAAAGTCCCGTTAGCCACTTTCCTCCTGGAAGGAGAGGCGAGGCTTTGGTGGGATGAGATCGAGTTGCACCAGTTGGGCGGTAGAGATCTGGGCGACATATCGATGGACGAATTCTCTAGATTGTTTTGGGCGAAATATTTGCCAATGGCGCAGAGAATTGCAATGGAAAATGAATTTCAACGTCTGGTACAGGGTGATAAGACCGTGGACGATTACCTGCATGAGTTTACCAAGCTCGGTCGTTATGCGGGGTCGACATTTGCGGACCAGGCGCGGAAGACAAATAGGTTCTATGAAGGGCTGCGTGATGAGCTGAGGTTGGCTCTCCCGAGTTCAGTGAACCAAGGATTCCAAGCATTGGTGCATACCGCTAGTGCGCTAGAGAAGGATTTGAAGCGGGTGCGGGAGAAGAAGATCGTAGCGGTGGAAAAGTCCGACTTCAAAGTTCCGCCATCAGAGCAGTCCGATTTCAGGAAACGTGATAAGAAGCGGTTCAGGCCTGCTGAACAAACTTCTTCAGATGTTGCATCAGGAGCAACGTTTGGGCAAGAAAGGGTTGAGCCGCGGACATGTTTCATTTGTGGGAGGCCAGGACATATCGCGCGATTTTGCTGGAATGGTGCGTCCAAGGGTGAAAGAAAGACAGGTGCGTCTTATGACGAGAAGGGTAAAGCTGTGGCAGAGTCGTCTGCATCGCGGGCGCAACCGCGAATATACACTCTTGAGATGCAGGAGCCGCAAAGCTCAAATCAAGCAGAACAGCAAATCCGTGCTTTGGATTTAATGGAGGCCGCTAAACGGATTCTGCGAGATGCGGAGAAGCCGAAATAAAGTGGAGTGTGCACTTTATTATGTTGTCTATTGTATGTATGTATGTTTTTCTGTTTGGGTCAAACAGTGTGGTGGTACGATTCCATGGGGCGAGCCAAGCTGTGGCCTCTGAGCTCTAAACCTGGATCATTTTGGGTTGTATCGCAACAGCGTGGTTGTGTTGATACTTGTGCGTTGCGCTAAATTTCGGGACGAAATTTCTATAAGGAGGGGAGGGTTGTAACACCCCAGAACTCAAAATATGTTTGTACACAATTTTGAGTAGCAGGCTGGTAGACACGGCCTGGGACACGGGCGTGTCCCAGGGCGTGTCGGGGGTACACGGCCTGGGACACGGGCGTGTCCCAGGGCGTGTTCGATTTAAATTCCGAAGTTGGCCTATTCGGGTCAGAGCCGTACACGGCCGTGAACACGGCCATGAACACGGGCGTGTCAGGCTGGACACGGGCGTGTCGGCTGCCGTGTTCCGACCCGTGTACTGGTTTTGGAAGCCGTTGAGCACCGTGTAGCAGGGGACACGGGCGTGTCTCAAGAATGACACGGGCGTGTCAGGTTCGACACGGGCGTGTCAAGCCCCGTGTTGTTCAGTCGGTTCCAAACCGCGTGTGCCGCTTAAGGGTACACGGCCTGTGACACGGGCGTGTCACAGGCCGTGTCAGGCAAAATTTAGTTTCTTGGGCAGATCTCGGCCGTTCGTTTCCTTCTATTTGGATCGTGTGGTCCATAGCATTTCCATCCTCTTTAAGGCCGTGGATTGAGTTGAAAGCTCATTCCACTTAGCCTTTCTTCTTAAGAAAGAGAGGAGAGCTTGGAGGAGGAGGAGGAGGAGGCCGGTGGAGCTTCGTCGTGCCGAATAGAGAGCCGAGTGCAGCGTTGCGGAGGCAAGGCCGCTGCGGTGATTTCCATCCGGCTAGTTTTCTATGGCGCCGAAGCGATCGTCAAGGGTAACGATCTTTCTTCCTTGGGCAGGTGAAGCCCTTTGTTTTGCATGTGCATGGGATCCTCCATCAAGAGATGGAAACGCGTAAGTGATTCCAGCAGTTGAGTCTGCATCTAGAGCCGGAAGTCTGTAGTACGGCATAGGCATACTGTGTGAAGCCCATCCAGACGTATGTCGGGATTGGTGATGTTTATCTTGCGATCCGGAGAAGACTCCGTGTATACATCGTTTAGCCTGCGGAGATGGTGAGGACGATGTGTAGGATGCTTTGTATAGCTCCTTTGGTTGCATGCTTGTAAGAGCTGGTTGATGGAGTGCGGACACCTCTTAGTGGGTGGGTGCGTGAGGTCTTCAACAGGGGTTTGGAGGCTTATGCCCATTCTACCAAGTGGCGATGAACACCTCTGAGCGGGTGGGTGCGAGAGGTCTTCAACAGGGGTTTGGAGGCTTATGCCCATTTCACCAAGTGGCAATGTTAAGATCGGGTGAGCGGTCGATTGGTAGCAAAGCAGCAGGGCGAATTCCCTAGGCTTGTTACACTACGGGGGTAGGTCGACTGATAGTGCTCACGGGTTTTGGTGTGGTGCGTACCTCTGAGTGAGACGGGTGCGTGAGGTCGTCAACAAGGGTTTGGAGGCTTATGCCCGCCTACCAAGTACAAACCATAAAAGGTGCCCTGAGTGCACGGAGCGCCTGGCATTGAGGCCGGCGTTTGTGATGTTGGGTGTATGTGCTTTATATGTTGAAATTGCTATACATGCAGGGAAGGAACCACTGCCCCGGGTAAGGGGTGGGGTCGTTATAATTGGTCAGCTGAATGCTGACCGTTGCTTTGTTTATCACCCATGGGGTGGACATCCTTATGCAGGTGTTGCGGGCTGATGGATTGAGCGGGCAAAAGCCCATGCTGCTGGTAGGCCCTTGAAGGCCGTGCGAAGTGTTGGATTTCATGTGTGGCCGGCCTGCGTGCCGATGTATGAAATTATATGTGTTGTAAAGAGTAACTTGTAAGGCCGTAAGGCCGTGTGCGGTGTGGTTTTGTAAACATTCCTGGTTTTATATATAAATGTGATATTTATATATTAGTGGACATTCGATGGTATGAGTTCTTGCACTTAATAAGCTTCCGCTAGAATGCTCTGAGTTAGGACTCGTTTGGTTTGGTATTATCCTGTGACCTCACCGTCTGTTTGTGGCATATAGTGTGGGGCCCCGGCCGGACCTTCTACTATACGTCATTTAACGGATGAGGTCGTTACATTTTGGTATCAGCGCTTTTGTCGGTCTTCCCTTCCGAATTCGTGGTCGAATTCTTTTGTGGGGTGGCGAGCACGTGTTCGTGCGACCTGCTGTAATGCTAATGAACTCAAGCATGTCCACTAGGAATGTGTGTGTGTGTCTATTCGGTGAGTTTGCCGTATTACCATGGAAAGTAATGTTATCTTGTTCACCTATAGGTGACGAGGAGTGGAGCTGGGCAGTCGGAGCCCCAGCGTTCGGATGAGAGTGCGGCACCACCTGAGGTGCCTACACCTCCCCCTTCTGCGGAAACGGTGCGCTTAGTTGCGGAGATGATCTTTGCTATGCTTCAGGCACAACCTTTTGGGCAAGCGAGGCCCGCTGTGGCGCCAGTGCAGGTTGGGGCGAGGCAAGAGCATGTTGAGGTTCCGGTTGCTGTGCAAGCAGCGGACGAGCAACTTAAGCACTTTATGGAATTTAATCCACCTACGTTTGTCGGGGCAACGTCTCCAACAGAGGCCGAGGATTGGCTCTCTATAGTGAAAAGAATCCTGGCTGCGCTCAGGATTAGTGAGGAGCAGAAAGTCCCGTTAGCCACTTTCCTCCTGGAAGGAGAGGCGAGGCTTTGGTGGGATGAGATCGAGTTGCACCAGTTGGGCGGTAGAGATCTGGGCGACATATCGATGGACGAATTCTCTAGATTGTTTTGGGCGAAATATTTGCCAATGGCGCAGAGAATTGCAATGGAAAATGAATTTCAACGTCTGGTACAGGGTGATAAGACCGTGGACGATTACCTGCATGAGTTTACCAAGCTCGGTCGTTATGCGGGGTCGACATTTGCGGACCAGGCGCGGAAGACAAATAGGTTCTATGAAGGGCTGCGTGATGAGCTGAGGTTGGCTCTCCCGAGTTCAGTGAACCAAGGATTCCAAGCATTGGTGCATACCGCTAGTGCGCTAGAGAAGGATTTGAAGCGGGTGCGGGAGAAGAAGATCGTAGCGGTGGAAAAGTCCGACTTCAAAGTTCCGCCATCAGAGCAGTCCGATTTCAGGAAACGTGATAAGAAGCGGTTCAGGCCTGCTGAACAAACTTCTTCAGATGTTGCGTCAGGAGGTACGTTTGGGCAAGAAAGGGTTGAGCCACGGACATGTATCATTTGTGGGAGGCCAGGACATATCGCGCGATTTTGCTGGAATGGTGCGTCCAAGGGTGAAAGAAAGACAGGTGCGTCTTATGACGAGAAGGGTAAAGCTGTGGCAGAGTCGTCTGCATCGCGGGCGCAACCGCGAATATACACTCTTGAGATGCAGGAGCCGCAAAGCTCAAATCAAGCAGAACAGCAAATCCGTGCTTTGGATTTAATGGAGGCCGCTAAACGGATTCTGCGAGATGCGGAGAAGCCGAAATAAAGTGGAGTGTGCACTTTATTATGTTGTCTATTGTATGTATGTATGTTTTTCTGTTTGGGTCAAACAGTGTGGTGGTACGATTCCATGGGGCGAGCCAAGCTGTGGCCTCTGAGCTCTAAACCTGGATCGTTTTGGGTTGTATCGCAACAGCGTGGTTGTGTTGATACTTGTGCGTTGCGCTAAATTTCGGGACGAAATTTCTATAAGGAGGGGAGGGTTGTAACACCCCAGAACTCAAAATATGTTTGTACACAATTTTGAGTAGCAGGCTGGTAGACACGGCCTGGGACACGGGCGTGTCCCAGGGCGTGTCGGGGGTACACGGCCTGGGACACGGGCGTGTCCCAGGGCGTGTTCGATTTAAATTCCGAAGTTGGCCTATTCGGGTCAGAGCCGTACACGGCCGTGAACACGGCCATGAACACGGGCGTGTCAGGCTGGACACGGGCGTGTCGGCTGCCGTGTTCCGACCCGTGTACTGGTTTTGGAAGCCGTTGAGCGCCGTGTAGCAGGGGACACGGGCGTGTCTCAAGAATGACACGGGCGTGTCAGGTTCGACACGGGCGTGTCAAGCCCCGTGTTGTTCAGTCGGTTCCAAACCGCGTGTGCCGCTTAAGGGTACACGGCCTGTGACACGGGCGTGTCACAGGCCGTGTCAGGCAAAATTTGGTTTCTTGGGCAGATCTCGGTCGTTCGTTTCCTTCTATTTGGATCGTGTGGTCCATAGCATTTCCAGCCTCTTTAAGGCCGTGGATTGAGTTGAAAGCTCATTCCACTTAGCCTTTCTTCTTAAGAAAGAGAGGAGAGCTTGGAGGAGGAGGAGGAGGAGGCCGGTGGAGCTTCGTCGAGCCGAATAGAGAGCCGAGTGCAGCGTTGCGGAGGCAAGGCCGCTGCGGTGATTTCCATCTGGCTAGTTTTCTATGGCGCCGAAGCGATCGTCAAGGGTAACGATCTTTCTTCCTTGGGCAGGTGAAGCCCTTTGTTTTGCATGTGCATGGGATCCTCCATCAAGAGATGGAAATGCGTAAGTGATTCCAGCAGTTGAGTCTGCATCTAGAGCCGGAAGTCTGTAGTACGGCATAGGCATGCTGTGTGAAGCCCATCCAGACGTATGTCGGGATTGGTGATGTTTATCTTGCGATCCGGAGAAGACTCCGTGTATACATCGTTTAGCCTGCGGAGATGGTGAGGATGATGTGTAGGATGCTTTGTATAGCTCCTTTGGTTGCATGCTTGTAAGAGCTGGTTGATGGAGTGCGGACACCTCTGAGTGGGTGGGTGCGTGAGGTCTTCAACAGGGGTTTGGAGGCTTATGCCCATTCTATCAAGTGGCGATGAACACCTCTGAGTGGGTGGGTGCGAGAGGTCTTCAACAGGAGTTTGGAGGCTTATGCCCATTTCACCAAGTGGCAATGTTAAGATCGGGTGAGCGGTCGATTGGTAGCAAAGCAGCAGGGCGAATTCCCTAGGCTTGTTACACTACGGGGGTAGGTCGACTGATAGTGCTCACGGGTTTTGGTGTGGTGCGTACCTCTGAGTGAGACGGGTGCGTGAGGTCGTCAACAAGGGTTTGGAGGCTTATGCCCGCCTACCAAGTACAAACCATAAAAGGTGCCCTGAGTGCACGGAGCGCCTGGCATTGAGGCCGGCGTTTGTGATGTTGGGTGTATGTGCTTTATATGTTGAAATTGCTATACATGCAGGGAAGGAACCACTGCCCCGGGTAAGGGGTGGGGTCGTTATAATTGGTCAGCTGAATGCTGACCGTTGCTTTGTTTATCACCCATGGGGTGGACGTCCTTATGCAGGTGTTGCGGGCTGATGGATTGAGCGGGCAAAAGCCCATGCTGCTGGTAGGCCCTTGAAGGCCGTGCGAAGTGTTGGATTTCATGTGTGGCCGGCCTGCGTGCCGATGTATGAAATTATATGTGTTGTAAAGAGTAACTTGTAAGGCCGTAAGGCCGTGTGCGGTGTGGTTTTGTAAACATTCCTGGTTTTATATATAAATGTGATATTTATATATTAGTGGACATTCGATGGTATGAGTTCTTGCACTTAATAAGCTTCCGCTAGAATGCTCTGAGTTAGGACTCGTTTGGTTTGGTATTATCCTGTGACCTCACCGTCTGTTTGTGGCATATAGTGTGGGGCCCCAGCCGGACCTTCTACTATACGTCATTTAACGGATGGGGTCGTTACATTTTGGTATCAGCGCTTTTGTCGGTCTTCCTTTCCTAATTCGTGGTCGAATTCTTTTGTGGGGTGGCGAGCACGTGTTCGTGCGACCTGCTGTAATGCTAATGAACTCAAGCATGTCCACTAGGAATGTGTGTGTGTGTCTATTCGGTGAGTTTGCCGTATTACCATGGAAAGTAATGTTATCTTGTTCACCTATAGGTGACGAGGAGTGGAGCTGGGCAGTCGGAGCCCCAGCGTTCGGATGAGAGTGCGGCACCACCTGAGGTGCCTACACCTCCCCCTTCTGCGGAAACGGTGCGCTTAGTTGCGGAGATGATCTTTGCTATGCTTCAGGCACAACCTTTTGGGCAAGCGAGGCCCGCTGTGGCGCCAGTGCAGGTTGGGGCGAGGCAAGAGCATGTTGAGGTTCCGGTTGCTGTGCAAGCAGCGGACGAGCAACTTAAGCACTTTATGGAATTTAATCCGCCTACGTTTGTCGGGGCAACGTCTCCAACAGAGGCCGAGGATTGGCTCTCTATAGTGAAAAGAATCCTGGCTGCGCTCAGGATTAGTGAGGAGCAGAAAGTCCCGTTAGCCACTTTCCTCCTGGAAGGAGAGGCGAGGCTTTGGTGGGATGAGATCGAGTTGCACCAGTTGGGCGGTAGAGATCTGGGCGACATATCGATGGACGAATTCTCTAGATTGTTTTGGGCGAAATATTTGCCAATGGCGCAGAGAATTGCAATGGAAAATGAATTTCAACGTCTGGTACAGGGTGATAAGACCGTGGACGATTACCTGCATGAGTTTACCAAGCTCGGTCGTTATGCGGGGTCGACATTTGCGGACCAGGCGCGGAAGACAAATAGGTTCTATGAAGGGCTGCGTGATGAACTGAGGTTGGCTCTCCCGAGTTCAGTGAACCAAGGATTCCAAGCATTGGTGCATACCGCTAGTGCGCTAGAGAAGGATTTGAAGCGGGTGCGGGAGAAGAAGATCGTAGCGGTGGAAAAGTCCGACTTCAAAGTTCCGCCATCAGAGAAGTCCGATTTCAGGAAACGTGATAAGAAGCGGTTCAGGCCTGCTGAACAAACTTCTTCAGATGTTGCGTCAGGAGGTACGTTTGGGCAAGAAAGGGTTGAGCCGCGGACATGTTTCATTTGTGGGAGGCTAGGACATATCGCGCGATTTTGCTGGAATGGTGCGTCCAAGGGTGAAAGAAAGACAGGTGCGTCTTATGACGAGAAGGGTAAAGCTGTGGCAGAGTCGTCTGCATCGCGGGCGCAACCGCGAATATACACTCTTGAGATGCAGGAGCCGCAAAGCTCAAATCAAGCAGAACAGCAAATCCGTGCTTTGGATTTAATGGAGGCCGCTAAACGGATTCTGCGAGATGCGGAGAAGCCGAAATAAAGTGGAGTGTGCACTTTATTATGTTGTCTATTGTATGTATGTATGTTTTTCTGTTTGGGTCAAACAGTGTGGTGGTACGATTCCATGGGGCGAGCCAAGCTGTGGCCTCTGAGCTCTAAACCTGGATCGTTTTGGGTTTGTATCGCAACAGCGTGGTTGTGTTGATACTTAGGCGTTGCGCTAAATTTCGGGACGAAATTTCTATAAGGAGGGGAGGGTTGTAACACCCCAGAACTCAAAATATGTTTGTACACAATTTTGAGTAGCAGGCTGGTAGACACGGCCTGGGACACGGGCGTGTCCCAGGGCGTGTCGGGGGTACACGGCCTGGGACACGGGCATGTCCCAGGGCGTGTTCAATTTAAATTCCGAAGTTGGCCTATTCGGGTCAGAGCCGTACACGGCCGTGAACACGGCCATGAACACGGGCGTGTCAGGCTGGACACGGGCGTGTCGGCTGCCGTGTTCCGACCCGTGTACTGGTTTTGGAAGCCGTTGAGCGCCGTGTAGCAGGGGACACGGGCGTGTCTCAAGAATGACACGGGCGTGTCAGGTTCGACACGGGCGTGTCAAGCCCCGTGTTGTTCAGTCGGTTCCAAACCGCGTGTGCCGCTTAAGGGTACACGGCCTGTGACACGGGCGTGTCACAGGCCGTGTCAGGCAAAATTGGGTTTCTTGGGCAGATCTCGGCCGTTCGTTTCCTTCTATTTGGATCGTGTGGTCCATAGCATTTCCAGCCTCTTTAAGGCTGTGGATTGAGTTGAAAGCTCATTCCACTTAGCCTTTCTTCTTAAGAAAGAGAGGAGAGCTTGGAGGAGGAGGAGGAGGAGGCCGGTGGAGCTTCGTCGAGCCGAATAGAGAGCCGAGTGCAGCGTTGCGGAGGCAAGGCCGCTGCGGTGATTTCCATCCGGCTAGTTTTCTATGGCGCCGAAGCGATCGTCAAGGGTAACGATCTTTCTTCCTTGGGCAGGTGAAGCCCTTTGTTTTGCATGTGCATGGGATCCTCCATCAAGAGATGGAAACGCGTAAGTGATTCCAGCAGTTTAGTCTGCATCTAGAGCCGGAAGTCTGTAGTACGGCATAGGCATGCTGTGTGAAGCCCATCCAGACGTATGTCGGGATTGGTGATGTTTATCTTGCGATCCGGAGAAGACTCCGTGTATACATCGTTTAGCCTGCGGAGATTGTGAGGACGATGTGTAGGATGCTTTGTATAGCTCCTTTGGTTGCATGCTTGTAAGAGCTGGTTGATGGAGTGCGGACACCTCTGAGTGGGTGGGTGCGTGAGGTCTTCAACAGGGGTTTGGAGGCTTATGCCCATTCTACCAAGTGGCGATGAACACCTCTGAGTGGGTGGGTGCGAGAGGTCTTCAACAGTGGTTTGGAGGCTTATGCCCATTTCACCAAGTGGCAATGTTAAGATCGGGTGAGCGGTCGATTGGTAGCAAAGCAGCAGGGCGAATTCCCTAGGCTTGTTACACTACGGGGGTAGGTCGACTGATAGTGCTCACGGGTTTTGGTGTGGTGCGTACCTCTGAGTGAGACGGGTGCGTGAGGTCGTCAATAAGGGTTTGGAGGCTTATGCCCGCCTACCAAGTACAAACCATAAAAGGTGCCCTGAGTGCACGGAGCGCCTGGCATTGAGGCCGGCGTTTGTGATGTTGGGTGTATGTGCTTTATATGTTGAAATTGCTATACATGCAGGGAAGGAACCACTGCCCCGGGTAAGGGGTGGGGTCGTTATAATTGGTCAGCTGAATGCTGACCGTTGCTTTGTTTATCACCCATGGGGTGGACGTCCTTATGCAGGTGTTGCGGGCTGATGGATTGAGCGGGCAAAAGCCCATGCTGCTGGTAGGCCCTTGAAGGCCGTGCGAAGTGTTGGATTTCATGTGTGGCCGGCCTGCGTGCCGATGTATGAAATTATATGTGTTGTAAAGAGTAACTTGTAAGGCCGTAAGGCCGTGTGCGGTGTGGTTTTGTAAACATTCCTGGTTTTATATATAAATGTGATATTTATATATTAGTGGACATTCGATGGTATGAGTTCTTGCACTTAATAAGCTTCCGCTAGAATGCTCTGAGTTAGGACTCGTTTGGTTTGGTATTATCCTGTGACCTCACCGTCTGTTTGTGGCATATAGTGTGGGGCCCCGGCCGGACCTTCTACTATACGTCATTTAACGGATGGGGTCGTTACACGGCGTGCTAAAACCGCCATAAAGAATTAGCCTAATTATCTTATTTCATGAACTTTATTTTCTATTTTGGAATATAAAATTTTCTTATGTTTGAGTGATAATTTTATATTCATGGCATGTTGTATTTTTTAAATTTGAACAATTTTTATTTTGGTGTGCATTTAGCCATTCGGATGGATGAGATTACATCTCCATCATGGATGTCAAAGAGTTGTTTTAAACTCCTATTTAAGGAGGTGATTATGAGGAATAACATATTGAAAGATTTAAAACCTAAACTCCCCCCTCTTTTGAGAATTTTGGCGAAGGCCTCTCAAAACCGCCGCCCCCCTTGTGTGGTGTGAAGCCACCGCCCTCTTGCTCCCTTCATCCGTGCGGTGTGACTCCGGCGCGGCTTCCTTCGGTGCGACTCCTTGGAAGAAGGTTGCGAACCCCTTAGTGTGACGCTGGCGGATCCGTGGAGAGAGTGATTCTCCCACCTTATCTTTGTGTGAACTTTCATCCCGGTTGGGTAATCTCTTCCCCTTGTGTGAATCATGCTTTCGTTGGTGGAGGTTTTTCATGCATCGTTTCCTCCGTGATTTTTAAATCCGTCGCATTCAAATTCTGAAATTGAAGGTGTCATTATTGAATCTCTTGTTATCCGGAACGGGTAGATCCGTCTTGGGAGCGCGACTTGGCCTAGCCTTGATTTGCTCTTCCGATCGGCGCACTTTATGTGCCAACAAGGGAATAAACACGACTCGGATTTCGATCGCTCTTGAAGTTTTCTGCCGCTCCAAAATAAAATTATTGCTGCGCTTGAAACGACTTATATTGAAGTGAATAGATGCTTGTGTAAGTGCGGTGAGTTGTGTGCTTGTTGGAGAGGTAGGTCTTAAGGACATTGTATCGAGTCCGGCTTACGGTGAGTTGTGTGCTTGTTGGAGAGGTAGGTCCTAAGGACGTGGTATCGAGTCCCGTATTTTGGGAACCAACCGACCCCTTTTCGTTCGCTTTTGGTCGGCGTTCTCTCTTTTTATTTCTTAGTCTGTGACGGTTACATGTCCGTTAGCGTAGTCACGTCCGGTCCGTTCACCCCCCACATCAATTTGGTATTAGAGGGAGGTTGTTTCAACTTCCACGTTGCAAACATCCTCTCTGCATTCTTTATTGGTCGTTGGATCTCTAGAAAATCAAAAAAAAAATCTGTGGTCTGCCAATAGCGGGCTAAAATCCTTATTTTTCAGAGAAATTTCGAAAACAATGTTGGTACCCTAGTTTGATTTGAGTTTAGTAATGTCTTTTTAGTTTCTTGACCCAAGAAATATCTATGGTCAATGGTTAGTGGTCTAGCTGTAGAGTCCCCGCTTTTCCATATGAAGAATTTGGTTAAGTAGTTTTTCGTTCGACTATGGTCGAACGTCGCTCGACTATCGTCTATCGGCTGATCGACGATCGTCTATCAGTTGGTCGACGCTCTGTCTGCGTTGATAGCTCGACTATCTGTTGATAGGTCGAATATCTGCTTGGTTTGGTAGTTCGACTATCTGTCCTGATAGTTCAACTATCTGATAGCTCGACTATCTGTTGATAGGTCGACTATCGGTTCCGCTTTGATAGTTCGACTATCTGTTGATAGGTCGACTATCTGTCGCTTTGATAGTTCGACTATCTGTTGATAGTTCGACTATCTGTGTTGCTTCGATAGTTCGACTATCTGCTTGGATAGCTCAACTATCTGATAGTTCGACTATCTATTGATAGATCGACTATCTATTTTGTTTTGATAGTTCGACTATCTGTTGATAGGTCGACTATCTGTTTTCTGGGATAGGTCGACTATCTGCTTGATAGGTCAACTATCTGTTTTTCCTAGGTAGTTCGACTATCTGTTGATAGTTCGACTATCTGTTCTGCGTTGATAGTTCGACTATCTGTTGATAGGTCGACTATCGATTTTGCCTTGATAGTTCGACTATCTGTTGATAGGTCGACTATCTGATAGCTCGACTCTCTTCTGATAGTTCGACTATCTGTTGTGATAGTTCGACTATCTCCTTTGATAGTTCGACTATCTGGATTGTTCGACTATCTGTCCGATAGATCGACGATCTCTGTTCTTCGGTCGACGATCTCCGAGGGTCGTTCGACGTTTTCTGTCTGCCTTTTTATTTTGTATTTATTTATTATATTTAATCAATTAATACATTATCTGGCATTTTATTTCAGTTGTTTTATGATAATATTTCCAGGCAATATCTGCTCCATCCTTCTACCTGAGTAAAATCTTTTCAGATAAAGTTGTTTGTCTTATTAGCTGACATTGTATTTTACTTTATCTGCTCTCAGTCCTTTATAGCCGTTAGACTGAAAAGTCTTCCTTTTGTTATAAAGAGTTTATCTCTGATGTGATTTTATTTAGTACCTTTATTCTCAGATTGCTTCCTGCAGCTTCCTTGAAAAAGGTTTATCCCTTTTATAGAATATTTTGCTGCAGAGTTTGTTTGTCTTTGTGATATTTGCAGCCCAGGTTTCAAGTTTTAGAAGAAGACAAACAGTTCAAATTGAAAAGATCCGTTGCTTGTTGCTGCTATAAAAGGAATCCTTTGGAGAAGGATTTCAGCTAGCTAACCAGTTATTCTAAGAGTTATTCAATTAGCATTCAAGCTTTCATCAAGTCCAACTTTAACTGCTCTCAGCAATATTCATTCAACTGAGAAGTGTTAAGCTCTTCTGCTCTTCTTCAACCTGAGTTCTCCTGCTTCCAGGAAGTTCAGACTCAAAGTTCTTTTGAAGAAGAAGAAGAAGAAGATAGCTGCTAGAAGATTTTCTACTTTATTATTTTATATCTTCTTGTAGCTCTTCCTTCAGTTTTTACTGAAGTGTTTTCTGCACTGAAGCAAGACTTCACCTGGACATTCTTTGAGCCAGGGGGAACCTTGATTCCTTTGAGCCTTCTAGCTCAGTGCAAGTCTTTGTGCTTCTCTAATCTATTGTAAAATAGAGAAGTCATCTTAACCTTCTTTCCCCCTCCTGTATAGGGTTATTACTCCCTTCAAAAGTATCCCTTGGTGGCAGGGCACCAGATCAAAAACCTGTGTTCAGTTTTTAGACACCTGATCAAAAGTCTAAAGGGTTTCTAGATCTACCTGAAGCAGATCTTGTGGTGGCAGGGCACCTGATCAAAAACCTGTAGTGGATTCCTACCTTGTTAGTAGAAGAGTGGACGTACCCAAATTGTTTGGGGAACCACAATAAATTCCTTGTGTCGTCTAGCTTGCTTAATTTAATTACTTGCATTGTGGCTGTGATTAGATATAACTAGGTTTGCTAGTTGCTGATTAGGATTTCCAAGCCTTAACTGTAATTACAGTTAGCTTGAGTTTGTGCACAACACATGTGTTAGGCTTTAGGGTTATCTCCTTATCTATAATCCTTTCATTCCGCATTTCACTCCAAGGGAGTTGGGTAGACAATTAAAGTTTGTCTAGTGCAAAATTTGATAACTCTATTCACCCCCCTCTAGAGACTTTCAATTGGTATCAGAGGGAGGTTGACTGACTGTATAGGCTAACACCTAAGTCACAAGATCCTGATAGATACCAAGGATTATTGATTCTCACTTCATGGCCCAGTCCAAGGATTATTCTAGCAACAGACCTCCAGCATGCAACTTAGCTAAGTTTGGCATCTGGAAGGCAAGGATTAAATTATATATGAATTCTATTGATGAAAGTATCTTTGCTTCTATTTTGTCAGGACCCCCAAGAGCACCTGCTGCTGCTTCTGCCTCATCATCTGATATGAGTGCAGTGCCTCCTCCAGACTACAATGATGAGTACAAGAAGGCAAAGATAGCAGATGCCAAGGCGATGAACATTCTGGCTCAGACAATGTCTGATGAGGTATTCCAGAAGGTTGCTGACTGCTTCTCAGCAAAAGCAATGTGGGATACATTGAACCAGATTGTAGCTGGTTCAGCTGATGAAAGGAAGGACAGGAGGTCCAACCTTATCTCACAATATAAGAACTTCAAGAAAACTGATGCTGAATCAGTTGAAGCCATGTATATAAGGCTCAGCTCAATCATCAATGAGCTGAGGACCCTTGACAAGGACATTTCATTGACAGAGGTCAATGATAAGATTCTTATGTGCTTCCCTAGCACATGGGATCTGAGGATCTGGCCCATCAAGGAGGCCAGAAGCACAAATGAGATTTCAACTGAAGCCCTTCTCGGCAAGCTCAAGTCTTTTGAGCAAGTGCTGAAGACAAGGGAAGCAGAAGCTGAAGCCAAGACCCCTACTCCAACAAGAAAAGAGCAATCTCTAGCTCTTAAAGCTGCTGATGTTTCTGAAGGCAGCCAATCCAATGAGGAACTAATGGCATTATTTGCCAAGAGGTTTCTCAAGATGGGGAGAAAGGAATTCAGAAAGAAGTCTTCACGCTATGAAGACAAACAAAGGTATGATCGTTCACCTGCTAAAGAAATTATCTGTTATGGTTGCAGGAAGCCTGGACATATCTTACCAGATTGTCCAGAGGATAAGAGGAAAGAAAAGGAATAGCACAGGAAGCACTCCAAGCCATCCTCCTACAAGAACAAGAAGAAGGAGAGAGGTTTCATTGCTGAAACTTGGAGTGATTCTGATGAAGAATCTTCATCCTCTAGCTCCAGTGAGGATGAGGAAGAGAAGAAGGCAAAGGAAGTTTGCCTGATGGCAATAGATGCCTGCAGCAATCACTCAGCTGCAGAGAGTTCAGATTCAGAGGAAGAAATGCCAATAGAAGATGAGGTACTATCTTCTTATGACTTCACTTCTGAAGAATTCAAGTTAGATTTTAAATCTTTATGCTTAGATTTAATTAGTTCTGAAAAAGAGATTAAAGAACTTAGACATAGGCTAGCTGAATCAGAAATCATATCTACTGAAAATATTAAGTTAAAGGAAGATCTCACTAGGTATAGTGAAGAAATTAAGTTTCTTAAAATTGAGTTAGCTAAATCTAAGAGGTTAGAAGAATCTCTAAATGGTAGAAGCCTTCAGTTATTAGAAATATTCAGCATGACTAACACTAGGTCAGGCAATAACAAACTAGGCTTAGGAGCTTCTCCCAGTGAACCCCCAGTTATTCTTAAAAATAATCTTTCAACTCCAGTGAACTTTATCTCAGCTGATGGGATAAAGAACACTGAGCAAGTAAACCAAGTTAATAAAACTTTAAATAAAGTTAAGAGAGAAAAGAGGAAGAAATTTTTTAAAGAAATACAAAGAGCGTCGAACGCTGCTCGACGATCGGAAGCTCAATGGTCGAACGAAGCTCGACGATCTGAGCGCCCATCGTCGAACGTCGATCGACGTTTTCAATATGATTTTCAAAATCATCATCAAACCCATAGAAACCTAAATGAAAATAGAAACCCTAGGTTTGTTGACCCATCATCTGCATGGAGAATCCCACCTAGGAGATCTCACCCATTAGGTTATCACCCTCAGCCTGCATTTTCATTTATTTCTAGCTTTTCTTATGTGAAAAACAAGGGACCCAAGGTTACCTGGGTCCACAATGTCTAAATGAATTTCATGCAGGTGAAGGCCTATCCTATCACTCAAAATAAGTTGTATTTGGATAGTGGATGCTCCAAGCATATGACAGGAAATAAAAATCATCTGTCAAAGTTCAAAGCTAAGCTCGGCCCAAAGGTTATCTTTGGAGATTCAAGCTGTGGTCAGACAGAAGGCTATGGCAGGATCACAATTGGAGATGTTACTTTCAAGAGAGTTGCATATGTGACAGGACTGAAGCACAATTTGATCTCAGTCAGCCAGCTATGTTATGCTGGCTACCAGGTTTCATTTTCTAACTCCTCTTGTAATATTACTTTAAATAATAATATTGTTTTAGTAGGCATTAGATTAGGTAATATTTATTTAGTAGATTTCAATTCAACTCATTCTGAAATCTGTTTATTTAATTAAGTAACAATTAATAATAATTCTTTGTGGCATAAGAGGCTTAGTCATGTTAACCTTAAAAATATATCTAGGTTATCTAAGCACAACCTTGTTAGAGGTTTACCTTCTTGCCCCTACAAGAAGGAGAGCCTATGCAAGGCTTGTCAGCTAGGCAAGCAAACCAAAAACTCTTATAAATCTGTAAATAAAAGTGATTCTCCTAGAATCCTGTATCTATTACATCTGGACCTTTTTGGCCCAATAAATGTACAGAGTTTAGGAGGGAAGTATTACACCTTAGTCATTGTAGATGACTTCTCTAGGTTCAGTTGGGTTTTCTTTTTGAGAACTAAGGCTGATAACTTCAAAGCTCTTACAGACTTTCTATTATGTGTGCAGACTGTGTACTCTACTAATGTGGCCTTGATCAGAAGTGATCATGGTACTGAGTTTGACTCTCTTCTCTTGCAAGAATTCTATGAGAGAGAAGGTATCAAACATAGCTTCTCAGCTCCTAGAACTCCCCAACAAAATGGGGTAGTTGAAAGGAAGAACAGAACACTCATTGAAGCTGCTAGCACATTGTTGGCAGATGCTAATATGCCTCTTTCCTATTGGGCAGAAGCTGTTAGTACAACCAATTATGTCTTGAATAGAAGTCTGATACACAAGCTTAAGTGTAAAACTCCCTATGAGTTGCTTAAAGGAAAGAAACCTAAAATTAACTATTTTAGAGTTTTTGGCTGTGTAGTTTATATTCATAATAATAATAAAGAATACCTTAGAAAGTTTGAAGCAAAAGCTTCAATGGGAATTATGCTTGGATATTCCCAAGTAAGCAAAGCTTATAGGGTTTATAACAAATCAACCTGTAAAATTGAAGAATCTGTGCATGTATCTTTTGATGAGTCTCAGATGTTTTACAAGGAGAAGGAAAATTCTCCTTCCTCTAGTTCATTGCAGGTACCTGATGCTACTCAAGAGATTCTTCAACTATCAACTCTTCAGATCACTGAATCAGACAGTGATGAAAACATTGCTGAAGCTGTTGTTGTTCAACCAACAGTAGATCAAATTCCTCCTGAGGAATTAATCCCAACTGTTGCTGAAGATCACATCCCACCTGCTGATATTGTCACACTTAGAGATCACCCCACATCTCAAGTGATTGGAGACATATCAGCTGGTGTGCAAACAAGACACCAATTAAGACAAGATGTGATGCACGCTTGTTTCCTCTCACAGGTTGAGCCCCTCACCTTTAAAGATGCTGAGCTAGATCCCCACTAGATCATTGCTATGCAAGAGGAACTCAATTAGTTTGAGAGATGTAAAGTTTGGACTTTGGTTCCAAGACCTAAAGGCCAAGTGATCATAGCCACCAAGTGGGTGTATAGAAACAAGTTGGATGCAAATGGAATTATTGTAAGGAATAAAGCTAGGCTTGTAGCTCAGGGCTACAGACAGGAGGAAGGTATAGATTATGACCAAACCTTTGCTCCTGTTGCAAGGCTAGAAGCAATAAGGATCTTCTTGGCCTATGCAGCCTACATGAAGTTTAAGGTCTTTCAGATGGATGTCAAAAGTGCATTCCTAAATGGTGAGCTTAAGGAAGAGGTGTTTGTTGAACAACCACCAGGGTTTGTTTCTTCAACTCAGCCCTCACATGTGTTCAAGTTGCAGAAAGCTCTTTATGGACTAAAGCAAGCACCCAGAGCCTGGTATGAGACTCTAGCTAGTTTCCTGTTAGAGCACAACTTTACTAGGGGAGTAGTTGATAGAACCCTTTTCATCAAGCACCACAAGGACACAATCCTGTTAGTTCAAGTGTATTTGGATGATATTATATTTGGTTCCACTGATCCCAAACTTTGCAAAAGGTTTTCTGACCTGATGCACTCTAAGTTTGAGATGAGTAGTATGGGTATGCTGTCTTACTTTCTTGGTCTCCAAGTTAAGCAAGATGCTGATGGTATCTTCATAGGGCCATAGTTGAGATTGTGCAGTTATTGCCAAGGAATTGGTAAAGAAATTTGGGATGGCTGATGCTTCAGCAATGCCTACACCTATGGCTACTAATGTAGTTATTGATTCTGATGATCACGGCAAGCCAGTTGATCAAAAGAATTATAGGGCCATTGTTGGTTACCTATTATATTTAACTGCAAGTAGGCCAGATATAATGTTTGCTACATGCCTTTGTGCTAGATTCAAGGTCAACCCCAAGGAATCTCATCTGATTCTTCTAAAGAGAATCTTGAGATACATGAAGGGATGTCCAAATCTAGGACTTTGGTACCCAGCAGAATCAGAATTTGAGTTAATTGGATACTCTGACTCTGACTATGCTGGTTGCAGAGTTGACAGCAAGAGCACCTCAGGAACTTGCCAGTTCCTAGGAGAGAGATTGGTCTCTTGGTTCTATAAGAAGCAGGCTTCTGTCTCAACTTCAACTGCAGAGGCTGAATATATAGCAGCTGCCAGTTGTTGTTCACAGATCCTGTGGATTCAAAACCAGCTTGTGGATTATGGTTACTCACATAAGAACATCAAAATCATGTGTGATAGTACCAATGCTATCTCAATTGCACAAAATCTAGTGCACCACTCTAGAACGAAGCACATTGAGATTCGACACCATTTCCTGAGAGATTGTGTGGAAAAGAACAAGATTAGTCTTGAGTTCATATCCACTGAGTTTCAGAGAGGTGATATATTCACCAAGCCCTTAGATTAACAGAAACATCTGTTCTTTTTGGTTCAACTAGGCATGATCAATGGAAGAGACTAAGTGTGACTATATCTGCCAATGTTGAAACTTGTTTGAAGATAGTCGAACGACGTTCGAAGATAGTCGATCAGGTCAAGCCCATCGTCGACCTATGGTTGATGAAAGCTTGTCTGTTTGAAGATCGTCGACCGACGTTCGACCATCGTCGAACAAGTCGAGCTCATCGTCGATCTCTGGATGACGACAACTTATTGTTTGAGAAGCCAGAAATAGTCGAACGATTACTCGACTACTCTGCTTCTGGACCGATCGTCGAACGACTATTCGACCATCGTGTCCAGTATCTTTTAAATAGATCGACTATCTCCGTTCTAATATAAAGCCGATAGTCGACCTAGGTTAAAAGATCTTCGCTTTTATCGTCGACGGAGAGCGTCCTTTCGCATTCCGTCTTCCCGCTTGCTCCTTCACTTGCGATTTTCTCTGCCGATTCGTCTTCTCCGTTCCTCTCGCGCCTTCTCCAGCATTTCAATGTCGATTTCTCCAGCGCTCCTCACAGTCGTGAAGTTCGACGCCGGTTTCAGTGTGGACTTTGAAGCATTTAGTAGCTTCGAACCAGATATTATGGAAATTCTCAAGTTATGCAAAGATCAAGGTTTGGAAAGGTTAATGTCTACAAGGATCAAGTTAAATGTCCCAGAGATAAAGGAATGGGCATTTACTTTTTCTTCTACTGAAGATTCAATGACAGGAACAATTGGCGGAGTAGAGGTAATCTTGTATCCCGCCGTTCTGACTGATGTTTTTGGATTGATTAATGGTGAAGAAGAATTTGAGCAAGATGCTCCAGAATTTGGAAGGATGTTGTTAGAGCTGGGACATGCCGAAGGCATTCCCTCCAAGCTCCTCAAGGTAAATTTTCCTTTTAAGATAAAATTTCTTGCTGAGTTAGTTAGAAAAGTGCTTCCAGGAAAGCACTCCGCCCATGATAACATCACTAGACAACAATTTGCACTGATGTGTGCAATTGTAAATCAGAAAAGGATTAATTGGGCAGGGGTTTTGTTCGATTTGATAAGGAAGAAGAACAGTAAGAAAGAGGTTACCCTAGACAGGGTTATTGGGATTTTTCTGAAGGAAAGATATCCCCAGCTGCTGATTTCAACTGCTACAACCATTAATGTCAGTAAGAAGATGGATCCCAATCTGTTCTCCAAGTGGAAGAGGACATTTGTGAAGCCCGCTCTCACAGGGGTTGCTCCAGCGACATCCGAGAGCACAAGGACTGATTCAGTCACTCCTCACCCTCTAGAAGCTGGCTCAGCTCATCCTTCTCTTCCATCACCTTCTTCTGCTCTGCAGTCTACTTCAGTTGAAGTTCCATCAACTTCAGCTGAAGTACGACTTTCCGCTTCTCCTGTTCGAGATACAACCACGGTTGTTATTCCTTCTCCTCCTGCATCTCCTATACCATCTCATCTGGCTGGGACATCTCAACCCAGTTTTGATTTATTGGTTTCTGAAATATCTTCTCCTGTTCATTCTCCTCCTCCATCTCCACATCATTCTCTAGTTAACTCTCCAGTTAACTCTCCAGTTCGATCTCCAGTCCTCACCACAATTCATCCTACCACATCAACCATTTCTGCTGCTCCTCCATCCTCTGCAGTTCCATCTTTTGAAATTACTCAAGAATTTATTTCTAGCATTGTGGAGTTAATCACCCCTTCAATAAAAACCATGATTGATGGGGCTATTACTCCCCTTGCCTCTTCTATCTTTTCTTTGACTGCTGCTGTTCAGGAACTTTCAAAGTCTGCTGAGCCCTCTTCTGCTAGGGGCCTAGTTTCAGTTTCTACTGAAATCAGGCAGGGGGAGATGCTCGATGAAGAGATCTCAGAGCAGCCTTTGGCCTCCCCTCCAGCAGCTCAACTTGCAGTATCAGAAAAAGCAGCAAAAGTTTCAGCTCCTCCTCCATCTGACAAAGAAAAAGAAATATCTGATGCGATAATGTTGTCTGATTTTGTTGTAAAAGTGTACTTGGAAGAAGCCTCAACTCCCTTAGTTGCCCTGTACCTAGAAGGATTAATCACATCCTTTCTATATGATTTATGGGAGTTAGGTCATCCTGAAGAGAATCCTGAAGGTATGTCTCTTTCCCAATTTGTAGATTACTTAATTGATAAGTTAGTATGGGAATATTTGGAAGGGATGACTAGATATCATTTAGCAAGATTTACTCCTAATCCTACAGATTTAATGGAAGAAGTAGATGTTGTTAAAGAGCCTGAATCTGTATCAGCTCCTGATGCCCAAGTGATCGTAGAGCAAGCAGTGTTATCTGAGGCTGTAGAGCCTGTTCTAGTTTCTGAAGTTACTGAACCTGCTCAGCAAGCAGTGCTATCTTAACTGGTCCCCTCGATAGTTCCTGAGTTTCATCAAAAGGATCCTGAAACTGAAACTGAAAAGTCTACCTTATGGGATGATTCCCCAGGTTTGGATCTAGATACTCTTCTGGCACAGGATGCCTTGGAAGAAGAGAAAGAGAAAGCTGCCTTGAAAGAAAAAGAAAAGGCTGTATCAGAAGCCTATGATCCGTATGATCATCCTCCCTCATCTCATTCTGAGGATGAAAGTGATTCAGATCTGTCTGAGGAATCCAAGAAAAAGAAAGCTGCAACGAGAAAAAGAAAAGCTGTAGCTCCTCCTGCTCCAAATCCAGATCATGATATTCCCTATTATATTCTGAAAGGAATTGATCCAAAGTCGAAAGAGTTCCAGCACTGGATGTGGTTCTCTAAGAACCAGCAAAAGGAGAGAAAGAAATCTAAGAGATATGATAGTCCTGCTCCCAGATGGACTCCCAGAGGTCCTCCTCCTCCACCTCCCGGTGCAGGAGCCTCTGGCAATTTATCTGCTAATCCATTTGCTCCATCTGCAAAATCTGCTCCTTCTCAGCCTCATTCAAGGAAAAGTTCTCAAAGCCACCAAGGCAAATCATATACTGGTACTCAAAGGCATGATACTGAGGTTAAAGAGCAAGTAAAGGAGGTTGTATATCAAAAGCCAACATTTTCACCTCCTCCTTCTCCCAAGAAAAAGGTTTCTCCTGCTATACCAGCTCATGTTGCTAAGGATATTTCAAAAGGTAAAAGAACTGTTTTCTCTGAAAAATCCAGTAAGAAGTTTGCTGAGTTTGCTCATCCATCATCTTTAGTTATTCAAGAAGTTAAAGATACAGCTGAAAGTTTATTAGATTTATCTGTTAAGTTTAAAGCTGTGAAGCCTATTGATACATCATCTGAAAATGTGTATGAAAACCAAGAGTTAGATCCTGATTTCAGGATGGCTCGATTTCTAGAACTTGTTGGATCAGCCTAGATAAAGAAAGCTAAGCTGAAGGAAAGGACTCTGCAGGACTTTCTACAATGTCAAAGTTCAGAATGAAGGAACTCGATAAAATCCAGGTTAGCCCTGAAGTATTTGATCCTTCTAAATATATGGAAAAGCACCCAGAAGCAGTTGTTCCAAGGGCTGCAGAACTGAAGATTATTGGCGTGCAAGATTTGAAGATGTCTTAGAAAGAAGCCTTTGATCCCTTGCGGAAAGTTTATTTTGTTCCTAGCTCTTCTGATCCCAAGCCTGATTCTGTAGATTCTTAATTTTGATTGACTGCTGTTATTTATCTGACTGTTTGTTAATTGCTAGTTAGTTGCTTAACTATTTCCTGTATTGATTTTATTGTTCTATAGCTAGTTCTGTGTTTTAGTTTTTGAGAGACTTAACTCAAATAGGGGGAGATTGTTGGTACCCCAGTTTGATTTGAGTTTAGTCTTGTCTTTTTAGTTCCTTGACCCAAGAAATATCTATGGTCAATGGTTAGTGGTCTAGCTGTAGAGTCCCCGCTTTTCCAGATGAAGAATTTGGTTAAGTAGTTTGTTCGTTCGACTATGGTCGAACGCCGCTCGACTATCGTCTATCGGCTGATCGACGATCGTCTATCAGTTGGTCGACGTTCTGTCTGCATTGATAGCTCGACTATCTGTTGATAGGTCGACTATCTGCTTGGTTTGGTAGTTCGACTATCTGTCCTGATAGTTCAACTATCTGATAGCTCGACAATCTGTTGATAGGTCGACTATCGGTTCCGCTTTGATAGTTCGACTATCTGTTGATAGGTCGACTATCTGTCTCTTTGATAGTTTGACTATCTGTTGATAGTTCGACTATCTATGTTACTTCGATAGTTCGACTATCTGCTTGGATAGCTCAACTATCTGATAGTTAGACTATCTGTTGATAGATCGACTATCTGTTTTGTTTTGATAGTTCGACTATCTGTTGATAGGTCGACTATCTGTTTTCTGGGATAGGTCGACTATCTGCTTGATAGGTCGACTATCTGTTTTTCCTGGGTAGTTCGACTATCTGTTGATAGTTCGACTATCTGTTCTGCGTTGATAGTTCCACTATCTGTTGATAGGTCGACTATCGGTTTTGCCTTGATAGTTCGACTATCTGTTGATAGGTCGACTATCTGATAGCTCGACTATCTTCTGATAGTTCGACTATCTGTTGTGATAGTTCGACTATCTCCTTTGATAGTTCGACTATCTGGATCGTTCGACTATCTGTCCGATAGATCGACGATCTCCGTTCTTCGGTCGATGATCTCCGAGGGTCGTTCGACGTTTTCTGTCTGCCTTTTTATTTTGTATTTATTTATTATATTTAATCAATTAATACATTATCTGGCATTTTATTTCAGATGTTTTATGATAATATTTCCAGGCAATATCTGCTCCATCCTTCTGCCTGAGTAAAATCTTTTCAGATAAAGTTGTTTGTGTTATTAGCTGACATTGTATTTTACTTTATCTGCTGTCAGTCCTTTATAGCCGTTAGACTGAAAAGTCTTCTTTTTGCTATAAAGAGTTTATCTCTGATGTGATTTTATTTAGTACCTTTATTATCAGATTGCTTCCTGCAGCTTCCTTGAAAAAGGTTTATCCCTTTTATAGAATATTTTGCTGCAGAGTTTGTTTGTCTTTGTGATATTTGCAGCCCAAGTTTCAAGTTTTAGAAGAAGACAAACAGTTCAAATTGAAAAGAGTCGTTGCTTGTTGCTTCTATAAAAGGAATCCTTTGGAGAAGGATTTCAGCTAGCTAACCAGTTATTCTAAGAGTTATTCATTTAGCATTCAAGCTTTCATCAAGTCCAAGTTTAACTGCTCTCAGCAATATTCATTCAACTGAGAAGTGTTAAGCTCTTCTGCTCTTCTTCAACTTGAGTTCTCCTGCTTCCAGGAAGTTCAGACTCAGAGTTCTTTTGAAGAAGAAGAAGAAGATAGCTGCTAGAAGATTTTCTACTTTATTATTTTATATCTTCTTGTAGCTCTTCCTTCAGTTTTTACTGAAGTGTTTTCTGCACTGAAGCAAGACTTCACCTGGACATTCTTTGAGCCAGGGGGAGCCTTGATTCCTTTGAGCCTTCTAGCTCAGTGCAAGTCTTTGTGCTTCTCTAATCTATTATAAAATAGAGAAGACATCTTAACCTTCTTTCCCCCTCCTGTACAGGGTTATTACTCCCTTTAAAAGTATCCCTTGGTTGCAGGGCACCTGATCAAAAACCTGTGTTCAGTTTTTAGACACCTGATCAAAAGTCTAAAGGGTTTCTAGATCTACCTGAAGCAGATCTTGTGGTGGCAGGGCACCTGATCAAAAACCTGTAGTGGATTCCTACCTTGTTGGTAGAAGAGTGGACGTACCCAAGTTGTTTGGGGAACCACTATAAATTCCTTGTGTCGTCTGGCTTGCTTAATTTAATTACTTGCATTGTGGCTGTGATTAGATATAACTAGGTTTGCTAGTTGCTGATTAGGATTTCCAAGCCTTAACTGTAATTACAGTTAGCTTGAGTTTGTGCACAACACTTGTGTTAGGCTTTAGGGTTATCTCCTTATATATAATCCTTTCATTCCGCATTTCACTCTAAGGGAGATGGGTAGACTATTAAAGTTTGTCTAGTGCAAAATTTGATAACTCTATTCACCCCCCCCCCCCCCCTCTAGAGTAGTATCTATCCCTTCACTTTAAAACAATTTTTTTAACGATCTACGTGTTAGTCACTTTGGGAATCTATAAAAATATCTTATCTTCAGTATAGCTACAGCCCTAGGAAAATTCATCTTTCCAAGGTTTTCCTAATACTGAATGCGCACTAGGCTAGGATCGGAATATTTGACTCCGTCTACATCTAGGATAGCTGCGAATGAGCATGTAGATCCCAACACTAAGGCCATAGCGGGGCTGCGTAACGAGATGACTGAACTTAGAAACATGTTAACTCAGTTCATCCAAATCCAAGCTAGGCCACCCCCACCACCCGCTAATGTTGAGTTTCCACGACGGCGCCAACAAAGCTCCGATTCGGATTCTGATTGGGACTCCCCACGAGTGCCCCCTCGAGTCCGTCGCCACGAGCGAGAGTTTGACATTACTAGGGCCGTCAAGATTGAGGCCCCCACTTACGACGGCATGGGAGATCCACAAAATTCCTTAATTGGACGGTGGATAAGGAATGTTATTTCGACTGGCACCATCTCACGGACCCCCAAAAGGTCCAAGTTGCCAGGATAAAGTTAACTGGTCGTGCCAAAACTTATTGGCTGAATAAGGAGCGTAGGCTAGGAACCGGGAACAGAGACCCAATTATTGGATGTGCCGTGATGAAGAATTTGTTGACCAATCAGTACGTTCCCGCGTACCATCGGACACAGATGTTCGATGAGCTTGCCACCCTGAGGCAAGGCTCAAGTTTGGTAGCTGACTATATGGGTGAACTTAAGGACCGTATGGTGCAATGTGACTTGAAGGAGATTATTGAAGTCAACTTATCTAGGTTTCAAAAGGGGCTTCACCCCGATATCCAAAGGAAGCTCTTGCGATATGGGCATACAGATTTGAACGCAACTTTCAATGTCGCCCTAGACATTGAAAAACACTTAGACTCTAAGGCTAACTCCCGTTACTCTCACGCGAAGAACAAGTCCACCACTCAGACATCTTCTTCCTCATATCCTGATAAGGGAAAATTTAGAACCACTGAGTCGAAGTCTGTTGTGATCACCCCGCGAAACACTAAGAACCCCGCAAGTGAGTGTGTTCCTATAGGAAATGTTAGCAAGGCTCACACCACTTGTTATTCTTGCGGCGTTCAAGGCCACTATGCCTACGAATGCCCCACAAAGACAAAAATGCTAGTGTTATTAGATCCAGCTACCGACCCTGACGATTATGAGTACGAGGCCGTGGAGGAGAGTGACCCTGACGGAGTCCCAAGTGACTTGGAGGACGATCACCGCCTTATGGTGATGCGTTGTATTTTGACCACTCCTCGTCTCATAGACGACTGGAAAAGGATGAGCATATTTTCCCTGATCTTTAAGAGTGGAGAAAAGCTATGCAAACTAGTTATTGATGGTGGTAGTTGCGTGAACGCCATTTCTGAGGACTCCGTTAAGCGTATGTCCTTGTCTGTTGAGCCGCACCCGACCCCCTATCAGGTTGCTTGGATTAGTAAGGTTACTATTAAGGTAACCCATTGATTCCTAGTCCCCATGTCTTTCAAATCCTACACGGATGAGGTTTGGTGCAACGTCCTGCCGATGGATGTTTGTCATGTGTTATTTTTCCGCCCCTGGCTCTATGACCTTGATGTGATGCACTATGGTCGCGCCAACACATATGAGTTCAAATTTAATGGCAAGACCATCACCTTGAGACCGACTGTGCCAAAAGAACCAGTAGTGATGACTAAGGATACCACCATCCCTATAGAGAGGAAGGCGTTAAGCTTGGTTGGTAGGAAAGAATTGGTGAAGGATCCCTTCATTGAGGGCATGATGTACGCTCTCGTTCTCATGGGTGCCAAGACTGATAGTGGTGTGTTGGATGATTTACCCCTGAAAGCTACGGGTATTGTTGGATGAGTTTAGGGACGTTTACCCAGATGAGTTGCCATCGTCGTTTCCTCCGCTTAGAGATATACAACATGCAATCGACCTTATCCCTGGATCGTCCATACCTAACCAACCTCACTATAGGCTTAATCTCGGGGCCCACCAAGAGTTACAGATCCAGATAGAGGATTTACTACGTAAGGGGTTTATTAGGGCGAGTATGAGCCCATGTGTTGTCCCAGCCCTCCTTGCCCTAAAGAAGGATGGCACCTAGCGCATGTGTGTTGATAGTCAGGCTATCAACAAAATTACTATCAAATATAGGTTTCCAATCCCGCGATTAGACGATCTCTTGGATGTCCTTTCAGGTGCCACTATCTTTTTGAAGCTAGACTTACGGAGTTGTTACCACCAGATTCAGATCCGAGAGGGGGATGAGTGGAAGACTGCGTTTAAGTCTAAGGATGGGTTTTATGTGTGGCTTGTGATGCCCTTTGGGTTGTCCAATGCCCCTATCACCTTCTCCCAGATGATTACGCACATCTTTAGGTCATATATGGGGAAGTTTGTTGTAGTATATTTCTACGACATCCTAGTCTTTAGTACCTCCCCCGCCGAACACCTCTCCCACATCAAAGTAATCGTCACTACTTTAAGGAAGGAAACCTTATTTCGGAATCTTTTGAAGTGCACCTTTTATGTTAATGAGGTTGAATTCTTGGGTTATATAGTCTGTTCTGATGGAATTCGAGTTGACCGAGGAAAGGTTCAAGTATTAGAGACTGGCCCAAGCCCACTAGCCTTCGAGAGGTGCATAGTTTCCACGGTTCAGCTACCTTCTATTGTCGTTTCATATGAGATTTTAGTAGCATTATGGCACCGATTACCAACTGCATTAAGAAGGGCGAATTCACATGGACGAAATCCGCCACGTTTGCATTCCGTCGCATTAAAGAGCTTATGACCAAAGCCCCGGTGTTGCGTCTCCCCGACTTCACCAAGGTCTTCGAGCTTACGTGTGATGCATCTAGCGTTGGAGTTGGAGGTGTCTTGAGTCAGGAGGGACACCCCGTGAGTTATTTTAGTGAGAAGTTAGCGGGCGCCAAATTAAACTACTCAAATTATGATAAAGAGTTCTATGTCGTTATTAGATGTCTGCACCATTGGAGGCACTATCTCCTATAACGTCCCAATCCGCGCTAGGCCCCTCGCACGAGTTTTGAGTCAAGAGACTTGACTCGGGCTCGGGGCGCACTGGAAAAACGTGTCAAGTGCGTTGGATAGAGTGTAGGGTGATATCCAACGGATCGAAAGGGGATGGCCTAAGGCAAAATCGTCGAGAATACCTGGTGATTCTAACCGATCGTTGAGTATCGATGAGAATACTCAATGCTCTCAACGCCAGATTTCCGATAGGAATGGCCCAAGGGAAAATCGTCGAGAATACCTGGTGATTCTCACCGATTGTCGAGTATCAATGAGAATACTCAACGCTCTCAATGTCGGATTTCCGATAAGAATTGCCTAAGGGAAAATCGTCGAGAATACCTGGTAATTCTCGCCGATCATCGAGTATCGATGAGAATACTCAACGCTCTCAACGCCAGATTTCTGACAGGAATGGCCCAAGGTTAAATCGTCGAGAATACCTAGTGATTCTCGCCGATCGTTGAGTATCGATGAGAATACTCAACGCTCTCAACGCCAGATTTCCGATAAGAATTGCCGAAGGGAAAATCGTCGAGAATGCCTGGTGATTCTCGCCGATCGTCGAGTATCGATGAGAATACTCAATGCACTCAACGCCGGATTTCCGATAGGTTAGGCTAAGGGAAAATCGTCGGGTATCATTGTTGATACCCGACGAATTCGTCGAGAATGCCTGACGATTCTCGCCGATCGTCGAGAATGATACATAATTCCCGCCGAATTTGACTTGTGCGTTTTCTTTGCCCAGGAATATTCGCTGACTTGCACAGGCGGACCGAACCGGGCTTCGGGATTCATCTTGGATGATTCCTTGGACCGGGTCACTTCAATATGACCCATTATGAGTGGTCCAATGGGGCGTTGACACGTAACAAAAGATGTAACCTAATATATCGTCTTATAAAGGGACGTTAAAGCCGAACCCTAGCCTTGCGCCGATCAACCCTTGCCGTCATCGTGGAACTCGCGAACCGTCGGAGCCAAGGGAAGTCGGAGCTCTTGGAGACGGCCTTCTCTCGACCTCTCTCTCTCTCTTTCCTTTGTCGTGAAGAACAAGCACCAAGCAAGGGATGCCGCAAAGAAGAACGACTAGATCCATGGCCGGGAATGTTGGTACCGGCGGAAACGAGGTGAGCTTCCTCCCCTCTCCCTTAGTCCTAGATCTTTAGTTATATTCTAGGAGAGATATCAACTCCATAGAGTCTTGATGGTGAAGAGGAGATTTCTTAGGGAAAGCCATGCCTAGGTTGTTTTCTAGGCTTTTAGTCTTCTTCAACCTCTCCGTCATTCAAAGTGAAGATGGGAGAGTGATTCGTGGAGAAGTGCGGCTTTGTGAGGGTGAATAAGGGTTGACGAATGTCTGGAGGAGTTTTGGGAGGTCGGTGCAAGATGGAAGATGAACGGATGTCGTTCATCTCACCTTAAGATCCGTGCAAAAATCTGACTTCTGCACGCAGCGATCTTCGCCGCCAGTTTCGGAGGCATTCTGTTCATATCTGGGTTTTTGACTCAACACGAAAATCATAGCCCTCAAAGATACCTTTCCAACAAGTGGTTACACATTTCCAGGCGATACCTGTAGCCGCGGGAAAGTCAGTTCGAGTCTGCTGCGATTGGGGGAAATATGTCCATGAAATCTGTATCCTGTACGCAGCAGATTTTAATTCAAATTTCTGATGTGATGCGACCAGATCTGGGCTTCCGACTCAACATGAAAGTCATAGCCCTCGCGAATACCTTTCCAACGAGGGGTTGAGCGTTTATAGCGGATTCTCGTAGCTCCAGGAATTCACGTTTTGGTGGCAATCTATATAATAATAATGTTCATGTTAACTCATGGTTAGGTGTACTCTTGTGAAAGTTATGATGTGTAACTTATATCGTTTGGCTCCTTTGATTATGATGCTATAGTTAACCTTATGAATGTTATGCTCAACATTGGTAGCCATCTAGGTTAATGGTGATGTGAAATGAGATAGGATGGCTAGTGATCAATGGAGGTTGAGCTTGGTTATAGATTATATCTATCCTGTGATGAATTGAGGTGATCAATTGAATAGATAGTTGTGAATGAGAGGAACTCTATTGGGAGAGTATTTTGTAACCGGGATCCGAGCCTAATGGGCTTTCTTGATAACCGTTGCTTAGAGATGTAGTCTCCCTATGGGAAGCATCGAGTGAGTTGTGATGGTGCATGTGGTGTGCGACGACTCGATGTGTCGCGATACTAAGATAATGAATGTGGCAGGTCTACGGGCTCGCCAGTCGTCACACCGATGGGAACCAATAGTTAGACCTTGGGCGGTAGGGCAAGACACTTGGTGTCCATAACCCGAGGACTCCTCCGTGCCATGAGAATGGTTGGGCTTGCGGCTCATGCGATTCCGAGGTTCCTTCCGATTCGAAATCAAAAGCCAGGTTGGGCTGTGTTCTTGGTGCACATCTACCCAAGACCCCTTCTGAGCCGTAGTATGCGTGTGAGCTTCGCTGTTGTGTTCTTAGCATTGAGGCATATGAAGGCCTAGGACAGGTCGTGTGGATACCACCTAGTAGTGGAGACGCCCGCTCCACTGTCACCGTCTGGCTACGAAGGTAGACGCCTTAGAGGTTAGCTACTTGCTCGAAAAGTGGTAACTTCAAGTCTGTGTCGACATAGCAACTTGCATGTGTGTGAACATGTGTCGGTCATTGCACAGCATTCATACCATACCATTCATATCATGCACAAGATCCTTATCGTATAAGTTTGTATGGGCACTCTTATACGATGAGTTACTTTTATGTTAAGCCGAACCTTAACTTATAAGTTTGTATGGGCACTCTTATAAGTTAAGTTACTGTTCCTGTTGTAGATTACATGATGCTTATTTATTTGATTTAATAGAACTGCTAGCTTACTTCGTAGAGATATTATTCTTACCAGTTCCTTGTCACCTGCTTGATTACTCATGTTATATATATACATATTGTACTTGTTTCCTTTCTCAGCCCGGTGCCGAGGAGTCGCCGGGGGAGCGGATGTGAAGCCACTTAGTCTTTATGACTAACAGTTGCTACGTCTTCCATTTTAGGAGGAAATCCAGCAGATAGGCCAGCAGCAGGGCATCCAGGCCCGGACGACTGGACCTGAGGTTACGGTTCCGTCGATACCGTCTGTGACAGTTGTGAGTGTTTTGTTGTAGCCTTCTTGGCAAATAGTTTTTAGACTCTGATATTTTAGAAGCTCGTTATGCTTCTTATTTTCCGCTTCGTTTTGGACTTAAAACAATGTGTGAATTGACTTTCTTTTTATCTTATGATTGGGTTGGCATAGTACAATGATATTGGTTGTAGCCGGTGGAATAGGCGTCTTGTATTACAGACTAACCCGTGTGTTAGTGCTACCTTAAGGCGGCTACTCTGGGCATAAGACTCCCCTCGTGCCGTGTTTTGTGTTCCCGGAGGGGGGGTCTTACAAATGGTATCAGTTTGTCGCGATCCTCACCTAAAGAAGTCATTTAACAATGGGCCACTCCCGTTCGATTAGTCAGCTTGGGGACAAACTGACTTAGCGGAAGCAGTGGTGTACCCATATGTAATTCACACTCAGTTTGTCCAAATTTGACCTTAGTTTTAGCCAACCTGACCCTAGTTTGTACCTTATGCGTAGGTCCCAACGCAGGTGGAGCCGGTTGGGGGTACTCCTACCCATTCCATTCCTTCACAATTCAAACAATCAGAGCTGGGGCAAACACTGTCAGCAATAGTAGATGCTTTTAGAGCCCAACAAGCTCCGGTACAACAACAAGCTCCGGGCTCCAACTGGTTGAGCACCTTCCATGCCCTGTCCCCTCTTGCTTACCTAGGGACAGAGTCGGCGGTGCGCACCGAAGAGTTGATTGATACCGTTGAAGAGCTGATGGCCGGTATAAGATGCCCAAGAAATATGGCAGTGACCTTGGTGGTGACGTTGCTGGAGCTGTACGCCAAACGATGGTGGAAGTCCCTCATGGGCTCCACCTTTCGAGGGCGAGTGTACACAGACATTAGTTGGAGTGAATTCTCAGAAGCTTTCTTGGAACATTTCATCCCCTCTTCCACACGGGATGGACTTGAGGAGAGATTTCTACAACTGAAGCAGGGATCGAAATCGGTGACGGAATTCCAGCAAGAGTTCCAACACCTCGCTAGGTTTTCCGATTCTTATGACTTGGATGATAGAGGCTATGCGAAGCGCTTTTACAAAGGGTTAATGGACCCCCTGAGACAGGCCCTTTTGTTTATAGCTGACGCTAGCTTGGCGGAAATTAGTGACATGGCAAAGAGACTAGAGGCAGATCACATGGAAAGTAATAAGAGACCTGCAGAAGGGGTGATGGATGTCGTCCCTAGTAATAGAAGGAGACATGATCATGGTAGAGGAAGAGGAAAGAAGAGAGGTGGCCGGTGGTTCAACCAGAACTATAGAACGGAGCACCCGATTCTGCAGCCACCATCTTTGCCTCCACCACCACAACAGCAACAATTTCAACAACCTTGGGGCCGACGAGACATAGTGTGTTTCGAGTGCAACCAACCGGGGCATGTCCGGCGTTTCTGCCTGCGGTTGTTTGCGAATGCTCCTCTTGCTCTCCCTCCAGCAGCTCCTCGTGGACGGGGGCATTTGCGTGGTCGGGGACGGGGACCACTAGGGAGAAATCAGGGGCATGCGCGGGAGCATGTGTTCGCATTGGATATGACCCAAGCGCGGAACCCGCAAGAGGTTATCGCAGGTACGTACTGAGTTTATTAATAGTGCTTGGACATGTTCCTTTTTATGGTACATGGAACATGCACATCCCTAGCTAGTGGTTATATCTTGATATTTTAGGCACCGTCATGGTTAGTGGGAGCCCCGCTTACGCGTTATTTGATACGGGCGCATCTCACATGTTCATTTCGGCGGACTTCGTGAAAGACTTAGAGAGGGTGCACCATTTCACTGGCACTACGCAAAGGGTGCGTCTCCCGGATGGATCCAAGATGATGTCGTCTGCCAGCTGTGACTTCGACAAGCTAATAGGAGGGAAGTTCTTTGAAACTGCAGCAACAGTATTGAAGATTCCGGAGTTCGACCACATTTTGGGCATGCATTGGTTGGATTGGCACCACGCCAGAATTAATTGTGCGAAGAAGCAAGTTACTTTGAGGCATGGAGACTTTGATGTCGTCTTTCAAGGTATTAGATTCGCACCTCGTAAACTATTATCTTCAATTCAGGTTATAAACTCTCATATGGAGGGGGATGAAGTCTATGTAATTTGTTTCGAGTTGAAGAAGATGGCATTAGATGTCAAAGATGTGCGGGTGGTGCGGGATTTCCCCGAGGTATTCCCCGAGAAATTGCCGGGACTACCCCCGCATAGGGAGGTGGATTTCCAAATCAAGCTAGTTCCGGGTGCCAAGCCCGTTTCACGGGCTCCTTACCGAATTGCTCCGAAGGAACTTGCGGAGTTTAGAGTCCAACTTCAGGAATTGGTGGAAGCAGGCTTCGTTCGCCCAAGTTCGTCACCTTGGGGAGCTCCTGTTTTGTTCGTTAAGAAGAAGGACGGCACCCTACGGTTGTGCATAGATTATCGAGAATTGAATCAGTTAACGGTGCTGAACACCTACCCTCTACCCGCATCGATGAACTATTTGATCAGTTGGTGGGATCACATTGGTTCTCTAAGATGGACCTGTGGTCGGGGTATTATCAGCTGAGAATACAAGAGGACGATATTCAGAAAATGGCATTTAGCTCGAGATACGGCCTATATGAGTTCACTGTGATGCCATTCGGGCTCACAAACGCCCCTTCAGCCTTTATGAGTTTGATGAACATGGTGTTTGACCCCTATTTGGACATATTTGTCATCGTGTTCATCGATGACATTCTGGTCTACTCCAAGATAGAAGCGGAGCGCACCGAACATCTAGCCTTAGTACTAGAGAAGTTAAAGGAACACGCTTTATTTGCCAAATTCAGCAAATGCGAGTTTTGGCTCCAAGAGGTTGCCTTCTTGGGCCATGTGATTAGTGGGGCTGGGCTAGCGGTGGATCCGGCCAAGGTGCGGGCCGTGAAGGAATGGTCGCCATTGAAGTCGGTGGCCAACGTACGGAGCTTTCTTGGACTTGCTGGATACAATCGCAAGTTTGTGAAAGGCTTCTCGAAGGTTGCCCTTCCCCTTACCACACTGACGAAGAAGGGTGTGCCGTACGAATGGACACCCCGGTGCGAAGCCGCGTTCTAAGAGTTGAAGGACCGGCTCACGACCGCACCCATCCTAGCCCTCCCATCAGGGAAGGAAGGCTTTTAACTTTATACGGATGCGTCGTACCAAGGGATGGGAGCCGTATTGATGCAGAATGGGCACGTGATTGCTTATGCTTCAAGACTGTTGAAGAAGCATGAAGCCAACTATCCAGTGCATGATTTGGAGTTGGGAGCGGTGGTGTTCGCCCTAAAGATTTGGAGACACTATCTGTATGGCGTCCAATGCGAGATCTTCTCGGATCATAAGAACTTAAAGTACGTCCATACTCAAAAGGAGTTGAATTTGAGACAACGGCGGTGGTTGGAGTTTTTGTGTGACTACGAATTCGCCTTGAACTACCACCCCAAAAAAGTTAATTCCGTAGCTGACGCCTTGAGTCGAAAAGTACCGGGATCGAGCACGGAGTCCTGTTTGATGAGCATGGAGTTAGTCCGGATACTTAGGGAGATGGAGATCACGTTGGTATTTAAGGATCAACCGGAAGAGTATACGAAAAACATGGCCGCGATGAGTATAGTTTGCAACATACGGGACCGAATTCGGATGGAGCAGAAGGAGGATATGGCTCTAATTCCGATTTTCAAGTCAATTAAGGATGGGATGACGGAAGAGTACTTCTTAAAAGACGGCCTCGTCCATTTTCGTTGTTGGCTTTATATCCCCGAAGGTGGCAATATTCGAGAGGATATCCTAAAGGAGGCTCATTGCTCCCAATATTCAGTACATCCTGGGATCGCAAAAATGAACACCTATTTGCGGAAGACGATATGTTGGTCGGGCATGAAGAGGGATGTCAAGTATTTTGTTACGCATTGTGTGGCATGCCAAATGGTGAAGGCAGAGTGCAGAAGTCCGGGTGGAATGTTACAGTCATTGCCCATCTCGGAATAAAAGTCTGAGGATATCTCCATGGACTTTGTCCACGGATTACCTCGCTCACGCTCGGGGAATGATTCGGTTTGGGTGATTGTCGATCGCTTGACCAAAGTAGCCTGGTTTATCCCAATGAACAAGGAGGCGCATGTGGATGTTTTGGTGCTCCTATTCATAGAACAGTTTGTGCGGTATCATGGAGTGCCGAAGACGATCGTATCTGACCGAGATGGCCGGTTTACGTCAAGAGAATGGAGGGCTTTACAGGTTTACTTGGGCTCGCGTCTCACTTTCAGCAAAGCTTTTCATCCTCAGACGGACGGGCAAGCTGAATGGACCATTCGAACATTGGAGGACCTGTTGAGATTGTGTGTGATAGATAGGGGGAGCCGTGTGAAAGAGTCTTGCCATTAGTGGAATTCTCCTATAACAACAGCCATCATGCTAGCATTGGTATGTCACCCCATGAAGCTCTATACGGAAGGAGGTGTAGGACCCCCTTGTCCTGGGTGCAAGACGAAGACCCGAAGGCATTGGGCATATAGTATATTGATGATACTAATGTGTTAGTTAGATTGATACGGGATCACATGATTGAGGCTCAGAGTCGGCAAGCGAGGTATTATAACGCAAAACACCGGATGGTGGAATTTCAAGTGGGAGACAGGGTGTTTCTGAAAATCCGGGCGATGCATGGAGTATCACGAGTATGAGGCGTGAAGAAGCTAAGCCCAAGGTACGTTGGACCTTATGTCATAATGGAAAGGATTGGCCCGTTGGCCTATCAGTTAGAGTTGCCACCAGAACTGGGGAACCTCCACGATGTGTTCCATGCATCATCTCTCCGGAAAGCATTGATGCGGCCCGACCAATACACCCCCATAACTGATGGTGCTGTAGCATATGATAGGTCTGTGCGATTGGAGCCGGTGCAGATCGTTGACAACTAGGTGAGAGCCCTGCGCCGTAAAAGTATGCCTCTGGTAAAAGTGCTATGGTCTAATCATGGGAAGGAAGAATTTAATTGGGAGTCGGTGGACTTAATGCGGAAGCGCAACCCAGAGCTGTTCTCCCAAGGTAACATTTTATAGCCCATATTATTTTGTACTTACATCCCCATAGCCCTAGCCTGATTTCGGGGATGAAATCTTTTATTTTGTTTATAGGATTTGTAACGTCCCAATCCGTGCTAGGCCCCTCGCACGAGTTTTGAGTCAAGAGACTTGACTCGGGCTCGGGGCGCACTGGCAAAAGATGTCAAGTGCGTTGGACAGAGTGTAGGGTTTGGTGATATCCAACGGATCGAAAGGGGATGGCCTAAGGGAAAATCGTCGAGAATACCTGGTGATTCTCGCCGATCGTCGAGTATCGATGAGAATACTCAACGCTCTGAATGCCAGATTTCTGATAGGAATGGCCCAAGGGAAAATCGTCGAGAATACCTGGTGATTCTCGCCAATCGTCGAGTATCGATGAGAATACTCAACGCTCTCAACGCCGGATTTCCGATAAGAATTGCCTAAGGGAAAATCGTCGAGAATACCTGGTGATTCTCGCTGATTATCGAGTATCGAAGAGAATACTCAACGCTCTCAACGCCCGATTTCCGATAAGAATGGCCGAAGGGAAAATCGTCGAGAATACCTGGTGATTCTCGCCGATCGTTGAGTATCGATGAGAATACTCAACGCTCTCAACCCCGGATTTCCGATAAGAATTTCCAAAGGGAAAATCGTCGAGAATGCCTGGTGATTCTCGCCGATCGTCGAGTATCGATGAGAACACTGAATGCACTCAACGCCGGATTTCTGATAGGTTAGGATAAGGGAAAATCGCCGGGTATCATTGTTCATACCCGACGAATTCGTCGAGAATTCCTGACGATTCTCGCCGATCGTCGAGAATGACAGATGATTCCCGCCGAATTTGACTTGTGTGTTCTCTTCGCCCAGGCAGATTCGCTGACTTGCACAGGCGGACCGAACCGGGCTTCGGGATTCGTCCTGGATGATTCCTTGGACCGGGTCACTTCAATATGACCCATTATGAGTGGTCCAATGGGGCGTTGACACGTGGCAGAAGATGTAACCTAATATATCGGGTTATAAAAGGACGTTAAAGTCGAACCCTAGCTTTGCGCCGATCAACCCTTGCCGTCATCGTGGAACTCGCGAACTGTCGGAGCTAAGTGAAGTCGGAGCTCTTGGAGATGGCCTTCTCTCGACCTCTCTCTCTCTCTCTCTCTCTTTTTCCTTTGCCGTGAAAAACAAGCACCAAGCAAGGGATGCCGCAAAGAAGAACGACTAGATCCATGGCCGGGAATGTTGGTACCGCCAGAAATGAGGTGAGTTTCTCCCCTCTCCCTTAGTGCTAGATCTATAGTTATATTCTAGGAGAGATATTGACTCCATAGAGTCTTGATGGTGAAGAGGAGATTTCTTATGGAAAGCCATGCCTAGGTTGTTTTCTAGGCTTTTTGTCTTCTTCAACCTCTCCATCATTCAAAGTGAAGATGGGTGAGTGATTCGTGGAGAAGTGTGGCTTTGTGAGGGTGAATAAGGGTGGACGAATGTCTGGAAGAGTTTTGGGAGGTCGGTGCAAGAAGGAAGATGAACGGATGTCGTTCATCTCACCTTAAGATGCGTGCAAGAATCTGACTTCTGCACGCATCGATCTTCGTCCCCAGTTTTGGAGGCATTCTGTTCATATCTGGGTTTTAGACTAAACACAAAAGTCATAGCCCTCAAAGATACCTTTCCAACGAGTGGTTGCACATTTCCAGGAGATACCTGTAGCCATGGGAAAGTTCGTTCGAGTCTGCTGCGATTGGGGGAAATATGTCCAGGAAATCTGTATCCTGTATGCAGCAGACTTTGAGTCAAATTTCTGATGTGATGCGGCCAGATCTGGGCTTCCGACTAGACATGAAAGTCATAGCCCTCGCAAATACCTTTCCAACGAGGGTTGAGCGTTTATAGAGGATTCCTGTAGCTCTAGGAATTCAAGTTTTGGTGGCAAGCTATATAATAATAATGTTCATGTTAACTCATGGTTAGGTGTACTCTTGTGAAAGTTATGATGTGCAACTTATATCGTTTGGCTCCTTTGATTATGATGCTATAGTTAACCTTATGAATGTTGTGCTCAACATTGGTAGCCATCTAGGTTAATGGTGATGTGAATTGAGATATTATGGCTAGTGATCAATGGAGGTTGAGCTTGGTTGTAGATTATATCTATCCTGTGTTGAATTGAGGTGATCAATTGAATAGATAGTTGTGAATGAGAGGAACTCTATTGGGAGAGTATTTTGTACCCGGGATCCGAGCCTAATAGGCTTTGTTGATAACCGATGCTTAGAGCTGTAGTCTCCCTACGGGTAGCATCGAGTGAGTTGTGATGGTGCATGTGGTGTGTGACGACTTCATGTGTCGCGATACTGAGATAATGAATGTGGCAGGTCTACGGGCTCGCCAGCCGTCACACCGATGGGAGCCAATAGTTAGACCTTGGGCGGTAGGGCTAGACACTTGGTGTCCATAACCCGAGGTCTCCTCCGCGCCATGAGAATGGTTGGGCTTGCGCCTCGTGCAATTCCGAGGTTCCTTCCGATTCGAAATCAAAGGCCAGGTTGGGCTGTGTTCTAGGTGCACATCTACCCAAGACCCCTTCTGAGCCGTAGTACGCGTGTGAGCTTCACTGTTGTGTTCTTAGCGTTGAGACTTACGGAGGCCTAGGACAGGTAGTGTTGATACCACCTAGTAGTGGAGACGCCCGCTCCACTGTCACCGTCTGGCCACGACGGTAGACGCCTGAGAGGTTAGCTACCTGCTAGAAAAGTGGGAAATTCAAGTCTGTGTCGACATAGCAACTTGCATGTGTGTGAACATGGGTCGTTCATCGCATAGCGTTCATACCATACCATTCATATCATGCACAAGATCCTTATCGTATAAGTTTGTATGGGCACTCTTATACGATGAGTTACATTTCTGTTAAGCCGAACCTTAACTTATAAGTTTGTTTGGGCACTCTTATAAGTTAAGTTACTGTTCCTGTTGTAGATTACCTGCTGCTTATTTATTTGATTTAATAGAACTGCTAGCTTACTTCGTAGAGATATTATTCTTACCAGTTCCTTGTCACCTGCTTGATTACTCTTGTTATATATATATACATATTGTACTTTTTTCCTTTCTCCGCCCGGTGTCGAGGAGTCGCCGGGGGAGCGGATATGAAGCCACTTAGTCTTTATGACTAACAGTTGCTACGTCTTCCATTATAGGAGGAAATCCGGCAGATAGGCCAGCAGCAGGGCATCCAGGCCCGGACGACAGGACCTGAGGTGACGGTACTGTCGATACCGTCCGTGATAGTTGTGAGTGTTTTGTTGTAGCCTTCTTGGCAAACAGTTTTTAGACTCTGATATTTTAGAAGCTCGTTATGCTTCTTATTTTCCGCTTCGTTTTGGACTTAAAACAATATGTGAAATGACTTTCTTTTTATCTTATGATTGGGTTGGCATAGTACATTGATATTGGTTGTAGCCGGCGGAATAGGCGTCTTGTAGTACATACTAACCCGTGTGTTAGTGCTACCGCAAGGCGGCTACTCTGGGCATAAGACTCCCCTCGTGCCATGTTTTGTGTTCCGGGAGGGGGGTCTTACATCTCCTCCCTAAGGAGTTTGTGATCCTTTCCGATCATGAGGTGTTATGATTCATCAACGGTCAACACAAAATCAGCCCGCGCCATGCTAAATGGGTATCCTTTTTGCAAGAATGCACTTTCAATCTTAAACACCATAAGGGAACTGACAACCGAGTCGCGAACGTTATTAGTCTCTAAACCTTGTTAGTCACTACTATGGAGGTTAATGTAGTAGGATTAGAATGAATCAAAGATTAGTACGCAATGTGCCCCGATTTCCAGGATGCATATATGTCTGCCCAAGATAGCTCCCCCACGAACATATCAGCTTTTGTCATTAAGGACGGCTATTTATTTAGACTTGGAAAGTTATGTATTCCGCAGTCGTCATTACGTCTCCATATCATCTGGGAATTATATGGCGGAGGGTTGAGTGGTCATTTTGGTAGAGATAAGACCATTACGTTAGTTGAAGAGAAATTCTATTGGCCAAAACATAAGGCAATGGTGGGACGAGTGGTGAGTAGTTGTAGTACTTGTCAGGTTTCCAAGGGCACCAAAACCAACGTCGGTTTATATACACCGTTGCCTATTCCTTCCACCCCATGGGAAGATGTTAGCATGGACTTTGTCTTAGGCTTACCCACTACTTTACGACGTCACGATTCTATTTTTGTAGTTGTGGATAGGTTCTCCAAAATGGCTTATTTTATCCCGTGCACCAGAACTAATGATGCATCTCATATCGCCAAATTATATTTTAAAGTAGTCAGTAACCAAGGAGTGCCGAAGACAATAGTCTCAGATCGTGATGTTAAGTACATGAGTTATTTTTTGAATACACTTTGGGTCTTAATGGGTACCAAGTTATTATTTTCCTCTGCCTATCACCCCAAGACTGATGGGCAGACGGAGATGGTTAATTGGAGCTTGGGTATCCTTCTTAGATGCCTAGTGATGGATCACAAAGGAACGTGGGATCTTATTCTTCCCCACGCCCAGTTGGCTTATAATAATTCCAAAAACCGGTCTACTGGTTTGTCACCAAGCGAGATTGTCCATGGATACAAGGCCCCTGTGCCTATTGACTTGGTACCGTTGCCCCCCAACATACAAAACAAGTCAGTTTGCACAATCCTTCGCCCAACATATTCATGACTTACATACACGTATACGAGCTACCCTGACTGCTCAATTTGAGTCTTATCAGTCGCACGCTAATTTACATAGGAGGGTGTTGTACTTTAAAGTTGGCGATTTGGTCCTAGTTCGCTTAGTTCCCGACCGTTTGCCATATGTCACCATTAATAAGTTGGCACCGAAGCGCATCGGCCCTTTTCGGAATATCAAGAAACTAGTTGACGACGCTTTCGTTTTGAATTTGCCGGCTGATTGGGGTATCTCCCCTATTTTTAATGTCTCGGATTTGATGTTGTTTGTTTTACCTCCACCTGAATTGAATTCTCTGTCGTCTTCTCCCTCCACTAAAAATTCTAATGGGGTGGGGAGTGGTAGTTCGGATGATCTCTCTCCTTCGGTCCACGCAGGTATAACATCGGATGGTACGTTGCCTTCTTTTATTCCTACTGCTGACATGTTTCCCAGGTTTCCTCGGACATTTCTCACTCCAGATATGATACTCGCTGCGGAACCATTCAGTACTCCGGATGGTACAACTTATCGCTTCCTTATCCGTTGGCATGACCGCCGCCCTTCGGATGAGTCTTGGTTACTCGCGATAGAGCTTCAACGTTTGGATGCCGAGCTTCTCAGCCGCTACCTATCCACTCACGCATCAGAGATACGTTATTTTGAGTGTGGGAGGATTGATGCAGTGCCGCCGCTAATTGATGATGACCCGATTGCCGAGGCGCTACGACATAAAGATCTGAAACGCCGTGATGACGCTGAAAGAAGTGCACGTTACAACCTCCGCCCGCGGCGTGCGAAAACCGTCATAAAGAATTAGCCTAATTATCTTATTTCATGAACTTTATTTTCTATTTTGTAATATAAAATTATTCTATGTTTAAGTTATAATTTTATATTCATAGCATGTTTTATTTTTTTAATTTGAACAATATTTTTTTTGGTGTGAATTTAGCCATTCGGATGGATGAGATTACATCTCCATCATGGAGGGCTAAGAGTTGTTGTAAACTCCTATATAAGGAGGTGATTATGAGGAATAACATATTGAAAGATTGAAAACCTAAACTCCCCCCTCTTTTGAGAATTTCAGCCAAGGCCTCTCAGAACCGCCGCCCCCTTGTGTGGTGTGAAGCCGCCGCCCCTCTTGCTCCCTCACTCTGTGCGGTGCGTCTCCGGCGCGGCTTCCTTCGGTTCGACTCCTTGGAAGAAGGTTGCAAACCCCTCGGTGTGACGTCGGCGGATCCGTGGAGAGAGTGATTCTCCCACCTTATCTTTGTGTGAACTTTCATCCCGGTTGGGTAATCTCTTCCCCTTGTGTGATTCATGCTTTAGATTGTGGAGGTTTTTCATGCATCGTTTCCTACATTATTTTTAATTCCGTCGCTTGCAAATTCTGAAATTGAAGGTGTCGTTATTGAATCTCTTGTTATCCAGAACGGGTAGATCCATCTCGGGAGCGCGACTTGGCCTATCCAAGATTTTCTCTTCCGATCGGCGCACTTTATGTGCCAATAAGGGAATTAACACGACTCGTATTTTGATCGCTCTTGAAGTTTTCCGCCGCTCCAAAATAAAATTATTGCTGCGCTTGAAACGGCTTATTATGAAGTGAATAAATGCTTGTGTAGGTGCGGTGAGTTGTGTGCTTGTTTGACAGGTAGGTCTTAAGGACGTTTTATCGAGTCCGGCTTACAGTGAGTTTTGTGCTTGTTAGAGAAGTAGGTCCTAAGGACGTGGTATCGAGTCCCGGATTTTGGGAACCAACCGACCCCTTTTCGTTCGCTTTTGGTCGGCGTTCTCTCTTTTTATTTCTTAGTCTGTGACGGTTACGTGTCTGTTAGCGTAGTCACGTCCGATCCGTTCACCCCCCACATCATTTTCCCCCTTCGCCTAACCAGTAGAGAACAAGATTCAGCCAAACTTCCTTCTACAAACACAGATCCATAGATCTTACAACTCAGATCCTGATAGGTTCTTACAGCTCAGACTTATACAAGTCCTACCTCAGATTCTTCCCAAGAACCCTCCCTTAGGCAACATCCCTACCTCAGCCTTTATCACCACGCTTACAACTCAGACATTCACAAGTCCTACACCTCAGGCTCTCTGCCCTACGTCATCCTTTATAAACACATGCATACAACTCAGATCTATAAAAGATCTTACAAGGAAAAATAATATTTAGTTGTACAGAAATTTCACCAAGAAAGAACTCTCAATTGGAGTGAGCTTCTTGATCAGTTCGTTAATAAATTGTATACTTTGGATCCAACCTGAATTGGCTTTTTCAAAACTTCTTGATTGAACAAACTTAGATTGTTCTTGACTTGGTGTAGAAGTTTTTCTTCAGATAGCTCCCTTCTTAGATTAAGAAATAGATCTGAATCTTTCTTGCAGACTGTTCAGGATCTGCCTTCTTAAGGGTTCCCCCCATTCTTATTATTGAATTCTCTCTCTAGTTTTGTGTTGGTTTGTTCCCCCGTAATTTCTTAAATTGGTTGTCATGGATCAGTCCTTTATATAGAGTTTCTCAATAATTACCAGCTGATCCGGTTTGCAACAACCTTCTGACAGTTCTGACAAAGGTGTCCGACTTATTGTTTATGACATCTTTCAAGTCTACATCTGTGACAGTTGATTCTACAATGACTTTATATCTCAGCAGGGAACACTCAACAAATTACTTCACATGTGTCGACACAAATAGAATAAGTGTCGACACAAGTCTTAATGATGTCGACACAGCACTCATTGTGTTGACACAGTCATTCTTCTTCTTCTCGACATAGCTTCTGTTGTATGTGTCGACACAAGTCCTGTGTGTCGACACAACTGCTCCTGGTCTCGACATAGATGATGCTGACAGATGGTGTTGAGTGTATGTCCAGATGTCGTTGAGTGTGTGTCGACACAAGTCCTGTGTGTCGACAAAATTTCTCTTGGTCTCAACATATCTGATGATGATAGATGGCGTTAAGTGTATGTCCAGATGTCGTTGAGTGTGTATCGACACAAGTCCTATGTGTCAACACAAGCCTTTCAGACTCAGTAAAGTTGTTGATGATAGATGGCATTGAGTGTGTGTCTACACAAGTCCTGTGTGTCGACACAAGCCTTCTTCTAGTGTTGACACAATTCCTAGGTGTCGATACATGCCTTTCTTCTGGTGTCGACATAACTCCTGGGTGTCGACACATCTCCTACTTTACGTGTCGACACAATTCCATACAAGTGTCGACACTTGTACTTAGAAATTTTCCTTCATTTCTTAAACCTGCACACAGGAACTCAAACATCCCATCAAATACAAATTGATGTATATAATTGAGTAAGGGGAGGCTTCTCCAAATCTGGTATATAGTTTCCAGTGTACCCAACAATCTCCCCCTATTTGGAGAAATCATAACCCTTAGTCAAAGATATACATCACATATAATAAATCAAAGAAAAATAGATTGTCATACATTTCACTGCAGGGTAACATATAAACATAGATAATAGCTAAACTCAATACTGAAAATAATGTCATTCATTAATTAGGAAATTGTTTAGGTTTACATGTTTCTTTAAAAAACAAAAATAAAAAGATTACATTGTTCTACATATTAGCCTATCTATCCTAAGATAGACTAGGCTCCTTGATTACTATTCCTTTTTCAGATCTGATCTTAGCCTGCACATTAGGTTAAGGATCATCAGCTGGTTTCTTTCCTTTCAGGTCTTTCTTCTTCAGTTCTTCATCCTTGATCCTTTGTCTTTCAAAATAGTGAAAAGACTTTGGAAAGTACTTGCTAGGCTCCACAGAGTTAGCAAGTAAATTCCCAGCTTTATCACTCCTCTTATACTGAAGTATAGCCTCTTACCTTGCCTGATACTTGTTCCACTAATGCTCAGAGTACCATTTGCCTCTATCATATGTCTTCTCCTTCACAACTTTCCAGGTAGTTAAAATAATGTTCCTGGAGGTAGGACACCACTTCAAAAAATCAGGCTTCAGTTCTGCTTATTCTCTAAACCTTTTCTTGTAAAGTTATGCCTCCCTCTGAGCTTCCTGTACAGCCTCTAACATTTCTAGCATTTCAATAATAATATTCTATGCCTCCTGTGGAGGGCTATACATTTGCTGAACGTCTTGCTGGACTATGTAAAAATCAGCTGGAGGATAAATGACGTGTGCATCCTCTGGATGATCCCCTTCAATATAGGCAGGTTGAAGACCAGATTCAGCACTATTATCATCCTCATATAGGGGTGGAAATCCATGTGTAGCTCTGATGGTATTAGATACCCATTTTGCATGATCAGAGCTGGCTTTGACTAATATTCTCTCCCCCTTTATGACTTCTCAAGCCATATGATCTCTCAGATCATTCTTTTGAAAACTTTCTAGGTTAGCAAGATATTCTGTACGTTCTTTGTAGTAGGCTTGGAATTTAGTCAGGTGATCAGAAATAGTCTTTTGAGAAGCTTCAGTGGCTATTTGGATAGCAACTAGATCTGCTTGTATTTGCTTGGATACTTTAGATTTCAAATCGGTTGCAATACTTCCCAGTTTTTGAGAATTTCATCAAGGGAGTCCTTGAGATTTTCATTTGATCTTAATTGATTTTTTAAAAAATATCCTTGCTTGACTGTAATGTCCTCAACTTCAGTCTTTATCAGATGTTGTTGCTCAGCCAAATATACTACAACATTACCTCCCTTATGGAAGCAATCTGTCATCTTTTTCTTATTCAAATTAACTTCAAATCTGATGGATTTTATATCTTGAGCCAGTTGGAACTGTAGATCTTGATGTGACTCATCCACATATTTCTCCAAAGTCTGCATTTGCTCATCCATCTTGACATGTTGTTGGACCAGTAGTGAACTGAAGTCCATGTTTTGAGAAGGTGGTGGAGTAACTGTTTGTAGGGCTTTCTTATAGCCTGTGCTCCTTTTCCGGATTGCAAATAATTTTCTCTTTTTAGCCATGGAGGCTTCTTAATCATCAGAAGATTGAGATGAGCTTTCTATATCTATAGTTTCTTTATTAACTTGGGAATCCAGTAGCTCCTCCCCCTCAGTTCCTGGTAGTTCCTTTTCTACTTTTTACTGCTCCCCTTAAGTCCTTGCTGTAGATAAATTAGGGAACAGTTGCTACAAAGTTACCTCCTGCTGCATCTTAATAGGAGGAACAATGTTGGCTTGAGAAGAAAAAGGTTCTCCCTGGATATCCAGATCTTTATCGAGGGCCTTCTCTATACAGGAGATGCTTACTTACTCATCTTGAGTTATATCTGTCATCTGCACATCTGGTGCTTCATTCTCAGCAGTGATTAATGCTTCTTTGTTTATGTCTGATATAATGTCCATAACTATATCATCAGCATACTCACTCTGTAGAGTTGCTTTAGCAATTCCTCCCCTTAGGCAGGTAGCTCATGTTGTTCAGTGTCTTGTACTATTAATTCAGTGTCCTCTCCCCCTAGATTGGAGGCCATCTGATGCTCTAGTTTCTGACTTCTCTCCACTTGAGTTTGGGCTTCTTTTTCCTGTTGGTCTTCATCTGAACTGAAGACTAATTCTTCTTCAGAATCAGTGGAGGATTCTATTTCCTGAACAATTGCTTTCTTCTTCCTTTCCTTCTTGACCTGTTTCTGTGGAGTAGAAACCTCTTTGGTCAAGACTCTATCCCATCTGGATAAAATTCTTATGTCCATCCTGCCCATATGATTGATCTTGGATCCTGGAAGTTGATTCATAATATCTGGGATAATTAAAACTAAACACAATCTTAGGATTCTACCCAGATTTGGCTTCTTAATTCCTTCTTAGATCTTGTATAACACTACTAATGACCAGTCTGTTTTTACATTGAATATGACTCTGTTCATTAGGTTAAACATGAAGGCAGATATCCTATCATGTCCACCAGTCTTGTAGAGAATCACCTTGCCTATGATTTCTGAAAGAAACTTACCTTGGGAATTCATCCTCTTCCTGGTAATTGACAATCCTACCTTGGTATTTGGATTCAATCCACACCAATTTATTGCATCCTTTATCAAAGATGGAAGTATGTCATCGTCTTCTTTAACCCGGGGAAGTTGAAGAAACTTCCTGATCATCTTTAGTGTGAGTTTCACTCTTGAATCCTTAACTGTAGCTTTCATCTTCTTTCCTACGTAGTCCACAGTTGCAGACGAGTAGAATTCAAGCACTTCCTTCTTCCAAATTCTTGAAGGTTCAGAGGCGATAAAATCCAAGCCATTTTCATAAATTAGGGTAATCACACCCTTGATGTCCTGAGAAGCTATCTTGAATCCCCCGCGAACCAGCTCATATCCTTCATTCACCTTGTTGCCCTGGTGTGGCGCCATTGATGAGAGAGAGAATAAAGAAGAGAAAACAAGTGAATATCTATGTCGACACAAGGTCTAGGGTCGAGAATTCTGAAAGCGTAGTCAACAAGATTTTTTCTTCTTCTATTAATAGAGTACTAGCAAAGGTTAGGTCAAAAGAAACGCCGTACTTAGTAATAATACTAGTCGACAAAATTTTACATGTGTCGACATAAAATACTTAGATCTCGACAAAACTAATTTTTAGTCGACATGTCTATGTGTCAATATACTTGTGTTAGTGTCGACATGGACTAGTCAAGTCTCGACAGAGTGTGTCAACACAAATTCTTGTGTCGACAAAAATACTTTTTCTGTGTTGACACACCATACTGAGAGTGTCGACACAATTTTCTTTTGTCGACACAAACTTTCTTACTTACCCAAATATCCTGAGAAATTTGTGCTTACATATTCTACTTAGGAAAGCTTGTGCTGACCTATACTAGGTTCAACATACCTAATTCAATTTTAAATTAATTCAATTTAATTTCATCTAGAGGTTTTGTAAAAAAATCTGCAATTTGATTATTTGTGTTCACAAATTCTAGACTAATATCTTCCTTCTCCATATGCTCTCGGATGAAATGAAACTTAATTTCTATATGCTTAGTTCTAGTGTGTGAAATAGGGTTATTAACAATAGAAAAAGCACTAGTAGAATCACAAAATAGTGGAATTCTACTTACCTTGATGTCATAGTCTTCAACTTGATGCTTTATCCACTTAACTTGTGCACAACAGCTGCCTATAGCTATATATTCTTACTCAGCAGTTGAGATAGCTACACTTGTTTGCTTCTTGCGGCTCCATGACACCAGCCTTCCACCTAGGAATTAAAAAGTTCCCGTGATACTTTTCCAGTCTTCTTTGCATCCTGTAAAGTCTGCATCTGAGAAGCCTATCAGTAAGAAATATCTATTCTTAGGGTACCAAAGACCTAGATTAGGTGTGCCCTTAAGATATCTCAAAATTCTTATGACAGCAGTTTAATGAGATTCTTTTTGGCATGCTTGGTTCCTAGCATAGACACATGATGCATACATGATGTCAGGTCTACTAGCAGTCAAGTAGAGTAGAGAGCCAATTATCCCTCCATACAAAGACTCGTCAACAGGTTTCCTTGCCTCATCTTTGCCTATAGGCATACTTGTTCCCATTAGAGATTTCATGGTGGAGGATGAGTCCATTCCATATTTATTAATCAAATATTTGGTGAACTTAGACTGAAATATGGACAATCCATTATCAGTCTGTCTAACTTGAAGTCCCAAGAAGAACTTCAGCTCACTCATACTTCTCATTTCAAACTTCCATTGTATAAGTTTGGCAAACTTTCTACAAAGGTTATTTTCAGTAGATCCAAAGATAATGTCATCAACATATATCTGGACTAGGATAATCTTGCCTTTAGATTCCGTAAAGAATAGAGTTTTGTCTATCTTTTCTCTAGAGAATTTATTCTCCATAAGAAAAGTAGACAAGGTTTCATACCAAGCCCTAGGGGCTTGTTTCAAACCATATAGAGCTTTCCTAAGCCTATATACATAGTTAGGATAGTGAGAGTCTACAAAATCTGAGGGTTGTTCAACATAGACTTCCTTTTTTAAGTCACCATTCAGAAATGCTGACTTTACATCCATCCGATATACCTTGAAACCTTGATAGTCAGTATAGGCCAAGAACAACCTTATAGTTTCTAGCCTTGCCACTAGTGCAAAGGTTTGATCAAATTCAATCCCTTCTTCTTGCATGTAGCCTTTTGCTACAAGCCTGACCTTATTCTTGATTATGGTGCCATTTTCATCAAGTTTTTTTTTTGTAGATCCACTTGGTTCCTATAACATTGTGATCCTTTGGTTTAGGAGCCAGTTCCCAGACTTACATCTTTTGAATTGATTCAGCTCTTCCTGTATGGCATCAATCCAGTTTGTGTCTAGCATGGCTTCTTCAAACTTCTTAGGTTCTATCTGTGATAGAAAACTTGTATATAGAAGTGTGTTCATGCTCTTGATCCTGGTTAGAACTCCTTGACTTGCATCACCAATGATTTGGTGAGCTGGATTTTTCTTCAAGTTTCTTCTTGCTAAAGGAAATCTGCCAACCTCTTGGCCTTCTTCATTTTCCTTATCCTGATGCACTTCGCAGTTTTCTTCTTCATCCAGTGAATCTTGTTCTCCCCCTGGAAAACATGCATCCTTTTCTTCATCCAGCCTAGCAGGTGCTTCATCATTAATAATCAACTTGTCCAGGATGTCCTTTAAACCTGTAGAACTACCTGAAGAGCTAGACAATTAACTGTTAATCAACTTAGACTCATCAAATACTACATGGATAGATTCTTCTACAACTTGTGTAGTGAAGTTATAGATCCTGTATGCCCTACTATTATTGATCTACCTAACAAATTTCCCATCTAGGGATTTGGCAGCAAACATAGTTTGGTAGTGCTTACCATTAAATAGTACATAATACTTGCTACTAAAGATTCTGATGTTGGAAAAGTTTTGTTTTCTGCCTTTCAAAATCTCATAGGGAGTCATCTTATGTTTCTTATTGATGGAAGCTCTATTGAGTACACGACTTGCAGTATTTACTGCCTTAGCCCAAAAGTACTCAGGGAGAGTAGTTTCTCTAAGTAGTGTTCTACTTGCCTCAATTAGAGTCCTATACTTTCTTTTAGCAACTCCATTTTGCTGGGGAGTTATAGGTGAGGATAACTCCTGATGAATCCCAAGTTCTTCACCAAACTTTGTCATACACTCAGACTGAAATTCAGTTCCATGGTCACTTCTGATTTTGACCACTAAAATGTTAAACTTATTCTGAATTTGTCAAACAAAATTCTTGAAGACAGTAGGAGTTTCAGATTTCTGCCTCAAAATGAAAACTCATGTGAATCTAGAATATTCATCCACAATAACTAATGTGTCTACTTTCCTACCTAGACTTTGAACTGGCATTGGACCAAATAAATCCATATGCAAGATATATAGACATCTCATTGAATCTTTGGTATCAAGTACTTGGAAAGCGGAATTAGTCTATTTGCTCTTTTGGCAAGCTGAACAAACACCCTCTTTAATGCACTTGACCTGAGGACCATTCGCCACTAACCCCATACTAACTAGCTGTCCTATTGACATATCGTTCAGTTAAGCCAGCCTCCTGTGCCATTGGACACATTGATGCTTTCTTACCTGCAACTAGACAAATGGGTGAGATGTTATACTCACAATCAAGGTTAAGAAAATATATATTGTGTTTCATAGTGCCAGTCAGAATTATCTCTTGATCAATTGACCTCCTTATTTAGCACTCCACTTTGAGGAAAGAGATGTCATAACCTAGATCACTAAGTTTTCTTATGCTAATCAGGTTATGTTTCATACCCTTAATATAATCCACTTGAGTGATAGTAATAGAATTACTAGAAATGTTACCAAATCCTTTGATGATTCCTTTTTCAGATCCACCAAAGATTACTTTGGGTCCATTCACTTTGGGTGCATAGTCCCTCAACATTCTTCTTGTTCTAGTCATGTGCCTTGAATATCCACTATCCAAGTACCAGATAGGGGTATGGCCACTTGGATTCACCTGGATCAAATAAAGATTTACCTATACTCAGAACCCAAATTGTTATTGGGTCCTAGGTTCTTGTTAGTTTGAAATCTATCATTCTTACCTGCAGCTTTTCTGACAGGTAAGTGTTCTTGTTTTTAACACTTGTGTAGAACCAACAATCCATGACAAAGTGGCCCACCTTGCCACAACACAAACACTCAAATCTGTTGTACCTTCTCTTAGGTACAGACTTCACAATTTGGTTTCCTACAGTTCTTTTAAGTGTAGGTGATGGAGCACCAAACCCCAAGGATTCCTTAAGAACCTGATGAGTTTTCTTATAGAGTGGCCTATTGGCATATACAACCTTTCCAATGAGATCTCCATACTCACAGTGACCATGAGAAATATCATGATCATACCTGTTTGTAGGTTGCATCACTTTCCTAAAGAAGATAGGGGGTTTTGAGGCTAATGACTGAACAAGGGCTTTGCCTTTTCTATGAGAATTGGTGGCCCTTGTTCATCCCTTAAAGCCTAGACCTGTATTTCCTTTATGAGAAATGGAATTGTCTATTAAGGGCAAGATAGACTTTGGCTTAGAGAATTTAGCCACTAACTCCTTTTCTTTCTGAAGTTTTGCCTCCAGATGTTTGACGTGATTTTCCATGACGGAGATTGTGCCCATCTGAATAACATTTATGTTTTTCAGTTTGGCAACCTCATTCAATTTCAAATCCAACATCTTTTCCTAATCTGATGCAGCCTGCTTAAGAGATTCAAATTCCTTGGCCTGCTTCTTGACAAGGAACTTGCTCCTCTTCAGAACTTGCAACAAACCACCATACTCATCAATGATTTGATGTACATCCCCCTAAGATTCAGAACCATCCAAACCTCTTGATGCAGATGCTTCTGATTCTGATCCAGTATTCAAGAGCTAAGGGAGAACTATATACCTTACTTGGACCAGGCTGATTCTGAAACTTATAATCTTCTCATAGATCCATCAGCCCTTTACAACAATATCCTTCAACTCCATTTATGGAGTCCAGCATTTGTAAGAATTCTAATTCCCAAAAATCCTCTTCTGTAAAGAACAGCCCAACATATGCTTCTACATCATCTTCTTCTCCAGATTCTTAGGATGAAGACTCTGTCCAACTCTTCTATTTCTGAGCAACAAAGGAATTCTCCTTCTTGCCTTTACTTGATGCTTCTTCTTGTCCTAAGACTCTGTCCTCTTATCAGGACAGTCAGCTATGACATGTCCAGGCCTGTTGCAGCAATAACAAACAATCTTAGAATTAGTTTGTTTACCAGGATTTGAGGCATACCAGTCCTCCTTGGAAGTCTTCTTTTTCTTGTAATAATCATCCTTGGAAAAGGATGTTGAAGGCTTGGTTCTCCATTTCTTCTTTTTCATTAACCTCTGAAACTGCCTTGTAAAGGCAACAAAGTCCTCATCAGAGGTGTGGCTATCTGATGTACTGATGTCAGGATCTTCTGCTTCTGCTTCAACACTTCTTTTTGGTGGAGAAGGAGACTTTCTTCTACCCTTTCTAGTGCTTTTAGCCTTGAAGGCTACTGAATTATCTTTATACTCAGACCTGCTGCTTTTCTCTTCCTCCTTTCTGGCAGTGAGCTGCATTTCATAAGATCATATCTTTCACAACAATGTGGGTGGAGGTGTATCAGCAAGCTTGGCCACCTCTCTGATGGCACATATCTTTGTATCCCAGTCCTTAGTTAGTGACCTGAGAAACTTGTCATTCAATTCATATGTGCTGAAGACTCTTCCATAGGTCATCAGCTAATTTACTATTCTGAAGAACTTCTTGTAACATTCTGCTATGCTGTAAGACTTGGCTTGTCTAAAGCTTTCATATTCTTGATTCATTATAGATTTCCTATCATCTCTAACTTATTCAGTTCCCTCCATGTAAAAAATAAAGGTGTCCCACATCTCCTTTGAGGTTTTGCAATTTACCAAGTTATTAAATGTGGCATCATCTATAACAATCACAATAATGTTTTGTGCTCTTTTATCAAATATTGCCAGGATTATCTCATCCTTAATCATTTAAGAAAAGATCTTTGGGGTTTGCAGATTTGAATCAAGAGATGATACCTTCATTGGAATGAAATGACCTTCTTGTATTGTGATGTAGATTCTTTGATCAGATGCTTCCATGAACAACCTGACCCTTTCCTTCCATATCCCAAAACATTCTTTCCTGCAGATGGGCAGTTTCATGGATCCAAATTCCTTCTAATTCTCATTTGAACTCATTCTTGTTTTCTGTTAATTTCATTGGAGATTCACTCAGACTGTTAGGTCTTTCTTTGAGCTACCTCCCTCTGACAACACTTGAAACACTTGATTTCAAGAGCCTAGACACCTAGAGGGGGGGGGGGGGTGAATATGTTCTAATTTTCTTTAATAATTTTAGGCAAGTTACTAGATTTATCACCGCATAGAATATACAATCCATAACATAACATTCACAGCATAGCTCAGTACACCAGATTTATAGTGGTTCCCCAAGTTATGGGTACATCCACTCTCCCCCTTCGCCTAACCAGTAGAGAACTGGATTCAACCCAACTTCCTTCCACTAACACAGATCCATAGATCTTACAACTCAGATCCTGATAGGTTCTTATAGCTCAGACTTATACAAGTCCTACCTCAGAATCTTCCCAGAACCCTGCCTTAGGCGACATCCCTACCTCAGCCTTTATCACCAGGCTTACAACTCAGACTTTCACAAGTCCTACACCTAAGGCTGATGCTGACAGATGGAGTTGAGTGTATGTGTAGACGTCGTTGAGTGTGTGTCGACACAAGTCTTGTATGTCGACACCACTGCTATTGGTCTCGATATAGCTAATGCTGACAGATGACGTTCAGTGTATGTCCAGATGTCGTTGAGTGTGTGTCGACACAAGTCCTATGTGTTGACACACGCCTTTCAGACTCAGTACATCTATTGATGATAGATGACATTGAGTGTGTGTCGACACAAATACTATGTGTCGACACAAGACTTCTTCAGGTGTCGACAGAATTCCTAGGTGTCGACACATGCCTAGCTTCTGATGTCGACATAACTCCTGGGTGTCGACACAACTTTTGCTTCAGGTGTCGACACAATTCCTTACAAGAGTCGACAGTTGTACTTAGAAATTTTCCTGCATTTCTTAAACCTGCACACCGGAACTTAAATATCTCATCAAATACAAATTGATGTATATCATTGAGTAAGGGGAGGCTTCTCCAAATCTGGTACATAGTTTCCAGTGTACCTAACAAATAAACTATTAATAATAATTACTAAATTGGTTTGCGCCCTAGGCGGATATTATGGAGACGCTCCATATGGTCATCACGGTGCCGCATATCTTTATTTCAAGGCAGAGAAAGTTATTCTGTAAGCGCGCCATCATCGTCTTCAATATATTGAGGGTCGTCGTCTCCATCTATCCTCCCCCACTCAAAAGTACTCATCACCGATGAGTTGGTCTGAAAGTACCGGTGTAGGAGAGCATCATCCCAAAGAAACACGTAACGACAAGCAGCACCACTTGGAGAAGAGAGCACTTCAACCTGGAGTATCCTGTCATGCAAAAAGTTTGTCATATAAAACCTCAAAAAAGCATTAGGAAATAAAGGATAACAAATTTATACATCAACAACCAACGTACATCCAGTGAAGATCGATGAAGAGAGCGATCCAGGTACAAACTCAATACCCAAACCATAATAAAACAAAGTGGACCCAAACGGACATGCAGATTATTCAAGTGGTGGAGAAACATATAACGTTAAATTAGAAACATTAAAAATAGTCGTAATACCCCAATCAGTGGATAACTTCAAATGATATGCGTATTCCCATAATTTCATTAATATATGAAAAAGATCTAGTTCGCTAACTCGCCAACTTTCTATAGTGCCCGAAGGCAACTATTTGGGGACGAGACGCACCACAACTAAATCACAAATCATATAGTGAGACGCTCTTTTATGTAAGCTATCATGAATTTGATAAGATATAATTTGTATGCCTTGCGTTTCACTAATATGCTTATATAAAATGTGATCATGATGAGCATAAACTTGTGCAAGCTTATTTAATATATTCGGTTGAGGTAACGGAACTAAATGCGATGGCACCAACGGAACTAAATAAGGTGGCACCAGCAGAACTACATCAGTTGGCACCAACAGTACGAGAACAGGTGGTACAAATGGATTGAAATCAGGTGGCACAATAGATGGCCACATCACAAACGTATACTCAGAGATTTGGTAATTCTTAGAAATTCGAGAGGATATAGAGCTATCAAAAATGATATCGTGGCCAAACACAAATTCCGTCAACGCACTAAAACTTGTACGACGAGACATGTCCAAAGAAGGGGCCCGTAGGGTTGCCAAAATAAAATGACTTTGATCAAACATACCAAACTCGTTTCCTAAAGGGTACACTAAACGAGTCAACGGATCAGGCTAGAGAGTCGGTAAAACTAAAACCAGGAGAGAGTTAAAATCATATTCAATTTCAAGCAACAGAGTCAGCATCAGGGGACACTCATCCGAGCCTACTTCAATAACGTCTTCTAGATCACTAGGGATTTCCTCAGACTCAGACGCATTAGAATCATCAGGCACTAACGAACATGTCAGAATACTCAGAACTACGAGGTCATCCTCAAAATCCAGAGATAGTATATCAACGTTAGCATCCTCAGGGGTATCAGTCACTATCTCTAGGTGCTTAGATTTCGAGGCTAACAGAAGCATAACCCTAGAGATAACATCTATCGAGTCCACAACAAATAACCTATTAGGAGAGGTTTCCCTAATGGGGGGTGGTGGTCCTAATACGGCCTTTTCAGTCTGACACGAGTGAGATTTATTCTTAGGAATGTAGTGCTTCTCAATTCTACTACTGTTATAAAAGTGGTGTCTAGATCGGTATGAAAATAACACAGTACTTTACCCTGGATGTAGGGGTTTAACCACTTACGAAACCTAGAGAGGGTGATCTCTAGCAACTCCTTCACTCCACTTCTAACCATCATTTCCTTAAAAAGACGCATATAATCGGAGACCGGCTTGTTCCCTTGTTTAAGTTTTGTCAAATCATTATTTATCTGTCTCTTGGTCTGAGAATTTTATTTATAATCATTCCTAACGGCCGGTATGGATCTAGTGCCAAAACTATACTCACTCATAGGCTTGGTGTTAGCAGGGTGAAGATAGGCGGGATCAAATTGCTCCGAGAGTAGGCTATGCATGTGCAGCCAAGATTAATGATAGCTACCAACACGATGCTCTTCGTTTAACCAAAACAACTGGGCTTGACCTACTAATTGCTCTTGGGAAAAGTTAACCTTTTTGTGTTCATCCCATAAGTGGCTATTAAAATAATGCTCTAATCCATTAAGCCAATCTCTAAAATTTTGGGGACATCATAAACCGTCATAAGTAGGATAAATGTGGTGTGCCCTAGGGGTGTGTTTAGCCATATCCTTAGCATATGAATAGTCTAACCGGGCTGCATATACGTCGTGTGTCATTTTAGTGAGAACCGGAGAGAAAAACTCACCCGGAACTGGTGCACATGCAATGACTAAATAACCTGACCCTATGTAATTTTCAAAGATGTAATTGTTCCCGCTAATTACATAAAATAACAAATGTATATTTTTTTATTTTCTTGCTGGAAATAATATGATTATTTTTAAATAATTTTTTTTTTTACTTTTTTGCTAAAAAAATAAAAATACAGGCCGCTATTTGCAAACCAACAATTAAATTTTAAAATAATTTAATAAAAATAATGACTTAATGAAAAATAATTTTTTTGTCTTTCTTACTAAGAAAATGTTGGAGAAATTCCAGATTTTTATGTTTTTTAATTTTGAGAAAATCTGAAAAATTTAGGCCGCTATTTGCAGACCAAGAAGTTAAAAATTTATTTATATGTTGTGTAATGAAACGTGTAAAGTGCGTGTCGGTACTCAAAGCAAAAGGGGGAGGGGGAAAATTAGGAAATTTATGTGAACCTCCCTCTGATACCAAATTGATGCAGGCTCACACGTTTGAAAACGAATAGATCTACGAACTAGCACGAATACCTCCCACAATCCAAATCCTATATTCGCACAATTGCTCTACGGGGCACCACGTTAATTTATTCTATCAATTATATGTTAGCGTACGGGTAGCCAAACAGATTAGGATTAAATAAAGGAAATATGCCAATATTCTTTTCGGCTAAAAGGACCTACTCGGTCTGAACGTGCGGTGTTGTACCAAAAGAGATCTACCAAATAAAATACGATTCGGAAAAGGTAGATCTCTCCCAACAAAATAAAACGAAGGTTAGCCAAGGCTTTCTCGAAATTAAAGAAAATTAAGAGGGATAATAAAAGCAATTAAAAGATCACCACGATATAATTTTTATTACTATCAAAAATTCAACGCTAAGAATCTACAACCACAGGAATTAATCTAGGAAGGGAAATACATAATCAGTAGAAAGGATTCATTACCCTATCGAAATGGATGATTCCGATTTATCTACTTGGATCGTACTTCAACGGCTCTGTCGGAGTCTCACCGGTTGGAGAGAAACTTGTCTTCCTTCGTCGCGTCACGCCGGAGTTGGGATCCACTAAAGAAATCTTTGCCTTGGCCAATTTCTTCAAGGAGGTGGGTTGAATGGTGGCTCTTTTGGTGGTCTAGCTGTTTTGGGAGAGAATGATGGGGGAAGGTGGTCGAGCTACTAAGAGGGGGGAGATAGAGAGGGATGGAGGCCAAGAGAGGGAGAGGAGGGAGGAGGCCGAATTTTTGCCAAGGGGGGAAGGAATGATCTCAAAAGATTTTAGGGGGGATTATTTTCTTATTCTTCTTATTTCTAATCAATCCTTCATAACATGTCTATATATAGCCTACACCAATCAATCTCCCGCCATTCAATATTCAAAATTCAAAAATCAAAATTCAAATTGAAAATATGATGGTTATATGTACCCATCTATCGCATGAAATGAAATAATTAAATTAACACATGATGATTATAAGAACTCATCATTACACATGAAATAAAATTAAAAAAAACATAAAAGTGACTTAATAAATATTAATAAATTATTAATGATTATTAATAAATTGGTTTGCATCCCGGGCATATATTATGGCGATGCTCCACATTGTCATCACGGCGCCACAAATCCATTTTTGAAGGCGGAGAAAGTTCTTCTGTAAGCGCACCATCACCGTCTTCAATATGTTGAGGGTCGTCAACTCCATCACCATTTATCATCTCCAATTGCCATCGGGCAACTTGTAGGTTTCGTACCGAGAAGTCCGATTTATTTTAAGAGATCTAGCGCATACTTTCGCTGTGAGGGAACCATCAGATTCCTCTTTTGAAAAAGCTCATTTCCCAGAAACTATTTCTGAGTTCCCATATCCTTAGTAACAAATTGTTATCGAAGATGTGCTTTGGCTACATCAATACCTTCTTTATCATCACTAGTCAAAAGAATATCATCTACATAGACTGCAAGAACCACAAGACCGTTAGTGGTCAGGCGTTTAAATAGAGAATGATCAGCAGAGTTTCGATTGAACACAACAAGAGAAATAACTCCACTAAACTTGTCAAACGAAGCTCGTGGACTCGGCTATAATCCATAGATCATCTTCCAAATCTTGCAAACCTGAGACTCCGCCAGAGCAACATACCCCATAGGCTGCTCCATGTAAACCACTTCTTGTAAATCGTCATAGAGGAAGGAATTCTTCACATCTAACTGTGACATTTTCCAGTCTGGATTAATGGCTATAGAGAAGAGAACACGTATAGTGCTAATGCGAGCAACAGGGAAAAAGTATCAAAGAAGTCGACCCCTATGTCTGAGTAAATTCTTTGGCAATTAGCCTTGCCTTATAGCGATCAACTAAGCCATCTGGAAGATACTTGACCACAAAGACCCATCGACAACAAATCACATCGATTCCTAAAGATTCCAAGTCCCTTTCTTAGTTAATGTATGCATTTCCTCATCCATAGCAGCTTTCTAGGGTGGACTAGCAAGAGCCTCTTGATACATTGTCGAGATCACAGTAGAAGAAATTGCAAGAGCAAAATGCCTTCCAATCGGGGAAAGCTGAGCATTGGAGACAACAACATCAATAGGATGCTTTGTGCATTATCAAACGCCCTTGCACAGAGTAATGTAAAATAAAGATCATTATCGATTGGAGGAGGCGTTGCAATGTTAGAAGAAATAAATGGTCCTAGAATAGGCATAGAAGGCCCCATGCGTAACACAACAGGCTCTAGAGAAATAAATGGATCAACAGGAGTAGGTGTAGTAAGAACTGGATATGACAGAGGAGCCGAGAGAACTGGCTCTATCCTATGTGCCGAGTGAATAAGCAGAGAAGAAGAAGAATAAGAGGGCAAGAGAGATGAAGCAGGAGAGAAATAGTTTGTATCTTCAAAAAAGGTAACATCAGCTGAAACATATTATTTGCACAGAAGATGATCAAAACAACGATAACCCTCCTGTGTTGGACAATAGCCAAGGAAGATACACTTAACAGATTGAGGAGAAAGTTTCTCACGACCAGGAGAAGGTATGTGAACAAATGCTGTATATCCAAAAACCTTAAGAGGTAATAAAAATAGCTCGGCAGAGGGATACAAAATGGAAAAAGGAGTCTTGCCCATTATAATAGACGAGGGTATCCGATTAATGAGATAGTAGGAGAGAAGAATGAATTGACCCCAATAGGACTGAGAAACATTCATTTGCAATAGAAGGCTACGAGCAACATCCAAGAGATGGAGATTCTTGCGTTCAGCAATGCCATTCTCTTGAGAGGTATAGGGGCAAGAAGTTTGATGAATCAAACCATGGTTTACACAAAAAATAAAAAAAAAGTCAACTGACAAACTCCTTGGAATTATTAGTACGAATAACTTGAATAGGCACTTGAAACTGTGTCAAGATCTCATTATAAAAGGCAGTAAACACTGTACAAAGTTCAGAATGATCTTTTAGGAGATACAGCCAAGTACACCTAGAGAAATCATCAATGAATGTGATAAAGTATAAGCTACCTCTTCCAACAGTGATAAGAGGAGCAGGACCCCAAATGTCAAAATGAACTATTTTAAAAGGACGAGAAGAACTACGTCTCATTAGTTCTGGAAAGAAGAGTGATGATGTTTGCTATTCTAACAGGCTTCATAATTCAAAGGGGAATCTTCTTAAGGAAGATGTGGATAAGTTGGTGGATGAGGCAAGAAGAAGGGTGGCAAGATGATGATGCCATTGCTGAAGAGGGGAAGAAGCAGAAAGATCAACAGCATGGTCAAGAAAGAAGAGGCCACCACTGACAGTCTCAGTAGCAATCATAGATTTGGAGACAAAATCAGAGAAAGAGCAAGTTGTACCCATAAAAATAACCATGCAATTTAACTGAGTGCAAAGAGCATGGATGGAGAGTAAATCACATGGGAAAGAAGGGACATAGAGATTGTCCTATAGCAGCAAAGATAGAGAGAGATGCACAGTGCCAACACCATGCAAAGGAATAGAAGTCCCATCAGTAATAACAACACGAAATAGCCTGGTTTGTTCAAGATCAGTGTAGAATAAACGAGAGTTGCAAGTCATGTGACAAGTGGAATTAGATTCAATAAGCCACTTATAAGAGGAGGACACAAGAGCACGAGTAGTAGAAGAGAGAAGGGAAGCAATACTCAAGAAGAGAAAGGAAAACAAAAAGAGACAGAGACCACACGGTCACGGTATCAACACACAAACTGCAAGGAAGAAGCCGCGACCAAAATGCGGGCTCGCAGCAAAGAAGAGACAAGCGACTAACAAAGAAGTCACACCAAGAAGAAGAGAAAAGAGCAAGAGGCCCCCCGTTCAAGGCGACAACACACCAGCAGCAAGGAAGAATCCTAAACCAAAGGCGGAACTCGCAATAGAGAAGAGAAACATCGTGAAGAGGAACCACATGGTTAGCAAGGGAAGCCGGGAGAATAGAAATGCCCGGGAGGAAGCAAGTCACAAGCACAGCGAGCAGCAAGGGAGGGAAGGGAAGGGAAATAAGACAGACAAACCGAAAGAATCCGGACAAAACTTGAAGAAGAGATCGCACAGTTAAACAAAGAAACCGCGATCTTTTTGAAGCAAGCAACCGGTTCTCACTAATACCATGTAAGAAATGGGCAATAGCTAAATAAACCGCAAACTTTATTCCTCTAAAAAGATTACATAGGTATGCCCCCTTATTTATAGAAACCGAGGGAGGTGAGATAATACAACCCACAATATGGGACTAAATATAACCCGCGCGGCTTATGCGGTTTGACAATGTCAAACTGCACATATACAAATTAATAACAAACCACCTAATTACAACAAGGGGAAACCGCAAGACCACAAGGGAAGACCGCTGGGTAAGCCACCAGACCACAATTACGGGTAGCCACCAGGCCATAGTTACGGTTAAGCTTTAGACTGTTACAGCAGGTAGCCACCAGACTTCAACTACAGGTTACCACCAGAACACAATTGCGGCAAACCATCAGTCTGCTGGGCAAGCTTCTAGACCGCTGGGAAATCCTCCAGACTGCAACTATGGGTAAACACCAGGCCGCAGTTGCGGCTAAACACCATGCTATCTATGCGGCTAATAGCCTGCCCACAGCTGCGGCTATCCTCCTGACAGCTAGCTGAGAATTCATCTATGTCCGATTAACAAGCCGCCTGAATTGCCTATAAACTGCCAATCTCTAACTAATAGTAAGAGCACAATTGTATTTAATGTTGTTCAAGTTCATTATGTGCAGGATGTTCCTTGGAAAAAGTTTAGACATGTTGTCTAAGTGATTGTGATAGGTGGTCACAAGGAAGGAAGCTAGAGAGACAAAAATTTGTCAAAATCCATATGCATCAAGTGAAGCCAGTTCACTCAACGCCAGATATCAAGGAAGGATGTGGGAAAGATTCAAATTCATGTAAGTCTACGGGCATCGTGTGAAGGCAGTTCACTCGACGCCATATAACATGAGGCATCAAGTAAAGTTCAGTCTATCAAATCTTCAACATTAGAAAAAGAGAAATTCGACTCAGTATAGAATTGTTGGGTGATGAAAGCTCACTCAATGCCTGAAGAAAGAAGCATTGAGTCAAGCTCAAGAAGTAAAAGCCTTTGAAGAATCTGTCAAGATTTCTAGCTAAGTCCAGAAGCAATGTGTGAGGACAGCTCACTCAATACCAAAAGAAGAAGGCGTTGACAGACCATTGTTCAGTGAAAGCTTAAGAAGAAATAGAAAGAAAAATTTGTCTAAGTCTAGATGCGTTTGGTGGTCTCTAAGCTTCTAAGAAAATCAAAGCAACCAAACTAGCAATCCAATGAGGCAAGTATACCTATCGAACTGTAACTAGGGGACACAAGTTTTGTATTGAAATTCGGGAACTGTTGAGTACACTTACTCACACGAAGGCTATTATTTTATCGACGGAAAGACTTGGGTTTGAGAAAATAATTGCAATTAAGGAAATATAACTATGCTAAAAAGAGAACCACTGCAGTTAATTAAAGGTCTATAAGAAGCGTTTATAATGAAGGGCTGAAAATATGAAATGGAAATGCACTTGATCAAGAATCACCTCGGCTAAAGTTGACTAAGAAATGCAATAAAAACCTAAAATTAATAGGGTAAAGGTCTTTGACTGTGGAGGTTCAAAAAGCTTGAACACGCTTCTCTCGAAGTCGTGCCCAATATTGTTTAGGAAGGTCCGACCGACTCTCGTCTAAATCGGAGGCCTAAAGCTCGCTTTACGCGATGAACCCTACTATTGGATTTTACTCCAATCAAGGATATTTGGATGCCTGTCTCTCTTGAGGGGTGCGTACAACTCCCTTTACTATTGAATGCTCACTTCATTCTATAGGCCTCTCGGCTAGCCCAGAATGAAAGAAAAGATGGAGAGTATATATCGATAATATACCTCCAGCCCATGAAAAATCAAGAGTAATTCAAGGCCTAAAACCTAAAAAGAAAAGTTAAATTAAAACATCATAACTTAATCACTCGAACCTCGGATCATCAAGATCGAGTACAAGGAGGATTAGCTAATCATAATGGAGTGGAGGAGGGGGGATGAGTAGTAAAGCATTAAGAACACAATATAATAAAGACCACTTATATTAATAAAAAATAGAGAGCTACACTTGAAAAAGGAAATTACAATTGCATGAAATTGAAAACCTATTCTAGTCCTACATTAAGCATTTAGTGCAAGAGCAAAGATTATAACAAAAGCTATTACAAAGTCTAAAACTAAACTAGGGTTAAGGGAAAACACAAAATAAAGAAGAGAGATTGAGGGAAGAACATGAAAAAGAACAAGAAACAAAGGGTCAGCACGTCACCTCTCAAACCAAGCTTGCTGAAAAGGAAGGGGGGTCATAATTTATATGAAAAGTTCACGGGTTTGTCACACCCTTCGACACGCCCTAGGGGGTATGTCAGGGGACATGAAATGTACGGGGTTGACCTCGGGCTCTGGATTCTAGCAGGAAGAACGATTGCTTCTATATGTCGGTGGGCACGCCTTGGGTAACGCCCGTGTAAGAGGGGCATGACACGCACGTCGCGTCAAAATCATTTGTCAGAAATCCGTCAGTCATTGGAAAAGGAGGGGTCACGCCATGTGTCACACGTGTGATAGGGGGCCTGACAGTATTGTTTGCGTGTTAAACCGAATTGGCATTTAATGCAACGACAGGCTTCAGGCAGAAAGAGACACACCCCGTATCACGCTCCGGGACACGCCCGGGGAGGGCGTGTTAGGGGGGCATGATAGCCGTTTTTCCTGTTATTTTCCTCTGGCTCCTGGATTCCTCTAGAACAGGTGATATGCCCTAGGTCACGCCCGGGGAGGGCGTGACAGGGGGCGTGTCAGATCTATTTTGACTAATTTTTAGAAAAGCTGCACAAAGAGAGGAAAAAGTTAGGGGCAATAAAATTAACATAAGAAAGATAAAAATAAAGCTTAAAAATACAAAATTCGTACATTATTTACTAGAAAAATACGATAATAATTAAGACTACAAAATGTATTATCAAATTTCCTCAAGCTTAAGATTTACTTGTACCCAAGCAAAAATATAAAAACTAGATAAACATAAAATAAGACTAATCAAAAAGTTATAATTATGATAACACAAGTACCATGCGAAATTCAAATTAGGAAAAAGGCGAAACGTAAATCTAAAACAATTTTTTATGTACGATTAAACTTTTATAAACTTTACTAACAAAAATAAATCATCCAAAATTTTAACCAAATTCTTTAAATAGATTTAAGCAAAGCAACTAAAATGAAAAAATGCATCTAGTTGTTACTAGATCCAAGCAATGCATTATAATTATATCAATTAAATCACAAAAATCTAAGTTTAAATCAAAAACAAACACTCATTAACTTTTCTTCTTTTCTTAGTTATTAAAAAAATTCAAAAGACGTGAATCAAAAGGACTTAAAAAGGATAGAAACATTTGATTTAGGAATATGATTAGAAGTGGAATTCAAAGATAAATGTGAAGGCTTAAAATCACACTAAACCAAAACAAAGAGTTTCAAAAATTTTCATTTAAAATAAAAATATATATATAGTTTTTTTCTTTTCCATTTTTTCTTTTTCTTTTTCTAAACAAAGGCCATAAATACTTTTATTCTCATTTTGAATTGGCCAAACAAAAGCAAACATCTCTTCTGAGTACTACTTTTTTCAAAAACATTTCCCAAAAAATATCACAAAATATTCTATTATAATCATGAAAATATTTTATGAAACTCAAAAAGGTTAGTGTGATTAAATAGGTTGGAAATTTTGGCCTTGGTGAAAATGATATGAAAAGAGGAGCTATGAAATTAATTTGGAAAAAGGATCAAAAGCGTCTAACTAGTGGTGAAAGTTTATAGGTTGGCAGGAAAGCTTAAAAGAAAACAAAAACGGCCTAAATCATTTTCACGCTTTTAAAATCATTTAAAACAAAGATTTGAAAATTTTGCAAAAAGCAAGTCCTAGATAATAAAAGAAGATTGATGAAATTATCTTGAAAATAAAAATAGTAAGTGACTTGGATCGTTCACATCTACTAAGCAATTAAAAATTTGACCTTACAAAAATTATCCAAAAACGAAGAGGAAACTAGTGGATGATGAATTTTTGAGAAAGTAAAGAAAATAAAGAAGGAAAAACCATAATAGAAATGTGAGTTTAGAAAAATATTTCACCTTAACATGCTACCGCGAATTAGAAACACAGCATGTCCAACATTTTACTTGTGAAACATAATTAAAAAGGATGATTAGAAATATTATAATTAACTAAGTTGTTTATAGGAAATTTTGAGTAAAACAAGACAAAAACAAGGGGTACTATTAAAATAAAAAAATGTGTAAACTATTAAAGAACAAAAAAACAATATTTTCTTAATTTTTGAAATATTCTCATTTTTTTGGATTTTGGAAATATTTTCTTTTTTTGAAATTTTAAGATATTCATTTTTTTGGGTTTTTTGAAAAAAAAATTTACACAAAAAGAAAAAATATTTACACTAAGCAAAAAGAAGGAGGAAGTCCGCCCCTAAGCTTAAAATGGACTTTGTCCTCAATGGCAAAAGAAGGGGATTGGAGAAGGAGTGAAAATTAAAGTACAGAATTGAAAAACAGGTACTTCCCCGGATTTATTTGCCGCGAAAGCTGAGTGATGTCGCTCCCCCAAGCTTCTTCTTTAGACTTCGTGATGGATTCAACAACGTTGGAGCAGGCGATCATAGAAGCTTCATCTTGTCGGAGCCGTCCGAGGCAAAAATTGTAAAATAAAGAAAACAGAAAAATATAACTTGGGTTGCCTCACAAGAGCGCCCTTTATTTAAAGCATCAGTGAGCTCGACCCATCAAAAAATAATATTGTCCAAAATTATTGTTGTCCAGAAATTAAATTTTTTTTAACAAAAAATAAAAGTTCAAAGCTAGAGTTCGTGCAATAGATACTTAATAATGTTTGGACTGACATCATCATCACCAGAAAAATTTAGTTTATGACGCTGACCATTCACTTTGAAATTACCCTAATCAGGGTGAGAAATTAAAACAAGACCAAAAGGAAAAAACTTGCATAACAAAAAAGGGCCCAGACCAACGAGATTTTAATTTTCCTGGAAATAAATTCAATTAAGAATTATATAAAAGAACTTGGTTGCCCGACTTTAAGGTTTTCGGGTGCCTTAAGTGCTTATCGTGCAAACGCTTCATCCGCTCTTTATAAAGTTTGTTATTTTTGTAAGCGTAAGAGCGCCACTCGTCGAGTTAATTGAGTTGAAATTTTCTAAGGTCGCTGACTGAATGGGGATCAAAGATTAAATATCTTAAGGCCCAAAAGGCGCGGTGATCTAATTCTACGGGTAAATGGCACGATTTTCCATAGACTAGCCGATACGGAGTACATCCGAGGGCGGTTTTGTACGCAGTTCGGTAGGCCCATAGAGAATCTTCTAATTTGGCTGACCAGTCTTTACTAGAAGTTGAAACCGTCTTTTCTAATATTCTATTTATTTCTCTATTCACTACTTCAACTTGTTCGTTAGTTTTGGGGTGGTAGGCAGTTGAAAGCATATGTGTAACGAAAACTGTGAGTTACAAAAATGGGAACCCCTATCACTTATGATGGCTCGCGGCATTTCGAATTGAGAAAATAATTTTTTCAAAAAGGTAACTACAACTCGGGAGTCGTTCGTAGGAAGAGCATGGGCTTTGGCCTAACATGAAACATAATCAACGGCAACTAAAATATACTTATTTTCGAAGCCAGAAGGAAGAGGGCCAACAAAATCAATTCCCCAGAGGTCGAAAAATTTCGCACTCGAGGAAATAATTTTGGGGATTTTAATTTTTATTTGAAATGTTGCCCGACCTTTGGCAACTATCACACCTACTCACAAATATTTGCGCATCTTTAAACAGTCTAGGCCAGTAAAAACCCACACAAAGCACCTTATGAGTGGTGCGAGCAGCTTGATAGTACCCACCTATCGAAGCTTCATGTATGTGTTTTAAAATATCAACTGATTCTTCATAAGAAACACATCTCCTTATCACTTGGTCCGCACAGATTCTGAAAAGATGCGGGTCTTCCCAAAAAAAGTTCTTCAGCTCAGAAAAGAATTTCTTCTTTTGTTGAGAGGAGAACTCTTTTGGGAGCACCCGGGACACTAAATAGTTGCCGATGTGTGCGAACCAAGAATAAGTAGATGTGTTAATTTAAAGCACCTTCTCATCAGGAAAATAGTCATTAAAAGATTTTTCATTTAATTTTTCTATAAAGTGATTGTCTAATCTAGAGAGATGGTCGCTGCCTAAGTTCTCGGCTCCTCGTTTATCACGGATCTCTAAGTCAAACTCTTGGAGGAGTAAGACCCAGGGAATCAAGCGCGGCTTGGCATCCTTTTTGATAAGAAGATATTTGAGGGTCGAGTGGTCCGTAAAAACAATAATTTTTGAAAGTGTAATGTAAGGACGAAATTTATCGAAAGCGAATTCTACAGTTAGGAGCTCCTTCTCGGTCGTGGTATAATTTTCCTGTGCAGATGTGAGCGTTTTACTAGCATAATAGATTTGGTGGAAGTTTTTAGATATGCATTGACCTAATACGGCTCCCAGCGCAAAACTACTCGCATTGCACAATATCTTAAATGGAAGGTCCCACACTGGAGCTATCATAATCGGTGTGTTAATTAACTTTTCTTTTATTAATTCGAAGGCAGAAAGACAAGAGTCATCAAAAATAAATGGGGCGAATTTTTCTAGAAGATGGGTGAGGGGCTTGGTGATCTTTGAGAAGTACTTTATGAAGCGGCGGTAGAAACCAGCGTGACCTAAGAAACTTCTAATAGCTTTTATATTTTTAGGCGGCGACGGCTTCTCGATAACTTCTATCTTCGCAATATCTACCTCAATACCTCTCGTAGAAATTTTATGACCAAAAACTAACCCTTCCCTCACCATAAAATTGCATGTTTCCCAATTTAGGGCAAGGTTAGTCTCTTCGCATCGTTCTAAGACTATTTTGAGGTTTTCAAAACATTTATAAAAGGAATCGCCAAACACAGAGAAATCGTCCATAAATACTTCCATAATGCTTTCTACGTACTTGTCAAAGATATCAAGCAAACATTGCTGGAATGTTGCTGGCGAAGGTGCCGAAGAGACAAATTAACGTAGTTTTCTCTTGGTCCTCGAGAGAGATGGGGATTTGAAAGTACACCGAGAGGACATCGAGAAAACAATAAAAGTTATGGCCGGATAATCATTCAAAAATCTGGTCGATAAACGGCAAAGGAAAGGTGTCCTTGCGGGTGGCATCATTCAGCTTCATATAATCTATACACATACGCCAACCCGTCACCGTTCGTCTCGAGATTAATACGTTATTTTCATTACTAACTACCGTTATCCCTCCATTCTTTGGTAATACCTGAACAGGGCTAACCCACTTACTATCTGAAATAGGGTAGATAATTCCTGCGTCTAATAATATCATAACCTCGCCCTTAACTACTTCTTTCATGTTCGGGTTTATATGACACTGAGGATGAATGGAGTTACGCGAATTATCTTCCATTAAAATTTTATGAGTGCAGAGAGATGGGATTATGCCCTTGATATCAAAAATCTGCCAAGAAATAGCGCAACGATGTTTACGTAGAACTAAAAGAAGTTTTTCATTTTGGACATCCGTGAGGTAGGCCGAAACAAAACTGGCAGCTTGGAGTTCTTTTCTAAGAAGTCGTACTTGAGATGTTTAGGAAGTTCTTTAAGTTCTAGGGTAGGGGGTTCTTCATAAGAGGTTTGAGAAATTCTTTCTTTATCAAATACTATATCTTCGTAGATTTTTTTAGACGGAAAATTTAAAGGGGTGGAGCTGGTGTCCAAGGCGGCTTCTTGGAGCGATTCAGTTGGAAGAGTAGAAGAGGAACAAAAATCAAAAAATTCTTTTTTCAAATCAGATAGAAGATAAGGGGATTCTACGCTTTCTTCACTTAGGAGTAGGGATTCAGTCTGAAGAGAAGAGGAGGAACAAAAGGCAGAAAATTCTTTTTCAAAATTATAGAGGAAATAGGATGATTCATCATTCACGACATCTACGAAAAATAATGAGTCGTCACTTGCTAAGGTGTTTTTCATCGAAGGTGTTATAGAGAAAGTGACTTCATTTTTGCCTACTCGAAGGAAGAGATTACCATTGCTTACATCAATGATATCTTAGGAGGTGGAAAGGAAGGGTCGGCCAAGGATTAGGGGAACCTCGACGTCTTCTTCGATGTCCAAAATGACAAAGTCCTCCAGGAAGATTAACATGTCGACTTTAACTAGGACATTCTCCACAATTCCTAACAGGTACTTAACAGATCTATCAGCGAGTTGGATACTCATTTGTGTGGGGTTGAGGCTACTAATTCCTAACTTTTGAAACAATGAGAGGGGCATCAGGTTAATACACGCACCTATGTTAGCTAATGCGTTCTTGAGAAAGAGATTACCAAAGACACACGGAATAGAAAAACTACCCAGGTCACTGATTTTCTTTGGTAAGCCGTTTGTCAAAACTGCAGAGCACTTGGCATTTAACGTGACATGCGAAAGGTTCTCTTACTTCTTCTTATTGGACAGGAGTCCTTAAGGTACTTGGCGTACTTCGACATCTGGGAAATCGCTTCATAGAAGGGCAGATTTATGTGGATTTGATTAAACATCTCTAAGAAATGGGAGTATTGATCGTCCTGACGTTATTTATTAAGTTTGGAAGGGTAAGGCGAATTTGGATTATTTTCAAAGGTGGGTGGTGGAGTGAGATCTTTTTCTAAAATGGGGGTGATAACTTCTTCATCAGAGGGTGGAATTTTTAAAACGGGGGCGGAGCTTTGATTTTTTAAAGCGGGGGTGGAGCTTTCCTCAGGCTCTTCACTTACCATACCGGGAACTTGCTTCCCACTCAGAAGAGTTATAGCTTTTGCTTTCTCTCTCGGGTTGGGCTCGGTATTGGAAGGAAGATACCATGCGGGTCGATCAGAAATAATTTTAGCGAGTTGTCCTACTTGATTTTCAAGACCTCTAACGCTTCTAGTTAAGGTTCTTATCATTGCGTCATTTGTGGCGATATATTTGTAAAGTAACTCCTCCAAGATTGGAGGTTTTGGATAATTTTGAAGAGGTTATGGTGGTGGTGCATAAAAATCATTTTGTGATGGCGGGCGCATCGCGTTCGATGCATTACTCCATGAAAAATTCGGGTGATTTCTTAAAGCAGGATTATAACTATTCGGAAAATGAAAACCAGGAGGATGAAAATTCGCAGCAGAAAAATTATTAAAAGCATTTCTAAACATATTGTTAACAAAATCTAATTGTTCTAGGGCTGGAGTTGAAAATTCCCATACCTGAGGGGCGGAGGCAGCAATAATCTCCGTTATCTTTTTGCTTAATATTTCAACTTGTAGAGCGAGCTGGGAGACGTTGTCCACTTAAAAGATACCTACATGTTTGTTTGGGCGGGACCTAGGCAAATTCCACTGATAAGTGTTCATGGTCATGTCCTCAAAAAGCTCATGAGCTGCTTCCGGGGTCTTATGATTTAAAGTACAGCCAGAAGCTGCGTCTAACATTTGCTTTGTGCTTTGATTTAGCCTATTATAGAATATTTGCACTTGTAACCATACAGACAGCACGTGATGTGGGCATCATCTTAATAATTCTTTAAATCTTTCCCCAGGTTAATACAAGGTTTCAGAGTCTATTTGTCCGAAGACATAGATGTCGTTCCTAAGTTTTGCAGTTTTAACTGGCGGAAAATACTTCGCCAAAAATTTTTCGGCTAATTCATTCCAGGGGTGTTATGCTATTCTTAGGAAGTGTGTTCAGCCACTGCATAGCTTAGTCCTTAAATAGAAGTGAAAGAGTATTATCCTGATTGCATCATTTGTGACACCATTTATCTTGAAGGTGTCACAAATTTCAAAAAGCTTGTTATATGTGAGTTCGGATCTTCATCTTAAAGTCCGTCAATTTGCACATACTACTGCACAATTTGAATTATGTTAGGCTTTTATTCGAAGTTATTTTTTTCTATAAAAGGGCAAAATATGCTCTATTTTGTTCCCTCTAGATTCGATCGTGCATAATAAGACATAGGTCTTTGCACGGCTTCCTCCACTGGGAGCTCTGCCATTCTTAAAGTAGAAGATGACTCGGAATCCTCAACCGGTATTTGGGAGGTAGGACCTTTAAATCGCGATCTTCTCTGATGAGTAAGCTCAATTTGTTGGTGCAAGTCCAAAATAGCTGATGGATTCCCTCGGGTCATGCACTAAAAGAAGAGAAGAGAAATGAAGAGAAAAAAAGCTAGAAAGAAAAACTAGATTAAATTTTTTGAAATAGATTTTTTTAATAGATTAACTCCCGAACTTCCCAAGGACTACCCGGTGAAGGGTTCGCAAGGTACTAGACAAGATAACGGCACTTAAAGCTGCTTTGCCCTTTCCGAGAGAATTAGGTGGCATAGAAAAATTGTGAAGTTGGTTACTATTAAGAGCGGTAACAAAAATTTTTTGATTTTAAAATTTTTAACAAAGACGATGAGAAAGAGAAGAGATAAAATTAATAGGTTCGTGTTTTCAATATGTCAACGAAAGTTTCTCCCCGGCAAGTGCGTCAAAAAATTGGTGGTCGTTAAGCTTCAAAGAAAATGAAAGCAACCGACCTAGCAATCCAATGAGGCAGGTATACCTATCGAATAGTAGCTAGGGGAGACAAGTGTCGTATTTAAATCCGGGAAATGTTGAGTACACTTACTCACACGAAGGCTATTATTTTATCGATTGAAAAACTAGGGTTTGAGAAAGTAATTGCAATTAAGGAAATAAAACTATGCTAGAAAGAGAACTACTGCAGTTAATTAAAGGCCTATAAGAAGCGATTACAACAAAGGGCTGAAAATATGAAATTGAAATGCACTCGATCAAGAATCACCTCGGCTAAAGTCGACTAAGAAATGCGATAAAAACCTAAACTTAATTGAGTAAAGTTCCTTGACCGTGGAGGTTCCTAAATCTTGAACACGCTTCTCTCAAAGTCGTGCCCAACTGAGTTTAGGAAGGTCCGACTGACTCTCGTCTAAATCGGAGGCCTAAAGCTCGCTTTACGCGGTGAACCCTACTATTGGATTTTACTCAAATTCGGGAGATTTGGACATTATCCTCTCCCGAGGGTTGCATACAACTCCCTTTACTCTTAAATGCTCACTTCATTCTATCGGCCTCTCGGCTAGCCAAGAATGAAAGCAAAGGTGGAGAGTATATATCAATAATATACCTCCAACCCATGAAAAATCAAGAGTAATTCAAGGCCTAAAACCTAAAAAGAAAAGGTAAATTAAAACATCATAACTTTATCGCTCGAACCTCGGATCATCAAGATCGAGTACAAGGAGGATTAGCTAATCATAATAGAGTGGAGGAGGGGGGATGAGTTGTAAAGCATTAAAAACACAATATAATAAAGAACACTTATATTAATAAAGAGAGAGAGCTACACTTGAAAAAGGGAATTACAATTGCATGAAATTGAAAACCTATTCTAGCCCTACATTTAGCAACTAATGCAAGAGCAAAGATTACAACAAAAGCTATTACAAAGGCTAAAAAAACTAGTGTTAAGGGAAAACCCAAAATAAAGAAGAGAGAGATAGGGAAGAACATGAAAAAGACCAAGAAACAAAGGGGCAACACCTCTCCCCTCAACCCAAACCTTCTAAAATGGAAGGGGGGTCTAAATTAATTGGAAAAGTTCACGGGTTGGTCATACCCTTCGACATGCCCTAAGGGGTCGTTTCAAGCGGCGTGACAAGTACGGGGTTGACCTCGGGCTCTAGATTCTGGCGGGAAGGATGATTGCTTATGTACGTGGGTGGACACGCCCTGGGTCACGCTTATGTAGGGGGGACGTGGCACACACGTCACGTCAAAATCATTGGTTGGAAATCCGTCAGTCATCGGAAAAGGAGGGGTCACGCCCTATATCACGCCCGTGAAGGGGGGAGTGACAGTACTGTTGGCGTGCAGAATCGAATTGGCATTTAATGTGGTGGCAGGCTTCGGGCAGAGGGAGACACACCCCGTATTACGCCCGGGGACACGTTCGGGGAGGGCATTTCAGGGGTGTGTGATATCTATTTTTCCTGTTATTTTCCTCTAGATCCTGGATTCCTCTAGAACAGGTAACACACCCTAGGTCACTCCCATAGAGGGCGTGACAGGTGGGCGTGTCAGGTCAATTTTGACTAATTTTTAGAAAAGCTACACAAAGAGAGGAAAAAGTTAGGGGCAATAAAATTAACTTAAAAAAGATAAAAATAAAGCTTAAAAATACATGATTCGTACATTATAAACTAGAAAAATACGATAATAGTTAAGACTACAAAACATATTATCAACATTGAGTGAGGAAAGCTCACTCAACGCATGCACATCAAGAAAATCGGCTAAGTACAGAAGCATTGAGTGAAGACAGTTCACTCAATGCCTCATCAAAGAAGATAGGGAAAGGCAGAAGCGTTGAGTGATGAAGGCTCAGTCAAAGCATTCATAAAGAGATATGTGGCTAAGTATATAAGCGTTAAGTGAAGTCAGTTCACTCAACACCTCAGCATGAAGGCAGTCAGTCAGTGAAGTGGCTAAGTCCAGAAGCATTTAGTAATAAAGGTTCACTCAACGCACTCAATGCCTTGCATGACACAAGATATTGGCAAAGTCCAAATTCGTTGAATGATGAAGGTTCACTCAATGCCTGGTGGTGCAGAATATTTGACTAAGGGTTTTTTCACTGAGTGTAGGCCATTCACTCAACGCCCTCAATGACTGGGATGTAACTGTGAAATTGGCTAAGTCCACAGATGCTAACGTCAATATACGTCAGCGAAGTTCAAAATGTTGCGGCAAGTTTACAGAGCATGACAAATGGCGCTGCAGGCCTACTATATGACTTTTCCAGTAAAAGGAAAGTTGCAGCCAACAACTTCAGTGTGGCCCATGGGTCAAATAGCAATTGGATGGCGGAAGATAAAAGGATAGAGATTGGCGGAAGTGAATCCATTTTTATGTTTTAGCATTTCACAAAGAGGCGGAACTTTATCGTCTTCTTCCTCGCCATTATTGCGGAGCATGAAGCTGAAGTATAAACACGCTGATCTAAAAGTTTACCTAGATAGCTATAACAATCATCACCTGCTACAACAAGTTCAGAAGATATTTCTTAGAAAGAATAAGAAGTAGAGCATTCTCATTTCTATAGTGAAGGTCAGTTGATTGAAGAATTCTAAGAACTGTCAAATCAATTTCTTCATCAGTAAGATCAGAAACCTGTGTTTCTCAAATACTTCCAGCACAAGCAGTATTTTACTAAAGATCACCTTTCTTGTTGCTGTGAAGAAAGTTAGGAAAGAGATTTTCTCAGATTAGGAAGCATAAGGTTCAGAGAAATTTCTCTGGAGTCAAAACATCAATACCAACCTTTATCCTCTATAGGATCCTTTTGATCTCAGTTGTAGGCCTATTATATAAAGGCTTATTGTAGGATCATTTGTTGATCTAGAGGTTGGGCATATATGCCTCAGGTAGGATCCTATATGGATCTGAAGTAGGGCTATTTTCTTGAGGTAGGAGAGTCATTCTCTCTTAGGTAGGGACTTTGTGCCTTTATTATAGGATCCAGCATTGGATCTGAGGTAGGGCCTTGTGTTAGGGCTGTAGGAGAGTCATCGTCTTTTATTTGTAGGGCTAACCTCCTAGCCTAAGCTGTAGGACTATTAATTTACTGTGAGGTAGGTGATATTTGGATCACTAAGTTGTAGGAGCAATCTTGCTCTGAGGTATGGCTTTGTGCCTGAGGTAAGTCTTGGTGGAGATAGAGAGATCTTGAAGGATCTGTGTGGTAAGCTCTTAGGAGCTGAGTTTTTGAGAAGTGCCTTATTTAACGCACTGTTAGAATGGTTGGAGGGACATTAGATGTACCCATAATCTGTGGAACCACTATAAATTCTGTGTGTGCTTTTGTGGTGTGTCCTAAAAAAAATATAACTAACTCACAACACACTTAAAGAAGGAAAATAAAAAAGAGACCAAAAACTATTCACCTCCCCCTCCCCCTCTAAGCATTTAACTATCCTTGAAACTAAAGACTTTTTTGTGGTATCAGAGGGAGGTTGATCAAAGAGTACTTAACAGTCTGAGTAGATCTCAAAGGGTAGATAAGAGAAGTATACTTATGGTTTCCGGAGAGAACCATAAAGAGTTGTGTTCTATGAAGCTTCCAATCTGTAGGAAGGAGAGCTTTGTAATCTAGAAGGAGAGGGTCAGGCTTTTTATGGAAGCATTTGATCCAAGGATCTTTATTACAGTCAAAGAGGGAACTTTCATCCCTATTAAAGCCTAATTTCTGGATGCAGCAGTCCAAACACGAAAGAATTATTCAGAGATGACAAAGAATAAAGTCATCTTGGAAACCATGGACAAGAGAGCTCAGAACATCTTAGTCAGTGCAATTGATAATCTACCTTTCAGAATCTGGTTCACTGCCAAACCTCCAAGAAGATGTGGGACACTTTGGTGGTCTACATGGAGGGAACTGAGAATGTCATAGATGATAGAAATTCCTTACTCAACTAAGTTTACGAGGCATTTAGGAAGTCTAAGATTGAGAGCATAGCTGGATGTTATGAAAGATTTTTCAGAATAGTGAATGAACTGAGGACCTATGCGAGGGTCTTCATCCATTATGAGCTGTTTCTTAGGTGTCTAACTAGAAATTGGGATACAATGATCTGTGCCATCAGAGAGGTGGCAAAGTTGGTGTTAGGAATATTACCCTTAATGTTCCCTAGATTTGAATATTTGAAGAGGCATCACAATCGGTACTAAGAGCATAGTTGTATTTGATGTTATTTAAGCTCATCATGTGTAGGATATTTTAGGGAACAAGTTTAGACAGGCTGTCTAAAAGGTTTGTATAGGTGGTCACAAGGTGGAGGAGTGGAGATACAGAAATCAGTCTAAGTCCACAGGCGTTATGTGAACCTTGTCCACACAATGCCAAAAGTCAAAGGAAGATGCTGGATAGGCTGAAAATCGCCTAAATCCACAGGCATTGAGTTAATCTCATTCAGTCAACGCCATATGACAAAAAGCACTGAGTAAGGTGTGGACAGTCAAAGTTTATCAATCTGCAAAAGCAATTCTGTGGATAAATCCACAGGCATTGAGTGAAGGAAGTTCACACAATGCCATATATCAGAATGCGTCGAGTATAGCAGAGTCTATCAAAGCCTCAGTATTGGAAGGCTAAAAAAGCGGCTAAGACCATAGACATTGAGTGAAGCTAGTTCGCTCAGTGCCAGAAATCAAAAGTACTGAATAAAGACAGGAAAGTCAAAGCCCAGCAGGTTGCAGAGACAAAATTGCGGCTAAATCAACAGGCGTTGAGTGAAGCAAGTTCACCCAATGCCATCCAAAAAAAGTGTTGAGTCATGCTACTACAGTCAAAGCCTAAGAAGAAAGAAGACAAAAAGCAGTTAGGTACAAAAGCGTTGAGTGATGAAGCTTCACTTAATGCTCTCAATGCCTCATCAAGCTAGCAGACTTCAAAGAAGCGGCTAAGTATAAAAGCATTGAGCGATGAAGCTTCCCTTAACACTCTCAATGCCTAGCAAATCAAGAGTTGTAGCTAAGTATAGGGGTATTAAGTGATGCCAATTAACTCAACACACTGAACTCCTTGTAGTGAAGAAAAAATTGACAAAGTCCAGAGGCGTTGAGTGAAGCTGGTTCACTCAACATACTAAACGTCTGATGGTGCAGATAATTGACTAAGTACAAAATGGTTGACTAAAGACCATTCACTCAATGCACTTAATGGATGGAGTTGAATCTGAAGATTTGGCTAAGTCCACAACTGATGACGTCAGCAAAAGTAAACAAAGTTCAAATTAGTTGCGGGAAAGGCTCAGAAGGAGGAATTTTACATTTAGGGTTTTATTCTTTTCACTAAATTGTGGATGAACTTCATCTTACTCGCCAATCCTGTCGAGCTAGAAGCTTGAAGTCGATCCAGCTAATCTGAAAGTTTGTTCTACTTATTTGTAGCATTTTCTTCTGCTATAGAAAGTTTAAATAAGCTTCTAATAAAGAAAGAGAAGCAGAGCTTTCAATTTTTTGCAGGTTCAGGTTTTCTGTTTTAATAACTCAAGACCTGACAAATCTTCAGTCTTCTTCAGCAAGTGTTGAGCCAAGTTTATGAGGTTCGTCCAGTAGAGGCAGTTACTTTCTAAAGATCATTTTCTTGTCTACTAAGAAGATAGTTAGGGTAGAAATAACTCAGCATAGGAAGCAGACACAAAGAAATATCTCTATATCAAATCAAAATAAATAAAAACCCTTTCATTTTTGTAGGATCCTTTTGGATTTGAGTTATAGGGTCTTTGTGCCTGAGGTAGGGTAGATTACCCTGAGTGTAGGATCCAATTTTGGATCTAAGTTGTAGGACCTTTGGGTCTGAGGTTGGATCCTTTTGGTTTTGAGGTGTAGGGCCTTTGAGCTTGATGTAGGGCAGTTTGCCTGAGCTATAGGAGAGTCATCCTCTCTGGGTGTAGGACCTTTGGGTCTAAGTGTAGGATCCAGATTTGGATCTGAGGTAGGGCCTTGTTCCTGACTTATAGAGAGTAATTCTCTCTGAGGTAGGGCTATCCTCCATAGCCTGAGTTGAAGGACTTGGATTCAAGTCTGAGGTAGGTGATCATTTGGTCACTGAGTTATAGGACCAAATTTTGCTCTGAGTTAGGGCTTTGTGCCTGAGTTTTAAGTCTTGGAGGAGACTAAGAGATCCTGAGGGATCTGTGGTGTAAGATTTAAGGAGCTGAGTTTTTGGAGAAGTGGCGTGTCTAACAAGAAGTTAGAAAGGTGGGAGGAGAATGGATGTACCCATAATTTGGGAACCATTATAAATTTTGTGTGTGTTCTTTGTGATTTGTCTTGAAAGCATATAACTACCAACTAACTACACACTAAGTTAAAGATAATAAAAAAAGTCTAGAAAACCTATTCACCCCCCCCCCTTCTAGGTTTTTTAGCTACCTTGGAATTAAAGACTTTCTGTTGGCTGATACTCCCCCTCTCGCTCTATTTGGAAAGCTGCTCTCCTATAAGATGTAGCTATCTGCAAGGAAGGAGGATGAGACCAGCAACAAATCTCAAGCCAAGGAAAGTATTTGGCTTTCATAGCAGACAATACTTATAAGAACAAGAGAGGATTTCCTCTCCTCCAATGAGGCCTACAGATTAAGACAGCACTGGGCCTCACTCATCATACTGCAGCGGCTCTGATGAAGAATTTGCTTCCTTCTCCAGCCAGTTTTAGAAGTTGATGAAGAGGAAGCAGTGGAGGAGCATACCTTCCTCCTCCTCTAAACATAGGAAGAACTACTCTAAGGGAGACAGGTAAGATTCTAAAACTAGTATACATATTTCATCTAAAGTTTTCTGCAATTATTGCAGCAAGTCAAGGCTTGTGATAGCTGACTGCCCATTCAAAAGAAGAGAGGATGGTTAGAAAAAGGTCCACCAACACAACAGAAAGAAGGAAAAGTCCTTCATTACAAAGAAGGCTGAAAAGAGCTGGAGTCAAAGTGACCCATCTTTTGAGTTTGAAGAGGAAGAGGCCTATATTGGGCTAATTGCTCTGAAGAAGAAGTTGGAGAAGAAGCTGAAAATGATCCTGCTGCTAGGATAGGGATATGGGCCCCCTTGTCACATTCAGATAGTGACTCAAAGGAGGATGAAGATGAAGAAGATGCCAACAACTGCTATGGGTTGATGGCCATGTCAGATGAAGAATCTTGCAAGGAACAGCCTGGCCTAGAAAAGGTACATTCTCATCTGAGTCTATCTATAAGACTAGTCCAGATTCAGAATCATCATTATCCTGTAATAAAGATGAATCTGAGTCTGATGAAGATGTCAATCAATTTATTGACAAGTATGTTGCACATGTAGATGCTTTCAAGATAAGAATGAATTTTGCCAAGAAGAAAGTTGAGAAGATCACCTCCCTTCAGCTAGCTACTTCCCAGCAGGCTGAGACAAAATCATTACTGGATCAAAACGATAGGGAGGTCAGACAACTGAAAACCATTTACCTCATTTAGATTGGCACCATCAAGTTCAAGAATAGTCTCATTAGGAATCTTGAAGAGAAACTCTTGAGGGAGAAAAGGATAGTGTCTAGTTATTCTAAGCCAAGTACTGTATTGCCCCTGATAGACTCCTTCTACTCTCAAAAGGGTAAGAAGGGGTTGTGATTCAAGGGAAGCACAAGAGTTACCTATTCTAAAGGGAAAAGACAAAGCTCCTGTTCAGCCTCTGGCATCCAAGCCTTCCATTCCTTTTAAGAAATTCAGTTGCCTTCAAACAGGTATTACCAAGAAAACATCAATGATCATTGGATGAATGGTAGATCCACTAGTGTGAACAATGATGTTCATAGCCATGGTGGAAGATATAGTAGGGGAATGACTACCTTTAAGGTTCCCCATGAGCAAATTCAAATGGCCCATCATGGACCATTTGTCTTTGGTATACCATCCCCCTCACTCAATAATAAGGCAGTGACCTTCATTCAAGACCTTCCAGCAAAGACTTAGAATATGGGTAAGTCTATCAATTGACTAGATATGGCTGTCTATAATGCTGTAAATTTTTTGTCCTCTTTAAAGAAGTTTTATGTAAATGGCATTCAAAGCAAGCCAAGAAAGTCTACTGAAAGACTCACCTTCAGTCAGATCCTTACTGAAAGGACATTGAAGAAGGCTGCTCCTCCTCTTCCTTCTATACAGTCAGCAGTTAACCAGACTACAGGACTAGCTCAAAAAAAAAGCTACAACATTCATGATTGCTGGTGCTTTGGTAAGGTGGGGAATTTTTCCTTAGATTACTAGCACAATCCAAGTGTGCCCAGAGAAAATGTTAGTCTTCCTGTCAGAAAATCTGAAATAAGACATTTTCTATTTCACACTAATCAGAACCTAGGACCCATTAAATATAGGGGTCTTAAGATAAGATAATTTATATGATGCAGGTTAGTCCAAGTGCCCATTCGCCCATATAGTACTTGGATAATAGTTTTTCTAGGCACATGACTGGAACAAGGAGCAATCTAAAGGAATACACTCCAGTGAACGATGGACCAAAAGTTATCTTTGGTGGTTCAGATAGAGGAGTGACAAGAGGCTATGGTAAGATTACAAATGACATAGTCACCATATAAAAAGTGGCTTATGTTGAAGGTTTGCAACACAACTTGATAAGCATAAGACAACTCAGTGATCTTGTTTATGTCATTGCATTCCACAATTATGAGTATTAATTTAAGAAGTCAAGTGACCATGTGGTCATCTTGACAAGCACATGGTGTGGATATGTTTATTGCATAAACTTTCAATGTCTTAATAAAGACTCTCATATATGTCTAGTTGCAAATGAGAAAGTCTCATATTGTCAACAATGGCAAAAGAGATTAGCTCATTTGAACTATAAGACCCTTGGCAAGCTCTTTAGTGAAGAGCTAGTTAGGAATGGTCCCAAGATGAAATGCACAAAGGAAGGTATTTGCTCAACATGCCAAAAAGGAAAGTAGAACAAAGCTTCCTTCAAAAGCAATGTGACAAAAACTCTGTGAGGTGTTTATACCTCTTGTAAATGGAGTTGTTTGGTCCTATGTCAAATCATAGTCTAGGTAGGAAAGTCTATACCCTTATGGTGGTTCATGAATATTCCAGGTTTGCTTGGGTTTTCTTTCTTAAGAAAAGTTTGAAACCCTTGATGTCTTCAAGACTTTTATCAAGCAAATTTATAATGAGCTAGACAGTACTGTGGTCAAAATCAGAAGTGACAATGGGACTGAATTTCAGTCTGAAAGCATGACAAAGTTCTGTGAAGAGTTAGGGATTCATCATGAATTTTCTTCTCTAGGAACATCCTAGCAAAATGGGATTGCTGAGAGGAAGTATAGAAGTCACATTTAGGCTGGAAGGACCTTGCTAAGTTACACATCTCTCCTAAAATATTTTTGTGCTTAGGTAGAAAATACTGCATGTCATATCCTTAATAGAGCTTCTATAACCAAGTGCCACAAGAAGACTCCCTATGAGATTATGAAGGGAAAAAAACAAAACATGGCCTATCTCAGGATCATTGGTCGCAAGTGTTATATGCTAAATAATGGGAAGTCCTATGTGACTAAGTTTGATGTCAAGTCCTATGATGGGATTTTTGTTGGGTACATCAATCCTAGAAAGGCGTATAGTATCTACAACTTTGAAATTCAAGCTATAGTAGAGTTTGTTAATGTAGTATTTGATGAGTCAACTATGATTAACAGTGAGCTACCAAGCTCCTCTTCTAGTAGTGCAGGTATGGAGTTGATGAAGGATAAGCTAACCATGAAGGAACCTACTATAACAATCCAAGTTGGAGTGGAAATTCCAAGAGAAGTATAAGGCACACTTAAAGTTGATGAAGATCAACAAGATGCAGCCACTAAATCTCAAAATGTTGAAGGAAGATTGCCTCAAGCTGTCAGGAACCTAAGAGATCATCGAAGACACCAGATTATTGGTGATGCTAACAAGGAGTGGTGATAAGGATCAGAAGTCTCAATATAACAAAATATTCAAGTTTCCTGTCACAGGTTGAGCCCAAGAGATTTAAATAGCCCTATAAAGATCAGGGCTAGATTGTAGCAACACAAGATGAAATGAACCAGTTCAAGAGATATAAGATCTATAAGCTAGTTTCTAGACAACAAGTACATAATGTCTTTGGATTCAAGTGGATTTATAGGAATAAACATGATAAAAATTGCATTATAATCAACAACAAGGCTAGGCTAGTAGCTAAGGGGGACAAACAAGAAGAAGGTATTGACTTTGTTCAAACCGTTGCCCCTATAACAAGATTGGAAGCAATCAGTCTTTTCCTTACATATGCTGCATACAATGGATTTAAAGTCTACCAAATGGATATGAAGTTTGCCTTCCTAAATGGTGACATAAAGGAAGAAGTCTATGTTGAACAGCCTTCAAATTTTGTTGATTTTAACTCTCTTGATTTTGTTTATAGAGTTAGGAAAGCTCTATATGGATTGAAGCAAGCCCCTAGAGCATGGTATGAGACATTGTCTAGCTTCCTCATTGAGAATAAATTCTCAAGGGGGAAGACAGACAAGACCCTATTCATAACGGAATTTAAGAGCAAGATCATCGTAGTCCAAATTTATGTAGATGACATAATTTTTGGGTCTAATGATGATAACCAAGGCATAAAGTTTGCTAAACTTATGCAAGGGAAGTTTGAGATGATCAGTATATGTGAGCTCAAGTTATTCGTGTGCCCTTAAGTTATGCAGACTGATGATGGATTTTCCATTTCACAATCTATATTCACCAGGGAGCTGATTAAAAAGTTTAGAATAGAGAATATCTACACCATTAAAACTCATATGGTGTCAAGTATGCATATTGTAAGACCCCTCCCCTTACCAAGGAGGCTCCCGGTCATATTCCTAGAAATGCCACCTTACGGTGACACAAACTCACGGGTTCATTGACACTACAAGACGCCGATTCTGTCGGCTAGTATGATTATATAACATGTTCGGACATTTGAGAAATAGAAATATAGAGTAGAGTGAATAACAACTACTCCACAAGTAACAACAACATCATATATGTATGAAAATGAATGTACAATAGTACAAAATTAGTACACAAAAAGAGAATGGGCTTATTCCCGGTACATGGTATCAAATCTCTCTCTCTCAAAATTACAACATGCGGAAGCTAATGTATCATCAATAAAGTCTTCCAACCTGACGACGGGTTGCAGTAGTAGTAGTAGGTTGTGGTGGTATCAACTCCTTATGTCTTGCCACCTCGTCCAGCTGGTCGTGCTTGTACTCCATCTCCTCAAGCTCCTAAAATGATTTGTTCACAACCAACCGTCAGTCATAAAGACTAAGTCGTTTCCTCCACACCTCGCCACCGCAACTCCTAAGCACCGAGCGGGAGGACGAAGTGGAGGACAACAAGGGGTATAAAAAGAAGCTGGTTACTGTGGAGCTATACTACCAAGTATATATAGTATCAATTTATTTCTACTCTAGCAGTTATATATATATAGCACATGTAAAGTATGAAGAACTGTACAGAAAGTAAGGTCCTATAAGTAACAAGTAAAGAACAAAAAGTAGAATATGCTAGTACTAAGCTACAATCAAAGAAGTACCTTAACTTAAATGAATACCCATACAAACTTATAAGTAAAGGTTTCCAAATATAACTTATCATATAAAAGAGTCCAGAGTAATTTATATGATATGGTTCAATGTTGCGTATGACCTAGTATGAATGTATGTTATGCATGCATTTTAAGATTCATGCAAGTGCAACTCACTCACACAACTCTGTGATCACGGACCTTTAAGTCCCACTTTTTGGAGCTAGCATAACTCTATCGTACAACCATTGTGGCTATGACAGCAGTGGAATGGGCGCTTCCACTTCCTAGACGTGGTATACACATTACAAATCCCAGACCCTTTGTACACCTCTGTACACATCCTAGGTGCACTTTAGAGTCTCTACATACTAATGTTGGCCAACTGCCAGACTTTCTTGGTCGGGTGTGCATTTTCGAGGATTGACCATCGGACCGCAGTATAAACAACCTACTAGCCCCTCAAACCTCACACCTTACTAGAGTCACCGTACTGCCATCGGTATGACGATTGTCCCAGTACCGCATGACCCGCCACTATTTTAGTTTCCATGCACATGCAAGGTACCTCAACCCGAGTCTCCAGCTCGCAGGACCAAATCCATCCTGATGTCAAACTCTCGAGCATCCGACTCGCAGTACTAACTGTCCTGAAAACCCTCCTACCATTTACGGGTGAGATTATAATAACATTCTCTTAGTCAATAAGACTACTCTTGTATAGTATTTGTTGTACTTTGCAATTTAGGGTTTATCCTAAGACTGCCCAGGGCATGCCTGATGAAGGGCTCTCGGGGCACTAGGAACTACGGTGGGCTAAAGCCCAAAGTTCCCTTTTGCAAGGATATTTACTTTTATTAATGTATACCCATGATCTATACCAAACTCTCGTTGTTACTTTGGGACAAACCTAATAACTTAGGATGTTATTGGGAGAGCGGTGGTCTTCCGCCGATCTCCATTTTAGTTACTATCTGTGGGATTTTGCACTCTACCACTCGTTATCAAGAAGTGACCTATTGGACACCAACCAGGGTTTATTTTTCCAACATAGACTCCAACTCAACTGACGACCTTATCCCTTGTGGGTACTACTCTTATGTGTTATTTATACTAAGCGCACCCATGAACTAGTGTTGATCAGTATGGCGTATCTTCCCAACTCTTGGTCTAACTGCCCCTAATTATTTATCATGGTTTGCTAAGATATATGATGTTGACCATCCTAGGTTTCAATATTTTTCTGAGGAGTAAAGGGCCTAAATTAATTCTTTTAATTGAGTGACCTGGGTCGCCTTGCACATGAGGTATTATATATAATGGTCCAGCCTACCTAAGAAATTTATCAGAAGTTCCATGAGGTCAAAGTTGACTTCTTACCAAGTTTCATAATTTTCGCATAAGAAATTCCATTTAATTATCATTTAATATTAAATCATAAATTGACTACTTTCCAAATGAAGTACAGTATTTATACAATCAGAAATTCTAGGAAAATTACTGAGGATTCATGTTAAAATATTAAAGAAAAATAAAGAATTTCAAAATCCAAAACAATGATTTGACCTAACTTATATACAAATGAACAATATTCCCAAAATGCCTTATTATTATTTTAAGCATATAGAGACATTCAAAAATTCTCAAATAATTTAATAGGAGTATAATCATAGAAACAAGCAACTGTAAATTTTTCCATAATATTTAAACAATAGTTTACCTTGTTTTTAATTAATTTCCATAGTGGGCAAAATAGTAAATTCTACTTAAAATAAAAGTTAACATCACTTAACAGTCCCCTAAATTTTTAGGAGGTGATTTATGTCCTAATAAAGCTTGTGATAAAATTTTAGAATTAAATAAATTCATATGCCCTAGATCCAAATTTATTTCCTATCTAGGCATATTTTCCAATAATTCCAATTAATGGGAATTTTGATTCCAAAAATCCCAAAATTTCCATGGGAGGTATATTTCATCCCTATGAGCTACTGTCCAAAGTTCCATGGACATTCAATGGTTCAAATTGGCTAAATCCCCATTTACCTATTTTTACTATATGTACCTTAAATTTAAACAAACCTATATCATGCATGTGGGATTTCCCAAACATGAAGACGCCAAAATGACCTGAGATTTCTACAATGGTTGTATATTGACCTACTGGACATGCCAGTACAATTTGGGGGCATTTGGAGTCATATATCTCCAAAATACACTTAATTTAATTTTGAGTATTTCACTAAATACTATAGAAAAAGTCTAACCAAAAAGTACCATTTTTGGTTAGAGCCTATATTTACCCTTAACACAAGTTTGTACAAAATTTTATGTCATGAGGACTTATGGTTTGGCTTGTTCATTTATTTTAAGATCTGCCCTAGCCTAGGACGAGTCATGGTAGAATGGTCTACAAGGAGTTCTACTATACCAAATCTTAAGTTTAGGTGTAATTTTGAAGGTAAGGTAAAGACCTATATTTTTCCTATTGGTAGATACCTCCGAATATGCCTATAACAAGCCTAAAATTAACATGCAATATTACAAAAAGGTGTGAAAGATTACACTATTCATAAATAATTATATTGATTAATTTAAATGGGATGAAACCGACGACATTGGTTCATCATCCCCATCAGCCAATGACCAAGATTTAACATTCCTGGGCCGATTTGTCTTGCTTATTCAAAACAACTTAGCCGCCTCCACCGCCGATTATTATCGCCACCACCTTCGTTGAGGTGGTGGATAGCGTTTCCCGATGGTGAGTCTGCCGGAGGCGGCTCCTTCGGCGATCCCGAGCTAGAATAAAAGCTTGGAAAAATGCGCACTTGCTCACATGGTATCAGGCTCAATTGAACTCGATGTCTCGCCTAGTTGATCTAGAAAGCTAGCACGGGGTGAGGTGAGGTGAAACGAACCTACAGCCGGGCTTGGCGACGAGTGTGTTCGCGATAAGCCATGGCTGATTCTTGCTCCGGTGATCTAGCGCATACATAACTCCGCCAACAAATGACTCTAGCATGAATTCTTGCAATCCAAACAAACTCAATGTCTTCCGCTAAACAAGAAGTGTAGTGTCCTTCGACCTAAAATTTTGTGTCTATCCAGAAGTGAGCAAAAGATGGACAACATAGTGTGAATTACATATGGGCACACCACTGCTTCCGCAAAGTCATTTTGTCCCCAAACTAACTAATCAAACGGGGGTGGCACCATTGTTAAGTGACTTTCTCCTTGGAGGATCGTAGCAAGCTGATACCATTTGTAAGACCCCCCTCCCGGAACACAAAACACGGCATGAGAGGGGTCTTATGCCCAGAACAGCCACCCTGCGGTAACACTAGCACTCGGGCTAGCCTGTACCACAAGACGCCTATCCTGCCGGCTATAACTAATATCAACACATAAATGCCAACCCAACCATAATAATATAAAGAAGTAAATCCACACTAAGCATAAGTCCATAAGTACAGCAAAAGAGAAGCTAAACAAGCTTCTACATAATCAGAGTACGTAAATAGAATTGCCCCGAGGGGCTACAATAAAATCTCTCTCACTCACATCTGTAACCGACGGTTGCAACGGTACCGTCCCCTCAGGACCTGTCATCCTGGCGTGGCTGTCAAACTGTATGAACTGCTGCTCCACCTACGGGGTTTCCTCCTAAAAAGGAAGACGTAGCAACCGTTAGTCATAAAGACTAAGTGGCTTCACATCCAATCCCCCGACGACTCCTCGGTACCGGGCGGAGAAAGGAATAGGTACAATATATATAAGACAGTAGTACAAGCAGGTGAAGTAAGTATATATGTCATAAGTAGCAATAGAAGTAGTGTATAAATGAGCAACCTCTTATTCTACAATTCTACCATCTACAACAGCAAGAGAGTATAATGTTATAATAGTAAGTAACTCAACTTATATGGATGCCCATACAAGCATATAAGTTGAGGGTCGTTCAGCAGTAAGTAACTTATCGTATAGGAGTGCCCATACAAACTTATACGATGAGGGTCTTGTGTATGTAATGAAGTGCAATGCTTTGTATGCAATGCAATGACACACCCATGATCAAGCACATGCAATTGCTATGTCGACACAGACTTATAGTTCCCACTATTCGAGCAGGTAGCTAACCTCTTAGGCGTCAACCGTCGTGGCCAAACGGTGACAGAAGAGCGGGCATCTCCACTACTGGGCTGGTCTCCACACTACCTGGCCTAGGCCTCCGTATGCCTCAATGCTAAGAACACAATAGCAGAGCTCACATGCGTACTACGGCTTAGCGGGTTCTCTTGGGTAAATGTGCACCAAGATATTAGCCTCGAACTGGCCTAAGGTATGACACGGAAGGAGCCTCAGAAGTGTGCACGAGGACCAAGCCGAACCGTTCACTTGGCACGGAAGGAGCCTCGGGACGTGAACACCGAGGACCAAGCCCAACCGCCCAAGGTCATACTGTCAACTCCCATCAGTGTGATGATTGGCGAGCCCGTAGACCTACAACACTATCGTTAACACTGGATTGCGACACTGCGTGTCGACTCACACCACATGCAATTCCACAATATCGTGGTATGGAAGGAGCCTCGGGACGTGAACACCGAGGACCAAGCCCAACCATCCATCAGGTACGGAAGGAGCCTCGGGACGTGAACACCGAGGACCAAGCCCAACCGTCCAACATTGCTCATCTCAACCTCATTCCAACAAGTGACGGTCAACACCGCACTTATTAACTTCCACAATGCTACCCGTAGGGAGACAACACTCTAAGCATTGGATTACTAATTCCCTTCTATCCATTCAACATACATCATGGCCATAGTTAAATCATTTATATGCCCTTCCAAATGAATTCAACATGATATAGATAATGGCAACAATATACATCTACCAATTTATATCAGGCTCATTCCTTAAATTAAGCTTGTCCACAACTCGTTATACGAATTCAGATTTATAACATCGACCTATCATATCGTTATGATGATTATTTCAAAAGAGTTCACCCAAACCTCGAGTTGGATCACAACATTAGATTCCACCAAATCGAATTCCACATTACACAGCCAAGAATTTAGGTGCAGCCTTAATCCGGGCAGAACCTTCGACCAAGGATTCCCGTGGCTACAGGAATCCGGCCAGTGCGTGTAACCACTCGTTGGAATGATAATTTCAAGGTATATAACTTTTGTGTTTAGTTGAAAGCCCAGATCTTATCGCATCACACCAGAAATTCACTCGAAGCCTGTTGCGTATAGGATACAGATTTCCTGTGTGGAATTTTCCCCAATCGCAGCAGATTCGAACTGACTTTCCCGTGGATACATGTATTGCCTGGAAACGTGCAACCACTCGTTGGAAAGAAAATTTCGAGGGCTACGACTTTCATGTTGAGTTGAAAACCCAAATATGACCAGAACACTCCCGAAATTTGCCATGAAGATCGCAGCGTGCAGAAATCAGATTTCTGCACGCATCTTAAGGTGAGATTAGCGACATCCATTCATCTTCCTCCTTGCACCGATCTCCCAAAAACTTCTCCAGAAATTACGTCCACCCTTATTCACCCTCACAAAGCCATACTTCTCCACGAATCACTCTCTCATCTTCACTATGAAGAATGAAGAGGTTGGAGGAGACTTAGCCCAGAAAACAACCTAGGCATGGCTTTTCCCTAAGAAATCTCCTCCTCACCATCAAGACTCTATGGAGTCGATATCTCTCATAGAATATTAATTATAGATCTAGAACCAAGGGAGAGGGGAGAAATCTCATCTCATTTCCAGCGGTACCATCATTCCCGGCAATGGATCTAGTCATCCTCCTCCGCGACATCCTTTCCTCCTTGACGGTGATGGCGTTTCTCCTCTTATAAAGTTTGGCTAGCTCCAGTAAACCTCTCCTCCTCCAGAGCTCCGACTCCGACGATCGGCTTCTCTCCCGATGGTTTTGCGCGGGTAACGGCTCGGCAATGATCGAAGTGACGGGTAGGGTTTAGTTTTCTTCTTATTTATATTAGCTCATTAGGTTATGTCACTTCGCCACGTGTCAACCTCTGATTGGACCGCCCAAATTAGGTCTTATTTGAAATGACCGGTCCAAGGGACCATCCAGCACGAATCCCGAAATCCGTTTCGGTGCGCCTGTACAAGCCAGCGAATCTGCCTGGGCGGAAAAACGCACAAGTCAAATTCGGCGGGAATACAACTTCCATTCTCGACGATCGGCGAGTATAGCCAGGCATTCTCGACGAATTCGTCGGGTATCAACAATGATTCCCGACGAATTTCCCTTGACCGTTTTATCGGAAATCCTGGTGTTGAGTGAGTTGAGTATCAGTCAACGATACACTATGATCGGTGGGTACATCCGGGCATTCTCGACGAATTCGTCGGGTATCAACAATGATTCCTGACGAATTTCCCTTTACCAGTTTATCGGAAATCTTGGCGTTGAGTGCGTTGAGTATCAGTCAACGATACTCGACGATCGGTGGGTATATCCGGGCATTCTCGACGAATTCGTCGGGTATCAATAATGATTCCCGATGAATTTCCCTTAACCAGTTTATCAGAAATCCTGGCGTTGAGTGCGTTGAGTATCAGTCAACGATACTCGACGATCGGTGGGTATATCCGGGCATTCTCGACGAATTAGTCGGGTATCAACAATGATTCCCGACGAATTTCGCTTAACTGTTTTATCGAAAATCCTGGCGTTGAGTGCGTTAAGTATCAGTCAACGATACTCGATGATCGGTCATAATTTTCGACGATCGGTGAGTATAGCCGGGTATCACTCAACCCATCACTCCGTTCAACACACTTGACACCTTTTTCCAGTGCGCCCTGAGCCCGAGTCAAGTCTCTTGACTCAGAACTCGTGCGAGGGTGCCTAGCGTGAATCTGGACATTACAAATCCTATAAACAAAATAAAAGATTTTGTCCCCGAAATCAGGCTGAGGCTATGGGGGGTAAAGCATACAAAAAAAATAACATATCCTTTTAAATAAAACTACCTGAAGCAAACAACTCCGGGTAGCGTCCTTGCATCAAATCCATCGGCTACCATGTGATCTCCTCCTTCCCATGATTAGACCATAGCACTTTTACCAAGGGAACACTTTTGCGGCGCAAGGATCTTATCTCATTATCAACGATCCGCACCGGCTCCAGTCGCACAGATCTGTCAGACGCCACAGTACCATCAGTTTTGGGGATGTATTGTTCGGGCCGCAACAGCGCCTTCCGAAGCGACGATACATGGAACACATCGTGGAGATTCTCTAGCTCGGGCGGTAGCTCCAGCCGATAGGCCAAAGGGCCAATCCTTTCCAATATGACATAGGGCCTAACATACTGTGGGCTATGCTTCTTCACTCCCCGCACCCGTGACACTCTATGCATCCGCCGGATTTTCAGGAACACTTTATCACCCACTTTAAACTCCACCATACGATGCCTTGCATTATAATACTTCGCATGCAGACTTTGAGCCTCTAACATACGATCCCGTATCAACCTAACCGCCGCATCCATGTCATCTATATATTCAACACCCAAAGTCTTCGGGTCTTAATCTTGCACCCAATACAAGGGGGTCCTACACCTCATTCCATATAGGGCTTCATGGGGCGTCATGCCAATGCTGGCTTGATTGCTGTTGTTGTAGGAGAATTCCACTAAGGGAAAGAGTCCATCCCACGTCTCTCACCTATCTATCATACACAGCCTCAACAGATCCTCCAATGTTCGGATGGTCCGCTCAGACTGCCCGTCCGTATGAGGATGAAATGCGGTGCTGAAGGTAAGGCGCGAGCCCAAATACGCCTGCACCGCCTTTCACTCCTTGGAGGTAAAGCGACAATCACGGTCCGAAACTATCGTCTTAGGTACACCGTGATACCGTACAAACTGCTCCTCGAAAAGGCGTACTAAGACATCCACATGAGCCTCCTTCTTTATAGGAATGAACCGGGCAACTTTCGTCAGGCGATCCACGATCACCCATACTGAATCATTTCCTGAGCTGGAGCTAGGTAGTCCATGTACGAAGTCCATGGAAATATCCTCGAACTTCCACTCGGGGATTGGAAATGACTGCAATAGGCCACCGGGACTCCTGCATTACGCCTTCACTCTTTGGCAGGCTTCATAATGCATGACAAAGTATCGGACATCCTTCTTCATTCCTAGCAAACACATCGTCTTCCGTAAGCCGGCGTACATCTTTGAAATTCCCGGGTGCACTGAATATTGAGATCAATGTGCCTCTCTCAAAATATCCTCCCAGATTTTACCGCCTTTGGGAATGTCGAGCAGGCCGCAAAAGTAAATGAGGCCATCCTTTAGTGTGTACTCGTCGGTAGCCCCGTCTTCGATCAACTTGAGTGCCGGGGCCAGAGCTGCATCCAATCCTTGCTCCACCCGGATCCGATCCCGGATATCACAAACCATGCACATGCTGGACAAGTACTCTATATATTCTGCCGAAGGAGACTTAAATATCAATGTAATATCCATCTCCTCAATCATCCGCGCCATCTCCATGCTCATCAACCGAGACTCTGGGCTCGAGCTGGGTACTTTCCTACTCAACGCATCGGCTACAGAGTTTGCTTTTCCGGGGTGGTAGTTAAAGGTGAACTCATAATCGCATAGAAACTCTAACCACCGCCGTTGTCTTAGGTTCAAATCCTTCTGGGTATAAACGTACTTCAAGTTTTTTTGGTCCGAGAAGATTTCGCAGTGGACGTCGTATAGATAATTCCTCCATACCTTCAAGGCGAACACCACTTCTCCTAGCTCCAAATCATGCACCGGGTAATTGATTTCATGCTTCTTCAATTGTCTTGAAGCATAAGCAATCATGTGATCGTGCTGCATACACACCGCTCCCAACCCCTGATAAGACGTGTTCGTGTAAACTTGAAATCCTTCCTTCCCAGACGACAGGACAAGGATGAGGGCGGAGGTAAGTTTATCCTTCAATTCTTGGAATGCCGCTTCACATTGGGGTGTCCACTCAAATGGCACACCTTTCTTTGTCAAAGAAGTAAGCGGGAGGGCAATCTTGGAGAATCCTTTTACGAACTTGCGGTAGTATCCGACAAATCAAAGAAAACTCCTCACATCGGCCGCCGAATTCAAGGGCGACCAATCCTTCATGGCACGCACCTTGGCCGGATCCACAGCTAGTCCAGCCCCACTGATTACATGACCTAAGAAAGCCACTTCCCTATGCCAGAATTCACACTTGCTAAACTTGGCGAACAGGGCGTGCTCTTTTAACTTTTCCAGAACTAAGGCCAGATGCTCGACATGCTCTTCCTCCGTCTTTGAGTAGACTAAGATGTCGTCAATAAACACAATGACGAAGACATCTACGTAGGCCTCAAACACTTTATTCATCAAGCTCATGAAAGGTTATGGGGCATTTGTGAGCCTAAACGACATCACCGTAAACTCATATAAGTCGTACCTTGAGCTGAAAGTCATTTTCTGGATATCATCCTCTTGTATTCTCAATTGATAATACCCCGAGCACAAATCCAGCTTGGAGAACCAATGCGCTCCCACCAGTTGATCGAACAACTCATCAATCCGAGGTAACAGATAGGTGTTCCGTACCGTCAGTCGGTTGAGCTCCTGATAGTCTATACATAAACGAAGGATTCCATCTTTCTTCTTAACGAATAGAATAGGGGTTCCACAAGATGATGAATTGGGGCGAACAAACCCTTATTCTACCAACTCCTGCAGTTGAACTCTAAACTCTGCGAGTTCTTTTGGGGCAATTCGATACGGGGTCCTGGAGACAGGCTTAGCTCCTGATACAAGCTTAATCTGAAAATCCACTTCTCTATGCGGGGGTAACCCTGGCAATTTCTCAGGAAATACCTCAGGGAAATCCCGTGCTACCCGCACATCCTTCACATCTACCCTCACCTCTTTCAGTTCGAAACATATCATGTAGACTTCATCCCCTCTCATATGAGCTTTCAAGGTCTGGATTGAGGATAATAATAATCGTGGTGCGAAATTTATACCTTTGAAGATTACATCAGTGTATCCATGTCTCAAATAGATTTGCTTCTTCGCACAGTCGATTCATGCATGGTGCCAATCCAGCCACGCCATGCCCAGAATGAGGTCGAATTCTGCTATTCGTAAAATTGTGGCGGGGGTATCAAAGGTCTTTCCCCCAATGGTTATCTCCAACTCACACTTCGCGGTTGCCGTAATCTCAGATCTGGCTGGGAGGCGTACTCTTCGAGCAATACCAGTGAAATATTGCACTCCGTGTATGTCCTTGATGAAGTATTCAGACACGAAAGAATGTGAGGCACCGGTGTCAAATAACGTATAAGCAGGTTTCCCGCCGACCATCACGGTGCCTAAGTGTCATTAATAATACTCAGGCTAGACATCTAGTATATCTTAAGCCACTAGAGGATATTAATGGAAGAAAAATGGCAAATTCAAATCGTACCTACAATCATCTCCTAAAGATTCCGCTCTTGAGTCATATCCAAGGCATACATCTGATCCCTAGCGGGTCCGGGGTTTCTTCCTCGTGGTCCACGTCCTCGACCACACACATACCCTCGCTCCCGAGGGGCTGTTGGAGGGAAAACAAACGGCGCATCTCCAAACAGTTGCGGACAGTAGCGTCAAATGTGTCCCGGTTGGTTGCATTCAAAGCACACCCGTTCCTGCCTTCTGCCGTGTTGCTGAAATTGTTGAGGTGGAGTTAATGCTGGCGGTTGCAGAACCGGGCGCTCCTCTCTAAAATTCTGGGGGAAATGCCCGCCACCTCTCTGATATCCTCTTCCTCTTCTATTATCAAATCTCCTTCTATTGCTGGGGCCGGCTTCCATCACGCCCTCCGCCGGCCTCTTACAACTCCCAAAGTGGTCCGCTTCCAATCTCTTCGCCATATCGATAATCTCTGCCAGACTAGAATCTGCTATAAACAAAAGTGCTTGCCTTATGGGATCTCGCAATCCTTTGTAGAATCGTTTGGCGTACCGTTTATAATCAAACTCATAGGAGTAAACGAATCTTGCCAAGTGCTGAAACTCCCGTTGGTACTCTGTCACCGACTTGGACCTTTACTTTAGTTGCAAAAATCTCTCTTCAAGACCATCCCGAGCGGCCGAGGGGATGAAATGCTCTAAGAAGGCTTCAGAGAATTCGCTCCAACTAATGTCCGTGTACACTGTTCCATGAAAAGTTGAGTAATGTAGGCCAAGGTATTCGACGTTATAACGGCAAAGGAGATGACACGTACGCCTCTCTATTTTCCACTTTTACGTTCACACAATAATCAAACGCAGCACGCTCACAACCAACGTTATCAATTATTACTAACGTACGGTAGCCACGTCATTTTAAGATCGAACAAACGACTATAGGTCGTCGTTCTCTCAAGCAAAAGGACCAATATTGGGCCCGGCCGAGCAATGGTTGTACCAATGGAGACCTACCGAAAGGTTCGATTCGGAAAAGGTAGATCTCCTACAACAAAATGAAAATGAGGCTCGCCAAACCTCTCGGAAAATTAAACAACTAGAAAAAACAACACATGCAATCAGAAAATTAAACCACGAATGAAAAATGATTCCAAAGTAACACAACGATATTCCACCAAATGAAAAAATCTAAAAAAAATAAGAATCACAGAAGAGGTAGAAGATCTCGTTACCCAATCGGAATAGATGGTTCCGGTTCACTTTCATGGATCTCTCTTCCACGGCTCTGCCGGAGTTTCGCCGACCGGAGAGAAACTAGACCGCTTCCTTTGCTTCACGCCGTAGTTGGAGATCCACAAGGAGAATCCCTTGCCTGGGCCGAATTCTTCAATGAGGGGGCTGAATACTCTTATTCTTGTTGGTGGTCGGGTAGGGCAGAGGAATGATGTGGCCAGGTTTGGTGGTTTGGAGGATATGGAGGGTTTGTTAGGGAGAGTTGGTGGCCGAGCCTTTAGAGAGGTGCTCGGGTTTGGTGTTGGTGGAGGAGGCCGGTGGCTTGGGGAGGAATGGTGGTGGCCGAAACATGCTATGGGGAGGAGAGGGAAAGGATATGTTGAGAGGAGGAGGGAAAGGAGGGAGGTCGAGCAAGAAGAGGGGAGAGGATGGGTGTCCTGCGGCCAAGGAGAGGGAGAAAGGGAAGAGCCGAACTCCAAGAGGAAGGAGAGGAGGGGGCGGCCAAGAAGAAAGTGGGAGGAATAATCTTATCTCAAGATTAGGGTTTCAATATTTTTTTTCATTCACTGATTAAAAACATCACAAGCATTACCTTATATAGGCCCATCACAAAGTTATGGCTATTAGCAGCCCAAATTAAAATAAATACCTTGATAAATTAAAATGCAACATGATAAAATAGAATGCAAATAAAAGAACTAAATATTATTTGATAGTCTTCATCTTCATCATGTAGGAGAACGCCGTCGTCGTCGCCGTCATTATCTTCACCTTGTAGGAGAACGTCGTCGCCGTCGCCGTCATTATCTTCAACTTTAACACGTTGCCGTCGTCGTCATTATCTTCAACTTGTAGGAGAATGCCGTCGCAGTCGCCGTTATTATCTTCAACTTTAACACATTGGGGGTTGCCGCCATCAATCCTCCCCTGCTCAAAATAACTCATCACTGAAGAGTTGGCATGGAGGTACTGGCGCCGAACAACATCATCCAAAAGAACCATCGCCAAGTACGGAATCCAAGGGTCACAGGAGACCGGGCGAGCACACCATTGTATCACATAACGCTGAATACCAGCGCTTGGAGAGGAGAGCAAAACACCAAAGATGAATCTGTCTAGCAAAAAGATTGTCCTGCGGAACATGGGAAATGCATTGGGCAAGTAAAGAGGAAAAATTTCTGCATCAACAGTCAACATACCTCCGTTGGAGACCAATGGAGAGAATAATCCAAGAAAAAGCTCACCCCCAACCCAAATGAAAACATTGTGGCACCAAATGTAGAGTTAGATATTTCAAAAGGTGGAAAAACTCAATGCGTGAAATTGGAATCATTTAAACTAGGGGAATTACCCCATTCAGTAGTTAACATCAACAAATATGTTATTTCTCCTAATTTATTAAAAATCTGAAAAGGTCTAATTCACCGAATCGCCAACGTTTCTATATTGCCCGAAGGCATCCGTTCAGGGACGAGACGCACCAAGAGTAAACTGAAAACCTAATAGGGAGACACCCTCTTATGTAAGTTAGCGATATATTGATAAGAAGATATATGTGTGACTAGCACTTCCTTACTGTGCTTATGTAAAATGAAAGCGTGAGAGGCAAATAATATTGCAGGCAAACTTGACATGTAAAATAGCGATAGCGGAACTATTGGAGATGGAACCAAGGGAACAAGATATGGTGGCGCTAATGGAAAGTAATAGGGTGACACTAGCGGAACTACATCAGGAGGCACCAACCCAACGTGATCTGGAGGTACCAACAAAATGCGAATATGTGGCACAAACGGGGCTACATTCGGGGATACTTGTAGAATGAAATCATGTGGTACTAGCTAAATGCAATCCGGTGGCACAAAAGATGGCCACATCCTTAACGTACTCTCATAGATTTGGTTAGTTTTTGAAAATCGAGTGGATATCAAATAAATGAGCCATTCATCATGACCCAACACAAAATCTATTATCACACTACGAGACATGTCCCAAGGAGGGTCCAGCATGGATGGTAAAATAACATGACTCAAATCAGGCAAAATAAATTCATGTCCGAAAAGATCCGCTGGTCGGGTCAACATAACAGGAGGGAGAGTCGGTAATACTAAAACCGGGAGAGAGTTAAGATCGCATATAAATTCACGCAACGGTGCTAGCATCAGGGGTCGCTCATCTGGGTCTACTTCTAAATCATCTTCAAAAAATATAACTCTCTCGTTAGGACATCCTTCCAACTCATAAATCACAATATCAGTAGCAGTACAATCTCACAAATGGGCGCATCGATAGATTCCGGAGGAGGGGATAAGTCATCCCCAATGTAAAAATACGGATTTATAGTCCAAGTTAAATCCTCCGGGTGCAAGCCATCAAAATAAGCTGAAAAATCAAACATAAAATTTTCCCTCAGAGAAAACTCAACTGGCTCGTCATCACCTAACTCGCTATCAGAGAAACATTCGCCACACGGTGACTCTATCAACTCGCTAGATACTTCACCCAAATCAGACTCAGTAATGGTTTCAAAAACATCGACGAGGGGAAGTGGAGGTGATTCCTCAGATTTGAGCACTACATTATGTTTCAGACTAAAAATAACCCGCTCAAGTCCTAACATACCATCGTCTACATCACGAATGGGTAAGCTATCAGCATAAAGTAATTCTTCCGACTCAGCCAGAATTTCAATCGACTTAGATTCATCAAAATGCACCACAAAGGTCAAGGTGGATGGCCCCGAAATGTCATCGAAGGGGAATGGAGCTTATTCCTCAATAGAGAAATCCTCATCCACGTCACTAGGGTAACCAATCTCCTCAACGTCGCTACAATCGTCAGTGATAATAGCCTCGTCCGAGATAATAGCCTCATCCTCAATGACGGGCGCAATCGTAGAATCAGCCTCAGACTCATCAGGGGAATCAATAACTAGATCTGACAGCTCAGGGGGTGAATCTAAGGAGACTACGGGCGTAGTCAGAATAGAATGATCGATAGTGCCAAACCCAGACATGTCACTAATCTCACGTGTCTTTATCGCCTTACTACCCATGATGATATGAACACTCTCATAATCAAGTAGGGGTCTTGTGCCCTAGAGGGGAGAAGTAAACTTATGTGACGTCCTAGTACGGGAGTATGGGGTATCGTACTTGTTCGGTGTAGGCATAATCATAGGTGGCGCTTCACTCAGATTTTAAGATGACTGAGAACGATAGTGGGGAGGGTAATACTCATCCATTGAAAGATTCTTCATAATATTCCAACCTATAGGTGAATCGTCGAGGGATGTCCCAAAACGTCTCGCCTCATTGAGCCAGTAGGTCTGGGCTCGACTAAATAATTGAAGTCAAGTAATGGGAATTCTGTGGGGGTCCACAATCTGATATCTCTCAAAATAGCGCTCCATAGCCTTCACCCAGCATAAAAACTCTTGTGTTCCACCTAGCCCATCATAGGTCGGAGCAGGAACTCTAACATGCCTAGATGAGTGCAGTGTAACTTGATTAGCCTTTAGTTGGCCAATCAACTCCTTAATCTCTTCCACTATCGGGCAATGGAATGGCTTTCTAACTTTCATGATAGAACCTAAAGGTTTCATTCGGGAAACGTGAACATCGTAGGCCATTTCAGAGTGAACCGGAGAGAACACTCAACCGGAACCGGTGCACATGCAAAGAAGAAAATAAGCCTGATCCTATTTATTTTTAAAGATAGATTTGTTCCCGCTAATATTTCAAAATAATATATATATATATATTTTTGATATTCTTATTGGCAAAAATATGGAGATTAATGATTAATTTTTTTTTCTGATTTTTCTTATTGCTGAAAATAAAATTTAGCCGGCTATTGGCAGACCACAAAAATATTTTTTTGTTTTAATTTGGAGAAAAATTTGAAATTTGGAATTTGAAATTGGAAATTTGAAATTTGAAATTTGAAATTTTTATTTTTATTTTTGAATTTTGAAATTTGAAATTTGAAATTTGAAATTTGAAATTTGAAATTTGAAATTTTAAATATTAAATTTGAATTTTAAATTTTGAAATTTTAAATTTTAAATTTTAAATTTCGAAATTGTAAATTTGAAATTTGAAAATTTAAATTTTAATTTTGAATTTTGAATTTTGAAATTTTAAATTTTAAAATTTGAAATTTGAAATTTGAAATTTGAAATTTGAATTTTTAATTTTGAAATTTGAAATTTGAAATTTTAAGAGGGGGAGTGCCAATTAGGAAATTGACGAGAACCTCCCTCTGATACTAAATAGATGTAGGCCACGGTATTCAACGCTATAACGGCAAAGGGAATGACACGTACGCCTCTCTAATTTCCACTTTTACGCTCACATAATAATCAAACGCAGCACGCTCACGACCAACGTTATCAATTATTACTAACGTACGGTAGCCACACCATTTTAAGATCGAACAAACGACTATAGGTCGTCGTTCTCTCAAGCAAAAGGACCAAAATTGGGCCCGACCGAGCAATGGTTGTACCAAACGAGACCTACCGAAAGGTTCGATTCGGAAAAGGTAGATCTCCCCCAACAAAACGAAAATGAGGCTCGCCAAACCTCTCGGAAAATTAAACAACTAGAAAGAACAACACATGCAATCAGAAAATTAAACCACGAATGAAAAATTATTCCAAAGTAACACAACGATATTCCACCAAATAAAAAGAAGAATCACACAAGAGGTAGAAGATCTCGTTACCCAACCGGAATATATGGTTCCGGTTCACTTTCAAGGATCGCTTTTCCACGGCTCCACCGGAGTTTCGCCGACCGGAGAGAAACTAGACCGCTTCCTTTGCTTCACGCTGTAGTTGGAGATCCACATGGAGTATCCCTTGCCGAGGCCGAATTCTTCTATATGGGGGCTAACTACTCTTCTTCTTGTTGGTGGTCAGGTAGGGTAGAGGAATGAAGTGGCCAGGTTTGGTGGTTTGGAGGGGATGGAGGGTCGGTTGGGTAGAGTTTATGGACGAGCCTTTAGAGAGGTGCTCGGGTTTGGTGTTGGTGGAGGAGGCCGGAGGCTTGGGGAGGAATGGTGGTGGCCAAAACTTGCTATGGGGAGGAGAGGGCAAGGATATGTAGAGAGGAGGAGGGAAAGGAGGGAGGCCGAGCAAGAAGAGGGAAGAGGATGGGTGGCCTGCGGCCAAGGAGAGGGAGAAAGGGAAGAGCCAAACTCCAAGAGGAAGGAGAGGAGGGGGCGGCCAAGAAGAAAGAGGGAGGAAGAATCTTATCTCAAGATTAGGATTTCAATAATTTTTTTCATTCAATAATTAAAAACATCACATGCATGACCTTATATAGGCCCATCACAAAGTTATTGCTATTAGCAGCCCAAATGAAAATAAACAACTTGATAAATTAAAATGTAACATGATAAAATAGAATGCAAATAAAAGAACTAAATATTATTTAATAGTCTTCATCTTCATCATGTAGGAGAACGCCGTCTTCCTCACCGTCATTATCTTCAACTTGTAGGAGAACGTCGTCGCCGTCGCCGTCATTATCTTCAACTTTAACACATTGTCGCCACCATCATTATCTTCAACTTATAGCAGAATGCCTTCGCCATCGCCGTCATTATCTTCAACTTTAACACATTGGGGGTTTCCGCCATCATGGAGCCCATGAGAGACTTCCACCACCTTTTGGCGTGAAACTCTAAGAGTGTCACCACAAGGGTCACCGCCATGTTGTTTGGGCATCTTATTCCTGCCAAAAATTCTTGTACAGTGTCGAGCCACTCTTCCGTACGCATCGCCGACTCTGTCCCAATATAAGCGGGAGGGGAGAGAGCTCGGAAAATGCTTAACCAACTAGATCCTGGACCCTGTTGTTGTACAGGTGCCTTCTGAGATTGGGATCTAAAGGCTTCCAAAATAGCTACGAGCGTCTGCCCCAGCTCTAATTGTTAGAATTGTGTAGGTACTCACGGGGCGGGGGTGCCCCTCACTGGCTCATCATGTACTGGGATCTACACATAGGGAAAAAACCTAAGGTTAGGTTGGCTAATCTAAGGCCAAAGATAGACAACTTAGTGTGAATTACATATGGGCACACCACTGCTTCCGCTATGTTAGTTTGTCCCCAAACTGACAAATCAAACGGGGGTGGCACCATTGTTAAGTGACTTTCTCCTTGGAGGATCGTAGCAAGCTGATACCATTTGTAAGACCCCCCTCCCTGAACACAAAATACGACACGAGAGGGGTCTTATGCCCAGAACAGCCTCCCTTCGGTAACACTAGCACTCGGGCTAGCCTGTACCACAAGACGCCTATCCTGCCGGCTACAATCAATATCAACACATAAATGCCAACCCAACCATAAAAATATAAAGAAGTCAATCCACACTAAGCATAAGTCCATAAGTACAGCAAAAGAGAAGCTAAACAAGCTTCTACATAATCAGAGTACGTAAATAGAATTGCCCCGAGGGGCTACAATAAAATCTCTCACTCAAATCTATAATCGATGGTAGTGACGGTACCGTCCCCTCAGGCCCTGTCGTCCTGGCCTGGCTGTCTAGCTGCATGACCTGCTGCTCCACCTGGGGGTTTCCTCCTAAAAAGGAAGACGTAGCAACCATTAGTCATAAATACTAAGTGGCTTCACATCTGCTCCCCCGGCGACTCCTCGGCACCGGGCGGAGAAAGGAATATGTACAGTATATATAAGACAGTAGTAAAAGTAGGTGAAGTAAGTATACATGTCATAAGTAGCAATAGAAGTAGTGTATAAATGAGCAACCTCTTATTCTACAATTCTACCATCTACAACAGCAAGAGAGTATAATGTTTTAATAGTAAGTAACTCAACTTATATGGATGCCCATACAAGCATATAAGTTGAGGGTCGTTCAGCAGTAAGTAACTCATCGTATAGGAGTGCCCATACAAACTTTTATGATGAGGGTCTTGTGTATGTAATGAAGTGCAATGCTATGTATGCAATGCAATGACACAACCATGATCAAGCACATATAATCGCTATGTCGACACAGAATTATAGTTTCCACTATTCGAGCAGGTAGCTAACCTCTCAGGCATCAACCGTCGTGGCCAAACGGTGACAGTAGAGCGGGCATCTCCACTACTAGGCTGGTCTCCACACAACCTGGCATAGGCCTCCGTATGCCTCAATGCTAAGAACACAACAACGGAGCTCACATGCGTACTACGGCTAAGCGGGTTCTCTTGGGTAAATGTGCACAAAGATCCTAGCCCCGAACTGGCCTAAGGTATGACACGAAAGGAGCCTCGGAAATGAGCACGAGGACCAAGACCAACCGTCCACTTGGCAAAGAAGGAGCCTCGGGACGTGAACACCGAGTACCAAGCCGCACCGTTGACCAAGCTGACTCAGAAGAATGTGGCATTTGTTTGGAGCGAGATGTGCGAAGAAGCTTTTCAGGAGTTAAAGAGGAGATTGTGTACTGCTCCCGTTCTGACCCTTCCTACTGAGGGCGTGGATTATGATGTGTATGTGGATGCTTCGCATATAGGTCTGGGGTGCGTATTAATGCAGGATGGAAAAGTAATCGCTTATGGGTCAAGGCAGTTGAAAACTCATGAGAGGAATTATCCTACGCATGACCTTGAGTTTGCAGCGGTTATCTATGCGTTGAAGTTGTGGAGGCACTTACTTTATGGGGCTCAGTGCAAGATTTTTACCGACCATAAGAGCCTGAAGTACGTGTTCACGCAGAAAGAGTTGAATCTGCGTCAGCGGCGGTGGCTTGAGTATGTGGCGGATTATGATGTAGAAATCCAGTATCATCCGGGCAAGACCAATGTGGTGGCCGACGCCCTGAGCCGAAAGATGGGAAAGATCTTTAACCTCTCCTCCGATCGATTAGTTGAGGAGTTCCTCCTTATGGATATTTCAGTGGGATGCTGTGGTTTGCAGAGTAGTTTGTCAGTGGCAGAGCCGTCCTGGATTTCTTTGACTAGACTGCATCAGAAGGACGATCCGGATCTGTTGCACCTTTTTACCAGGACAGAGAAGGGAGAGTTGCCAGATTTTGCTTTTGATGATGCGGGTACTTTGAAGTACCGCGGCAGGTTTTGCGTTCCCGCTGTTGGGGACATTAGGAGTATGATTTGCAGTGAGGCTCATGGTTCCAGCGTTGCCTACCATCCAGGATCTACGAAGATGTACCGTGACTTAAGGCAAATTGCTTGGTGGTATGGTATGAAAGGAGATATAGCCCGATATGTTGCTGAGTGTCACACTTGCAAGCGTGTGAAGGCCGATCATGGGAGGCCTGGTGGTAAGTTGACTCCGCTAGATATCCCGACTTGGAAGTGGGAGAGTATATCTATGGACTTCATTACGGGTTTGCCAAAATCCCCGAGAGGATATGATTCTGTTTGGGTTATAGTGGATAGATTAACGAAGTGTGCTCACTGCGTGCCTTATAAGATTGATTACCCGATGAAGAAGATAGCGGAGTTGTACTTGAATGAAGTCATCCGACTCCACGGTGTGCCGGTTAGCATCATTTCTGATTGAGACTCCCGGTTTACTTCTCGTTTTTGGCAGAGTCTGCAGGAGGGTTTGGGTACGGATCTGAGGTATTCTACTGCGTACCACCCTCAGACCAATGGGCAGACGGAGCGGGTCAATCAGATTGTTGAGGATATGATCAGGTGCTATATTTTAGACCACGGTGGAGCGTGGGATGAGCGTCTGCGACTCATGGAATTTGCTTACAATAACAGTTATCAGGAAAGCTTGCAGATGGCTCCGTTCGAAGCTTTGTATGGGAGGCGCTGTAGGACTCCGTTGTTTTGGGCTGAGGCTGGTGAGAAGCCTTTGTTGGGTCCTGATGCTCTGGAAGAGATGGAAGTCGCCGTGAAGCTTATTCGGGAGAAGCTTCGGTTAGCTCAGGAGAGGTATGAAAAGAACGCCAATCGGCGCAGGTCCGCTTTGGAGTTTTTAGTAGGGGATCATGTATACCTCAAGGTTTCTCCAATGGTTGGTGTAAAGAGATTTGGTAAAAATCTGAAATTGGACCCAAGGTATGTGGGACCGTTCGAGATTTTGGAGCGGATTGGTGTGTCTACATATAGATTGGATTTGCCAGCGAACTTCCCTGGTGTTCATAATGTTTTTCATGTTAGCCAATTGCGGAAGTGTGTGCGCAGTAGTGGGAAACTCTTGGATGTTGTGCCCCAGTTAGAGCCCAACCTCTCTTTCGTTGAGGTGCCAGTTCGTATTTTGGATACTCAAGAGCGTGTGCTGCGAAAGAAGTCCATACCGATGGTGAAGATTCTATGGAAAAATCAGGATTTGGAGAGCGCGACTTGGGAGCTAGAGTCGGCCATGAGGAGGGCGTACCCTCACCTGTTTCTCTGATTTGATCGGTATGTTTCCCTTTGTAACTTCTGTTTGTTACTTTTCCTTCTTTTGTAGGAGGGTTGTGCGTAATGTTTCGGGACGAAACTTTCTTTTAGGGGGAGTGACTGTAACGCCCCGTTTTTTCAGCGATTATTTTTATTCTCGTTTGGCGTTACGATGACATGTTTTCATGGCTTGTGCCATTTGTGGAGTGCGGTTTAGCTCCTTAGAACTGAGTGCCCTGTTTGGTAGCCTGTTGGCAAGATCTCCCTAGCAAACCGAGTCGTTTTGGTGACCCGGTTTGGCCTCTCGGGGGGATGTTTGTGTTTGGCTTTGTTTGGGTGTAACTCGAGTTCTGTTCGTCGAAAGTTAATTTCGACTTCGCCGTTGCGTTCGTAGCGTGGGTATTTAGCTACGGTGCGAATTTCGTCGAATTCTGAGGTAGTTCGGTTTTCGCGTCGATTTGGTGCTTTATGTAATTTTGTAATTAATAATATAATTATATAATTATATATATATAGAGAGAATTAGAATGAAAAGCCATCGTTCATCTTCTTCCCCGTAAGAAAACTGCCGCCTGTACGAGAGGAAACGGAGTAACCGCCTACCTTGCCTTCGGACGCTGATTCCCGGAGCGTTTGTGGACGGAATTCGATTCCGAGAGTGGATTCGGATTGCTCTCGTCGAGACCTTCATTCCTGCAGTAAGAAATTCGATTTTCGTAGATTTTTGGAAGGATTGGAATTTTCGGTTTTGGAAGTTTTCCGCCATTAATGGCCGAGTCTTTGTTCTAGGTGTTACGGCCGTTTTGATCCGTGCGAAGAGGAGGAAAGCAGTCCAAAGCTTCGCTGTGAATTGAGGCAAGTGGTATTCTTGCCCTTGCCAAGTGTTTTCTTTGATTTTATTTGCTGAATTGAAATCCCGGTTAGCCCAGGTTAGAGGCCTTGTTGTTCTCATTTTCTTGCTAACTATAGGGCTTAGTTCTTCCTACTGAAACCCCCCCTATGTTGTGATGTTTGGAATCCAAATTGTCGGCGTGGAGCCGTTGTTTTCCTTTATTTTTGATTGTTGCTCTGGTTCGGGTGTAGCCGTGAGGGAGAGTTAGGAGGGGGGGGGGTGTGGTTGCCAATTTCCTTCGTTAAGGTATTACTCGAATGGTTAGGCATAGTTTGAATGGTAGTAGCGTGCGACGTTGATAGTTGTCTACTGCTACTACAGTGGCGTGAGTCATGTGCGCGTTCCGGTATCGTTCGGAAAATTCCAAATGGTACAGGTTAGTCGCGCACGGTCATCAACCGTTAGGGCACACGACCACTGGTCGTGTGCCTCTGCTCGTGCGCGGCTGTCTTTCAGTTTCCAAAGTTCTATCTCGGGCAATCGCACGAGCGCTGGCAACAGTGCGCACGACCACTGATCGTGCGGCACTGATCGTGCGCAGTTGCTAGGTTTTCTATCAGGTTTTCCAGGTTCGCTTCGCACGATCATCAGCCGATGAGTGCGCACGACCACTGATCGTGCGTCACTGATCGTGCGCTTTGTATATTTTCTTTTGCTAGGCGAATTTAGATGGTTTCGAGTGCGGGAGTTTAGATACTCAAGTGGCAGGCAACTACTCGAGTTCTGGATCTTCTGCCTTGGTCGCTCGGCTATCGTCGAGCTCCGTTTTCTTTAGTGGGTTTGTGGGTAGTAACTTTATTTTGGCGGCGAGTGAGGCTAGCTCACTCAACGCCAAAGTTTAGGTAGGCACTGAGTGGATTTCACTCAACGCCTAGTCGTGTTGGTTTATTTCAACACTCTTCCTTTACCTTGTGTTTCATTTCCGAGTGGATTTCCAGTTGTATTTCTGGGTTTTCCTTGTCGGCCGTTTTCTTTATTTTCCTAAAGGCCGAATCGTGGGTCGTGGATAGTAGTGGTGGTTGTAGCTCTTTATGGGGTTGGAGTTGTGTGATATAGCCAAGGCCACCCATGGATTTCTTGCTCCAGGTACGGGCTGGGCATGTCGGGTGGAAGGTCCCTTGTGTTTTCACGTGTTGACCCTCGAGCTTTTGACTTGGACATGGTGGATTGGGGGATTGCGTTTGCCTTCGATCTGGTTCCTCGTTGTTGTTTTTGCTACTATCACTTCCCACAAGTTAGGGTGTTAGAAGTTTCTTCTTTGGTAGTTTACAGCATTCTGGCTCTTGGCAGCCTAGTAGGCCCTGCAGGATGTTGTTCCTGGGCCGGGTCGTTGCTGTTTCTTTGCACGTTGTGCATTTCTTGTTGTCCTGTTTTGGACAGTTGTGACTCTTTCTACTGCATGTTTTCTGTTATTTTGTCCTTTTGGTTGACTCTTTCATGCAGTTTTACCTTGATTTTTGCTTGCTGGGGTATTCTGTTTTCTTTTGGAATGCCTCAGGTTCTGAGTTGTAGCCAGTCTGGTGGCTAGTTGGAGGTGTTGTTGTTGGTGGACTCCCGGACTTTGGAGTTTTGTTTACCTTGTTTGTGAGGTTGTTTTCAGTACTTTCTTACAGACATATATATGTGCTGGTGGGTTCGTGTCAGGTTGTTGGCGCCCACTAGTAGTTTTTACCTTGTACTAGATATATACTATTGCTGCTACAATTTTTTTCTGGAGATAGTCTACTTGCTTTGAGAAGGTTTTATGCTAGGTTGCTAGTTATTTTTAAACTATAATCATTATTATAAATGAAGCTCATGATCAACATGTTTTGTAAACTTAATCACTATTTTCCAAATCACGTACGAAAACCGTTTTCTTATATATATTATATAAACTAAGTGTAGTGTCTTGCATAGCATGAGTGGTTCTCTTGGGACCCTTATGCGCTCTTTAGGGTGTAAAACCTAATTAAAGTATTTTTCCGCAGCGTTTAAATATAGTTTTCTTTTGTGGACTAGATGATCCACTGAGCCGAGGGATACGGACTCTAAACATAACTGATTTTCTATTCTTTAAGCACATGATTTTCTTGCATAAAGATTGTAGTTGGATTTGCCTGAGCGTCAGCAGTTATCCCCTGCTTGACGTGGCATCATGACGCTTGTTTTCTCTTACTCTGATAATTCTTAATTCGGAGAAAATGCGGGTTGTGACAAGACCCGCTGCGCAGGCTCTCATTTAGATGGCAGGTCCGAAGGCTCGCCTATGGGGGAGAGGTCTGGTTAGCTTCATCAACACCCCGAGCTCGGCTCGGCCCCAGGTAGACCCGCTGCGCAGGCTCTCATCTAGCTGGCAGGTCCGAAGGCTCGCCTGTGGGGGAGAGGTCTGGTTAGCTTCATCAAAACCCCGAGCTCGGCTCGGCCCCAGGTAGACCCGCTGCACAGGCTCTCATCTTGCTGGCAGGTCCGAAGGCTCGCCTGTGGGGGAGAGGTTTGGTTTGATCTTCATCGACACCCCGAGCTCGGCTCGGCCCCCGGCAGACCCGCTGCGCAGGCTCCCATCTGGCTGGCAGGTCCGAAGGCTCACCGGTGGAACATAGATCCAGTTTACGGGAAGGCATCTTGTCACGACCCTGGCCAAGATAAGGGACAGAGCCCCCGAAAAGGTCTCGGCCAGTCGGGGCCTCGGCGAGTAGGGGTCTCGGCCGTAAGGTCTCGGCTGGGGGGGGGGGTCTCGTTGAAAAAAGGCTCCCGGCAGACCTGGGCAAGACGACTTAATCAATGGCACAAGGCTCTCACCTAACGAGTCTCTAAGGTGATCCAAAGGAGGCTAAAGGTCTCGGCGGAAGCTCACGCGGAAGCTACTCGGCCGTCTAACCTATTCATTCAAGCAAGCACAGTAGTGGAGAATAAAACATTGCATTATGTTTAATAATTACAGGGTGAGGAGCTTCTCGCTCGTTACAAAATAATATCAAAAGTAAAAAGGCGCTTCAAGGGGTTGCGCTGTAGTCCCCGCTGGTGCTCTCGCCAGAGTCCTCGCCAGAGCTCGCTTCAGACGTCTCGCCGGCCTCGGTGGAAGACTTCGGGACATCTGAGGGAGGAGAGTCCGGCGCGCCCGGGGGCTTCGGCACTGGGTCGAACAGCCAGGGCAGGATTTGGCAAGCGTTGATGGTTGCGCCATCCTCCCGAAGCAGCTTCACATCCCGCAGCATCTCGACGGTCAGCTTGACGGTGGCCTGAGCATTCGCCTGCAGCAGCTTGTCGATGTCGTACACTGAGAACTGGCGGCTCTTTAGTCTTTTGTCGAACGTCGAAGGCGGGCCTTTTGCCGCTTCCGCACGCTGGAGTTGGTGCCTCAGCAGGACGTTCGCTTAACGAACGTCAGCCAAATCCACGCGAAGCGCCGTGGCTTGGGCGGAATCCTGTGGAGAAGAAATCAGCCCAGTAAATATTACGCAAATGTGACTTCAGGAAGCGAGAGCGGGGGGCCAGGAAGATCTCTCTTACCTCGACGGCGGGGCGTAGAGACAACGCCTCTTGAGCTTTCGCCAACTCCTAGCGAGCAATCGCAAGCTCTGTCTCCGAAGCGCGTGCTCTGGCCACCGCCTCTTCTCTCGCCTTGTACATATCGGCGAAGTTCTTGTCAATGTTGATGCTTCGACGCGCGCACATATGCGTAAGCTCGAACCCGCGAAGAAGGGCCCGGGTAGCATTGAAGGCCAGGAGCCGGGTGGGCGTCTGGTCGAAGACACTGGAGCCCTCTCGGCTATAGAGGCTGTAGCCCAGCGAGAAGGCCTCGCCGGTAACCTCATCCCGCTCCGCCCAGCTAGGGAGGAGGGATGAAACTGAAACCCTGTTGGTATCGGGATCCCATTGAAGAAGAGGCTTCCCTTCCGCGTCGACGTGTTTCACGCCGAGGCCATAATTCCTGTGCCCTTTCGGCACTTCCCTGGGCGGGGTCCGGGCGGAGGTCTCGGTGACGACTCCCTCTCCTCCCGCCATGTCGGCGGCTGGAGGGTTCTCGGCAGTAGTCTCGGCACGCCTCCTGGCGGAAGCACCCATCTCGCTGGCCATCTAGAGCAGCCCTTCGAAGGACTTGCCCATGGCAGGATGACGGGCAGGCGAAATGGCCAAGTCCTTGCCCTTGTCCGCAGGGGATAGCTTCGGCGTCTTCAGCGGCCGCGGGGCGGTAGCGGGGCCTTTCCGCTTCTTAGCTCCGGTCGACAAGGGCAGAGCGGGTTCATCCCTGCAGGCGCGAGCGCTGGCTTCCGCAAGAGCAAGAGAGCCTCTCGCAGCCCGATCCCCGGCGCCCGGAGCGGCAGCGAAAGGTTGGCCTAAAGGGACCTCCCACTCTCCTGCAAAGTTAACACTATTCAGCACAGGGAGATTCTAGCAAGAGATCAAATCTAGGGCGAGATCGTACCTTCGCCCGGGTGTACGGGAAGAAGGGAGTCGACGTCTCGCCGGAGGAAGAGAACGTCGAACTCCTTTGTTCCGAAGAACTCCAGGAGTGCGCTCTCGCGTGACCCCAAAGTGGGCGGCTTGTAGGCAGCATTCTCATATTGAACAGGTTGGAGGGGGATGTTGCCGAAGTCCCCGGTGACGAAGACGAACTTCTCGCCCCAATGATGGTGTTTGTTGGCGAGACCGGTGGTCTTGAGCAGCTGCCCGGAGAAGAAGACCACCCCTCCTTTCGCGCGGAAGTTGAACAGCTTGCGGAAGATCGGCAAACTGAACTCGATCCTCTCGGATCGCATGTAGCATATAAACGCTACAAGGATCGCGACAGAGTTCGGGTTCAGCTGGGCGGGAACCACCCCATAGTAGCGGAGAGCTTGCCGAATCTCCGGCAAGAGGGGAAGGCGGAAGCCCACCTCGAAATGTTCGAGGGGGATGGCGAGCTCTCCAGCCCCCGGGGTATTCACCTTGTCGTGATTGCCCGGGTTCCGCGCCGAGAATCCAGCGGGAATAAAACGGTCGACGGTCAGGTTGTATTCGTCTAGGGTAAGCGTGCAGGATGGGAAGAGGTGCTTGCGGAACACTTCCGCACAATGGGCGCGACCCTCGTTCTCGCCTGGCATCTTGAGTTTATGGGTGCTAGCGAGAAGCCTAAGAGAGGTAGAAGCGGGAGCGAGAGGGCGAGAGTAAGAAAAGGGGGTTGAGGTTCCGGATCAGAGAAATAAATGCGGTTGGTAGGTTTCCCTATTTATAGAAAACCATGTGGCGGCTCCGTCCGATAGAGAGAGAAGAATGACGGCGGAGCACAGCTGTCATGATCTGAACCGGTGACGCCTCGGTTTTCCCCCTCAGGATGACAGCAGTCGACGATCGCCTCTCATAGGCACGAGCCTCTTGGTTTTGGCGCGAGCTTCTTAGCTTTGGCGCAAGCGACCTAATTCTAACACATTATTAAAATTCACAGCGCAATGAAGGGAGAGACGGATAATACCATGCTCTCGCCGCCGAGAGCTGAATAAAGTTAACAATAGCAGTTATTACAGAGGATTAAGGGTACATGGTGGAAGGGAAGGCTAAAGAGGAAGAAGGGGCGAGACCTAGAAGAACTAATACGGCTCCCAGCGCCATCGCCCTCGTTCTCGCCGCCTGGTTCGCAGAGGGGCTAGCGGGTTGAAGTAAGAGGACAGCGTGGTGCACCCCAGGTTGATCCGCCTAGCGTGATCCCGGATCTGCGCGATGCATCTCCCTGGCGAAGACTGGGCGGTAGGTCCTCCCGGTCGATCAGTCTCGCCCAAGAAGAAATCCCGTTCCAGGGCCTCCAGCCTTTGTTCAACGGACTCGCGGAACGCTTTTGCCGTGGCAGCATGGGCGCGATCTCGCCGGATGAGCTTGGCCAAAATGGCCGAGATCTTCTTCCTCCGCTCCTTCGCATTCCCGGCGCCGTTCAAGGTTTCCTCTATCTCGCCGGACGAAGGAGGAAGGGAATCATCTTCCTCCTCTTCTTCTTCTTCTTCTTCTTCTTCTCCTTCTTCTTCTCCCTCCTCGTTAGCTCCCGGCCGAGAGCTGGGATCCCCTGCGAAAAGTGCGCTCAAGGTTATGATTAAGGCTTGACGAGCAGCCGACAAAAATGTCTCGCATACCTGCAGTCATGCGAGAGACATTGACTGGCGTCGGATGAGAAGGCCCGACCCCTCCGTCAGTACCATAAAGAAGGTGGAGAGGCTTACCCCGCCCTGGGCGGAAAGGTTTACGCACAGGGGTCCCGGCCTGGCCGGAATCATGGAGAGGGTCGTCCTCTCCCAAGGGATGATCGACATCCTTAGGGGTAGTGAAGGGCTCGAGGGCCACCCCTCCCGCCGCCAGGGCGGGATTCGCCGCAGAAGAAATCGACGCACCAGTTCTCGCTTCATCTTCCCGGGTGACGAAACCCGGGAGAGCGGAAGCTGGCTCTGCGAGAAGACAGTTCAGAAACGGAAAGGCATGATTGAAATAGCAAGAAGTGGCGGAAAACGTACCTATCGCCGGGGTCCCGGCTGGAGGAATTTCCTCCGAGACCCTCGTTCGACCCTCGGGAGGGGGCGCTGACAAATCAGGGTGGATCGGGGAAGACCCGGCGTCGTCATTAGGAAGGGATTCCTGCGAGAGGCCACATTATCCGTCGGGCCTGTAGCATAAGCATCTTGGTAAGCGTGGCCGGAAGGCATACCTTCTGCGGGTAGGTGCCTTCCGCGGGATTGGGAGTAGGAGAAGGTGGATCCCTGTTCTCGCAAGCAAGGTCTCGCCGGAACACCTTCGCTTTTTATTTGCCCTTTTTCTTCTTCGGCTCCGAAGGACCGGCGTTTGGAGATTTCCTCGATAGCCACGACGCTACTGCAGCGCAGTTAGCTAAGGCTCGCGCTTGAGCCGCGGCCAACCGATCCTGAAGGTCCTGCGGAAGCGGCTTGCCGGCGCGCTTAGCATACATCTTGGTATCACACAGAAAGCCCCAGGCGAGAGCTCAGTAAAGAAGCAGTAGATCGGAGGAAAGACTTATGGTCACCCGACGGCGTGTATTTATAGCTGCAGTAGTGCCCGCCAAAAGATTCTCTTGGCTATCGGGCACGTGTCCAGCGAATATTTGGTGGTTGGACTTGTCTTGTCGAGCGCAGGGCTAGCTCGAAAAGAGCGGGGATTGTGTACAACCCCATATTCGCTGGGTAGAACCCCAAGGGTTCAGTGGTCAGGATTGGGCTAGCCTTAGGCTAGCCTTGGGTTAACCCTAAGACAAACTTATAGAGTTCTCGCCTTTAAGGGCTCCCGCCTGGCGTTGGGCAAGGCCGTTCGCGCCGCGCCAGGCTTCAGGTTCCAGACCAGATGAGCTTCCGCCTTGAAGGAGCTCCCGCCCAAGAGCAAGCGAGGATCGGTGAAGCCAAAGCAGATCGTCGAGCTACCAGCCAAAGACCGATCGTCGACCTATTAGAGCAGATAGTTGACCTAGCCAAAGCAGGTGGCTCGACTATGGTAGCTCCTGCCCGAGGCCGGCGAGAAGGCATTAAGTGAGCCTTAAGCCGCAATGGCATCAAGACCATCAAGGGTGAGAACCTTCTTGACAGGAGCTCTCGCCGAAGTAAGCCCAGTTGGTTTTTTAGCGAGAGCCTTCTCGTCCGGGGTTCTCGCCAAGTGGCCCCACGTGGTAGGGTCCCGCATCCAGAAGGGCTATTTCATTATTTCATTATTCACAGGTAAAATTACCCTGGTGCCCCGGGGAAGACAGCGGGATTCAGCTATTGGCAGACCCATTAGGGGTACTTCAGTATTTTCAGGTCAAGAGGAGACTATAAAAAGACCCATAGGGGCTCTTTGGAGGGGGGACTTTTGATCATTCTCCGACTTTAGTGCTTTCCGAAGAGCTCCTCAGCCCGAAATTTGGCTTTGGAGGGGATGCTCTCAGAGATCTTTCGGGTGTGAGGTGGGACCTCCCAGCTGAGGCTTTGGGTAAGTCTTAGGACCTTAGTAGCCAGTCAGGGGTCGAGATTTGGGAGAATTAGGCGTTGGCTACAATTTGGTTCGTGAACATTCGTTGGGGTCAATTCTAACACCCCAAAAAGGCCCAAAAGACTCAACTTGAAATTTGAGTAGCAGGTCAGGTTACACGGCCTGGGACACGGGCGTGTCCCAGGGCGTGTCGGGTGACACGGCCTGGGACACGGGCGTGTCCCAGGGCGTGTTCTATTTATTTTGCAAGATTGGCCTATTCCGGGCAGAGCCGGACACGGCCTTGAACACGGCTGGGAACACGGGCGTGTCAGGCTGGACACGGGCGTGTCAGCTGCCGTGTTCCGACCCGTGTTCTGGTTGCAGCTCGATGGAGCAGGAGACACGGGCGTGTCTCAGGTTTGACACGGGCGTGTCAGGTCCGACACGGGCATGTCGATGACCCGTGTGGTTCAGTCGGTTCAAGCTGTGTGCACCGCTGAAGGGGTACACGGCCTGTGACACGGGCGTGTCACAGGCCGTGTCGGCCAAAAAGTGAAATTCTGGGGAAATCTTGGCCGTTCAGTTTCCTCTCTTTTGATCCAAAGGCTCAGGTGGTTTCTTGGGCTGGATAAGTCGTGAAAACAGGAGGAAGAGCCATTCTTCTTTTATCCTTAAGGAAGAGGGAAAGAGAGAAAGAGAGAGGAAGAAGGAGGAGGAGACCAAGCCACCGGCGGAGCTCCCGTGGTTCGATTCGCGATCCGAAGCCGGCGTTGTGACGGCAAGGCTGCTGCGGTTCTTTCTCACCGGCGAGTTTGCGATGGCACCGAAGAGATCGACAAGGGTAACGATCTCCCTCCTTGGACATGTGAAGTCCTTCTTTTCTGCATTGCATAGGGAAAGCCCTTCCCCGCGAGTGTGCGGTGGGTTGTGGTGTCCCTTGGGGTAGATATGTGAAGTCCCCCTTGTTAGAGGCCGGAATTGGAGTACGGCTCTAGGCATGCTGTGTGAAGCCCATCTGGATGGAATCTGGATTGGTGATGCTTGTTTGCATATCGGAGAAGGCTCCGTGATAATGGCTTGTGATGCCTATGGCTTGTGATGCCTTGTTCCTACCTGTTGCTTGGTGCGGCAGGAAGTACTGGACGATGTCCAGGAAATGAAGAGGGTTGGCGGCAACTCTTGTGGCCGTGCGTTGCCACTTTGTGAGTAGTTGAGCCGTTGGGCTGCAACTCGTTGAAAAGGCTGTGTGCCGAACAGGAAAGGTGAAACTGACCCGCGCCTATAAAATGCCATGGATACTTCCGTATTCGAGGTGGCTAGGCGACTTGAGCAACGGGGGGTGGCTGATCCGTACCTGCGTTAGGTCCGTCCGACTTGGAAGCCTGGTATAGGTTTTGTTGGAGCGCCTAATGAGAGTCTTAGGCCCGCGCGCCGGAAAGACTAGAAATGCTCAAATACCGTGTAGACGGTGGTGTTGACCCTGGTATTCCGGTACACCGAAAATGTGCCCTGAGTGCACGGACTGTCGGGCCGGGCGGCCGATGGTTGTGATGGCTTGAATGTGCCTGCGCGCACATAGTTGCTATTGTTGATGCCATGCTTGCAGGGAAAGAATGCTCATGCCCCGAGAAAGGGGTAGGATTGTTATAATTGGGTCAGCTGAATGCTGACCGTTGCATTGTTTGCCACCGGTTGGGTGGAATTGTTCCCGTGCAGGTGCTGGAGAGCCAAGTGGTAAGTGATGGGCGGGAGAGCCCTACTGCTGTTGCTGCTGCTGCTGCGGCTAGCCTGGAAGGCTAAGCCATTGTTTTGTTTTCTCTTTGTACTCATGTATGGCCGGCCTGCGCGCCGAGGTTTGTAAAACATGATGTATGTTCAGAGGAATTGTAAGGCCTTAAGGCCAAACTCTTGTGGTTGTGTACATTCCGTGGTATATATATAAATGTGGTTTTATATATTGGACATTCCGGTTAAAGAGTTCAAAGTTGTAACTTAAAGCTTCCGCTAGAATGCTCTGAGTTAGGATTCGTATTTGGTTTGGTATTATCCTGTGACCTCACCGTCTGTTTGTGGCATATAGTGTGGGGCCCCGGCCGGACCTTCTACTATACGTCATTTAACGGATGGGGTCGTTACATTTTGGTATCAGCTTTTCGTCGGTCTTCCTCTTTCGAATTCGTGGTCGAATTCTTTTGTGGGGTGGCGCGCACGTGTTTGTGCGACCTGCTGTAACGCTAATGAACTCTGGAATGTCCATTAAGGAATGTACAAAATCTTGTTTGAGGAATCTGCGCGTTCCTTTTTGTGTTGTTTTGCTTGCATACGTTCGCTAATGTGTGTCTTGTCCACCTATAGGTGACACGTAGTGGTGCTGGGCAGTCTGAGCCCCAGCGTTCTGATGAGAGTGCGGCACCAGCTGAGGTGCCAACACCTCCTCCATCTGCGGAAACTGTTCGTTTAGTGGCTGAGGCGCTCTTTGCCATGATTCAGCCGACCGGGCAAGCGCAGCCGGCAGTAGTGCCAGTTCGTGTTGATGTAAGACCCGAGCCGGTTGAGGCTGTAGATCCACGAGCAGCTGACCGACAGTTGAAGCAATTCATGAGCTTCAGTCCTCCGACGTTTGCGGGAATGGGATCCCCAACGCAGGCGGAAGATTGGTTATCGCGTGTCAAGAGGATAATGACAGCGATCAGGGCGGAGGAAACTCTCAAGGTCACCTTAGCCACCTTCATGCTTGAAGGGGAGGCGCGGTTGTGGTGGGATGAGGTAGAGTTACACCATTTGGCGGGCAGGCAATTAACACAAGTATCGATTGAGGAGTTCTCTCGGATATTTCTGGCGAAACATGTCCCAGCGGCGCAACGTATTGCTATGGAAAACGAGTTCCAACGGTTAAAGCAAGGGGAAGATAGTGTGGATGTCTACTTGCACGAGTTTACCAGGTTGGGACGATATGCGGGAACAATCTTCGCGGATGACCAAAGGAAAACGAATCGGTTCTATGAAGGATTGCGGGATGAGTTACGATTCCTGCTTTCGAGTTCTGTGAGCCAAGGGTTCCAGGCGTTGGTTGATACTGCGTGCGCGTTGGAAAAGGACATGAGGCGAGTGCAAGGGAATAAGGGCTTGGTGGTGTCTAAGCCAGAGTTGCAAGCACCTCGCCCAGGCAAGTCGTTTTACCAGAAGAAAGGGGGCAAGAGGTCCAAGCCATCTGGGCAAGTGACGACGACCGTTGTGTCGGGAGCGACATCAAGGCCGGATGCTCGTACGTGCTATAACTGTGGCCGGGTGGGGCATATAGCTCGTGATTGTCGAGTTGTGCAGCCCAAAGGGGAAAAGAAGACGGGTGCGTCATATGCTGAGAAGGGCAAAGCGGTGGTGGATTCCTCTGCTTCCCAGGCGCAGCCCCGAATCTATCAACTTGGCCAACAGGAAGCGATTAAGCAAAGTGACGTCGTCACAGGTACGAGTTGATTTAGTTTCCTTGCTGTGCTTTTGGTTTTGGTTTTGTTTAGCTTGTGCATGATGTGTGTGTGCTGCAGGCTTTGTCCTGATTCGGAATAACTTAGCGAGAGCCCTGTTTGATACGGGTGCTTCGCATTCTTTTCTGTCTGAGGATTTCGTATCTCGCATTGGGGTACCGAGTCGTGTGACGGTGGATAGTACAAGGGTGCTATTGCCGAATGGCTGTGTGATGCTTGCGGATAGGGCTTGCGATGTGGATGTGCAAATAGGAAGTCGGGATTTCGGTTTGAGTGCAGCTGTGCTGCCGTTATCGGAGTTTGATGTGATCTTTGGTATGGACTGGCTCTCGGAGCAGCGTGCCTTTATTGATTGCAACTCCAAAGAGATTACACTGGGCCAGAATACCGGGCTTGTGACGAAGTTCGCTGGTATGCGAGGAGTGAGTGGGACGTTGTTGTCTGCACTCCAAGTCGTCAATGCTGTGCGGAAGGGCGCGGAGTTATTCTTCACGCTAATTCAGGCTGTTGAGCCAAAGGCCAGTGTCGGTGAAGTGCCAGTTGTGTCAGAGTTTGCCGATGTGTTTCCTAAAGATCTTCCTGGGTTACCACCCCAGCGGGAGATTGACTTCTCTATTGAGTTGGTGCCAGGTGCGAAACCTGTGGCCCGCTCTCCATATCGCGTCGCGCCAAAAGAGATGGCTGAGTTGAAAGTCCAACTGCAAGAGTTGTTGGAACAGGGTTATATACGCCCAAGTATGTCACCTTGGAGCGCGCCTGTTCTCTTTGTGAAAAATAAAGATGGTAGCTTACGGTTGTGTATTGACTACCGCGAGTTGAATAAGCTGACGGAGAAAAACAAGTATCCGATCCCACGGATTGATGACCTTTTTGATCAGCTGGCGGGATCAACGGTCTATTCCAAGTTGGATCTGAAATCGGGATATTATCAGCTAAGGATTCGGGAAGGTGACATTCCCAAGACAGCGTTTGGAACACGCTACGGTCATTATGAGTTCACGGTAATGCCGTTTGGCCTATGTAATGCGCCTTCGGTATTTATGGACCTAATGCATCGAACGTTCCGAGAGTATTTGGATTTGTTTGTTATTGTGTTTATCGATGACATCTTAGTATACTCTCAGTCAGAAGAGGATCACGCAAACCATTTGCGGTTGGTCTTGCATACCCTGCGGAGGAATAAACTTTTTGCCAAGTTCTCAAAGTGCGAGTTCTGGCTCTCTTCAGTAGCCTTTTTAGGCCATGTGGTAAGCGGAGAGGGTATCGCGGTGGATCCGTTGAAGATAAGTGCCATCCGAGATTGGCCAGTGATGTCTTCAGTGGCCGAGGTCAGGAGCTTCCTTGGACTTGCGGGCTACTATAGACGGTTTGTGGAAAACTTCTCACGGATTGCTTTACCTCTCACCACGCTGACGAGGAAAGATCAAAAGTTCATATGGACGCCGGAGTGCGCTCGAGCTTTTGAAGACTTGAAGAGTCGTTTGACCACGGCGCCTGTGTTGACATCGCCATGTGGTACCGATGGGTATGAGATCTATAGTGATGCATCTGGGAGCGGCTTAGGCTGCGTTCTTCTGCAGTTTGGGAAAGTAATTGCTTATGGCTCACGTCAGTTGAAAGTGCATGAGCGGAATTATCCCGTCCATGATTTGGAGTTGGCGGCGGTAATCTTTGCGCTCAAGTTGTGGCGGCACTATCTATATGGCGTCAAAGTGGATATCTATACGGATCACAAGAGCCTAAAGTATTTGTTGGATCAGAAGGATTTGAATATGCGACAACGAAGATGGATGGAGTTCCTCGGGGACTACACCTTCGAGATTCACTATACTCCCGGGAAGGGAAATGTGGTCGCTGATGCTTTGAGTCGGAAGACGCCGGTACGGGCAAGCTGGTTGCAGAGGCATGATCAGCGTTTGATCCAAGAATTGGAGGCAATGGAGATATCGTGTGTTGACAAGGGTGCGTCAACCGATGCGTGCTTGAACTGGACGGAGGTGCAGTATGACCTTACGGACAGAGTGCGGCGAGCAACGGAGCTTGATGAAAGTCTCCAGCGCTATGCTAAAGATGGGCCGGATGATCAATTCTCTTGGGCTAACGGGTTGTTACGGAGAAATGGTCGAGTGTGCGTCCCAAGTATGGGTAAACTGAGGGAAGAGTTGATGTACGAAGCTCACTTTGCAAAGTACTCAGTTCACCCAGGGAGCACAAAGATGTACAGGGACATGAAAAAGCTGTTCTGGTGGCCCGGACTAAAGAAAGATGTGGCTCGTTATGTGGCTAAATGCAACACCTGTGCGTTGGTGAAAGCAGAATGCCAGAAGCCTGGCGGTTTTCTGAAGTCGTTACCTATTCCGGAGTGGAAGTTCGATGATATTTCGATGGATTTCGTGCATGGGTTGCCGAGATCTCAACGCGGTCATGATTCAATCTGGGTGATTGTGGACCGGTTGACGAAAGTGGCGCACTTCCTTCCAAATAGAAGAGATGATTCAGTGGAAATCTTGGCCAAGCTGTATGTGGAGCAGGTTGTTCGACTGCACGGTGTTCCCCGGAGCATCGTTAGTGACCGTGATGGGCGGTTCACATCGAATGATTGGCGGCTCGTTCATCAAATGTTGGGTACCAAATTAGCGTTTAGTACGGCCTTTCATCCCCAAACGGATGGCCAGACTGAACGAACCAACAGGACGATGGAGGATATGCTCCGCATGTGCGCCCTAGATTTTGGTAAGAGATGGGAAGATTATATATTTCTCGTTGAATTTGCCTATAATAATAGCTACCAAGCGAGTATTGGTATGGCACCATTCGAGGCGTTGTATGGTCGGAAATGCCGTACACCCTTAGCTTGGGCAGAAGCAGGCGAATCGAAGCTGAATGGGAAAAAGGAAGTAGAAGAAGCTACTTCGCTCATCCGCTCTATTCGGGAGAGGCTATTGATAGCCCAAGATCGTCAAGCAAAGTACTACAATGCCAAGCATCGGAACGTGGAGTTCGCGGTGGGTGATTGGGTATATTTGAAGATCAAACCCTTCAAAGGTGTGTCCAGGATTCGGCGTTTGAAAAAGCTAAGTCCGAGGTATCTTGGTCCGTTTGAGGTGGTGGAGCGTGTTGGGGAGGCTGCTTATCGACTAGCACTGTCAGCGGACTTGGGTGGATTACATGATGTGTTTCACATCTCAGTCCTTCGTAAGGCGGTAAAGGATCCAGCTCAAGTCGTGGAGGCTGATCGGGTACCGGTCGAGTATGGGCTAACGACGAGGGTTAGACCCATTCGGATCGAGGATCGAGCCGAGAAGCAGTTGCGAAACAAAGTGATCGGGATGGTCAAGGTCCGATGGGACAATTGTGGCCGTGAAGAGCTAACATGGGAGCGAGAGCAGACCATGAGAGCTGAATTTCCCGAGTTATTTGTATAACTGTAGACCGTGTACTTTTTGTTATAACATGCTTATAGCATTGCTGGTTTTCTTTCCTTACCGTGCAAATTTCGGGACGAAATTTTGATAAGGGGGAGAGGGTTGTAACACCCCAAAAAGGCCCAAAAGACTCAACTTGAAATTTGAGTAGCAGGTCAGGTTACACGGCCTGGGACACGGGCGTGTCCCAGGGCGTGTCGGGTGACACGGCCTGGGACACGGGCGTGTCCCAGGGCGTGTTCTATTTATTTTGCAAGATTGGCCTATTCCGGGCAGAGCCGGACACGGCCTTGAACACGGCTGGGAACACGGGCGTGTCAGGCTGGACACGGGCGTGTCAGCTGCCGTGTTCCGACCCGTGTTCTGGTTGCAGCTCGATGGAGCAGGAGACACGGGCGTGTCTCAGGTTTGACACGGGCGTGTCAGGTCCGACACGGGCGTGTCGATGACCCGTGTGGTTCAGTCGGTTCAAGCTGTGTGCACCGCTGAAGGGGTACACGGCCTGTGACACGGGCGTGTCACAGGCCGTGTCGGCCAAAAAGTGAAATTCTGGGGAAATCTTGGCCGTTCAGTTTCCTCTCTTTTGATCCAAAGGCTCAGGTGGTTTCTTGGGCTGGATAAGTCGTGAAAACAGGAGGAAGAGCCATTCTTCTTTTATCCTTAAGGAAGAGGGAAAGAGAGAAAGAGAGAGGAAGAAGGAGGAGGAGACCAAGCCTCCGGCGGAGCTCCCGTGGTTCGATTCGCGATCCGAAGCCGGCGTTGTGACGGCAAGGCTGCTGCGGTTCTTTCTCACCGGCGAGTTTGCGATGGCACCGAAGAGATCGACAAGGGTAACGATCTCCCTCCTTGGACATGTGAAGTCCTTCTTTTCTGCATTGCATAGGGAAAGCCCTTCCCCGCGAGTGTGCGGTGGGTTGTGGTGTCCCTTGGGGTAGATATGTGAAGTCCCCCTTGTTAGAGGCCGGAATTGGAGTACGGCTCTAGGCATGCTGTGTGAAGCCCATCTGGATGGAATCTGGATTGGTGATGCTTGTTTGCATATCGGAGAAGGCTCCGTGATAATGGCTTGTGATGCCTATGGCTTGTGATGCCTTGTTCCTACCTGTTGCTTGGTGCGGCAGGAAGTACTGGACGATGTCCAGGAAATGAAGAGGGTTGGCGGCAACTCTTGTGGCCGTGCGTTGCCACTTTGTGAGTAGTTGAGCCGTTGGGCTGCAACTCGTTGAAAAGGCTGTGTGCCGAACAGGAAAGGTGAAACCGACCCGCGCCTATAAAATGCCATGGATACTTCCGTATTCGAGGTGGCTAGGCGACTTGAGCAACGGGGGGTGGCTGATCCGTACCTGCGTTAGGTCCGTCCGACTTGGAAGCCTGGTATAGGTTTTGTTGGAGCGCCTAATGAGAGTCTTAGGCCCGCGCGCCGGAAAGACTAGAAATGCTCAAATACCGTGTAGACGGTGGTGTTGACCCTGGTATTCCGGTACACCGAAAATGTGCCCTGAGTGCACGGACTGTCGGGCCGTGCGGCCGATGGTTGTGATGGCTTGAATGTGCCTGCGCGCACATAGTTGCTATTGTTGATGCCATGCTTGCAGGGAAAGAATGCTCATGCCCCGAGAAAGGGGTAGGATTGTTATAATTGGGTCAGCTGAATGCTGACCGTTGCATTGTTTGCCACCGGTTGGGTGGAATTGTTCCCGTGCAGGTGCTGGAGAGCCAAGTGGTAAGTGATGGGCGGGAGAGCCCTACTGCTGTTGCTGCTGCTGCTGCGGCTAGCCTGGAAGGCTAAGCCATTGTTTTGTTTTCTCTTTGTACTCATGTATGGCCGGCCTGCGCGCCGAGGTTTGTAAAACATGATGTATGTTCAGAGGAATTGTAAGGCCTTAAGGCCAAACTCTTGTGGTTGTGTACATTCCGTGGTATATATATAAATGTGGTTTTATATATTGGACATTCCGGTTAAAGAGTTCAAAGTTGTAACTTAAAGCTTCCGCTAGAATGCTCTGAGTTAGGATTCGTATTTGGTTTGGTATTATCCTGTGACCTCACCGTCTGTTTGTGGCATATAGTGTGGGGCCCCGGCCGGACCTTCTACTATACGTCATTTAACGGATGGGGTCGTTACATCTGGCTTCAACAAGAACCCTTATTGAATCTGCTACAACATTGTTGAAAAATGCTCACCTCCCTCTATCCTCTTGGTCAGAGGCTGTGAGCACTTCAAACCTTGTTTTGAATAGGAGTTTGATACATAAGCTAAAGGGAAAGACTCCCTATAAATTACTCAAAGGGAATAAACCTAAAGTTGATTATCTTAGAATTTTTGGTTGTATTTGCTACATTCATAACAATAACAAGAAATACTTAGCAAAATTTGAAGCCAAAGCAGATGAAGGAGTGTTTCTGGGATACTCCATGATCAGTAAGGCCTATAGGGTTTATAATAAATCATCTCATAAAATTGAAGAAATAGTGCATGTCTCTTTTGATGAAACTAATATGTCTTACAAGAAGTAGAGCACTTCTACCATAGACACTTTGCAGGTGCAATCTCTATCAGAGAATTTGGAAAAGCTAAATATCATTGAAAAAGATCCATCACCTTCATCCACTCAATAAGAAGCTGAAAGCAGTGAAAATGAAGATTACAGTTAGATCTTAGCAAGCCATGGTGACAATCTAAATGAAGAGCAAGTTGTTGTTCCACAAGAGGAAATAACAATATAGGTTCGTGAACAATAAACACCCATTGTTGATTTAGTAACATCAAGAGACCATCCAATCTCCTAAGTGATTGGAGACATCTCAGCTGGTGTGCAAACAAGAAACCAATTCAATCAAAATCTGATGCACACTTACTTTCTTTCTCAAATTGAGCCTCAATCCATACAAGATGCAGAATAAGATCCAAACTAGATTATTGCAATGCAAGAGGAATTAAATCAATTTGAAAGAAACAAAGTTTGGGAGCTAGTGCCAAAGCCAAAGAATCATCCCATTATTGGAACAAAATGGGTATTCATAAACAAGTTATGAAGATCAAGGAGTTATAGTAAGAAACAAGGCAAGGCTTGTTGCTCAAGGATATTCTCAAGAAGAAGGCATAGACTATGACCAAACCTTTGCACCAGTTGTAAGGTTAGAGGCCATAAGAATATTCCTAGCATATGCAGCTCACAAGAAGTTCAAAGTATATCAAATAGATGTCAAAAGTGCATTCCACAATGGTGATATCAAGGAAGAAGTTTATGTAAAATATCCTCCAGGTTTTATCTCTCTAACTCACCCTGATTTTGTTTATAAATTGCATAAAGCATTATATGGTCTCAAACAAGCTCCTAGAGCATAGTATGAGACCCTAGCTTGCTTTCTCTAAGAAAATGATTTTAAAAGGGGTAGAGAAGAGTAAACTCTTTTTATTAGAACCAAGAAGTCCCATATCCTACTAGTACAAATTTATTTTTGGCTCTACTGATTCAAATTTGTGCAAAAGGTTCTCCAACCTAATGCACTCAAAATTTGAAATGAATAACATGGGTGAGTTATCCTTCTTTCTAGGATTGCAAGTCAAACAAAATGCTGATGGCATCCTTATTTCTCAAACCAAGTATGCAAAAGAATTGGTTAAGAAGTTTGGTATGTCTGATGCATCATCTATGAAAACACCCATACCTACTAATGCTGTATTAGATGCTAATGAACATGGGAAACTAGTTGATCAAATCACATATAGAGCAATGATTGGCTCCTTATTGTATCTTACACCTAGTAGACCTGATATAATGTTTGTTAAATGCATATGTGCTAGATTCCAAGTCAGCCCTAGAGAGTCACACCTCACATTAGTTAAACGGATTCTTAGGTATGTGGAAAGTTGTCCAAATCTAGGTCTATGGTATCCAGCTGATTCAGGATTTGATTTAACTGGATTTTTTGATGCTGATTATGCTGGATGTAGAGTAGATAGGAAAAGAACAAGTGGAACTTGTCAGTTTCTTGGTGACAGAATTGTCTCCTAGTTTTGCAAGAAACAAACATATGTGTCCACATCAACAGCTGAAGCTGAATATATGACAGTAGGTAGTTGTTGCTCACAGATATTGTGGATTCATAATTAGCTCCTGGACTATGGCTACAACTTAGAGAAGTCCAAAATATTTTGTGATAACACTAGTGTTATTTCAATAGCTCAAAATCCAGTCCTCCATAGTAGGACAAAACACATAGAGATTAGGCATCATTTCTTAAGGGATAATGTAGAGAAAAATAAAATTGAATTGGAATAAATCTCAACAAATTTACAAAGGGGAGATATTTTCACCAAACCCTTGGATGAAAAGAAACATACTTTCTTCCTTAATCAGTTAGGAATGTTAGATGGAGGAAGTCTTAATTAAGTTCCAAGATCTTTAAACCTAAAAAGAGACAAAGACTAGGTTAAAAATTTGAATTTCCTAGTGCCTATAGGTTTTCTTTGTCTCTGAACTGCGCTCGATGATTCTCCTGAAGATCGTCGAGAGGAGCTCGTCGTTTACAGATAGTATTCAACTATCTTTCGTTTTCCGTCGAACGGAGCTCGGCGTTTCAAAATAGTGCTAAACTATATATCTCGGTCAGCGATCTCAATTATCATCAAACGAAGATCGACGATGTTAAATATCATCGAACGGAGATCGACGATGTTGAGACCTTTCAGTTTCCCCTAGAGCCGTAGATCGGTAAACTGAGTTCAACGATCTTTCCTTTTCTGCATAGAACCCTGATATAAAATCATTTTTCAGGCGTCGTTCTCCGTTGCTCTTTCATACCTTCTGCAAGAACTTTCTTTCCCTCCAAACTTTTCTACACTTGATCTTGTTTATTTTTGCAGGAAATATGTCAGTGTGAGTCGCCATTCTAGCAACAATGAAGTTCGACACTGGCTTCGATATCGACATGGAATCATTTGAGGGTACAGATCAAATATTCAAAGACATTCTGGAACTTTTCAAGGAGCAACAACTTGTGAACATTATGTCCTCCAGAATCAAGTTAGCAGCAGATGAGATTAAAGAATGGGTCTATACTGCCCACAATCTGGATAAAAACACAGTTATTGGAACCATCTCAGGGATACAGGTATCCCTAACCCCAACCATTCTTATAGAGATTTTTGGATTAAGTACTGGAAATGATAGCATAGAACTATCAGGGGTAGAATTTACTGAAATATTAGATATAATGGGTCATAATTCTGAGAACCCTAATAAGTTGCTGAAGAAAAATCTATCTATGGAGTATAGATTTCTAGCAGATGTTGTAGGCAAAGTGATATTGGCCAAACATTCAGCCCATGATACAATATCTAGACATCAATTTTGTTTAATGGCTACAATAGTAGATAAGAAGCACCTGGATTGGGGAGCCATTTTCTTTGACTTGATTAAGAAAAAGATCAATAAAAACTTTGTGAATTTTGGAAGGATTTTGGGCTTATTCCTGCAGAATAAGTGCCCTCAGTTGTTAGTATCCAATGGGATGCACATCAATGCATTAAAGAGGCTTCCTTAAGCACTTTTTGGCAAGTAGGAGAGACAAATTGTCAAACCTAGCAGGGCTCCTGTAGCAGAAGCTTCTTCAAGCACAAGGAATGAATCAGTCACTCCTCCTCAGTCCACTGCCCCAGCAAAAGTGTTGCCATCCCCTTCCATATCCTCTCCTCCTTCTCCACATCCAGTTAAATCTTCCATACCTTCATCTCAAATAGCTTCTTCACCTCCTCCAGCCACCCATGAAAAAGTTTTCCATCCACTACATTACTGCTCATCCATAGATTTAGAATCATCCTCCCATCTTCCATCATTCAATCTTTTAGATGATTCCTTCATGGATGATTCTCCATCTTCACCTCAATACATTCCATCCACCTCAACATCCTTTCAACAAATCCTACATTACATCATATCTCAACCATCCTTTCCCCCTACCATCTCCTCATTTCTACCAATAGTCACTATCCCAGCTCCATCCATAACATCCATCCCCATCTCTCAACCATCCATACCACTTCTCTATGCATCAATTCCATCCATCTCTGCAGCCCCTCCCTTTACCTCTACTCAAGTTAATCTTGAGCAAGTAGATCTTCTACCTCTAGTAGATAAATTATATGAGTTGTTGGCACCCAAGCTTACTCTCTTACTGGATTCAACCTTGGCTCCCTTAGTCAAGATTTTGAATGATGTATCTGGTAGAATATCTTCTTCCTTCTCCCTTCAGGCCATCCCTTCTTCTCGGGGCCTAGATTCAGTTATCACTGAAACTAGGTAGGGGGAGATGCCTTATGCAGAAGTGCTGCCCTCAGAGAATTTTGTTTTAGAAATGCATATATCAGAAGTTCTAGCTTCAGATATTCCAGCTTCAGAGAAAGATTAGTTTCAGTTCCAACTCCAACTCCAACCATCAGTCCTGCAGTAGATATACATTCTTTATTATCCTTATTTGATTCATTTTATAGATGTTATCTTCCAGCACCTCTCCCTACTAAAGATCTAACCAGGTCTATAGTTCCCTTCTCCTGCTGTGATCTAAATCTGATAGAAATGTATATAAATTCTACTAAAACTGTGGAAAGTATTCCTTTGGTTCTTGCTGCTGCTGCTGATGATGTTGTTTTTTCAGAGGCTGTTATAGAGCCAGTTTGTTATGTTTCTGCTCCTACTGCTTCGGATGCTGCTGATGTTATTATCTCTACCACTACTCCTCCTACTTCAACTCCTGCTATCTCTAAAAAAGTGTTAAAGCAAATAGATGCTTTATTTGATGAGCCTATGAGCTGTGATGATGATGAATTCAGAACAGACTCTGATGATTCCTCTGCAACTATTTCAAAGAAGAGGAAAGCTAGAAGTAAAGCTATGAAAAGAGTTCAATTGTCCAAAGCTACTTCTGATCATGATATACCCTATTATATTCTACATAACTGCCCCATAACTGAGCACTAGATGAAATTCTCTAAGAACCAGTTGAAGGCCATGAGGAAGAAAAGGAAATATGACCAAGGAACTTCTAATTATAATCCTCCTCCCCCTCCTCCTTCTCCAGGTGCCGGATCTGGTGGAAACTCAGCTCATCAATCCTCAAATTCTTCATATCAAAGATCCTCTCAGTTTCAAGGAAGATTTCAATCCAGAGGATATTAGCAAAGAGGCAATCAGTCAAGAGGAAGTCAGTACAGAGGCAATCAAAGAGATTATCAAGTTTATTCCAGAGGATAGTCCAGACATTAACCTTATCAAAGGAAAGGACAAAGACCAAGTGATTCCACTTCTGGTCCTTTTCCTTATAAGATCAAAGAAGGCTTTCATCCAAAAGCTCCTCCCACTGACACCATCAATAAGTATGAGCCACCAGTTCCTTTTGAAGACCGAGAGAATAACTCAGTCTCCTGGACAGCGAGACTAAAAGAAATGCCTGCTCTAAATCAAATAAAGAAAGCAAGAGAAAAAAGGCTAAGATACTTCAAATATCTCTACTCTATCAGATCAAAGAAGACAAGAACTTGAAAGATACAGCTCTAAGAAATTCTTTAATACTTAGGAGTACATGCAGCTACATCCTAAAGCTGTAGTTCCTAAAAACAAAAGCCAGAAGACTCTTGGTGCTGCTGATGACTTCAGATCAAAGAAAGATTCAGAAAATCCAAACAGAGAAATCATTTTCAAGAAAAGAACTGATGATAAGCTTTAATCTTTGTGTAAGCTGAAAACTCTTTCATATCTCTGCTGAACTATTTGGTGTGATATAATTATATTTCTGTGGTTCTGCAATGCTTTTTTGTATTTTTATTTTTGTTGATGTTTTTATTTCCTATAACTCATGTAAATCGTAATCCTAACCCAAATAGGGGGAGATTGTTGGAACACCCTATTACAAATTTGGGTCAGGATCACTATGTCTATAGGATTGTTGCTTTTAACTTGTTGTATAGAGTAAAGGTCAACTAGTTAGGTCTAAGTCTTAGGACTTAGGTTGGAAGCTTTCCCGAAGACCTCCTAGTTTAGATGAGAAGCCCAAAAGAAGAATTCAACTTGTCGTCGAGCTCAGATCGACGAAGCGTCGAACCCAGTTCGATTATCTCTCTGTGCTCAGGTCGACGATGCGTCGAACTCAGTTCGTTGATCTCTGAGCTCAGATCGACATTTTCTGTCTTAGTCATATTCAAATATCTCTGAGCTTAGTTCGATGATAGTTGAGCTCATATCAACGATTATATTTTGAGATTGACAATTTCTGTAATTTTGTCTGTTCGTTAAGGATTTCAAATGTCTTCAAGTCAGAGAATTATTGAAGAAGATTTCTTGCCGGTATAATAAATCTGGAGCAAGTTTAAAGGAAACAAAGAAAGAATGTTCTTAGGTTATTTCCTTCAGAGACAATTGACATTTAAGGAAAGTCTTTATGGCTTTGCTAATGGCTATCAAAAAGATTTGAAGACTGGATTTCATATTATCATTCAGTAAAGGAGAAACAAATAGATATACAGAAGAAAACAAAGAGAAGGAGTTCAATAACACAAAATAGAGAACAAGCTCCTATTCCTTCTTATTGATTCTGATTCAAAGTATTAAAAAGTCTTCATCATTCTCACTCCAGACAACACATATTTCAGTTCTTACTGGAATCATATTTTGTTGGAGCTTTCTTTTCATTGAAGACCTATCACCCTTACAAAGCTTCAAGTTCATGAACTCTTGCTAATCTCAGGGGGAGCTTTGACAACATCTCATCCACTTGTGCTTCTCTTTGATTGTTGATAAAGAAGAAACATTCACCATTTTTCTTTTTTCCTTTCTTGTAAAAAGGTTTTTAAACTCCCTTCAAAAGTTTTGTTTTGGTTTCTAAGACCTGATCAAAACTCAGTGTTGGTAAGACAACTGATCAAAAAATCTAGTTTGGTTTTTGAACACGTGATCAAAAGCTCATTGGTGCCCAGGACACCTGATCAACTCATCCTGCAGTGGATTCCTACCAAGGGTGGTAGAAGAGTGGATGTACCAAGGTTTTGGGGAACCACTATAGCTCCTTATGTCTTCTGGTTGTTTGCTATTTTTTGTTGTGTGCTGCGGATTTGCTCATTTGTTTGTTTTATTTTGATTTCTGTCAAGCACTCTACACTAACTAAATTAAGTCTTCCACTACTAGAATAATTTTCATATTTGCAAAATTATTTTATAACACTCTATTCACCCCCCTTTAGAGTGAAGGATTGATCTTACACTCACTTTCACTCCTGAGCAAGTTCCAGTAATTACAAAGACTATAAAGACATTGGTTGTAGAAACATTTGTTTATTCTGGTGATGCAAATGACAATGTTGATGTTGCTGATGACAATACTAATAATATCAATGATGATGATTATGATGGTGATAAAGTTGTTGCTGATACTGCTAATATGGAAGTTAGTGTCCAGAAAGATCTTCTAGCTTTGGCTGAGGGGGAGATGAACCAGCCATCTGATCTTCTCTAAGGATAGATTGATAAGTTTATATATTACCTCTAGGTAATGATTGCTAAAATCCAAGGTGTCCTACAAGTCTAGACTCATAAGGAGAGCTAGGCCTTATAAATTTCTTGTGCTCCAATTGAGGGGGAGACCATTGTTAAGCTTTCTTATGTGGAAGGAGAAGCAGAGGTGCTTCCTCCTGTCCTAGAGGTTGTAGGTCCTCTTCTATTACTCAAGGATGATGCCTCCCCTATGTCATATCTCTCTATGACTTTTAGACTATAACAAAACATCTTCCATCTCCAAGACCACAGGTTGTGGATATTCATATCTTTAGTTCTTATAATCCTCTATTGTACTCAATTGAAGCAATGCTTGCTAAGCAGAAAGCACATTTTGATCTTTCTTAGGAGAAAGTGCTTGATAAGGTAGAAGAGGTATAGAAAGATATGAACAATTTACTTGATGAAGTCAAGATCAATATTGAAAATCTGCAGTCTCATCTGGATAATTGGCTGAATAAAGGAGGCAAAGCAATTCTCTAGACTATAAAAGGAATTGGAAATACCCTTGATGAGAGAAGGAATGTCCATGCTACAACTAAGTATATAATTGATGCACTAAACTGTGACATGCATAATTTTTATGACCAAATGTCCTTCTCCTGAACTGCAATTATTAATGCCCTCACTGTAGAAGTCAAAAAGGGGGAGGATAAACATAAAAGAAAGGAGAATGCACTGGAAGCTACTAAACATCAACAGATTTATAGTGTCAACACATATTATTTTGAGAATTTTATGTGGTTGCACGGAGATTTGTTTGGACCACTTCTAGGTGAAGAAGATCTAAGTACCTAAGCCAGAATGCCAGAATCAGCATTTGATGTTTTTCAACCTCCATAGGACAACTCTCAAGATTGGACAAATACTCAGTATTGGACAGAGACTGCTACAGATGTTGCTGAAACTGATGTAATGTTTTTTTATGCACCATCCCAACCATCTTATAAGAGAAGAAGGTATGGAGAAGGATTTAATACTCACAGGTCTGACCCAAACTGGGAACCTGCTGAAGTATGGAGCCCAATTTCTAAAGGAATTGTCCTGGACACATTCACTCTAGTAGATTTGACAAATGAAGACAGAAGGATCCACTATAATAAAGAAGAGTTGGAAAAGCATGAAGTGGCTAATATGAAGATAAGGACACACTTAAGGAAGTATAGGAAAGATGATCCATATGCCCCTCCTCCTCCTCGAAATTATTATCCAAAGCCAAAGGCATACTTTGACAGACAATATGAGATGTATAAGGGGAAGACAATCTAGTATTCATATTCTCTGTTTGTGAATGTGTGTGAATTCTGAAATGCTACTTAGAACTTTTTATATAACAATATTGTTTTGTTGATTTAGAGATTTCTACAAATTTCTTTACATCTCATTTTATGTTTTTTCTTTAAAATTATTCTATGTGCAATTCACCTTAGTATATAGGGTTATGACTTCTTCAAATAGGGGGAGATATTTGGGTATTGTTTCCACAATAGCACTGATTTTAAGAAGTCCCCCTTGAACTTAGATGAATTGAGTTTTTATTTGACAATGCTTTAAAGTTATGTGTATGCATGGTTTAATTGCCAAGTACAAACCAATGTCAGATTACAATGGGTCATAAACCATAAGAATATTCATTGTAATTCCTTATTGTGTAGGACATGGTGTTGACTCATGTGTAATCTCTCTATTATAGTGTACTTCATTTTAAATTGCAATAGGTGACTCATGTAAAAGGGTGATTGCTGAGTTCAGATTGTATCAGAATTTTTATAAGTCAAATTCATCAAGTATTCACATGAAGTCTCGTTTCATTCATATAAACGCCACGTAAACACTCATGGATTTATCATTTTTACTCGGGAAATTTCTGATAGTGTTTTAAATACTTTTCGGGAATGGCTAAGTTAAATTCGTTGAGTATTCGTGTGAGGTCTCGTATCATTTGTCGAGACGAATGCTTTTGTGTAATTCGTCGAATGCTCTGGTATAATTCATTGAATGCTTTCGTGTAATTCACGGATTTCTTTCGTTTAATTCGTCGAATGATTCTATGAAATTAGTCGAGTGGCAAAGCAATTTGTCGAGTATACTGGGTATATCACGAGTGATCTCGAAGAATGGACTTAGCAAATTTTCTGGTTCAATTTTCTGATGGGTTCTATTTTAAGAAATTGGCCATGTACAGTGAACGTGGAAGCTCATTTTGAAGAATATTTCTAGCCCTTGTAGAGGAATCTAATAAATACCAAGGATTACATTTCAGTCAACAAGAATCGCAAGAATCTCTTTTAACCTAATTTTTAAATCGTGAACGACCGCAACTTTTTCATTTCAAAATTTCTATTTTAGGAAACGTACAAACCAAGGACCTAAAAGTTCACGATCGGCAATTCCTCACAATAATAAATTTGACAGATCACTACTTTCAGATTCTCTAGAGATTCTTTTTGTTCTTGTCGGATCCTAAGATTTCAGATCAAATCTTTAAAGTCTACATAGAGTCTTCTCCTTCAACCTATATTTCAAGATCTACTTTCTAAAAAGGAAGAGGATTCAATCTACTCAGATCTGAAGAATAATAAGAAGATTATTTTAAATCTATGTACTTGTATAAAATCATTTTTATCAGTGTAGGAAGTTTCTACTTCCGAGTGTGTAGATCCATGTTTATTGGATCGATTGTTGGAGAGATTATTCTCTAAGTGGTAGGAGCGTTGCCTCTGAGTTTGTAGGACTTGAGACTTTAAGGTGTAAGATTTTCATAATCTAAGTTTTGTTGAAGTAGTCGAGTCTAGCATGAAGTGCTAGATAGGCAAGGCTGCATTACGGACGTACCCATCCTTGGGAACCACTATAAAGCCTTGTGTTTGTGCTGTGTTTTTGTATGCTTATTTGTTAGTGTTTTTTAATCCTCTAAATGATGCAGAACTCACCTATTCACCCACCTCTAGGTAATTTAGGTAGACAACAAGAATCTTTAATTATGGTCTAATACGAGAGCGATACGTGGCTTGGTAGTCATTCCAATGCATGACATCCATTAACCCTTCGTCAAATAATCATATTTCCTCTCTCTCCTCAAGACGCATACCGCACGATATTTCCACATGCAGAAAGGAGTTTTTCTTCTTCTTCATCATGCTCACTACTCTTCACGAAAAGAATGAAGGAACAGAGAGAGTTGTCAGAAGCCGAACGCTGCCTTGCCGCCGAGGAGGAGAACTCAATCGATGGTTGATAATTAGGTGAGCTTCCAACCCTCTCCCTTAGTGCTAGATCTTTAGATATGAAATAAGTAGAGATGTAGACTCAAGAGAGCTTGACTTTGTGATTTTAATAGAGTTTCCTTGGAAAAGACCACACTAGAACTTTTATTCTAGGGCATCGATCGCCACAAAAATATCTTCAATCACTTCCTCTCTTCAATACGAATGTGACGTACTTGATTTCGTGAAGAACGGTGGTCTATTAAGGGTGCAAAGGAGGAGAGAAACTAAATGCTTCTTGTAAACTGGTTAGAGGAAGAAGATGAGCATTTACTGTTCACCTATCTTTAAGATCTGTGCAGGAATTTATTTATATTACTTAGACATAAATCTGTCTTATGCGCGTAACAGAATTCAAGCCAATATTTAGGCACAATCCATTCAGATTTGGGTCTTGTGTTCAACATAAAAGTTGTAACCCTGGAAAGACCTTTCCAAGAAGTGGTTCCAGATTCTCAGGGGAGCTCTGTAGCTCCCTAAAAGTGAATTCAAAATTTCTACCCAAAAATAAATAAAGTTATAAGGCAGGACAGATTCTGTCAAGATCTACAATGCCAGGTTCAGTACCAAATATAGGTATGATAGACTTAGATCAGGACCTAGTACTTTACAGGAATGTTGTAGGCCTTAGAAATACCTTTATGGATTGGGGTAAAACATAACTTTTGGTGGACTACAGCTCTGGGAAATCCAGTTCCCATAACTTGTGTCATAAATGTTAAGATTTTGATGACTCATGAATTTTTCTAAAATAGCTTTGCAAAACTTGTAGATAATTGCTTAATGATAATATGGACTCCATTATTTAGTTTAATAATTTTTATATATACTTGATGTGAACTACCAATATTATGTTAAAAATTATTGGTCCATAAATGATTATCTTGATGATCTTAATGAGAGAAAATTTTGTGCAAATGCTCAATATGTTAACCATTACCAGGGAATAAATATTAAAAGGATTTGTGTTGTCTTAACCACTTATTAATCGCCTATTTAATGACTTGTTCGTGATGGTAGGATATGTCGTATCCTAGGTAGTATTGTGTAAGGACATGGTTGGAAGTTCTTGGGAGCTTCTTGGCTTGTTGGTATACGATGAATACATGAGTGTATGTCGATGAACGGTTGTTGAATAATACCGAGTTGAGGATTACATGTGGTAGGTATACGGGCTTACTGATCGTCATACCGACGGATGCTGGCAGATAGACCTTGGTCAGTTGGGTTGGGTTCTTTGGTGCTTACTTCCCAGAGACCCCTTCCATGCCAGTTTAGCCGGTTGAGCTTTGCTCTTTGGTGTTTACATCTTGAATACCCCTTCTGTGCTATTTTGGCTAGTTGGGCTAGGCTCTTGGTATCTACTTCCCAAGGCCCCTTTTGTATCATAGTACGTAAGTGCCCCGTTGTGTGTGTTATTAGCATTGAGGCGTATGGAGGCCTAGGTCTAGTAGTCTATGCCTGTCTAGTAGTGGAGATACCCGCTCCACTATCATCATTTAAACATGATGGGTGATGCCTGGGAGGTTCGCTGCTTTTCAAAAAGTGGGAGCTAAAGGTCTATGTCGACATAGCTAATTAGGGTATGTGTGTGTAAATGTGGGTGTATCATCATACATTCATTACATTGCATTGCATTGCATGGTATAAGATCTACATCATATAAATTAATATGGGCTCTTTTATATGATGAGTTACATTTACTATTTTTGGGTATTGTATCCATAATAACCGAGATTTGTATGAAGTCACACTTAAAATAAGATGAATTAAGGTGTATTTGATGTCTTGTTTGAGTTATGTGTTTGCAGGACGTAACTGCCAAGTGTATACCAATGTCAGTCTACAATGAGTCACCAAACACAAGACCATACAATATAATACCTCATTGTGTGATCCATGGTGTTGACTCATGTGTAGCGTCTCTATTGGGATACACATCATTTTCAAGCACTATACTTGTAGGAGAAATACTTATTGTTGATTTCATTGAAGAAAGAAAAAATTTCATGAAGCTAAAATTTCCTAAGTGTTTTACTCGAGATGGACATGAGTACTCGAGTAGATTTTCAAAGAGTACTCGATTGAGCTAAGTCTAGATTTTTATTAAGGGAAATAGTTCTCGAGAAGATTGAACTTAGTACTCCTGAAGCTAATTTTATTACATGAGTAGATCTCTCCTTATTCTCGAGTTAACAGAGATTTCTAGCTCAGAATTCCTCTAAGTCTAGTACTCGAGTAGCTAAAAGCCTTTACTCGAGTAGTTTAATACTTTGTCTTGAGTGACAGAAGTCTAGTACTCGAGTAGTGAAGTACCTGTACTCGAGAAGTCCATCTACTTCTCGAGAAGTCAAGTTCTATTACTCAAGTAGCCAGAATTATTTTCAGGATTTTCTCTAAGTCTTTTACACGAGAAGCTTACATCCATTTCTCGAGAAACAAATTGAGTACACAAGTAATCCATATTCCACTCGAGTAATGAAGATGTTTTTCCTGAAATTTCCTTAAATACCGCTTCTCGAGATTCTTATAGTTTCTTTCTTGAGAACCAGACTTTGTTCTGGAGTAATTTTATATCCACTCGAGAGCTAAAGTTCGATTCTTTTTCTCTGGAATTTCGTTAAGTGACGGGATGCGTTTTCAAAATAATTTCCTACAAAAGGTCTAATCGCATTTGACTAACCCTAAGGAAGAATAATAGAGAGAGAGAAAAGTTTCTGAATCATTTTTATTCATTCTAAATTGCGGAGAACCGCGCTGCTGCTCATCGTCTTCATAAACTCTGATCTTCTCGATCCAAATGATTCAGACAAGAAGAATCAACAGATCAAGCCATATCTACCGCCACACTTCTCTTTCTTAATCGTGTTGATTTTATGTTCTCAGATCCAAGCATACTCAGATTTCTTCCACAACTCTTCTGAAAGGGCTTTTCAATTTTAAAGAATGAAGAAGCCGAGTCTTTGCTAGATCTATAAAGACAAGTTTGTGTATTTATTTGTAAATAATTTTATTCTTGTAGGAAATTTTGTCTCCAAGTTTTTAGGAAGTTTTTCTTCCGAGTGTAGATCCATTTTTGTGGATCGAGTTGTAGGGGCGTTGCTCTGAGGTGTACGATTGGTTTTAAATCCGAGGAAATAATGAAGTAAGCCGAGTCTAGCATGTTTCTAGATCGGTGAGGTGCAAAGTGGACGTACCCAAGATTGGTGAACTACTAAATATCTGGTGTACTGTATGTTGTGTATGCTTGTTTTCTGTGCCTCGCTCGCTCAAATTTTTATTCCACAAAAAAAGCAGGCCTCGCCTAATCACACCCCCCTCCAGGTGATTTAGGTTGACAACTAAAAACATTAATTGGTATCAGAGGCAGGTTGTTCATCAAAAAGGTTAACACCTTTAACAGATCTGCTCCTAGTTGTCTTTATAGGATTCAAGCATGGACAGAGTTAAGGAGTTTGGAAATCTTTCTCTGTGCACAAAGAACAACTTTGCTATGTTGAAAGAAAGGATTAAGTTATTCATGGAAACCGTGGATCCCATAATTTTTAAGATAGTGGAAGAAGGGCCTTACGTTCCTATGACCCCCTCCACCATCGACTCAACAAAGCAAGTTCATAAGAAACTGATGGATCTTGATATGGATGAGATTGCACTTATTTCTTTAGACATGAAAGCTAAAAATATCATCGCAGGTACAGTAAATGTCTCTATGCTGCAGAATTTTATTCACTGCCAATCCGCCAAGGAAATGTGGCAGTCTCTCATCATCTTGATGGAAGGCACTGTAGAAGTTAGGGATGATAGAAGATCCCTTCTAAATCAGAAATATGAAGCATTCTAACAAGGTCCCAAGGACTCCATTGTAGATACCTTTGATAATTTCTTCAAGATTGTCAACGGCCTAAGAGTCTATTTCCGGGTCTTCACAAATGGGGAACTGAATGATATGTTTTTGAGATCCCTAACTAAGGAATGGGATAACAAGATTTGTGCTATCCGAGAATTTTTAAATCTAGTAGAGACAGACCCGCAAAATCTCTTTGGAAAGCTTTTGTCATATGAGCTACAAATAAATCTAAGAAAAGATGAAGAAGAGAAGAACAGGTCTTCATCCAAGGAGAAGTCTGCCGCTCTAAAGGCAGACACCTCAAGGAATTCTAAGGCTGCTTCTCCTGCCCCAGCACAAGAAGAAATGAAGAAGAATCTTCAGAGCCAAGCACCTCAGGCTCAGAATTATCTGAAGGAAAGTTTTCTATTCTCTCAAGGAAGTTCAAGAAATTCTTGAACATGAAGAAGTAATGGAAAGGCAAGGATGCCTCATTCAGAAGATCACGTCACGATGGTGATCGTTACAAAAAAGGCCTCAAGTAGCCAAGACAGGTATCACCCTAAGCAGAACAAACATCTTTCTACTGACATTATTTGTTATTATTGTAATAAACCAGGAAGAGTCATAGCTGACTGCCCACAAAAGAAAAAGGAGGGTGGAAGAATAGAGGAAAAGAAAACTTATTACAATAAGAAGAAGACCGAAAGAAGCCTGATATCCAAGAAGGGCAAGACCCTCTGTGACACAGACTCATCTGAGTCTAGTGATGAGGAGGAAACCTAATTTGAGCTTATGGCACAAACAGATCAAGAGGAAGAACCCAAGTTCACTAGGATGGTAAATTATCATACAACTCTTTTTGAATATGATGATTCTGACCATGATCATGGGGAATAATATTCTAACGAGGAATCTGAACTCATGTCTCAATATAAAGAGTTGATCAAAGCCTACAACAAATTTCGTAGACTTGCAAGAGCTCAGGCTAAGGAGATCAAATCTCTTAAGGCTGAAGAGAAAATCTGAGGGAGGAAATTGTAATGATGGACTCACTCAGTAAAGACTTCTATAATGCAATGGAAGAATATAATAAGGCTCTTGAGCACCTAGATCTGAAGGAGGAAATCATTAAGGAATTAGAGGAACAACTTGCATGTGAAAAGAAACTTGTTGAAAGTTTGTCTAAGCCAAAGACTGTTCTTCTGCTTATTGCTGAATTCTCTGCTCAGGTCAAAGGTGCTGGCTTAGGCCATGTAGCATCCCCTAGTAAATCTTCTTGGAGAAACAAGTCCAAAAGGAAAAATAAGGCCGCCAAGAAGACTCTAGCTAAGGAGAAAGGGAAATCTCCTCAAGAACAAACTTCATTCAAGAAGGTTATCTTTCCAATGAATGAGATAGATCTTGACTCGTCCTGCGGTCACTTTGTTAGGCCTACTCATGTAGAGCCCAAGTGTTGGTACCAAGGATGGACTCATCCTCGGAACTTTGGCGAGAGTGTCTTCAAGGCACCTTTTGAGGAGATCACTCTTCAATGCTACGGACCTTACAATCATGTTCATAACACAAAGAAAGCGCCAAAGCTAAACTTGTTATAGAAAAGCCTACTAAGGAGAAGAATTCATGTGAATGTCATCACCATGAAGCTTCTACTTCAAATTCTACTACCCAAGCTAGACCACAATCTCAAAAGGTCGAGCAGGAGATCATTAGGCAAAGATACAACAGATTCTACTGTGGGTGTTGTAGCAAAGTTGGTCACTTCGGAATAGATTGTTGGTTTTATCCCAGATATTATAAAACTCCTAAAGTTAATAACGTGAGAAAGACCATTCATAATTTTAACACTCATAGGGAGAGTGTGGTAACAAGAGACCAAGGATCCAAACAAGTTTGGGTTCCTAAGGCAACTTGATTTTTTTTTGCAGGTATGTCCAAAGGCCACAAAAAATCCCATCTAGTATTTTGACAGTGGATGCTCTCGACATATGACTGGGACTAGAAGCCTTCTCAAGAATTATCTCCAGTCATGAACAGGCCAAATGTCATCTTTGGAGGTTCTAATAGAGGAATTACAAAAGGCTACAGTATGATTACCGATGGGAGTGTATCCTTTTCCGATGTGGCTTATGTTTAAGGATTGGAATACAATCTAATAAGCATAAGCCAACTCTGCAATAAAGGATACATCGTAGAATTTCATGCAGACAATTGTTTGATAAAATATGTTCATCATTTAGAAATGATTTTATCAGGTACTCGTAATAGGAATATCTTTTGTTTAAATTTTATTTGCATAGACTCTTCTACACCAGTGTGCTTTTTTGCAAAAGATAGTGCGACTCTTAGTGACCAATGGAACAAGAGATTAGCCCATATAAAATTCAAAACTATTAATAAATTATTTTCTCTTAATTTTGTACGTGATGCCCCCAATGTCAAGTGCGTTAAAGATAAACCTTGTCACACATGTGTAAAAAGCAAGCAAATAAGGACTACATTTAAAGGTATTATTGGCAAAGATTCTAATAAGTGTTTACACCTACTTAATATGGACTTGTTCGGTCCATAACAAATAAGAAGTTTGGGAGGTAAGGATTATACATTGGTTATTATTGATGATTACTCTCGCTTTGCGTGGGTGTTCTTTCTTAAACACAAGTCAGATACCTTTGATATCTTTAAGAATTTTGTCAAGAAAGTACAGAATGAATACAGCTGCCTTGTTGTCAAAATCAGAAGTGACAATGGCACATAGTTCAAGTCTGGTGCCATGACAGAATTCTATGAAAGTCTTGGTATCTTTCATGATTTTTCCTCTCCTCGTACTCCTCAACAGAACGGAGTTTCTGAGAGAAGGAATAGAACACTCATAGAGGCTTGCAGGACTATGTTGAGTGATGCCTCACTACCGGAATATTTCAAGGCTAAAGCCGTCAAAACTGCATGCCACGTGCAAAATCGAGCACTCATAAACAAAAACCATAATAAGACACCTTGCGAGCTACTAAAGGGCAGGAAACCGACCATTTAATACTTTAGAATCTTTGGTAGTAAATGCTTCGTCTGTAACAATGGTAAGTATCACACTACTAAATTTAGTGAAAAGAGCTTTGAAGGTATTTTCGTAGGATATAGTAGCCATAGTAAGGCATATAGGATTTTTAATAAGAAAACCCTAGTTTTAGAACAATCTATTCATGTTGTAATTGATGAGATGAGCTTGCTGCAAAGCAGTACTTCTAGTGTGTTCATTGAAGATGCATGTTCTTGACTAAAGGAATTGAGCTTGGATGAGCAAATTAAGGAAAAATATTTAGAGTTCATCACGATCACCACTCCAACCCCAATTGGAAAAGATGATCACCATTATGAAGACGTCATCCAAGTTAATGATGTCACTCAAGGGATAAAATAATCTACATATGCAAGGAACCTCGATCTCAGACACTTGAAGGATCGTCCAATTTATCAAATCATCGGAGATCCCCGTGACGGTGTCAGAACACATAGAGATACAAATAATGAAAATTAATGTTTGAGCTTTCTCTTACAGGTTGAACCAAAGAAGTTTGAGGAGGTAAACTCAGCCACATCGTTGATAATGGTAATGGATGATGAATTAAACCAATTCAAGCGTTGCCAAGTCTGGAAGCTTGTTCCAAGACCTAAAGGTAAGACCGTCATCAGAATCAAGTGGTTCTACACGAACAAGATGGACGAGGATGGAACAATCAAAAAGAACAAGGCCAGACTAGTCGCCAAAGGATACCGACAAGAAGAAGGAATCGACTTCGACCAGACATATGCTCCAGTAGAAAGACTGGATGCAATCAGGTTATTCCTAGCCTATGCTACACTTAAAGGCTTCACTATCTATCAGATTGATGTTAAGTCAGCCTTCCTTAATGGTGAAATAAAGGAAGAAGTGTATGTGGAACAACCTCCAGGGTTCGTTGATTCTAACTTTCCTGATCATGTTTATCTTTTATTTAAAGCATTATATGGTTTGAAACATGCTCCTGGAGCTTGGTATGAGATGTTGTCTAGCTTTCTTCTTGAGAAAAGTTCACATGGGGAAAGATAGATAAGATATTATTTCTTAGGGACATAAAAGGCAAGATTTTGCTAGTGCAAATCTATGTCGATGATATTATTTTTGGCTCTACAGATGACAACCTCTGCAAGAAGTTTTCAAAACTTATGTAAGGGAATTTTGAAATGAGTTGTATGAGAGAGCTGAAGTACTTCTTAGGACTTCAGGTGAAATAATCTGAAAATTGAATTTTTATCTCGCAGATGAAGTTCACAAAGGAGTTAATTAAGAAAGTCGGAATGGAGAACGCAACCTCTATGAGTACTCCAATGGGATCAGCAATGTCTCTGGATAAGGATGAGAAAGGGAAACTTTTTGACGAAAAAATGTACAGAAGCATAATTTGATCCTTGCTCTACCTTACTGTGAGTAGACCAGACATAATGTTTTCAACATGTATATGTGCTAGATTTAAAGTGAACTGTAAGGAATCTCACTATGTTGCTATAAAGTGGATTTTGAGATACCATAAAGGTACACCAAATCTTGGCTTATGGTACACAACAAGTAGTGATAGCGAACTAATTGGTTTTTCAGATACAGATTTTGCAGGAAGTAAAGATGATAGGAAGAGCACTTCCGGGATTTGACAATTCCTAGGAAGAAGACTCATATCCTGGAGTAGCAAGAAGCAGAACTGTGTTGCAATTTCAATTACCAAGTCATAGTATATCTCTGCAGGCAGTTGTTGTGTACAGCTACTATAGATAAAGAACCAGTTTGAAGATTACAACTTGAAGTTCCAAAATATCCCAATGTTTGCGACTCTTCTAGTGAAATTACAATCACCAACAACCCAGTCTCTCACAGCAGGATAAAGCACATAATGCTAAGGTATCACTTCATCCGAGAGCATGTTGAGCACGGAGACATAAACCTCCAGATGTCCAAACTGATAGGTAGGTTGCAGACATTTTCTCGAAGCTGCTGGACAAGGCCATGTTCTCGTTCTTCAAAACAGAACTTGGCATGCTCAACAAAGAAGAATAAAGAAGGACGACTCACAACATAGCTCAAGGATTAATAATCACTTCAAAAATTCAGAATTTCCTATGTCCAGACTTCATTTCTCGAGTAAGACCTATAACTACTCGAGTACTTATTTGGACTACTCGAGAACTAAGTATACCTCTCGAGAAATACTACTCGAGTTATAAGATACCTCTCAAGAAGTTCCAGATATTACTCGAGAACTATAGTTCTTTCTCTCGAGTAATGCTTGTCCACTTGAGAAATAATAAGTAAAAAATTTATTTTTCGGCTTCACGTTCAAATTTTTAAATTCGTACACAGATATTTATGACATCATATTCTCTGGTATGTCACGTTATTTAATTCCTTAATCATCACAAATTAGGGCTCAAATAAATAGAGAAATCCGGAATTTCCATTTTACTTGATCCCAAAACACCTTTCTCGAAAAGAAAGAAGTAGACCGTTGGTCTTCTGCCGCCGTCGCAGAGCTCGCCATCGTCTCTCTTCCAACAGTCAAGCTTCGTATTCTCTGGATCAATAACACTGACTTTGAAGATAAGGATTGGAAGTGAACTCGTCTCGGCTGGAATTGCAGAGATTTCAGAAGATTTTCAGAATCTTCTCCTTCTTCCGGATACCACCGGCTTGACCTTTGTTCTACAGGAACCATGTAAGATTCTTTTTCCAGAAGTAGAAAAATTCTTTCAGAATGCAAAGGTTAGAAAAAATGATAAAATTCTTAGGTCAAGATTTAGAGGAATCAAGATTAATCTTACCAAGACAGTTATTTCTAAGCTGCTTCGACTTCCAGTGATTGAAGAAGAAGATGACATATTTGTCGAGGACTATGACAAAGCCTATAGATTTTGTGGAATTTTTGTTGTTATAAACAACATTCGTCAACCAGACCTAAATGAAGAGGGCAAACTTCTGGTTAATATTCTGGGCAAAGTACTTCTATGCATGGCAACTTCCATAAGCTTCATCTTTGCCAATTTCTTTTTTATGATGACAATAATTATATGAGGGAAGAAATTTCAGTTTGGTATGATGATTCTTGATGAAATAATAAAAAGCATTAAAGCATCTAACTATGATAGGATTATTTCTCTTCTCCTGCATGAGTTCAATCCAGAAGTTTTTGATTTATCCAAGGGAAAACTCTTCACCACATGAAGAAGGTTTTTGTTTCTTCCATTCAAAGATGGGAACTTAAACTGAAGAATCCAGCCCAACCTGTCAAGGATCATGACCATCCAGAAATTTAAAACAGGACTCCATCTCAATCTCTAACTCAAGTAGCTGGAACATCTAATACAGTTGCTGAGGGGGAGCCTGCTCCTTCAGTTAAAGAGGAAAGAATCCCTACCCCTCCTCCTGCTGCTGCACTCCACCCAGCCACCCCTGAAGAGGCAATCTCAGATGCCCAAGTGCAAGAGAATATCCTTTCTACTGAAGAAGATATTAATCAGATGATAGAAGAACTGTTTTCTAAAGAGCCTCTTCCTTCCTTCCAACCAGAAAAATCTCCATCTCCAAAACCATCTCCAGAACCATCTCCTGCTACTAATATAGAAAAAGAAGAAACTAATTTGATCTCTGATGATAAAGTTGCCTCCCCAGAATAAGCTGAAGCTCCTCTAAATAGCTTGGATTCACTCTTCCCACCATTCTTTGTGTGGAATGTTATATTATTATTCACACTACAAGGGCTCCGAGTTCAGTGGTTATTGAAGTATTTTTTCCATGGACTACTCCTCCTACTCCAGCTCCTCAAGATATAACTCCATCTCCTTCTCCTGCTGCAAATGATATTTTGGGTAAGATAGAGTTAATTCACTTACAACAGAGAAAGTACTTTGATGATTCTCTCAAGGCTGTCACTGAAAAAGTTACTACTCTAGAAAAAGTGATGAGCAGAGGTTTTGCTGAAATCCAGCATAATACTGATGAGCCGAAACACTTGTTCCAAAAAGGTTGGAAAGCTCTGGACCACACCATTACCAACATTGGTAAGGTGATGGACCAATCAGTAACTCTTGCAAATAATCAGATCAATCTGGAAAAGAAAGCCCATGAGCTTAACTTCAAGGCTTGTGAAGAGGTGGGTAATTTTAAAGAGGATGCTATAGAAACCCTATCGGTAGAAGTCAGAAAGGAGGAGAGTTTAGTCAAAGAAAACTTGGAAAAATCAGATGCCAACTTGAACACTCTCTGGAAAGCAAAGTTAAAGGAAATTCATGTTTATGTGCAAAATCAGATAGATTCTGTAAAGTTTCATACTTATGACACAGCAGTGTGAATGCATAATAAGATATCCCTTTACTTTCAAGTAGATCCCAATCTAATTCCTCATCATCTCAATCCCACTACACAACAAACTCTAGTTCAACAGTCAGCTCAACAACAAACATTTCGCACCCAGGCCTGAAGGATCAAAAGCCCCTTCTCCAGAAACCTATGCTCAGGTTTGGGAAACTGATCTGCCTCAAGAAAACCTTGAAGCACATATTCCTAAACAAAGAAAGTATGGTGACAGAGCTTCTGCTAGGAAGTCCATTCCAAACCTAGAAGTGGATAAGAGGAAAGCTCAAGAATTTGCAGAGATTTGGAGCCCTACATCTAAGTCCTTAATCCTTGATACTTTCAAATTACTTATGGACTATAATAAGAATAAACATGATCATTATAGCTCCCATGATTGGGACTTGTATGAGAAATCTATTACTAAAAGAAGAATCTATGATAGAGAGTATGGAAGGAATAACCCAAATGCTACTCCAAGACCACCAAAGTATTATCCAAAACCATTCAGTTACTAAAGAAGATAGCAAGAAAAGAAAGAATGACAACAACAACAACATCAAGCCATAGAATGACAAAAGATTTAGATTGTGTTTGAGATTGTGTGGAAATGGAATTCAAGGACAATTCTATATATAAAAATCTTTAATTTTTATGATCTATTTTTTTTGTCTTAATTCTTAGCTTATTATTCTCATTTTCTCTTGGCTATCTAGTCCTCTTATTTGGTTATCTTGATGTAATTCACCTTAGTGTAGAGGATTCTATCTTCTACAAATAGGGTGAGATTGTTGGGTATTGTATCCACAATAACTTAGATTTGTATGAAGTCACCCTTAAACTAAGATGAATTAAGGTTTATTTGATGTCTTGTTTGAGTTATGTGTTTGCAGGACTTAATTGTCAAGTATAGAACAATGTTAGTCTACAATGAATCACCAAACACAGGACCATACAATATAATCCCTCATTGTGTGATCCATGGTGTTGACTCATGTGTAGCCTCTCTATTGGGATACAATTTATTTTTCAAGCACTATACTTGTAGGAGAAAGACTTGTTGCTGATTTTTTTGAAGAAAGAAAAAATTATAGGAAGCTAAAATTTTCTAAGTGTTTACTTGAGAAAGACATGAGTACTCAAGTAGATTTTCAGTGAGTACTCGATTGAGCTAAGTCTAGATTTTGAGTAAGGGAAATAGTTCTCGAGAAGACTAAACTTATTTCTCGAGAAGCTAATTCTATTACTCAAGTAGATCTCTCCTTGTTCTCGAGTTAACAAAGATTTCTAGCTCAGAATTCCCATATGTCTAGTACTTGAGTAGATAAAAGCCTTTACTCGAGTAGTTCAATACTTTGTCTCAAGTGACAGAAGTCAAGTACTCGAGAAGTATATCATTTACTCTAGTAGTTAAGTACCTGTACTCGAGGAGTCCATCTACTTCTCGGGAAGTCAAGTTCAATTACTCGAGTAGCAACAATTATTTTAAGGATTTTCTCTAAGTCTTATACTCGAGTAGCTTACATCAATTTCTCGAGAAACAAATTGAGTACTCAAGTAATCCATATTCCACTTGAGTAATGAAGATGTTTTTCCTGAAATTTCCTTAAGTGCTGCTTCTCGAGATTCCTATTGTTGCTTTCTCGAGAACTAGACATTGTTCTCGAGTAATTTTATATCCACTCGAGAACTGAAGTTTGATTCTTTTTCTCTAGAATTTCGTTAAGTGACAAGAAGTGTTTTCAAAATAATTTCCTTAATTATTGGTCCACGTGTCTGAGTAATTTATTATTATGACCGTTGGTTGATTTCTATAAAAGGTATAATCACATTTGACTAACCCTAAAGAATAATAACAGAGAGAGAAAAAAAGTTTCTGAATCGTTTTTAATCATTATAAATCGGGGAGAACCGCGCTGCTGCTCATCGTCTTCATCGACTCCGATCTTCTTGATCCAAAGGATTCAGACAAGAAGAATCAATAGATCAAGCCTTCTTTACCGCCGCACATCTCTTTCTTGATCGTGGTGATTCTAAGTTCTCAGATCCAAGTATACTCAGATTTCTTCCTCAACTCTTCTGAAAGGGCTTTTCACATATCAAGAAGGAAGAAGTCGAGTCTTTGCTAGATCTGTGAAGACAAGTTTGTGTATTTAGTTGTAAATCATTTTATTATTGTAGGAGATTTTGTCTCTTAGTTTGTAAGAAGTTTTTCTTTCAAGTTTAGATCCATTTTTGTGGATCGAGTTTTGGCGGAGTTTCTCCGAGGTGTAGGATTAGTTTTCAATCCGAGGAAAGAGTGAAGTAGCCGAGTCTAGCATGTTGCTAGATCGGTGAGGTGAAGAGTGGACGTACCCAAGATTTGGGAACCACTATATATCTATGTTGAAGCCGGGTTCCTGACTTCACCTAAAGGTTGGATCTAGAGGTTCAGTTCACACCTACTCTTCCCAAATTCCTTCCTAGACGAGAGTCTCGAAGACAAAAAATAGAATAGGGGCTTCTGCTCGGAGATCCCACCTCCTACACGGAAGAACTAGAAATTCTTCCCCTCCCTAGCCAGTGCTGAGCTAGTTGCCTTAGTGGAAGAAGAAGAAGAAGGGGTTAACAACCTTCTTCCAAGCACCTTATCGGTCTATTTATAGGCCTATGAGTTTGACCTGCCAATAACAAAACTGAACCGACCTGAAATTACAAAAATACCCTTTGTTGGGTCTGGCAACAGCCAAACTCCACTGTTTTGAAGGGTTATAAGCAGGCCAACAAGGGCAAAATAGTAAAATCACCTGCGCTAAAAAAGTTAAAAACTGCCTAACAACTAGACTAGCGCTCGACAAATCGTTTAACCGATGCTAGGCCCATCATCAAACGGGTGTTCGACAAGAACGACGTCTCGCGGGCGAGAGCTCGTCCCCCTTCTGCCTCATCCTGCCTCAGGAGTAACCCATCTCGCCAACTCCCCTCTCTCCTTGCGAATGGCCTGATCCCTGGGTCCCTCTTGCCTTGCGAGTGGCCCGCTCAATTGGGTCCCTCTTGCCTTGCGAGTGGCCTGCCCTAAGGGTCCCTCTTACCTTGCGAGTGGCCCGCTCCATGGGTCCCTCTTGCCTAGCGAGTGTCCCGCTCCCTGGGTCCCTCTCGCCTAGCGAGTGGCCCTCTCCATGAGTCCCTCTCGCCTACTCTTCTCTTTTCCTTGAGCCTTCTGCTCCCGCGGGTCTGAGGTTGTACACAATCCCTGCTCTTTTCGAGGTTTCCTCAAGCTTGAAAAGAAAGTCCTACCGAGGTTTGCGTCATTAAAGTTCATTTATGAGGGAATCTTTGGCGGGAACCTCTACCGGAGCCTATAAATATATGATACCTACCCTGCGTAGAGAGTGTCTCCCTCTCTCACCTCTTCCTTCCTCCACTCCATTGCAATCATGTCTCATAGCCAGAGTTTCTGTGAATGTCTCGTGATGGAACGCAAACAAAACAAGGCCAACATGGCCGCTCTGTACCTAGCTTGGGTTCGCACCCCTGCTCCCTTAGTGTCATCGTCTCGCCCGAGAAAGTAAAGACTGCTGCCCCCCTTCATGGCTGAGGAGCCCACTCCTGCCTCTTTGGAAATCCATACCCCTGCTACCATGTCTCCTAGAGAGTGAGAGGTTAATTTTTTGCTTTTGCCCCTATTTTTCCTTTACTCATCTTAATTACTGGCTTTATGCTTCACCAGGGAGATCTCGCACCTCCTCACCAACCGATAAACCAATTTGATAATACCGTCATCCACCACCAAGACTCTGACTCACCTCAGCCATCTACCCCTTCGGGTATGAAGAATGATGATCCTTCCCAGTTCGCCGGGACCTCTCGCAATCCAGGTAAGTGAAATAGACCTTCCCTCTCGCTCCTATGTGCCGCTCGCCACTTCCAAGACTACTTACGAGAACCCCTCTCATTCTTCCCTTTGGCTCCTTAATCCGCAGGAACCCCGATCGACTCGCCCGCAGAAGAATTCTCTGGACAGCTCGTCGTCTCGCCTCCTCCTAACCCAGACGAATTTTAAGATTATCTGGGCAACCCCATGGATTCGGTGGTGACTAATCGTAGTATTACCGAGATTTTTCGGAAATACATACACATTATCCGCAAGATGGAATAGTTCAAACAAGTTTTTGACAGGCGAATCGACTGCCTGTTGATGGAATGCACTTTTCTGTCCTCTAAGATTGATGCTAGAATCGAGATAGACGAGATCAACCCTCAGGAAACTATAAATGAGGTCGACCAGAAACTTCGTCTTGCACGCCTTGGTATCAACTCTGTTCAAACCATTCACACCCCGGGCCGGCCCCCGTGTGCGGGGTCTCGCTGTTGAGGATGTTGGAAATGGCACAAGAACTGAAGACCCTTTTGGAACACCTAGTTTGATTTGGGCTAGGTTCACTTAGTTAGGATATGACCCAACATGTATAGATCAGGGTCATAGTTGTGTTCTAGAGTCTAGGTCAATTTCTAAAAGTCTACAGTAGAAAGGACCAGCCTACAACACTGCGAGAGACTCAAGACTTAGAAAATTCAATACATAATAAAAAGGAGATCTGTGTTCGTTAAACTCCGGTCGACGATCGTCGTGCTAAGTTCGACTAACCCATAGACAATTCTCTGAGCTGAGCTCGACGAACTTAGATCTCAGCTCCACGATCTCTGAACAAAGTGATAACTCCTCTATAAAACTTCAGTCGACGAACTAAGAACATCAGGTCGACGAACTCTTTCCTCAGTTCAACTAACACTTCAGCTCTCAGAGCTAAAGATCTCTTAGCGCCAAAATTGACTCAGCGCCACAGTTCATTCAAAGCGAAAGTTTACTCAGAGCCAAAGTTTACTAACCGCTCTCAACGCTATCAATGACTCAACACTCTTAAATGACTCAACTCTAGAATGGTGATCTAACACTCAAAGCCAGAGGACATTTCACTAAAAGCCAGATCAATACTTAAACACTGAACATTAGAAAATATTCTAAGTCCAGACTGCAGACTCAGTTCAACAATCTTGGATCTCAGCTCGATGAACAGTCGTTCTCAGGTCGACGAACTTAGTGCACAGAATAAGTCAGTTTATGCAGTGCAATTGTTCGTAGAGCTCAAGTCGACGAAAGCTGATCAGAGGTCGACGAAATCACAGGTCGATGAAAGTCATTCTCAGGTCGACGAAAGTTGTTCTCAGGTCTACGAAAACTGTAAGGCATATTGTCATTTATTCTTTCCTTTTCTGTCTCCTTATTTTATACTATTATAGACCGTTAATTCCCTGGATAATTAATGCTCTTATATCCTTTGAATCGAGCCATTACTGGCAGCATTGATTACAAGTATCCTTCATGGAATTTACTACTTATATGTCGGGACAGACATAGAATAGAATATATGACAGCATACTTGCCGTTTTCATTTCCGAGATTCCGGCTAAGCATTTATTGAAGGTTTTTGAATTTGACCAAGTTGCAGTTATCATTTGATGATCTCTTAGCGAAGATCTCAGAGCAAATAAAAATAGAGAAGATAAGAGATACAAAGAAACTGGTGTGCTATAAACAAGCAAGACACAGGAAAAAGCATACAGACAAGAAAAGTGCAGTGAAAACAGCTCTCAGAAAATCTACTGCTCTCAAGAGAAGAAGAAGGAACAACAATCACCATCAAGAGTCCTTCTTCCTTTCTCTCTTTGTTTTCAGGGATCTCAAGTGACAAGTTATTCAAATCAGTCAAGGATCTCTGAAGACCTAAAAGGCCTACTCACCCTTTTGCAAAGCTTCCACTCCTGAACTAGTCAAGATCTCAGGGGGAGTTTTGACAACAACACAAATCCACTTAGTCTTCTCATTTTGATTTGAGAAAAGAAGACTTCCATCAACCTCTCTTCCCGCCTCAGTACAGGTGATAATATGTAACACCCCGAAACTCAAAAGAGGGATGGGTGATGTTTTAAGCCCAGTTTGGATTTTGGAGCAGGTGTCACGGGCGTGATACGGGCATGTCACGGGCATGTCACGGGCGTGTCACGGGTGTGACACAGGCATGTTCGGCCTCGGGTCGTGCGGTCGATGCTTTGGCGGTCGACACTAGTCGAGTTGTAGAACACGGCCTAGGACACGGGCGTGTCCCAGGCCGTGTCACTCCAGGGATTCTGCAAGTGTGGTACACAGGCCGTGACACGGGCACAAACACGGGCGTGTCAAATGTGACACGGGCGTGTCTGATGCTGTGTCACAAGGCCATGTACCTTTCTGACTGCGAAATGTTGGCCGATAGCACACGGGGGGCATGACACGGGTCCCGACACGGGCGTGTCGCAGGTGACACGGACGTGTCGCAGGCCGTGTCAAAGGCCGTGTGCTGGTTTTTCGACTCGATCGAGACAGCGAATGGGTGACACGGCCAGGCACACGGCCGTGTTGCAACCCGTGTTCGGCGCAGATTTTGTATTTTGAGGCCTAATCGTGGCCGTTCATTTCCTTGGCTTGGGATCCGACGGCTGGGAGTGGTTGCTGGCAGCTTAAACCCAAAAATAGGGTTTGTAAACCCCATTTTCACTTGGGTTCTCTCTTTCTAAATCCTAGAGAGAAGGGAGAGCAAGGTGAGAGGTTGGAGACCAAGATCCAGCTGCCGGTGGAGCGTCGGAGCTCCGAATCGCGATCCGAGTCCAGATCCGCGGAGGTGACGTCGTTGCGGTGCTTACCAACCGCATAGTTTTCGATGGCGGCGCGGAAGAACGCAAGGGTAACGATTTCTCATCCTTGGGCATGTGAAGCCCTTTTTCCCTTTGCATAGGAAGCCCTCTCTCGCGAGTGAGCGAAGAGTTGGAGCGTTACTTGGGGTAGATATGTAAAGTCCCCCTTGTGTAGAGTCCGTATGCGAAAACGGACATAGGCATTGTGTGTGAAGCCTATCCGGACAAGTAGAGCAAGATCGGTGATGTTGCATTGCATTTAAACCGGGCAAGAATTCGGATGTTTGGGTGTTTTCGGGTTTTCGACGTGGTAGATTGCATCAGGGAGCCTTGGAGATTAACTCCAAGGTGTACCCGGAAAACCGGGCAAAAGCGGGTTTTGCCAACACGATGGCCGGGGAGCCAACGTGAACATAACCGGGTTATGTGATTATTGTGGTGGAAACGGGACTCGGTGAGTCTTGACCTGCGCATATGGCTTAAATTGCTGTTGCGGTGTGAGCATGGGTCAGCGGAACCGTACCCGTTCTATGTCGTTCGGTAGGACCGTTGGCATGGATGAGGGTCTTTTTATTTTCGGCGGTCTATGGCTTAAATTGTCGTGACCAAGGCCAGGAAGGCAAAATGCTCATATGGTTGGCCGTCCATGAGACGGTGGTGGAAGGAACGTCTATGGCTTGAATTGACGTGACGTTGGCCGTTCGCCGTGAATGTGCCCTGTGAGCACGAGGTGTGTGGCCGTGCGAGCCTACGCGTGTGATGATGTGTGTTCACACTAATATATTGCCTATACTAATAAAGTGCAGGGAAAGAGCATCGCCGCCCGATTTTGGGGGCGGGATCGTTATAATTTGGTCAGCATAGCTGACCGTTGCTTTTGTTTGCCACCGGGCGGTGGTTTGTGCTTGCAGGTGCTGCGGAGCCGAGCGGAAAATAGCGGGCTAAAGCCCATGTTGCGGTGCTGGCCCTCGAAGGCCTAACCCTTTTATGCTTTCCGTTTATTTCATGTATGACCGGACTGCGAGCCGAAGTATGTAAGATATGTTTTTGTTAAGCAAACCTTGTAAGGCCATAAGGCCGGTACTTTTGTATTTTTCATTCCTATTGTTACTTCTGTAGTGGACATTCTTGCTTGGCAGGGTTCTTGAATTTGTGCAACTTAATAATTTGCTTTCGCTAGAATGACTCTGTGTAGGACGTTGGTGATTGGTTGTATGGTTTCAACGCGTAACCAACCGGTCTGTCCGTAGTATATGGCGTCGGGCCCCCGGCGGACCTACTGCTATATGCTATACGACGGATAGGGGTGTTATAAATTGGTATCAGACTACTGTTTCGGTCAAACTTAAATGAATTCGTGGACGAATTCACTTTAAGGGGTGGTGAGCACATGTGTCCGTCATCGTTATAACATGAAAGGAACCCATGAATGTCCACTTAGGAATGATAATACACATGTTTGAGGAACCTGCGTGTTCCTATAATTGTTGTTTACAGTAATTTTTGGTCGCTTATCGGTGTTTTGCACGATTATAGGTGACCAGAAGTGGTGCTGGGCCATTAGAACGGCCAGGTTCTGAGGCAAGCAGTACGCCAAGTGAAGCGCCTGCAACACCTCCGTCTGTCGAGACCATTAGATTGGTGGCAGAAGCTGTCTTTGCTATGATTAATGCGCAACCTGCAAGACAGGTGCAGCAGCCTGCACCTGCGGGGGAGCAAGTGCTGCTCCAAGCGGCGGAGCCTAGAAGGGTTGAGTAGGTGGCGGTAGAGCCGGAGTTGCCTAGGAGAGCAACTGAAAGACAGTTGAAGCATGTGATAGGCTTTCACCCACCGGTGTTCTCGGGAACGGGAACCCCGACCCAGGCTGAGGATTGGCTCTCAAGAGTCAATAGGGTGATGACAGCTACAGAAACGGAAGAGTGGCAGAAGACCACAATAGCGACGTTCCTGTTGGATGGGGATGCAAGGTTTTGGTGGGAAGGCCTAGAGCTACACCAGTTGAGGGGAGGCCGTTGGCCGAAGTTCCTATGGCGGAGTTTTCGAGACTGTTCATGGCTCGATACCTCCCCTCAGCGCAGAGGATCGTATTGGAGAACGAGTTCCAAAGTTGGTGCAAGGAGATAGCACTGTAGACGAGTACCTCCACGAGTTTACTCGGTTGGGGAGATATGCTAGCACTACCTTTGCCGACGAGGAGCGAATGACTAACCGCTTCTATGAAGGGTTAAGAGATGAGTTGAGGTTGCTACTTTTAGGGCCCATGGCGCAGGGTTTCCTAAGCTTGGTCAACTCGGCCCGGTCCTTGGAGAAGGACATGAAGAATGTGCAAGGTAAGAAGGATTCTGGCGGGAAGAAATCGGAGTTCAAAGCGCCGACTATGTCGAAGTCGGGCTATCGAAAATTCTTCAAGAAGTCTAGGACGTCAGGTCCAACTTCTTCTACGGGTGCCTCGGGGGCAACTACTAATCGAACCCCGGGCGCTTGTTTCACATGTGGAAAGACGGGGCACTTTGCCCGCGATTGCTGGAGCGGATGCCCAAAGTCTGAGAGAAAGCAAGGAGCTACTTTCGAAAAGAAGGGCAAGGCGGTGGAGTCAACCGCGTCCCACTATGCTCCGACTCAGCCTAGAGTCTATAACTTGGGCCAGTAGGAGGCCATCAAACAAGCTGACGTGGTGACAGGTACGAGTTAATTTACAGCAAGTCAACTTTATATACAGTTGTCTATTGCTTGTTAGCCTAATATTGTTTGTATAGGCTTTGTTGTGATTAGTGATAGTCCGGCACAGGCACTATTCGACACGGGAGCTTCACACTCCTTCTTGTCCGAAAGTTTCATATCGCGCATCGGAGTCCCTTCTTCGATGGCGAAGGACAAGTTGGATGTGCTGCTACCGAATGGGTGCTCGATGCGTGCGGATAGGGTGTGCGCCGTAAAGGTTCACATAGGGAGCCAAGAGTTCGACTTGCTAGCGTCATTGTTGCCGCTAGTAGAGTTCGACGTGATCTTTGGGATGGATTGGCTTTTGGAGCAGAAAGCTTGGATTGACTGTGACCGGAAGGAGGTCAAGCTGGGTGTTGGGCGGGGGACAACATTCGAGGGACTCAAGGGGTTGAGCAAGATGCTGATGTCTGCTCTTCAGGTGGTAAAGGCAGCTCGTGCTGGTGCAGAGCTGTTCTTCACAATAGTGGGGGCTGTGGAGCCAAAGTCCACATTGGATAGCATTCCCGTGGTTTGCGAATACCCCGATGTGTTCCCGGATAGTCTTCCCGGAGCCCCACCGCAGCGGGAGATTGATTTCACCATCGAGCTCGTACCGGGGGCCAAACCGGTGTCACGTGCTCCGTATAGGTTGGCGCCTAAGGAGATGGCAGAGTTGAAAGTTCAGCTAGAGGAGCTGATGGAGCAAGGTTATGTGCGTCCAAACTCATTGCCTTGGAGCGCACCGGTCCTCTTCGTTAAGAAGAAGGACGGGAGTATGCGGTTGTGTATCGACTACAGAGAGTTGAACAAGCTGACAGAAAAGAACAAGTACCCGATCCCGAGGATTGATGATCTCTTTGATCAGTTAGTCGGATCGTCAGTATATTCTAAGTTGGACTTGAAGTCGGGGTACTATCAGCTGAGAATAAGGGAAGGTGATATCCCGAAGACGGCGTTCAGCACAAGGTATGGGCATTTCGAGTTCACGGTCATGCCGTTTGGACTGACGAATGCGCCATCACTATTTATTGACTTGATGAACATGACGTCCCGAGATTTCCTGGATCGCTTTGTGATCGTATTTATTGACGATTATTGGTGTGCTCGCAGTGCGAAGAAGATCACTTCAAGCACTTGCATTTGGTGTTGGAGACTTTGAGGAGGAATGAGCTTTATGCAAAATTCTCCAAGTGCGAGTTCTGGCTACCCTCAGTAGCGTTCCGTGGTCACATTGTTAGTGGGGAAGGTATAGCGGTGGATCCGGCGAAGATCGTTGCGATACGGGAGTGGCCTGCGTTGTCTTCTGTCGCGGAAGTCCGTAGTTTTCTCGGGCTTGCCGGATATTACAGGCGCTTCATAGAGAACATCTCGCAGATAGCGCTACCTCTCACGAAGTTGACAAGGAAAGATCAGAGATTCTTGTGGACGCAGGAGTGCATGCAAGCGTTTGAGGAGCTGAAGAGACGGTTGACCACGGCGCCAGTGCTTAGTTCGCCGAGTGGGACCGAGGGCTTTGAGGTGTATAGCGACGCTTCAGGTAGTGGTTTGGGCTGCGTGTTGTTGCAGCATGGAAGTGTGATTGCGTATGGATGGCGTCAGCTGAAAGTGCATGAAAGGAACTATCCGGTCCACGACTTGGAGTTGGCGGCCGTGATATTTGCACTTAAGCTGTGGAGGCACTACCTATACGGCGTAAGGGTCGATATATATACCGATCACAAGAGCCTGAAGTACTTGTTGGATCAGAAGGATCTTAATATGAGGCAGAGGAGGTGGATGGAGTTCCTGGGGGCTACACCTTCAAAATACATTATGTACCCGGGAAGGGCAATGCAGTTGCAGATGCGTTGAGTCGCAGGGCTCCCGCCCAAGCCAACTGGTTTTCGGTGCATGATGAGAGGTTGATACGGGAGTTAGAGAAGCTTGATATCTATTGCGTTGACAGGCAGACGAGCGCCAAAGCAATGTTAAACTGGACAAAAGTTCAGTATGACCTGGCTAACCGGGTTCGGCAGGCATTGGAGTTAGATGACTCCATGAAGGAGCTTATGGAGGCAGCGTTGGATGGGTCAAATTCCCAGTTTTCAGTGGAAGATGGGTTGCTAAGGAAGGATCATCGGTTGTGCGTCCCAAGCGTGAGTAACCTACGGGCGGAGTTGATGTACGAGGCTCATCATACCAAGTACTCGATCCACCCAGGGGGCACAAAGATGTACCGTGACCTCAAGAAGCTGTTTTGGTGGCCGGGGCTTAAGAAAGATGTGGCGTTGTTTGTGGCTAAGTGTCAAATGTACGCCTTGGTGAAGGCGGAGTGCCAAAAGCCGTGAGGATTTCTAAAGTCCTTGCTTATACCGGAGTGGAAGTTTGACGACATATCTATGGACTTTGTGCATGGGTTGCCAAGGTCGCAGAAAGGGAACGACGCCATCTGGGTGATCGTAGATCGGTTAACTCTAGTGTCGCATTTCATTCCGCATAGGAAGGATGATCCAGTGGAGAAATTGGCAAAGTTGTATGTTGCCAATATAGTTAGACTGCATGGTGTGCCTCGCAGCATTGTGAGTGATCGCGATGGGCGTTCCATGTCCATTGATTGGAGGTTGGTGCAGTAGATGCTGGGGACAAAGTTGAAGTTCAGCACAGCCTTCCATCCGCAGACGGATGGGCAGACCGAGAGAGTCAATAGAACGATGGAGGACATGCTCCGCATGTGTGTTCTAGACTTCGGGAAGCATTGGGAGGACAACCTATACTTGGTGGAGTTTGCGTACAACAACAGCTACCAAACGAGTATCCAAATGGCGCCCTTCGAGGCCTTGTATGGTAGGAAGTGTCGCACGCCGTTATCGTGGCTTGAAACGGGTGAGGCAAGGTTGTACAAGAAGCAGGAGGTGGAGAGTGCTACCTCGTTGGTGCGGATCATTCGGGAGCACTTGTTGATCGCTCAGGACAGGCAGGCGAAGTATTACAATGCCAAGCACCGGAACGTGGAGTTCGCGGTAGGCGATTGGGTATACTTGAAAGTGAAGCCGTTCAAGGGGGTTTCGCGGGTGAGACGCTTGAAGAAGCTGAGCCCAAGATACCTTGGACCTTTTGAGGTTTTGGAGCGAGTCGGCGAAGCTGCTTACCGTTTGAAGCTATCGGTGGAGTTGAGTGGACTACACGATGTGTTCCACATCTCTGTATTGCGGAAGGCGGTGCAAGAGCCTTCGCAGGTGATCGCAGTTGATCAAGTACCGGTGGATGAAGGGTTGATGACTAAGGTCAAGCCCGTTTGTATTGAAGATACAGAGGTCAAGAGGCTCTGTTACAAGGAAATCCGAATGGTCAAGGTCCATTGGGACAATTGCAGTCGTGAGGAGCTCTCTTGGGAACGGGAGCAGACCATGCAGGAGGAGTACCCAGAGTTATTTCGCTCAGGTACCGCTCTTGGTTTTATGTTTACTTTCCTTTAGTAATTTCGTGGGCAAAATTCTTTTAAGGGGGAGAGAGTTGTAATACCCCGAAACTCAAAAGAGGGACGGGTGATGTTTTAAGCCCAGTTTGGATTTTGGATCAGGTATCACGGGCGTGACACGGGCGTGTCACGGGCGTGTCACGGGCGTGTCACGGGCGTGTCACGGGCGTAACACAGGCGTGTTCGGCCTCGGGTCGTGCGGTCGACGCTTTGGCGGTCGACGCTAGTCGAGTTGTAGAACACAGCCTAGGACACGGGCGTGTCGCAAGCCGTGTCACTCCAGGGATTCTGCAAGTGTGGTACACGGGCCGTGATACGGGCACAAACACGGGCGTGTCAAATTTGACATGGGCATGTCTGATGCCGTGTCACAAGGCCGTGTACCTCTCTGACTGCGAAATGTTGGTCGATTGCACACGGGGGGCGTGACACGGGTCCCGACACGGGCGTATCGCAGGTGACACGGGCGTGTCGGAGGCCTTGTCAAAGGCCGTGTGCTGGTTTTTCGACTCGATCGAGACGGCAAATGGGTGATACGGCCAGGCACATGGCCGTGTTGCAACTCGTGTTCGGCGCAGATTTTGTATTTTGAGGCCTAATCGTGGCCGTTCGTTTCCTTGGCTTGGGATCCGACGGTAGGGAGTGGTTGCTGGCAGCTTAAACCCAAAAATAGGGTTTGCAAACCCCATTTTCACTTGGGTTCTCTCTTTATAAATCCTAGAGAGAAGGGAGAGCAAGGTGATAGGTTGGAGACCAAGATCCGGCCGCCGGTGGAGCGTCGGAGCTCCGAATTGCGATCCGAGTCCAGATCCGCGGAGGTGACGCCGTTGCGGTGCTTTCCAACCGCATGGTTTTCGATGGCGCCGCGGAAGAACGCAAGGGTAACGATTTCTCATCCTTGGTCATGTGAAGCCCTTTTTCCCTTTGCATAGGAAGCCCTCTCTCGCGAGTGAGCGAAGAGTTGGAGCGTTCCTTGGGGTAGATATGTAAAGTCCCCCTGGTGTAGAGTCCGTATGCGAAAACAGACATATGCATTGTGTGTGAAGCCTATCCGGACAAGTAAAGCCGGATCGGTGATGTTGCATTGCATTTGAACCGGGCAAGAATCCAGATGTTTGGGTGTTTTCGGGTTTTCTACGTGGTAGATTGCATCAGGGAGCCTTGGAGATTAACTCCAAGGTGCACCCAGAAAACTGGCAAAAGCGGGTTTTGCCAACACGATGGCCGGGGAGCCAATGTGAACATAACCGGGTTATGTGATTATTGTGGTGGAAACGGGACTCGGTGAGTCTTGACCTGCGCATATGGCTTAAATTGTCGTTGCGGTGTGAGCTCGGGTCAGGCGGAACCATACCCGGTCTATGTCGTTCGGTAGGACCGTTGGCATGGATGAGGGTCTTCGGCGGTCTATGGCTTAAATTGCCGTGAGCAAGGCCAGGAAGGCAAAATGCTCATATGGTTGGCCGTCCATGAGACGGTGGTGGAACGGGAACGTTTATGGCTTGAATTGACGTGACGTTGGCCGGTTCGCCGTGAATGTGCCCTGTGTGCACGAGGTGTGTGGCCGTGCGAGCCTACGCCTGTGATGATGTGTGTTCACACTAATATATTGCCTATACTAATAAAGTGCAGGGAAAGAGCATCGCCGCCCGATTTTGGGGGCGGGATCGTTATAATTTGGTCAGCATAGCTGACCGTTGCTTTTGTTTGCCACCGGGCGGTGGTTTGTGCTTGCAGGTGCTGCGGAGCCGAGCGGAAAATAGCGAGCTAAAGCCCATGTTGCGGTGCTGGCCCTCGAAGGCCTAACCCTTTTATGCTTTCCGTTTATTTCATGTATGGCCAGCCTGCGAGCCGAAGTATGTAAGACATGTTTTTGTTAAGCAAACCTTGTAAGGCCATAAGGCCGATACTTTTGTATTTTTCATTCCTATTGTTACTTCTGTAGTGGACATTCTTGCTTGGCAGGGTTCTTGAATTTGTGCAACTTAATAATTTGCTTCCGCTAGAATGACTCTGTGTAGGACGTTGGTGATTGGTTGTATGGTTTCAACGTGTAACCAACCGGTCTGTCCGTAGTATATGGCATTGGGCCCCGGCCGAACCTACTGCTATATGCTATACGACGGATAGGGGTGTTACATAATACGTTTTATAGCCTAAACTATTATCGTATTTTCTATTTTATATTGTACAAATCATGTCTATTAGAAGTTTATTTTTATCATTTTATGTAAATATTATTACTACTGACTTTTTCTTGTCTTTTTGAATGTTTCCAGAAAATTTGTCAAAAATGACCTGACACGCCCCCCTGTCACGCCCTACGTGGGCGTGACCTAGGGCGTGTCACCCGATCCCGAGGAATCCTGCATGAACAAAACGGCTATCACGCCCCCATGACATGCCCTCCCTGGGCGTGTCTCCAGGCGTGACAAAGGGCGTGTCGCCCCTTGCCGTAAAGCCTGTCATTGCATTGAATGCAAGTTCCGCCACAGCACACAACAGTACTGTCAAGCCCACTGTCATGGGCGTGACCTAGGGCGTGACATCAACCTTTTCGACGACTGACGGATTTCCGACCAATGATTTCGACGCGATGTACGTGTCACGCCCCACCTACACGGGCGTGACACGGGGCGTGACCACCGACGTACAAGAGCAATCATCCTTCCCGCCAAAATCCAGAGCCCGAGGTCAACTTCGTACATGTCACGCCCCCTGACACGCCCCCCCTAGGGCGTGTCGGAGGGCGTGACCAACCCGAGAATTTTGCCTATAAATTCAGACCCCCCCCTTCCATTTCAGCAAGCTTTGGTTGAGTGGGGGAGGTGTTGCCCCTTTTTTATTGATCTTTTTTATTCTTTTCTCTCTCTCTCTCTTTGTAATTTTTGTTTAACCATAATTTAGTTTTTAGTTTGCCTTAGCATTTGTTGTAATCTTGCTTTTTCTTATTGCCTAATATAGGGCTAGAATAGGACTTTAATTCATGCACTTGTAATTTCAATTTCATTAGTGTAACTTGCTCCTTTTAATTAATATAAGTGCTCTTCCTTTACTAGTGTTCCTTTTATATGCTTTACTACTCATCCCCCCCTCCTCCACTCCATTATGATTAACTAATCCTCCTTGTACTCGATCTTGATGATCCGAGGTTAGAGCGATTAAGTTATGATGTTTTAATTAATCTTTTCTTTTTAGGTTAGGGCTTTAATTACTCTTGATTAATCATGGGTTGGAGGTATATTATCGATATATACCCTCCACCTTTTCTTTCATTCTGGGCTAGCCGAGAGGCCGATAGAATGAAGTGAGCATTCAAGAGTAAAGGGAGTTGTACGCACCCCCTCGAGAGAGGCAAACGTCCAAATCTCCCAGATTAGAGTAAAATCCAATAGTGGGGTTCACCGTGTAAAGCGAGTTTTAGGTCTCTGATTTAGACGAGAGTCGGTCGGACCTTCCTAAACTCAGTTGGGCACGACTTCGAGAGAAGCGTGTTCAAGCTTTAGGAACCTCCATGGTCAAGGACCTTTATCCTATTAAGTTTAGATTTTTATCGCATTTTCTTAATCGTCTTTAGCCGAGGTGATTCTTGATCGAGTGCATTTCCATTTCATATTTTCAACCTTTCGTAGTAATCTATTTTCTTATGCTCTTTAATTAACTGTAATAGCTCTCTTTCTAGCTTTAGCTTTACTTCCTTCCTTGCAATTAGATTCTCTAAAACCCTAGTTTTTCCGTCAATAAGATAATAGTTTTCGTGTGAGTAAGCATACTCAACAGTTCCCGGATTTCAATACGACACTTGTGTCCCCTAGCTACAATTCGATAGGTATACATGCCTCATTGGATTGCTAGTTCGGTTGCGTTTATTTTCTTCGAACCCTAGCGCGCAACATGTTTTTTGCGCCGTTGTCGGGGACCCAACTTTCGTTGATATATTGAAAACACGAACCTATTAATTTTATCTTTTCCCATTCTCATCCTCTTTCTTTAAAGTTTTAAAAATCAAAAAAATTTATCACCGCTCTTAATAGTAATCAACTTCACAATTTTTCGACGCCACCTAATTCTCTCGAAAAGGGAAAAGGGCGTTAAGCGCCACTATCTTGTCTAGTACCTTGCAAACCCTTCACGGGGTAGTACTTGGGAAGTTCGGGAGTTAATCTATAAAAAAAAATCTATTTCAAAAAGAAAAAAAATTTCTAATCTAGTTTTTTTTCTTGTTTATCCTTTTTCTCTTTATTTTCTTCTTTTCTGTTCTTTTAGTGCATGACCCGCGGGAGTCCGTCGGTTATTTTGGACTTGGACCACGAAATTGAGCGTACTCTTCGGAGAAGATCGCGATTTCAAGGTCCTACTATCCAAGTGTCGGTTGAGGACTCCGAGTCATTTGCTACTTTAAGAATGGAAGAATACAACGTAGATGAGGTCGTGCAAAGGACTATGTCCTATTATGCACGACCGAATCTCGAGGGAACATAATCTTGTATAGTTTGCCCTGCTATAGCAAATAATAACTTCGAATTAAAGCCTGGCATAATTCAAATGGTTCAGCAGTACGTGCAACTTGACGGACTTCAAGATGAAGATACGAACGCACATATAGCTAGCTTTCTTGAAATTTGCGACACCTTCAAGATAAATGGTGTCACAAATGATGCAATCAGGCTAAGACTCTTCCCCTTCTGTTTAGGAACTAAAGCTAACCAGTGGATTAACACTCTACCTTAAAATATCATAACCACCTGGAATGAATAAAATGAAAAAAATTTGGCGAAGTATTTTCCGCCAGCTAAAACTGCAAAACATAGGAACGACATCTCTGCCTTCGGACAAATAAACTCTAAAACCTATATGAAACTTGGGAGAGATTTAAAGAATTATTAAGACGATGCCCACATCATGCACTGCCTGTATGGTTACAAGTGCATACGTTATATAATGGGCTAAATCAAAGCACGAAGCAAATGATAGACGCAGCTTCTGGCGGTACTTTAAATCCAAAGACCCCGGAAGCCGCTCTTGATCTTTCTGAGGACATGGCCATGAACACTTATCAGTGGAATGTGCCTAGGTCCTGCCCGAAAAAGCATGCAGGTATCTATGAAGTGGACAACGTCTCCCAGCTCGCTCTGCAAGTAGAAATCCTAAGCAAAAAATCACGGAGATGACTGCTGCCTCCGCCCCTCAGGTATGGGAATCTGCAACCCCTACTCTAGAACATTTAGATTATTTTAATAATATGCCTAGAACTGCTTTTAATAATTTTTCCGCTGCGAATTTTCGTCCTCCTGGTTTTAATTTTCCGAATAGTTATAACCCGTCTTTAAGAAATCATCCGAACTTTTCATGGAGTAATCCATCAAATGCGATGCGCTCACCACCGCAAAATGATTTTTCTGCACCACCACCACAACCACCTCTTCAAAATTATCCAAAACCTCCAAGCTTGGAGGAATTACTTTTAAATATATCACCACAAATGACGCTACTATAAGAACTTTAACCGGAAGCTTAAAAAGTCTAGAAAATCAGGTAGGACAGCTCGCGAAAATAATTTCTGAGCGACCCGCAGGGTCTCTTCCTTCCAATACCGAACCCAACCCGAGAGAGCAAGCGAAATCTATAACTCTTCGGAGTGGGAAGCAAGTCTCCGGTATGGTAAGTGAAGAGCTCGAGGCAAGCTCCGCTCCCACCTTTAAAAATCAAAGCTCCGCTCCCGTTTTAAAAATTCCACCCTCTGCTGAAGAAGTTATCACCCCTGTTTTAGAAAAAAATCTCACTCCAACACCCATCTTCAAAAATAAGTCAACTCCTTCATACCCCTCCGAACATAATAGACAACATCAAGATGATCAGTACTCCCACTTCTTAGAGATCTTCAAGCAAATCCACATTAATCTTCACTTCCACGAGGCTATTTCGCAGATGTCGAAATAGGCCAAGTATCTTAAGGACCACCTCACCAACAAGAAGAAGTTAGAGAATCTTTCGCGCGTCATACTAAACGCCGAGTGCTCTGCTGTTTTAACAAACGGTTTGCCGAAGAAAATCAGTGACCCGGTTAGTTTCTCTATCCCGCGTGTCTTCGGTGATCTTTTTGTTAAAAAACGCATTAGCTGACTTAGGCGCGAGTATAAACCTGATGCCCATTTCGTTGTTTAAAAAGTTAGGGATTCGTAGACTTAACCCCACGCGTATGAGTATCCAGCTAGCCGATAGATCCGTTAAGTACCCGTTAGGAATAGTGGAGGACATTCTAGTGAAAGTCGACAAGTTCATTTTCCCGGTGGACTTTGTCATTTTGGACATCGAAGAAGATGTCGAGGTTCCCCTAATCCTTGGCCGACCCTTCCTTGCTACCTACAGAGCCATCATTGATGTAAGCAATGGTAAGCTCTTCCTTCGAGTAGGCGATGACGAAGTCACTTTTTCTATCACACCTTCGATGAAGAACACACTAGCAAATGATGACTCATGTTTTTTCGTAGACGCCGTGAGAGATGAATCTTCCAACTGCCTATCCGACTTTGAAAAAGAACTTTCTGATTTTTGTTTTTCTTCTTCTCTTCCTGCTGAATCGCTGCATGGAAGTGATGAATCTTCTGATTGTCTTTCTGAGTTTGAAAAAGAATTTTCTGATTTTTGTTCTTCCACTTTTCTTCCCACTGAATCGCTACAAGAAGCCGTCTTGGCTGCTAGCCCCACCCCTTATTACGTTCCTTATGAAAAAGTTTATGAAGATATTATTTTTGAAAAAGAAAGAATCTCTAAATCCTCTTATGAAGAACCCCCTACCCTAGAACTTAAAGAACTTTCTGAACACCTTAAGTATGCTTTCTTAGAAAAAGATTCCAAGTTACCAGTTATCGTTTCGGCCTACCTCACGGATACGCAAAACGATAAACTTCTTCTAGTTCTACGTAAGCATCGCCGGGCTATTGCTTGGCAAATTTATGATATCAAGGGCATAAGCCCATCTTTTTGTACCCATAAAATTTTAATGGAAGATAATTCGCGTAACTCTATTCAACCTAAGCGCCGTATAAACCAGAATATGAAAGAAGTAGTTAAGGGCGAGGTTATGAAAATATTAGACGCAGGAATTATCATCCCTATTTCGGACAATAAGTGGGTTAGCCACGTTCAGGTAGTTCCAAATAAGGGAGGGATAACCGTAGTTAGTAATGAGAATAATGAATTAATCCTGACACGGACGGTGACGGGTTGGCGTATGTATATAGATTATCGTAAGTTGAATGACGCCACCCGCAAGGACCACTTTCCTTTGCCGTTTATCGACCAGATTTTAGAACGTCTCTCCGGCCATAACTTTTATTATTTTCTCGATGGCCTCTCGGGGTACTTTCAAATACCCATCTCTCCCGAGGACCAAGAGAAAACTACATTTACTTGTCCCTTCGGCACCTTCGCTTACCAAAGAATGTCGTTTGGATTGTGCAATGCGCCAGCTACATTCCAGCAATGTATGCTCGCAATATTTGACAAGTACGTATAAAGCATTATGGAAGTATTTATGGACGATTTCTCCATGTTCGGCGATTCCTTCGATAGATGTTTAGAAAACCTCGAAAAAGTCTTAGAACGATGCGAAGAAACTAACCTTGCCCTAAATTTGGAAAATTGCCATTTTATGGTGAGGGAAGGGTTAGTTTTGGGTCATAAAATTTCTGCTAAAGGTATTGAGGTAGACGTTGCCAAGATAGAAGTTATTGAGAAGTTGCCGTCTCCTCCAAACATAAAAGCTATAAGAAGTTTCCTAGCCACGTTGGCTTTTACCGTCATTTTATAAAGGACTTCTCTAAGATCACTAAGCCCCTCACGCATCTCTTAGAAAAAGACGCTCCATTCATTTTTGATGACTCTTGTATTTCTGCCTATGAATCAATTAAAGAAAAGTTAATTAACGCACCGATTATGATAGCTCCGGTGTGGGACCTTCCTTTTGAGATTATGTGCGATGCTAGTAGTTTTGCGGTGGGAGCCGTATTAGGTCAGCGCATATTTAAAAACTTCCACCCCATCTATTACGCTAGTAAAACCCTCACATCTGCACAAGAAAAGTACACCACAACCGAGAAGGAGCTCTTAGCTGTAGTATTCGCATTTGATAAATTCTGCCCTTACATTACCCTTTCAAAAATCATTGTTTTTACGGACCAATCGGCCCTCAAGTACCTTCTTGCCAAAACGGATGCCAAGCCTCACTTGATTCGCTGGGTCTTACTCCTCCAGGAGTTTGACTTGGAGATCCGTGATAAGCGAGGAGTCGAGAACTTTGCCGCCGACCATCTATCCAGATTAGATAACGCCTTTATAGAAAAATTAAATGAAAAATCTTTTAATGATTATTTTCCTGATGAGAAGCTGCTTTTAGTTAACACATCTACTTCTCCTTGGTTCGCGCACATCGCCAGCTATCTAGTGGCCCGGGTGCTCCCAAAAGAGTTCTCCTCTCAGCAAAAGAAGAAATTCTTTTCTGAGCTGAAGAACTACTTTTGGGAAGACCCGCATCTTTTCAGAATCTGTGCGGATCAAGTGATAAGAAGATGTGTTTCTTATGAAGAAGGAATCGATATTCTAAAGCATTTACATGAAGGTCCGACAGGTGGGCATTATCAAGCTGATCGCACCGCTCACGATGTGCTTTGCGTGGGTTTTTACTAGCCTAGCCTGTTTAAATATGCGCAAGCCTTTGTGAGTAGGTGTGATAGTTGCCAACGGTCGGGAAACATTTCTAATAATAATGAAATGCCGCAAAACTATTTCTTAGAGTGCGAAATTTTCGACCTCTGGGGAATTGATTTTGTTGGCCCCCTTCCTTCTAGCTTCGGAAACAAATTTAGTTTAGTTGCTGTTGATTATGTTTCTTGATGGGTTGAGGCCCAAGATCTTCTTACGAATGACTCCCGAGTTGTAGTCACGTTTTTAAAAAGATTATTTTCTAGATACGGTACGCCACGCGCGATCGTTAGTGATAGGGGTTCCAATTTCTGTAACGCACAATTTTCAAAAATCCTTACCAAATACGGCGTTACACATAAGCTTTCCACTGCCTACCACCCCCAAACTAACGGACAAGTCGAAGTAGTTAATAGAGAAATTAAAAGAATATAAGAAAAGACTGATTCAACTTCTAGGAAAGACTGGTCAGCCAAACTTGACGATGCTCTATGGGCCTACCGAACATCGTACAGAACAGCCCTCGGATGTACGCTGTATCGGCTGGTCTATGGAAAATCATGCCATCTGCCCGTAGAGTTAGAACACCGCGGCTTTTGGGCCTTAAAATTTTTAAACTTCGATCCCCACTCAGTCGGTGACCTTCGAAAATTTCAACTAAATGAACTCGATCAGTGGCGCTCTTATGATTATGAAAATAATAAACTTTATAAAGAGCGGACGAAGCGTTTACACGATAAACACATAAGGCACCCTAAAAAATTTAAGTCGGGCGACCAAGGCCTTTTATATAATTCTCGTTTACGTTTATTTCCGGGGAAATTAAAATCTCACTAGTCTGGCCCGTTTTCTATTTTAGAAGTATTTCCTTATGGAACTGTTTTTATTTCTCACCCTGATAAGGGTAATTTCAAAGTGAATGGTCAGCGTCTTAAACTGTATTTCTCTGGTGATGATGATGTCAGTCCAAACATTATTATGTTTCTGCTTCACGAACTCTAACTTTGAACTCTTAATTTTTGTTAAAAACAATTTTATTTCTGGACAACAATATTTTTGGACAATATTATTTTTTTGATGCGTCGAGCTCAACGAAGCTTTAACCAAAGGGCGCTCTTGGGAGGCAACCCAAGTTATCTTTTTCTATCTTCGTTATTTTACAATTTTTGCCTCGGACGGCTCCGACAAGCTGAAGCTTCTGCGATCGCCTGCTCAAACGTTGTTGAATCCATCACGAAGTCCAAAGAAGACATTCGGGGGAGCGGCATCACTCAGCTTTCGCAGCAAATAAATCCGGGGAAGTACCTGTCTTTCAATCCTGTCTTTCAATTCTGTCTTTCAATTCTGTACTTTATTTTTCTCACCTTCTCCAATCCCCTTCTTTAGCCATTGAGGACAATGTCCATTTTAAGCTTGGGGGAGGACTTCCTCCTTCATTTTTGCTTAGTGTAAATATTTTTCGTTTTGTATATATTTTAAATATTTCAAAAAAAAATGAATATCTGAAAATTCCAAAAAAAAAATAGAAAATATTTCCAAAATCAAAAAAAAATATATGTGTTTTTGAATAGTTTAGACATTTTGGTATTTCAATAGTACCCCTAGTTTTTGTTTTGTTTAACTCAAAATCTCCTATAAACAACTTAGTTAATTATAATATTTCTAATCGTTCTTTTTAATTATGTTTCACAAGTAAAATGTTGGTCATGTTGTGTTTCTAATTCACTGTAGCATGTTAAGGTGAAATATTTTTCTAAAACTCACATTTCTATTATGGTTTTTTGTTTTTTATTTCCTTTACTTTCTCAAAAATTCATCATCCACTATTTTCTTTTTCGTTTTTGAATAATTTTTGTAAAGTCAACTTTTGAATAGCGTAGTAGATGTGAACGATCCAAGTAACCTATTATTTCTATTTTCAAGTTAATTTCTTCAATCTTCTTTTATTATCTAGGACTCGCTTTTTGAAATTTTTCAAACCTTTGTTTTAAATAAATTCAAAAGCGTGAAAATTATTTAGGTCGTTTTTGTTTTCGTTTGAGCTTTCCTGCCAACCTAAAAACTTTTACCACTAGTTAGCCGTTTTTGAGCCTTTTTTCGATTTCATTTGATAGCTCCTCCATTCATTTCATGTTCACCAAAGCCAAAATTTCAAACCTACCTAATCACACTAGCCTTTTTGAGTTTTATAAAATATTTTCACGATTTTGATAGAATATTTTGTGATTTTTGTGGGAGAAAGGTTTTTGAAAAAAAAAGTATGCTCAAAAGTTATGTTTATTTTTGTTTGGCAAATTCAAAAGGAAAATAAAAATATTTATTGCCTTTGTTTAAAAAAAAGGAAAGAAAAAATGGAAAATAGAAAAAAAATGTATATTTATTTATGAAATTTTTTGAACTTCTTTGCTCTGCTTTAGTGTGATTTTAAGCCTTCACGTTTATCTTTGAGTTCCACTCCTAATCATATTCCTAAACCAAACGTTTCTGTCCTATTTAAGTCCTTTTGATTCTCGCCTTTTGAATTTTATTTAACAAATAAGAAAAGAAGAAAAGTAAATCAGTGGTAGTTTTGGATTTAAACTTAGATTTTTGTTAATTAAATTGATATAATTATAATGCATTGCTTGGATCTAGTAACAACTCAATGCGTTTTTTCATTTTCGTTGCTTTGCTTAAGTCTATTTAAAAAATTTTGTTAAAAGTTTGGATGATTTGTTTTTATTAAGTACAGTTTATAAAAGTTTTACCATACCTAAATAATTGTTTTAGATTTACACTTCACCTTTTCCCTACATAGAATTTCGCATAGTACTTGTGTAGGCATAATTAGAACTTTTTTGATTTGTCTTTTTTTTATGATTATCTAGTTTTTATATTTTTGCTTGAGGACAAGAAAAGCTTAAGCTTGGGGGAATTTGATAATACGTTTTGTAACCTAAACTATTATCGTATTTTCTAATTTAAATTTTACAAATCATGTCTATTAGAAGTTTATTTTTTATCATTTTTATGTAAATATTATTACTACTGAATTTTTCTTGTCTTTTTGAAGGTTTCCAGAAAATTGGTCAAAAATGACCTGACACGCCCCCCCCTGTCACGCCCACCCTGGGCGTGACCTAGGGCGTGTCACCCGATCCCGAGGACTCCTGCTGGAAGGGATAGAAAAATGAACAAAATGGCTGTCACGCCCCCATGACACGCCCTCCCCGGGCGTGTCTCAAGGCGTGACAAAGAGCATGTCGCCCTCTGCCGCAAAGCCTGCCGCCTCATTGAATGCAGGTTTCGCCACAGTACGCAATTGTACTGTCACACCACCCGTCACGGGCGTGACCTTGGCCGTGACATAAACCTTTCCGACGACTGACGGATTTCTGACAAATGATTTCGATGCTACGTACGTGTCACGCCCCACCTATACGGGCGTGATATAGGGCGTGACCACCGATGTACAAGAGCAATCATCCTTCCCGCTAGAATCCAGAGCCCGAGGTCAACTTCGTACATGTCATGCCCCCTGACACGCCCCCCTAGGGTGTGTCGGAGGGCGTGACCAACCCGAGAATTTTGCATACAAATTCAGACCCCCCCCTTCCATTTCACCAAGCTTTGGTTGAGTGGGGGAGGTGCTGCCCCTTTGTTTCTTGATCTTTTTTATGCTTTTCTCTCTCTCTCTCTCTCTTTGTAATTTTTGTTTAACCATGGTTTGGTTTGTAGTTTGCCTTAGCTTTTGTTGTAATCTTGCTTTTTCTTATTGCTTAATATAAGGCTAGAATAAGACTTTAATTCATGCACTTGTAATTTCAATTTCATTAGTGTAACTTGCTCCTTTTAATTAATATAAGTGCTCTTCCTTTACTAGAGTTCCTTTTATATGCTTTACTACTCATCCCCCCTCCTCCACTCCATTATGATTAATTAATCCTCCTTGTACTCGATCTTGATGATCCGAGGTTAGAGCGATTAAGTTATGATGTTTTAATTAATATTTTCTTTTTAGGTTTGGGCTTTGAATTAATCTTGATTAATCATGGGTTGGAGGTATATTATTGATATATACCCTCCACCTATGCTTTCATTCTGGGCTAGCCGAGAGGCCGATAGAATGAAGTGAGCATTCAAGAGTAAAGGGAGTTGTACGCACCCCTCGAGAGAGGCAGACGTCCAAGTCTCTCGGATTGGAGTAAAATCCAATAGTGGGGTTCACCGCGTAAAGCGAGTTTTAGGCCTCCGATTTAGATGAGAGTCGGTCGAAACTTCCTAAACTCAGTTGGGCACGACTTCGAGAGAAGCGTGTTCAAGCTTTAGGAACCTCCACGTTCAAGGACCTTTATCCTATTAAGTTTAGATTTTTATCGCATTTTCTTAATTGTCTTTAGCCGAGGTGATTCTTGATCGAGTGCATTTCCATTTCATATTCTCAACCTTTCATAGTAATAGATTTTCTTATGCTCTTTAATTAACTGTAATAGCTCTCTTTCTAGCTTTATCTTTACTTCCTTCCATGCAATTAGATTCTCTAAAACCCTAGTTTTTCCGTCGATAAGAAAATAGTTTTCGTGTGAGTAAGCATACTCAACAGTTCCCGGATTTCAATAAGACACTTGTGTCACCTAGCTACACTTCGATAGGTATACTTGCCTCATTAGATTGCTAGTTCGCTTGCGTTTATTTTCTTCAAACCCTAGCGCGCAACAACAGGGTTTTAATTCCCTTCAAAATTATTCCTGGTTGCAAGTCTCCAAACCAAAAGACTTGAGGATTGGTTTTTGAGCACCTGATCAAAAGCTCATTGGTGGCAGACACTTGATCAAAACCTGTAGTGGATTCCTATATAGGGTGGTAAAAGAGTGGATGTACCCAAGTTTAGGGAACCACTATAAAATTCTTGTGTTGTCTGTGTGGTTGTGTTATTTTTCCTTTGTGCTTGTGCTGTGATATATTTTTATTGTGTAGCTTAGTTATCTCTCTCAAGTTTATCTGCTGCACTTGTGCACCTATACACTTATACTATAGTAACATATTTTATAAAAGATCTTTGATTTCAGTAAAACTTAAAAGATTTAAATAACTCTATTCACCCCCCTTTAGAGTTTTTCAGAGCTTACCCTATCTTTAAATTGGTATCAGAGGGTGGTTAATCACATCATACAGGCTCACAACTTAATTAATCAAGATCCTAAGGATAAACTCTGAATAAGCTTTAGTAGTCTCTCTAATTATATTTTATTGTCTAATATCATGGCACAAAAAAAGGATTATGCCAGCACCAGACCTCAAGTTTGCAACTTGCAAAAGTTTGAAATCTGGAAAGCAAGAATCAAACTGTACGTGAACTCTATTGATGAGGAAATTTTTAATTCCATCTTGACAGGACCACCAGCTCTAGTGGCCTCTACTTCAACTCTAGTAAATCTTAGTGCAATGCACCCTCTAGATCAAGCTGATGCACACAAAAAGGCAAAGATTGTTGATGCCAGAGCTATGAATATACTAGCCCAAACTATGTCAGATAACATATTTCAGAAGGTTGCTGAATGTACGTCTGCCAAAGCCATTTGGGATTCACTCAACCAAATGGTAGCAGGCTCTGTTGATGAGAGGAATGACAGAAGATCAAACCTCATATCCCAATATGAGAACTTTAGGAAAGATGAAGCAGAATCAGTAGAAGAAATTTACAACAGGGTTAGCTCCATCATCAGTGAGCTCAGAACATTGGATAAAAAATTACTCTAACTGAGGTTAATGACAAGATCCTCATGTTCTTCCCTAGCACATGGGACTCCAAAATTTGGCCCATCAAAGAAGCCAGAAGCATGGCTGAAATCTCAACAAAATCTTTACTTGGAAAGCTAAAATCCTATGAGCAACTGATCAAGTCAAGAGAAGCTGCATTTGAACCAAAAGCTTCAACACCTACCAGGAAGGAACAAAACATAACACTCAAAGCTACAGAAGAATCTCCCATCTTATCAGCCAATGAAGAACTTATGAGTCTCTTTGCTAAGAGATTCTATTAAATGGAAAGGAAGGACTTCAGGAGAAAGCCTTCAAGGAATGAAGATAAACCCAGGTATGACAAGACCCCTTCTAAATAAGTTGTATGTTTGGATGCAGGAAACCTGGACATTTCATCTCAGAATGTCCAAAAGTTCAAAAGAAACACAAAAGGCAAGAAAAGGAGTCAAGAAGACATCAGCACAGCAAGGCCTCCTCCAGCAAGTACAAAAAGAAGGAGAAGGGCTTTGTGGCTGAAACTTGGAGTGATAATGAAGATATAACATCCTCCTCCAGCTCCAGTGAGGATGATACAGAGGAAAAGAAGGTAAGAGAAGTTTGCCTTATGGCAATAGATGCTGGAAGTTGTAGATTAGATTCAGATGAATCAGAAGATGAAGAATTCCTCTCTAAAGAGGATAAGGTAATTGCTTCATATGATTTTCAATCTAAAGAATTTCAATCTGAGTTTAAACTCTTATGTTTAGACCTTATAGGATCTTAGAAGGAAATCAAACTTCTCAGGGGAAAACTGTTAGAACAAGAAAAATTCATTGTTGAAAATGAAAAATTAACGGAAGAATTAAATCTGGCTAATCAACAAATAGTATTTCTAAAATCTGAATTAAGTAAGGCTAAGGAATTAGAAGAAACCTTAAATGGTAGAAGTTTACAACTGATAGATATAACTAGCACAGTTAACACAATATCTAATAATAACAAACTAGGATTAGGAGCCTCATCTAGTGAACCAATCCTAATTCAGAAAAATCAACTATCGAAACGTATTAACTTCATTTCTGAAAGTGGAAAGAAAAACACTTAACAAGTAGAGAAAGTTAATGAAGTTCTTAAACAATTAGAACTTAAGAAATCCAATCAGAAGAAGAAAACTAACAACATTACTATGTTCAGCAAATTTTGTCGAACTCAGAATGACGAAATGGGTATGGTTCGTCAAACTCAGAATGACGAACTCTGAACGTAAATAATAATGTAATTTATTCTTCGAACTAGGATCGACGAAACAAGTATGGTTCGTCGACCAGAGATCGACATTTTTGTGGCTCTGAGAATGGATATCTCCATTCTTCGAGCAGAGATCGATGAACTCAATCCCGATCCTCGAGCTCAGGTCGATGAACATATTCGAATTTGTCCAATTCAGTTCATAACCAGAGTAACCTAAAAACTGATAAACCTTTTAATCCCTTTAGTAAGTGGGTCATACCTCCTAGAAGGTATCATCCTTTCGGTTATAAGGATCAACCTTAAAGTTCTTTCATTTCCAGCTTTAGTTATGTCAAACAACAAGGACCCAAGGTAACCTGGGTCGAAAACTTCTAATCCCTTTTGCAGGTAGAAGAGAACAATATCACTCAAAACAAATAGTACTTTGACAGTGGTTGCTCGAAACATATGACAGGTTGCAAAGAATGTCTAATCAACTATAAAGCAAAGATTGGACCTAAAGTAATCTTTGGGGACTCAGGCATTGGACTGACAGAAGGCTATGGTAACTTCAACTGTGGAGCTGGCACATTCAAGAAAGTGACCTATGTGAATGGTCTAAAGCATAACCTGATATCAGTAAGCCAACTATGTGATACAGGTTATCAAGTAAGCATTACTAACTCCTTATGTCTTATCTCTTTAAACAACGCAACTGTTTTAACAGGAATTAGACAAGGAAATATCTATTTAGTAAATTTTGAATCAACTAAATCTGAAATTTGCTTATTCAATTCTGTTAGCATTCAAACTAACTTATGACACAAAAGACTAGTACATGTAAACAATAAAAATATAGCTAGGTTATCTAAAGACAATCTTTTTAGAGGTTTACCTTCTGGTCCCTACAAGAAGGAAGGCCTCTACAGGGCTTGTCAGCTAGGAAAGCAAACTAAATATAGTTTTAAATCCATTAATAAGAGTGATTCACCTAGAATCTTGTACTTGCTCCAAAAGGACATTTTTGGCCCTTTTGCAGTACAAAGTCTAGGAGGAAAGCCTTATACATTAGTTATTGTAGATGACTTCTCTAGATTCACATGGGTTTTCTTTTTGAGAACGAAGTCAAATACTTTTATGGTTCTTACAGATTTTCTCAAGAACATACAGATTGAGTATTCTACTCAAGTTGCATTGATCAGAAGTGATCATGGTACTGAGTTTGAATCTCTTCTTATGCTAGAGTTCTGTGATAAGGAAGGTATCAGACATTATTTCTCAGCTCCCAGAACTCCTCAACAAAATGGGGAAGTATAAAAGAAGAATAGGACACTCATTGAAGCTGTAGGTACATTGCTTGCAGATGCTTACATGCCTCTTTCCTACTGGGCAGAAGCAGTAAGCACAACAAATTATGTCCTGAATAGAAGCCTAATACATAAATAAAGCATAAGACTCCTTATAAACTACTCAAAGGGAAGAAACCTATAATAACCTATTTTAAAGTATTTGGGTGTATATGTTATATTCACAACAATGACAAGAAACATCTTAAAAAATTTGAAGCTAAGGCTGAAATGGGAATTTTTATAGGATATTCCCAAGTCCGCAAGGCATATAGGGTGTTTAATAAATCAACACTAAAAATTGAAGAATCTATGCATGTGAATTTGATGAATCTAACATGTTTTACAAGGAGAGAGACATCTCTACCAACAATCATCTGTAGGTAAAAATTTGTGTGAGAGCTTGGATGATCTAAACCTTACCTCAAAGGTTGAGTCACATCCCTCTCCACAAGGTATATTAGAAGCTGAAAATGAAGAAGAGACTGTGGAAGCAGTTCAACTTCCTTCAACAGTTGATACAATTCCACAAGAGGAATTAAATCAAACAACTGTTGCTGAACCAACTTCTCCTAATAATCTTGTAACACTTAGGGATCACCCTAGATCTCAAGTAATTGGAGACATATCATTAGGAGTACAGACAAGACATCAACTAAACCCTTATGTGATGTTTTCCTTCTTTCTCTCTCAAATTGAGCCTCAATCCATATCTGATGTAGAGAAAGATTCAAACTGGATCACTACAATGCAAGAGGAACTCAATCAGTTTGAGAGGTGTAAAGTATGGGACTTAGTTCCAAGGACTAAAGGCTATCCAGTAATTGGGACTAAGTGGGTATTCAGAAAAAACTTAATGCCCAAGGTATGATAGTGAGGAACAAGGCAAGGCTTGTTGCTCAAGGATACATGCAAGAGGAAGGAATTGATTATGAACAAACCTTTGCTCTAGTTGCCAGACTTGAAGCTATAATAATCTTCTTAGCTTATGCAGCATTCAAGAAGTTTAAAGTCTACCAAATGGATGTAAAAAGTGCATTCTTAAATGGAGAACTCAAAGAAAAGATGTATGTTAAATAACCACCAAGTTTTATCTCTCCAACTCACCCCTCTTATTTCTTTAAATTGCATAAGGCTCTCTATGGTTTAAAGCAAGCTCCAAGAGCTTAGTATGAGACCTTAGCCAGCTTTCTTTTAGAGCATGGTTTTTCAAGAGGCATGGTTGATAAAACCCTTTTTACAAAATTACATCATGATAAAATTCTATTAGTATAAATATATATAGATGCCATAATCATTGGTTCTACTGATCCAAATCTGTGCAAAAGATTTTTTGATCTAATGCACTCAAGGTTTGAGATGAGTAGCATGGGTGAGTTATCATATTTCCTTGGTCTCCAAGTGAAACAAACCCCTGAAGGAATCTTCATCTCTAAGTCTAAATATGTTAGAGCGCTTATTAAGAAGTTTGGGATGAATGAAGCCTCTGTCATGAAAACTCCCATGGCTACCTGTTTTAGATGCTGATGAATCTGGAAAACCAGTTGATCAGACCAAGTATAGGGCCATTAATGGATCCCTACTGTACTTAAAAGCTAGCAGACTAGACATTATGTTTGCCACATATCATTGTGCTAGGTTCTAGGTGAACCCTAAATAATCTCACCATATTTTCTTAAAATGGATTTTGAGATATATAAAAGGTTGTCCAGATCTAGGCCTCTGGTATCCAACCGAATCAGCATTTGTGTTAACTAGATTCTTTGATGTTGATTATGCTGGATGCAGAGTAGACAGGAAAAGCACCTCTAGAACTTGTCAGATCCTTGATGACAGACTTGTATCTTAGTTCTGTAGAAAGCAAACATCTGTTTCAACATCCACTGCTGAAGCTGAGTATATGGCTGCAGGAAGTTGCTGTTCACAAATTTTGTGGATACAAAACCAACTACTGGATCAGGGTGTCAACTTAAATAATTCAACTATACTGTTTGATAATACAAGTGTTATTTCCATTGCACAAAATCTGGTATTGCCTTCTAGAACTAAGCATATAGACATTAGACATCATTTCCTTAGAGATTTTGTTGACAAACAAAAGATTAAACTTTAATTTATCTCTACTGATTTACAAAGAACAGATATATTCACTAAGCCATTGGACTCATCCAATAATTTGTTCTTTGTCAATCAGCTTGGTATGATAAATGGTCAGGATTTAATCTAATGCTCTGTCTATAGTCAAAGAATTGTCTCTGTTCATCGACCTGAGATCGGCAAACTGATAACTGTTCTTGAGAATTTTCGCCGACCTAAGATAAACAAAATCTCCTAGTATAGCTCATTCGTCGACCAAAGATTGACGAATTCTGTCTCAGAGAGTTTTCGGCGAACGACGAAAACTTTCCCTCTCTTCGTCCTTAGATCGACGAACTTTTCCCTTTATGAAGTTTTCGTCGACCTGAGATCGAAAAATCTTATGTTTCCGTCAGATTGAGATTGGCGATTCATATTCCAAAAAACCTTTATTAAGGCTTTCTTCATCGACATCAATCCCGCGCTCTGAGAATTTCCCCTCCTGTACTTGATCTTGTGATTTCTCTTACAGGTTCTCACTCTCTCTCTCATTCGATCTCAACTTCGCAAATGATCGCTACTGGATCAACAGACATGAAGTTAGATCATGGTTTTGATATCGACTTCGACTTATTTCAACAGTCCGATCATGTTTTCCTAGATATTCTACAGCTATTCGAGGAACAAAAACTGAAGCAATTTATGACTGAAAGGTTCAGGATACCTATAACTGAAATCAAGGAATGGGTTAGTTCTTCATCCTAAACTGATACTTAAATGACTGGGACTATCAGCGGAAATCAGGTAATTCTTACTCCCCCCGTTCTCTCTGAACTTTTTAAACTGAATAGTGGAGAAGATGATATAGAAATAGATAATAAGGAATATGATGACATGTTGACTATTATGGGTCACTTCGGCGAAAACCCTAACAAATTGCTTAAGAAAAATTTCTCACCGACATATTAATTTCTTGCAGATGTCGTTGGGAAGGTTCGGTTTGCTAAGCATACAGCACATGACTACATATCCAGGCAACAATTCATGTTTATGGCTGCTTTGGTCAGTAAGAAAAATTTGAACTGGGCATAGATCATGTTTGACTGAATCTGGAAAAAGAATAGCAAAAAAGAGGTTTGCTATGGAAGAATCTTGGGCTTGTTCCTAAAAGCCAAGGCTATTGAACAGCTGGTATCTCAGACCACAGTCATTAATGCCTCTAAGAGGCTCTCATCTGCCCTCTTTGGTAGATGGGAGAGGACTATCACAAAGCCATCTAAGGGCAAGTCCTCCTCTAAAACTTCTGAAAATACAAGGGCTGCACAAGCCTCTCCACACCCCACTGAAGGGCTTATCTCCACCCCTCCACCTCCTCCTTCCCCTCAAGCTCCATCCCAACCTCAAGACCAACCAACTCCACCCTCCACTAAAATTCTAATACATACCCCAACACCTCAAACATCTCCAATTCATTCTACACATATACCATCAAATCCTTCTTCCCCTCAGTATGCCACATCAATACCAACACCTCCCCAATCTCCACTTCCATCTCATCTTGCTGATCTCCCATCTTTCAATCTGTTATCATCCCCCCTAAACACTCCTTCTCCTCAACATAACTCCTCTCCAGACACTTCAATTCCACTTACTCAACCAGCACCTACAATCAACACAACTATCCACCTTCCATCATCTTCTACCAACACCTCTTCCTCAACAACTTTGGATCCCTCAATCATCCAACCACTATTTGAACTCCTTAAACCCCTCCTCCAAATCATCATAGCAGAGGCAATTTTCCCTCTTGTTGTCTCCATCTCATCTCTTTCTGCTCAAATCTCTACCCTCAGCTCTACCTTCTATTCATCTGGGGGCCTGACTTCAGTATATATTAAAACCAGGTAGGGGGCGATATTTGATGATGAAGCAGCAGCAGCAGTAGTAAAACTAGCAATTGTATCAAAAGTAACAGAACCAGCAGCAGCAGCAGCAGGAACAGACATTGACATGGAAACAGACTTCTTGAATTTTCTTGAACATGATATGGAAACAAGTGATGCAGAGATACCAGACTCAGTAGCAGATGTATATAATCAATGTACAGATATTGTAGTATCCAATGCTCAAGAGACCATCTTGCCTGAATTTCTACCTGGAAGGGTCTACTCTATCAAATCTAAAGTGAATCTAGCTACTTTGCTGAAAATCTTTGGATCTTACATTCAATTCTGTCTATCCTTCCCCACTCCATCATCAAGAGAAATTATATGCTACACTTCCCCTGTAAGCTCAGAAGTATTAGATACTGTAAAGAAAAGTTTGATAGTTCCTCCAGAAGTATTGTTTGAATAGAGATCTAGCCCTTCTGGGCCATCCTATATCATGGATGATAGCCCCCTCCTTAATCTAGATGATGTAATAAATCTGGACATTGCTATGGAAGCTGAAGCAGCTCATACTGAAGTTGCTCCCACTCCAATAAGTAAAGAAATCCCCAAGGATATACTAAAAGAGATAGATGACTTATATAACAATCCTCAAGGACAGTCTGATGATGATAAGGAGGATGATGATTACACTGATCAGTAACCCAAGAAAAAGAAAGTCTCAAAGAAAAGGAAAGCTCCACCTCCTCCTGCTCCCAAACCTGGAAACACTAATGACACACCCTACTATATTCTACAAAACATAACTCCATAAAATTGTATGTCAGCCTAGATGTGGCTATCCAAGAATGAACAAAAGGCAAGAAATAAGAGAAGAAGGTATTCTCCTCACCCACGGAAATTAAGAAGAGACCCTCCTCCTCCTCCTCCACCAGCTACTGGTGCTTCTGGGTCTAGTTCTCAAAAGTCAGATTCACCTTCCAAGCCCTCATACACCAGAACATATCAGAGGCATGAAAGATCATCAAAAAAGCAGTACCATGGAAGCAGTTAGTAAAGAAATACTAGTTATATAGAACAAATAAAAGAGATAGTGTATCAAAAAACCAAAGTTCTCTCCACCTCAACAACAGGCCGAACAAAGAAGACACTTTGTACCTAAAGGAAAATACAGTGAGGCAGCACCTCCCAAATCATTATACACTCAAAGTACTGAAAGCCAAGCTGAGACAAATTTTCAAGCACAGTCTACAAATTTCAACCCTGTTGCACTAATATCCTCACACGAAGATCATTCATCTGTCAGTCAGGATGATGATCCAAACTTCAGGATGGCCAGACTTCAAGAATTGATTGCTCTATCACAGATGAAAAAGGCCAGAGAAGAAGGACAGGATCCAACAAAATTCTCTACAATGTCAACAAATAGAGAAAAAGAACTTGAAAGGCTTCAGGTAAGCAAGAAGCTGTTTGACCCTACTGAATATATGACTAGACATCTAGAAGCAATTGTTCCCAGAACTTCAACTCAGACAATGATTGGAGCAGCTGATTTATATATGTCAAAAAGAGAAGCTGTCAACCCTAACAGGGAAATTTTATTTACAAACCCTTGAGAAAAGAAGAAGGAAGAAAAATCTAAGAAGTAAAGCAGACAATCCTAAAGAAAAATTGCTACTTGTGGTATACTTTGTTAAATTTATGTTGTTTTTCTGTTACAAAGCTATGTAGATATATCCGCTACACTTGTTATTATTATTTGCCAGATATATATTGTGTTTCTGCTTTTTTTTTAGTCTGTTATTAGTGACCTCACCCAAATAGGGGGAGATTGTTGGAACCCCTAGTTTGATTTGGGCTAGGTTCACTCAGTTAGGATATGACACACCATGTATAGATTAGGGTCATAGTTGTGTCCTAAAGTCTAGGTCACTTTATTAAAGTCAATAGTAGAAAGGACCAGCCTCCAACACTGCCAGAGACTCAAGAATTAGAAAATTCAAGACTTAATAAAAAGGAGATCTGCGTTCGTTGAATTCCGATCGATGATCGTCGTGCTCAGCTCGACTAACCAAGAGACAATTCTCTGAGCTGAGCTCGACGAAATTAGATCACAGCTCGACGATCTCTAAACAAAGTGATAACTCATCTATAAAACTTCAGTCGACGAACTAAGAACATCAGGTCAACGAACTCTGTCCTCAGTTCGAATAACACTTCAGCTCTCAAAGCCAAAGATATCTCAGTGCCAAAATTGACTCAGTGCTACAGCTCATTCAAAGCCAAAGTTTACTCATACCCAAAGTTTACTCAGTGCTCTCAAAGCTATCAATGACTCAACACTCTTAAACGACTCAACTCCAGAATGTTTATCTAACACTCAAAGCCAGAGGGCATCTCACTCAACGCCAGATCATTACTTCAACACTCAATATTAGAAAATATTCTAAGTCCATACTGCAGAATCAGCTCAATGATCTTGGATCTCAGCTCGACGATCAGCCGTTCTCAGGTCGATGAACTTAGTGCACAAAATAATTCAGTTTATGCAGTGCAGTTGTTCGTAGAGCTCAGGTCGACGAAAGATGATCAGAGGCCGACGAAATCACAGGTCGATGAAATCCATTCTCAGGTCAACGAAAGCTGTTCTCAGGTCGACGAAAACTATAAGGCATATTGTCATTTATTCTTTCCTTTTCTATCTCCTTATATTATACTATTATAGGCCGTTAATTCCATGGATAATCAATACTCTTATATCCTTTGAATCGAGCCGTTACTAGCATCATTGATTACAAATATTCTTCATGGAATTTACTACTTATATCTCGGGACAAACATAGAATAGAATATATGATAGCATACTTATCGTTTTCATTTCCGAGATTCCGGCTAAGCATTTATTGCAGGTTTTTTAATTCGACCAAGTTGTAGTTATCATTCGAGGATCTCTTAGCTAAGATCTCAGAGCTAAGAAAAATGGAGAAGAAAATAGATACATAGAAACTGGTGTGCTATCAACAAGCAAGACACAGGAAAAAGCATACAGACAAGAAAAGTGCAGCGAAAACAGCTCTCAGAAAATCTATTGCTCTCAAGAGAAGAAGAAGGAACAACCATCACCATCAAGAGACCTTCTTCCTTTCTCTCTTTGATTTTAGGGATCTCAAGTGACAAGTTATTCAAATCAGTCAAGAATCTCTGAAGAGCTAAAAGGCCTACTCACCCTTTTGCAAAGCTTCCACTCCTGAACCAGTCAAGATCTCAGAAGGAGCTTTGATAACAACACAAATCCACTTAGTCTACTGATTTTTATTTGAGAAATGAAGACTTCCATCAACCTCTCTTCCCACCTCTGTATGGGGTTTTAATTCCCTTAAAAATTATTCCTGGTTGCAAGTCTCCTAACAAAAAAACTTGAGGTTTGGTTTTTTAGCACCTGATCAAAAGCTCATTGGTGGCAGTCACCTGATCAAAACCTGTAGAGGATTCCTACCTAGGGTGGTAGATGAGTGGATGTAGCCAAGTTTGGGGAACCACTATAAAATTCTTGTGTTGTCTGTATGGCTGTGTTGTTTTTCCTTTGTGCTTGTGCTGTGATATATTTTTATTGTGTAGCTTAGTTATCTCTCTCAAGTTTATCTGCTGCACTTGTGCACCTATACACTTATACTATAGTAACATATTTTATAAAAGATCTTTTATTTCAGTAAAACTTAAAAGATTTCAGTAACTCAATTCACCCCCCCCCCCCTCTATAGTTTTTCAGAGCTTACCCTATCTTTCAGACCCTCTGCCTCGTCTCGCCTGTTTAATAGTCTCACTCCTTTAATTTCATTCATAATTCTGTAATTTCTATTATTCTGCCATCACGCTTATAATTTAGGCCCTGCGAATGCGATGACCGCGTCGTGCGGAATGCAACAGTTAATAATCATTATTTATCCTGTTAATTTCACTGCTGTGTAATTTCCATATGTCTAGGCTCAATTGATTTCTTTTTTCTTTTTCTTTTTACTATATATTTTATTTTTGTTTTTTGATTTGTCTTGCTGGGAAAGCCCGCGATGGGCCACGCAATTCGAGGCTAAGAGAGAGAATGTGAAACGCCGATCGACTCTCCAGCTTCCTCCATGATTTTCCTACCCATTTTCTCCACTTACTATATCCACTCTAAATTTCCCCACCCCCATACCGGAATGAAACCCGCGCTCTTACCCCTGTCGCGTCCCCTATCTTGCTCTCTTGCTTCCTCCATCTCGCTTCTTGCTCTCGCCTTTTCTTCTTCTCGCTTCTTGCTCTTGTCTTTTCTTCTTCTCGCTTCTTGCTCTAACCTTTTTTTCTTCTTTCTTTGACCATCTCTCTGATATTTGGAAAGAGGAAGGCTGAAGAGGGTGAGGGGCGGAGCCGTTGCGGTAGAAGATTCACTGACAACGACTTCTCCCCCCCCCCCCATGATAAGATCTCTAAAGAGGATTACAACCTCTTCGCCCGTGAGTTCTTGGTGGAGGGATTCGAATCGTTGCCCCCAAAGGTTGGCGAGGCGATCAACACCTTTTACCCCAGCAAGGTCCCCTTCCCCATCTCGCACTTTGACGTGGGGATGAGACTTCCCCTTTGACCGGAGGTTAAACAGGTTCTGAAGTATTTTGGAGCAGCCCCCGCTCAACTAAATTCGAACTCCATCTCAGTTTAGTTTCTTTCGCCAGCTACATGCACCAGGAGCGCATCGAATTCAGCTTGGTAGTCTTTCGCAAGTTGTTCATCTACCTCCCCAACTATGATGGGATCTCCTACTTCACTGGGAAAGGCCTCAAGGTATGCGAGACGCGTAACAAAAATCATCACTGGCTTACCCGCTTTGTTTTCATCCGCGAGAATCTGGGGGCGTCCCGCTTGCTCCCGTCTCGCCTGTCGAGATGTTCTACTTGTATACCCAGGTTGGCGGCACGGATAAGCTCCTCTACGACTACTTTGTTAGAAAGAACTTCGATGTCCATTTCCTGAGACGGGTCCTAGACTTGCTCGTCCCTGTGATCCCTGTTAGAGGTACGCTTGCACTCTTTAGTGTCATGCGTGTTAGTCCATCTTAACTTCTAACCGTCAAGTTGTTTGCTTAGGGGAGAGGAATGTCCCAGTCTGCCCCCTTACAAGAGCAGCGTAAAGCCGCCCAAGGTTCTCGCCCTCGCCAGCATGGCGGTGGTGGCGGCAAAAGAATAACTGACTCCAGCCCTCTAGAAGAGACCCGTAGGTGATGCCGCATACTCCCGGTCAAGCCCCAAGAAAAGGTTTAAGAAAGTTGTGACATTCCCGAATGGGAAAAAAGAGAAGGCCCGAAAATAGAAAAAGGAGATGTTGGGATCCTTGTGCCCCATCTCCGTAGGAGAATCTCAATCTCCTCGATCGCCTCCTCAACAGGCCTTCTTGCCTACCCGTGAGATGGCACTACTTGACCAGCCTGCCAGCACTTCGATTCAATCGACCGGATCTCCATCTCGTGAAGCAGCTTTCACCAGTTGCCCAGCCCCCTCCTCTCATTAAAATTTAAACATGGGCCCCATGGTACAAGATGTCATTTTCGACCCAGTTTTGCTGTGGGAGAAGGATGCGAACCGGTTATCGATCTCAACCCTCCTTCCTTCATGGAAGGAGTAGGACAAACCCACTAGCCACGCCTTCACCTTGTGCTACGGCCTTTACGGAAGTCCAGAGGCAGATTCCGTCGAGAAGGAATCCTCGCGAGACCTTGTACTGAAGACCTCTCACACCCAACTGCGCACCCTGGAGCTCTCGCACCGCATCTCACGCCGCCTGGTTTTCAATAATAAAAATGGAAGGACTCTGAGGCGGGCCTGGCGGTAGAGTGCGAAAAGTTAGGGGATCTCAAAAGGAGGTTGGCTGTTGCTGAAGCTCTTCTCGCAAAGGCCCAGGGTGGTGTGGTAAGCCTTTATCTTACCCATGGTCTGTTTCTCTCACGTGTGTTCCTTGCTAACTTATGAGCATCCCACATGATGCCGAGATGGCGGAGCAAATGCGCTTGCATATAGTGGCCCTGATGGAGGAGAAAAATGATTTGAAGGCCCAGAACGCCCACCTTAGGGACAGTGCTCTGCCGTCCTCTTGCCCAGCACTCCTCCAGGATCCTCCTCCTCATCATTCCTATGAAGAGGTCGAAGAGCTCTGCTGAGACGCAGACATTAAGTCGGCCGAGCTCATTCTGAAAATGATGAAGGAGTTTGGGGTCATCAAAGAAGACTCTGAAACTGTCACCGCTCGGGATCTCGTGCCACACCTCTTTGGCGAGGAGGGCGAGGACTCATCTTCCAGCGAGGAAGACTGAATAAATGCCGGCGAGATCTGGGGCACCTCCTATCCTCCTTATGTTTCTCTATAATGTTTACTTATTCCTTTTGGTGATCAGACTTGAAAGCATATTCTTTCATAAGAGAGCACCCACTCTTTTTTTTTTGTAATGAACAATTATATGACTAAATGTATAAACTTTTTGCCATGTCCTCTCGCTTTTCCTCTTTTTTTTTACTTTGCTTTACTTTATTTACTGCAGATGTCCCGTTAATTAGCTTACGCTTGCTAGATGGGGCTACTCCTCGTCTCACCGCCTCGCTTGAGAGTTGGCTTTGTTCAAAGTGTGAGTCATTCGACTTCCCCCGCCACTTTTTTTGTGCGAGACCAACTAACTTCCCCCTCGCTTCTTGCATCAAGGCTCCTCCCGCGTGAGTTACCTCCAGGGATCAATCCGCTCCCTTATTAGGCAGGGCCTTACCTCCCTCATGAGTGCCCACACGCCATGGGCGAGACCTTTACCCGGGGCACCAGCTGTGAATGCCTCCTCACTTGCACTAATCAACCCCTTTCCTCCCACATTTCTCTATTTTCTGTGAACTTTCCATGTTTGCTGACTAGTATGGATGTTTCTTTAAGAGATCTCACCGCATACTCTGCCACCGAGTTTGCCCACAACCCTGCCAGCTTAATGAGAGCCTGGTCAGCAGGTCTTCTCAGGGCCTGTCCATTCATCCTGCCATCGAGTGAGCCTACAGTCCTGCTGATGGTTAAAACGCCGGCTCTTATTTAGGTGTGAATGTGGAGGTTTTATTTATAAAAAGAAGAGCGTTTTGTTTTGTTAGAAACCGAGTTTTAACGAGAGGGAGGCAAGTGCACCTATCGCGTGTAGTACAGGATATTCCCGTGTGGAGGAATATCGGGGTCGTATTGTTCTCGGGGCCGGCTTAGCTAGATCTACTCTTTCCCTGAAATACCTGTTATTCTACCGATAATATTTTAGGTGGATTATATAAAAAATGAAATGGAGAACATAAAAATAAAAGTAATACAGAAAATGAAAGCATGAAATAAAATGCAGAAAGCCGATGAAGAACTCGGCGCGACAATATCAAAAGAGAATTTGAACTAAAATAACTTTTAATAAAAAGAGATCCTAACTTTCAAATTAATTAAGGCGGAGACTCGGCCGTGGAGGTTCCAAAGGAATGAGCTCACTTATCTCTAGGACTATCGCTCACCTGAACGCTAAGACTATTCGACCGATCGCTAGACCGACGAAGGATTCCTCTTAACGCCCGCATTACGCTGAGAACCCCGCTATTGGGTGGGGAACCCAATCCGGTAGAGTCGCGCGCCTCCTCTCTCGAGGGTTAGCGCGGATCTCTCTTTACCCAAGGGGGATCGGTCCATACGTGCGGCCTCTCGGCGTTGCGTATGGATAACGGAAATAGGGCCCGCACATCAATATGCGGTCCTACGCGTCGTTAACCAAGGGCAAACCTTAAGAAATTTAATTAAATAGAAAACAGGACCTTTAATTATTTAAAGCTGCTTTATCTGTCCCAATGCTCTTCGATATTGAGGGCTAAGGGCGGTTAGCCACTCATCGGAATGGGGACACTTACACTAGAAAGCATTAAAGAAAACTGTAAAGAAAGCAGTAAGAAAGCAGTAAATTACAAGTCCTACTCAAACGAGTAGGACTGAAGAAAGCAGTAAATGCGAATCCCGGCTCGAGCGAGTGGGCGGGGGTAAATTTATACTCATACACACACGCACTCTACAGAAAAGTAAACACACGCACGCACTCTACAATAAATGAAACACACACACGCACACAAGGTTTTCCTACTCAAGTGAGTAGGAAGAAAATGAAAGCAATAAAAGACAAATCCTACTCAAACGAGTAGGCGGGAAATGAAAGCAGAGCGCCATTTAACTCTTAACGAGTAGGCGGAAATAAATGCATACGCACACACTCTACAGAAATTGAAATGAAGCAATAAAATCTAACTCATACACGCACGCACTCTTGCAGAAATAAGAAAAAGCAAAGTGACTGAAAAATTAAAACGACTGCATTTCTACCGCTAGAATGCGGTAGAAATGCATAAAAAGAGAAAATAAAAGTTAAACGGAGCGAAAAGTTTTGCAAATAAACGCAAAATGGAAGTTGGCGAAAAATTAAAACAAGTGCATTTCTACCGCTAGAATGCGGTAGAAATGCATAAAAAGTGCAAATAAAAATAAACTAAAGCTAAACGGGTGCGGAAAACGAAAATAAAAACGGGCATTACAACGGCTAGTAAATGCGATAAAATCCTTAACTAAACTAAGTTATAAAGCTGAAAGATAAAGCATAAAAAAAACACGAAAAAGAGAACGAAAAATTACTTAAGTTAGGGCGCATCCAAATGAGATTCATGCTAAGCAAGAGAGAAAATAAACTATTTTTATAAAATAAAAAGCTATTACAAACTAAGGAAGGGGGGAGAAAATTCTCTTACATAGCATGAAATCAAAATGGGCAGCACCTCCCCTAAGGAACTTGGACCAAAAAGTGGACAAGAATTGCATACAGCAGCTGCCTTTATATAGGCAAAAAATCGGGTCGGTCACGCCCTCGGTCACGGGCGTGACAGGGGGGCGTGACAGTAGTATTCATGAGCTGAGTGGTGATTTGACTGGAGGCTTGACTTCGGCTGAAAACGTGGCGGTCACGCCCAGGTCACGGGCGTGACAGGGGGGCGTGACGGGGAGCTGGCTCTGGCGATTTGAAGCGCGCTTTGACTTCGGGGCGGTCCACGTGGCGGACACGGGCGTGACAAGCTTGTCACGGGCGTGACAGGGGGGGCGTGACAGGGAGCTGGCATTTCGATGTCGGCAGCATTGACAGTTGACGGAGAGTTGCGTGCCGACATCGACACGGGCGTGACGAGGCTTGGACACGGGCGTGACGGGCTCGGAACATTGAAATTGTTAATTTTTTCTGGCTGGTTGAGTTGAGAGCCTGACACGCCCGTGTCGGGGGATGACACGGGCGTGACAAGGCCGAAAATTAATTTTCTGCAAAAATTCAGAAAACAAAAAACTAAGTTAGAAAAATTAAAAATTACAAAAAAGAAACAATTTATTAAATAAAACAAACTAAAAAATATAAAAATAAACAAAAATGACTTAAATAAAATACGAAAATATAGGTATATTTACAACTCATCAAATACCCCCATACTTAAGCTTTTGCTATTCCAGAGCAAAAGTTGGAGATGAACCTATAAGGAATTAAAAAGAATCCTAAATTTAACTAACGCTTAAGTTAATTGTACGAAAGATCGAAATAAATTTCCGGGGTTTCGGAATTAAATCCTAAATTATGAAAGTGTTAAAAATAGAGGAACTATTTCAAAAAATACTTCTAAACGAGAAAAATAAAAAGCGAAAATTATTTTGTTAGTTTAACAAAAATGGATTGGAATTATCGAAAAAACTTTCGCTGAAAAGAAATTAATAGGAAACAATTCAATTTAAAAATTATGCTCTCAAAAAGTTTTAAATTAATTCTAGAATCATGAAAAATAGGCTAAGTGGTTTGGCGGATATGAAGAAGGCTTGGATTTTGAGGCGAGGCAATTTTTTCTCGAACCTCCACATTTTTTTCTTTTTGGATAATTAGGAATATGAAATCTTATTTTCCTAACTTATAATTTTTTTCTTTCTTTCTTCATAAAAGATAATAAACCCAATGTATATGTATAGGAGTAATGAATTTTATCCTCTTACTCTGTAACATATAATCTTTTTAAACTATTGGGTGCCTATGTTTACGGGACGAAATCTTATCCCCATTGACATAAGATCTTTTAAGGGTGAGTGGGGAATCATACCAATTTAAGGTATGAAAAAAAGGTGGAAGGGATGAATTTCTAAAAGAAAACTAGAGTTTAATAAAAAATTTCGAGAGCAACCTCTTTAATTTGGACGTTCCTACGTTTCTAAAAGCATAAGTAAAAATAATGTAAAATCCATGAATGTTATTTTCTAACATAAAAAACGTGCTTTTATTAAAAAAAATCAGAAGTGAAAATGAGAAAAACAGGTTCCCTATAATAAGAAAAAGCCATAAAAAAAATCTTTAAAATCTTAACCCCAGAAATTTAAGTCTATCGAGCTACAATTAATAAATGAATAGTAAATAAAGAATTAATTAAAATTCGCTTATAAATAAACTCGAAACGATTATTTTGGAGAGCAAAGAGGTTAAGAAATAAGGTATTCGAATTATTTATTACAAAATAATTTAATTTTTTTTTTATTTTTATGAGTTTTTTCTAATTTTTTTTTCATATTTTGGTGTTTTAATCATTTTTTTGGAATTTTTTTTTTTAAAGGTTATGCAAATTTTTTGAGTTTTTTCAGTTATATAAATTTTTTGAGTTTTTTGAGTTATATAAATTTTTTGAATTTTTTACTTTTCGGAAATATTTACAAGAGGAGAGAAATTTTTACAAGAAAGGAAAGAAAAGGGGAAAGAGACGAGAATGTTTACAAAAATATTTACAAAGTAAAAAAGGGATCGCCCGCGAACAGACTCTTATTTGTGGTTGGTTCGATGAGTCGAACGTCGCGGAGCGATGTTTCATTTTTTTTTTTGAAATTTTATTATTATTTTTTTAATTTTATAATAATTATTATTTAAAGGATGAAAATATTTTTTGAAATTTTTAATTTTTGCAAGTTTTTTTGGTAATTTTAAATTTTGCACTTTTTTTTTTGTAATTTTTATTTAGTGCTTGAAATAAAAGGACAGAAAATAGGAAACACCCCCATACTTAAACCCAACATTGTCCCCAATATTGCACTAAGTATGAGGAACAAGATATATATAAATATGTACAAAAAAGTAAAAACAGAGGTTTAGAAATCTTCCCTAAACCGCGTTCGGGGAAGCCCGTTAAATTATGACCTGCAAAAGTTTAGAAGAAATGACAAAAATATAATATAAAAAACGAAAAAGATAAATTCGGCGAAAAATGTGCGGATGATAGGGGGCGACAAGTGGGTGTGACTCGGAAGCTAAGGCCTTAGCTAAGAGCGAGCGACCAATATGCGATCCCCTAGCGCTCACGATTGTGAAGCGCGCCGAAACGACAAAATAAATACCTAGTTTAATTTTTTTGTTTTATAAAAAAATTTTTTTTTTTTAGTTTTTTTTTTGAATTTTTAGAGATTTTTTTTTTTTGTTTTTTTTTTGTTTTTTTTTTTTAAGTTTATGTTTTTAGTTTTTGATTTTTTGGAAAAGAAAAATAAAATGAAAAAAAGAAAATAAGTTAAAGACAAAATAAAATAAAAAGGAAAATATATTTTTTTGAATTGTTTTTTTAATTTTTGTGATGAAAAAAGAAAAATTTCAGCATCATTTTTTTTTTATTTTTAAGTTTTTAAATTTTTAATTTTTATAAGTTTTTTTTTTTAAGTTTTTTTTTTTTTTTTTTTAAGTTTTTGAGTTTTTTAGTTTTAAAATTTTTCTGATTTTTTTTTTTTTTTTTTCTGTTAATGTTTTTTTTAAATTTTTTTTTTTTTTTTTGTTTAAGTATTTATTATTAATAATAATATTGATATTATTAATATTATTAATATAAAATTTTTTTGTTTGATCAATTTTTTTTTTTTTTTATATATATAGTAGTAGAAATAAGGGTAAAATTAATAGGTTTCAGGAATTCAAAATAGTAAGTCGAAATATTCCCCGGCAACGGCGCCAAAAACTTGATGGTTAAAACGCCGGCTCTTATTTAGGTGTGAATGTGGAGGTTTTATTTATAAAAAGAAGAGCGTTTTGTTTTGTTAGAAACCGAGTTTTAACGAGAGGGAGGCAAGTGCACCTATCGCGTGTAGTACAGGATATTCCCGTGTGGAGGAATATCGGGGTCGTATTGTTCTCGGGGCCGGCTTAGCTAGATCTACTCTTTCCCTGAAATACCTGTTATTCTACCGATAATATTTTAGGTGGATTATATAAAAAATGAAATGGCGAACATAAAAATAAAAGTAATACAGAAAATGAAAGCATGAAATAAAATGCAGAAAGCCGATGAAGAACTCGGCGTGACAATATCAAAAGAGAATTTGAACTAAAATAACTTTTAATAAAAAGAGATCCTAACTTTCAAATTAATTAAGGCGGAGACTCGGCCGTGGAGGTTCCAAAGGAATGAGCTCACTTATCTCTAGGACTATCGCTCACCTGAACGCTAAGACTATTCGACCGATCGCTAGACCGACGAAGGATTCCTCTTAACGCCCGCATTACGCTGAGAACCCCGCTATTGGGTGGGGAACCCAATCCGGTAGAGTCGCGCGCCTCCTCTCTCGAGGGTTAGCGCGGATCTCTCTTTACCCAAGGGGGATCGGTCCATACGTGCGGCCTCTCGGCGTTGCGTATGGATAACGGAAATAGGGCCCGCACATCGATATGCGGTCCTACACGTCGTTAACCCAGGGCAAACCTTAAGAAATTTAATTAAATAGAAAACAGGACCTTTAATTATTTAAAGCTGCTTTATCTGTCCCAATGCTCTTCGATATTGAGGGCTAAGGGCGGTTAGCCACTCATCGGAATGGGGACACTTACACTAGAAAGCATTAAAGAAAACTGTAAAGAAAGCAGTAAGAAAGCAGTAAATTGCAAGTCCTACTCAAACGAGTAGGACTGAAGAAAGCAGTAAATGCGAATCCCGGCTCGAGCGAGTGGGCGGGGGTAAATTTATACTGATACACACACGCACTCTACAGAAAAGTAAACACACGCACGCACTCTACAATAAATGAAACACACACACGCACACAAGGTTTTCCTACTCAAGTGAGTAGGAAGAAAATGAAAGCAATAAAAGACAAATCCTACTCAAACGAGTAGGCGGGAAATGAAAGCAGAGCGCCATTTAACTCTTAACGAGTAGGCGGAAATAAATGCATACGCACACACTCTACAGAAATTGAAATGAAGCAATAAAATCTAACTCATACACGCACGCACTCTTGCAGAAATAAGAAAAAGCAAAGTGACTGAAAAATTAAAACGACTGCATTTCTACCGCTAGAATGCGGTAGAAATGCATAAAAAGAGAAAATAAAAGTTAAACGGAGCGAAAAGTTTTGCAAATAAACGCAAAATGAAAGTTGGCGAAAAATTAAAACAAGTGCATTTCTACCGCTAGAATGCGGTAGAAATGCATAAAAAGTGCAAATAAAAATAAACTAAAGCTAAACGGGTGCGGAAAACGAAAATAAAAACGGGCATTACAACGCCTAGTAAATGCGATAAAATCCTTAACTAAACTAAGTTATAAAGCTGAAAGATAAAGCATAAAAAAAACACGAAAAAGAGAACGAAAAATTACTTAAGTTAGGGCGCATCCAAATGAGATTCATGCTAAGCAAGAGAGAAAATAAACTATTTTTATAAAATAAAAAGCTATTACAAACTAAGGAAGGGGGGAGAAAATTCTCTTACATAGCATGAAATAAAAATGGGCAGCACCTCCCCTAAGGAACTTGGACCAAAAAGTGGACAAGAATTGCATACAGCAGCTGCCTTTATATAGGCAAAAAATCGGGTCGGTCATGCCCTCGGTCACGGGCGTGACAGGGGGGCGTGACAGTACTATTCATGAGCTGAGTGGTGATTTGACTGGAGGCTTGACTTCGGCTGAAAACGTGGCGGTCACGCCCAGGTCACGGGCATGACACGGGGGCGTGACGGGGAGCTGGCTCTGGCGATTTGAAGCGCGCTTTGACTTCGGGGCGGTCCACGTGGCGGACACGGGCGTGACAAGCTTGTCACGGGCGTGACAGGGGGGGCGTGACAGGGAGCTGGCATTTCGATGTCGGCAGCATTGACAGTTGACGGAGAGTTGCGTGACGACATCGACACGGGCGTGACGAGGCTTGGTCATGGGCGTGACGGGGGCGTGTCGGGCTCGGAACATTGAAATTGTTAATTTTTTCTGGCTGGTTGAGTTGAGAGCCTGACACGCCCGTGTCGGGGGATGACACGGGCGTGACAAGGCCGAAAATTAATTTTCTGCAAAAATTCAGAAAACAAAAAACTAAGTTAGAAAAATTAAAAATTACAAAAAAGAAACAATTTATTAAATAAAACAAACTAAAAAATATAAAAATAAACAAAAATGACTTAAATAAAATACGAAAATATAGGTATATTTACAACTCATCACCTGCCAGCTTGATGAGAACCTGGTCAGCGGGTCTTCTCGGGGCCTTTCCATTCATCCTGCCACAGAGTGAGCCTACAGTCCTATGAGCTTGATGATTTCCTGGTCAGTGGGTCTTCTTGGGGCCTTGACATTAATCCTGCCACCGAGTGAGCCTACAGTCCTGCCATCTTGATGAGATTATGGTTAGTGGGTCATCTCGAGGCCTTGCCATTCAACCTACCATTGAGTGAGCCTACAGTCCTACCAGCTTGATGAGAGCCTGGTAAGCGGGTCTTCTTGTGGCCTTGCCATTCATCCTGCCACCATGTGAGCCTACAGTCTTGCCAGCTTGATGAGAGCCGAGTCAGCGGGTTTTCTCGGGGCCTTGCCATTCATCCTGCCATTGCGTGAGCCTATAGTCCTGCCAGCTCTATGATAGCCTGGTCAGCGGGTCTTCTTAGTGCCTTTCCATTCATCCTGCCACCGAATGAGCCTACAGTCCTGCCAACTTGATGAGAGCCTAATCAGCATGTCTTCTCGGGGCCTTGCCATTCATCCTGCCAACGAGTGAGCCTACAGTCCTATAATCTTGATGAGAGCCTATTCAGCGAGTCTTCTCGGGGCCTTGCAATTCATTCGCCGCAAACTCATTTCATGGAAGAAAACACCTGGAGTTTCATTATATCAGGAAATCGTAACAAATTTACAAATATTGGAAAAGATAAAATGTCAAGGGTAGAATCTTTTCAAGTCATCGCCGCTTCAGGCGCAATCGAGGGGTACCCCATCCACATCCTGGAGGTGGTAATCTCCTAACTTCAGGACCTCCCTCACTACATAGGGTCCCTCCCAGTTGGGGTTAATTTTTCCCACTGAGGCTCCTCTGCCCGCTGTATCGACTTTCTTGTGGACCAAGTCAACCTTCTAGAACTGTCTAATCCTGATATGTTTGTCAAAATATTAGGCCATTTGGCGCTTAACTTCTTCTTGCCGGATTGATGCAAATTCCCTGAGCTCCTCTACCAGATCAAGAGAGAACTTCTGCTCTTCCTCGTTCTCTGCTTGTCATCTTTCGTCTCCTTTATTTGCATCAAACACCCTGGAAGATTCAACCTCAAACTCTATAGGTATAATGGCCTCCGAGCCGTGGGAGAGTTTGAATGGAGTCTCACTTGTGGCTGTGTTTGGTGTAGTCCTCAAAGACCAGAAAACGAAAGGGATCAACTCTACCCAACTTTCCCTTAAGTTCTCCACCTTCTTTTCCAAAATATTAACGATAACCTTGTTCACCACTTCCACCTGCCCGTTTCTTCGAGGATGATGAACCGAGGCAAAGTAGAGGTGTATGCCCAGCTGGACACAGATGTCTATAAACTCTTTTCTAGCAAACTAAGGTCTATTATCCGTGACTATGGCCAATGGGAACCAATGCCGGTAGATGTTATCTACCTATACGAAATTTCTAACCACATGTGACGTCACCTTGGCTACCGCCTTTACCTCTAGCCACTTTGAAAAGTAATCCACCATGACTAGCAGGAACTTCCTCTGGCCACTGGCTTGGGGGAACGGGCTCACCAAATCTAACCCCCATATTGCAAAGGATCAAGGAGCCGTGAATGTGCGTAATCTTTTGGCAGGGAGGAGTTGAAGGGGGGCGAACTCCTGGCACTTTCTACATCTCTTCGCAAATTCTTCAGCATCCTTCCTAAGAGTAGGCCAGAAGTTGCCTTACCTCAACACCCTTCCTTCGAAGGTCTGACTTCCTGAGTGGCTCCCACATTCTCCTGAATGGATTTCTTCTAGAACTCTCGAGATCTCCCTCTCAGATACACACCGAGCCAACAGACCCGATAGCGTATTTCGGTATAACGTCCCCTCCTTTAGCAGGTAGTACGCTGATTTATAACTGATCCATTTCTTATCGAGGTATCTCTAGGGAAGATGTCTTGAGGTCAAAAATGTGATGAAGGGGTCCATCCAAGCCCCTTGATGGTCCACTTCCATCAATTCTCCCCCACTATGAAGGGCCTGAATAGCTATATTACGGTTCCTCCAGCTCAAGGGCCATTCTTGGCGAGCAGGTCAGCCTAAGCACTTTCTTCTCTTGGGATGTGTTGAATGGAAAAGCTGTGGAACTGCTCGATTCTACCCTTCACCTTCATTAGATAAAATTGGAGGGTAGGCTCCCTTGCTTCAAACTCTCCATTGATTTGCCCTGCTACAACCATAGAGTCCATGGAGACTTTGATGTCTTGTATACCTAGCTCCCGAGCTATCTTGAGCCCTGCGATGATCGCCTCATACTCTGTCTAGTTGTTAGTGATGGTGAAGTGGATCTTCAGGGCTTGCTCAATTCTGGTTTCCTCGAGACTTACTAAAATCATCCTCCTACAAAAGAAATTTTTCAAGAGGCTCATCTACTAGCATCTCCCAAGCCACTGTTGGGTACACTGGAAACTGTGTACTAGATTTGGAGAAGCCTCACTTAACTCAATGATACACATCAATGTGTATTTGATGGGATGTTGAGTTTAAGTGTGCAGGTTAAAGAAATGCAGGAAAATTTTCTAAGTACAAGTGTCGACACTTGTGAGGGAAATATGTCGACACAAGAAGTAATATTGTGTCGACACACAAGACTTGTGTCGACACATAGAAATTCTTCCAGCAGCAGTTGTGTCGACACACAAGACTTGTGTCGACACACACTCAACACCAGCTATGTTGATGACCAGAAGTAGTTGTGTCGACACACAAGACTTGTGTCAACACACACTCAAAGAAATCTGTCAACAACAGCTATACTGAGACTAGCAGGCTTGTGTCGACACACTGGACTTCTGTTGACACACACTCAAACAAATCTATCAATAACAGCTATACTGAGACTGGAAGGCTTGTGTCGACACACAGGACTTGTGTTGACACACACTGAAAGAAATCTGTCAACAATAGCTATACTGAGACTAGAAGGCTTGTGTCGACACACAGGACTTGTGTCAACACACACTCAAAGAAACATTTCAACAGAAGCTGTGTCAAGACTAAAAGAAGTTGTGTCGACACACAAAACTTGTGACGACAAATACATCAGAAGCTGTCTCGAGAAGTTAAAGAAAGACTGTGTCGACATATTAGGAGCTGTGTCGACATCATCAAGATTTGTGTCGACACATGGTCTATTTGTGTCAAAACATCTGAAGTGTTATGCTGACAGTTCTATGATATGATAGAAGTTCAAGGAGGAGTCAGTTGTCAAGACTGAAGACCTGATTGCTGTCATTAGTAACAAAGCTGACACATCTATCAGAGCTATCAGAAGGCCGTTATAAATCGGATCATGTAACACCCCAGAAATCTCAAAAGCCAAAATTGGAATTCAGGTTGGCTGACATGGCCTGAGACACGGGATGTCATGTGTACACGGCCTGGGACACGGGCATGTCCCAGGGCGTGTCCCCTTTTCTCGAGACGTCGACTCGAGTTATCGAGAACTGACCATCGAGAGGCGACACGACCTGTGATACGGGCGTGTCATAGGGGCTTGTTGGGCACACAGCCATGGACACGGGCGTGTGCCTTAGCCGTGTCCTGCTCGGGTGATTTTGGAGATCGTGTAACAGGGGTGACACGGCCAGATACACGGCAATGTACGGGGTGATACAGGCGTGTCAGGTATGACACGGGCGTGTCAATACCCGTGTTCTGGTTTATTTTTAGTTAGTTGTGCACCGCTTTAGGAATACGGCGTGTGACACGGGCGTGTCACAACTCGTGTTCGGCCCAGGAAAATCAATTTCAGGGCTAATCTGAGCCTTTCATTTCCTTTGGCCAAGATCCAATGGCCTAGGCTGTTCTATGGATTGATAAGGCCGGAATTTGAGTTTAGAAAGCACATTTGAGTTGTGTGTTCTCTTTCTAAAAGCTAAGAGAGAGAGGAGAGCAAGAGAATGAAGAAGAAAGGGAATCCGACTATCGGTGATGCTACAGTGGTCCAAATCGCGAGTCGAGTTCGGATTTGCGAAGGCAAGGCTTCAGCGAAGATATCCATCCGTTTACTTTCTCTCCATGGCTCCGAAGCGAATTCCAAGGGTAACGATTTCCTTCTTGGACATGTGAAGTCCTACTTTCCTGCATTTGCATAGGGAAAACCCTTCCTCGCGAGTGTGCGGTGAGTTGCGGTGTCCCTTGGGGTAGATATGTGAAGTCCCCCTTGTTAGAGTCCGGAATCGAAGTACGGATCTAGGCATGCTATGTGAAGCCCATCTGGACATGTTGGACTGGATTGGTGATGCTTGTTTGCACATCGGAGAAGTCTCCGTGAGTATTGCTTGTATGCATGAAATCCGTGGTGGATACCTGTGGCTTGGTGTCGTAGGAAGTATAGGAGGAAGTCCAGGAAATTGTGAGAGTTGGGTTCAACTCTTGTGGCCGTGAGTGCCATATGTTATGAGGTTGAGTCATTAGGCTGCAACTAGAGGAATGACTTGGTGGCAGACAGGCAAGGTGAAGTTGTACCCGCGTCAATTCAGTCTTGAGTCTGACGATTTTGGGCAACGGGAAAGGTGGATCTGTACCCGCATTATGTTTGTCTAACCTTGGGTGCTTAAGGCCCTGTTAGGATCACATAGCGAGAGTCGATGGGTTGCATGCCGATCAGACTAGAAATGCTCAAATTGGACCGTCATGTTTGAGATTCAAAGGATCACATAGCGGTACACCAGAATGTGCCCTGAGTGCACAGAGCAACGAGTCGTCGTGCCAGCATTTTTGATATGTATTGACTGTGCGGTCGTGCACATCTTGTGTTGTTTGTTATACATACTGTTGGAAAAATGCTATGAAGGGATGGAATTCTGCTGCCCCGTGCCAGGGGCAGGGTCGTTATAATTGGTAAGCTGAATGATGACCGTTGCCCTATTTGCCACCGCCTGGTGGATTGGTTCTTGCAGGTACAGGAGGTGCTGGTCCAAGCGGGACTTAGCGGGATTAAGCCCAAGCTGCGCTGCTGCCCTCGAAGGCATTATTTTGTTTCTTCCCTTTCATGTGTGGCCGGCCTGCGTGCCGATGTCTGTAAACCACACCTTTGTTAAGAGAAATTTGTAAGTCCTTATGGCCAGATACTTTGGTTGTATACATTCCTATTTTGTTAGTGGACAGTTCTTGTTTTGCTTGAGTTCAAGGATTCAACCATGAAGCTTCCGCTAGAATGCTCTGTGTTTGGATCCGTTGCGTTGTACTATATAATTTAGAAGTGTCTCCGCTAGTTTGTGCAATATGGTGTTGGGCCCCGGCCGGACCCTCTATTATATTATTCTTGACGGGTAGAGGTGTTATAATTTGGTATCAGCTTGTTGGTCTTTCCCTTCCGAATTCGTGGTCGAATTCTTTTGAGGGGTGGAGGGCACGTGTTAGTGCTGTCGTTATAACACTAAACTTGAACTCAAGAATATCCACTTAGGAATGCAAATACACTTGTTTGTTGAACCTGTGTATTCTTTTTGTATGTTTGCCATTTTACTTGGTCGCTAAACTATGTGTTTTACACATATAGGTTACAATTGTAACACCCCTTTCCGTCACATAGCATATAGCAGTAGGTCCGGTCGGGGCCCGACGCCATATACTACGGACAGACCGGTTGGTTACGCATTGAAACCATTCAACCAATCATGTCGTCCTACACAACACCTAGCGGAAGCAAATTATTAAGTTGCAAAAGAAAATAAGAACCCTGCTACAAAGCATGAATGCCCACTACCAACTCAGGAATGTAATCATACACAAAAGAGAACTGGCCTTAAGGCCTTACATTGTTCACTTAACAAAATAGTGTTTTCCAAACTTCGGCACGCAGGCCGGCCATACATGAAAACGGGAAAGATACATAAGCCATTAGGCCTTCGAGGGCCGGTACAGCAACAAGGGCTTTAGCCCGCTATTTCCCGCTCTGCTCCGCAGCACCTGCAAGCCACAAACCACCGCCCGGTTGCAAACAATAGCAACGGTCAGCAAAGCTGACCAAATTATAACGATCCCGCCCCCAAAATCGGGGCGGCGATGCTCTTTCCCTGCACTTTATTAGTATAGGCAATATATTAATGTGAACACACATCAACACAGGCGTAGGCTCGCACGGCCACACACCCCGTGCACTCAGGGCACATTCTCGGCGCTCCGGCCAACGTCACGTCAATTCAAGCCATAGACGTTCCCAATTCACCACCGCCTCTTGAACGGTCGTCCATATGAGCATTTTGCCTTACTGGCCTTAGTCACGGCAATTTAAGCCATAGACCGCCGAAGACCCTCATCCATGCCAACGGTCCTACCGAACGACATAGACTGGGTACGGTTCCGCCTGACCCGTGCTCATACCGCAACGGCAATTTAAGCCATATGCGCAGGTCAAGACTCACCGAGTCCCGTTTCCGCCACAACAATCACATAACCCGGTTATGTTCACGTTGGCTTCCCGGCCACCGTGTTGGCAAAACCCGCCTTTGCCCAGTTTTCCGGGTGCACCTTGGAGTTAATCTCCAAGGCTCCCTGATGCAATCTACCACGTAGAAAACCCGAAAAACTCCCAAACACCCGGAGTCTTCCCCGGTTCGTATGCAATGCAACATCACCGATCCGGCTCTACTTGTCCGGATAGGCTTCACACACAATGCCTATGTCCGTTTTCGCATACGGACTCTACACAAGGGGGACTTCACATATCTACCCCAAGGAACGCTCCAACTCTTCGCTCACTCGCGAGAGCGGGCTTCCTATGCAAAGGAAAAGAGGGCTTCACATGCCCAAGGATGAGAAATTGTTACCCTTGCATTCTTCCGCGGCGCCATCGAAAACTACACGGTTGGAAAGCACCGCAACGGCGTCGCCTCCGCGGATCTGGACTCGGATCGCGATTCGGGGCTCCGAAGCTCTTCCGGCGGCCGGATCTAGCCCTTCTTCCTCCTCCTTGCTCTCTCCTCTCTCTAGCTTTTAGAAAGAGAACCACTCAAGAGAAATGAGGGTTTCTAAACCCTATTCCCGGCTAAAACCCCCCAGGAGCAGCCCCCCACCATAGGATCCAAAGCCAAGGAAATGAACGGCCACGATTAAGCCTCAAAATTATAAAATCTGGGCCGAACACGGGTTGGCACACGGCCGTGTGCCTGGCCGTGTAGCTCATTCACCGTCTCGATCCAGATTGAAAACCAGCACACGGCATGTGACACGGCCTCCGACACGCCCGTGTCGCCTGTGACACGCCCGTGTCGGGACCCGTATCACGCCCCCCGTGTGCAATAAATCGACACCTTGCAGTCAGAGTGGTACACGGCTTGGTGACACGGCATGGGACACGCCCGTGTCACATCTGACACGCCCGTGTCTGTGCCCGTGTCACGGGCAGTGTACCACTTCTACGATTTCCTTGAGTGACATGGCCTGGGACACGCCCGTGTCCTAGGCTGTGTCCCTCCACACGAGCAACGTCGACCAACACTAGTCGACTACACAGCCAGTTCGACGATTCGAGCTCGACACGCCCGACACTTCCTCCGACACGCCCGTGCCGGGGCCTGTGTCACCTGCACCAAAAGCCTGACTTGGCCAAAAACGATCCCCGTCGCTCCTACGACAAATTGGGGTGTTACAATTCTACCCCCCTTAAAGAATTTCGTCCACGAAATTAATAAAGGAAAACAGGACTTCACGTAAAACAGTACCTGAGCGGAATAGTTTCGGGTACTCCTCGAGCATAGTCTGCTCCCGTTCCCAAGAGAGCTCCTCACGCCCGCAGTTATCCCAACGGACCTTAACCATCCGGATCTCCTTGTTATGAAGCCTCTTGACATCAACATCTTCAATGCGAACGGGCTTGACCCTTGTCGTCAACCCTTCGTCCACCGGCACTTGGTCAACCGCGATCACCTGCGAAGGCTCTTGCACCGCCTTCCGCAACATAGAAATGTGGAACACATCATGTAATCCACTCAACTCCACCGATAGCTTCAAACTGTATGCAGCTTCGCCGACTCGCTCCAGAACCTCAAAAGGTCCAAGGTATCTTGGGCTCAGCTTCTTCAAGCGTCTCACCCGCGAAACCCCCTTGAACGGCTTCACTTTCAGGTATACCCAATCGCCTACCGCGAACTCCACGTTCCGGTGCTTGGCATTGTAATACTTCGCCTGCCGGTCCTGAGCGATCAACAAGCGCTCCCGAATGATCCGCACTAACGAGGTAGCACTCTCCACCTCCTGCTTCTTGTACAACCCTGCCTCACCCGTTTCATGCCATGATAACGGCGTGCGACACTTCCTACCATACAGGGCCTCGAAGGGCGCCATTTGTATACTCGCTTGGTAGCTGTTGTTGTACGCGAACTCCACCAAATAAAGGTGGTCTTCCCAATGCTTCCTGAAGTCTAGAACACACATGCGGAGCATGTACTCCATCGTTCTATTGACCCTCTCAGTCTGCCCATCCGTCTGCGGATGGAAAGCTGTGCTGAACTTTAACTTTGTTCCCAGCATCTGCTGCACCAACCTCCAATCATTTGACGTGAACCGCCCATCGCGATCACTCCCAATGCTACGGGGCACACCATGCAGCCTAACAATATTTTCGACATACAACTTTGCCAATTTCTCCACTGGATCATCCTTCCTTTGCGGAATGAAATGCGACACCTTGGTTAGTCGATCTACGATCACCCAGATGGCGTCGTTCCCCTTCTGCGACCTTGGCAACCCGTGCACAAAGTCCATAGATATATCATCGAATTTCCACTCCGGTATAGGCAAGGACTTCAGAAATCCTCCTGGCTTTTGGCACTCCGCCTTCACCAAGGCGCACGTTTGGCATTTAGCCACGTACAACGCCACATCTTTCTTAAGCCCCGGCCACCAAAACAGCTTCTTGAGATCACGATACATCTTCGTGCTCCCTGGGTGGATTGAGTACTTGGTATGATGAGCCTCGTACATCAACTCCGCCCGGAGGTTACCCCCACTCGGGACGCACAACCGATGATCCTTCCTTAACAAACCATCATCCACCGAGAACTGGGAATTTGACCCATCCAGAGCGGCCTCCAAAAGCTCCTTCATGGAGTCATCTAACTCTGATGCCTGCCGAACCCGGTCAGCCAGGTCATACTGCACCTCTGTCCAGTTTAACATTGCTTTGGCCTCATCTTCTTGTCAACGCAACAGATCTCAAGCTCCTCCAACTCCCACACTAGCCGCTCATCATGCACCGACAACCAGTTGGCTCGGGTGGGAGCCCTGCGGCTCAGCGCATCCGCAACTGCGTTTCCCTTCCCGGGTACATAATGTATCTTGAAGGTGTAGTCCCCCAGGAACTCCATCCACCTCCTCTGCCTCATATTAAGGTCCTTTTGATCCAACAAGTATTTTAGGCTCTTGTGATCGGTGTATATATCGACTCTTACGCCGTATAGGTAGTGCCTCCACAACTTGAGTGCAAAAATCACGGCCGCCAACTCCAAGTCGTGCACCGGATAATTTCTTTCATGCACTTTCAGTTGACGCGATCCATACGCGATCACACTTCCATGCTGCAACAACACGCAGCCCAAGCCACTACCCGAAGCATCGCTATACACCTCAAAGCCCTCGGTCCCACTCGGCGAACTAAGCACTGGCGCCGTGGTCAACCGCCTCTTCAGCTCCTCAAAAGCTTGCACGCACTCTTGCGTCCACAAGAATTTCTGATCCTTCCTTGTCAACTTCGTGAGAGGTAACGCTACCCGTGAGAAGTTCTCTACGAAGCGCCTGTAATATCCGGCAAGCCCGAGAAAACTACGGACTTCCGCGACAGAAGATAACGCAGGCCACTCCCGTATCGCAACAATCTTCATCGGATCCACCGCTATACCTTCCCCACTCACTATATGACCAAGGAACGCTATCGAGGGTAGCCAGAACTCGCACTTGGAGAACTTTGCGTAAAGCTCATTCCTCCTCAAAGTCTCCAACACCAAATGCAAATGCTTGAAGTGGTCTTCTTCGCACTGCGAGTATACCAAAATATCGTCAATAAAGACGATCACAAAGCGATCCAGGAAATCTCTGAACGTCCTGTTTATCAGATCCATAAACACCGATGGCGCATTCGTCAGTCCAAACGGCATGATCGTGAACTCGAAATGCCCATACCTTGTACTGAACGCCGTCTTCGGGATATCACACTCCCTGATCCTCAGCTGATAGTACCCCGACTTCAAGTCTAACTTGGAGTATACCGACGATCCGACTAACTGATCAAAGAGATCATCAATCCTCGGGATCGGGTACTTATTCTTCTCCGTCAGCTTGTTCAACTCTCTGTAGTCGATACACAGCCGCATACTCCCGTCCTTCTTCTTAACGAAGAGGACCGGTGCTCTCCAAGGCGACGAGCTTGGACGCACATATCCTTGCTCCATCAGCTCCTCTAGCTGAACTTTCAACTCTGCCATCTCCTTAGGCGCCAACCTATACGGAGCACGTGACACCGGTTTGGCCCCCGGTACGAGCTCGATGGTGAAATCAATCTCCCGCTGCGGTGGGGCTCCGGGAAGGCTATCCGGGAACACATCGGGGTATTCGCAAACCACGGGGATGCTATCCAACAAGGACTTTGGATCCACAGCCCCCACTATTGCAAAGAACAGGTCTGCACCAGCACGAACTGCCTTCACCACCTGAAGAGCAGACATCAGTGTCCTGCTCGACCCCTTTAACCCCTCGAATGTAGTCTCCCGCCCAACACCCAGCTTGACCTCCTTCCGGTCACAATCAATCCAAGCTTTCTGCTCTGACAGCCAATCCATTCCAAAGATCACGTCGAACTCTACTAGCGGCAGCAATGACGCTAGCAAGTCGAACTCTTGGCTCCCAATGTGAACCTTTACGGCGCACACCCTGTCCGCACGCTGATAATACGTTTTGTAGCCTAAACTATTATCGTATTTTATATTTTATATTGTACAAATTATGTCTATTATTAGTTTATTTTTATCATTTTTATGTAAATTTTATTGCCACTAACTTTTTCCTGTCTTTTTGCAGGTTTTCAGAAAAATTGCCAAAATGGCCTGTCATGCCCCCCTGTCACGCCCTCCCTGGGCGTGACCTAGGGCGTGTCACCCGATCCCGAGGACACCTGCTGGAAGGGACAGAAAACGGTCAAAACCGCTGTCACGCCCCCCTATCACGCCCTCCCTAGGCGTGTCACCAGGCGTGACCAGGGGCGTGTCGCCCTCTGTCGCAAAGCTGCCGCCGCATTAAATGCCCTTCCGCCTCAGCACGCAAATAGTACTGTCACGCCCCATGTCACGCCCGTGACATGGGCGTGACACCTTCCTTTTTCGGCGACTGACGGATTTCCGACCAATGATTTGGACATGACATGCCTGTCACGCCCCCCTGTCACGGGCGTGACCTAGGGCGTGACCACCGACGTACCGAAGCAATCATCCCTCCAGCCAGAATCCATAGCCCGAGGTCAAATCCGTACCTGTCACGCCCCCTGACACGCCCCCCCCTAGGGCGTGTCAGAGGGCGTGACCAACCCGAGAAATTTTCTATAAATTGAGCCCCCCTCCTCCCCATTTCAGCAAGTTTTGGTTGAGTGGGGGAGGTGCTGCCCCTTCGTTTCTTGATCCTTTTTCATGCTTTTTCTCTCTCTCTCTCTCTCCCCCTCTCTTTGTACTTTTTGGTTAACCCTAGTTTAATCTTAGTTTGTGCTAGCTTTTAATGTAATTTTCTTCTTACTTAGTGCTTAATGTAGGGCTAGAATAGGGTTTAATTTTCATGCACTTGTAATTTTATTTTCATTAGTGTAACTTGCCCTTTTTCATTAATAAAATTGTTCTTCCCTTAGCTTGTGTTCTTCTTATGTTTTTCTACTCATCTCCCCCCCTCCACTCCATTATGATTAACTAATCCTCCTTGTACTCGATCTTGATGATCCGAGGTTAGAGCGATTATGTTATGATGTTTTAATCAATCTTTTCTTTTTAGGTTAGGGCCTTGAATTACTCTTGATTAATCACGGGTTGGGGGTATATTTTCGATATATACTCTCCGCCTTTGCTTTCATTCTGGGCTAGCTGAGAGGCCAAAAGAATGAAGTGAGCATTCAAGAGTAAAGGGAGTTGTACGCACCCCTCGAGAGAGGCAGACGTCCAAATCTCCCGGATTGGAGTAAAATCCAATAGTGGGGTTCACCGCGTAAAGCGAGTTTTAGGCCTCCGATTTAGACGAGAGTCTATCGGACCTTCCTAAACTCAGTTGGGCACGACTTCGAGAGAAGCGTGTTCAAGCTTTAGGAACCTCCACGGTCAAGGACCCTTATCCTATTAAGTTTAGATTTTTATCGCATTTTCTTAATCATCTTTAGCCGAGGTGAATCTCGATCGGGTGCATTTCCATTTCATATTTTCTTCCTTTAGTAGTAATCTCCTATCTTGTGCTCTTTAATTAACTGCAGTAGTTTCCTTTCTAACATAGTTCTTTTCTTAATAGCGTAACTTAATTGCGGTAGTTCTCTTTCTAGTTTGCTTTAATTTCTCCATTGCGCTTAGATTTTCTAAAACCCTAGTTTTTCCGTCGATAAGATAATAGCGTTCGTGTGAGTAAGCTTAGCCAACAGTTCCCGGATTTCAATACGACACTTGTGTCCCCTTGCTACAATTCGATAGGTATACTTGCCTCATCGGGTTGCTAGTTTGGTTGCGTTTATTTTCTTCGAACCCTAGCGCGCAACAAGTTTTTGGCGCCGTTGCCGGGGAACTCAACTTCCGTTGATATTTTGAAAACACGAACCTATTAATTTTATCTCTTCTCTTTCTCATCCCCTTTCTTTAAAGTTTTAAAAAATCAAAAAAATTATCACCGCTCTTAATAGAAACCAACCTCACAATTTTTCTACGCCACCTAATTCTCTCGAAAAGGGCAAAGGGCTTTAAGCGCCACTGTCTTGTCTAGTACCTTGCGAACCCTTCACGGGGTAGTCCTTGGGATGTTCGGGAGTTAATCTATAAAAAAATCTATTTCAAAAAGAAAAAAAAATTTTAATTTAATTTTCTAAATCTAGTTTTTCTTTCTAGTTTATTCTTTTTCTCTTTCTCTTCTTCTTTTCTGTTCTTTTAGTGCATGACCCGCGGGAGTCCGTCGGTTATTTTGGACTTGGACCACGAAATTGAGCGTACTCTTCGGAGAAGATCGCGATTTCAAGGTCCTACTATCCAAGTGCCGGTTGAGGACTCCGAGTCATTTAATACTTTAAGAATGGAAGAACCCAACGTAGATGAGGCCGTGCAAAGGACTATGTCCTATTATACACGACCGAACCTCGAGGGAACAGAATCGAGTATAGTCCGTCCTACTATAGCAAATAATAACTTTGAACTAAAGCCTAGCATAATTCAAATGGTGCAGCAATATGTGCAATTTGACGGACTTCAAGATGAAGATCCGAACGCACATATAGCTAGCTTTCTTGAAATTTGTGACACCTTCAAGATAAATGGTGTCACAAATGATGCGATCAGGCTAAGACTCTTCCCCTTCTCTCTAAGAACTAAAGCTAAGCAGTGGCTTAACACACTCCCGAAAAATAGCATAACCACTTGGATTGAATTAACTGAAAAATTTTTGGCGAAGTATTTTCCGCCCGCTAAAACTGCAAAACTTAGGAACGATATCTCTGCCTTCGGACAAATAGACTCTGAAACCCTTTACGAAACCTGGGAGAGATTTAAAGAATTATTAAGACGATGCCCACATCACGCGCTGCCTGTATGGTTACAAGTGCAGACGTTTTATAACGGGCTAAATCAAAGCACGAAGCAAATGATAGACGCAGCTTCTGGTGGTACTTTAAATCATAAGACCCCGGAAGCCGCTCTTGAGCTTTTTGAGGACATGGCCATGAACACTTATCAGTGGAATGTGCCTAGGTCCCGCCCGAACAAGCCTGCAGGTATCTATGAAGTGGACAATGTCTCCCAGCTCGCTCTGCAAGTAGAAATCCTAAGCAAAAAAATCACGGAGATGACTGCTGCCTCTTCCCCTCAGGTATGGGAATCTGCAACCCCTACTCTAGAACATTTAGATTATGTTAATAATTTGCCTAGAACTGCTTTTAATAATTTTTCTGCTGCGAAATTTCATCCGCCTGGTTTTAATTTTCCGAATAGTTATAACCCCGCTTTAAGAAATCACCCGAACTTTTCATGGAGTAATCCATCGAATGCGATGCGCCCACCTCCGCAAAATGATTTTTCTGCACAACCACCACCACCACCACCACTTCTTCAAAATTACCCAAAACCTCCGAGCTTGGAGGAATTACTTTCTAAATATATCACCACAAATGACGCCACCATAAGAACTTTAACCGGAAGCGTAAAAAGTTTAGAAAATCAAGTAGGACAGCTCGCGAAAATAATTTCTGAGCGACCCGCAGGGTCTCTTCCTTCCAATACCGAACCCAACCCGAGAGAGCAAGCGAAAGCTATAACTCTTCGGAGTGGGAAGCAAGTCTCCGGTATGGTAAGTGAAGAGCCCGAGGCAAGCTCCGCTCCTGCTTTTAAAAATCAAAGCTCTGCTTCCGCTTTTAAAAATCAAAGCTCTGCTCCGCTTCCACCCTCTGCTGAAGAAGTAATCACCCCCACTTTAGAAAATAATCTCACTCCACCACCCATCTTCAAAAATAATTCAACTCCTCCATACCCCTCTGAACTTAATAGACAACGTCAAGATGATCAGTACTCCCGCTTCTTAGAAATCTTCAAACAAATCCACATTAATCTTCCCTTCCACGAGGCTATTTCGCAAATGCCGAAATACGCCAAATATCTTAAAGACCTCCTCACAAACAAGAAGAAGTTAGAGAATCTTTCGCACGTCACGCTAAACGCCGAGTGCTCCGCCGTTTTAACAAACAGTTTGCCGAAGAAAATCAGTGACCCGGGTAGTTTCTCTATCCCGTGTGTCTTCGGTGATCTCTTTGTTAAACACGCGTTAGCCGACTTAGGCGCAAGTATAAACCTGATGCCCTTTTCGTTGTTCAAAAAGTTAGGGATTGGTAGCCTTAACCCCACGCGTATGAGTATCCAGCTAGCCGATAGATCCGTCAAGTACCCGTTAGGAATAGTGGAGGACGTTCTGGTGAAAGTCGACAAGTTCATCTTCCCGGTGGACTTTGTCATTTTGGACATCGAAGAAGACGTCGAGGTTCCCCTGATCCTTGGCCGACCCTTCCTTGCCACCTCCCGAGCCATCATTGACGTAAGCAATGGTAAGCTCTTTCTTCGAGTAGGCGACGACGAAGTCACATTTCCTATCACCCCTTCGATGAAGAATACCTTAGCGAATGATGACTCATGTTTTTTCGTAGACGCCGTGAGTGATGATTCTTCCTTCTGCCTCTCCGACTTTGAAAAAGAATTTTCTACTTTTTGCTCCTCTTCTCTTACAACAGAATCACTGCAAGGAAGTGATGAATCTTCTTACTGTCTTTCCGACTTTGAAAAAGAGTTTTCTGATTTTTGTTCTTCCTCTTTTCTTACCACTGAATCTGTACAAGAAGCCGTCTTGGCTGCTAGCCCCACCCCTTATTACGTTCCTTATAAAAAAGTTTATGAAGATATTATTTTTCGAAAAAGAAAGAATCTCAAAATCCTCTTATGAAGAACCCCCTACCCTAGAACTTAAAGAACTTCCCGAACACCTTAAGTATGCTTTCTTAGAAAAAGACTCCAAGTTACCAGTTATCGTTTCGGCCTACCTCACAGGATACGCAGAACGATAAACTTCTTCTAGTTCTACGTAAGCAATCGTCGGGCTATTGCTTGGCAAATTTCTGATATCAAGGGCATAAGCCCATCTTTCTGTACACATAAAATTCTAATGGAAGATAATTCGCGTAACTCTATTCAACCTCAGCGCCGTATAAACCCGAATATGAAAGAAGTAGTTAAGGGCGAGGTTATGAAACTATTAGACGCAGGAATTATCTACCCTATATCGGACAGTAAGTGGGTTAGCCCCGTTCAGGTAGTTCCAAAAAAGGGAGGGATAACCGTAGTTAGTAATGAGAATAATGAATTAATCCCGACACGGACGGTGACGGGTTGGCGTATGTGCATAGACTACCATATGTTAAATGACGCCACCCGTAAGGACCAATTTCCTCTACCGTTTATCGACTAGATTTTAGAACGTCTCTCCGGCCATAGTTTTTATTGTTTTCTCGATGGCCTCTCGGGGTACTTTCAAATACCCATCTCTCCCGAGGACCAAGAGAAAACTACGTTTACTTGTCCCTTCGGCACCTTCGCGTACCGAAGAATGCCGTTTGGATTATGCAATGCGCCGGCTACATTCCAACGATGTATGCTCGCAATATTTGACAAGTACGTAGAAAGCATTATGGAGGTATTCATGGACGATTTCTCCGTGTTCGGCGACTCCTTCGATAGATGTTTAGAAAACCTCGAAAAAGTCTTAGAACGATGCGAAGAAACTAACCTTGCCCTAAATTGGGAAAAATGCCATTTTATGGTGAGGGAAGGGTTAGTTTTGGGTCATAAAATTTCTGCTAAAGGTATTGAGGTAGACGTTGCCAAGATAGAAGTTATTGAGAAGTTGCCGCCGCCTACAAACATAAAAGCTATAAGAAGTTTCCTAGGCCACGCTGGTTTTTATCGTCGTTTTATAAAGGACTTCTCCAAGATCACTAAGCCCCTCACCCATCTCTTAGAAAAAGATGCTCCATTCATTTTTGATGACTCTTGTATTTCTGCCTTTGAATTAATTAAAGAAAAGTTAATTAACGCGCCAATTATGATAGCTCCGGTGTGGGACCTTCCTTCCGAGATTATGTGCGATGCGAGTAGTTTTGCGGTGGGGGCCGTATTAGGTCAACGCATATCTAAGAACTTCCACCCCATCTATTACGCTAGTAAAACCCTCACATCTGCACAAGAAAATTACACCACAACCGAGAAGGAGCTCTTAGCTGTAGTATTTGCGTTTGATAAATTTCGCCCTTACATTACACTTTCAAAAATCATTGTTTTTACGGACCACTCGGCCCTCAAGTACCTTTTTACCAAAACGGATGCCAAGCCTCGCTTGATTCGCTGGGTCTTACTCCTCCAGGAGTTTGACTTAGAGATCCGTGATAAGCGAGGAGCCGAGAACTTGGCCGCCGACCATCTGTCAAGATTAGATAACCCCTTTATAGAAAAATTAAATGAAAAATCTTTTAATGATTATTTTCCTGATGAGAAGCTGCTTTTAGTTAACGCATCTACTTCTCCTTGGTTCGCGCACATCGCCAACTATCTCGTGGCCCGGGTGCTCCCAAAAGAGTTCTCCTCTCAGCAGAAGAAGAAATTCTTTTCTGAGTTGAAGAACTACTTCTGGGAAGACCCGCATCCTTTCAAAATTTGTGCGGATCAAGTGATAAGGAGATGTGTTTCTTTTGATGAAGGAATTGATATTCTAAAACATTTGCATGAAGGTCCGACAGGTGGGCACTATCAAGCTGCTCGCACCGCTCATAAGGTGCTTTGCGCGGGTTTTTACTGGCCTAGCCTGTTTAAAGACGCGCAAGCCTTTGTGAGCAGGTGTGATAGTTGCCAACGGTCGGGCAATATTTCTAATAAAAATGAAATGGCGCAAAATTATTTCTTAGAGTGCGAAATTTTCGACCTCTGGGGAATTGATTTTGTTGGCCCCCTTCCTTCTAGCTTCGGAAACAAATATATTTTAGTTGCTGTTGATTATGTTTCACGATGGGCTGAGGCCCAAGCTCTTCCTACGAACGACTCCCGAGTTGTAGTCACGTTTTTAAAAATTTTTTTTTCTAGATTCGGTACGCCTCGCGCAATCGTTAGCGATAGGGGTTCCCATTTCTGTAACGCGCAATTTTTAAAAATCCTTACTAAATACGGCGTTACGCATAAACTATCCACTGCCTACCACCCCCAAACTAACGGTCAAGTCGAAGTAGTTAATAGAGAAATAAAAAGAATATTAGAAAAGACTGTTTCAACTTCTAGAAAAGACTGGTCAGCCAAACTTGACGATGCCTTATGGGCCTACCGAACAGCATACAAAACCGCCCTCGGATGTACGCCGTATCGGCTGGTCTATGGAAAATCATGCCATCTGCCCGTGGAGTTAGAACACCGCGCCTTTTGGGCCTTAAAATTTTTAAACTTCGATCCCCACTCAGTCGGTGACCTTCGAAAATTTCAACTAAATGAACTCGATGAGTGGGCTCTTATGCTTATGAAAATAATAAACTTTATAAAGAGCGGACGAAGCGTTTACACGATAAACACTTAAGGCACCCTAAAAACTTTAAGCCGGGCGACCAAGTCCTTTTATATAATTCTCGTTTACGTTTATTTCCGGGCAAATTAAAATCTCGCTGGTCTGGCCCGTTTTCTGTTTTAGAAGTATTTCCCTATGGAACTGTTTTAATTTCTCACCCTGATAAGGGTAATTTCAAAGTGAATGGTCAGCGTCTTAAACTCTATTTTTCTGGTGATGATGATGTCAGTCCAAACATTATTAAGTTTCTGCTTCACAATCTCTAATCTGAAACTTTTAATTTTTTTGCTAAAAACAATTTTATTTCGGAACAACAATATTTTTGGACAATATTATTTTTTTGATGCGTCGAGCTCAACGACGCTTTAACCAAAGGGCGCTCTTGGGAGGCAACCCAAGTTATCTTTTTCTGTTTTCTTTATTTTACAATTTTTGCCTCAGACGGCTCCGATAAGCTGAAGCTTCTGCGATCGCCTGCTCCAACATTGCTGAATCCATCACAAAGTCCAAAGAAGACATTCGGGGAGCGCATCACTCAGCTTTCGCAGCAAATAAATCCGGGGAAGTACCTGTATTTCAATTCTGTCTTTCAATTCTGTACTTTACTTTTCTCTCCTTCTCCAATCCCCTTCTTTAGCCATTGAGGACAATGTCTGTTTTAAGCTTGGGGGAGGATTTCCTCCTTCATTTTTGCGTAGTGTAAATAATCTTCTTTTTGTATATATTGTAAATATTTCCAAAAAAAATGAATATCTTAAAATTCCAAAATCCAAAAAAAGAGAATATTCCACAAAATTAAATTAAAAAATATATATGTGTTTTTGAATAGTTTAGACATTTTGGTATTTTAATAGTACCCCTAGTTTTTAGTTTTGTTTTACTCAAAATCTCTATAAACAACTTAGTTAATTATAATATTTCTAATCGTTCTTTTTAATTATGTTTCACAAGTAAAATGTTGGCCATGCTGTGTTTCTAATTCGCGGTAGCATGTTAAGGTGAAATATTTTTCTAAAACTCGCATTTCTATTATGGTTTTTTGTTTTTTATTTCCTTTACTTTCTCAAAAATTCATCATCCACTATTTTCTTTTTCGTTTTGAATAATTTTTGTAAAGTCAACTTTTGAATAACGTAGTAGATGTGAACGATCCAAGTCACCTATTATTTCTATTTTCAAGTTAATTTCATCAATCTTCTTTTATTATCTAGGACTCGTTTTTTGAAAATTTTTCAAACCTTTGTTTTAAATAAATTCAAAAGCGTGAAAATGATTTAGGCCATTTTTGTTTTCGTTTGAGCTTTCCTGCCAACCTAAAAAAAACTTTTACCACTAGTTAGCCATTTTTGAGCCTTTTTCCGATTTCATTTGATAGCTCCTCCCTTCATTTCAGTTTCACCAAAGCCATAAATTTCCAACCTATCGAATCACACTAGCCTTTTTGAGTTTCATAAATTATTGTGACAATTTTGATAGGGTATTTTGTGATTTTTGCGGGAAAAAGATTTAAAAAAAAAAAAGAAGTATGTTCGAAAGTGATGTTTATTTTTGTTTGGCCAACTCAAAAAAGGAAAATAAAAATATTTATGGCCTTTGTTTTGAAAAAAAAAAAGAGAAAAAAAATGTATATATTTTTATGAAAGTTTTTGAAACTCTTTGCTTTGGTTTAGTGTGATTTTAAACCTTCACGTTTATCTTTGAATTCCACTCCTAATCATTTTCCTAAACCAAACGTTTCTGTCCTATTTAAGTCCTTTTTATTCGCGCTTTTTGATTTTTATTTAACAACAAAGAAAAGAAAAATAGTAAATCAGTTTTAGTTTTAGATTTAAACCTAGATTTTTGATAATTAAATTGATATAATTATAATACGTTGCTTGGATCTAGTAACAACTCAATGCGTGTTTTTCATTTTCGTTGCTTTACTTAAGTCCATTTAAAAAAAAATCTCGTTAAAATTTTGGATGATTTGTTTTTATTAAGTAAAGTTTATAAAAGTTTTACCATACCTAAATAATTGTTTTAGACTTACATTTCACCTTTTCCCTACTTAGAATTTCGCATAGTACTTGTGTAGGCATAATTAGAACTTTTTGATTAGTCCTTTTTATAAATATCTAGTTTTTATATTTTTGCTTGGGGACAAGCAAAGCTTAAGCTTGGGGGAATTTGATAATACGTTTTGTAGCCTAAACTATTATCGTATTTTATATTTTATATTGTACAAATTATGTCTATTATTAGTTTATTTTTATCCTTTTTATGTAAATTTTATTGCCACTAACTTTTTCCTGTTTTTTTGCAGGTTTTCAGAAAAATTGCCAAAATGGCCTGTCACGCCCCCCTGTCACGCCCTCCCTGGGCGCGTGACCTAGGGCGTGTCACCCGATCCCGAGGACACCTGCTGGAAGGGACAGAAAACGGTCAAAACCGCTGTCACGCCCCCCTGTCATGCCCTCCCTGGGCGTGTCACTAGGCGTGACCAGGGGCGTGTCGCCCTCTGCCGCAAAGCTGCCGCCGCATTAAATGCCCTTCCGCCTCAGCACGCAAATAGTACTGTCACGCCCCATGTCACGCCCGTGACATGGGCGTGACACCTTCCTTTTTCGGCGATTGACAGATTTCCGACCAATGATTTGGACATGACATGCCTGTCACGCCCCCCTGTCACGGGCGTGACCTAGGGCGTGACCACCGACGTACCGAAGCAATCATCCCTCCCGCCAGAATCCAGAGCCCGAGGTCAAATCCGTACCTGTCACGCCCCCTGACACGCCCCCCCTAGGGCGTGTCGGAGGGCGTGACCAACCCGAGAAATTTTCTATAAATTGAGCCCCCCTCCTCCCCATTTCAGCAAGTTTTGGTTGAGTGGGGGAGGTGCTGCCCCTTTGTTTCTTGATCCTTTTTCATGCTTTCTCTCTCTCTCTCCCCTCTCTTTGTACTTTTTGGTTAACCCTAGTTTAATCTTAGTTTGTGCTAGCTTTTAATGTAATTTTCTTCTTGCTTAGTGCTTAATGTAAGGCTAGAATAGGGTTTAATTTTCATGCACTTGTAATTTTATTTTCATTAGTGTAACTTGCCCTTTTTCATTAATAAAATTGTTCTTCCCTTAGCTTGTGTTCTTCTTATGTTTTTCTACTCATCTCCCCCCTCATCTCCATTATGATTAACTAATCCTCCTTGTACTCGATCTTGATGATCCGAGGTTAGATCGATTATGTTATGATGTTTTAATCAATCTTTTCTTTTTAGGTTAGGGCCTTGAATTACTCTTGATTAATCACGGGTTGGGGGTATATTTTCGATATATACTCTCCGCCTTTGCTTTCATTCTGGGCTAGCCGAGAGGCCGAAAGAATGAAGTGAGCATTCAAGAGTAAAGGGAGTTGTACGCACCCCTCGAGAGAGGCAGACGTCCAAATCTCCCGGATTGGAGTAAAATCCAATAGTGGGGTTCACCGCGTAAAGCGAGTTTTAGGCCTCCGATTTAGACGAGAGTCGGTCGGACCTTCCTAAACTCAGTTGGGCATGACTTCGAGAGAAGCGTGTTCAAGCTTTAGGAACCTCCACGGTCAAGGACCCTTATCCTATTAAGTTTAGATTTTTATCGCATTTTCTTAATCGTCTTTAGCCGAGGTGAATCTCGATCGGGTGCATTTCCATTTCATATTTTCTTCCTTTAGTAGTAATCTCCTATCTTGTGCTCTTTAATTAACTGCAGTAGTTTCCTTTCTAGCATAGTTCTTTTCTTAATAGCGTAACTTAATTGCGGTAGTTCTCTTTCTAGTTTGATTTAATTTCTCCATTGCGCTTAGATTTTCTAAAACCCTAGTTTTTCCATCGATAAGATAATAGCGTTCGTGTGAGTAAGCTTAGCCAACAGTTCCCGGATTTCAATACGACACTTGTGTCCCCTTGCTACAATTCGATAGGTATACTTGCCTCATCGGGTTGCTAGTTCGGTTGCGTTTATTTTCTTCGAACCCTAGCGCGCAACACACGCATCGAGCACCCATTCGGTAGTAGCACATCCAACTTGTCCTTCGCCATCGAAGAAGGGACTCCGATGCGCGATATAAAGCTTTCGGACAAGAAGGAGTATGAAGCTCCCGTATCGAACAGTGCCCGTGCCGGACTATCGCTAATCACAACAAAGCCTATACAAACAATATTAGGCTAACAGGCAATAGATAACGGTATTAAAGCTAACTTGCTATAAATTAACTCATACCTGTCACCACATCCGCTTGCTTGATGGCCTCCTACTAGCCCAAGTTATAGACTCTAGGCTGAGTCGGAGCATAGTGGGACGCGGTCGACTCCACCGCTTTGCCCTTCTCCTCGTAGGTAGCTCCTTGTTTCCTTTCGGACTTTGAGCACCCACTCCAGCAATCACGGGCAAAGTGCCCCAGCTTCCCACACGTGAAACAAGCGCCCGGGGTTCGATTGGTAGTTGTCCCCGAGGCACCTGAAGCAGCTGGACCCGACGTCTTAGCTTTCTTATAGAACCTGCAGTAGCCCGACTTCGACGTAGTCGGTGCCTTGAACTCCGCTTTCTTGCTACCGGATTCCTTCTTCGCTTGGACATTCTTCATGTCCTTCTCCAAGGACCGGGCCGAACTGACCAGGGTCATGAAACCCTGCGTCTTGGGCCCCGACAGTAGCAACCTTAAATCATCTCCTAGCCCTTCATAGAAGCGACTCGTCTTGCGCTCCTCGTCTGCGAAGGTAGCGCCGGCATATCTCCCCAACCGAGTAAACTCGTGGAGGTACTCATCAACAGTACAATCCCCTTGCACCAACTTCTGAAATTCGCTTTCTAGCGCAATCCTTTGGGCTGAGGGGAGGTATCGAGCCATGAACAGTCTCGCAAACTCCTCCATCGAAACTTCGGCCAACGGCCTTCCCCGCAACTGATGTAGCTCTAGGCCTTCCCACCATAACCTTGCGTCCCCATCCAAAAGGAACGTCGCTATAGTGGTCTTCTGCCACTCTTCCGTCTCCGTCGCAGTCATCACCCTGTTGACCCTTGAGAGCCAATCCTCTGCTTGGGTCAGGGTTTCTACGCCCGTGAATACAGGTGGGTGAAAGCCCATCACGTGCTTCAGTTGTCTTTCCATTGCTCTCCGAGGCAACTCTGGCTCCAACACTACTTGCTCAACCCTCCTTTGCTCTGCCGTCTGAAGCAGTACTTGCTCCATAGCAGGAGCGGGCTGCTGCACCTGCCTTGCAGGTTGCGCATTGATCATTGCCATGACCGCTTCTGCCACCAACCTAATGGTCTCGGCAGACGGAGGTGTTGCAGGCGCATCGCTTGGCGCACTGCTCGCCTCAGAACCTGGCCGTTCAGACGGCCCAGCACCACTTCTGGTCACCTATAATCGTGCAAAACACCGATAAGCGACCCAAAAATTACTACAAACAGCAATTATAGGAACACGCAGGTTCCTCAAACATGTATATTTTCATTCCTAAGTGGACATTCATGGGTTCTTTGCATGTTATAACGATGACACACACATGTGCTCACCACCCCTTAAAGTGAATTCGTCCACGAATTCATTTAAGCTTGACCGAAACCAGTAGTTTGATACCAATTTGTAACACCCCTATCCGTCACATAGCATATAGCAGTAGGTCCGGCCGGGGCCCGACGCCATATACTACGGACAGACCGGTTGGTTACGCGTTGAAACCATTCAACCAATCATGTTGTCCTACACAACACCTAGCAGAAGCAAATTATTAAGTTGCAAAAGAAAATAAGAACCCTGCTACAAAGCATGAATGTCCACTACCAACTCAGGAATGTAATCATACACAAAAGAGAACTGGCCTTAAGGCCTTACATTGTTCACTTAACAAAATAGTGTTTTCCAAACTTCGGCACGCAGGCCGGCCATACATGAAAACGGGAAAGATACATAAGCTATTAGGCCTTCGAGGGCCGGTACAGCAACAAGGGCTTTAGCCCGCTATTTCCCGCTCTGCTCCGCAGCACCTGCAAGCCACAAACCACCGCTCGGTGGCAAACAATAGTAACGGTCAGCAAAGCTGACCAAATTATAACGATCCCGCCCCCAAAATCGGGGCGGCGATGCTCATTCCCTGCACTTCATTAGTATAGGCAATATATTAATGTGAACACACATCAACACAGGCGTAGGCTCGCACGGCCACACACGCCGTGCACTCAGGGCACATTCTCGGCGAACCGGCCAACGTCACGTCAATTCAAGCCATAGACGTTCCCAATTCACCACCGCCTCTTGAACGGTCGTCCATATGAGCATTTTGCCTTCCTGGCCTTGGTCACGACAATTTAAGCCATAGACCGCCGAAGACCCTCATCCATGCCAATGGTCCTACCGAACGACATAGACCGGGTACGGTTCCGCCTGACCCGTGCTCATACCGCAACGGCAATTTAAGTCATATGTGCAGGTCAAGACTCACCGAGTCCCGTTTCCGCCACAACAATCACATAACCCGGTTATATTCAAGTTGGCTCCCCAGCCACCGTGTTGGCAAAACCCGCCTTTGCCCAGTTTTCCGGGTGCACCTTGGAGTTAATCTCCAAGGCTCCCTGATGCAATCTACCACGTAGAAAACCCGAAAAACACCCAAACACCCGGAGTCTTCCCCGGTTCGTATGCAATGCAACATCACCGATCCGGCTCTACTTGTCCGGATAGGCTTCACACACAATGCCTATGTCCGTTTTCGCATACGGACTCTACACAAGGGGGACTTCACATATCTACCCCAAGGAACGCTCCAACTCTTTGCTCACTCGCGAGAGCGGGCTTCCTATGCAAAGGAAAAGAGGGCTTCACATGCCCAAGGATGAGAAATCGTTACCCTTGCATTCTTCCGCGGCGCCATCGAAAACTACACGGTTGGAAAGCACCGCAACGGCGTCGCCTCCGCGGATCTGGACTCGGATCGCGATTCGGGGCTCCGAAGCTCTTCCGGCGGCTGGATCTAGCCCTTCTTCCTCCTCCTTGCTCTCTCCTCTCTCTAGCTTTTAGAAAGAGAACCACTCAAGAGAAATGAGGGTTTCTAAACCCTATTTCAGGCTAAAACCCCCCAAGAGCAGCCCCCCACCGTAGGATCCAAAGCAAAGGAAATGAACGGCCACGATTAAGCCTCAAAATTATAAAATCTGGGCCGAACACGGGTTGGCACACGGCCGTGTGCCTGGCCATGTAGCTCATTCGCCGTCTCGATCCAGATTGAAAACAAGCACACGGCATGTGACACGGCCTCCGACACGCCCGTGTCGCCTGCGACACGCCCGTGTCGGGACCCGTGTCACCCCCCCCCCCCGTGTGCAATAAATCGACACCTTGCAGTCAGAGTGGTACACGGCTTGGTGACACGGCATGGGACACGCCCGTGTCACATCTGACACGCCCGTGTCTGTGCCAGTGTCACGGCCCGTGTACCACTTCGACGATTTCCTTGAGTGACACGGCCTGGGACACGCCCGTGTCCTAGGCTGTGTCCCTCCACACGACCAACGTCGACCAACACTGGTCGACTACACGGCCAGTTCGACGATTCGAGCTCGACACGCCCGACACGGCCTCCGACACGCCTGTGTCGGGGCCCGTGTCACCTGCACCAAAAGCCTGACTTGGTCAAAAACGATCCCCGTCGCTCCTATGACAAATTGGGGTGTTACAACAATAGTGTTGCGGGTCAATCCGAACCTCAACTTTTTGTAGAAAGTGTGGCACCAGCTGAGGTGCCCATACCTCCTCCATCTGCTGAAATAGTACGTTTCATCACGGAAACAGTACTTGTTGTGATGAATGCTCAGCAGGCTGGGCAGGCACATCCTGCAGTGGTGCCAACGCATGCTGGGGTACGACAAGAACCTATAGAAGCTTTAGTTGATCTGCAGGCAGCAGATCAACAATTGAAGCAATTCATGAGCTTCAATCCTCCGCAATTTACTTGGGCAGGTTCACCTGCCCAAGCTGAGGATTGGCTTACAAGGATCAAGAGGATCATTTGAGCTATCAAGGTTGAGGAGGGATAGAAGGTTATTTTTGCCACATTCCTACTGGAAGAAGAGGCTCGTTTATGGTGGGATGAGATTGAACTGCATCACTTGGCCGGCAGGCAATTGGTAGAGGTCTCGATTGTTGAATTTTCTCGGTTGTTCTTGGCACAACATCTACCAATACAGTAAAGGATATCGATGGAAATGGAATTTAAACGGTTAACTCAAGGAGATCATTGTGTGGATGATTACCTTCATGATTTCACACGTTTGGGAAGATATGCGGGTACAATCTTCGCCGAAGAAGAGCGTAAGACTAGTAGGTTTTATGCGGGACAGGGAGATGAGCTGCGGTATTTGCTCTCGAGTTCTGTGAGTCATGGATTTCAAGCCTTAGTCTATACGGCTTGATCTTTGGAGACAGACATGAGAAGGGGGCATGAAAAGGGGACCTTGGCTGTGACAAAGCCAGAGTTCAATTCGCCGCGTCCGGAGAAGTTTGGGTACCGTAAGAGATGGGGAAAGAAGTCCAAGTCTACAGGACAAGCTCCTTCTGCGACTGTGACAGAGACATCTGGGTATGGATCTCGCGCTTGTTTTATGTGCGGGAAGTTGGGACACTTCGCACGTGATTTCCGAGTTTGTCCTCCAAAGGGTGACAAGAAGACGGGAGCATCTTATGCGGAGAAAGGGAAGACTGTGGTGGAGTCTTCTACCTTGCACGCGCAGCCAAGGGTCTTCAATCTTGGAGAACAGGAGGCCATTAAACAGGCCGATGTCGTCACAGGTGCGCGCAGTTTTTAATATTATTGTATGATTATGTGTTGTGCTTGTTTTTAATTTTGGTGTTATAGGTTTTGTCCTTATACGGGACTGTCCGGCTCGAGAAATGTTTGATATAGGTGCTTCATATTCGTTTATGTCTGAGGCTTTCGTCTTTCGTATCGGGGTACCTATACGGACCACGACAGACCGTGTAAAGGAGTTGTTACCAAACGGATGTTTGATGTGCGCGGATAAATCTTGCGGTCTTGAGGTCAAGATAGGGAGTCGGGAGTTCAAGGTGGAAACTTTAGTATTGACGATCAAGGAATTTGATATAATCTTTGGTATGGAATGGATTTCAGAGCAGCGTGTCTGTATAGATTGAACATCAAAAGAGGTCACACTTGGGCAGAACGCCAAACATGAGACCAAGTTCATTGGTATACAAGGGATGAGTGGGATGTTGTTTTCTGCTCTCCAAGTCATTAAGAAGTTCGGAAGGGTGCGGAGTTATTCTCCACACTCGTAGAGGCGGTTACCTCCCCAAAGGGAAATCGACTTCTCTATCAACCTTGTGCAAGGTGCGAAACATGTGGCCCGTTCGCCGTATCGGGTACTGCCAAAAGAGATGGCTAAACTTCAAGTTCAGTTATAAGAGCTGTTGGAGCAGGGATATATATGCCCAAGTTTGTCACCTTGGAGCGCGCCTGTTCTTTTTGTGAAAAAGTAAGACAGTAGTTTGCGGCTATGTATTGATTATCGCGAACTGAATAAGCTGACGGAGAAAAACAAGTATCCGATTCCACGGATCGATGACTTGTTCGATCAGCTAGCGGGCTCAACCGTCTATTCCAAGTTGGATTTGAAATCCGGGAATTACCAATTACAAATTATGGAAGGTGACATTCCCAAGAAAGCGTTTGGCACACGCTACGGTCATTATGAGTTCACAGTGATGTCGTTTGGCTTATGAAATATGCCTTCGGTATTCATCGATCTCATACAACGAACGTTCCGCGAATACTTGGATCTGTTTGTGATTGTGTTCATTGATGATATCCTCGTGTACTCACAGTCGGAGGAAGATCATGCAAATCATTTGCGGTTGGTTTTGTCAAACCTTACGGAGGAATAAGCTGTATGCCAAGTTCTCTAAGTGTGAGTTCTGGCTCTCGTCGGTGGCTTTTCTGGGCCATGTGGTAAGTGGAGAGGGCATAGCGGTGGATCAAGCAAATATAAGTGCCATTCGTGATTGGCCAGTGATGTCTTCGGTTGCCGAAGTCAGGAGTTTTCTTGGACTGGCAGGCTACTATAGACGATTTGTGGAGAACTTATCTCGGATTGCTTTTCCTTTGACTACGTTGACGAGAAAAGATCAGATGTTCGTTTGGACGCCGGAGTGCACGCGAGCTTTTAAGGAGCTAAAGAGTCGTTTGACCACAGATCCTGTTTTGACGTCGCCATGTGGTACAGACGGTTTTGAGATATACAGCGATGCGTCAGGGAGGAGCTTAGGATGCGTTCTCCTGCAGTTTGGTAAGGTGATTGCATATAGCTCACGTCAATTGAAAGTGCATGAATGTAATTACCCCGTCCACGACTTGGAGTTGGCGTCGGTGATCTTTTCGCTAAAGTTGTGGCGACACTATCTTTATGGCGTGAAGGTAGATATTTATACAAATCATAAAAGCCTAAAGTATCTGCTCGATCAGAAGGATTTGAATATGCGACAACGGAGGTGGATGGAATTTCTAGGGGACTATACCTTCGACATTCACTATATTCCCGGAAAGGGAAATGTAGTCGCTGATGCCTTGAGTTGTCGGACTCCTGTGCGCGCAAGATGGTTCCGGATACATGATAAGCGTCTAATCCAGGATTTCGAAGCATTGGAGATATCTTATGTTGAAAGGGATTCTTCGGCCGATGCATGTTTGAACTGGATGGAGGTTCAATATGACCTTGCGGACAGGGTTCAGCGGGCAACGGAGTTTGATGAAAGTCTCCAGCACTATGCAAAGGAAGAATCTGGTGACCAATTCTCCTGGGATGACGGTTTATTATGGAAGGATGGCTTATTGTGCGTCCCTTGTGCGGGTAAATTGCGAGAAGAATTGTTATACGAAGTGCACTTTAAAAAGTACTCAATTCACCCTAGCATCACAAAAATGTACAAGGACATTAAGAAATTATTCTGGTTGCCCGGTTTAAAGAAGTACATAGCCGAGTATGTGGCTAAGTGTCATACTTGTGCTTTGGTGAAGGCAGAATGTCAACGGCCTAGCGATTTCCTGAAATCGTTGTCGGTTCCACAGTAGAAGTTTGAGGATATTTCTATGGATTTCGTGCACAGATTGCCGTGATATTAACGCGGGAATGACTCAATCTGGGTGATTGTAGACCGGTTGACAAAGGTGGCTCACTTTCTACCAAACAAGCGGGACGGTTCTGTGGAAATGTTGGCAAAGCTCTATGTGGAGCAGATTGTTCGATTGCACGGTGTTCCCCGGAGCATCGTAAGTTACCGAGATGGGTGATTTTCTTCGAAAGATTGGAGGCTAATCCATCAGCTGTTGGGCACGAAGTTAGCATTCAGTACGGCCTTTCAACCTCAAACGGATGGCCAAACTGAGCGAACCAACAGGATGATGGAGGATACACTCCATATATGCGCCCTGGACTTCGGTAAGAAATGGGAAGATCATCTTGTTATGGTGGAGTTTGCCTATAATAATATCTACCAAGCGAGCATCGGTATGACACCGTTTGAAGCTCTGTATGGTCGCAAGTGTCGTACACTAATACCTTCTATAAAAACTTGCGAGTCCAAACTTTTTGGACAAAAGGAAGTCGAGGATGCTAACTCAACAATACGCTCTATTCGAGAGAGGCTACTAATAGCCCAGGATCGGCAAGCCAAGTATTACAATGCTAAGCACTGGAACGTGGAGTTCGCAGTGGGCGACTGGGTTTATTTGAAGATTAAACCCTTCAAAGGCGTATCTAGGATTCAGCGGTTGAAAAAGCTAAGTTTGCGATACCTTGGTCCTTTTGAAGTGGTGGAGCGAGTTGGGGAAGCTGCCTATCGGCTTGCTCTTTCATCGGAATTGAGTGGACTGCATGATGTGTTCCACATCTCGATATTGTGAAAAGAAGTCAAAAACCCAGCTCAAGTGATTGAAAATGATCGGGTGCCAGTTGAGTATGGGCTAACGACAAAGGTGAGGCCCATTCGGATAGAGGATCGTGCCGAGAAACAATTGCGAAACAAAACGATCGGGATGGTCAAAGTGTGGTGGGACAATTGTGGCCGAGAAGAGCTAACATGGGAGCGAGAGCAGACCATGCGAGCCGAGTTTCCCGAGTTTTTTTGTAACCAGTTCGCTCATTTGTATATGTTGTAGCAACATATATGCGTATATATTGTGTTATACTTTTATCTCCCTACTGTATCAAAATTTCGGGACGAAATTTTATTAATGAGGGGAGGATTGTAACACCCCAGAAATCTCAAAAGCCAAAATTGGAATTCAGGTTGGCTGGCACGGTCTGAGAAACGGGCGTGTCAGGTGTACACGGCCTGGGACACGAGCGTGTCCCAGGGCATATCCCCTTTTCTCGAGACGTCGACTCGAGTTCTCGAGAACTGACCGTTGAGAGGCGATACAGCCGGTGATACGAGCATGACACAGGGGCATGTTGGGAACACGACCATGGACATGGGCATGTGCCTTAGCCATGTCCTGCTCGGGTTATTTTGGAGATCGTGTTACAGGGGTGACACGACAAGATACATGGTCGTGTGCTGGGTGACACGGGCGTGTCAGGCTTAACATGGGCGTGTCAATACCCGTGTTTTGGTTTATTTTCAGTCGGTTGTGCACCGCTTCAGGAACACGGCCTGTGATACAGGCGTGTCACAACCTGTGATTGGCCCAGGAAAATAAATTTCAGGGCTAATCTGAGCCTTCCATTTCCTTTGACCAAGATTCAATGGCCTAGGTTGTTCCCTGGATTTATAAGGCCGGGATTTGAGTTGAGAAAGCTCATTTGAGCTGTGTGTTCTCTTTCTAAAAGCTGAGAGAGAGTAGAGTGTTGGGTACATTGGAAAATGTGTACCTGATTTGAAGAAGCCTAACTTAGCTCAATGATATACATCAATGTGTATTTGATGTTATTTTGAGTTTATATGTGCAGGTTTAGAATGTACTAGAATACAAGAAAAATATTCTAAGTCCATGTGTCGACACCAGAAGAAAGTGTGTCGACACTTCAGAAAGATTGTGTCGACACTTGAAGAAGGCTGTGTCAACACGGAGAAAAAGAGTCGACAACAATTGTGTCGACACCTGGAGGCAGTGTCCACACACAGAAGTTTGGTCGACATCAACTGTGTCGACACTGGGAGGCTGTGTCGACACACAGAATTGCTAGTCGACAACAATTGTGTCGACACCAGGAGACTGTGTCGACACACAGAGGCAGAGTCGACAACAGCTGTGTCGACACCTGGAGGCTGTGTCGACCCACACTATATTCTGAGTCTACATCAACTGTGTCGACACATAGGACTTGTGTCGACACACAGCAAAGTCTAGACTAAGTTAGTTGTTGGTGAATGGTGAAGTGTTTGTGTCGACATAAATACTCAGTGTCGACACATTCTCAAGATGCAGTATCAAGAAGCTTAGTCGACATAAAGGCAGACATGTCGACATCTTCAAAGGCTATGTCGACACCTAAGTCACTTATGTCGACACATATTGATAGATAGTCTCGACATTTCCTAACAGACAGTCTCGACGTTTTGCTGACAAAGACAAAGACGCAAGATCTGTTTGAAGACTTGACAGCTGTGTGTTACAACAGGTCGACTGAAGCTGTCAGACTTGTCAGAAATCTGTTAGAAACCGGATCAGCAGGTTACCAAGGATGAGGTCTATAAATAGACAGATTCTGAAGAAGAAATACACACACATAGAAACTGATTGATTGATCATTGTTGTGAGATAAGATCTCTAATCAAGAAAGTGTAAGGCACAGAAGAAGATCTTCGAGAGAAGATCTAAGAAGACTTTCTGAAGTGAATATCCACTCAGATTCAGTCTAAGTTGAATTCATTCAAGAATTCAGAAGTATTATCAAGGGTTGTGGATAGAGAGAGATCCAACCATTTGAAGACAAGAAAGAAGCTATCACAGGTTTCTTAAGAAGTAGTATATTCCAAAGGAAATCAACTCAAACTAAGTTCAGATTCAAGAAGCTTTGAAGAAAGCTAAGATCCAGTTGATTTCATCCATCAGCCTTTTCAAGAAGTTGATCAAGAACAGTCTTATCCCTTCTCTCTCAACAGGGGTTAGATATTATATAACTTCATTTTCAAATTCTGTAGGATCTATTAATAGATCTGAGTTGTAAGCCTATTTTATAAAGGCTGGGTGTAGGAGAAGGTGTTCTCTGATTTGTAAGCCTATTTTATAAAGGCTGAGTTGTAGGAGAAGGTGTTCTCTGAGTTGTAGGCCTTGTGGCAAGGCTGAGGTAGGGCTGGTTAGCCTGAGCTGTAGGAACCTTATAGGGTTCTGAGTTGTAGGAACCTTTCAGGGTTCTGAGTTATAAGATCTGAGGATCTGAGATAAAGGAGGAAGTTAGGCCGAATCTAACACACTACTAGATAGTTGAAGGGGGAAAGTGGATGTACCCAGACCTTGGGGAACCACTATAAATTTGTGTGCAATCTGTGATGTGTACATGTTTGTGATTGCTGTGCTGTGTTAGCTGCAGAGTTTTCTGAATTTTATTATAACCTGAAGTTATATTCTGCCTTAAGTTAAAACAAGCATTAGAACCTATTCACCCCTCCCCCCCCCCCCCTCTAAGAGTTTAGGTGTTCTTGAAAGTAAAACAATCAAGTGGTATCAGAGGGAGGTTCCTCAAAGAAGGACTTAACAGTCTGAGTTAGATCCCTAAAGGCAAAATCAAGAATCAAGAAAATGGGTTCTGGAGAGAATAACAAGGAACTAGGGTCAATGAAATTACCCATCTGCAGAAAAGAGATTTTTGGAATCTGGAAAGAAAGGGTTAGGTTGTTTATGGAGGCTTCTTATCCAAGGATCTATATTACAGTAAAGGAAGGTCCATATATCCCAATGAATGTGTCTGCTCTAGATGCAAATGAAAAAACTCCTAAAGATTTCTCTGAAATGACTAAGGATGAGATTATATTGGCAACTATGGATAAGAGAGCTCAGAATATCATAGTGAGTGCCATAGATGATTCTACTTTCCAAAATTTGATTCACTGCAAAACCTCCAAGGAAATGTGGGACACTTTGGTTCTCTACATGGAGGGTTCTGAAGAAGTTAGAAAAGATAGGAAATCTATGCTTAATCAAGAATATGAGAGTTTCAGACAAGGGAAGTCTGATAGCATAACTGAATGCTACAAGAAATTCTACAAAATAGTGAATGAACTGATGTCCTATGGAAGGGACTTCAGTACAAATGAGCTGAATGAAAAATTTCTAAGATCCTTGACAAAGGATTGGGATACCAAGATTTGTGACATAAGAGAAGTGGACAAACTAGCAGACATTTCTCCTCCTACCTTATTTGGATAATTGCTTTCATATGAAATACAACTTATGGCTAGGAAGGAGGAAGAAAAAATTACAAAAAGAGAGCATAGAGAGAAGTCAGTGGACATCAAGGTTGAAGCCACTAGAAAGAGCAGGAGAATGTCTCAATCACCTCCTAAGGAAGTTGCTGAAGATAACTCAGAAAATTAAGACAATCAGAACTCAGAAAGCAGTGATTCAGATGCAGATTTTGCTGCCTTTACAAGGTAGTTTCAGAGGTTCTTGAAGAAGAAGGAGTGGAAGTCAAGGCCCTCCACATCACAGCCAGTTGATGATTACTATCAGAAGAGAAAATCATCAAGAAAGGAAAGGAGCAGATCAAAGCCCAGCGAAGCTACAATATTAAAGATTATTTGTTATTGCTGTAATAGGCCAGGACATGTGGTGGATGAATGTCCAAATAATAGGAAGGAGTCAACAGACAGAAAGAAGACTCAACAAAAGGGCAAGAAGGAGAAATCCTTTGTTGCTAAGAAGGAGAAGAGTCTTACAGATCAATCTTCCTCAGAGTCAGAATCTGAAGCTGAAGCTTACATTTGACTGTATGCAGCTAATGAAGAAGAGGAGTTTATGCAATTGCTAAACTCCATCTATGATCAAGAAGACCACCAGTGTATGGGACTGATGGATGATTCAGAAGATAACAAGTGCCAGGATAAGTCTGGTCCCAATAAGGTACAAAGTAATTCTAGAATTTCAGATTACAGTACCAGTTCAGAGTGAGATTCATCTGCATCAAGTAATGAGGATGGATCTGAATCTGAAGGAGATATTCATCAGTTGATAGATAAGTATGGAGACTTATTACATGCTCTTAAGAAAAGCAAGAACCTAGCCAAAACTCAGGCTCAGGAGATTGCAGATCTTAAGGTGGCTGCATTTGAGTTAGAAAAAGTATTGGATCAAAAGTTAAATGAGATTGCCAAACTGAAAAATATAACTATTATTCAGATGGGCACAATCACATATTACAAAGATCAAGTTAAAAGTCTGGAGGCCAGACTGATTGTAGAGAAAGATTTAGTGGCTAGCTACTCTAAGAAAAAATCAGTCTTACCTTTAATAGATGAGTTTATGGCTCAGAAGGGTAAGGCAGGATTAGGCTTCAAGGGTAACACCAGGGCTGCCCAATTCAAGAGAAAAGGCAAAGCTCCGGTCCAGCCACTAAACCTAAAAGTCCATGTTATGTTTAGAAAGGTACAAGTGCCTTCTAATAAATATGATCTTGAAAATATTCATGGTCATATTAAGACTGATGTTCTGAAGAACAAGAATGTTTATGCCAATAAGTCAGTCCATGTTCATAAACCCCATGGTTATAAGAAATCTGTGGGTGTAGCTGCAGCAGCACTAGCTCAGAACAGAAATTTTTTTGCCAAAAATGTGTCTAGACCTAGATACAACAGGTATGAATGCTGGTGCTGTGGCAAGATAGGCCATTTTGCCTTAGAGTGCTGGCATAACATAAGTGTCAGGAAGAATAACAGTCTACAAGTTAGAAGAGCTGCTGGTAGGTTTGATATGAATGACGCTAATCTAAACCAAGGACCCAAGACTTACTTGGGTTCTAAGGGAAAGTAATTTTGTATTGCAGGAAAGTCCAAGTTGCAATGCCCCTATATGGTACTTGGACAGTGGTTGTTCCAGGCACATGAATGGAACAAAGGGGTTGCCGAAGGAGTACATACCTATCAAGAATGGACCTAAAGTAATCTTTGGTGGATTTGAAAGAGAAATCATCAAAGGATTTTGTAACATTTCTTCAAACCAAATTACCATCACTCAAGTGGCTTATATAAAAAGTTTGAAACACAACATGATAAGCATAAGTCAGCTGAGTGATCTTGGATATGACATTTCATTTGTTAAGAATGGATGTCATATCAAGAGGCCAAGTGATCAAAAGGTCATATTGACTGGATACAGAAAAAGAAATGTTTATTGTCTTGACTTTGTATGTGAGAACAAGGTTTCTCCTATTTGTCTTGTAGCTGATGTTAATGCATCTCATTATGTCAAATGGCACAAGAGGCTGGCCCATCTTAACTACAAGATAATTGGCCAACTCTTTAGTAACGAATAAGTGAGGAATGGTCCTCATGTTAAGTGTATAAAGGAAGGGATATGTGCAGCTTGTCAAAAGGGCAAGCAGACAAAATCCTCCTTTCATAGCCTTGAAAATAAGGATTCAGTGAGGTGTTTATACCTCTTACATATGGATCTTTTTGTTCCTATGCCAGTTCATAGTCTAGGTAGGAAGGTCTACACTTTTGTGGTTGTAGATGACTATTCTAGATATACATGGGTGTTCTTTTTGAGACAAAAATTAGAAACCCCAAGTGTTTTACATAGTTTTGTTAAACAAATTCAGAATGAACTGAACAGTCCAGTGATCAAAATCAGAAGTGACCATGGCACTGAATTTCAATCTGAAAGTATGACAAGATTGTGTGAAGAATTTGGGATTTTCCAAGAATTCTCCTCACCTAGAACACCACAGCAAAATGGTATTGCTGAAAGAAAGAATAGGACATTGATTGAAGCTGGTAGAACTCTATTGAGTGACACTTCACTTCCAGAATATTTCTGGGCTGAGGCAGTAAACACTGCATGTCATGTGATTAATAGGGCTTCTATCACCAAGATCCACAAAAAGACTCCCTATGAAATTATGAAAGGTAGAAAACCAAATCTATCATACTTTAGGATCTTTGATTGCAAGTGATAAATACTTAACAATGGCAAGTCTTATCTAACTAAGTTTGGTGTCAAATCCTAAGATGGGATATTTGTTGGGTACAACATCAATAGTAAGGCTTATAGAGTCTACAACTTGACTACTCAAGTGGTAGAAGAATCTGTACATGTTGTATTTGATGAAACAAGATTAATCAACAGTGAGTTGCCTTATAGATCATTCAGTCCAACAGGACTAAGAAATAGGATGGACAAGCTTTCCATTGCAGAAGGCACAACTGCAGATGAAGTATTGGAAAATGATGGCTATTGTCCAGGGGAAGTACAAGACTCTATAGAAGCTGATGACAACCAAGAGGTGCAGCATAATGAAGGAACTAGAGATGTTGAACCTGAAGAAAATCTACATCCAGCTATAAGACATCTAAAAGACCATCCAGCAAATCAAATAATAGGTGATCCATGACAAGGAGTGCAGACTAGAAGCAGAAATCTGAGCACAGTCTTGCACTCAAGTTTTCTATCTCAACTGGAGTCTAAGAAATTTGAAGAAGCAATCCAAGACCAACACTGGATTAATGCTATGCAAGAGGAGCTTAATCAATTCAGAAGGTGCAAAGTCTGGGAGTTAGTTCCTAAACCAAGAGACTACAACATCATTGGCACAAAGTGGATCTTTAGGAATAAGTTGGATGAGAGTGGAGTAATTATGAAGAACAAAGCAAGATTGGATGCTAAAGGATACAGGCAGGAAGAAGGAATAGACTTTGATCAAATATTTGCCCCAGTAGCAAGACTGGAGGCAATCAGAATGTTCCTTGCCTATGCAGCATATCAAGGCTTCAAAGTATACTAAATGGATGTGAAATCAGCATTCCTGAATGGTGATCTAAAAGAAGAAGTCTATGTAGAGCAGCCATAAGGTTTTGTAGATTCTCTTAAACCTAGTTATGTCTATAGACTTAGGAAAGCATTGTATGGGTTAAAGCAAGCCCCAAGGGCTTGGTATAAAACCCTATCTACTTTTCTTATTGAGAACAAATTCTCAAGAGGTAAAATAGACAAAACTCTATTCCTAAGGGAATCTAAAGGTAAGATAATCTTAGTTCAGATCTATGTAGATGACATAATTTTTGAGTCTACAGAGAACAACCTTTGCAAAAAGTTTGCCAAACTTATGAAAGGGAAGTTTGAAATGAGCAGTATGAGGGAACTTAAGTTCTTCTTGGGACTCCAAGTAAGACAGACTGAAGATGGCTTGTCCATATCCCAGTCTAAGTTCACCAAGGAATTAATTAAGAAGTATGGTATGGAATCATCCTCCACCATGAGAACTCCTATGGGAACAAATATGCCAATATGCAAAGATAATACAAGTAAGCCTGTAGATGAGTCTTTGTATAGAGAAATAATTGGCTCTCTATTATATCTCACTGCTAGTAGACCAGACATTATGTATGTTACATGTGTCTTTGCAAGTATCAAGCTTTCCCTAAAGAATCACATTATACTACAATCAAAAGGATTTTGAGATATCTTAAGGGCACACCTAATCTAGGCCTTTGGTACCCTAGGAATGGAGATTTTCTACTAACAGGTTATTCAGATGCAGATTTTGCAGGTTGTAGTGAAGATAGAAAGAGTACTACAGGTACATGCCAATTCTTGGGAGGAAGATTGATATCCTGGAGCAGTAAGAAGCAGACTCGTGTGGCAATATCCACTGTTGTGTCTTAATATGTGGCAGCAAGAAGTTGCTATGCACAGCTATTGTGGATTCAGCATCAACTAAAGGACTATGGTATTCAAGTAAGTAGAACACCTTTATTGTGTGATTCTAAGAGTGTTATTTCTATTGCAAACAATCCTGTTGCACATAGTAGAACTAAGCATATAGAGATCAAGTACCATTTTCTTAGAGAACATGTAGAAAAAGAAGACATCTCATTAGAATTTGTTAAAACTGATTATCAAATTGGAGATGTATTTACTAAGCCTCTGGATGAAACTAAATTCAATAGATTTAAAATTGAATTAGGAATGTTGGCCATAGGTTTGTTTATTAAAAAAATATTTGGATAATTAAAATGGTGTCGACACATTCAGTGATAATGAGTCGACACAGAGTAGTCATGTCGACTAGTCAGGGAAAATGTGTCGACACATGAGAATCTATGTCGACACCTAAGGGTCAAAGAGTCGACTCATCCAAATATGTAGTGTCGATACAACCAGAGTAATAGTATCGACACTTACAGATTTTGTGTCGACTCTTATACTAAGAGTCGACACATAATTCCGGCTGAACTATTCAGTATCTCCTGTGTCGATATATCATCAATTGGTGTCGACACATGATAGTCTGCGCCGTGGTCGAGACTATAGAAGTATGTGTCGACACTTGTCAACAGTGTCGACACTTTTCTACAATCTTTGTCCACCTCTTGACCTTCTGTGTTTTGAAAAGGTATATATAGGTCGAGAACATATTCTGTCGACACGCTCACCAGGTTTTCGAGACTAAAACCCTGTGTCGACAATCTCTCTTCTCTCCTCTCAAGTTTTCTCATCATTTTAATGGCGCCAAAGGTTGAAGACAACATCAATGAGGGATATGAGTTGGTTAGGGCTTCCTTCGACAATTCCGCGCTAGAAATCAAACAAGTGATTTCTCTTCTTGTAGACAATGGATTGGAATACCTTGTCTCTGAACCTACTAAGATTTGGAAGAAAGAAGTTATCGAGTTCTATACTACTGCAACATTGGACTCCACTGGTCTCAAGATCAAATCTATAGTTCATGGGACTAAGGTTAAACTTACTCTAAAAAGTATAAGAAAGATTCTTCACCTACCCAGCATTCAAGATAAAAAAGAGGTCTCAGCCTTAAAGACAAGGGAGGATCTCCAGTGGTGTGGTTTGGATTCAACCATAAAGATTGGAGCAGCCAAAAACTGAAAGGGAATGAATCCACAAGGAAAGATTCTATCTGAAATTGTAGGCAAAGTGATCTTATGCAAGCCAGGTGGACATGATAGGATCTCAGCCTATATGTTCAGCTAGATGACAAGAATTGTCTTAACAATTCCAACCAGTTGGTCAGCAGTTCTGTTTGAAAAAATCAAAGAAGGAATCAAGAAGCCAAACTTGGCTAGAATTTTGAGTCTATACCTGGCTGGAATCATTCCAGAGGTAATGCAACAGATTCCTGGGTCCAAGATAAATCATATGAGGAAAATGGACATGAGGTTATTTTCAAGATGGGATAGAGCTCTGTCAAAAGAGGTTCCTGATGTGGACAGGCAGGAAACAGCTGAGAAATCACTAGAACATGATCATGGCAATGCACAAGTTCAAGAAGAATAAGTTAGAGAGCAGGCTGAGGCCCAGACTGGGTCTACTCAAGTCCAAGAGGAATCTATACCTGCACAGATGTAGGGGGAGATAGATCTTACTCCTGCTCAGAACATTACTGATCCGGCACAGTTGTAGGGGGAGCCCATTACTGACCAAGTTCAAGAGGAAGAAAGACTAAACTTATCAGAAGATTTGAACTCTGCTGCAATTGATGTTTCATCACCTGCTCAAGCATAAAAGCAATACACTCTAAAAGAGTTGTTTCCTAACTTTGGAAAGGCAGCTGAAAAGGATGACACCCTAAGATTTGAGAAGGAGCAAGGTGTTGTTGAGGGGGAGAAAGTTCATGTTGAGGAAGTGCAACATGAAACTGAGAAAGAAATTCCTACAACTCCTCCAGAAAGAGTTCAGATTAAAAGTTCTTCAGAATCTGAGATAGAAGAAGCCAGGGAGGCTAAGAAAAGGAAGCTAATGGTCTTCAAGAGAAGAAGTCATAGCTATAAGTCTGCTCTCAAGACAACAACTCACCAATCTCCTACTGAGTTTGATTACAATAAGTTCATGGTAAATTTACAGGTGAAGATGGATGAGCAGAGAAGAGCCTTGGAGAAATTTGTAGATGAGAGTCTTAAGACACTTTAGTTTGATCTATCCCAAGACATAAAGTCAATCATATTTGAGGTCAATAAGAATAAAAAGGAGATGACAGATTATTTCCACAAGGGAGGTAATGTTGTGGTATATCTAGCTAACCAACAGAATAATATCCTTGTGAAAGTAGATGACATTGCATTGAAACAAGGATATGTTCTTGAAAATCAGATAAGAATGAATGACAATCTTACTGAATCTCACCATGAGATTCTTACTGAGTTCAAAGATACTGCTATAAGGCTGACTGCTGCAAGGGCTACAGACATAGAAGATTATGATCAGAAGCTCAAGGCTGCCCTAGATTCATTTCAAACTGCTATCACCACCTCACAGAAAGAAATATCTTAGAAGCTTCAAAAATTAAAACCATTCTTTAAAGAGGGTGTGAATTTTCTCTATGGCCAAATAAGATTTCATAAGAATGATCTTAGGGATCATGTTGCCAGAGAAGTCCTAAACGGGGATAGGATACTCATCCATGCTGGCTCAGAATATGCCAAGTGGGTGACCAACAGTGTTAGAGCCACATTAGGATATCCACCATTATGTGATGATGATACCATTGCAGTGTCAGGGATATAACAAGGTCTACTTGAAGGTAATCAACCTGAGGTTGCCCAAGTCATATACCCCCCTGCTGATTTTGAAATGATTCATCAGCAAGTGCAGGCAATGTACAGTCTTCCAAAGGAGGTTACAAATGTTTTTGTAGAAAAAGTAGATAAGCCAGAAGCTGATTTGAAGGCTCAACAAGATGCTCAATTATCAAAGAAGAGATTCAGAGAGCTAGCAGAATAAAAACCTGATTTTGAGCAATTGAGCCCCACCTCAAGGAATATTATATTAACTGCCTGGAAGGCTGTGAAAGATCAGGTGCATGAAAGAGGCAAATGGTATAATGAATTTGAATGGCAAAAGTATGAGGCCAGGCAAGAGGCCATAGTTCAATTCAGAAGAAAGGCTAAGGGTGGAAAGCTACCTCCTGATGCTCAGGAGCCTAGCAAGTATTTTCCCAAGCCATTTCATTATTTTGAGAGGCAAAGGATCAAGGCTGAGGCTCAGAAGAAAGCTGATTTGAAAGGCAAAAAGCCTGTTGATGATGCAGAACCTCCTGTGATGGCTCAAGTTCAACCAGGAAAAGGAATTGTTATCAAGGAGCATGACCAGCCTTAGTTTTAGTTCTACTAGTTTTTGTCCTAGAACTATGTTATTGTTAGTGTACGTGTTAAAACAATCAATGTAAACAAGCTATAACAAACATTTCATAATTTATAAACAACACTTTGTTCTATAATCGTTTCTTCTACATCTTTATTCTGTGATTTATCTGTGTTTAATGTTTTGTTTATAAAGTTCCCTGTGATATTATGCTTTTATACATCATCATATTGAATTTTCATAAATGGTGTATATCATTAGCTAAAAGGGTTATGACTTCTCCAAATAGGGGGAGATTGTTGGGTACATTGAAAAATGTGTACCTGATTTGAAGAAGCCTAACTTAGCTCAATGATATACATCAAGGTGTATTTGATGTTATTTTGAGTTTATATGTGCAGGTTAAGAATGTACTAGAATACAGAAAAAATATTCTAAGTCCATGTGTCGACACCAGAAGAAAGTGTGTCGACACTTCAGAAAGATTGTGTCGACACTTGAAGAAGGTTGTGTCGAAACAGAGAAAAAGAGTCGACAGCAATTGTGTCGATACCTGTAGGCAGTGTCAACACACAGAAGTTTGGTCGATATTAACTGTGTAGACACTGGGAGGCTGTGTCGACACACAGATTTTCTAGTCGACAACAATTGTGTCAACACCAGAAGACTGTGTCGACACCCAGCGGCAGAGTCGACAATAGTTGTGTCGACACCTGGAGGCTGTGTCGACCCACACTATATTCTTAGTCTACATCAACTGTGTCGACACACAGGACTTGTGTCGACACACAACAAAGTCTAGACTAAGTTATTTGCTAGTGAATGGTGAAGTGTTTGTGTCGACACAAATACTCACTGTCGACACATTCTCAAGATGTAGTATCAAGAAGCTGAGTCGACATAAAGGCAGACATATCGACATCATCAAAGGCTGTGTCGACATCTAAGTCATTTATGTCGACACATATTGACAGATGGTCTCGACATTTCCTAACAGACAATCTCGACGCTTTACTGACAAAGACAAAGGCATAAGATCTGTTTGAAGACTTGACAGTTGAGAGTTATAATAGGTCAACTGAAGATGTCAGACTTGTCAGAAGTTTGTTAGAAACCGGATTAGCCGGTTACCAAGGATGAAGTCTATAAATAGACAGATTCTGAAGAAGAAATACACACACATAGAAACTGATTGATTGATCATTATTGTGAGATAAGATCTCTAATCAAGAAAGTGTAAGGCACAGAAGAAGATCTTCGAGAGAAGATCTAAGAAGACTTTCTGAAGTGAATATCCACTCAGATTCAGTCTAAGTTGAATTCATTCAAGAATTCAGAAGTATTATCAAGGGTTGTGGATAGAGAGAGATCCAGCCATTTGAAGACAAGAAAGAAGCTATCATAAGTTTCTTAAGAAGCAGTATATTCCAAAGGAAATCAACTAAAACTAAGTTCAAATTCAAGAAGTTTTGAAGAAAGCTAAGATCCAGTTGATTTCATCCATCAGCCTTTTCAAGAAGCTGATCAAGAACAGTCTTTTCCCTTCTCTCTCAACAGGGGTAAGATATTATATAACTTCATTTTCAAATTCTGTAGGATCTATTTATAGATCTGAGTTGTAAGCCTATTTTATAAAGGCTGAGTGTAGGAGAAGGTGTTCTCTGAGTTGTAAGCCTATTTTATAAAGGCTGAGTTGTAGGAGAAGGTGTTCTCTGAGTTGTAGGCCTTGTGGCAAGGCTGAGGTAGGGCTGGTTATCCTGAGTTGTAGGAACCTTATAGGGTTCTGAGTTGTAGGAACCTTTCAGGGTTCTGAGTTGTAGGATCTGAGGATCTAAGATAAAGGAGGAAGTTAGGCCGAATCTAGCACACTGCTAGATAGGTGAAGGGGGAAAGTGGATGTACCCAGACCTTGGGGAACCACTATAAATCTGTGTGCAATCTGTTATGTGTACAGGTTTGTGATTGCTGTGTTGTGTTAGCTGCAGTGTTTTCTGAATTTTATTATAACCTGAAGTTATATTCTGCCTTAAGTTAAAATAAGCATTAGAACCAATTAACCCCCCCCCCCATCTAGGTGTTTAGGTGGTCTTGAAAGTAAAACTATCAGAGAGCAAGAGAAGGATGAAGAAATGGAATCCGGCTGCCGATGGTGCTATAGTGGTCCAAATCGCGAGCCGAGTTGAGATTTGCGAAGGCAAGGCTACTGCGAAGACTTCCATCCGTTTAATTTCTCTCCATGGCTCCGAAGCAAATTCCAAGGGTATCGATTTCCTTCTTGGACATGTGAAATCCTACTTTCCTGCATTTGTATAGGGAAAACCCTTCCCCGCGAGTGTGCGGTGAGTTGCGGTGTCACTTGGGTTAGATATGTGAAGTCCCCTTTGTTAGAGTCTGGAATCAGAGTACGGATCTGGGCTTGATGTGTGAAGCCCATCTAGACATGTTGGTCTGGATTGGTGATGCTTGTTTGCACATCGGAGAAGACTCAGTGAGTATTGCTTTTATGCATGAAATCCATGGTGGATACATGTGTCTTGGTGCCGTAGGAAGTACTGGAGGAAGTCCAGGAAATGGTGAGAGTTAGGTTCAACTCTTGTGGCCGTGAGTGCCATATGTTATGAGGTTGAGCCATTAGGCTGTAACTAGAGGAATGCCATGGTGGTGGATAGGCAAGGTGAAGCTGTACCCACGTCAATCCAGTCTTGAGTCTGATGATTTATAGCAATGGGAAAGGTGGATCTGTACCCGCGTTATGGTTGTCTAACCATGGGTGCTTAAGGCCATGTTAGGATCACATAGCGAGAGTCAATGGCTTGCGTGCCGATCAGACTAGAAATGCTCAAATTAGACCGTCATGTCTGGGACCTCTGAACGGTGGTGGGACCGGTGTTTCCGGTACATAAGAATGTGCCCTAAGTGCACGGAGCGTCGGGCTGTCGTGCCGGCGTTTGTGATATGTATTGACTGTGCGGTCGTGAACGTCTTGCGTGGTTTGTTATACATACTGTTGGAAAAATGCTATGCAGGGATGGAATTCCACTGCCCCGTACCAGGGGTAGGGTCATTATAATTGGTCAGCTAAATGCTGACCGTTGCCCTGTTTGCCACCGCTTGGTGGATTGGTTCTTACAGGTGCTGGAGGTGCTGGTCCAAGTGGGACTTAGCGGGCTGAATCCCAAGCTGCGCTGCTTCCCTCGAAGGTGTTATTTTGTTTCTTCTTATTCATGTGTGGCCGGCCTGCGTGCCGATGTCTGTAAACCACACCTTTGTTAAGAGAAATTTGTAAGGCCTTAAGGCCAGATACTTTGGTTGTATACATTCCTATTTTGTTAGTGGACAGTTCTTGTTTTGCTTGAGTTCAAGGATTCAACCATGAAGCTTCCGGTAGAATGCTATGTGTTTGGATTCGTTGGGTTGTATAATATTATTTAGAAGCGTCTCTGCCTGTTTGTGGAATATGGTGTGGGGCCCCGACCAAACCCTCTATTATATTCTTCTTGACGGGTAGAGGAATTACAGATCAGCCGGTAACCATGGATGGATTCTATATATAGACCTATTCTATCACAATCAGAAGTACTGTAATAATAAATAAGAGAGGGGGAACAAGAGACAAACCAAGAAGAAGGCAGATACAAAAGAGTCGGCTAGAAAAATTCAGATTTGATTCTTAAATCAAGAAGGATGCTGGATTGGAGATTAACTCTAACTTCAATTGAAGATCAACCTTACTTGGTACAAATTCAAGAAGCTTTGGAGAAGCTAAGACAGGTTGGATCTAAAGTAATCAGTTCTATCAAGAACTTATCAAGAAGCTTTCACCCTATTCTCTTTCTATCAGGGTGAAGATTTTATTGTTTAAAATAATTAATTTCCTTGTAAGATCTTATATAGATCTGAGTTGTAATCCTAAATTTATAAAGGCTGAGGTAGGGCTGAGAGCCTGAGGTAGGACTTGAAAAAGTCTGAGTTGTAGACCTGGTGATAAAGGCTGAGGTAGGGTTGTTGCCTGAGGTAGGATTCTTGGGAAGAATCTGAGGTGTAGGACTTGAAGAAGTCTGAGTTGTAGGAACCAGTTGAGTTCTGAGTTGTAAGATCTGTGGATCTGAGATAGTGGAAGGAAGTTTGGCTGAATCCAGTTCTCTACTGGATAGTTTAAGGGAGAGAGTGGACGCACCCACAAATTGGGAAACCACTATAAACCATTGTGTTTGTGCTGATAATTTTCATTGTTTGTTATTCTTTGTGCTAAGATATTTGTGTTGTGTATAACTTTGTTAATTTCCTAAGTTGTTAAAAAGGATTAGAACTTATTCACTCTCTCCCCTCTAGGTGTTTAGTCTCTTTAAACCAAATCTTTCAAGTGGTATTAGAGCAAGGTTACTCAAATATAGACCTAACAGTCTGAGTAGATCTCCAAGGCAATTAAATGTTAGCCATAATGGGTTCAAGTGAGTATCAGAAGGAACTTGGATCCATGAAACTTCCTTTTTGTAGGAAAGAAAACTTTGGCATATAGAAAGATAGGGTCAGATTGTTCATGGAGGCATCTGATCCAAGAATTTAAATCACAGTTCAAGAAGATCCTTTCATTCCAATAATCATATCAGTTCTTGATTCAAATCTCAAAACTTCAAAGAGCTATTCTGAAATGACTAAGGAAGAGATCATCCTAGCAACCTTAGACAAGAGAGCAGAAAATATAATTGTGAGTGATAAAGATGATTCTATATTCTAGAATCTGGTACATTGCAAAACCTCCAAGGAGATGTGGGACTCTTTGATTATCTACATAGAGGGAACTGAAGAAGTAAGAGGATAAAAAGTCTACGTTAAATCAAGAATATAAGAGCTTTAGACAAGCCAAGACTGACAACATGGCTGAATGCTATAAGAAGTTCTTAAGAATTATAAATGAGCTAAAGACCTATGGAAGAGTCTTTAGCATATATGAACTGAATGACAAGTTTCTCAGAACATTGACCAAGGATTGGTATACAAAAATATGTGCTATCAGAGAGGTGGCCAGGCTTGCTTATACACCTCCACCAACCTTGTTTGGAAAAATATTATCTTATGAGATGCAGCTAACTCCTAGAAAGGAGGAGGAGAAAAGCAATAGGCCTCAATATAAAGAAAAGTCAGTAGCCTTCAAGGCTGAAGCCACAAGAAAGGGTAGGAAAGAGTCTCCTTCTCCACCCAGGAGAATTGTTGAGGCTGAATCAGAAAATCCTTACATCAACACTTCAAACAGCCATAACTCTGATGAAGATTTTGCTGCCTCTACAAGGTAGTTTCAGAGGTTTATAAAGAAGAAGAAATGGAGAACAAAGCCATCTACATCCTTCTCCAAAGATGACTATTATTAGAAGAAGAAACCTTACAAGGATGACAGGTATGGCTCTAATCCTTGAAAACAAACTACTTCTAAAATTGTTTATTATTGCTGCAACTAGCCTGGACATATCATAGCTGATTGTCCTGACAAGAGAACGGAGTCTAAGGATAAGAAGAAGCATCAAAATAAGGGAAAGAAGGAGAAGTCCCTTGTTGCCCAGAAGCAGAAGAGTTGGACTGACTCTTCATCATCAGAATCAGGAGAAGAGGATGAAGCAGAAGCCTATATAGGATTGTTCACTACAGAAGAGGATTTTGTGGAAACCAAATTCTTGCAAATGATGGATTCCATAAATGGAAGTGAAGATTCTTATTGTAGAGGGATGATCGCTCTATCTGTAGAAGATCAGTTCCAGGATCAGCCTGGTCCTAGTAAGGTATACAATCCATCCTTAGTATCTGAGTATTATACTGGATTTGAATTAGAAGCATCTGCATCAAGAGATGTAGATGGCTCATGAATCTGAAGGGGATGTTCATCAATTAATTGATGAGTATGGTGGTCTTTTGCAAGCTCTTAAGAGAAGCAAATTCCTTATCAAGATGCAGGCTAAGAAAATTGAATCTCTCAAACTGGCTGCATCAGATTTAGCAAAGATGTTGGATTTGAAATTGAATGAGGTTACAAAACTGAAAAACATAATTATTATTCAGATGGGTACAATCACTTTCAAAAATAATCATATCAAGAATCTGGAAGTAAGACTTCAGAAAGAAATGGATCTAGTGGCTAAATTCTCTAAGACAAAGTAAGTCTTAACCATAATTGATAATTTCATCTCCCAAAAGGGTAAGACAGGATTTGGCTTTATGGGAAGAACAAGGGCAGCCAATTCTCAAAGAAAAGGCAAAGCCCCAGTTCAGCCACTAGCCTTCAAACCCCATATTTCTTTTAGGAAAGTGATGCAACCTTCTAACAGGTATGATCATGACATCACTAATGGTCACTGTAAGTATGGTGATCTGAATGGCAAGGGTGCAAATGCTAAAAGGGAACCCCATGAGCAAACCTATCAGGTTCTTAAGGAATCCTTAGTATTTGCTGCTCCAGCGCCTGCACTTAAAAGGACCGGTGACAGCAATATTGTTAAGCCTGTACATAATAAAAGGTATAACAGATTTGAGTGTTGGTGTTGTGGCAAGATGGGACACTTTTCCATTGACTGTTGTTCAATGCTAGTATTCAGAATAAGGCAAGATTATTGATGGTTAAAACTCCTAGGTTTCTTATTAATGAAATGAAAGTGGAGGTGGTTTTATTATTTTATAAAAAAGGCGGGGTTTTATTTTGTTATTTATTTAATATAAAATGGGTTTTAGACCGAGTTTTAATGAAAGGGAGGAAAGTGCACCTATCGCGTGTAGTACAAGATATTCTGGTGTGGAATATCGGGGTCGGCTTAGCTATTTCTACTCTTTCCCTGAAATACCTATTATTTTACCGATAATATTTTAAGTTTGGTTATAAAAATGAAAATGGCAAAAAAAAACATAAAAAGTGCATAATAATAATAAAGCATAATAATTAAAAGCATGAAATAAATGCAGCAGGAAATAAATAAAGTGCAAGAAAATAAAGTGCAGAAGGATGATGAAGAACTTAGCACGACGATACAAAAAGAGTACTGAACTAAAAAAAACTTTTAATAAAAAGAGATCCTAAATTTCAAATTAATTAAGGCAGAGACTTGGCCGTGGAGGTTCAATAAGAATGAGCTCACTTATCTGTAGGACTATTGCTCACCTGAATGTTAAGGACTATTCGACCGATCGTTAGACCGACGAAGGATTCCTCTTAACGCCCGCATTACGCCGAGAACCCCGCTATTGGGTGGGGAACCCAATCCGGTAGAGTCACGCGCCTCCTCTCTCGAGGGTTAGCACGGAGCTCTCTTTACCAAAGGCTGATCGGTCCATACGCACGGCCTCTCGGTGTTGTGTATGGATAATGGAAATAGAGCTCGCACATCGATTATGCGGTCCTACGCGTCGTTAACCCGAGTCAAACCTTAAGAAATTTAATTAAACTAAAAAACATGACCTTTAATTATTTAAAGCTACTTTATCTGTCCCAATGCTCTTCGATATTGAGGGCTAAGGGTTGTTAGCCACTCATCGGAATGGGGACACTTATGCTAGAAAGCTGAAATTGAAAGCTGTAAAGAAAGCACTAAAATGAAAGCAGTAAATAAAGCAGAAAATTGTGAGTCCCGGCTCAAGCGAGTGGGCGGGAGAAGAAAGCAGTAAATGCGAATCCCGGTTCAAATGAGTGGGCGGGGGTAAATTTATCTAATACACGCACGCACTCTACAGAAATGAAAATGCACGCACGCACAAAAAATTTTCCTACTCAAGTGAGGAAGAAGAAAATAAAAGCAATAAAAAGACAAGTCCCACTCGAACGAGTGGGAGGGAAATGAAAGCAGTGCGCCATTTAACTCTAAATGAGTAGGCGGAAATAGATGCTCGCATGCACACACTCTAAATAAATTGAAATAAAGCTATAAAATCTAACTCATACACCCACACACACATGCTAAAAAATAAGAAAAACAAAGATGCTGAAAAATTAAAACAAGGACATTTCTACCGCTAGAATGCGGTAGAAATGCGTAAAAAGACAATAAAAATTAAATGAGCGAAAAGTTTTGCAAATAAACGCAAAATGAAAATGCTCGAAAAATTAAAATAACAATATTTTCATTCTTATATTTTTATAAAAGAGCTAAAAAAAGTGAAAAAAAAACTACAAAAACGAAAAGTTTTACGATCCTAAAAAGTCCTAAGTTAAAGAAAATGAAAAATAACACTTTTAAAGGTGTTTTTATAATGCTATAAGAATGAAAATAGTAAAAAGAAAACTAGTTAAACCTAAACAAGTTGCATGAAAATAAAATCGCCGGCCTAACGGCTAGAAATGCGGATAAATTCCTAAATCTAACTAAGTTATGAAAGTTTTTAAATGAAAACATCAAAAGAACAAAAAAGAGAACGAAAAATCACTTAAGATAGGGCGCTTAATTGAATTCCAAGCCATGCAAAGAGAGAAAAAACTAACATTTTATTTAATAAAAAGTTATTACTGAAAAGCTTAAAAAACAACCTAATACAAACTAAGGGAGAGAGGGGGGGGGGGATAAAATTCCCTTACATAACATTTGGAATTCACTTAGGCAGCACCTCCCCTAAGCAAAGTGGTCAAAAACTGGACAAGAAAAGCTTTCTGAAAGCTTTTATTTTGTTGTTGTATAGACCTGGGCGGACAGGCGGCTAAGACTGGCGGTTTGGTAGCCGGGCGATCAGCCAGCTAATCTCTGGGATCTCGGTGGTCGGCGGCGTGTTCTCTGGTGGTGACCGGGCGGTTATTGCCTACTAACCGCACGGTTAGGCGGTCTCCTGGGCGGATTGGCGGTTAGCTTTGTAGATGATGTATTTTTGTATTTAGTCCCACATTGGGTATTTGTATTCTCTCCCATCTCCTCCATTCTATATAAGGGAGGCTATACCTTTGTAATACTCAGTTTTTTGGATAATAAAAATTCCATTACTCCACTTTCCGGTCTTCTATATTTCTATTCGCACATGGTATCAGAGGAACCGATCTCGTCCACCTGATTATGTTTTCTTCTGTCCGTGCGACCTCTGTCTACTCGCCGCGGCCTGTCTTTCAGCTCGTGCGAGCTCTCTTCTCCTGTGGATTCTTCTATCCTCTGTTGCTTCTCGCGATTTCCTCTCACGGTCTCTTCTTCTCGCCCGCACTCCTGTTCGCGCGACCTGTCTTGTCGTGCGATCTTCTTCCCCGTTGCTTGAACGCAGCTCGGTCGTGGCTTCTCTAGCCGCTCAGGATCTCCCCTAAGACCGTTGCGGGTTTCTTCTTCTTCCCGCCCGGTTTCCCTTGCTAACCGTGCGGCTTCTCTTCTTGTGCTTCGCAGCTTGGTCGTGGCATTGCTTGCCGCTGGTCTCATTGTTACCGCTGCGAACTCTTCCTTCCTTTACTTGCCCGGTCTTTCCTCTTAACTGCGCGACCTCTCTTCCAGGATGACCAATTCTGATGGCTCCACCTCGTATACTGTCGTTGTCCCACCGCCTCCTCCTCCTCCTCCTGCTTCCGGGAATCTTGGCACCGTCTCTAAACTTCTGGGGCCCAATTATCCCGACTGGAGTGTCTCATTCACTTTTCTTCTCTGCTCTCAGCGCAAGCGTCATCATCTTACCGATGACCCTCCGCCTGCGGACTCTGCCCTATTCAATGACTGGGATGCGAATGATGCGCTGGTTCGTACTTGGCTGGCGAACAGCCTGTCCGATGAATGTCTTCCTATTATCCATCACGATGAGACGGTAAAACAAGCTTGGAATCACTTGGCCGCTCTCTACTCCAAGGGGGGACAAACATCTCGCATCTATACTCTCTATGCGGATCTCTTTGCTCGCCCTTCCATGTCCCCTTCTGCCGCTTACCAACAGGTCCAAGCCCTTGGAGCTGAGATTCTACAAAATCGTCCTCTCTCGGCAGATGTGGCCACTCAGCTGAAGCACTTCCAGGAACTCCTAGTGGTCTGTTACCTTCTGCGGCTTCCGGACTCATACGATATGATCCGACAGCAAATTCTTGGAGAGGCTGAGTCTCCTACCCTGGATGTTACTGCTGCCCGCATTGCCGCTGTTACCTCTCTGCTCCAACGCCCCTTGCTTGCCGCTCCTCCGGCTCCGGATGCCTATGCCCACCAGGCTCATCGTGGTGGATTTAGTGGTCGTGGTACCAACTCTGGTGGGCGTGGCCCTTCTCGCTACCTTTGTACTCATTGTGGTCGCCCAGGACACTTGGTTGACCGCTGCTGGACAAAGCATCCGCATCTTCGTCCCGCTGGTGATGCTCCTACTTCTTCCAAGCCATCTGCCTCCGTGGCCACGACTTTAGGTAGTGCCCACGTGGTTACCCAAGGTAAATGGCTAATCGACTCTGGCGCCACTAATCATATGACGGGCAATCCTCAGTTCTTTTCTCTCCTAGAAACACATGATCGGTTGCCCCCTGTTCTCGTTGCGGATGGTTCTCCCTCTCCAGTGCATGGAATGGGCATGGTTCAAGTTACTCCGTCACTTCGCCTGGCGGATACTCTTTATGTGCCCAAGTTTCCGCGCAATTTATTGTCGGTTACTTCTCTTTGCAAACAACTTCAATGTTCGGTAACATTTACTCCTTCTTCTTGTTTATTTCAGGACCCGGACTCCAAGCGGACGATTGCTACTGGGACTGAGAGGGGCGGTCTCTACTTCCTTGATGATGTATCCGCTCTTTTCGTCTTCTCTCCCGCTTCTACAGATCTTCTTCAGTGGCACCTTCGTCTGGGGCATCCTCCCTCGCGGCTCATCCACCAACTGTTCCCTCACCTACCTCAGCACGACTCTCCTATCAACTGTGATTCCTGTCAACTGGGCAAGCATCACCGTTCCCCTTTTCCTCCTAAGAAAGGTCGTGGCTCTTCCAAGCCATTCGACCTTATTCACTCTGATGTTTGGGGACCTTCCCCTACCCTCACCGTGGGGCGTGGAGTTCTTATTTTGTCACCTTTATTGATAATTATTCTAGATGTACGTGGGTGTATCTATTAAAGGATCGCTCCAACTTTTTTCTGTATGGAAGTCATTTTATTATATGATTAAGAATTAGTTTGATGCTTCTGTAAAACTTTTTCGTTCTGATAATGAAAAAGAGTATCTGAGTAGTGATTTCGCTTCTTTCTGTACGCAACATGGCATCATTCATCAAACTAGCTGCGTCTATACCTCCCAACAAAATGGGGTGGCGGAACGTAAAAACCATCACCTCCTCGATGTCGCTCGCACTCTCATGACGCAGATGCAGGTTCCACGTAGCTATTGGGGCTACGTGGTCCTCATCTCCTGCTACCTCATCAATCGCATTCCCTCTACCGTCCTCAAAGGCAAAACCCCATTTTCCGTCCTCTATCCCACCAAAGACCCATTTCCCTTACCACTACGCATTTTTGGGTGCACTGCCTTTGTTCATAGCCCTGCTGCAACTCGCGACAAATTGTCCCCTCGTGCTACGAAGTGTATCTTTTTGGGTTACTCCACAACTCAAAAAGGTTACTGCTGCTTTGACCCTGTTCATCGCAAGCAGTTCATCTCGGCGGATGTGACATTCTTTGACAATGCCGCCTACTTCTCTTCTGACCTCCCACAGGTCGATGGATCGAACCTCCCTCTTCCTCCTACCGACTCGACCTCTCCACCCATTCTCTCCACCACATCCCCTCCTCTTGAGATTCCTCCATCACCACCTCTACCAGCCGCTCCTTCTATTGATCATGATCCTTCTCCATCGTCCCCTCGGCCGTCTCTCTCTTCTCCCGGGCCAGCTATCTCCGCCACGGATGCACCGGCGACTGAGGACCTCGAGGACCTGGAGCTGCCCATTGCCCTTCGCAAAGGGGTTCGGACGTGCACCCAGCACTCGCTGGCAGCTGTTGTTTCTTATGATCGGCTAACACCTTCTCGCAGGGACTTCGCCCTAGCCATCTCCGCGACTACCACACCTTGCACATACCAGGAAGCCCTTGATATTCCTCACTGGAAGGCTGCCATGGATGACGAGATTGCTACTCTCTATGACCGGGGCACTTGGACCCTTGTGCCTCCTCCTTTTGGCACAGATGTGGTTGGTTGTCGCTGGGTGTTTGTCGTCAAGTTCCGTCCAGATGGCAGTGTGGAACGGTACAAAGCCCGTCTTGTTGCAAAAGGGTTTACTCAGACCTATGGTGTTGATTACTTTGACACGTTCTCGCCAGTTGCTCGCCTCAGCACTATTCGGGTCCTTTTATCGGTGGCGGTCAACAAGGATTGGCCTATTTCGTAGTTGGACGTCAAGAATGCCTTCCTCTATGGTGACCTTCACGAGGATGTCTACATGGAGCAACCTCCTGGGTATGTTGCTCAGGGGGAGACTCAAGTATGTCGGTTGAATAAGGCCATCTATGGCCTAAAGCAGAGTCCCAGGGCATGGTTCGATAAGTTCAATAGCATCGTTGGGGCTATCGGTTTCACCAGGAGTTCGGCTGATCACTCCTTGTTCATTCGCAAGACATCTTTGGGTCTGGTTGTGCTAGCTGTTTACGTGGACAATATTCTTCTTACTGGCGACGATCAAGATGGTATAGCCTTGACGAATGTCCATCTCCGCCAACACCTAGTCACAAAGGATATGGGTTCTCCAAAATACTTCTTGGGATTGAAATCTCTCGGAAACCGTGTTCCTTGGTTCTCTCCCAACGGAAGTATACTCTTGATTTGTTGAAAGAGGCAGGATTGACGGGTGCTAAACCTGCCCGGTGTCCCATGGCTCCTGGAGAAGACAAGACTTGGACAGACGAATCACCACCTCTATTGGACACTACGAGGTATCGGCGTCTTCTTGGCAAACTCATCTACCTTACGGTGACCAGACCAGACATCTCCTATGCAGTGGGAAAGGTTAGCCAGTTTATGCAGTCGCCTAGGGAATGTCATCTTCAATCCGCTCTAAGGATATTGGAGTATGTGAAGTCCGCACCTGGGAAAGGTCTTCTCTTTCAGAAAAACGGTCACCTAAGAGTCGAAGCGTACTCCGACGCTAGCTATGCAGACGACAAAGGGGATCGCAAGTCGACTTCCGACTTTTGCACATTTGTTGGAGGAAACTTGGTTAGCTGGAAGAGCAAGAAGCAGTCAGTCGTCTCCAGGTCTAGTGCGGAAGCAGAGTATCTTAGCATGGCATCAACCACGTGTGAGTTAAAATGGTTGCGGGCTCTCATGCTGGATCTAGGAGAGGTCTACAACTATCCTCTTCCCATGTTCTGCGACAACAAAGCTGCGATCTACATTTCTAAAAATCCGGTCTTTCATGAGCGAACAAAGCACATAGAGGTTGATTGTCACTTCATTCGAGAAGAAGTGTTGAAGAACCAGATTTGCACTCCGTTTGTTACCTCGGAGAAAGAGCTGGCAGATATATTCACAAAACCTGTGTCCGCCTTCTTCTTCCACATTTGCAGCAAGCTAGGCATGATTGACATCTATGCTCCAGCTTGAGGGGGAGTGTTGCTGTATAGACATGGGCGGACAGGCGGCTAAGACTGGCGGTTTGGTAGCCGGGCGGTCAGGTAGTGCCCACGTTGTTACCCAAGGTAGTGCCCACGTGGCGCTCTGGGAAGATTTTTCGGGAACACGTTAGGGTACTCGCACACTACTGGGATACTACCAAAAGTGGGTTTAGGCTTTACACCCTCCACTAACGTGAAGAACAGTTGTGCACCAGCACGGACTGCCTTGACCACCTGAATAATAGACATTAAAGTCTTGCTCGACCCCTTCAATCCCATAAATAATGTCTCTCGCCCAACACCCAGCTTGACTTCCTTACGATTGCAATCAATGTATGCCTTCTGCTCCGAAAGCTAGTCCATACCGAAAATGACGTCGAACTCTACTAGCGGTAGTAACGACGCTAGTAAATCAAACTCCTGACTTCCAATACGAATCTTTACGGCACATACTCTGTCCGCACGCATAGAACACTAATTAAGCAGTAACACGTCTGATTTTTCCTTCGCCATCGAAGAAGGGACTCCGATGCGTGATATAAAACCTTCGGACAAAAAGGAGTGTGAAGCTCCCGTATCGAATAGTGCCCTTAACAGACTATCTCAAATCAGAACAAAGCCTATACAAACAGTAATAAGCTAACAAGCACTAGGTAACATTATTTAAAGCTAACTTACTATAAATTTAAACCGTACCTGTCACCATATCCGCTTGTTTGATGGCCTCCTGCTGGCCCAGATTATAGACTCTTGGTTGAGTCGGAGCATAATTAGATGTGGTTGACTCCACCGCCTTGACCTTTTCCTCGTAAGTTGCTCCCTGCTTCCTCTCGGACTTTAGACGTCCGCTCTAACAGTCACGGGCAAAGTGCCCCGTCTTCCCACAAGTAAAACAAGCGCCCAGGGTTCGGTTGTTAGTGTCCCTCGAGGCACCCGAAGAAGGGCCTTTCCCGATGTCCTATCCTTCTTATTCCACCTGCAAAAATAAGATTTTGAAGACGACACCTTGAATTCTGACTTCCTAACACCAAAGTCTTTCTTTGCCTGAACATTCTTCATGTCATTTTCCAAAGATCGGGCCGTGTTGACCAAGGTCAGGAAACCATACGTCATCGGCCCTGAGAGTAGTAGTCTAAAACATCCCTTAGACCTTCGTAGAATCGGTTTGTCTTTTGCTCCTCATTGTAGAAGGTAGCGCTTGCATACCGACCTAAGCGAGTAAACTCGTGGAGATATTCATCCACGCTACTCTCACGTTGTACAATCATCTAGAACTCATTTTCATAGTAATTGTCTAAGCTGAGGGGAGGTATCGAGCCAAGAACAGTCTCAAAAATTCCTCTATCGAGATGTCAGTAAGCTGTCTACCCCTCAGATGGTGTAGCTCAAAGCCTTCCCACCATAATCTTGCGTCACCATCCAACAAGAACGTGTCAATAGTGGTCTTCTGTCACTCTCCCGTCTCTGTAGCTATCATTACTCTCTTAACTCTGGATAGCCAATCCTCCGCTTGGGTTGGGGTTCTCGTCCCCGAGAACACTGGAGGATTGAATCCCATAACGTGCTTAAGCTGTTTCTCCGTTGCTCTCTTAGGCAACACTAGCTCCACTACAAGCTGCTCCACTCTCCTTGGCTCCGCTGCTTGGAGTGGTACTTGCTCCACAGTAGGGGCAGGCTGCTGCACCTACCTCGCAGGCTAGGCATTAATCATCGCAAACACTGCGTCTGCTACCAATCGTATGGTATCAGCCAAAGTAGGTGTTGTCGGCGCATCATTTGGTGCGTTACTTGCCTGAGAAACTAGACGTTCTGACTGCCCAGCACCACTCCAGGACACCTATAGTCATACAAAACACCATTAGGCGACCAAATAATATTGCAAAAAGCAATTATAGGTACACGCAGGTTCCTCAAACATGTGTATTTTCATTCCTAAGTTGACATTCATGGATTCTTTTCATGTTATAACGATGACGCACACACATGTGCTCACCACCCCTTATAGTGAATTCGTCCACGAATTCATTTAAGTCTGACCAAAACCGGTAACCTGATACCAAATTGTAACACCCATATCTGTCACACAACATATAACAGTAGGTATGGCCGGGCCCGACGCCATATACCACAGACAGACCAGCGGGTTACTCATTGAAACCATTCAACCAATACCCACGTCCAACATAGAGCATCTAGCGGAAGAAATTAATAAGTTGAGAAAGCAAGAACCAAGCTACAAGCACGAATGTCCACTAACATAACCCAGTAGAAATGAACTACAAAATACACAAAAGTACTGGCCATATGGCCTTACAATAGTTCACCAAATTTAAATAGTGTCTTACAAACTTCGGCTCGCAGGCCGACCACTCATGATTTAAACAGGGAAACAAACAAGGACTTCGAGGGCGGGCTCAACAACTTGGTCTTTGGCTCGCTATTTGCCGCTCGGCTTCGCAGCACCTGCAAGCGCAATTCACCGCAATGGTGGAAATCAAGAATAACGGTCAGCTAAAGTCGAACAAATTATAACGAATCCTCCCCAAACTCGGGGCAGAAAAGCTCCTTCCCTGCACTTGTTAGCATAGCAAGCAATATAGTGAATAATCACAACATCACAGGTGCAGGCTCACACGGCCACACACCCCGTGGTCTCAGGGAACTAACTTGATGAACCCGGTCAAAACCGCGGTCTCACCACCATCCCTTGGACGGCAAATCTTGTGAGCATTTAGTCTTTCTGACCTTAGCCTAAGACTCGCACGACTATGCTAATGGCCAGTCCCTTTTCAAGTATCTGACACCAAACCACATAGCCTGGGTACGATTCCACAAACTCGTTGCTCACACCGCACTATCAACCTTAAGCCATATGTGCGAGCCAACCTTTGCGGATCCCAAATTCGATTATACAAGCACATAACACTATTATGTTCAAGGTTGGCTCTCCAGGCCACCAAGATGGCCGAAATGCATTTCTGCTCAGTTTTCCGGGTACGCCTTTGGGTTAATCTCCAAGGATCCCTGCTATAATCTACCGAGTAGAAACCCGAAAAAAACCAAAGGCACGGAGTATTCTCCGGCTAATCATGCATAGTAAAACATCACCGATCCAGACCAACATGTCCGGGTAGGCTTCACACACCATGCTTATGTCTGTTTCTCAATCTCGGACTCTAATGCAAATAAAGGGGACTTTACATATCTACCCCAAGGAACACCGCAAACTCTCCGCACACTCGTGGGAGCAGGTTTTCCCTATGCGAAAGAAGAAGAGCTTCACATGCTCAAGTAGAGAATCATTACCCTAGCATTCCTCTTCAGCGCGATGGAAATCTACACTGATGAAAAGCACTGCGATGATCTCGCCTCCGTAGATCTGGACTTATTTTGCGATTTAGCACTCTGAATCACCTCCGGCGACCAGATCTTCCCTCCTTCTTCCTCCTTGCTCTCCCTTCTCTCAAAAACTTAGAAAGAGAGTGGCCAATGAAAAGCGAGGGTTTAAACCACCAATCCCATCCTTAAACCTAGGATGGAGAGGCCTGAACCGTTAGATCCCAAAATAAGGAAATAAACGGCCACGATTCGCTTTAAAAATAAACTTCCTGGGCCAACACGGCTTACGACACGCCCGTTTCCAAGGCCGTGTAACTAATTAGCCGTCATTCGGTAAAATCCCGACCATGACACGGCCTGTGACATGGCTTGCAACACGCCCGTGTCCCAAGTGACACGCCCGTGTCACGGGCCTTGTGCCTCAAACGACATTGGACTAAACACGTCCCGAGCACGACACAGCCATGTGATATGGCCGTGTCACATGTTGTGTACTAGACACGGCCTGGGACACGGCCGTGTCTGAGGCCGTGTGAAACTCCCTGAGCACCAACATGCAAACTTCCAGAGCAGGACACGACCACTGACACACCTGTCTGTCAGGTCGTGTGCCCTCACTCAATGCTATTTAGTGAAAATCGTTGAGTGCTCGGCGAGGCGTCGAACACGCGCCTGACACGGCCCTGGGGCACGCCCGTGTCCTTTGCTGTGTGACCTTTACCAAGGCCAAGACACGCCTAAAAATGCCGCCCGTTCCTCTTTTGAGTTTTGGGGCATTACACAAGTAGTGTTGGCGGATAGGAATGGTTTGGCTACAGGTTTGGCTGCCAAGGATGCCCCCCGATCCTACTCCTCAAATGAGAGGTATGGGTGTCTATTTATAGGCTCAAGGAGGTTACTCCCAAAACTGGGCTTGATGACATCACCACTGATGGTTTTGGCGAGCTGTGATTGGGTCTATATCATGCTGCGTGAGCTGAGGAGCTCTCCTACTATTGGGAAGAAGCGAGTCAGCAACCTACTGGCGGACTGAAGTTGAATCTGCATTGTGTTGTGCGTCCAGATGGAGAGTCTGTCTGCTGCTGGTCGGAGCAAGTCCACCTCCCTTAAGCGGACTGAGACCGAGTCCGCCACCTATTGGCAGATAGAAGGTCAGACACTGCTTCTAGTCGAACATGAGGCAGGTCCCTCACTGTTGTGCGGACAGAAAAGGGTATCCCCCTACTTCTTGGAGGACTGAGGCAGAACGGAGAGCTGATCGCACATGTAGGAGAAAAGGCGCTATTGCCTAGAGTAACCGCTATCGCTAGGCAATAGCACAATTAATAAGTGCAATAGCCACGTGACCTGCTAGAGTGGACTGAGGAAGCAGTACGCACACACTATGTAGATTATATGGCCAAACATGCGGCATGAGCAGTCAGACTTGGGAGTCTGCAAAAGAAAGTCGCTAAGCCTGGTGAATATCAAAATCGCCGTCGATAGAGGCTGTTTGAAATCTTAATCCATAGCTGCTACAAAAAGGCTGGCCAAGGCCTCTCGGAATGGAGAATGGAGGAGTCTGTAACTTGCGAGGACAAGCCGTCTGGTAAGGATCACCGATTTGGTTAACAATCCCACACTTTTTTAAGTATGTAGGAAACACGCAAGTACTAGAGATAACCCCCAAAATTGTGGATTTACCCCTCAGAAACAAGAAGGAAA